>OX030977.1:5017500-6267500 GCA_943735965.1 Eupithecia abbreviata | reverse complement strand
CGCCGCGCCGGCTCTCAAATGTAAAAACCCGAGTAACTAGGTATACACACAAATTTCCACGCGGGTGTGTGTTCAATATTTCAAGTATTTTCCATCCATTTAATTCTCGCGAAACAATTTTCTGCAATAATTGAATAAAACCAGACGGAATTGGTAATTTTGGTTACTTTCAATTTAAACTCGATTTCTCTTCGTGTTTAAGGTAACTTCAGTAATTTTATCAAAACACTTATATTCTTCTAATTTTCATAATATACAATCTGGTAATATTAAATGCTTTATTTATTTATTGTGAAAATGCGGTACATGCTGCGGTATATTTATTTCTCCAGATCGTAATAACGAGTATTATCTGTAAAGGATTAATTGAAATTCAAAATCAAATCGAATAAATCTTCTTAGAAGTTCATTACATTCCTACCTACCAATGATACCATCGTCATAAGGAAGAATTTCAATCGTATCTTTAGTATACTTACTTGTTTTACCTACTTATTTTTAAATGTTACTACGTCTTACTTAAAGTAGACTTCAAACCTTGCTGGATCTTTTCCAATCACAAGGGCTCCGTTCATTTACCAAATGAGGCATAAAACATTCATGGCTTGATTCGATTCATTGAAATGAATGAATTAGTTCTAATAAACATAATATTCCCTTTTTATGTTTACGACAGCGAATGGATGTGGGCCTATAAATATATTTTGATATTGATATATTTCAACTTTATTTAACATTGTGTGTCGTGGAACCTTTTAATAGCGCTGAAATTCTTAATATTTTTTGCGAATTTCCTGTTCGGATGAGACATGATCATTAGTGTTTTTTAGAAACAGTACGTGCGATAAGGCCAACCTGCTTCATAAGTGGTTTAAGTAACTTCTGTTAGTACCATATCCGTCGCTTTAAAAGTTTATATATTTCTCAAAAGTTTATAATTTACTGACGATCGCCTCCCAAAGAGAGAGCTTCACTTTGGTAGCGATAAGTTACAACCAATAATAACTGCTGCAAAATGCTTTAGGTATACTTTTCGTTAAGTCCAAAATTAGTAAGTAACATGAGCACTGCCATTTCATCATCACCTTAATTATCTTTTCTGGCAACAGGAAAATAAAACAGTATCCCTGATGATCCTGATGTCGCTGCTGGCCCACTCTAGCCGAAAGAAAGCTTTTCAAGCTATGTAAATAAAGTAAATACGAGTTAAAGTTCTAACAACTTTAACTCGTATATGTAAACAACGCGCTCGCTTTTTGAATCTTTTTCAGTTTTTACTAGTAATTGCAGCTGTATTTTTGGAACCAAATTTAGGCTAAAAATATTTATAGTAAAATTCAAAGATTAATTTAAAGCATATTTATGTTTATACAGAGTGATTTTTTTAAATGGGACAGTATGGGGAAATCCGAATCTAAAGGAGATAGAGGAAAAGTGTCTAAGGAGACATTAGGTGTTTTTTTATGTAAACAAATTTGGCTCGTTCAAATTTGTGGTCAAGCGTGAGTTGTTCTTAAAAAATGATAAAGTTGGTCAATTTTTTTTTTGACGTGGATCGATCTGTTGCATGTAAGGATTATTTCATTGTTCGGAAAGAAAAAAATCTGAACAGCAGAAGTTGGTCAAATTTAATGAAAACTAATCTTCATACAGTTGCAGTATTCGCCTTTTAATATTGTTACAAGTGCCTAGGCGTGTAAAAAAATATTTAAAATTATTCCATTTTTAAATTTTGATAATCCATAAGAGCTCCAGATGATTCAAGAGAAGAACATTTTTTTTAATCTTCGTAAACATCATGGCAACCGTTAGTCTTGAAATTATAAAAAAAAGAATTCAAATTTGGAACGTAAGTTATTTCTGCAGCTGTGATTTTGTTTCCAAACAGTTCATGCTTGTAATTTTATTCATCATGGCGTTAACTAATTCACATAAAGTTGATTTGATTGAGGCGTATTTTCTTAATTATCGCAGTAGAGATAATGCACTTAAGTGGTATCAAGAACGCTATCCTGACCGTGTAGTACCGAATCGCAAGATATTTGATAGTTTAATAAAGAACCTAAGACAGGAAGGCTGTTTCAAGCCTAAGCGTAAAAGGCCGACAATAGTCAATAGTGAGTTTATAACTATTGCCGTATTGGGATATTTTGAAGCATACCCAAAAGCTTCGTTACGGGAAGCAGCTGAAACTATCGGTATTCATAAATCAACTGTAAGGAAGATATTGAAGGCTCATAAATACAAGTGTTACATAGAAGGTCGACTTGTACAAGCGTTACTACCTGGAGATAAAGACCGCAGGTTACATTTCTGTAATTGGTATGTGGCTCAGACTATTAGAAATAGATGTTTTCCTAATTTTATTATTTGGACTGATGAATGCAACTTTTCGAACAATGGCATGTACAACAGGAGAAATAACCATTACTAGTCAAAAATAAATCCGCTAAGAACTACAGAAACCCACAACCAAATCCGATTTTCTTTTAATTGTTGGTGTGCGATATTACATAACAGAATTTTTGCTATCAAAATTTACCAAGGAACGCTAAATAGTGAAAAATATCAGGAAATATTGAACATGGCTGCAGATTTAGTGGATGAGACTATTAGCTTAAGGAACTTTGGTAAGATAATCTACCAACAAGATGGTGCACCAGCCCACAACAGTAGGGCAAGTAAACTATGTTTGGACGAGCAGTTTCCAAACCGTTGGATGGGTACATATGGGCCGATAAAGTGGCCCCCACGATCGCCCGACTTAACGCCATTCGATTTTTTCTTATGGGTTACCTTAAGGGTCGAATTTATGTATCCCGATACAACTCCGTACAAGAATTAAAAGATGCTGTTTACAACACTTTAAACACAATTCACCATAAGTCTCTGTTAAATGCAACTAGAAGTGTCTTGAAGCGTGCTCGTACCTGCATAAGACAAGACGGCGGCCACATCGAACATTTACTCAAGTAATAAACCAACTGTATGAAGATTAGTTTTCATTAAATTTGACCAACTTCTGCTGTTCAGATTTTTTTCTTTCCGAACAATGAAATAATCCTTACATGCAACAGAGTCGATCCACGTCAAAAAAAAAATTGACCAACTTTATCATTTTTTAAGAACAACTCACGCTTGACCACAAATTTGAACGAGCCAAATTTGTTTACATAAAAAAACACCTAATGTCTTCTTAGACACTTTTCCTCTATCTCCTTTAGATTCGGATTTCCCCATACTGTCCCATTTAAAAAAATTACTCTGTATATTATGTTTATATATGTTAAAGCATATGTATGTTTACTGAGCGACTGATTTGTTTTTGTTATTTAGTTTCTTTCAATGCATTTTTTATTGTGTAACTATTATTAAGTATTATATTTGTAATTTAAAATTGTTCATTTATATTGTGTGTATATGTAGTGGCAAATAAATGATAAGTCTATGTCTATATAAATTTTCGATTTCATTTAGATTAGTGAAAAACTCAAACGTGCACCAAAGTAAAGCTCGATTACTCTACTTTAGTGTACCTACGTTTGTAATACAGTACAAAATTGCACAAAATGGCTGGACGTCTCTTGAGGTTGTCACTTTGTTATTTTCCACCACGGTCATGCCAGCATCGGTTAGGTAAAAAGCACTGAATTTCTGCCTTTGACTATTTCTATGCGACATTCTCGCTCCAATTTAAATATTTTGTAAAATAAAATGGTTTTCGGCAACGTGTTGCAAACTTTTACACGACTACAAAGTAGGTAGAAGTTTTTCTGGAACTTTGAAGTGGTTCCTTAACAAAAAAAGTTTTGTACAAAATACCACGGCCGTCGCGTCTCGCCGTCACATTATGAGGTTAGTTTTTGCTATGAGAGTCGCTTATTATATTTCATGGTGAAATATTACAGATATACTGAGATGAGGAGAATAGAGGCTCTAGGTTTTATGAAGCTTCCCCTTTATCGGGTTATAACTTTATGTCTTTTGGTACCTTTTTCATAAATTGCAGTACGTCGGGAGAATGACCATTGTAGGTAATACCGGAAAAGTAGTTTTTATTTAAAAAAAAACTTAAAAGTATTTTGTGTATAAAGTCAACCATCATTCCACGAAAAAAAAAACTAAATATTCTAACATTTCGTTTGAAAATTATCTCCTTCAGAAAGTTTCTTCTAAGCCGCGAGTCTTTTCAGTATTATTCCGCTATTTACAGGGCAATCTACATAAATTTCTTTGCAACCCGCTCAATATAGTACCTTGATAGAAAGGGGAGCCTTGCCGGATGAGGAAGTATCGTTAAAACCGACATCGGGGCGAAATCTATTTAAACTTAATGAACCTTTCATTATAACTTGATATCTTTTTGAGGTGGTCAAGAACACTGTCATCTAAACAAGCCCTCTCCTATTTTTGCCTCTAAGTTAACTTGATTACCTTAAACCTGTTTTTCCGATATGAAAATGTGGTACAACAATGCTATTGAAGTTGATGTAGTGATTTTCAAAGATTTTCAAATAGTGACACGCACTTACATCAACAATTTCTTCATAAAATCTTCACATAATTTGTTTTAAATAATTATAATGAATTAAAATATTAAAAAATAATTGTACTTTAACTTATCTGGCCCCGCTGAATGTGTGTTTATCAAAATATTTTCTTCACTTTTCCGGCTTTTAAGTTCCATGAAGCAACTCTTTTTGCAAGGAAACTCTTGATAGCACCCACATTCATCTTTCGAAGACAGATGAGCAAATGCAGAGCCCAGAAAATACTTAATGTGTTTTTTATCGCCTTTTGCCCGAGTAGGTAACCGCTCGAAAGCTATTATTTTCGTGGAAAACTATTTGCGGATCATCAGTTTTTTTAATATGTGATACTTCAGTAGTAGTAAAGCGTATAGGATTCAAATTTTGCAAAGTAGAAACAAGATATTTCGGAGCCAGTAAAGCGAACATTGTCATCCATGTAGGGCACACTCAGTATGAAATACGATTAGCGGGCGATTGAGGGCGTTTAACAGCCGACAACTCGGCGGGTAATAGGTTTGCCTGCTGCAAATTTCTCAACTATCAGATGTTATTCCTAGATAAAGCTGGTTTTGTAACTTTTTTTTTTTTATAAAAAATTGTCATTCAGTGTAAGAAATTCTGGTATTGCTGACAAAATAATTTGTTTACTCGAAAGACAAAGGTTTTAACCCTTTAGCTCGCTAATTAAATTAAACGAAATCTGCTTTGTTTCTTTTAAGTCTTCTGTAAAGTTTTCAATACGTTTCTATGTAATTCGATTTATTTTTGGAGTTGTGGGTGAAGATTGTTTAAAATATTGAAAATCTGCACCACTCCGTTTTCGTGTACGAATATAAGCGACAAGGCAAGCGTCACGCTATATTTGCCCTAAATTCTGCTACGCTCAAAAATTTACTGCTTAATTATTTAATTAAATATAAAATTATATGATAATTAGATTGATAGAATAATAACACTTTTCTTTTTTTGTCACGGCAAGAAAGGAGTCCATTTCTTAGTCAGTTTACCATTTAGTTGTCGCGTCGAAGGCGCCCGTGTACAGATACTAAAAAATCATAGTTTCATCTAATCTAGGTACTTTATAAAGTTTCATAATCCGCTTTATAAAATATAATTTATTGATTCGTCAGTATTCTAGTCTCAGACTACGTAGTATCTTCACTTGAGTCCCAAATTAAGTTTAAACTCATCATGTTTAAATTTCATGGTCTTCCTTTTATTTAAGATAGGCTATGTTACTTGGAACGAATACGTCCGACAGAGAACCAAGGTTATCGACATAGCTCAAAGAATTAGCAAGCTGAAGTGGCAGTGGGCCGTTTATCTGTGGCCGCCATATCTCGCGAAGAACTGGCGGCCGCTGGGGCAAACGTGTTCTTGAGTGGAGACCACGACTCAGTAAACGTAGTGTAGGACGCCCTCCGACCAGCGAAAGACTGCAGGTAGATGCTCGATGCGGCAAGCTGAAGACAGGGCGCTATGGCGCTCATTGGGGGAGACCTATGTCCAGCAGTGGACTGCTATAGGCTGATGATGATGTTACTTGGAAAATAAAACTACTTACGATTAACACTCTGATTGGTATATTTAAATTAGGTGTGATTTTTTTTTACAATTTGGCGGGTTCGATTCCCGTTTCAGACAGGCGATTATTCAAAAATATTTGAATGCAGTTTAAATTGTTTTTAAAATAAAAATTAAGTCTTCTTCCAGAAACATTTTCTATCTACAATATTTAAGGTACTTTTCCATGTGGCATGGCTGTAGGACGTCTGTATATAATGTCTATAATCAAGCCTAAATCATCGATCTAAGCGTTACGCATTTATATACGTAAGTAACGATGAGTGAATAAGCTTTTATAAAACGGGCCGCATCGTCTTCAGGCAACCCTCCGTTTGTCATGAGAAGTATTTCTATGGTATAAACTCTGAACGATTCATGTTTGTTGCAATGAAAATACATAGTTGAAATACCTACTACAGCCAATTAATTATTCTATCATTCTAGACAGTTTAGAAACAGACAGAAGAGCGTAGTTTTACGGCACTATTTCTACGAGGTTCCATTAGGATGCAAGCCACAAGCTCAGCTTAGCTCATAAGGGCCTGCCAGAGCCTGCCAGACGCCGCCGCTAGGGACGGCTATCCGCGGATGGTGGCACGCACTGAGGTTAGAGGTGGCACGCACTGAGATGGAGGTACGCACCTTACTCGACAAAAATTAAATTATATATTATTTACAGATCACAGAATCACAGAGATAGATCACAGTTTATTGGTAGAATCAATGTATATGTCCAGTTTTCATAAAAATGGTTATAAAACAAATCGTATTGTTCAAATCGAGGTATAAATGAAAGATTAATTAAATTATATGGAAAAAAAATCATTACAATCTATTATATTATAATTGATTGTACCTAGATTTTGTAGCAACGTCAGACGGAGTCAGGTAGCTTATTGTACAATGCCGTACCCACAACATGGGTTAACTCAACTATTTGACTATTTAGATTACTTAATCCTCAAGGTTTGGTACTTATTAAAGTACTACCTAATAATAAATATAATGGCTATACGACAAGAAGAAGTGGAAGTTAAATTACTCTCCAAATATTTAAAACCGAATCAAAACTTTCAAAAACCGGCGTTTGAATAAGCCGAGTAAAAAAGAACCTACTAAAATGGCCGTAGATACGTTGCGTAGTTGCTACTATCTACGTAGGATGTTCCATAAGTCTTGCAAAAATCTAACTATTTATTAAACTTTTTCAAAATAAGAACCATCACTGTAAATGCACTTATGCATGCGTTCAAACCACGTATTAAACATAATCTTCCCCATCCTTTGTGACACTGCCACAGGCCTCATCCCATGCACTTATTAATTCGTCATTAGTTGCAAATCGTCGTCCTTTCATCTGGCTTTTGATCAGTGGGGAGAGACTAAAATCACATGGCACGAGGTCGGGGCTATAAGGAGGGTGGTCCAGCACAGTAAACCCAGATTGCTTCAAAAACTGAGTAATGGTTGCTCGATGAGCAGGAGCGTTATCATGGTGCAAGTGCCAGCTGCCCAGACGCGAGTTTGGTCAAACATCAGTGTACCAGGTGGCATTGACAGTCTTCTGCTTGTCTAATACAACTCTAGCGACAATGCCTCTCTCTCCAAAGAAAACTGCGATCATCCTTTTTTTGCAACACTTATGGAACAGCCTACGTATAAAGCGATGCATTTTGAGACAGCGGATGTGGTTTTGTAAAGGTTGTCAAAGGGGAATATGCATATGGCGGCTAAACGTTGCTATGAATCCTTAGTTGCTCTGCATCCATAACCACACCTTTCTTTTTCCAAGCTTCGCATCGCGTAAAGTAAATGTATGTATAACTTGTTTATTTCATAGCGATCGTAAAATGACGCAGTAACAAGCAAGTGATGGATAGCCAATAACTTTTATAATGTGAATGATCCATACATCGTGAAATATCTGGGTCAATTTAAGCCTGAAAAAAACATAAAATATACTCCGAGCACAGGGTTCGTTATTTTGTTAAATTTTCGACGGTTTACATGAGGTTTGAGCTCATCATCTGCTCTCAGTTGCAAGGGTTTGCAAAGTTGTAGATCTTTAATATCAATTGCATCATGCTGTATACTATTTAATAATAGTCGAAAATTTGAGCTTTCTGCTTACGTACTTACTTACACAATTTTGGAGAAACTTACAGCTAGGTTTACAAATATTTAGATGCAGATATAGAACATGCCTGGATAGACCAGTGTATGTTTGCTGACGGCTAAGTAAAATTTTCCACGGATGCCTTAAAATTAAAAACACAAATGAGAAAATTTTGATAAAGTATCAAAATTTTCTCTATTAGATGTTCTTCAGATCATCTACTCTCAAATGCTACTAATATAAATCCAAGGCTCATACCATACATTAACAGACACATGCGAAAATATTTCTGGTTGCTGTGGGAAAATGTAACTAAGGCATATTCTTGTTTTTGGAGAAATTAAAAGAAACCAAATAGAAAAACATGGGTATGAGAATTTGTATATTAGAATGGTAAAGAGAGGTAGAACTATTTTGCTGATGTC
The DNA here is from genome assembly GCA_943735965.1 of Eupithecia abbreviata. NCBI lineage: Eukaryota > Metazoa > Arthropoda > Insecta > Lepidoptera > Geometridae > Eupithecia > Eupithecia abbreviata. The sequence goes on along the minus strand of OX030977.1, from coordinate 6,258,861 downwards.
AAGGAAGTAGTACCTGTAGGTACTGGCTATTGCTGGCAACAACACCAAAAAATCAGGACATTAGTAAGATAACTGTCGACCATCAGCAAATCTTATTTTTTTGTTTAGGCAGCAAACGGTGTACTAATTTCACTGTTTGCTGCCTAAACAAAAAAAAAATCCCTTATCTAGGGATCAAGTAATTCGATTTCCAGTATTATTATTTATTAAACTTAGTTTATTTAACTTTCACCTACATTTTCTTATCATTACCAATTCAATTTGTTTTACTTGGCAGCTGTTTCTGACTCGCGGGAGTCATTAGCTTTAACCTTTTGAAATTGTTTCATAATTTGTTATTCATGAACTCAAGGCTTGTTTACATTCTGCCAGGTGAAATAATACCATTTGCCAAGCTACTTGGTAAGCCTGAGTACAAACTGAAGTTCCTACCTACCTAATAAGTGATGAGTTAGGGAGTGAATAAGGATTTTAGGGTCTTCATTTAGAAGTAGGTTAGTAGATACATTGTTATGTTATGCTTTCTTATCTTATCAAAGAATGTTGAAATTTATATCAAAGAATTTTAAGAAATTAGAACTCGTATAATTGAAACAATTAAACTAACTGCAGACTGTTGCAAACAAACTGGTAGGTGCAGGTTGTTCAACTGACCCATATAATAATGATAATAATATCTAATAATAATATCCATGTAAATAATATCTTTACCAGTCGGAAGCGTCCCCAAGACGCCTGCATTGCCCCGCCCTGTTTGGTGATGCTGATGTGCTGCGCCAGATACTCAATAGCTCTCGGGTCACGCTTCGCTTCAACTGCTCTCAGATATTATATATTTTTAAATCCACGAAGCTAGGGTCTAATGCTTAGACTTTGTCGATACCGGTAATGCTTGCGGTTTGGTATTGACACCAACATAATTTTTTGAGGAGTTAATGGGTTAAGCGCTTTATTTTTCCGGTAGACTTAATGTCACAAGTGTTACGGTTGCTAAGATATGATTTATTAAAGTGATTTGAAAATCACCTTTAAATCGTAATATCTTTTATTTTTGTAGTTGAAATGCCACAAAATAACTTAACTTGCACAAATCATCTGTGTAAGCGTTATAAATTGTGACAACTCCTGAATTTACTTAAAGAAAATCATGCTACTTAACAAATAATTAAGTAGATGATCAAACTTTGACATACTTGTCTGCTAGAGTTATGATTGGGGGGTTTATATCTTTGGTATCTCAATAAATTTAAATCACAAAATTAGCTCAAATTACCCATCTTCTACTACAAGATTTTTATTAGATATGTAGGTCCCATTACCAAGCACCCTGTATTACAAGTAGTATAATATACTCTTTGGGTTTTTATTCTGCAAAACTGTGTGCAATGTCACGAGCATATTAATTCTTAATTCCAGCTAAAATTAAAGTATATAGTCTTCCAAGTTATTGAACCAGTCTGATGCCTAGCAGCAATGTTATAACTCGGTATAACTATTACCGGGTAAACGACACAGTACAGCACATATCAGTATTACAGCTACGGTTATTGCCCGGGGAGTCATTATCGCGCGTCCACAATTAGCGCGAGCGCCATTACGCCTCCCAGAGCCATCGTTACAGCCCTCTCAACTTCCTACAGTTGAAGTGCTGAATGATCTTTACGTTGTTATTATAAGCTATTCTAAAGAGAATAAGTAGGCGTTTCAAGGATGTTTAGGACTATAGCCGCTCTAAATGCCGTGCGTAAAGCTGCTAACGTGAGATGGGTGAATGGAATAAGGTCTTACATACACGGGTAGCTTGAAGCAGTCAGGATGCGACTGCTTGAAGCTGCGCCTGCATAGTGAACTAGTGTTTTAGTTAAAAATACACACATGGAACCGCTCGAGTAGTTCACTATGCAGTCGAAGCATGCAGCAGTCGATCCTGACTGCTTAAAGCTGACTGTGGTGTATTTACCTATGCCCTATCAGTTTATAATTATGAATATCAGAATAATTATTTGTTTTTGTTATAGACTCTCAGAAAAGTAAGAATAATATTTGTTGGCAGAGTTATGGTTAGTCTTGACTTGATTTTGGAGGTTTATGCAATACCAACATAGCAAACGAGCTGTGGTGTGGTGTTCTTGAGTGGAGACCGCGACTAGGTAAACGTAGTGTAGGACGCCCTCCGACCAGGTGGGATGACGACTTGCGAAAGACTGCAGGTATATGCTGGATGCGGCAAGCTGAAGACAGGGCGCTATGGCACTCATTGGGGGAGGTCTATGTCCAGCAGTGGACTGATATAGGCTGATGATGATGATGCACATAGCAAACGACGAAAAGATGGCTTAGCAGAGAACAAGACACTAGAACAAGTGGATGGAAATTATCATAGACCTCCCCTCCAATTATATTTTCTTGGCAATTTTACCGGGAAGTCATCGGAAGTGCAATTTATATTTCAGCATTTTACCACGGAGCTGTCCTAATAATGTAAAAATACCTCCTTTTTCCTCACTATAATTTTCGTAAGCAATTTTCTTATCACACATTTTTGTATCTATCTTCCCACATGTTATGGTTTAATAGTAGATATCGGCCCTTTAACACCGCTTCGACGCCCGTCCATTCTTCTTTTATCAAAAAATCAGAGCACAATATAAAATCAGCAGGTTTACGACTCTCCCCTGGGGTGACGATAAAACATTAATTGCGCCTTTTGTACTTGGTCCAGTAGCTTCATAAAAATTTGTGGAGACTCTTCGGTGCCTACCTCGCGCTTATAATAACCCATTCTATTCAAAATAGCTCACAATGGATGTTTTCCCTAAAAATATTTGAAAATTATTTTGGTTTTACTATAGCAATTGCCTACTTAGTATAAAAGTTTCATAAGTAATGGGTGTTTTTTTCAAGTTCATAATTTTTCTGATGCGAAATATTATACGTTAGTAGGTGAAACAAAATTAATAATAATAATATAATTAATGCTGGACAATCCACACAGCATTATCTAGCCCCATGGTAAGCAAAGCTTGTGTTATGGGTACTAGATAACTGATATACATAATACAATACATTACATAGATAGATATTTTTTATTCTACATAGAAAACGACCAGAACGCCCGGAACAAATATCTGCAGGTCGTACACACAATTGTTCCGAGGCGGGAATCGAACCCGCAACCTCTTGGGTCGCAGGCGGACCTTCGCCCACCGCGCCACATCGGTCGTCAAAAATTGTGCGTACAAAGACAATAACAATTTACGTGTTGTATGGTTTGTAGCAAAACTACAAGATTATGGCTTACTTTGGGGCTACATGAAGCCGCTGTCCTACCGCTGAGCACGCTGTGCACGACCACGTGGCGCATTTTAGCTGCGTGGGTTCGTTTATTTGACAACCTGGGTCTACATTACCGCGTGCTTAGCGTTTATCGCGTTGAGCTGGGTAGGTTCCACATTCGAGGAAGCAATGCATGTAGCAATGACGTCATTAATCTGACATTCGTGCGTAGCGTATTCGTGTTTTGCAGTGGATGTTTTTACATTAGTTTTGCTAAGCGTAGCTAGACGTGTGTCTAGCTACGCACGTGTGTCTCTCCGTGCGTGGCGGTAAGATAGCGGCTTTATGTCGTTCAAAAATAAATAAAAAGCTGCACAAAATACCAAAATGTATATTGTAAAATATATATAAGGGAGCAAAATACTATTTTTAAGGCGAGGGCGCTTTTTTAAATCTAGAGCAAAGTGAGGGATTCTAAAGTCGAATCCCGAGCGTAGTGATTATTTAATAAAACATAGAGTAACAACTAAACTTTTTCAAAACAAAACCATGAATTTCAATCCGTGAAAATTTAATTTGATTTCTTTTTTTTTTTATTAAGCCGGCGGCGGCGCGATTATGGGCCGTCGTACCAGCCAGTCTTTATGCAAACAATATTTGCGTTCGATTTCTTTGGAGCTGAACACTAAGATGATTGCGGCGCACTTATAAAATGAATTAAAAACTCATAACTGCCCGCTAAATATTTCTTATAGAAAACACCACCTTTGGGTGCACTTAAAGGCGAACCAAGTCGTCATTTTCAAATAGATGGGATGAAAATATGTATATATTGCATGCCCATGCCTTGAGGCTTTTACAGTACAGCTAGTGTATAGCAAACATTTCTGGAACTAACAAGCCCCAGGACTCGTTCTGATTTAAAAGCGGTGAAGCAAGAGATGTAATTGCGACAGTAGCCACAACTTATCCAGAAGTTAGTACAGACTCATCCATGGTGTAAGTAACAGTTAGTAAGAAAGTGACAGAGATTATGCAGCAATAAGTAGGGTAGCCGTCTTGAGTGCGCGTCTTTGTGTCGCGAACAATGCACTGCCGCTGTAATCCGCGAAAGTCCTTCTGTAATGAAACCCACTGTGCTCTGATACAGATGCACAGGATTTCCGACTGTATGAAATCTTCAGTTTCTCGAAATTTTTGACTGTAAATTGTACTTTATTAGCAAGTCCTGTAAGGTAATATTACTATTCTTGTATCAAAGGAAGCGAAGTGGGCTTTGAAACTTCCTGCTGCGCCTTTGAGAAATAAATAAAACCTTTCCTGTTTATTCCTGTTTTGTGACCAATGTTGTTCGGTTATTTTTATGTTTCAGATAAAAATGGCTATTCATTATTATCTTAGCTACTCAGGTTATTCGTTGAAAACAATTCTCTCGTCCTTTACACATAGGTACTCCATGTCTATAGGAGCCACTTTCTAAAAGCATCTTCAGGTGTATACGAGTCCTGTTCCAGTTTTTGTATTGTTATTTTAGTCACGAAACCTACATTAGAGGCAGTTGAAGAGACCTAACTTTGTCTTTTGAAAGATCCCCTACCGTATTCCTCCCGCTCATTGTTCTAGGTATACTACAGTAACACCAGCTTTACTTACCTTCGTCAGTAACCAGCTATGTAGTTGCAAAAAACATAGCTCAGAGTTGACAATGTCAAAGCACTAAAAGATTGAATAGAAAGCTCTATTTAGTTTCTTTATGAAGGTGTTGAATTACTCTCTTTTGTTTGTATTAATTAGATAAGGAGATAAGGATAATATTTGGTTTTCCTAGCGTTCATTGTAAAATCATCCTTATAATTTAGTTTGATGTTTCGTAAGGTTAGGTTACCTTTTGTTTTATGATGTATGATGACTCGTTTTCAAGTTTCCCAGAGGCCTTATGATGAGTTATACATAATTTAAGAATATATATATATTTTTCATAAATTTTTCGTTTTATTACAGACATTAAACACCTTGAAGCGCCGCTAACGGATACTGAAGAAATACCAATTTTCATAATGGGACAGCAATCTAATACGCGTTGTATCATACGTGCCTACTCGATTATCTATATATATATAAAAATGAATCCCTATTTCCCTTGGTCACGGCATCACGCGTGAACGGTTGGACCGATTTCGCGATTCTTTTTTTGTTGTCTTTGTTATTGTCAGGAGAAGGTTCGATGGCAATATGGAGGATTAATGAATCTGCTTTCACATCCGTTAATGGAAATATTTCAAATAATTTAACAGTAAAATACCAACATGGAAAGTTACATTTGCAGAACGGTTCCAATTTCACCTTCATTTCAATTGGAAAAAAAGAGTGAGCGAGAATGCTGCCTGAGGTTTGGGTGAATTTTAATGTGATTTCCTGAAACTCCATTGGGAATACTTCAAGACTCTTTTTCAATATAAATAAATATTTGCTAATGGTAAACTTCCAACAGTGGATTCCCTTTTTTATCGTTATGCTTCTTATATAAAATTAAAGTCCAAGGTGCGATATTAACGTCAATTCTCGTGAATTGGTTTTAACCAATTCACGAGAATACATGAATTTCAATGTAAAAATAAAAATTTTGGATAAATAAATTTTAATTTTTTTTTTTTTCTTTTTGAGTTTGGTGGGTAGGTACGCAATCATCTAATGACAAAACCAAAACTGAGCCAATATATAATTCGATAATGTTAATCAGAAAAAGAACAATTGGAAAATGATTGTGGGATTATTGCCTCAAAGGCTTAATCCGATAATTGTGCCTTCATTTCGATAAGAACAACATACCTACTGATTGCAAGCTGTAGCTGTGTAAGTGTACGCCTAATTTGCTACAAGGATCGTGCTGTTTTTGTCAGAGTAATATTTTTAGGGTTCGTGGGTTAGGCCCCCGGTGTGTGAAGCCCCCGTCATGGAGGCCCCCGATTTTCAATTAAGTTATAACAGCCGATTTCGTCAGAATAAAAGTCATTTGTACCAGATACAGTCGATGAAAAAGTGTTTTAGAACTAAATTAGTAATTAAAATACTTATTTATTTTGTTTTGTTTCACATGGGCATTGTCACAACTATAATTTCAAATTATGGTAATATCCCGCTTTAAATGATTTTAGTATCTTTCCACACTATTACTTTTGGGAAACATGGACACTTATAAGCTCTCGAAGCTATGTTTCAGTATCTGAGCTTTCCTTCTGAATTTTCTTAACTCAATGTATGTATATATATATATTCTATTCTAAATGATCCATAAGCAAGTAATAACGCAATAATCCAGTAATTTACCTTGATTTCTCGGGCGCCGTCTTGCTCGGCCAAGCGTGCTTCCCAGCTCGTGCTCACAAATCTACAAGTAACTACCCGGAACCAACTCTACTATAACACTCTTACTACTTCCTTTGTCGGGTTGACTTTTCTTTGTAGTCTTATTTTGTATCGTGTGTAAAGCACTTTTTTATTCTACGCCATTAGTTTGGGGAATGGTTCTGTTCTTGGTTTTCGAATGCTTATTTTCGACGAATACCTACAAATATATGAAACATAAAATTCGTTAAAAGCAAAAATTTTACAGAAACATCTAAACACCGGGTACAAAATTTATTAACTACAAATATAGCTTTTCATAACATCATACGATACAAAAACATGCATCGTGAAATAAAAATTAATTTATTAAAGGGTAGATATCCAATAAGACTTCATATATACTTCAATAATGCTGGACAATTCACACAGCATTATCTAGCCCCATGGTAAGCAGAGCTTGTGTTATGGGTACTAGATAACTGATATACATAATACAATATATTACATAGATAGATATTTTTTTATTATACATAGAAAACGACCAGAACACCCGGAACAAATATCTGCAGATCGTACATACAATTGTTCCGAGGCGGGAATCGAACCTGCAACCCCATGCGTCGCAGGCGGACCTTCGCCCACCGCGCCACATCGGTCGTCAAATGTCTCTAGGGAGGGAAAATTGCGTGTAATTTTCTCTTAGAGCTCGCAAATTGTTTTGGTGTACCTAAATAAAATAATAATTTATAACAATAAACAACTCATAAAAGGGTATAATATCAAGAATTGTGGACTGCTTAATCATAGCACGGATTTGCTTTCTAGTAACTTTTTTTACAAAGAAAATTGATTATATTTCTACTTCTTCTACTATTTCGCTAGTCTCCAAGCATTAAATTTCAAGAAATATTTTAAGAAAAGTAGGTTACCAGCTAACTAATCTTATATATTTCGTAAGTCAAGAAATTAAAATATTACAGCTCAACTGTTTCAATTGTAAATAGTAGTTCTTATTTGTTCTGATTATTTAATTTTAATTGTTATTAAAAAAACAAATTATATTTTTCTTTGTTGCAGTGGTAAGTCATCCATCATGATACGTTTCATTTTACGATTCAAAAAAAATAAAAAAAAACAAAATTCGTTTATTGCGTGAAATACATGTTATAAAGTTCTTATAATGTAATGGGCCACAATGTATTCTGCCATATTGGGCGTGCAGTGTTATAAAATTTACAATAATTAGCTAATATAAATTCTTAAAAAATAATACAAAAAATTCACAGACAAATAAAAAAATAATTTTTTAAAAAAAAAATACAGAAAAATAAATGTCATAACTACAATTTATCGGTCATAAATTCATTAAAAGAGTAATAGCATTTTTGTGTCAATAGTTTGGTCACTTGTCTCCGAAACAACGCACAAGGTAATTCTCTAATAGACTCAGGCAGTTTATTATAGGCAAAAGGGGCTGAGCAGAATATGCTTTTACGCATTAACACGCCTATTGCAACTTATTTACTGTGGAAAATTAATCCTTTTAGATACATATAAATGCATAGGTAGATAAATACTCTAGCAAGAACCCCCTAAAGATAACATATAACGCACATCACACGTTTCGTGGCTTCCAGGCTGAACCAATAACTTTCAATCTAATTCCATTCTCCTCCACAATTTGTTCTACTTATTCGTGGGTATTATGTACATAAAATATGTTATTATGCAAAGTGACATTATCATACTTTACTCGATCCTAGCTTCGTAGGCTGTAGCGAGACCAGCCAACCAACTTGACACTGATGTTGTGTTCGAATTCCCTTTTTTTCTTAGGCAGTGTAATTTTTAGTCTAAGCTAGCAAGCTGAATAAACCAAGAGTGGGGTCTCTCTATCTCATATGTTATGTTATGTTCATATTTATTCTAGCTTATCTTTGGTACACCCTCTGCCTTTCTTAAATTCACATAATTCTTTCCATCCAAAGGTTGCCTGGAAGAGATCGCTTCTAAGCGATAAAGCCGCCTATTGTACTTGTATCATGTGATGTGTTTTATAATGATCTGTAACTTGCCAATAAAGTATTTTTGTATTGTATTGTATCTCTACCTTACTCTCCGTTGAATCATAATTTTCTATATTGTTAAGATAGTTCTCATTTTAGAAAAAGTTATTTCAGTTGTGTTTTAGTATACCTATTTTCCTCATTGCTCATCCCCCAACATTTATTAAACCCCGCAACAGCGACGCAGACGCACATATCATCTCGGAGTTTTATTGCTAAACCGGTGTTTGAGGCTGGAGATCACAGATTTATGAGGTGTACTTTTTTTGTTGTTGTTAGAAACGATAATCTTTTATATTTGTTTATTTATAGTTTCTAGTGTCATGATACTCAAAGTCAAATTCATGGCAATAAATAAATAAGTAATGCTGGACAATTCACACAGCATTATCTAGCCCCATGGTAAGCAGAGCGTGTGAAATGGGTACTAGATAACTGATATACATAATACAATACATTACATAGATAGATATTTTTTTACATTACACAGATAGTTATTTTTGGCAATAAGTGGAGAGTTCAATAAAAAAGAGTTAAATGCCTCAATTGTTTATTTTATGCCATAATATATTGTTTTACATCCAAGGTTTTTATAATATAAAGTATATTTTTTTACACCAGAGTTGCCTTAACTAGGCATCATAAAATGCAAAAAAAAATATTGAACATGTCTTAAAATTACTGGTCATAGTCATCACATAAGTGTTAAAAACTGCCCCTCTTTATGACAGTAAATAACTTATGAAATTGTTTCAATTTTGAACACGGTGCCCAAAAGTATTGAGAACTACTGTACGAATTACTGTAAATTAAATAGATAACCCCCAAAAAGGTCAATTTTTTTTCAGGTTGGATTTGACTCCTCCTCACAAGCACCTTGAAGGTTCCTGTATGTATATTGAATTTAAATAAACTGTTAACACTACATAGTATTAATATACCTAGTGAAAAAGCTGTGTAAAAAGTGACCCAGCTAATTTAAATGGTTTGTGTCCTTACTACTATGATACATTCCAGGGATTTCCTAAGACAGGAATCCAACTTTATGGCTCGCAAAGCTTTGTTTGACATTTTGGGAGTTATTAATTTTATTAAGGGATATTGAATGTCTTGACTTTGCTGTAATTTTGTGGTTTATGCTCCATTACCTAAATTTTATGTTTATCTTGATTTGTTTGATTGTTTTTGTTGACCATTTTTCTTTTGGTAAAGATGAGATTTATCGCTGAGCACACCAATCGTTGGAAGCGGTGCAGTGTGCTTATGCCCGTGTTCAGTTCGATTCTGGTCCACCATGATGGCTACATAATCTAAGTATCGGGTATGATGTCAGCAGTGTACAGCTACATGGATGTTTTCGGAGAGAGACCCCATGTTTTCTACAGCATTCTGTTGCATTGTTAGAAGGCAGTAGTGACTCGCTGCAGTTTGTAATCAAGGTGTTTGTTCCACAGAAGCTATTCTAGTATGACCCCTAGGATACTTGACAATACAATACTATTACTCTTTATGGCACACCAAATAAAAAACAGATACACAAGATAGGAAAAAGACAAATACAGAATGTGTTGTACAATGGGCGGCCTTATGAGCTATGAGCGATCTTTGCCAGGCCACCTTACTTAGTTTTTAAGACCTTGACTTAGTTTTTAAGTTGATTTTTCAGTAAGTTATTTCGGTGTTGAATAATCTTAGTAGGTAGTAGTTAGTAGGTTTCTAAATTTTCGTTTGTTGAAGAACATTATTAGTTCTATTTTTGTAGGGTTGACATTGCACAATTGCAAATTGGTCATTGCACCATGCTTCAATGGTTTTTAAGGCGAGTTTAATCAAGTCACATAGAGTATTCTCGAAGCATCTGGTTAAATCGCAAGGTGAACCGCATATCCCACCGTTTCCAGTCCGTAGCCGTTTAGCCTAAAGGATGTCCTCAACAACTATATTCCATAGTAGGGACGATAATAGGACACTACCTTGAGGGCAGCCCCTAGCTACTACTCCTCTTGTGGTTTCATTGATGGTGACTTGTATGTATTACTCTGTGTGAACTACAATCCTATCATTACATATTTACAGTTTGGCTTTTTATTATAAATGAAGATAGTGTTAAAAGAAATGACTTATTATAAATACTTTTAAACTTACGCGATCCGAACACATATTCACAAGTATTAATACAACGGGTATTTATCGCGTTTATTTACCACTCACTTACATTTTACTAGTCTCGAAAACCAAGTGAGGGTAGTTTCAAATAAACTAGCCCCCGCTTCGCTGAGGCGGTAACTCCAGTACTCCAGTCATCCCGTGACCACGACAGTGTGTAAACCTGTTGAAACGTCGGGAAAAATAAGTAAATAAACGCGATAAATACCCGTTGTATTATTAATACTTGGGCTGTGTGGTGTCGGGGGCTGTGTGGTGTCGGCCTAGATAGAATAGCACCACCCCAACTCTGCCCGTGGGTGTCGTAGGAGGCGACTAAGGGACATACACCGGGGGGCGGGCAGCAGCGTCCCTTGCAGCACACTAAATTGCACTGCGATCCCCAACCCGCATGCCCAGCGTGGGGATTATGGGCATTCCCCCCCCCATATGAGTAGACACGCCAAGAAAAAGTGGCCCCTAGTTCCCGGCCGCCTCGCTATTCCTGGCCATGGCAGCGGCCACGGTAACGGCGGGGCAGGGGGTGCTAAGAATCCCCGGGCTACACTAGGCTGCCACTCAGTAAAAAATTTGACCCTGGCTACGTTTAACGGACGCACTCTGAGGCTTGACCACCATCTAGCGCAGTTGGAAGTGGAGTTAGAGAACATTAAATGGCATGTTCTGGGGTTATGTGAAGTCCGTAGAGAGGGGGAGGACACCGTGACCTTAGACTCGGGCCATCTTCTCTACTTTCGCGAGGGTGATAAAATATCCCAGGGTGGCGTAGGCTTCCTCGTCAATAAGGCCCTCTCTAACAACGTCCAAGAAATCTCCAGTGTGTCGACCAGGGTAGCGTACCTGATCCTTCGGCTGTCCGAACGGTACAGCATGAAGGTAATTCAGGTTTACGCACCGACCTCGGCACACTTGGATGATGAAGTGGAGGATATGTATGAAGACATATCCAAAGCCTTACATAACACCACTAAGGCCCACTTCAACGTTGTTATGGGGGACTTTAACGGCAAGGTGGGAACCCAGACTGGCAACGAATCCCGAATAGGCCCGCATGGTTATGGAGTCAGGAATCACAGGGGGCAAATGCTTGTCAACTTCCTTGAGAAGGAGGGGCTGTTCTTAATGAACTCTTTCTTTAAGAAACAGCCTCAAAGAAGGTGGACATGGCAAAGCCCCGACACTGTGACTAAAAATGAGATTGACTTCATCATGACGGATAGCAAGCACATATTCAGTGGTGATCAACAGGTTCAATACCGGATCTGATCACCGACTCCTCCGAGGCTCTCTGAATATCAACTTGAAGCTTGAAAGAAACCGTCTGATGAAGACCACGCTCCGACCTGACCCAATCCAAATCATGGCGGGCACCGAGAAGTTTCAGCAGCTTCTTGGGAATAGATTTGTTGCCTTGGAACCCACTGATGACGCTGACGAGACCCTACACAATCTGGTTGAAACGTTGAGGGACGAGGGCATCAAATTCTGTCGAAAGCAGCGTACTGGCAAGAAGTCCAAACTCTCGGATGAGACTCTTGTGCTGATGACAAAAAGACGGGAGACCACCCAAGCGACTTTGTCAGAGAGGTCAGACCTGAACAAACGGATTGCGAAGATGGTACGGCACGACCTTCGGAGCTTCAACACGCGCCTCATTCAAGAGGCGATAGAGCGAAACCGAGGGTCCAAAGTATTCACTCAGCAGCTTGGCAGGAGCCACCTGACAAAGCTTAAAACGCACGACGGGAGGACCGTATTGTCAAAGCCGGAGATATCCGCCGAGATAGAGGATTTCTATGGCCGATTATACGCTGCACATGCCCCTCGTTACCGACGAGATGACCGATATTCCAGAGCCACCCTGACACGCCACTATACCGACGAACTGCCTGACATCAGTCAAGACGAGATCGTGTTAGCTCTAAGGCAGCTTAAAAATGGAAAAGCCCCCGGTGAGGACGGAATTACTTCAGAGCTTCTTAAAGCCGGAGGAGCTCCTGTAATACAGGAGCTGCAGAACCTCTTTAACACCGTCCTTCACAGTGGGAGAACTCCAAAGGCGTGGAGCGGGAGTTTGGTGGTGCTCTTTTTTAAGAAGGGAGATAAAACCCTTCTTAAAAATTACAGACCCATTTCACTCTTGAGCCACGTCTATAAGCTGTTCTCACGGGTAGTCACGAACCGTCTCGCCAGGAGACTCGACGAGTTCCAGTCACCGGAACAGGCTGGGTTCCGCGGAGGATATGGCACCATAGACCACATACACACAGTGAGGCAGATTATACAGAAGTCCGAAGAGTATAATCAGCCCCTGTGTCTGGCTTTTGTGGACTATGAGAAGGCATTTGACTCCATCGAAACCTGGGCTGTTCTGGATTCCTTACAGCGATGCCAAGTAGACTATCGTTATATCGAGGTGCTGAGATGTCTCTACGAGGCCGCCACCATGAGTGTCCAAGTACAGGGCTAGCAGTCTAATCCCATCCAATTGCGTAGAGGAGTGAGGCAGGGGGATGTCATATCCCCGAAACTGTTCACTTGCGCATTGGAGGATATGTTTGGGTTGCTGGACTGGAAAGGAAAGGGCATCAACATAAACGGCGAGTACATCTCACACCTGCGATTCGCTGATGACATAGTCTTAATGGCGGAGTCGCTTGAGGAACTGAACCGGATGTTGGACGGCCTAGCTTCAGCCTCCCGATGTATCGGTCTTGGCATGAATTTGGATAAAACCAAAGTCATGATCAATGGTCACATTGATCCAAGGCCGGTAGTCGTACATGGTCACCTTCTCGAAACTGTTTCCGAGTACACTTACCTTGGGCAGATTCTGCAATTGGGTAAAAACAGTTTCGAGAAGGAGGCCAAAAGGAGGATCCAGCTGGGCTGGGCAGCATTTGGGAAACTACGTCGAGTCTTCTCGTCATCCATACCGCAATGCTTGAAAACGAAAGTTTTCAACCAGTGCGTCCTACCCGTTATGACCTACGGAGCTGAGACGTGGACACTCACGATAGGGCTGGTCCACCAGTTCAAAGTCGCTCAGCGAGCTATGGAAAGAGCTATGCTCGGAGTTTCTCTGAAGGATAGGATTCGTAACGAATACATCCGACAGAGAACCAAGGTTATCGACATAGCTCAAAGAATTAGCAAGCTTAAGTGGCAGTGGGCCGGCCATATTTCGCGAAGAACCGACGGCCGCTGGGGCAAACGTGTTCTTGAGTGGAGACCGCGACTCGGCAAACGTAGTGTAGGACGCCCTCCGACCAGGTGGGATGACGACTTGCGAAAGACTGCAGGTAGATGCTGGATGCGGCAAGCTGAAGACAGGGCGCTATGGCGCTCATTGGGGGAGGCCTATGTCCAGCAGTGGACTGATATAGGCTGATGATGATTATTAATACTTGTGAATATGACTTATTATAACACATTAAGAAAATCTAAGCACTTATTTATCACCTTAATTGCAGTGAGATAATGCCAAGGCGTTCTTGGCAGGCTAGTGTTGTTCATTTCTAGTTTCAAAGTGTAATTTAACATAAGCATTGGTAGATTAGTGAAACTTGGCACGGCTTAGCGGCAAGATCCTATCACTTTGCATTGATGTCGCATAAAGGGGTTACAAATATTGAATATAATAAATAATAAATAAATAAATAATGCTGGACAATTCACACAGCATTATCTAGCCCCATGGTAAGCAGAGCTTGTGTTATGGGTACTAGATAACTGATATACATAATACTATATATTACATAGATAGATATTTTTTATTATACATAGAAAACGACCAGAACACCCGGAACAAATATTTGCAGATCGTACACACAATTGTTTTTAGTTGGTATAAAAGGAGAAAATATATTGCCTGTATTCACAGTTTCATCATCAGCCTATATCAGTCCACTGCTGGACATAGGCCTCCCCCAATGAGCGCCATAGCGCCGCGCTCTTCAGCTTGCCGCGTCCAGCATCTACCTGCAGTCTTTCGCAAGTCGTCATCCCACCTGGTCGGAGGAAATCCTACACTACGTTTACCGAGTCGCAGTCTCCACTCAAGAACACGTTTGCCCCAGCGGCCGTCGGTTCTTCGCGAGATATGGCCGGCCCACTGCCACTTCAGCTTGCTAATTCTTTGAGCTATGTCGATAACCTTGGTTCTCTGTCGGACGTATTCACAGTTCAACGTGAGTGAATTCAATAAATTATGTCATTCGTTGAAAACACTCGTTGCTCCAGTCGCAATAAAAAATTCTGAGTAGGAATACAACTTTTGAAACTATCATGGTTAATATATATACACATAAGTAATTTATGTATATTTTTAATTTTCCGTATCCAGTCATGGTAAATATCCCTTTATAAATGTCTTTTATAAGTAAGAATAATTATAATAATTAGATGACCGATGTGGCACGGTGGGCGAAGGTCCGCCTGCGACGCAGAAGGTTGCGGGTTCGATTCCCGATTCGGAACAATCACATGTGTGTACGATCTGCTTACCATAGGGCTAGATAATGCTGTGTGAATTGTCCAGCATTACTTATTTATTTATATTTGTTCCGGGTGTTCTGGTTGTTTTCTATGTATAATAAAAAATATCTATCTATGTATGTATTGTATTATGTATATCCGTTATCTAGTACCCATAACACAAGCTCTGCTTACCATGGGGCTAGATAATGCTGTGTGAATTGTCCAGCAATATTTATTTATTTAAGAATATTGGGATTATATGAAAGTTAAATCCAGGTTACCCATGCCCAGGGTACGATATTTATATAACACGTGTGTCGTATAATATAGCTTATGTGCATAATATTTGAACAGATAGCTGAGTATACAATATGCACCTATTGTAATGAGCCATGACAGGCAAGAATATAACTTTTTAGGGGGTCCCTAAAAGCTATATTCTTGACTGTCATCAACACAGCATATCACAAATACCAGGAAGACTCAAGAAAACTAACCCTAGACTTGCCAATCGCAGGGTATGAATTCCTTTTAAGCATCTCGTGCAGGTAAGTCAAATAATATGGGTATTGCTTTTCGAAACACGTCTCGAGGTTCACAAAGTTACCGTCATATTCATATTACGAGTATGTTCTGATTTTATCGAAAATACAGAAATAGAAAATGCACGATTTACAGAGAAATACAAACAAACTAGCTCACCTTATCTCACTTAAACAGCGTTTGTTGGTCCACTGTTGGACACAGGCTTCCCCTGAATGGCGCCTCATAATAAACTAGCCCATTCTTGAACAAAAAAGTCTTAACAAATTATTTGATAGAGTTTGCATAACTTTTGACTCTTAAGTATTATGGACTGTTAAGGGTCCGGCGACCCTCACTCCCAACTTCAATTAGAGGCGCTTGCAAAAAATCGCTCTGAATGTCGCTGTCCTTGTTTAACCCTTGCGCCCCGCCCCATGCGTGCGCGATTGCAATATTAGCCGTTCAAAATTTGGTATTAATTTGGTTGGATTCCGTAATACCAAAAATTATAACTGAAAACTTTTCGTATTCTTCACAAAATATTGTTATTCTGTTACAAGATAATATAAGCTATGTTCCTTAATAAACAACGCGTAAGATAGT
The DNA here is from genome assembly GCA_943735965.1 of Eupithecia abbreviata. Lineage (NCBI taxonomy): Eukaryota > Metazoa > Arthropoda > Insecta > Lepidoptera > Geometridae > Eupithecia > Eupithecia abbreviata. The sequence goes on along the minus strand of OX030977.1, from coordinate 6,242,398 downwards.
GTGTTGTTTTGAATACGAAACAAATAGGAAGAAAACTTGTCCATTTTCGCATAAAGATGCAATTGCAAAATGCTTTCTTTGAATTTTAGGTATGTAAATTGAAAAAAAAACTTACCAGGACCTAGATAAATGCTATTCAAATATAAATCAAGAAATATTATAGTGGAAATATGCTTTAATTAGAAATAATTTTAGTATATTACGTTTGTATGGGGAATTCATCCTCCGCAGGCCTCTTAACACTTTGAGTGCTGAAATCACACGGTATGTGTTTTCTACAAGTGACTAATATGCGTAAATCCACACTAGCGCAGCGGCTGAGAAAATACAGATCTTTGTGACACAGCACAGCCGTAATATTTTTCGAACGAAATGCATGTGCGGCGCAACACAACCGCTGTGTAGAGCGGCAGCACGAATTGTTTAGGTTAAAAAAAAGATCGCAGTCGTCGAAAAAAAATCGCAGTCAAAGTGTTAAAGCAGGCGTAGTAATGTCTGTGGTAATATGCTATGAGTACATTAATTCGTAGTAGTATGAATAAGTCATACTACTACACGCATCACATAATTAATTATTAATTATTATTATGTAATGCGCTCACAACAGTTTGTTGGGTACCGTAATTGTTACTATCCGTTTGTGCTTAGTACAGTAGCGTTCATTATTAGCTGGACCCCCTGTTACTTTCCGTTTTATTATAAAATAAAATAAGAAATTAAATTATTATAAAACCAAAGCTGATGTAATTACGAGGTTTGGAACCTGCCAGGGGGTCAGCTAAGGTTGAATGCACCTACATTATAATGTACCTACATTATAATATTGGTTAAAAAAAATATATTTTCAATGGACTTCAAAAAAGGGCGAGTTTCCATGTTTTGGGTGTGTATGATATTTCTAAGTATGTTCGTCGATTTCTCCGTCAATTAGAAACCTCCTTTTTGATTGCTTCCTCCTTTTTAATTGCTTAATTTACGCCTAGTTTCATAATCACCCGGCGGAGAATTTATCACGGGGCATACCCAGTGAAAAATTAAAAAATCTATCCATAGATAGATAATGATATCACTATGGATCACTTGAGCTAAGATTGTTTGCAACAATCTGCACTAAGTTCAACTGTTTCAATTGCAAAAGCTAATTCTAATATGTTTATAATTTTGTAATTGTAATTTTCTTTGCTAATAAAATATTATCACTTGAAAGATACGAACAGTTTTGTAAACAAATATCAGAATTGCGAGTTTTGTAAACAAATATAGCGATTCTGCAATACACTCAAGTAACTACAACTTAGTAGTAACTTTAGTACTGAAACTTCTATAATAAAAAAGTTTCCGCAACTCACCGTACACTTTTGTACGTTATTTCATGAGAAATATTAAAATTATTTTTATCCAACCGTGTTTACTGAATATTGTCAATAAAAAGTCGTTAGTTACGGCCAAAGCCAAGAGTTCATTTCGGGGGGAGGTTGAGGACCCAAACTAAAATTCTAAACTTTATCGCCGAGCAGAGCGAGCCGCGAATTATGAACTTGGTTTGCTAGTTTTGGTATACTTGATTACCAAAAGCAGATCAAGCTTAGGTATACACTATTAAAAACAACGTCTTTTTTGGTCTGTTTTTTGTATCTGTTTCAAAGAAGCTATATGATAAAATAAGTTAGAACTAGTACTCGTATTTACAATTAAAACAGTTCAACCAAAAAACAGCAAACTGTTGTAAACAATCTAGAGGTAGCTCAACTGATCTAGATCAATCCGTCTAAAATAAAAATAGGTTTCAACATAGGCCACAATATATTTTCCGTCAATACCTCTTCAATCGCGACTCAATCGCAACTACCAAACAGACTAGACAACTAATATGTCTGTGTATCTCAGCGGATCGTGCGGTTGACATTCAATTACGGATGGTACGATGGCTTCACTTCCGACCGTACATATAGCATCTCTATTATAAGGTTGTTATTCATCTAGACTAGTCGTTCTATCAATGCGAACATCGCCGTGTGGATTGAGGTATGTTTTCAAAAAAGTTAGGGATCTGTACTAAAACCGTGCGAAGCCGGGAAGGTCCGCTAGTTACTTAAAAAATGAAATAAGGAGCGGCGGAAAAAGTACCTCTGTCTGAGTGATGCACTCACTAACTGAATTGACAGACAAAAAATACATCTGAGTTGACCCACAGGCCTTTGAAGCAAACATAAGGTAAAGTCCGGATACCCTTAGCAGTAGGTTAGATACTGCTACGTGTTACAGCTCTTTCTGAAATCACAATCAACTTTTGTTAGGATTTAAAGCTAAAAATCAGGCTTAATCAACTAAGGTTTAGTTGCGAGTGAACACCACTGCCGCCGCGCTGCTATGCTTTACTTTATAGGAAATCTTACATAATTAATTATATTCATGTGATGAGAATCTTACCTCCCATTTTACGTAAGCTTGAAAAATATCCTACAATTTACTTTCGAAGTAAATTTTTTGCTCCTGTTGATGGATCAGTATCTATCATCATAATCATCATCCTATGATATTGCCTGTGCTTGTGTGCGTGACTGCCTACCGCGCTAATTACCGATGCTAGCATTAATTTGCGCGGTAGGTTAGGTGCTAGCATTAATTATATTTTCTTCTGTGTTTTCAATTCAAATCAAAATTTAATCACATTATCTCTGTCTGTCAGTCAAGTCAATGTTTCACTTTCTGCGAGATGTCAGTTGTCATCTTCAACTTTTGCTAGATTCTGCGTAAGGATTGTCAGTGTCAGCCAAATAGCTGCTTGGACGAACAAATTTTTATTCTATTCTATTTTTTCTTTGTATTCTGATAATGTGTTTAGTGTTAAATTAGAGTTAATCTTAGGTTGTAAGATGCCAATTTATTGTATTTTTTTTTGTTGTTTCTATGGTCTGCCACCCGTGTTGGCACGCGCTAATGGTTCTGTCAGAAAACCAGCGTTGCTCTCAGCAACATTACGCTGAGACAGGACCAATTGGTTCGCTTTTTAGAGTCTCTTGTTTTTTATAGTTTAGTAGTTAATTTTTTGTTTTATTTTATAAGTACTATGTAGTAGCAAGTACAGTGAATCAATAAATATATTTTCTTTCTTTCTTTCTTCTTTAATTTTAATTTTATTTTAGTATTGAACTGAGAACTCTAGTGTCTAGATAAACCTATGTTAGGATCTAAGATGCTATCAACAAACTGTAACAAATTTGTAAGAATAAATAAATATATCTATCTATATATTTATCTACCTATCTAGTCCACAGCTGGACATAGGCGTCCACCAATGAGCGCCATAGCGCCCTGTCTTCAGCTTGACGCATCCAGCATCTGCCCACAGTCCTTCGCAGGTCGTCATCGCACCTGGCCAGAGGGCGTCCTACACTACGTTTGCCGAGTCGAGGTCTCCACTCAAGAACTACAAAAACTACAAATTCATATGAACTCTTTTTCCAAAATTACAAGCATCCTTGACAAAACATTTCAGAAAAGCCCTGAAAGATAACTATTGTTATTCCTCCTTTTCTATACACCTACTTTGTGTTTTGCAAGCTTTAAGGTTGAAAATGTTTTACAGAAAGGTTGTCTCGATATAGTTACACGTGTCACCTTACAGAATGAAGTGATACTCTCTCTTCTTTAATTGTATTAAGATAGGAAGTTTTACTGAATGGAAACCTTTATTTAAAAATATGAATTTTTAAAAAGTACTTGCCTTTGCGTTAATCGAATCCACCAAAATCAACATATTAAATCTTGCGGGTTCAAGGTCGATATTTTTTGGAATATTATTTAATGTTTACAAAACTAACAGCACCACTTCATTACCCTATGTCATTATAATTAACAATGGATTTTATACGATTTTTTTGCGCCAAATACAAACTAATTTGTAATATCTCGTATCGAAAGCACTATTAGACATCAAAAACAGAACTAATTTCGGCATCACAGAGCGAGAGCTAGGTAATCCCTGCATTGGACTACAAATAAAGTAAAATCCTTTCGCAAACAAAGCTTTCTTAGAGCCGTAGTTCCGACAGCGGATAGGATTAGTACGACGGCTGCCAGAGACGGTATCAGGACTGAGCATTATTAAAAGAACTTAGATGAGGCCTTTACTACGTCAAGAAACGGCTTTGTCAGAAGACCAGCGTAGCATTGGCTGTAGTAAATACGACCAACCCATGCTAAGACAGTGACCATTTTGTGACTCAAGTACATAAGTGTGCAATTAAGTCGTCTGTTTCGAGTTAAATGTCCCGATCCGGATTCACGATCTTTTACGCTATTCAATATCCATATTGTCGGAATCTGTAATTCACTCATTGTTTGTGGACCAGACTACAATTTATAGTACGAGAGCATTCGATATAGGACGCCGTGACATAGTAACTTGAACATAGAATGAGAGTTTTTAACTGCTTTTAACTTAGCCTAATTGGTTGAGACTTACCTTGACTCACTGGCTTATAGATATTGAAACCAATTTAACAAACAACATTTTATGATGACAACATTATGTATAGGTAGGTACATACCTAAGAAGCACTGTACATGCTCTACGAAAAAGGCGTAGGCCTACGGCGTATTAATTGTAGCATTAAACCGTTTTAACCGTTTTAACGTAATTCCCTAATTAATTCCATAAAATAAAAAAAACGAGGAAATTTCCTCCACAAATAGGATATTGATTCGAGAAAAAAATAATTATGTAATCTGCTGATAGTAATTGATTTTCTTTTCCGTATTAACAATGAAAATAACAACCCCGAACTGAAAACACTGGCATTCTTTATAACAAGAACGTATTAATTTGGTCAATACATTATTTTTAAACCTGTTGCTATGCCCGACTTTGAAGATTGCCTTCTTCTTGTACTCGCATAAACTATGTATATCAAACAAGCTGTTTCAAATACCCACTGAGCATGAAAATAATAAAGAACAAGTGAAGCGTGAAACTACCCGCGTGACAAGGGATCCACGCGTTACATTTTCATATCCACGAAACAAAAGTCTGTCAGGATTACTAGGTACCTCTTAAGGATGAATTCGCTTTGTCTGACAACTTGACAAGTATTAGGATAAGTTTTGTTTTTGATATGCGTTGCTTATTCTGAATCAGGCGGTTGAATATTTTATCTGTAGATATCATATTGGGCTCGTCAGAAATTGCGTGTTCATTTCGTGTGAATATTAAAGGTAGTCAAACTTTAACTTTGTGTCTCGGAAAATATCCTTTCAGTTTACTACATGTCTTGAAGTTAAATGGCTACCAATCTACAAGCGTTCCAGTCACCTCTGGTGTTTCCCAGGGTTCTATATTGGGACCGCTTCTGTTTGTGCTCTTTATAAACGACATCGATCAATGTTTTCGACATTCTCAGTTCTTATTGTACGCTGACGATCTTAAAGCCTTATATACCTATACGTACCCTGAACGACTGCATTCTATTTCAAGAAGATCTGAATAGACTCGCCACATATTGCAGTAACAATAAACGACAGCTAAGCCTGCCTAAATGTAACTCCATCAGTTTTACCAAAAGGTTAGGTTGGGTAAATCAGCCAAAATTTTTGGGCTTTGGCTAATTTACCCAACTTTAGACCTAATTGGGTGGATCAGTGTGTCTATCAGATTTATAAAAAGAACCACTTACTATATTTCATGAGCTTAGGAAAAACTGCGTCTACATAATTTTTGAAAGGCCAAACACAAGCCATTTCATTTATAATTGAAATTAGTACTTTGGTTGAAACACCACAGGGATCCTCAGTATTTTTTATTTTAATAGATTAAATCGTTTTCACAGTGTAATTACCATTTAAAGAAGAACTTTGAAAGTCCCTAAAGCACCCAGAGCCATAAATGCGGGACAGGCCGCAGCAGGTTTTAGAACAAAGAAAACAAGTGACGATTGAAACAAAACAACGCTATGGGCTCACCGTAGGAAGATCAACTTCGGAAATGGAAAACAGAACTCTGAAAACCATTCATATAGAATGTGTTTTCATAATAAGCAAAAGCACAATGGTAAGTACGATGCGATGCGACACTCCGTTCATTTTTGTTTTAAAGCTCACTGTAAAAATACATCCCTAGTTTTTGCGTAACAATTATGACATTTTAATTTCGAACTTTGAGACTGTCGTATGTCACTGGGAAAATAAACAATCATACATATTTATTTAGTTCACAGGAGAGTGCTCTGAATGATAGTATTATCGGGTAAATGTAATTAAAATCACCATCAATTGAACACCAATCGACTTAATCGGCTTTTGGCTAGCACTTTTCTGTTAGCTGCCTAAAATGCTGATAAAGTTCTTTTACGTTTTTGTGCGAAAGCGTTTAATTTTAAGCGTTAAAATGCTTGTGCTCATATTTAACTCTTTCCTCTGCTAGGTCCCCAAATTTGGCTATCATGACATCTACAAATAAATTGGAAGTGTCGATTTTTATGCCGCGACCACCACGATTAGAGACCTGAGACCTGCTTCCTTCTGTGTATTATTTAACAACATTTAATTTTCAGCTTTGATTGCTTTGCATGCTGTTTTGCCCTAAAAAGAGTTTCCACCTTCATTTCATTAAATTGCTGTTAAAACTACCCACGAGAACAAAGAGAAATAGCCGCGTAGGCTTTTTAGCACCACAATCAAGAGTTTTTTCGACAAAATCCAGACACGTAAAAGCACTCGGAAACATTCAGTGAACTAGAGTTGTACGTTGCCAGATTCGGAACAAAACGGCTATTAAGGTAATCCTCGCGATTCTTCTGTCAAGCTGGTTGTGTGTCGCAAATAAGGGATTCGATTTTGCATCGAGTATGTTGTTTGGATTTGTGATCGGAAATTGTCGTTTTTGGTATACGTTATTGAAAGCAAATATTGGAAAACATAGTCTATCAAATCGTTTGTGTTTGTTTCTGTGTACCTACACAGGTATTTTTCTACACGTAAGGAATTATAACAATATATTATAATGTGTTATCGAAAACAACGATTTGATAAGTTGCTTTGTTTACCAATATCTTGTATTAGTCATTGTGAAATGGAAAGAAAAATTTAGAAAAGCTGACCCCAAGATATTTTTTTATTTTATATATAAATAAATAAATGTTGAAATAAATCAGATGAGAAACAAAGTAACGATGGACAGAAAGAGTAATTTCTAAACAAGAAACTTTGTCATTCGCTTGAGAGACCACGCGAGTGACAAAGTTCTGTATAAAATACGCTCCTCCACTGGCAATATCTAGAATAATACTAAACGCGAGCGAACTCTGTGATCGTTAAGGTACTCATTAATATTGCTCTCATAAATTAAGGTTTATTGAAAGGTTACCTTGTGCGAATTTACTTACTATTTTGCGGTTGTGTGAACGCTGCAATTCCTTCTACCAGAGAAAGGGTAACAGTTTTCTTCTGTGTATTTTAAACAACTCCACTGCAATCAACGATGCGCCTACCAAGCGTGGTGATAAGGGTAAAACCACCCTTTCTTGAAGAGGAAGTATATTCAACAATAGAAGTATTTTTGCTGCTGATGTGAAAACGAAAGATTTTACTTATAAATTATTTTACATAAAAAATCTAAATCATTTATTGTTGAAAAACCATTGCAGGTTTTGTTCAGCGACGTAGATCCTCTTCGTCATAAATATAGGCTGTGTAGCTTGCAGGCAAAGCTGCAGTCCATCAACGTCACAAGCAAGGCCACCCACACAACAAATTTACACTCCGTTTTGTAATTAATTTCAAGATCGCTAGCTGGAAATTATTACATAGTGATTAATGAGGCGATCTTTGTGATATTTGACGAAATGTTATTAATACATCAATACATACATACATATATTAATACACAAATTACGACAATTATGTATCTTTAATATACAACAACGTTACGGAATTCAGTCAAAAAACTATTATATGCAATAGGAATAATATAAATCTTGTAGCCTTATAAGTTCCTTCTGGGAAAGCGTGCTCTATCTTAGGCGACATCTTCTCTTACACAAGTGAGATAGAAAAAAATATCATACTGAGATTATTTTAATAACTTGAACAAACTACTTGGAAAAATCAAATCTACAAATTATATTCAATAGTAAAATGTGATATATAATGATAGAAGTAGACCTGCAAAATCTTGTCAATATTAGTTCCTTACCTATATAGGATACATACTGGTTTGGGACTGATAAAGGTTAAAGATAATAAGAGATATTTAAGAAATTGGACCAGTCAACAGACTAGCTGAATTAAAATTAAAGCAACTTTCGGCTCATATGAGATGAGATGGCGCGACGAGCTCGAGGTACATCTTCCATCATGGCCTGTTGCAGCGTTGGATCGCGAGGAGTGGAAGAAGAAAAGGGAGGCCTTTGCCCAGCAGTGGGACAGTAATGGCTTAAAATAAAAATAAATAAAATAATAACTTTCGGCTCATAATTGAATCTAGAGTTAAGATTACAAGACATTCGTAAGGTAAATATTTATTATACATATGTAGATGGCAGCCACCATTGGTATATCTCCATATCAAAAATAAGCTCAAGATGCGGCAAGTATCAAAACCTATCGTCACTAGATAGATAGATAGATAGATAGACAATACTTTTATTGCACACTTAAAAATAAAACAAACAAGGTAAAAACAATAACTCAAGAGATGTGACAATTTTTTTTTTCAATTTAATCGCTGTGTGAATGCAAGTAGATAGATCTCTTTTCATAGATTCATAGAAAGGGATTTCTGGACATAGATTTTTTTCATTTCTACGTTTCCCACATAAAAAGCAATTTCAAAGGGGGAAGTGGAAAAAGCCATCATCGTAGCGTTGGTAAGCATAGAAGGGCCCGACGATACTTTAATCTCGCTGTAAAGGTTCCCAAGTGTTTTTCAAAGGCTGAAAAATCCTTAATGTATTTCCTGACTTTCAAAAGGCTTTGATCCGCTTTTAATTTATAACGTCGTCTATGCAAAGTCAAAACAGTGTAATTAGTAATTAGAAGTTGTGAAGTACAACTGAGCCGCGCCACTCGGTTTCATCTAACTTTCAGGTGTTTGTGGTTGAGCCTTTTTGCCAGCATTGTATCTCGTATTTATCATTATTAGGGTTCCGTAGCGAAAGGACAAACACGTCTTATTATTTTAAATAGCAACTATGGTATTTACTACTACACTTATTACCATCACATCCTCTCATAACTTATTCAGGGTGAAAGAAATGTGAAACGATAACTTTATGGCGGTTGAGATTCAACAATGCAACAAAAAACTAACATATATAATTACTTCAATACTGTTAAGAATTGATGTAATTATATATGTTAGTTAGTAATGGTTTTTCTTTTATTTGTGGTAAAACACGCAACAAATCTAATCCTCCTATGGAAGTTTGTTTATAATATATATTACTATTTTTATATATGTACGTTCTTAATATAAATATTATTAATTTTATATATTACTCGTATATAATTATCCTAAATAATTACACCACCGTCAGCTTTAATACGTACCGATCCTATCCATCCAAAGGTTGCCTGGAAGAGATCGCTTTTAGCGATAAGGCCGCCGATTGTGCCACTAGATTTAGTTAGTATTAAGATCCTATTTTTATTATTTTCTTTATATTTGATGGTGCAATAAAGGTATATTGTATTGTATTGTATTGTATAATAGCTTGAAAGTTGGTTTGGAGCACGTGCGAGTTTTAGCGTTTCAGGAAAAAAAAACTCATTTAAACGTGACATTAAATTGACTTAAACTTGGCTTTGTTCTAAATCTAAAGTAAAACGTTTTTGGTGTTGGTGATACTGACATACACGTCTATACTAATATTATAAAGAGGAAAGTTTTTATTGTTTGTTTGTATTGAATAGGCTCCGAAACTACTGGACCGATTTGATAAAGTCATGCACGGTTGGGAAGCTACACTATCCCCGGTAAACATAGCCTAAAATTATATTTAAGAAATGTGAAATTTGAATTTAACGCGGGCGAAACCGCAGGAAACAGCTAGTTTATGAATATGAATATAGCAAATGTCTCCATCCATCTACACATGTGATGCATAAAAATAATAATAAATAAATAAATAAATAATGCTGGACAATTCACACAGCATTATCTAGCCCCATGGTAAGCAGAGCTTGTGTTATGGGTACTAGATAACTGATATACATAATACAATACATTACATAGATAGATATTTTTTATTATACATAGAAAACGACCAGAACACCCGAAACAAATATCTGCAGATCGTACACACATTTGTTCCGAGGCGGGAATCGAACCCGCAACCTCATGCGTCGCAGGCGGACCTTCGCCCACCGCGCCACATCGGTCGTCAAATGAAAGATTACGTGTGTATTTTTTAACACATTTTATACCTCTATAAAGTTTTTTCCGCCGAGACATAATAGCCGGAATCTACTTTTAACTTTCTTCCATTCAAATAATTTTGCTCTCCTTTTCTAATAAAACTTATCGATTTCGGATTCTTCAAGCCTTTACGACGTTTGCGATAAAAATACTTGTGCCGAACGCATTCATTTGATGAAGCCTTTTGGAATATTGTTGTTTCTTACTTATCCCAAAAGTATTATGACTTCTCATCGGTCATATGAGAGCTATTGCGTAGGTACTCGTATATGTATATCATATGTACGTACCTATGTACGCCGTTAAATAAAAAAATATTTCTGCGGCTTTTCAAATTTGTACGCATTATATTAAACACTTACCATTACATGCGGCTTGGTTCTCTTTGGTTAAAAAAAATGTGGCCTACAATCGGGTTGTCATGTTAAGTAGGCTATGGCTACATATTGTCGTTGGCCGTGGCAAGCTCACACAATGTGAGTGTTTACTAAGGATATAAATAAAATGGACTGAAGAGAGACCGTGAATGCCTACATGAAATGTTCTGCCATAGATATAAATACTATCAGACTATCTGTGACAATCTCCCCTTACTACGAATTGATACGAGATGGCTACGCCGACTCTACGCCGTAGCAAATTTACGACAAATGTACGCTATGCTATTATGCTAATTCAGAGAGCAAAATTGCATAAAAAGTACTGAAACTACTATTTAAAAAAAAAAAATTTAGAAAGTTCCATTGGGCACCTTTCTTGACTAAAATTATTACTAAAAGTTCTCGCAAGTCATGCCGTCCAGGATTATCTTTGCATCGCTACAAAGTAAATTTTCATTTATAAATACATAGATAGTTTTAGTTCTCTTATGAAACTATTAAACTACCGTAAGGTAATGGTAGTGTAGTTCGTTTTGGTAAGGTTTAATATCTGAACAAGCATGGGCGGGCGGTCTCTGGGTGGAATCAATTAAAGACGACCGATGTGGCGCGGTGGGCGAAGGTCCGCTTGCGACGCAGGAGGTTGCGGGTTCGATTCCCGCCTCGAAACAATTGTGTGTACGATCTGCAGATATTTGTTCCGGGTGTTCTGGTCGTTTTCTATGTATAATAAAAAATATCTATCTATGTAATGCATTGTATTATGTCTATCAGTTATCTAGTACCCATAACACAAGCTCTGCTTACCATGGGGCTAGATAATGCTGTGTGAATTGTCCAGCATTATTTATTTATTTATTTTATTTATAATTAACGGATTATGTAGACCTTGTTCCATTCCTTATTCAAGCTTGACTACTGTTTGCTAACTCTAATGCTTGATAGCTCACTGACAAAGTGCAAAGGGAAAACGTGTAGGAAAACCATAGAACCGGGCTGGGGATTTGTAGAGGTAGTAAACACACATTGGACCACTTTCGACGAGACGATGACGATTGCACATAATTGAAAAAACATTATTTTGAAGACTAACTATTAGAATTATATATTTTCGAATGGATTCACACTTGTAAGCTTAATGAAAGTCCGCTGGATGCCGGTAGTGCCAGAGCTGACTTTGTTGTGGAATTGATTGCGACCTATGAGAGGTATAATGAATGCCGTGGAAGTATTTCGGCTGAAATGATGATGTTGACGAAGATAAACTTTTTTTGTATAGAACATACTACTAATCAATCGTTCAACAGAACACCTCAAAAACGTGAATTCAGTGACGTAATTTAAGAATTATTTAAACCTGACTTCTGTCCGCGGCTTCACACGCGTTTTTTGGGATAAAAAGTAGCCTATGTCCTTCCCCAGGACTCCTTATAGCTCCTTGTCAATTTTCAATTTATTCTGTTCAGCCGTAAAAAGGTAACAGACTGACAGACATAACTACTTTTACTTTTATTATATAACTAGTTTCTGACCGCAGTTTAATTAGTCCTACCAGTACTCAATTTCAGCCCGATCTGTTCAGTACATCATCAACATCCAAACATCCAAACTCTCGCATTTATAATATTATTGTGATAGTAGGTAGGATGTTATTGATTGTAGGTATTACAAGTCCCTCAATTAGATGATTGAAATTGGAATGAACTTCCTGCGTATTATTCCGGTAGCATATGAAATGGATTAGTTAAAATTCAATAATTCCATCGGCCATCCTAGACGATTAGGGCACTTAGTCAATGCTTAGTTATCGATAATTGGAAAGCGGTGACCATAGTCTACACCATCATTTCAGTACATAGTATTGTAGGAATCTCCCAACAATATTCAATTTAAACACTTTATTTAAGTATATTATTTATTTATCTACTCATTATATAATATCTACATTATATATTTACACATTCACACATACTTATTACTATGTTCGTCCACTGTACCACATACATTCTATCATTCATACTTGCTTAACGTTCATACTATCACATCTTGTTCTTACACACTACTCTTCCATTTCTTTTGTTTTATATTTCGCAATCGCGCGCATTCCTTAGGCCCGACGACGGCCGGCCGGTACCTCTTTCCTCGTGTCACTCAGTCAGTCGCTTGGAATTTCGATACGACGCGCATTACTTTGTTTCAAGTTGCTTCTGATCTTTACGTACTTACCGCTATCGCTATTCATTCTATCTTCTGTTTCTCCTACTATCTACTGTGAACTCTTTCTATGTATCTATGAACTACTGTGCGTTCTTCCAATCTTTCTTATAAATTAAATGTAGTGAATAAACGGCCTGTGACTGAATTCTGTGTTACTTACTTCGACCACCACAACGCAGGACCACTACAGTACCACCTACAGTATTGTTCCGAAAGTCGTGTTTTTACAAGTTTTTATTATACCTGCCCTGTAAGTTTGTGTGGTAATCTTGCAACTGAATATAGACCAGTTATCGTCAACCGATTGAGCTGAAATTCGGCATATATAAATTTAAAGACAATGCAATGTTATGATACCATCGAGCGTGTATGCTGAAAGACAGAAGGTTGTTAATAGGTGTGGGGGAAATCTTGATACTGAATTTTAGACTAGTTATCGTCAACCGGTTGAGCTGAAATTTGGCATACTTACAAGTATGTATGTAAGTTTGATAACAATGCAATGTCATGGTACTATTGAGCTGGTCTGATGATGGAGACACAAGGTTATATTATGTGTTGGATAAATATTGAATAAAGGTATTAGATTATTAAAAAAGCCTCAAGTTAATGCAAGATGACTCGTCAAACCACTAACATGATAAGACAACAACTGCCAATTGTACAAATTAAAATGAGTACAGTTAGCGCGACCATGTCACTGTTCAAGATGGCCAATATTGGAGAGATATAAAACTGTATTTCCTCAGTTTTTGATATTTTAAGAATGTTCTTCTCTAATTCCGTTACCATTTCATTTATAATATATTATATAGTCTGTAATTTCGAGTAATAGTTGTTCCGAAGGTCCGCTTGCGACGCAGGAGGTTGCGGGTTCGATTCCCGCCTCGAAACAATTGTGTGTACGATCTGCAGATATTTGTTCCGGGTGTTCTGGTCGTTTTCTATGTATAATAAAAAATATCTATCTATGTAATGCATTGTATTATGTCTATCAGTTATCTAGTACCCATAACACAAGCTCTGCTTACCATGGGGCTAGATAATGCTGTGTGAATTGTCCAGCATTATTTATTTATTTATTTTATTTATAATTAACGGATTATGTAGACCTTGTTCCATTCCTTATTCAAGCTTGACTACTGTTTGCTAACTCTAATGCTTGATAGCTCACTGACAAAGTGCAAAGAGAAAACGTGTAGGAAAACCATAGAACCGGGCTCGGGATTTGTAGAGGTAGTAAACAAACATTGGACCACTTTCGACGAGACGATGACGATTGCACATAATTAAAAAAACATTATTTTGAAGACTAACTATTAGAATTATATATTTTCGAATGGATTCACACTTGTAAGCTTAATGAAAATCCGATGGATGCCGGTTGTGCCAGAGCTGACTTTGTTGTGGAATTGATTGCGACCTATGAGAGGTATAATGAATGCCGTGGAAGTATTTCGGCTGAAATGATGATGTTGACAAAGATAAACTTTTTTTATATAGAACATACTACTAATCAATCGTTCAACAGAACACCTCAAAAACTTGAATTCAGTGACGTAAGAGAATTATGTAAACCTGACTTCTGTCCGCGGCTTCACACGCGTTTTTTGGGATAAAAAGTAGCCTATGTCCTTCCCCAGGACTCCTTATAGCTCCTTGTCAATTTTCAATTTATTCTGTTCAGCCGTAAAAAGGTAACAGACTGACAGACATAACTACTTTTGATTTTATTATATAACTAGTTTCTGACCGCAGTTTAATTAGTCCTACCAGTACTCAATTTCAGCCCGATCTGTTCAGTACATCATCAACATCCAAACTCTCGCATTTATAATATTATTGTGATAGTAGGTAATAGATGTTATTGATTGTAGGTATTACAAGTCCCTCAATTAGATGATTGAAATTGGAATGAACTTCCTGCGTATTATTCCGGTAGCATATGAAATGGATTAATTAAAATTCAATAATTCCATCGGCCATACTAGACGATTAGGGCACTTAGTCAATGCTTAGTTATCGATAATTGGAAAGCGGTGACCATAGTTTACACCATCATTTCAGTACATAGTATTGTAGGGATCTCCCAACAATATTCAATTTAAACACTTTATTTAAGTATATTATTTATTTATCTACTCATTATATAATATCTACATTATATATTTACACATTCACACATACTTATTACTATGTTCGTCCACTGTACCACATACATTCTATCATTCATACTTGCTTAACGTTCATACTATCACATCTTGTTCTTACACACTACTCTTCCATTTCTTTTGTTTTATATTTCGCAATCGCGCGCATTCCTTAGGCCCGACGACGGCCGGCCGGTACCTCTTTCCTCGTGTCACCCAGTCAGTCGCTTGGAATCTCGATACGACGCGCATTACTTTGTTTCAAGTTGCTTCTAATCTTTACGTACTTACCGCTATCGCTATTTATTCTATCTTCTGTTTCTCCTACTATCTACTGTGAACTCTTTCTATGTATCTATGAACTACTGTGCCTTCTTCCAATCTTTCTTATAAATTAAATGTAGTGAATAAACGGCCTGTGACTGAATTGTGTGTTACTTACTTCGACCACCACAACGCAGGACCGCTACAGTACCACCTACAGTATTGTTCCGAAAGTCGTGTTTTTACACGCTTTTATTATACCTGCCCTATAAGTTTGTGTGGTAATCTTGCAACTGAATTTAGACCAGTTATCGTCAACCGATTGAGCTGAAATTCGGCATATATAAATTTAAAGACAATGCAATGTTATGATACCATCGAGCGTGTATGCTGAAAGACAGAAGGTTGTTAATAGGTGTGGGGGAAATCTTGATACTGAATTTTAGACTAGTTATCGTCAACCGGTTGAGCTGAAATTTGGCATACTTACAAGTATGTATGTAAGTTTGATAACAATGCAATGTCATGGTACTATTGAGCTGGTCTGATGATGGAGACACAAGGTTATATTATGTGTTGGATAAATATTGAATAAAGGTATTAGATTATTAAAAAAGCCTCAAGTTAATGCAAGATGACTCGTCAAACCACTAACATGATAAGACAACAACTGCCAATTGTACAAATTAAAATGAGTACAGTTAGCGCGACCATGTCACTGTTCAAGATGGCCAATATTGGAGAGATATAAAACTGTATTTCCTCAGTTTTTGATATTTTAAGAATGTTCTTCTCTAATTCCGTTACCATTTAATTTAATTTAATCATTTAATTAAATATTATATGGTCTGTAATTTCGAGTAATAGTTGTTCCGATTACAGTTTTTACCTGCTCAGACAATACCAGTTGACTTTTTCCCTCTTACATGCTTTGAAGTGTTTTTCTCACTTTACCAGCTAATAAAAAATAAAAATGCTGCCCCTCAGTCATACTTTGAAGTGTGCTGGTAAAGTGAAAAAAAACACTTCAAGCACACTTGAAATAAAATTTCAGCCCCTCATGGACAGCAATTTTATTTTAATTTAAAAAAAACACACTTTTATAATTGGGATCTAGCACTAAAGCAGTTTGGGAAGACAAATCCGACGAACTAAAACTTGACGGGGTTAAGTCGTTTCGTTTCTTATACCTTCTGTCTCAATCATCAAACCAGCTCAATGGCACCATAACATTGCATTGTCTCCGAACACACATAAGTATGCTAAATTTCAGCTCAATTGGTTTAGGTCTTAAATCCAGTTACAAGATTTTTCCACACAAACTAACAGTGCAAGTACAACAAAAGTTTATTAAAACACTGATAAGGCATCCGCCAAATTTAAACAGTTTTTATTTTGCGGATTTTTATAATCCTGCAATGCCAAGAAAAAAAAACACTACAAAGGATACAAACCCAAATAGAGTTTTATCTATTCTTAGACTACTTCGAATTTTTAGCTGATTGTACCATCAATTTCAGAAATAACTTTCCTTTTTATTGCATTAGTAGTAATTGTGGCTTTCTGATTACAACATGAAAACTGTGCTGAGTAAAATATTTACAAAATACAAAGCTTTCAAAAAGTACAGTACAATGGCAGATATTAAAATTTCAATGGTGTTTCAGATTTTATTCGGTCAATATATTTCGGTGACATCTTCGAAAATAACATCACTACTGTTAAGATTCTACTGTTTATGTTTATTTACAGTTGCTATTTATTTTTCATGTAAATACTTGGCATATTTATTGTTGGCAGACACAAAAGGATTCATTTACAACGGGATTTTCGTAATAAATTATATCGTTTCGACAATTATTTCTCAAATATCCTCTTCATTCTTGACTACGTACACAAATTCAGTTTTGTCCTGTGATAACCACATGGGCTACATGAAAAAATCTTGGGCATTTACAAACACAATTTATAACTTATTGCTCTATGTATGTATCGATGTGTTTAGTTTAGTGTGTGATTTGAATCTGTCGAAGTTTTGGCATAGGATGTTAACATTGGATACCAATAATGTGGTGTATTTATTAGTACACCATTTCATACATGTTTCGCTGGTATTGTCAAATTTAAATACAATTGCAGTAGTAGAATTAATGCGGAGTCGTCTGATAATATTGAGAAAAACCTTAAAGTCCAATGAAGTGCCAGTAAATATTGTATGTAAAGCAACAATAAAAAAAAAGTTAAAAGTTTTAAAGAAATGTATGCGCAATTACATAGATTTGTTCGATGCATATGGAAATATTCAAGATCACTTACAGTTTCGCGTAAGTTATGTGCATTATTTGAGCATTAACATCATCATTTATAACTAGTGCCGCGTCAGCTGCAATATTCATGAACAAACGGAAGAAAATCCTAGTGGACAGGGCATACTACAGTTTAGAAGAGTTCCTTAATGACAAATTAGATGACGCCAATGTCACTGATCCACAACATTTATTATCATAAAATGTTGATGTGAATCATTAATAATTGGTAAAATTACCAAAAAAATTATAAAATTATTCATAAGAAAATCTTGTAAACTCTTTTTTTTTTGTTACTTATGTATTATTATGTTTGACGTCTTATCAATAAAGAACTGAACTGAATCGATGTTATGAGGAAGTTGCGTTGATATTATGCTAATGATAATATTGACAAAACTTCCTCGCGAAATCATCGTAAACGTCGACATAAATAATTGGCCACAAATACCATTTATGATGATTCCCGAAGTGATGATTATAATTCGACATATCGAGGAACGGGACAAAAGAGCGTCTATTTTCTGACATCTGACTTGTGTATTGATTGATTTCTTAGCTTGTAGAATTAATAGGGTAACCTGTTTCAGATGTTTTACTTATTTGCGTTCTGCCTGCCTCGGTTTACATTTTTCGGATATAATATCCTGAAACAGCTATCATTTGAGGTTAGTTAATAATTGAGGTTTTATATTAATAAATAATGCTGGAGAGTCCACACAGCATCATCTAGCCCCAAGCTAAGAAGAGCTTCTGTTATGGGTAAAGTACCCATAACAGAAGCTCTTTACTGACTGATATACTTAATACAATAGATTACATAGATATATTTTTATACTAATATTATAAAATGGAAATGTTTGATATTTTATTTGTTTGTATTGAATAGGCTCCGAAACTACTGGACCGATTTGAAATCTTTCACCGTTGGGAAGCTACACTATCCCCGGTGAACATAGGCTATATTATATTTTTAAAAAGTTAGGGATCCTTACTTAAACTCTAATAATGTAACCCAAGGTGTAAAAAAAAACATCTAATAAAGTGAAATTCGAGTTTAACGCGGGTGAAACCGCGGGGAACAGCTAGTTTATTATACATATGTAGATAACGACCAGAAAACCTACGTTGCAGGCGGATCTTTGCCCACCGCACCACAGTGGTCGTCAATTTAATAATAATTTCTAGGTAATAACCATAATAGGTTTTAATTCCTAAAACCAAATCCCTAAAAGTGTTATTTTTTGTTTGTCCATATCGATTAACTTATTTAATTCATCCTTAAGGTGTTTCAAGAATAATTTTATTTTCAGCCATTTCAGAAACGTATGTCCAGGTTTCACTACGCCGACTTTGTTGGTCTACTCATCCAAATGCTAGCACCCTGTCTGATGTGTGAACTCTGCCGCAATGAGGTCAATTCATTGAAAATTCTGTTAAAGGATCAGATCGTCCGGGGTGCAGGTGAGTAGGACTTTTCTTCTACCTTCACGTATTCACTACATGCAATAAAAGACATTTTGCCATCTGTGGGTGCTAACGAGTTAGATACTCTACCCACTACTACCTCATAATGTATCCAGGGATCAGGATATGTTTGGTTTTTTAATCACTTGTTGTGTTGAATGTTAATAATTACATACGAATATTTATTTTCAAATCAAAACAAAAGGCAATGGAATAAAAGTTAGTACAGACAAACAGACTTATTTTTTCATTGAGTCACCAAACGTCTCAGCATGAGCTGGTTGTAAACTCGTTACAGCCAATGTTAGAACCAACGCTGGTCTTCCGACAGAGCCATTTTTTGACGTCAAACACAAAATAATCAAGCACTATCAACGTTGGATACGTTGATAGTGCTTGATTATTTTGTGTGCGCGTTCTCAAAATGAGATGGAACCTTGCCAAAGTAAATGTCTATCCGACTGTTTCAGTTCAAAATGGTTCCACCCCATTCTGATCGCGCACGGATAGGGTGCATCGCTCGCTGGTAACTTGAAGCAAGGTCGAGTGGTGTCGCGGCGGTACGGCGAATTGGTCGGTGACTGATTATCTCTTCGTAAAGTCGAGGCACGGACGGAAATGCTTCCTTCATACAATTTCCTTCAAAATGGCGGTGCAGTCGCGACACAACAATACATCCTCGCTTCAACTTTACGTTGACCCCGCCACGCCTTTGGAGCGGCTCAGCTACGACTGCAGCTCTTTCTTTTTTTTTTTTTTTTCGAATGGACTATTATGCTGTTGACCTCAGATGGCCATGACAGCGTTACCGGACTTTTGGCGGGCGCAGAGGGCGCCTCGCCGATAAAAATTAGGTTGAGGCAACACGCACAAGGGCCACCACTTAGGTGCGAACCTCGGCTTGGGCTGTTGCCAGATGCTACAAGAGGGTAGGGAGGTAACGCCTAGGTGCACGAGTGCACCTGAGGGCGGAAACGGGGAATTCTTCGACCCCGCGTCCGGCGGGGTCGGTTATTGGTCGGGTGTGTAGTGTGCGGAAGCTGAGTTGTTGCCGTCACTTCCGGGTTAGCGTCAGTGAGTGGGTCAACGGGGTCACCAAGAACGTGTCTCGGTCTACGGAGGAGAGAACTCGTGGGAGGGTCGTCTATACAATAATCGGGTATGGAGGATATAAGAGGATTGGAGTGTTCTGAGGCCGTTTCATAATGACGCTGGGAAGCAGTCTTTATGAAGTGGACGATGGACTCGAGGTTGAGATCGCGATGGAGATCTTTGTTGCGCATGTACCAGGGCGAGCCCGTGGCTTTACGCAGAAACTTGTTTTGGACAATCTGGAGATGGCGGACATCAGCCGAATGGCCAAATACCACAGAGGCGTATGTCATGACAGGGCGTATGATCGATTTGTAAAGTGTCACCTTATTTCTAAGGGACATTTTACTTTTCTTTCTGAGGAGGGCGTTCAACCGGCTAAGTATGAACTTGGCACGATTGATTACGGTACGAATGTGGGGTTTGAAACTAAGGCGGCGGTCTAGTACCACCCCTAAGTATTTGGCTGACTTTACCCAGGGAATGGGTTTGCCGAATAGGGTAAGTGTTTTGGGCTTAGAGAAGGTCCGCGTAAAGTACACTGCTGCACTTTTCGTCGGATTCACCTCTATGCGCCATTTCTGGAACCAGGCACCTAGTGTGTCTAGTGCGGCTTGCAGTCTTATGCCAACTCGACGTGCGTTCGAGTTGGATGCATACAGAGCTGTATCATCCGCGAAGAGGGCAAGTTCAACTTGCGGGTGTCGGGGGATATCGCTGGTATAGAGCGTGAAAAGGAGCGGGGCGAGGACGGAGCCCTGGGGGACTCCTGCTCGGACGGGTCGGGGGTCGGAGAGGGTGCCCTCCACGCGGTAGCGAAAGCTACGGTTCGACAAGTAGTCTCGTAAGATGAGTACGAGCCTGTCTGGCACACCAAGGGTGGAAAGCTTGTAAATCAAGCCGTTGTGCCAGACTTTGTCGAAGGCTTTCGCCACGTCGAGGAAGACAGCTCCCGTACTGGCAGGCCAGGTGTGATGCCACATGGTCAGGATGATCCGTGATGCGGAGCACCTGTTGGGGACAGGAGTGGTGAGCTCGAAAGCCGAACTGCACATCGGGTAGGAGCTTATGTTCGTTGACATGGGACCAGAGGCGACTCAGAAGGAGTCGCTCGTAGATCTTCCCCAGGGCACTGAGGAGGCTAATAGGACGGTAGGAGGAGGGCTCATTCGCCTGTTTGCCCGGTTTGTGGATTCCAATAACATTGGCTTCCTTCCAGACATCAGGGAAAGAGCAGGTGGACATGGCTGCATTGAAGATGCTTACAAGGAGGTAGATGAGGGCGACAGGGAACCGTTTGAGGACTCTGTTGCTGATGCTGTCCGAGCCGGGGGACTTTTTCGGTCTGAGATCTTTAATGATCGCCGCGACCTCCGCCGCCCTGAAGTGATCAAGGGTGGCGGTGGGGGGTAGGGTAACTAAACGTTCGACTTCACTATTCACCGTATCGAGGTGAACAGGGTCGACTGGCTCAAGGCTGGGGGAGCACTGGGCTTCCAGACTTTCAGCCAGAGCATCAGCTTTGTCCTTATCTTCAAACGCCGGCGTTTGATGATTCGGACGTAAGAGAGGGGGCATGATGGTGACTCCATCTGCTTTCATTGATCGAGCCAGGCTCCAGTAAGCCAGGTGGCCTGGTTTGATCGATGAAAGCAGTGTGTCCCAGCAGGAGTTTCGGTGCTCTTGAATGGCTCGCTTAACCTTACGGCGAAGCGAGTTCATTCTAAAGCGATTTAGGTAGGAGGGATAGAGACTGAAGCGACGAGTCGCTGCGTTCTTCTCGGTGATCAGCCGTCTGATATCATCTGGCAGGTCCCAGCGGCGATCTTTCGTCGCTGGCACCTGTTTCGATGAGTCGCTGATGGCGGATTAGACGTGACTAGTCAGAGAGTCGACCGCAATTGCGATGTCGTCTAGGGAGCTAATATCATCGGGGATTTTTTCCAAGGCGGGTGAGTGGATATTCTTGAGAGCGCTCTCAAGCTTATACCATTGTACCACTGTCTTGGTGAGAGGACTGTCAATGGGAGGAGGGCCGAGCCTCATTATGACGGGACGGTGGTCTGAGTCTAGTTCCTGCATCACTGATATGGATTGCATCCGTAGAGATACATTCCGTAGCAGTGCCAGGTCCAGGTACTCAGCGCTTTGGCCGGGGATGGGAGAGTATCGCGTGGGACACATGGGGACGATCAAGTCTAGATCAAGGGATTCAAGATATTGGGTAAGGAGGCGACCGTTTCGATTACGACAACGGCAGTTCCACATCGGGTCTTTGGAGTTGAAGTCACCAGCCAGAATGACTGAGCTTCCTAGACTAAGGACTGACTCTAAATCGCTTTGAAGAAGCTTTTTATTTGGACTGAGATAGCAGGATGCGATGATGACCGATTGATGACCGGTCATCGCAAGCCTGCAGACTGAGACTTCTAAGTCTTGTAGGGGCGGGGGGTCGAGAGGTATGCAGTGCAGGGACCTCTTGAAGTAAATGGCAGTACCGCCTTTAGGGCCGTACGTTCTGTCATTTCTGACCATGTGATAGTTGGCTATCCTGGGATCTTTAATGCCTTGCTTCAGGAATGTCTCCTGCACTAGCATGATATCTATTTGGTGATTTACCAAGAAGTGGTGGACGAGTTCTCTCTGGGATTTGAGGCCGTTAGCGTTAAAGAACGCTAACGAGATGGAGCGGGGCTTTAGTCTCGCAGGTTGTACAACCATTATTGAGACTTAAAAGAGAGGGAGTCAAGGAATGCCATGACGTCCTGATGATCGGAGATGATCATCAGTTTTTCGATGGCGGTTTCGGCTTTGTTTAGTTTCTGCAGGAGCGCAGACACTTTACCGAAATCTGTGGTTGGGGTGGGCCCAGGCGAACCAGCCTTCGCAGAGGTGAGTGCTGGTTGGGTGGGGCGAGGTAGGGGAGGGGCGGGGCCGCGAGTTGGCTCCTGTGAGCGGGGGAGGGGCGCAGGCCAAGCTTTCGCCTGAGGGGCTAGGCTCGTGTAACTGAGGGGCTTTGCCCATGCTGAGGTAGCAGGGGGGCGGGGAGGGGGGGGCCATAGACACCTTGGAGGTTGTCTTGGTATATTGAGGGACCGGGGCGAAGCGCTCCGGGGCCCTTGAGCGGACCTTGTTGTTTGCTTTGGGCGCCTTTGGGCACCCGCGATAATTCGCGGTGTGTCCCTCAGCGTTGCAGAGCACGCAGCTAGGTGGGGTCGGGTCATCGCGGGAGCGCTTGCAGTCAGCGGTGCCGTGGTCGCCCAGGCACTTGACGCAGCGCGGACGTGCGTTGCAGTTGCGCGCAGAGTGGCCATGAAGCTGGCATCTGTGGCACTGCCCAGGGGGACCAAATTTGTAGGGGGCCTCTACGGATAGGCCGGAGAGGCGACATAAAGATTTCAGTCCAAAGAGCCTTTCCTTCCGGAGAAAGGTCGAGAATGACCAGGATAATGTCGAAAGGACGCTTATCCCGGCCGCTGTACATCCGGTGGACTTCCCTGATGGGAAAGCCCTGGGATTGGAGGTCGGATTTTAACATCTCCGAGTTGAACTCCGCGGGTATACCGCGGATAACTACCCGGAGAGATTTTTCGCTCTCGAGGGCATAGGTATGAAAACCTATGTTCTCGGAGCGAAGGAGAGAGGTGAGATGTCGGTGATCATCCGACGTCTGGAGTTGGAGCTTGATGGACTCCTTCACACATTGGGCCTTAATGAAGTGAATGCCTTTTAAGGCGAGAAGTTTTTCGATGTTAGGCCATTTGCCTTTTTCGCGGAGAAAGATCGGAGGGGGCGGTCTCTCCTTCTGAGCAGAAGGCTGATCGGACTACGACTCAAGCTCACCCGTGAAGCGACTCTATTATATGAGCGCACTGCCATTTGTTTGTAAAGAAAATGCAAATACGATCCACCGCTTTTGCAACCGCGCCTCGACGCTGTCTCGACTCTTGTTTTGTGGACGCGACCCTTACCTTACTTTATAACTTATGGATGTAGCATGTCTCTCATGCATGACTCATGAGCATTATTCGTACCTATATTTTAGATGAGGAGCTTCGAGAAGAGTTGGATCGTTCGTTGGAGTACGTGTCGCGCCGTCCCTTCAGTCTGACGCTGCTAAACATGAATGTGGATATACGGTTGCCATTCAATCTGATTGGCTTTTCAATCACATACGTCACACTTATGATCGACTATACGAAATTTGTTTTGTAAATAGCAGTCGATATGTAATTCAATAAAGTTGAATGCGAGTATTAGGTTTCGATGTAATATAATTTGGTTTAAGGACAAAAAAGCTTGGCAAAAGCTACGATATTTCAAGTCTTCAAAGATTTTTTATTTAATTTAACAATTATTGTTTTATTAAAACTTTTTTTATTGTTTCTAAGATGTAGTCTATATTATATCCAATCAATCAAACATCTAAATTATATTATGTCTAATCTGCGCAAAAATCAGTCTGATCCGTTCAATAGTTTTGCCATTAATTAGTAATACGTATACTGTGACGGACGGAGCCGGGCGCTGAAGAAATTGTCCTCTTTGTAGCCCTTTCGAGAGGGAACGCGATGTATCCCCGTCTCTCTCTCTTTAGCTTTCGTGTATCTATGTATGATTGTATAACTTCATATCATCTAAAAATTGTTGCTCGCCCTACCAGTATACGCTGGAGGGAGTAATTTTATAATATAAGAAGCGCCGATTTGCGTACAAATTTGTAGTCGTCAGTAGTAGACATCAGTAACCGTTAAGTATTCAGCAAGTAACTCTCAAGAAGTCAGCAAGTAACAGCAAATCGGCGCCAGGCAGGAACCTTTAAAGAATAAAGTCAAGAATACAGTCCACTGGTGTTTTCATTAAGGAACGTGGAGGGAAACTCTACTCGTAGGAACGACACAGTAGGAGCTAGGACCGCCACATATACCATAAAATCTTGCGTTTATGTTTAGTGTAATATTAGTAATTTAGTATGATGCGACGGACATTTACTTTTATAA
The DNA here is from genome assembly GCA_943735965.1 of Eupithecia abbreviata. Lineage (NCBI taxonomy): Eukaryota > Metazoa > Arthropoda > Insecta > Lepidoptera > Geometridae > Eupithecia > Eupithecia abbreviata. Next base: position 6,217,108 of record OX030977.1, on the reverse strand, counting down.
AACGTAGGCTTCTAACCTACGTTTTATAAAAGTAAATGTCCTTCCAATCGCTTTTGTTTTAGTTCGAAATGGTTCCAAACTTTTCTGACCGCGAGTGGGCTTTTAAATGCGTAATTTGTCAGCTCATAAATACATTGCTATCACTCACATTCATATAATTGAAAGTTGCAAGTGCGTTTACCTTTAAAAAAAAGGGTAACTGAAGCTGAAAAACTTAACAATTATGTATATATTCATTATTTTTCTTATCACGGGATCACAGCAATGCACCATTATACATTTTTAAGCGAGAGCTGTTTTCTGCATCTTTTGAAGGATACTACTAACCGAGTTTGAGTCAACAGCTATTCTAAGCATTTTAATAATTCTATGCTTCAATGTATCAATATGATAGCCGACCCGGGGGAATAGCGAGGCGGCCGGGAACTGGGGGCCACATTCTACTGGCGTATCGATCCATGGGGGGTTGATGCCCATAATCCCCACGCTGGGCATGCGGGTTGGGGATCGCAGTATAGGGAGTGTGCTGCAAGGGACGCTGCTGCCCGCCCCCCGGTGTATGTCCCTTAGTCGCCTCCTGCGACACCCACGGGAAGAGTTGGGTTGGTGCTATTCTTTTTTAGGCCGACACCACACAGCCAATATATAATGTATAACTAATACTTAATCTGCCACTCTATTGTTTGTTGTATGCACATAGTTTACGTCTCAAGCCAGTTCACATTAAAAAAAATGTGTTATTCTATTATTGCTTGTCATGCGTTTTGTGTACCTTTTATACTAAAATAAAATAAACTGCTAAACAATAATTCTCTGTTGTCATTTCTATGGAATTTATTCTTAAAGTAAACAAGACTTCAAACTTGTTGTGTTAGTACTGATTCAGCAGTGATCACTAAGTATTTTTTTGTATTTCTGTCAACAAACATCATGACAGCAATATAAATTTATACGGAATCAGGGCACAGGTCTAATGCAGTTGATGCAGCGCTCGTCACAGTCTCAATCGCAATCAGCTGAACCCTTTGCAGTGCTTTCAATCGAATACTCACTGTCTCAGCTCCATAAATCTGTAGGGCGGGTCGAAAATACATCGCGCGGAATCAAACCGTCAAGCGATTCGATATCGGTGCTACGAAGCTCACTTTATTATGAAATTTGGTACCGTGCCTACCAACGACTGTGATTCCAATTTTTAGCCAACTTTGAAGTTAGCTGGATAAAAGTGGCTCGGAAAACGTTTGAATTTTTATGTTTTTTTATATCGAGAATAGATATTGGTTTGACCAAAATCTCACCTGTTGGTAAGGGGCGATGTAGCCAAAAAGCCAGTCTATTTTATTATTTTTAAATTTACGCATAAGATCCTCAAAGAAATAGAATGTTGTGTGTTTAATTATTGTGCTATCTGAACTGACACAATTATCTGAAATTACAATGTTTTAAAGTGCATCTTTAGTATAGTTGATTTATTTACACCACCAAGTGGCAAACCACAAGCAGGGTAAACGGCTGCAAGGCATGCGGCCTGCCTGATGGAAAGTGGTTACTGAAGCCTGTGAACTCCTGCAACATCAGGAATAGTACACGCTATTTGCCAACCCTTTAAAAGATTCCTTCCCTCAATTCCATCCTGATTCTATATGGGTACATCAGCAACCATAACAAGACCTACATTTTCCACAGACACTAACGTAGGAACAAGTAGTTCAACGTGTCAGTTGAACAAACAAACAACTTGAATTAGATCTGCGGGAGTGTGCTAATTCGCTTCAGGTGCAGATCTAATCATGGTTTGCATCCATCATGGATTTTGTTTGGCTTTTGGAGGCAAACTTCCTTAATGTTGGAGTGTAGGTAAGTATCTATGAAGTGTAGTTAACACTTCGACTGCTGAAAACGCACGTTATGAGTTTTATACAAGTGATTAATATGCGTAAATCCACACTAGCGCAGCGGCTGAGAAAATACAGATCTTTGTGACTCAGCAGAGCTGTAATATTTTTCGAACGAAACGCATGTGCGGCGCAACACAACCGCTGTGTAGTGCGGCAGCACGAATTTTTTAGGTAAAAAAAAAAGATCGCAGTCGTCGAAAAAAAACCGCAGTCAAAGTGTTAACTCTGAATATACTTATTAAGACAGGATTTGGATGCTCATGATATTCTGATAATGTGTTTAGTGTTAACTTAGAGTTAATCTTAGGGTATAAGATGCCAATTTAATGTGTAAATATATTTTTTGTTGCATTTGTGGTCTGCCACCCGTGTTGACACGCGCCAATGGTTCTGTCAGAAAACCCTTGTGGAGAAGTAGAGCAACATTATGCTGAGACAGGACCTATTGATTCGCTGCGTAGAGTCACTTGTTGCTTTTTTTATAGATACATACGTAGTTAATGTTATTTTGGGTACAATAAAGTGTTCATTCATTCATTCATTCAATGTCTCGAGAAAATCGAATCACCTTGAACTTTGGAGAAAATATAAACGTTTGATATTAACGATGTATATCTAAAATCACATTATATTTTGATTTAGAGAGGCAAAACAACCATGCACTAAGTGATTATGAATGTACTGGTTCTTTAACATTAAATTTTTTGGTCACCAAACGTGGCATTTGCGGTTATAACCACACGCAAAATAGGTAAAGGTCAAAGATGTTATCAGTTCGCCATCGTTTAAGCGATGGTGATTGTAGAAATCGAATTGCTAGATAGCCAACCGGCGGCTAAGGCCAGGGGCGTTGTGACTTACTTTTTATTTTTATTTTAAACAAACATCACATCAAATAATCCGTCGCGGGCAAATCACCCTACAACTCAAAGGCTTTAAATTAACAAAAAAATTACTATCTACAATGCGTACGCTGTAAGTGGATAAATGGTAGCGCCCACCCTGACGGGGCGGCCGGAGGGACGGGTTCAATACAGTATACCCTCCCGCAAATTAATATTGATGTTTGTCGAATAGAGGTCAAATATGGGTCAATCTGACGTAGATGGTGGTGAACTCTAAGTGATGGATGTATCGTCAATTGTAGAGGCTGTCGCCGCTTGATTACATCGGCATTAAATTAATTTAAGTATTTGTCAGCGGTCGGTATGATCGATGACTGCGCGCTCATTATATAACGGAAGTGTTGTCAATTGCAAACTAATTGTATCACATTCTATGTAAGAAGTTTATGACACTCTGAAACAGACACTGGCAGAATCGTAGCGAAAAGCAAACGGCACCAAAACAAAAAAGAAGTTGAAGTTGACAATGGTGTTGTGAATTTTTAGTGTAATTAAGTAATTACACTAAAAAAATTCATCAAATCTTGGACACTTACATTGTATCTTACTATAATATTATAAACGCGAAAGTTTGTAAGTATGGATGGATGGATGGATGTTTTTTACTCTTTCACGTAGAAACTACTGAATGGATTTTAATGAAACTTTACAATAATATAGCTAACATATCAGAATAGCACATAGGCTACAATTTATAAAGATATATTGTATATTATCCAAAATATCTATTACCACGCGTGTGAAACCGCGGGGCGCAGCTAGTTTATTTATATTTCACAGTAAAAGCTGTGCAACCGTCCATACCCGTTGTCGGTCGCTCGTTAGGCAAAAGTCGATCCACATTTGTGCACTATCGGTCGCCTCTCAATACCAAAGCCAAATCCGTTGTCGAAGTATTAATCCAATTATTGTAGTTTATAAGTCGCTGGGGGTAGAACTTGCCGCATTATCCCGAACTCGAAGACATTTAAACAATGAAACTTGGACCGATTAATTAGATGGAAATCGCTAATAGTGATTGACAGTTTCAGTTATGAGCCGATCTGCTTGCGTAGGTACTTGATTGCTAATCAGCTTTACCCACAGGTACACTTTAAACTTATTTTATGAAACTACTACTTAAACAGCTCCTAAACTCACTAAAAGCATTAAACTAAATCGAACTACTCTATGGAGCAGAATCAGTTTTACTTTAAGGATAAATTTTTAGATTAAGATTAAATTTTAAGGCGACCCGTTTAAATTTAACGCCTAATCTTAATCTCTATTCTATATATTTATTTCTAATACAGAAATAAAGTTTCCTGTTTTGTGTGGTATAGTAAAATGTTTTCTAATTAACTATCTTACACCTTAAAACGAACTACCGATCCGGCTACAAAAGTTAAGTAACTCTGTCTTAATGACGCCCCGTTCTCCAAGTCTCTTTTAATAAAGCCATTAGTGAGACAAGGCGCGAGCACTCGGCTTTGATTGATACCCAGAGGCCCCATGACTGCAGGGGATTACGACGACCGCCACTGACGGAGAGTTTAGAATGGGAAATAATAGAGTTAATTTATGACTGTGACAATAACTATCTGGTTCTGATAGTTATATACGACTCATTGAAGGCGGGATGTAAAGGAAACTGAAGGCCTTTGTGAAAGGGTTAAGCCGACACCTCCCATTGTTGGGCAAAGGGTCAATGGGCTTATTAAATACGTACCCTCATAAAAAATAGTAAATATAATACATTAAGAAACAAACAATCACATTCACATAAAGAAAGTATTTTCCATTTATTTATGGATTATGCGAACTGCTGAACATGCCTCTATTTATATGGGATTTTGCAAACTTTATTAAGGTAACAGACGTTATTCATTATTTACTTCTGACATAATTATAATCTTTATTGAAATTTGGAATACTCCATTGAAATGGGTGTCATCAGGTTTCTAATCCAATTCATAGCTCCTAACTGGAATGCAGTGTGAATTCCCATAGTCTCTTTGCGGTGAATGAATGCAGGTACCTACCTGCTGAATAATGCAGGCGTTAGATCGTCAATTAAGTCGTGCCACGTGACTATGGCACACTCACTTACAAATGGCTCAACCGAAAACTCACAAAATTTTATCAAATTTTCATGAAAACATACAGAAAATATTATGTCTTAAAGCATAAAATAGTAGATCATTGAGCCAACTCTTTAGGCATTCGCTGCTTTATCCCCATCCAACCTAACATACTTCATCAAAGTGTGGGCTAAGGAAACCCGGTTAGTAAATAATAAAGCACTGAACTAGCATCTATACGTAAACCACGTAGGTAATTCCCCAAGTTTCCAGCCAGAAGATACACAGCCCTTAGCCGGTGAATGCGATATTAACTTGCAAAGTTTTGGAGTAGGCCTGACTCTCGATATTGGAGCGAGGCGCGCCTGTTGAATTTTCCATTACATTGATATTAAAACTCATCGCTGGGCCGTTGCCTGAGAATATCGTACCTTCTTTATCGCTTCGTGCTGTCTAACAGGCCCAGTTTAGAGCTTACGACGCGTTTGCAATATTATGCTTTTTGTGCATCTCTCTGGTTTTGTAACTTTTCGTAAACTATCAGGCACAACCCGTACTATGGACTGGAAATAAAATATATCTCCTTAGATAGATAAGTGAAATATGAATCAAAAGAGTTTTATATTAAAACACTTTAGATTCATATTAAAATAGCCATGGAATAACCATCTATTATGTATTTATGTATTATAATGGTTTGCCAGGCAGGTTGTGGAGGTTATTGGTTGGGTACCTAGTTTTTTATTTATTAATAATAAATTTTTGAGCTCTAAATTAATTTGGGGATATTTTGTTTTCTCTTTTTTTTGTATTTTTAGGTATATAACTGTTTCACCTCTATTATTTTAGTAATAAGTTTGTGCCTTAGTTATCTTTTATGTTTTTAAAATGTACCATTTGTAATGTGTCGTGTCAAATAAACCTTTTCATTTCATTTCATTTTCATTTTTTAATGTATTGATAATTCCAAATGAAACAAAAAATCCAAATGTGACAATTGACTGAATAATTATTAGACAGAAAGACAGATTAACATTCAAATTTGTAAAATTAGGTATGGATTTGAAAGAACTTATTAGAAGAGAGCATCGTATGTGCTATTGGACAGCAAAGCAGTAACATACTCGACAGCTCATCAAGTCTCCGCAAGTATCGTTATCTCGGCTCGCACGGTGCCGTTACCGTTAACGCACATTGTTTATAGTTTTATGAGCTATAACTATTTATAGTTTTATAGCATAAGACCGGTTATATCTATATAAGAGCGGGACTTGATATGAGTACGATCTAATGGTAACGCACCGTGAAATAAACTGAATTATTAATATGATATCTCAACGACAAAACATCATTAAGATTTATTATTTACTATTTATTATTTTATAGCATTAGACCTGTTATAGCTATATAAGAGCGGGACTTAATATGAGTACGATCTAATGGTAACGCACCGTCAAATCTACTGAATTATTAATGTGATATCTCAATGACCTATTTAAACATCATTAAGAGATTTTGAACCATGTTTTATTCGAGCTAGCTACGAGTATAATTATTTCTTCTAGTCATATAATTTTTGGATTCCCTCTGAAAACTTTCAATGTAAGAAATCAAGCCGCATAAACATGTCGAGTATCAGCGATAACCCACTTATAATAATCTATCAAATCCGAACAATTACAACCTCCCAGTCGCGTGACTACTGACTACACCATTACATTTCCAAGCGGCGCCTGCCTCAGATTATCGACCTTACTCCCCCACGATAGAAGCCACCCTATTAATTATAAGCAACGTAGTGCATTAAGTAGTCACGTCACGAAACACATTAGAAATGAGCTTGTTCTCGATATAAGGCCCTTCAAAATCCATCCAAATTCTAAATTTGTAAGATGATGCTTAATTTTGATTGTTTATCGTTAATCATTCAACAATCAGCAGCTTCCATATTTATACATCCTTAATTAACGAACGTGAATGCTAAACTAAACCGACGGCAGCAAATATCTTTGCCTAAAGCAAAGATATTTGCCGGCGTCGGTATATTTTATTGTAATAAAAATAATAAAGAAATGCAATTTTGTTATAATTGCATTACTTTATTATTTTTATTACAATAAAATATACTACATAAAAACATAAAATATATACATAGGGACTCAGGTTTAGCCCTCGATAGAGAGAAGACCTGCTTTATGACCTTCCGCCTAAATGGCGCACCATCGCCACCCAATCTACATCATACCTGTTTTTCCAATTTTACCTTCGCATCCGTTCACAAACGTACGTTCGCTAACTTGTGAAACCTGCGTGCTAATGAAGTCATTCCTAAAAAGCCTTAGAAGTACATGCTTAGCTACGAAAATGAGTCTTATGTAAATGGCACGTTTTATTTCAGCCAATTACGACGCTGCTCTAAAGTGCCTGAGATTCGGACAAAAATATTCAGCTGAAATGAGAACACGAAATAGGATTTCGTTATTCTTATCGCAATCAGCGAAAAATGCTTTTTGAAGCAGAGGCGTGAACATATCGTAATATAATGTATAAACGTTCGAGCAAGGACAGTCGAGTTTAGTCTTAATTACGATTCGAATCGGTTCATCGAACATTTCAACATTAAATCTGAGATGTAAACCTTTCTTTCTAAGCTCGATTAATTGAACGTTATTAGCCAGTCTTTGTAGTAAACTAGCGTAATCCGATTAATTACTCCAGAATAACCTATAAGCGTAAGCAAAAGACTACGCTTACGTCAGAGCACTCAGTATGGAAATTCGAGTTTCTTGGTCGACGAAATCGTGGTTTCTGTATCGAACATCAAGAAATTCTTACTTCCTTCTGAAAAAACAATTTCCAATATTGTTTTCAATACAACAAATTAAAATTAAAATTGTTTTTTCTTAAAATATCTATACGTAGTATACTGACATACTTTTTAAACCTGTATTGTGAGAGCCTGGACCTTGCTTTAAGTTTTACATGTAAATGCAAAGAGATAAAAAATAAATATGCTCTCGTCTAAAAGTTTTAAATATTTTTCAAATTTTTCCCTGAGCCGTTACCTCGAGATCGAAACTGCATATTTTTTCTGGAAATTTGAATAAATAACTTTTCACAAGGAAAAAGTAAATTTCAAACCGATATTCTGTCCCCAAGCGTATTTTTTTAATAAATCTATTCTAATACGAGTATATCATTCTCTTGAGGTCTCAGTTCAATATTATATTATATGCTTTTATCAAAATATTTTCCTAAATTTAAGATAAAAATCAATGTGATATCACAAACGCTGACTCTCGTCTCTCACCGAGAAGGGGAGAATGGGGTCATATTACCCCTTTCAAGTTGCTATATGAATATCAAACCTGCACTCCTTGGCAAACACGACGCAGCTATTTCCCTGAATTACGCTGATAGAGTTATTAGGTTATTAGAGTTTTGTAGAAAATGCTCAAACGTGTTCATGTCTTTCATAATGTCTCTTTTCAATGTAGTTAGTATTTATGTATTGTGTTGTAGTAATGGAAAAGCAAGTAATAGCAGAAACGCGGCTGATGTATGATTGACGTTAAAGTCTTGTTGAATGTTTCGTTAAATCACACGGTACGCCCGAGGGTGAGGGCGAGGGTACCGTTTGATGGGTATCCGCATTGGAATATGTATTGTTGAATACTTACGGAATAGGTCTGCGGGTGGCGGTCCAGGATGCACGTGTCCGACAGACACACGGTGCGCCTCATCGGCTCCATGTGGCGCGCGGGTTTCACCTTGTGCTGGTCCGCACTGAAATTTATTGTTGATGATTATCATGATGTCCTAGCTGAAAGTCGGCCACGGCGGCGGGGACGGCTAGTCTCAATGGAGACTGGCCATGTGCGTGCGCAGAACATTATTATACAGGGTATTGGGACCGACATCACCAATATGGAGGGGAGTCAGCGGGGGACACATTGCTCCGGTAGACTCTTTGTCCGTATTAGTGTATTTATCAGTTTATTTATTTCCACCATGTTAGAGTAGGTACACAATGTTAGAAAGAAGAAGAAAGAAAGAAAATATATTTATTGATTCACTGTACTTGCTACTACATAGTACTTAAAAAATAAAATAAAATAAAATAAAAAATTAACTACTATACTATAAAAAACAAGCGACTCTAAAAAGCGAACCAATTGGTCCTGTCTCAGCATAATGTTGCTCTACTCCCACAAGAAGTAGAGCAACGCTGGTTTTCTGGCAGAACCATTATGTTACACTTGATCTCGTTAAATACTATTTTAAAAGATAAATTACATTTTTATTATAACACACATTATATATTCGATGTGTGTTGCAGACATAGTTTTTTTTTTATATAACCTGGCTATGTCTGCTGTAATTTTCAGCAGACACAGCCAAAATCACCTAAACTTTTTGGAGACACCCTCGAAATACCATCATATGTGGTGACAAAATATTATTGCCATCATGAGTCCCGTGAATCATTTTTAAACTTTTTAAACTTTCTGCTCAAAAATTTCTAAATTATTTTTCATCTTGCTATGGTTACTATAGGCGCTATATAGTTCTGGCCTATAGTTACCTGTTGGTGGCGTTCCCAAAAAAAAACAAGAATAATTTTTCAATAAACGTCTCGTGTCGTCGTATCTTATAGCCTCGTAGCTCTGTGCTACGCGGCTGCTACGATGCTGCTACGAGGCTACTACGCGGATCTACGGCCCTCTACATGGCGTCCGGCGCTACGCTGTATCCGGTCAAAGTTGTTTATGTTCCGGAGTGGGCACAGAATTTGCAGTTCAGCAACTTGTTAGAAGTAAGTATTCATTAACCACGCGTGGTCCAGCAGATCCCGCATTGACTACGAGCGACTCGTTGCTTTTGGGCCTACCGTCGTCACAGAAAAAAGTGAATATGCCTACAGCGGCCAGTGACGCAAGCGCCGTGCACTTAAAACGCACCGAGATGGAAAGGTCGTCCGGCCCCCCTCCAGCCGGCCCGCCGCCGCGTCCGCCGCGAGCGCCCAGTGCAACCCAATACAGAGACATCGTGCGCAGCGCTAACGCATCGAAATCGAGTGAACGCCCGCATGATATGAATAAAGAGGATGGATTTATATTAGTTGAACGGAAACAAAGGAAAAGATTGAGTAATTTCTGTGGTACGGGAAGGGGCTCAGGAATACTACAGGTTGCAGCGTTGACTTCAGCTATTTATGTATCGAGACTAAATAAAACTACATCAATAAATCATTTACAAGAGTATATTAAGGAAATGGGACACGAATGCACAAGTATTGAACTTTTACCACAGAAGCAGGAAACGGAGTTTGCTTCTTTCAAATTAGTCGTGCCGAGGCTGAACATTGATACCTTTCTAAATGAAGATTTTTGGCCACAGGGGGTTAAATTTAGGAGGTACCGGGAATATATTGCGCCGAAAGGAAGGATGGATAAAAACAACCAACATGTGTAGTACATCCTTAAACACAACTTTCATTTCGTATAACTGCAAGTCCATCAAGAGGTCGGTGCAGAGTGTCCGTGATTTGTGCGGTACTGCAGACATCATACTGTTGCAGGAGACTTGGCTTCTTCCTCACGACTTAGATTTTGTGTGTAAAATTAATAGTGACTTCGGATGTGTGGCCAAGTCATCTGTGGATACGTCACTAGGTATTCTTAAGGGAAGGCCGTACGGTGGCCTCGCTATATTGTGGAATAAAGCTAGGTTCCCACTCGTGTCTCGAGTGGAATGTACTAGTGATCGAATCATGGCTATAAAAATCTCTGTAGGGTCGGGCCATATGTTAGTGATAAATGTCTATATGCCAGTAGATAAATCGGATAACTTGACAGAATTTACGGACTGTTTAGCCCAAGTTAGTGCGATCATAGAGGAAAGTGAAGTGCAAGTGGCCTATGTACTTGGCGATTTTAACGCCCATCCTTCTGCTAGTTTTGGTGTGGAACTTGAACGTTTCTGTAGCGATCTTCTGTGGGAATGTGCGGACATTAACCTCCTCGGAGGTTCTTCGGACACTTTTACCTTTCAGAGTGAAGCGCACGGTTGTCGAAGGTGGTTGGACCACTGTCTGACCACTAAAGCTGCATGGGATACTATTGTATCGGCGAGTGTCATCTATGACGTTACATGGTCGGACCATTACCCTCTGCGTATTGTGTGCGACATAGCAGGCGTAGCAGTAGGTTCAGCCACCTTCGGCAGCTGTGACGCGTTGAAAAATATCAGATGGGGAGATAGAGAGGAAGCGCAAAGGCGCGGCTATAGTAAATATTGCTATGAAAATCTTAACTTTAATTTTAAAAATAATTTCAACTCTATTTGTGACTGTGATACAATTTTAGTATGTTTACATTTCAAAGACTATTTTAAATTATTAGATGAATATTATTATAATATTATAAATGTTTTACAAACTGCCTCTATTAGGCACGCACGTATGGTAAATAGTTATAAAAATAGGCAAAAAGTCATAGGATGGAACTACCACGTCAGGGACAGCCACCAAAACGCAAGGTTACATTTTAACTGCTGGCTACTGGCCGGCAGGCCGTCGGAAGGTAACTTATTTAGTGAAATGTGTAAATCTCGGTCTGAATTTAAGAATAAATTAAAATGGTGCCAAAAGAATGAAGACAAGATAAAAATGAATATTTTAGCTACTCATAGAAGGGAAAAGAATTTTGGTAAGTTTTGGAATGCGACTAAAAAACTAAATTATAAACACAATGTACCATTATCTATTGATGGCTTGCAGGAACCTAAGTTAATAGCTGAAGTTTTTGCGAAAAAGTTTAAAATTAGCCCGCAACCAGTGGAGAGTGTGCCCGCTGCTGAAACCGTACTGTGTGATAACCCTTGCATGTTTTCTCAGGAAGACGTGAGAAAGGCCGTAAGATCTATGAAACGTGGCAAGTCACCTGGCCACGACGGTCTCAGCATCGAGCACATTCTGTACGGTAGCGATAAACTAATTGAGCATCTGTGTCATTTCTACAACATGTGTTATAAATATAGTTACCTTCCGTCTGGTTTGATGAAAACTACTGTAGTTCCCGTGGTGAAAAATAAAACGGGCGATCTCAGCTCGTCAACTAACTACCGCCCTATATCGTTGGGAACTATTATAGGAAAGGTATTGGAGCGACTAATCTGCCCTAGGCTGCAGGAGAATTTGAGCATTGAAGACGCACAGTTTGGTTTTCGTCCAGGTCTTTCGACGGATTCGGCCATAATGAGCCTTAAAAGCACGGTGAATTACTACACCTCACAGAACACCTCCGTATACGCTTGCTTTCTAGATCTTAGCCGTGCTTTTGACCTCGTGAGCTATGACATCTTATGGGACAAATTAACAGCTGCTAATGTGCCTGTTCACGTGGTCAATCTGTTAAAGTACTGGTACGGAAACCAAACTAACTGGGTAAGATGGGGTGACACGACTTCTAGCGAGTACATACTAGAATGCGGTGTTCGCCAAGGGGGATTGACCTCGACTGACCTTTTTAACCTGTACATCAATGGCTTGATTAAGGAGCTGAGGAGCTCCGGCACTGGCTGTTATTTAGGCAACGTATGCGTAAATAACCTGAGTTATGCCGATGATATGGTGCTTCTCAGCCCCTCGATTAAAGGGTTAAGGAAGCTGTTATTAATCTGTGAGCAATATGCTATTGGTCACGGGTTAAAATACAATGTACTGAAAACCGAAATGATGGTATTTAGGTCGGGTCGAGGTCCGGATAAGATTCCTGAGGTTCGGTTGAGCGGCTCTACAATTAAGGTTGTAGAGCGGTTCAGGTACCTAGGGCACCTGCTGACGGGAACGCTGAGGGATGACGAGGACATCGAGCGGGAACGAAGGTCGCTCGCGGTGAGGAGTAACATGCTTGCACGCCGCTTCACGAACTGCAGCACGGACGTCAAGAACACCCTGTTCCGTGCGTATTGTCTGAGCATGTACACATGCCAGCTATGGTCAAATTTCACCAGGAAGGCCATAAATACCATCAGAGTCCAGTACAATGACGCGTATCGGGCACTGATGAGGTTACCGAGATGCTGCAGTGCTTCGAGCATGTTCTCCGAAGCGGGAGTGCCCGACTTCTTCGCCATCGTCCGCTCTCGCGTCGCAGCTTTCTGGGGTAGGTTGGTCCGCTCCAAAAATAGCATTTTGAAGGCTGTCTCTGACCAGGTCTACAATAACCCCATATACATGCACTGGATTTCCCTACATATGGAGGGAAACAGAAAATGACGTGCGACAGCGTCGTGATATCTTTTGTTTTAAGTATTTTAATTTTTATTTGTGCATATTTTTAAAATTGTAATTGTATTTTTTGTGATATGGGTTTTTTGCCTGAAATAAACGAATATTATTATTATTATTATTATTAATATTTATATTATTTCAGTGCAATCCAAAAGAATGGTAAATAAGTTTAAAAAAAAAACCAGACTACAAAGTAACATCAGTGTTTCAAATTCTCTGAGTAAACGTGACTTAATTAATAATGGAGGCTAAAATAAAAAAAATCTAGGGTTTATTCGATGCAGTTCAAAAATGAATCAAATACAAATCACATTGTGAGTTTTATACAAAAGTAAAATGTATTGTTTTTTCGCCAAAAGGCAGTTTTTTTTTATTTTTTATTTGTAGCGTACTTTTTCTTAACGTACATAAACCTAAGACCTTCACTTCACTTCTACTTACAGTGTAATTCGGTATGCCGGCTCAATTCCATTTGAACATTAATCACGTATGTATATGCTTACATTTGAATCCCGCGCATCTAACTTATCATTTAAATCACTTGAAGCAAACGTTAGATGATATAAGAGACAAATACTATATGTCTAATACTATGATACTATGATTTGACGACCGATGTGACGCGGTGGGCGAAGGTCCGGCTGCGACGCAAGAGGTTGCGGGTTCGATTCCCGCCTCGGAACAATTGTGTGTACGATCTGCAGATATTTGTTCCGGGTGTTCTGGTCGTTTTCTATGTATAGTAAAAAATATCTATCTATGTAACGTATTGTATTATGTATATCAGTTACCTAGTACCCATAACACAAGCTTTGCTTACCATGGCTAGATAATGCTGTGTGGATTGTCCAGCATTATTTATTATATGTATTTTTAAATATTATTTGATTTCTTTGAAATACGTTAGTCTCTTTTGAATCGAAAAACACGGGTGGTCGCATCTTATTGTTATAAAAATACCATGTTCCTCGAGAATAGTGCTTTAGAAAGATGCACTTGTTACTTACGTTAATAATTAATACAAATTAATTATTTCTTATATATTATATACTGATATAATCATTTATGGAGTAGAAAGTTTACTGATTAAAGGAATTGTAATCGAACAGGAATTGGACAAAAGGAATCATAGAAAGATAGACAGTAAAATGATTTTTTTTTTTAAATCAAAGGAATATAAAAAAATACTTTCGAAATCAAACAAAATCAGAGATGTAGACAGAATATTCTTTATTGCAGTATCGTGTGATCGTTGCCATCTCTGACGTAAGGAAGGTGTGAAATAGATAGTGGTCACGCGATACTGGACTTAACTTCTGACTGAAAATATGTATAGGATTCTAAAGATGTTCAAACATAATTTTTTCACCGATTTCAGGTGGAGGTTTTATGTTCGGCTGTCGGTGGTATTATTTTTTTAAGTTTATCGATTTCTCCTTCAATTTTGGACCCTTGTTCTTACTCCAGGTACGGACCGATTTTAAAAATTATTATACTAATTGAAAATAATCCCGATTTGGTCTCATAAAAAATGTATTTCTCAGAAATAAATATTTTTTCCTGTCGACCCAGCTTCAAAAGCAACATAATAGTTTTGAAAAATCACAACAAGCTACAACAATTTTGGTGATATCTTCGCCAATTCTTCAAAGATTTGGATAATAATTTTTTATTGTATGTATAAAGGTTGATTTTGAGGTGGTCCTATTAGTAACATAAAATTTGACCATCGAAGAATTAATATGTGCGCCGTGCCGTAAAACATATCTAAAATTACATGATCATTTTCAGTCTTCCTTCCAAACCCATTTTCACTTTTTAGGATTTTGAATTCGGCTTATATACGTGCTTTTATACGTGCCAAACTATTAGATCCCGTTTTCACGCCAACTAAAAAAAGCTACATCACACCGAAATTGATTTTAATGGAGCCGTAGAACATTTACATAATCTTGAAAATATTGCACAACAAAACGAATTTGGTAATGAAAAAAAAATGGTTCACATTTTTAAACTGCTTCATTTGGCCGTAAACTTACTCATGCGGACTACAAGACGACTTATACTCAAGTTTTCATACAAAATCGGGTCGAAAGTCGGTGTTGTTGGTCACAAGAATATTTATTCTAAAGGGAATACTAAAGTAGAGCACATTTTCAATTTAAAGCTTGTAGCTAATGTAATGTAAGTTATAATATCCAATGAAATAGGAGGTCTGGTAGTGAATTTGCTGTAGTTTAATAAAGCGAGCAAACTTGATCACAGAAATTAAACTTAATGACTAATAAAATTATTGCGAATTGGTGCTTTGCCAAACGGTTACTTACTGTATGTCTGATAACTAATAGTAGGTTACAACTGTAATTGAGCAGTAAATTCATGCTTTACAAATAAATAGGTACCGTTTAGTTAATTAATGTAATTTAGTCATAGTCTTTTCATAGTTGGTAACATTAAAATTTGATACACATAAAATAACAAATAACTATTATTCACAGTCTCAAAAAAAATGATGTATATAAGTTGGAACACAATAATATAGGAGACTAGATAGGTACCTAAAAAGGAAAAAACCGAATACTTTAATTTAACGACTTACATTTATATTTCAGCAATCGATCACCTAAACCAGCATTCACAATATCTATGGTTCGTAAATTTTCTTTTTAACAAAATCTTAGAAAGAAGAGGTGAATGAACTGAAATTATGCATAATGTAAAATTACCTCTTTTGAAAATATTAACTGAAACAGAAGTTAATGCATTATTCAGGTAAATGTAAATGAAAACTACAAATGTATCATTTTAAGATAATACTGGGCAGTAGCTTTGTTGAATTCTTATGTAAATATAAGTAACTAGCGACCCGTCCCGGATTCGCTCGGGTGGACTTGTTTCATACACATTTTGCGATGGACGTAGAGTAAATGTATCTTTATGTAGGACATAAGTACTTTTTTAAATTACTATTCAACATAAGAAACGTTTTCTGTAAACGGTTTTTTTTTGCAACTTACTTTGCCAATCCGACTACCATGAAAAAGTTTTTCATTTTTCGGGTTAACTAGCCTATAACTCTCACAAATAATTTGGCTTATTATTGGTAAAATATTTTTTTTAAAACGGTTTGGTTGACCCCGATTTTACCCCCCACAACCACACAAACTCATAAACTTTACCTCTTTATAATATTAGTACAGAAGTGTTTTCTTAAAAAAAAAAAAGTTTTATACCTATATTGGCTTTTTGGGATACCATGAGGTGCAGAAACATGACCAAACTATAATATACGACGACATTGGCTTTGACGCATCTTTTCAGACCTGGCATCACATCAGCACCAATCCTCGGCTGGACATAGACCTCCCCTTATGATCGCCACATTGAATACCACTGCGCTATATGGTTTCCTGCGATCTTGACCTTATCATTCGTTCACGGTGAACGTGCACGGTTTTTTTGGCGTGTTTTAGTATGGAACCCATCGTGTGCAAATATAACTTCTTGGCTGGTTTTAACTTCTACTTTACTACTATGCTTTGGTGTAAGGCCTCTACTTATTGCTGAAACTCTTTTACCCCATTTTGTGTAGAATCTTTCCATGCTTGTTTCATTGTTCCACATTCCGAAGTTCCATCTGCTCCGGTTTACGCCAACAAACTTCTCTTTTCAACGACGGAAATAACACTCGCTGTCGATCTCAAGATTAATAACATTCTTCTAAATATTTGCACACGATGGGTTACATAAGGTGAACCGTTCACCTTATGTAACTCTATCAGTAGCAGCGATTTTTTTGGCGTGTTTTAGTATGGAACCCATCGTGTGCAAATATAACTTCTTGGCTGATTTTAACTTCTACTTTACTACTATGCTTTGGTGGAAGGCCTCTACTTATTGATGAAACTTTTTTCCCATTTTGTGTAGAATCTTTCCATGCTTGTTTCATTGTTCCACATTCCGAAGTTCCATCTGCTCCGGTTTACGCCAACAAACTTCTCTTTTAATCGACGGAAATAACACTCGCTGTCGATCTCAAGATTAATAACATTCTTCTAAATATTTGCACACTGCTACTGGTAGAGTTACATAACGTGAACCGTTCACCTTATGTAACTCTATCAGTAGCAGCGATTTTTTTGGCGTGTTTTAGTATGGAACCCATCGTGTGCAAATATAACTTCTTGGCTGATTTTAACTTCTACTTTACTACTATGCTTTGGTGGAAGGCCTCTACATATTGCTGAAACTCTTTTACCCCATTTTGTGTAGAATCTTTCCATGCTTGTTTCATTGTTCCACATTCCGAAGTTCCATCTGCTCCGGTTTACGCCAAAAAACTTCTCTTTTAAACGACGGAAATAACACTCGCTGTCGATCTCAAGATTAATAACATGATCGTTACTTTTACTATCAGTGATAATTCCCAACAAGATTAGTTTCTGATTTAGGAAAGCCGCGGGCTTTCTCCCTGTATGATTTAAGTGTTCACTTATGGAAGAGGAAAACAGTTATTCCCCTATTGACGAGTTTGCAAATACAGTCAAGACTAAAGAAAATAGTGAGGTTTATGATGGCATCAGCGGCGCAGTTTTAAAGATGAATAACCATGCAGGTTGCTGATTAAACCTGGAACAGATCTGGGCGCCTGGTCTATACATTTGTCTGTACCAAAAATAACGGGAACTACACTTACCTATATCTAATAGTAGACGTATATGGGCGGATATGATGATGATGATGAAAGTTACCTATGAATTAATTAAATTAGCATTATGAATTTGTGACTTACATCGGTTATGGTTAAGTCACAAACTATTGTTTACGAACATATTTTATATTTCGGAGTAGATC
The DNA here is from genome assembly GCA_943735965.1 of Eupithecia abbreviata. Taxonomy (NCBI): domain Eukaryota; kingdom Metazoa; phylum Arthropoda; class Insecta; order Lepidoptera; family Geometridae; genus Eupithecia; species Eupithecia abbreviata. The sequence goes on along the minus strand of OX030977.1, from coordinate 6,199,095 downwards.
GTGATCATTCTGTATTTCGAATGAGAAATAATGACAATGCACTGAAATTCTTTTCAGCAAAGAACGTATAGATAGCGATTATATTAAATAGAATGCAACCATAATATTGTAGTGTAAAATGTCTTGATTGTCAGTAGGTATATTGAAAGCTTTTGTGTGTGTGAAGTTTAATTTATCAATATTTGAATCACTAAAGTCATTTAAAACGAGATATTTACCATGATTTGATTTTTGAGTTATCCAATATTTCTAAATAAATATCTCGTTTTAAATGACTTTAGTGTTAATAACCATGATAATTTCAAAAGTTTTAATATTTGAATCGTCAGACTACGAGTATATCAATAACAAGGGCTGCTGATTTGACTAAACAAAAAATCTTATCCAGCTTAATTTGTCTGGGTACCAAGTAAGTATCAAAAAACCCGCAAAAAAATTTTATATGGGTAAACATAAATAATGCTGGACAATTCACACAGCATTAACTAGCCCCATGTTAAGCAGAGCTTGTGTTATGGGTACTAGATAACTGATATACATAATACAATACATTACATAGATATATATTTTTATTATACATAGAAAACGACCAGAACACCCGGAACAAATATCTGCAGATCGTACACACAATTGTTCCGAGGCGGGAATCGAACCCGCAACCTCCTGCGTCGGAGGCGGACCTTCGCCCACCGCGCCACATCGGTCGTCAAAAATCTTATCCAGCTTAATTTGTCTGGGTACCAAGTAAGTATCAAAAAACCCGCAAATAATTTGAAAAGCTCATTATTTTGTGTGGTCATGAAAAGCCCCTAGGGTATGTGATCGTTCCTTATATTTTACTAAGAAAATCTCTTGCAATATTTGGGTTTTGTCCCCTAGCTCAGCTGGTCCGTTGTTTCAAAATATTGATGGTCCCCGGGAGAAATCACCTCTGTGCCGTCGTTCGCGGTGAATTAATAAACTCAGCAACATAGTTCTGCGCTATGCTAAAGTAAAAGTAAAAGTAAAAAATCATTTATTTCTTTAGGCTTACAAAATAAGCACTTAGACAAGTCATATTTTATATATAAATTATTATCAAATAAAATTATTTTACTGTTCACTTCAATTTTTTGTCCACTAGTGGAAGAAGTGAAAAGAAACCACTAGCATGTTCATCTCTTATATGTCTAATACACGGTTATTTGCCTATTTTAAGTCTAAATATAACATGATTCGATACATGTCAATATTTAAGTAAAGCTATGCACAACAACAAATTACTTACTACATACTATTGTCGGTGCGAAACTGAGCGACATCTGGCCAAGCATTAACATCATTGAGATAATCATTTATGGAGTAGAAAGCCTTCTTGATGAGATTAAGTTTTATATAATTTTTAAATTTACGAATAGGGAGCTCAGTTGCTTCAGATGGAAGCTTATTATAGAAGCGCACGCTATTGCCCATAAATGATTTCCCTACCTTGTGTAATCTAAATGATGGGATGTGTAACTTGTTCTTGGTTCTTGTATTTCTATTGTGAACATCACACTTTTTCATAAGGCTATCCTTATTTTTGTGGGTATAAAAATGCTCTGTTTCATATAAGTATTTAAGTTCTGCGAGATGATGGCAATACGTTTAAAATAACAAAGAGAGGAATACACTACTCCTTCTACTATCACTCTCCTTCCTGTGTTAGGCTTGTAAGTACACCGCCATAATAAAAACCCTCATATTTGTAGACGGTGAAATGTCTTTTATTAAGTAGGTACTTTTGGATAAACTATAATATTATTATTGTTATTTTTGAACATCACTGAAAAGGCTTTCATTATAAATTGATAACTATTTATTGTGTGCTATTTATTAGGCCCCGGGACCTGCGCTGTATATTTTACAGATGTGCCCATACTATAGATACACAATAGGTAGGTATATATATAACACGCCACCGTCTATACTTGTTCAAACTTTTCATGTCCATCCAAAGGTTGCCTGGCAGAGATCGCTTTAAGCGATAAGGCCGCCCATTGTACAACACATTCTTTTTTTTGTCTTTTTCCTGTCCAGTGTATCTGTTTTTAAGGTGTGCAATAAAGAATTATTGTATTGTATTGTATTGTATATCTACCATGTTGAATCGTAAATAGAACTACTGAATCAATAAAATAAAATAAATAAATAATGCTGGACAATTCACACAGCATTATCTAGCCCCATGGTAAGCAGAGCTTGTGTTACAGGTACTAGATAACTGATATACATAATACAATATATTACATAGATAGATATTTTTTATTATACATAGAAAACGACCAGAACGCCCGGAACAAATATCTGCAGATCGTACACACAATTGTTCCGAGGCGGGAATCGAACCCGCAACTTCCTGTGTTGCAGGCGGACCTTCGCCCACCGCGCCACATCGGTCGTCTAAATTAAATAATTGTCCCTGTTATTATGGTCATATTCCAGTTTACCCCCTGAAATACCCCCAAAGGGGTAAAATAGGAGCACAATTGGTGTGTTTAGGTAATTGGTAGTTGGATGCCCCTGTTCCACATATCCCTACTGCTCTATTTCTACTGGTAGGGAAGAAAGGATTTTTTTTCCACATTTAGCTACTAGGGGGGACTACTTTTCCGCTTATCTCTACTGATAAAATAATTCAGGAAAGTGGTATCTTCACAATCAAAATGTTTAAGTGCTTCTATAAAAGAGAAGAAAAAAAGAGGGCGCAAATATATGTGATCCGTGACCGCGTCATTCAAAATGCACAACTGCATTTAATCACAGGAGATATAACGGTGGGTCATTTTTTAGATATGCTAAGATAATTATTATTTATTTGTTGATTTCAAAGAAGTTTAATTGTTAAATTTAGTACCGATATAATATAAGAATGTTTTTTTAAGGTACATACCTTACTACCTACAATAAATGAATTTTCCATCTGATTGTACTTTTTCTTAGTAGAAATATGTGGAAGTGAAATATCATTGTATCCCCCCTAGTAGCCAAATTTGGAAAAAAAATCCTGTCTTCCCTACCAGTAGAAATAGAGCAGTAGGGATATGTGGATATATCATTACATCATGCTTTTGCCTTCTGATGAATAAATTTTCGATAAATTAAGTCCGTTTCGCTTTGGTGAAATGGATATTGGTAATGGATTCAGGCTCTTTTCAAAAAAATCTGTATTTATTTATAACAATTTAAGGAAGATACCAACCAACATCAAAGACGAACACTCCGTCGGAAATTGCTTACACAGATTCAGCTACGTAAGCCCGGTTTTACAAATATTCGCGAGCTGCAATTTTTTACAAAAACTGTTACCTATATTTTTTAGATTTTCTATGGTGAATTTTGGTTATCCGCATAAGGTTATTGGCTACACGGCGAAAGTATAACCTAACTTGCAAGTACTAAATCTAATACTAGTAATCAACATGAAATCACTTCAGGGTTGTGTGCGCGGCTTGCGGTGAAGTACTCAAGCAGTCACGCCACACCGCATGAAGCATAACCACGACTATAAATCTAGAGTTCTCATTTCATTGACTGTTAGATCAAATGAACTTTGATATAATATGCGTACCTCTCCGCCGTGGAGACTCACTTATTGCTGCATACAACAGCAAGCTCGCGCGGGCCGTATACGAGTCCTCTAAGCGCAGACGTTTAAAAAACGGCTAAAGAAATCTTGTTGAAAATGAGAGGGTCCACCATAGTTACTTTAACGGCCAATCTTTAACAAATGTGGTTTGCCATTGCCATAGTTGACATGCTGTTAAATAAGTAGTAATGACAAAGAGATCAATACCGAGCCTACCAGCTGAGCATGGATGTGGTAAAGTACTTCTAGAGTCTTATTTAGAAATGCCTTTTGTTTTCTCAGCCTAACATGTACCGTGGATGGCGCGAGAGGATTTTTGACAGATTTCCATAGAAAGCTCTTAAAAACCAACCCGCGCAAATCAAACATTACAAAATTTTGCGCAACGTGCTATGTTTTCTTTAAGTGGTGTCGGAAATTGAACAGCAAGAGGTATGGACCGTACGCACCTACAAGATTTAGCCGTGGCTGCTTTAAGTCAAGTGAAACTAGGATATATAAGTAATTTCATTTTCTTCCGATAACAATAAAATAAATTAAAAAATCTACTTATACAAAACCAAAACGATAACATATTTAAAACCAAAAAAACTATAAAATTACCAAAAGAATTAACAAAATCAGTCCACAATTGTCGGAGTAATTGGCGAACATATGAACATTCTAGTGGTTTCTTCTCATTTCTTCCACTGGTGGACAAAAATTGAAGTGAAAATTAAAATAATGTTATTATATAATAATTAATTGTATAAAATATGACCTGTCTAAGTGCTTATTTGTAAGCCTAAAGAAATAACCTTTCATTTCATTTCATACGAGTACATAAAAAAGTCAAGTGCGAGCCGATTCGCGCAGGAGGGTTCCGTATAATTATAAGACCTTGTTTTTATCAAGATTCTAGGTCAACGGGAACCTATAAGTTTTAGTCCACGGCAAGAATCACAGAACTATAACGACAAATAATTCTGTGGCGAGAATTATATTTTCTTTTCTGAACGAGCTAAAAATTTCGGCCAACTCAATACCTCCACGCGTTCCTGGGAAAAGAGGGTTGACAAACGGACAGATGAACTACAAAGTGATCCTATGAAGGTTCCTTTTTTTCCTTTCAACGTACTGAACCCTAAAAACATACACAAAGCCTAAAATAAAACATCCTCGTTCTTACTAAATAGTATTAAATATTAGGAAAAAGATTAAAATTTGCAATAATATTTAACAAAAACTTCCCTTATTCCTCACAACGAAACAATTTGAAAAGGCTCATTACAGTATTGCTGAGTTTGCAGAATCCCTCAGAGCTAGCTTAAAATAAGCTTATTCGAAGATGAGACAGGCCGATTCTCGAGAAAATGTATTTCATCCAGACTGAAGGCTTTATAACGAGATTCTCGACGTCTCTCTGGAATGTTGTTTACTGATTTTTGTTAACACTTTGACTGCGGTTTTTTTTCGACGACTGCGATCTTTTTTTTTTACCTAAAACATTCGTGCTGCCGCTCTACACAGCGGTTGTGTTGCGCCGCGTTTTGTTCGAAAAATATTACAGCTCTGCTGAGTCACAAAGATCTGTATTTTCTCAGCCGCTGCGCTATTGTGCATTTACGCATATTAGTCACTTGTAGAAAACTCATACCGTGCGTTTTCAGCAGTCGAAGTGTTAACGAAGAGTCTTGCTAAGTTGTATTCCTAAGAACGATTGAAAAGTCAGCGATTAATAATGCCTTTCATCATAAAAGTATAAATTTGTTTGTTTTTTACACATGTTATGGAAAATCAATTTACTTTAACACTTTGACTGCTGAAATCACACGGTATGTGCTTTCTACAAGTGACTAATATGCGTAAATCCACACTAGCGCAGCGGCTGAGAAAATACAGATCTATGTGACTCAGCACAGCCGTAATATTTTTCGAACGAAACGCATGTGCGGCGCAACACAACCGCTGTGTAGAGCGGCAGCACGAATTTTTTAGGTTAAAAAAAAGATCGCAGTCGTCGAAAAAAACCGCAGTCAAAGTGTTCAAATATTATTAAAATGAAAATGAAAAGTTTTTATTTCTTTAAGTTTACAAATTAGCACCTAGACAGGTCATAAATATTTTTCTATTCATTATTATCATTTAAAATTATTTTATAGTTCACTTCAATTTTTTCTCCATTAACTGCTTCGTGCGACGTGCGTGAGGCAGTATTACATAACTATCGGTTTTCCGGCGTTGTTACAAACTCAAAGAAACTTTTTTATTAATTACGGGCTTTCACGTCAAAACTGAAGTTGATGAAGGCACATGACATGACACAGCTTAACTGGCTACACCAACTCATCATCATCATCAGCCTATAGCAGTACACTGCTGGACATAGGCCTCCCCCAATGAGCGCCATAGCGCCCTGTCTTCAGCTTGCCGCATCCAGCATCTACCTACAGTCTTTCGCAGGTCGTCATCCCACCTGGTCGGAGGGCGTCCTACATTACGTTTACCTAGTCGCGGTCTCCACTCAAGAACACGTTTGCCCCAGTGGCTGTCGGTTCTTCGCGAGATATGGCCGGCCCACTGCCACTTCAGCTTACTAATTCTTTGAGCTATGTCAATAACCTTGGTTCTCTGTCGGATGCATTCGTTTCGTATCCTTCAGAGCAACTCCGATCATAGCTCTTTCCATAGCTCGCTGAGCGACTTTGAACTGGTGGACCAGCCTTATCGTGAGTGTCCATGTCCACGTCTCAGCTCCGTAGGTCATAACGGGTAGGACGCACTGGTTGAAAACTTTCGTTTTCAAGCATTGCGGTATGCGATACACCAACTCATCCCCACTGAAAAGTATAAAATACAAATGTTTATTTATTTTTTATGTACAGTAGTAATAACACACAGGGTTTGGAGAAACTCCTTCTCTTAAGCCCACCACGCTTTACAATACCAGATAATATAATCATCATCATACTTATTTGTATTTTTTCAAAAGATTACATATTCTTACAGATAACTCCTAACTAATCATCATCTATGGAACCAGTTCTGGAACTCCGGTTCTGTAGACGGCCGAAGGGAGCCTATAGCAGTCCACTGCTGGACATAGGCCTCCCCCAATAACCTAACTAATACAAGAGAGTAACCAATGAATATGAACTAATATGAACAAAATATTTTAATGCGAAAGTTTAGTTGTTCACCGAGATGTTTGGATTGTTGTTACCTTTTCACGCAAAACTACTGAACAGATTGAGCTAAGATTTTGCATAAATATAGGTAATTAGCTCTAGTCCTAGTATCACCATAATGGATGCATGGATCCTTAGGTACAAAAATATTTATTCAACAGCATCTTTCACTAGACAGACAAAAGAGGAGACTGGCACTTTGCGAGAACTGATTATGGAATGAATGTTTGTTACTTCTTCACGCCAAAACTACTGAACGGTTCGGGCTAAAAATTTTCAAAGCTTTAGTTATTAATTATACTTATTTTCATAGGCCTGGAATAAACATAGGCTACCTTCCATCCTATTAATTAGTTCCCATGGAATATAAGTAGCCTTAAAACTTTTCCACGGAAAAACGCGTGCAACACCACGGGCAGAAACTAGTACCTAATTTATAGACTTAGTCCCAAAAAAGCAGCTGATAGAAGTTAGCGTCTATGATTCTAACATTTGTTTGATTTTGTACGGTAAATAATTATTAGGAGGTTTAAGTGAAAAGACTGAGTGATACTATAGTAGGCTTATTACTGAATAATTAATAGATGCAGAAGTACATAATCTATCCTACTTGGGTATGCAGTACAATTAGATTGAATCGAAACACGGTTTTTAACATTACATTTTGTCGTATACCCAAATCTTAACTAACTTTTAAGTGAAACGAAGGCTTTTGAGGTACAAACCTTGGTTAGTTTTTTTATACTCAAAGAAACATGAAAGCCATGAAAATTTTGCAACCTGTCATTTTTCCATGAATAATGACGGTATGTGCTGAGCGCGCTATTCTGCGGCATACGGCCACATCAGCATGAAAAAGCTAGCGCAGCACTGTAATTTGCGCAACGTTTGACATCTAATAATATAAAAGAAAAGTCGTGTTAGTTACACTATTTATAACTCAAGAACGACTGAACGGATTTGGCTGTAAATAGGTGGGGAGGTAGCTTAGAACCAGGAGACGGACATAGGATACTTTTTATCATTTAATTTAAACTATTTGGACACATGAATTTCCACGGTGGCGAAGCCGCAGGGCGCAGCGTTCGGTGATAATTTTATATAATATATATATATAAAAGAAAGTCGTGTTTGTTACAACACTTATAACTCGAGAACGGCTGAACCGATTTAGCTGATAATTGGTGGAGAGGTAGCTTAGAACCAGGAGTCTAACATAGGATACTTTTTATCATTTAATTTAAACTATTTGGACACATGGACTTCCACGGGGGCGAATCCGCAGGGCGCAGCTTTCAAAAATTATCACCGAACGGCACACAGCGGGCGGTGAGGCCTAAACAATGATCCCCTGTTCATTAATTCACTCTGGCAATTTCCACAGCTTACGTGATATCCCTGTAAAGCTCCTTAAAATTATGATAGATGTGTCGGTTTAATTTATAACTATTGTTTTGGTTTCATTAATAATCACTAGGGCTTATTGCTTGCTTAATATTTGGGTCTTTATAGAGCTCACGTTGAGCGTAGACTTTAATTAAATAGGACCAAATTGACTGAGTCTCGTTTTCATTTTTCAATAGAACTACCGATAATAAACAACCATTAAATAGGTAATGAAATCAACCAATATTCTTATTATCACAAAATTCTTCAAATTTCTCAAAATTCTTAGATCACAGCCCTGAGACAGGCCGAAGACAGAGTGGTGTGAAAGCGGTTCATCAGCGTCACTGTGAAAGCCTTCCAGGACGGGCACGACCTTCAGCAATGAAGACAACGACAAAGAAGAAGAAGAAGATCACAAAAACGGATCGAGTTTCGTCTAGCTCGGGACCCTAAGAGTCCTCACCGTCGTTTGCCATTTTCATTTTATATTTTACAGTAACGTTTATAATAAAGTTAGTATTTAGTAAAGGATTTACAGAGATACATAAAATCCTTGGGATTGTATTTAATTATTCTGATATGAAAACTAGCCAAGTTTGACCGTAGGCTTCATATATAAGAATATAGAATGTAGAGTTCCTATGGTATAAGAAAAAATGTTTTAAGTTGTTATAAAATATTGTATTTTTAATATAAATTTCAGGATTGGCCATTAAACTTGGCACTCATTTCACATTTATGTTTTTGATGGGATAATCCTTACTTGTACAACTTAGTTTTATAAATAAAATTAATATAAAAAATATTTCGATCTTTAGAGCAATTTGAGGTACTAAGAATGTTGACGTGTTCTTGAGTGGAGACCGCGACTCAGTAAACGTAGTGTAGGACGCCTCTGGCCAGGTGGGATGACGACTTGCGAAAGACTGCAGGCAGCTGGATGCGGCAAGCTGAAGACAGCGCGCTCATAACAGTCCCATAGGCCTCCCCTATCCCCTACGTTTGCTGGAGGGCGTCGTTGAATCAACAATCATAATACCTACCGCAAATAGCTGCGGCACAAATTGACTGATAATTAACTCCTTTTGATGGTAGTGGTTTAATAACTCCAGGGATGCTGACCTGTGGCTGTTCCCCACCACACTGATGTGGTCTAAATCAATTTGCTACCTTTTCCACTGAAAGCGTCGAGCTTATCTCATCGTGGGACAGAAGTAGCTCACGGTCGGGCTCTGGGGTATAATACAAATTCGAGAATTTCTACTTTCTCTACAACGTATTAGGTATTAATCATTCACTATAAAATATACTCTTTTTTTGTTACCCATGTAAATGTATGAACACACATAGAGTTAACCAAATGTTACAGACTGAGTTTTTTTAATTTTGTAATTGTACAATTGTATTATTTGAATAAGTATAGGAACCTAATGCCCGCTATCCCATCCCCTGCCCGACGGGAGTGTATTGAAATCCAGCGCCGCATGTCTTGGTAAGCTGAAGACAGGGCGCTATGGCGCTCATTGGGGGAGGCCTATGTCCAGCAGTGGACTGATATAGGCTTTTGATGATGATGTCTTGGCATGCAGCACAATGCTGAATACACTTCCTTTGCCTGTTCTCAGTAATTTATTTATGTGTTTAATTTTAGTGTAGGTTAAGAAGTTTATAGGTTGTATGATTTTTATTTATTTATTTAACGTGTTTAAGGCCAACGTATAATCGTCTCATCGTGTTTTCTTATGTCTCTGAACGAAGGTTCGGTTTCGGTTTTGGTCAGGATTGGTTAAAAGTCATGGTTCAGCCGCAGTTTCGGTTTGAGCCCAAATAGACCGAAAAACAACCGCGCCAAATTTTTATTTTTTTGAATTTCCACATTTTGAAAGAAACTTTACTTTTATCTTTATATTATATTTTGTTGTTATTCATTTTTACAAAATATAGTGCAAGGCTGCGGGCAGTAACTATTCTCTGGAGTCCTATAATCAAAACAGACTGTTAACCTCTAAACAAATCTTTAAAACCCATAAGAATACATATTCATCATCTTAATTAATTTAAATACTCGTGTAACGAGGTGCGGTTTAGTTCTGAATTATTTCTCACGGAATAACAAGCAGCTATAACGTCATAAATTCCACGATTTTTGAAATTACAAGGTCGGCTACAGAAATATTATTCGGCTGCGGCTTTTTAATACTGGAGTTGCAAAGTCGTTTATCGTAAGTTTGGGATTGGCCGATGGAAAATATTATATGCGTCAAACTTTTTCGTCGGGCATATTCTTCCAGGCGCCATGGCCCGTAGCTAATGAAATTACAGTTCTGCAACTATAGGTGAGTAGAAAAATGACATCACATCGTCATTCATTTACATTTTGAAGGCCGATGTGGCGCGGTGGGCGAAGGTCCGCCTGCGACGCAGGAGGTTGCGGGTTCGATTCCCGCCTCGGAACAATTGTGTGTACGATCTGCAGATATTTGTTCCGGGTGTTCTGGTCGTTTTCTATATATAATAAAAAATATCTATCTATGTAATGTATTGTATTATGTATATCAGTTATCTAGTACCCATAACACAAGCTCTGCTTACCATGGGGCTAGATAATGCTGTGTGAATTGTCCAGCATTAAAAAAAAAAAAAACAAATGTGATTTTTATTGATTAGCGAGAGTTGATACGGGAACGGATATATGATATAATTAAAGAAAACCTCGCAGGTTCTTTTCATTTAAACGGTCACACCTGCTTCCGCTACCTTTATTGAGTTGTAGTAATAAAGTTCTGAAAGCTAAACAATATTGCCTGCATTTTTGCGTATACCTAGGAACCTACTGCCTAGCAAATTGGCCAGTTAGTTGATTTGGAGAGCTTGTAAGTTGGGCTACCGGAAGTGCCCCGAGACGTGTCCGACGAGACCTACCGCTCGCGCTCTACACCGTTATTGCCAAACTTTCCTCTGTATATTATCATAGCCAGCATTGACACATACCGAGCTAAAAAAAAGTTCATACTCGAACACTTTTATGAACGCATTATACGCTCTAGAAGTTCTCGTATCTCTGGAATATTGAGTGGTCAGGAACTCGGTCAAGTCCACCGCTCCCTACGTAACTACGAAAAGCTAGTGTCCATGGCTATCGAATATTTTCCGGAATAAAGTTAAGTAGCTTATATTCTAGATTTTGATGTAGAATGTTTGTAAAGTGTCGTGATCACTAATAACTAAAACTCACTTACTTGGCGACGTTTTTCAGATATAATTGTAAGCAATATTTATTGTTAAAGGATCTGAAAGTGACTAGTAATGGTAATTTACATTACTAGTATCAAAGATGCGCCAATAGAGTGAATTCAAATTCAAGGTTAAGATTCTTTTGTCCAAAAAAAAATGTTATTTCTTCCTTCTTATCTGTTGGAAGTGGGAAAGGTACTAAAGGAATTTATTCACCAAGCTTGTTCAGCGATTAACTTGCAGCAATTTGCTGTGGAGTGACTGCCACACGCTCCATCGACGTCAGAGTGATGCGCACGCTACCAGCCGGAAGCGGGAATAAACACAACTCCGGAACTTACCACTAAAGCCCTCGTTTTGATCGGATCGGCGGGTTCTAGGATCTCAATGATTAAAAACCACAACAAGAACGTCTCATCAACTCAACTCATCAAGTAAATGGGCGTACATAACAGGTATGTACGTCCATTTACTAGGTGTGGGTACGGCGAAAGACGGATAAGTTTATACGAAAAAATTCGGTCAGATTTGAAACGAAACTGAAAATCGGAAAAGACGCGTATTGTTGTCGAGGATCGATGTGGCGCGGCGGGCAAAGGTGCAACAGTGACGCAGGAGGTTGCTGGGTTCGATTCCCACCTTGAGACAAATGTTTGTACGATCTGATATTGTATTCTGATATGACACGACGGTGCACGGCGGCGGTGCGGTGCAGCGGTGCCCCCTTGCAGGCGGCAAAACTGTGCGCTTAAGTAGGTCGAGAGATGTCTCATAAATGAAGCTCACATTATTGCGAGAGTCCACCTTCTCGACGCGCATAGAGTGTCTAATCTTCATAATACATTTTTGTTATGCCTATAAATATAATGCAAATTCAGATATATGTCAATATAACTGAATAATTATTACAATTTCTAGAAGTGGTAATAATTGAATCAAAATAATAAAATATAAATCAACAAAATTTATTAACACTTAAAATAGAAGGTGAACTCTATCAGGGACCAGCGATTTTTGGCACTGACTTCACATCAAATCCTTTGAACTTAGATGCGTTGTTCACTACATTGTAAATTTATGTTCCTTAAGGTTAACACAAGTGAGGTCGACAATGTACAACCGAGCGGTGACTGTGAGTAGGCACACACTTGCATATCAAAGCAAATATGTGCACTTTAGTATGTACCAAGGTATTTACTGGATTACCGGCTGAAACTGGGTACGTATGGGTTCACACAGGTTTGACGTAATGAGACCACTTACGTATTCTATCTCCAGCAGATAACTGCGTATTACTACCAATTATGTGCATATATCGGAAAAGCCAATCATATCGTTAAATACAAGATATTTTATTAATTAACAGACGTGTGGGTATCGCAACTGAATAACCCGCATATCAATACGAACAATACCAAGCGATTATCGAATGCGCTAGAGAAAAGTCCAAAAATATATGGATTTGATGCCTTAGATATGTGACGTAATGTGTTTTCAACGTCAAGGCCGTTCCCATCTTAGCGAATGACTTTTGGCTAGGGCCCCAGAAAAAATGACGAATTACGAGAGAAAACACTCGCTACTGCCACGAAAAAAGCTTCAAAAAGCACAAAGTGCGTTTGATCTTTGGTCATTATCCAAACAAATCTCATCTATTAGGTATAACTTTTTGGCATATGATAACAATTTTGTGTTTCTGGGTTAACAGGGAAATTCGAATATGAACTCCCTACATCGTTGTATACAATACTTTTATACAACTTGGATACTGTTTAAAGTTCCAGGTAATATTTAACGGTATAAGGTTAGGTTTTTCCATTACAGGCAGTTTTCCTCCACGAAAAAAGTAATGTAAGTAATACAGGTTACTGCGCCGCAACCCGCTGGTCGGTTAAAAACCTGATTCGATTATAAAATCAGCTGCACGATGAAAAATCGCTTATAGCGATGGTAGCATCGCGGGAATATAAATAAAGTGCGCTCGTGCGCGCTATACATAAAAGCAAAGCAGTCTGAACGGAGAGAGATTATAGTGTAAGCGCAAGCAAAGGTGCCCTCCATATTCCGTTATAGGTAAATAACTGAAACCTGGCGCGATCCTCTTTTATTTTTCGTATACTTGAGGCATACTTTCATTGGGAAATGGCATGTTTTTCGGTGCTCTAATTGAACAAGCTGAGCTGCTTTTTTACATTGAAGTTATGATAACAGGTGACACTATAATTTTGCTTCTGATAGTGGTTTTTAAAACCGACTGAATGAAGCGCACCTAAACGGGTGCGCTATGTGGTAGTAAATAGGTGCGCTTCATTCGGGTGCGCTTAGAGGAATGCCCCGGTTTATTAGGTATAAATGATTCAAAAAGTCAATGTCATAAAATTCGTCCAGAAACGGCCCTTTGTAAGAAAACGTTCATAAATAATAACATCCTTTTACTTTTAAACTATTTAAATGGGGTTGCAAAGTTTCTTAACTGTAGAATTGGCACAGCCAATATCCGAGGCGAATAAATTTACGATACTGCCAATATGCCACGAACATTATTAAATTACCTACTCAAAACTATATCACAAATACTGCCAATTATGCGTGTCTAATTATTCCAGGATTTCATCCACTGTTGCAAATAACCAGTTATTCGACACTCGTAGCTAGAAAGGTTATCTACCTCTAGTTCACCTTGAATACAAGCCAATCCTTTCATCCTCTATTTCTCTGAAGAGCTGCAATTATATTTCAAACGTTTTGCGTTTAATGCATTTTAAAAAGTAATTTTAATGGTTCTCAGAAATTTTAATAATGATTTTAGAAGAATTAAAAGTCAGTAAACAATTTAGTTTCGGTAGGTAGGTATGTAGGTATAAAAGGTAAGAAAAGAACGTAGTGGTTTAAATTCGGAGAATTTATCACATCATTAAAAATAAAAAAATATAATACGATAGTTTAGACGTTTATATGGATGGATGTATGTTTAATTTTTCTTCACGTTAAAACTACTGAATGGATTGGGCTAAATTTCACACAGAGGATGTTCAAACATAGGCTGTTTATCCCGGAAATAAGTTTCCATGGGATAAAAATAACCGAAAAAGTTTCCATAGAAACAAAGCGTAGGGCCCAAGGCAGAAACTAGTTTCAAAATAATTCGAGGTAGGTTAACAATTTCTTTTGGTGGGCTATTAGGTAATCATAGCTTGGCTATTTAGCGCATATGTTACCAGGTGAAGTCAACAATACGCAGGTGGCGACACAAAGAAACCCACACACCTACTACACAAGACACAAGAGTGTCACTTGTTTCAAAGAGCTCCATGGAAAATCATTCGCTTGACAAAAGCCAGTTACATAATAGACGATGCGCCGTTGTTCTATTCTCGCGGCCCCCGTGAGGGTTCTCAAAGACTCTCAAAGGCCCTCTACACAAGGGCAAACACCATTAGGCAGAGCCATGACCTTACACTTTAGCAGAATGTTAATATTTGACCTATGAATAGAAACGGTTTCTTTTTTAGTGAATTAATTTATACTTCGAGATTTAAATTTATTTGCGGACGTATTTATATTATCCCTGCGATCAACTACCTTTCACGGAGCGCACAACCACCACCACCCAGACTTTTAAGTAAAATTTCACTTGTTCGGTGTCTCTAGGTATTCATCTCTATTTACGAAATGACTAAGCCTATAAATCAATTGTAGAATCTAACGAATCGATCATCAGGTGAGTATTTCACACATCACGTGTGAGTTTAGTGTGTTACGTCTCAATAACAATATCCTCTGAGTCTGTAACGAGCTACTTCCCCAACTGAGCCGGTTACTCGGTTGGTTCGCAACACTCACAGACCGGCCCACAACAGAGATTTGTGCCGCTAATCGCCGCTGAGCACCAGAGTGAGATTACTCACGTAAGCCTGTTAGACAACCGGGCGAAGATTGGAGACCGCATTATTACGATAATGATCATAGAGAGCAAACACAACTATACATACAAGCAAACCGTCTGTGTGTCTGTGATAGAGGTTATTAGCAGCTTTGATAAACGACACCGAATACTTCCATATCTTGTTAGCTAACTCCAGCCGATGCTTACCTCAATACCTCGTATAGTTAGTTTTAAACCTAAACGACGACCGATATGGCGCGGCGGGCGTAAGTCCGCCTGCGACGAAAAAGGTGTCGGGTTCGATTCCCCGACAAATATTTGTTCGATCTGCAAATATTTGTTTCGGGTGTTCTGGGTATTTACGTATTGTATTGTACTATGTTATGAGCGGGTACTACATAAGCTCTGCTTAGCTTGGAGTTAGATAATATGAGATGGATTGTCTTACATTATTTATTTATTATTATTATTTATTGAAAGAAAGATAGAGCGACGCAAATTCTTTTGATACTTGTGTTCCGGTCATCAGTTACCAAAACTGATCCAATAACTCTGTGTTCTTTTTCGATTGGTATTCAAATCCTTCCAGTAAATAATTCTAAGGAATCCGTGAGACACCTCCAAGTTTTTGCAATACGCGCGACGACGGAATTTCACGAGGGAGTTGCGGAAGTAGTTTTGAATATTTAACATTAATAGGGTTAAAGAGGATAAGGATGCAAATGATATTGGCGCCTGGTCACTGCAGCGAAGCAGTGCCATAATAGAATGGTTCCGTTTCTTTTTCATATTGTATATAAAAATAACTGCAATCGTATACGGAGGGTATATTCGGAAAGCATTTGTATTTTATTCTTTGTACATCTTTCCTTTCCAAAACTTTATTATAAAAGCTTACAAAGAGGCAATTAGCAATCCTAATAAGGTTTCGGACTCCACTGGTCCTTCAAAGCGCTCATCGTGATTGGATCGAGGCGAATCGGAGCAAATACTCAGCTTATCTCGCCCTAATGGGGATCCAAACAATCCCGTCTTGAGGGATGTTGTTCCGCGGATTAATTCGGTAATTTTTGTTATAATTTGACCTCCTTATATTTCGGCTGGTTGTTTTATTCATTTCGTTTATTTTTGGCACATCGTTCTACTAGTTTTATACAACATTCTACATTGAAACCATCCGATATTTATGTGGAAATAACTAATATTATTTCTGTTCAATTTTATTCTGAGCCGCTGATCTGCAGCTCTGTGAATAATTTAAATCATTGGAGCCGGTGCCGCCGCCGCGCCGGTGGTGTAGTGATTACGTTGTCGGGTTGAGGGTAGGCATAACCTCTCTTTTCGCCGACGCATTTGTATTGTATTACATTTTCACGAAATGACCGCGCGAACATTTCCCACCCGTTTCCGATCTGGTCGTCATCGGCGCTCCCCTGGGACCGGCTGGGCTCGTCGCAAACGCTTCTCTACCAACAATAGGTACTGTGAACGCTAATGCATTATTCTCCTCTATCCAGGCACGTCCCGTTTTTTTAGACGTAAGCGTGGATTCGAAAGGCGCCGAACATCCCTACAATCAAAGTCAATAATAATATCATTTATTTCTTTAGGCTTACAAAATAGGCACTTAGACAAGTCATACTTTAAATTATTAATATTAGCAAATAAGATTATTTTATTGTTCACTTAAATTGTTTGTCCACTAGTGGAAGAAGTGAAAAATAAACCTCTAGAACGTTCATACGTATATCTCTTATGTGGTTAATACGTGATTATTTGCCTATTTAAGTCTAAATATAATGTGATTAGATACCTGTCAATATTTAAGTAAAGCTACGCATAATATTAAATTACTTAGTACCTACCTAGCCACCTAAATTACTTTGAGGGACGGGGCCTCAAAGTACTGGTAGTACCTACCTAACCCCCCGTCCCTCAAAGTACTGGTACCTTCTCTATCAATATCAATACATTTCTTTCCGGACCTGGTGGGGGCACAGAGAGGGGCCTCGAGGCTTGGCCTCATTACCCCGGCGTCAACTCGAGGGGTGACGACCCCTCGGTCCTTGGGTTTTATGGGAATAGCTTTTTTTCCCCCTTCTCAATGTTTTCTTTTTTTTTTGGCTGCATTTTGGTTTGTATATTTTTTTTTTTGTTTGTTTTTGTTTTCATTTTTTTGCCATACCTACCATACCTTCCGTCCCTCTTAGGACTGGTACCTACCATATGAACAAACTACCTGAATGGTATATTAACGAAAAGTACACGACAGTTATTGATTCATAATTTCATTTCATTTCTTTTTACCAAAAATACATTTTATATTTTGTAAGCTCATAAAAAGAATATGGCAAAAATACCCTATACCTATGTATCTCCAGCAGTGGACTGCTATAGGCTAATGATGATGAAGCTCAAAAAGAGAATAACATATAACGCTCGGGTTGAAACCATTTGCAAGTAACGTCTATAGGCCAAAACCCTGTTTTTGAAAAGGTTTCCGCAAATTTTCCTGACTATTTCTCCCAAATAAAATCTTGTATGTACGTGGCATTCTAGCACCTTCATAATATCCTTGTTTATACCTACATACATTGATACTGCTTTACTAACTATTTTTGATCTAACAATGGCGAAGCAAAGATTGTTTTTGTATTATCAGCTTACTTGAAATAGTGGCTAGGTATACAAGGTGCTACTAATTATTATGATGTTCTTCTACAAAATTACGGGAAAAATAGTAATCTCTCGGGACTAAAACTTTCTTAGGATCATTTTCTAAACTTACCTACTGTACAAAAGTAGAAAATCTTAAAAACTGGACAACGATTGGCGCACTAAGCTATATTACATACATGTAAGAAACATACAGCCTCCTCTTGTTTTTCGTCATTTGAAAATGGATGTAGATACTCAGCTTGATAGGGAGTGATAGCACAATGATAGGCAAGCGACTTTATCTAATTCTCGTTACCCATTTAAAGTTCTCGTAATATCGCAATATTACCAATAAACTTCTGAAATTTTCAAGTTTAAGTAAGGTCATATTTATCTCCCCACGCTGCCGTCCGAATCAGCACTTAAGTATTTTTACCTCAATATCCAGTCATAAAATGAACAGTCAAGAAAGCAAACAATCTCTCAAAACATCGTTTCAATCACAAAAACCTATTTTTCTCCATGTAATCCATTTCAGCTAAACGCTCAGCACATCGATTAACTGAATAAAATGACCGCTATTAAAAGTAGCGAGGCCTGCCGAATTTTCTGCTTTTAATTTCGTAATGACAAATTCTAACATACTAACTGAAAGTGAATTTGTGCATTAAAAATACCTACCAACATTGTTTGTATATGTTTTAAACATGCAACGTCTATTGAGCCACATCGATAATCTATTAGTATTAATACGTCAATGGTAGCTAGGTCCTTATTAAATGGTTATTTATATAGATTATTGTGGTGACATAAGTTTGTAATGATTTTTTATCAAGTCGTCAAGTCGATCGTCTCAATCTATAGATTTCTTTCCAGCCCTGGTGGGGGCACAGAGAGCCTCGAGGCTTGGCCTCATTACCCCGGCGTCAACTCGAGGGGTGACGACCCCTCGGTCCTTGTGTTTTGTGGCAATATCTTTTTTTTTCCCTTATTCTCAATGTTTTTTTTTTTGGCAGCATTCGGTTTTTTTTTTTTTTATTAAACCCAAGGACTTTATGGTGGTTCCGCAGGGATCAAGTCCCGCGGAAGGGGTCGCCATGGGTGGTCATCTTCCTAGGGCCGGGGCTGCGGCGGGGCGATGTTGTGGAGGTGCTCGTGGTGTCCGTTGTCGGCGCGATCGTACATTCGACGCGCCGTTCGTCGATCGTCTCGTGTTGGCGCGAGATTAAAAGATCTTTTTAGTTTCAAATTTTTTCTACGTTCTACAAAGAATAAAAAAACGGAAAAGTAATTTGCTGCAAATTGTAAACCATTTTCCATTAACTTCAAATAAAACTATTTTATTTTATTTTATTTATTTCTGTATCTGTATTCAATCAATTAGAAATGATGGAATGGTACGATAGACTTCCTTTAGTAAGTATATTTTACAATTTCCATTGACTTGCTGCAGTGTTCACTAAAAGATAAGCGGACAATCATCAGCCTCGTCTGTTAACTTGTCATAGTAACATGTCAATTTATGTGGCTTAAGCTAGGTCATTTACGCCAAAAACAGAGTTTATCATACAAGTTATTTAATCACAGGAAAGTGACGGCTGTCGTTTTTTTCTTTTTGGTATAAGTTTATCCAGTTGAATAATTTTCAACGCAACTGCGCTTGAAAATTGTTTATTTGAGAAGTATTCAAGACTGCTACAAGAATTCGAGAATCAATAACACTTGAACAAAGCTTGTAATGACGCTGCCGTAATACCACAATGTGGATTAGGTACACAGCTTCTTATGCTTTATCCACTTGACATGTTCCCAAAATATAACATCAACTAGATTTTATTTCAAGAGAGAAGACCTCTTTACTCTTCAAAAACATTGCGTTAAGTGAAGATCGGGATCAAAGTTGATCTCAAGACACAAAAGTCTTCGGCTTCGATGGTCAATATTCTCTTCCAGATATGGCATTTATTTTGTAACCTAAAAAATGGTGTATAAAAGCTTAACGCCATAACGATAAATTTTATTGCTCATCACAACTTTTTCAGGAAACTATACCTACTAGGTACTCAGGGATAGCTAATTTACGGTACGTGTGGCACCTAATGAATCGAGTGCCTAGCCTCGCCCAGGCTGCTGTGCCGCCGTGTGATGAGTTGCCCCAGAACGCCCGTAATGGCCCCACATACCTACAAGAACTGAGTCTGTAGGTATAGGTACCGTGTGTCGTGCACACAAGACCCGCCTCTCAGTTGCAACTTTGCATAATGCCAGCCGCTTGAAATGTTTAGATGGCTCATCGGAGACGCGCTACTCTGTCAAGCTCGAATTCGGTAGGTTTTACACGAGTTTAATAGTACCATTGTTAATTCCCTGCAGTTAGGTTAGCTACGTAGGAGATTAGAGGACAGCGAGAGTCGATTGCGGACTTGTATTTCGAATTTGAAGAATGTTTGTTTTCTACTTTTTCTGGATGTAAATACTAGAGTCTTAGCGATAATCGAAGTTTATGTAATATGTATGTATGTAAGAGCTATCTTATGCAAGATACATTAGAGTAGTTTTTGCTTGAAAAGGAACCTTTTCGTTTTCCGAGCAGACTCTAGACTCGGTCCTAGATGTTAATTTTTTAAACTATCGTATAACAAAGCCAAACATAATATTGATTACTTAGGAACCTACTCAGGTTAACAATTTTACAACATAGCCATCTGGGAACGCAATATATAGTTCAGATAGGTAATTACACTGGAGGTGGAGTATACCTCATCATAGCTCATTAGAATATGAGTGGCACTTCCCGTTTCCTGCCTCTCTCAGATGCTATGCTGCAAAAGGACAACAACAACAAATTGATTAGACAACTTGCTAGTTTGTCTCTTCAAGCCTTCATACAATTAGTACATACATATGTAGGTATGTACATACGTACTAATTGTATGAAGTATGTAGAGTAGGTACTCTACCAACTTTTTTCGTAGTTTCTCTTGTAGGTATGTTTAAAAGCAAATCATTTACGACTTTTTGTAAAAACTACTGACAGCAACGAACCATGTGTAACGACGACTGACCCCGCTCAATCCTAAACTTCCTTGAACTTAGTTACTAGGGAGGATTACCAAGTGTAATAAATTGATTAGGTAGAGGTCAGTAGGTACGTGAAGTTAATGTTTTTGTTGATGATAACTTTGCGATGGTACAAGACACTGATGGGAACAACAATAAACCTTATCAAACCTTCGTGTTTCGCGTTCAATACTTGGCAACAGCAGCTATGAAGTCCATTCCACCCTTATTGTCAGCTCATAGAGCACAAGGTCGCGAAATCGAGCCGGATCTCGTGAGGCCAGTGAATGCCTGGTCGCGCTTGCCAAATGAACCAACATTAACTTCAATACTGGCAGCCCCGGCTTGTTCATATTGCACGATTACCTACTAATGTACATAGATCCGAGGCTATCCTTGCTATATTGAACCTTAACGCTTTGTTTTTTGGGGTCCATCGCGAAAACCCTAGCCTTAAGAAGGCAGTTTGCTAATCTTAGTTTGCTTTTAGAATATAAACAGAAAACTAAACATAATCTACAATATTGAGTAGTAGGTATCGCATCCGGCGCCTCAGTAGTTTTTGCTTCCTGCGCTGCAAGGGAAATTAAAGTCTTTAGCGTGAAAAACCACTCTGACATAGTTTTAAAAATGATACAGCATGTTTCATACGTCCCTTGCTATTCAAATGATCGATTGATTTGATCGATGTCATTAGCAAGTTTTGTCGGCTAGTCGTCGCTTGCTCCTGGATCCCACTGATAAGGGTGGGACCAGATATTGCATGTTAAGTGTACTCAGCACGTCGCTGCGACCGCTGGATTGCTAGCAAGAGGTCAGCGCGTGTGCTAAGGTGTCGCGCTAGAGGTCGCTACTGTACCTGTAGTACCTGGAGCAGTGCTGGCGTTGTTGCTGCCTGCCGGCCGGTTGCTGGGCCATTACCGCCGCAGCCGATGGAGTTCTGTGGAGGCGCTACGGGGCGCCACCAGTGGTTTGTGAAGTGAAATCGTGAGTACATTTTTTTATTTGGAGTGAGTGTTCGGGAAAAAAGAAGATAGAATTTTTTGCAGAATTTAGGACTTGTATTTATTCTGTGTGCATGTTAGTTAATAAGTCTCAAACTCTGTTGAGACGGGGAACCTATGCCCACATTTTGATTATTTGTTTTAATTTCGTAAAGACTTGTAAAATTTTCAATTTTATTTTTGGACTTAGAAAATGTTCGGATATAATTAACTTGCAAAATGGAATCTTTTTTTATTGTTTGTGTATCTGGTAGAATTTTACGCGACACAAAATCAGCTGTCTCTAACTAGGATAGATACTCAACAAATAACTCAAATTTCTCAAAAGTTCGGTTCACTTTTACGACCACATTTCTGAAACTAATTTATCTTGAAGTTTTTGAATAATATTATCATGGCACAGCACATTTAATGCGGAACACAATCTATAGGAAATATACCTATCAATAATGCTGGATTTTTTCACCCAACCCTAAAGTAAACAGAGCTTGGTTTGGGTAGAAACAAGTCTTTACTGGTTCAGTAAAGGCATGTTTTTACCCAAACCAAGGATATATCAACGTCGACCTTATTTCAACGGAATAACAGCAATTGCTTACCTATTCAAATAGTGTCAGAGTCAGAATTGCCAAATATGTGTATTGTGATTCACGTCGAGCCGTTTGCTCCCTACGTGACAATCTTCAGATACAATGTAATGCCGATACAAATAACAAATTGGATATGGATGAATAGATTTCCCTTGATTTTCACAGATTTCTGTAGGTTTGAGTACCTGACTTGTTTTATCTAGGGTCCGGTCGCGTGTTTGAACCGAACCTTGTTATTTCTATTGATGTTTGTATATTTTTTCAGCAGATCTAGATAAATTTTCTTATTCTAAAATCTACACAAGTACCCTTTTAGTGAAAAGCGACCAAATATATTTTATTTTAAATTATATCCCAGAGGGAATAATAAAAAAAAACGAGAAAAGATAGTTGAGACACTTTTACGTTTAACTTTTCCTGTTCCTTTTATTTGCATTAAATGTTTTGTAAAATATTTAAAAAATAAAACATATATGTATATCACGAAATTGTAAAACAACACAAAATGTGAAACAACACATATCTGGTTAAATACGAATGATGTTAATTGATTACGGATGTAAGCGAACCTACGAAGCTTTTTTGTAGGTACTGGAACACAAATAAGGTTCAGGTAAGGCGCTTCAGTCTCGGTTTCAGTTTAATATAATGTGTAATACACCAAAGATTACTTAGAACCTACGAATAAATAATAAGTCAGGAAGTCTAATTCAGATCAAATTCCACACCAAAAGTGGCCCTACTTCAAACAAAAACGACGTATGATTCAAACTACCAATCACTACACAGGTTACAAACAGACATGCTTGGTGACTGGTTTAAATTCAGAACGAAAGCAGGGATTGGTTCGCGCGCGCTGCAACGGTAGTTTTCATAGCAACACCAATCGATTTGATGACCTGATGATTTGATGTGGCGCGGTGGGAGAAGGTCCGCCTGCGACGCAGGAAGTTGCGCGTTCGATTCCCGCCTCGGGACAAATGTTTGTACGATCTGTTGATATTTTCTCAGGGTGTTCTGGTCGATTTTTATGTATAATAAAATTATCTATCTATGTTATGTATTGTATTATGTACATTATTATGTCAGTTATCTAGTACTCATAACACAGCTTACATTAGGGCTAGATTGTGAATTGTCCGGCATTATTTATTTATTATATACATAAACCATGATAAACTTCTTTGTTTGTTTATTCTATGCCTGTATTTTGTACCGTGTCTAAATAAATGTTGTTTCTATTCTATTCTATATATTTTATTTGTTTATTTAATCGTTACGAAATAATCTAATCGATTGAAAGTCCGTTCCCGTGACACCCATAAGAGAATCCTTAGCTGCTTGAAGCAATTAAAACTTAAGTAAGTTGTGAATAAGTTCTCCGTTAAAACAAATAGGGAAACATTAAGTTTGAAAGCTGTCTGTTTCGATTCCCTGGTTGAAGCTCTAGTCCAAGCAAATTCAACGAAGGCCTTTATAACTCAAACATTTGACGGTAAATAGGCGAGTGAATAAATCACTTTGATGCCTCCGTATGTCACTTTTTGCAAGTTTTGGGCCACTTACCTTTGGGCCTTCAGATTGTTTAAGTAGGTTAGGTAGGTAAACTTGGGAATTTGGTACAGACTCGGTCAGGAAATAACATTTATTAGAAAGAGGCCCTAATCCCTACGTCACTATGGTGATTTGTTAATCATTTTAGACTAGCTTCTGTCCGCGGCTTCGTTTGCAATTTTCTAAATAAAAATCAGTCTATGCCTTTCTCGAGATAGCACCTATTTCTTTTCCAAATTTCATCAAGATCTGTTTAGCCGTTTAGGCGTCATATGTGATATAAGGTGACAAACAGGCTGACAGGCAGACCATAGTTACTTTCGATGCGATGACACACATCTGGAGGCACATTTTGCTCCAACTCAAAATCTAACAACTTACAGATAAGCAAATCATATGTACTAGACACATAAGTTATGAACATACTAGTGGTTTCTTCTCACTTCTTCCACTGGTGGACATAAAATTGAAGTGAACATCAATATAATAATGAATAGTATAAAATATGACTTGTCTAAGTGCTTATTTGTAAGCCTAAAGAAATAAACATTCATTTCATTTCACATCTCCCAACAGTACTTTCCCGAAATCCAGCTGCAATTGATGATGAAACCTCAGCTCAGCAATCAACCGTCCAGTTTGCCAGCATTGCCACTCAAAGGCCTCCAGTTCAATCCATATTATTCGTGACATCGAAACACGCTCGCTCGAGTGATCAGCGCGATTGTGCCGAACTAAAATTGCGATACATTGTCGATTGCCGCTCTACCACGGAAATGCGATGAAAAATCCTACTAATATTATAAACGCGAAAGATTGTGAGGACGCTTGGTTGCTCTTTCACGCAAAGACTACTGAATGTATTTTGATGAAACTTCACAATAATATAGCATAAAAAATATCAGAAATAACACACACAGCTTACAATTCATAAAGATACATATGTATAATTGTATTTTGTATATTATCCAAAATATCTATCACCACGCGGGTGAAACCGCGGGGCGCAGCTAGTTATAAATACGAATCCCTGCAAAAAAGAGTGCACCAAATATTATTAAACAGCAATCATTTAGTTAGGCCAACCTCTCACTAAAGTAAGTGAAGATGGAGTACGCTTTCGGGCTGCACGAATTACAATATTAACACGCTGTATAGGTATTTATTGTCATCGTCACGTTCATTGGAAATTGGTGTTTGGAAACAATTTAAAATCTTTATTATTTTATTTATTTTAAGCCATTACTGTCCCACTGCTGGGCAAAGGCCTCCCTTTTCTCCTTCCACTCCTCGCGATCCAACGCTGCAACAGGCCATGATGGAAGATATACCTCGTCGCGCCATCTCATCCTGGGCCTTCCACGTCGCCTCTTAGCGTTGGGTGGGCTCCATTCTGTGGTGGTCTTTGCCCACAAGTCGCTGGACATACGGCAGATGTGTCCATCCCAGTTCCACTTCAGGCTTCCGGCTGTCTGACCAACGTCAACGATGCGTGTTTTGGAGCGTAGTATGGGAGTACTTAGACTTAGGAGTCAAGCTGTCAGACCGCGTGCGGAACAGCGCACGCGGTCTGACAGCTTGACTCCTAAGATGCTACGCTCCATGGATCGTTGGTTAAAATCTTATTCAAACAAAAATTTTCCTGGCCATAAAAGTCCAAACAGGGTTACGTAGTAGCGGTTGTGAAACTGATTCCTGACTAACGTATTCGTCTCGCCTCTCGCATTGTCCCGGGGGCGGCCGCGCCCGTGATTAGAGTGTCCCGCTAGCCATTTGGCATTTCATTCTAATGGCGTCGTCATAGATATCTATGTGCTCAGTTGCATACCTACATTGTACAATAATGAACTCCGTTGATTACCGAATTGCCGGTTTAGTAATTACGTAGTTACTGTTGCTGGTAGGTTCATTTTTTGTTGTAGCAGATTCGCGCTTTTATTTAAATTGATGACGTGGGTGTAGTTTTGAGAATAAACACTATTGTGATTATAAATATAAATAAATAAAATATATAAATAATGCTGGACAATTCACACAGCGTCATCTAGACCAAAGCTAAGCAGAGCTTGTGTTATGTGTACTATATGACTGTAACACATAATAATAATTTTGCATAGATATATGTATATACATTATTATGATACGCAGACCACCCGGAAAAATATTTGCAAATCGTACAAATATTTGTCCCAAGGCAGGAATGGAAACCTCAACCTCGACATACAAAAAAACATCAAACAGTGTTAAATAAAACAATGGAGAATATGTAGAGACAACATAATACAAAACATTTAACTAGGTAATCATTTCTGCCCGCAGCTTTGCTTCCCTATTGACACCATTCACCATGAGCCCGGAGGTATCTCCGGTATCAGGTACCTCCGGGCTCATGGTGATGAGGCCTATGTTCAACACTGGAAATATGTCCAGTGTTGAACATAGGCCTCTCCCAAGCAACGCCACGAATAGCCGTCCGAATAGGAATCAATGGATAGAGGCGTGACCATGTTGAGACGAAATTGAAATATTTCAACTGCTTCTAAGTTATTCCTATGTTTCTAGTTCTGTAAGTATTCAGAACTAGAAATATCAGATTATCTTCCTTCCCCTATTATAAATAATACGAGGATGCGAAACGGAATATGCGGAAAATAATCGGTTACAGTACATCCGTTCCGCATCCGCCTACATTGCATTTTGAGAATGCGGAACGGATACGGTGGATTACGCAATATACGTGTAGTGTGTGTCTGCATAAAGTGCACAAACTAAAATGAAAGAAACAACGCCTTTTATTATTGACGAAAAATGTGTTATGTTTTTTTTTATTTTTCTTTGTTATTTTTTTATAGCGTTTTTAAACATTTTTTACGCTACGCGGACCCCCATCTAAACAAAATGGTGTAACTTTTAAACTAAACGATCAATTACTATGAAACAAAATCACCAATGATTAGAAATAACAGAAGCTTCTTGACAAACTAAAATTGTGAAAAAACAACTCTCAATTAAAAGTTATGACGTTATATATATGCAAAATCAGCCTTTTTTTTCATTGATTTTTGTAATCATTTTAAAATATGTACCTCAATAAAATCACATATTTTTACTACGTTCCCATGGGAACGTTAAGCATAGGTATTACCTAATAATTGGCATATATAGGTGGATCAAAGTTTTTGCAGATCTGAATATCAATGGTTGATGTTGCGGAAAATGTGTGAGCGATAGAAACTGATTGCTTTGACCCACTAGACAAATAAAGTAGGATAAGAATAACAACAACAGTTCCAAAACAAACTTAAACAAAACGACATCACTATTATATACTAGCATGTTTCAAAAGCGCCGCTGAGCAAGTATTTGAAATAACATCATAACTTCACTTACACAACTTTGATTCGTAACTAAAAGCAACATGAATGCAATAAAGGCGTCTCCACGAGTCTCCTAATTACTGAAGTCAGGTGACGCCACTGAAGCAATTACTTTTACGAACTTTGAATAAGTAATAAAGAAAGCATCCACTTATGAAACGTCAGTTATTCATGGGTGGTTATCAGGTCTACTTACTATATTCTGGATACCTAGTTCTTTGGCTGTATTTATTCTAGAATGCAGTCTAAGTTCGCGTTCCGAAGCGTCCGCTTCGGTAAAGTGCGTTTTAAAAACAAAAAATATTTTCCAAAAAATCCGTACCATACTCAATTAAGCTTGCGGTTTTTGATATTTAAGGACGCATTCGGATTTTTACGGAT
Source organism: Eupithecia abbreviata (assembly GCA_943735965.1). NCBI lineage: Eukaryota > Metazoa > Arthropoda > Insecta > Lepidoptera > Geometridae > Eupithecia > Eupithecia abbreviata. Next base: position 6,171,188 of record OX030977.1, on the reverse strand, counting down.
GGATGTATCAGACTAGATGGTTTTGATACACCGATATCGCAGTTATTCTGACAATGTTACAAAATAATCCAAGGCTCCAAATGCTTAGGCATTCACTAAAGATGATCATTCAAAATCTTGCCATAAATCTAGGTTAAATCAGTAGATATTGTGCCTGTAGCTTTAACAGGAACCATTCCGTGATAACGCTAGGTATAAAAATTCGCTGTACCTGTCTTGAGCTCGATTATCTGTTATTATGTCCACAAATACATGTTACAAAAAGCAATGCAAGCTTTGAACGAAGCGTTCAACGTTCAAAGCTTGCATTACGTTGCAAATTAGTTTTATTATATATTTTTTAATTATTAAATAGTAGTTATTAATACGTCTTAAGTCTATGGTCAACGTGTTTCACACCGTAATAAAGACATATTATTTAATCGAGATATAAACCCTACGAGTACCTAGGTATTTAGCCGATATCTTGAAGTGGTTATATCCACCCTACCCATTAAAGCTTTCACGGACTAAAGTGGAATCATTACCTGCCGCCATTCAGCCAACAAGGCCCATTCGAGTTAATCCTTATACAATTTTCCAGAGCTAACGAGTTACCTTTTAAAATGTATTCCAAATGGACTAATTCCATTACTGAATGAGAATGAAGCTCAGAGAGGACTGCAGCATATACTAATTCACTAGAATAATTAACTCCATTCAAAATCAAACAATAATCGTCCGAAGTAGAGTGGGTAATAGAAAGCGTTCAATTTAGAAATGGACCTCTTTGCTTTGGAAGTAGTTACGGAAAAATATATAGTAAAAAAGAAAAAAATAATTTATTTATGGCCACACACAATAATAAACTGTTACAAAAAAAAGGAAAACACATAAAAAATACAAAACAACTTAAGTAGTAGGGATTTAAACTTACTACTACTTAAGTACTAGTCCTACGTACTTTTTTAGTACTCTTATAGTAGGAATTTCATGAATGAACACTTTATTATACTTGAAATTAACCTAATTTTTTTTTTTTTATCTTAATAAAATAATAAACAATGTAGTAAAGGGTATTGCTGAGAGCGTTTTCTCATGCAACCTTGGCATGTTTTAGATAGATATTCAATTGTACAGTTACATCAGTCGTTCTAAACAAAAGTTGTCTTCTCAGAATTTGTCCGGTAACTGAATAGAACTGTTCAAAAAGTCAGGCAACAGATGTACATTAATTACACAAAAGTTTTCGACGAAACGATAATGAGACGTAATATCAAAAGACCAATTTTTCACGCAATATTTTCGCAAATCATTTATGTCGTTCCCAAAGATTTTCACTAATAAATTGCTAATTTCATTCTTATTTCTCGGGGGTAAAATAATTCTTCTCAAGCTCTTGGAAAATAAAATGAGTGAAAACATTTGTCAGAGACAAATTTTTGTTGATAAATTGACGAAAAGTGGAATTAAACTCCATAGGAAGTGTTCAGTGCTTTGATCTTCAAATAATTTATTGTTTATTCTTGTCTTGAGTTCGCAGTAAAATATTTTCATACGAATATCTTTTATAGGAATAAATATATACCTATTATTTATATTTATATTTATTTAAAGGAAAACCAGAAGCTTATATATAACACAATAAAAAGTTCATAAATACTAGAAAGCTTATTGAAGGTTTTCACGGTTAATAATAGAATAATATAAGAAGAGACTGTGAAAATAAAATGAATTGGAATAATAATTATATAATATATATATATATATATTATATATTTGAATTATAATTATATATATACGATACGAGTCACATATTCGCAGGTAGGTACTTACTTTAATTATTAGTAGGTACGTATATTACATACATACAACAACGGCACGAACAATCAACAATTGCTCAACATCATCATATTTGAAAAGAAGTACATGACACTGCCTACGCTATGGATGCTCCATTGCATGCTAGATTTTATTGTTGATCCACTGTTAGGAAAAAAACTCCCTGAAACCTTTCCATGACTGACGACCGATGTGGCGCGGTGGGCGAAGGTCCGCTTGCGACGCAGGAGGTTGCGGGTTCGATTCCCGCCTCGGAACAATTGTGTGTACGATCTGCAGATATTTGTTTCGGGTGTTCTGGTCGTTTTCTATATATAATAAAAAATATCTATCTATGTAATATATTGTATTATGTATATTAGTTATCTAGTACCCATAACACAAGCTCTGCTTACCATGGGGCTAGATAATGCTGTGTGAATTGTCACTACAAGGTAGATGAGTACTAGTTTAGTACGTCGATGTATTTACTGCGACAATCAATGTGACTGCTAATTCACCGTCGACGTAAGCCGTTGATTAATGAGGACCAGCGTACTTATGTGATCAGCTGAATTAGGCTGGTTTGGTACTTATTCTATGTTTCCTCTAGTTTTAGGGAAAAGTTCGGAAATTTGCCGCTGTTGGGATGAGTATGTCCATTGTCATAGCTTATGAGTCGTGTTTACAACTGTCAACCGATCGTTTGTCTGCTTTTTTTTGTTATTAATTTGTGAAAAAAATATACTATCTAATCAAATTGTCGTCTGCGATTTTCAGAAGTAATATTTTAAAACCCAAGTAAAACAGTTTAACCTACTTACTATCTTAAATTATCCAAAATGTTTCATTATTCTGGCTACTTGATTTCACAGTTTCAAAAAGTAAAATCTAAGAATTTTGATTTCCTTAGCGTTAAAGTAAATTTAGTCATCTACGGAGAAATTTGAATTAATTTTCATCGCTCCAATGTTCCACCTCAGACAGCATTAAATTATTAAACTAAATTTGCTCCCCAACCACAACTAGTAATTACCTATATCCACCCAAATATTTGAGAAATATTGCTATTCACCCGAGCGAGGCCAATCTGACTAACTATTTGACCCAGCCGTTCGACCCAACAGTTATTACAGCAGATAGTCCAACAGTTGGTAACCTCTGCCCGGTATCCACAGACGTGGCTGTAGTAAATGTCGGTATGATAGTTTACTCTTTGGTGTACCGTTTCAGGAACGTAACCGGCTTAGGATAATTCACGATCCTTGCTGTCAAATTACAACACAACTTACATACATATTTCGTTTTTTTTTTCAAGAAATGTTAGATATTACGCCTATTGCTTGGTATATGCACGGTCATAAGCGGAATTCCATCGCTCTTGCGATCCAATAAGGAAATAAAATCGGCCAAGTGCAAGTTTGACTCACATACGAAGGTTTCGTTACTAAAAACTACATCCAGTCTATCAATTCAGTAGTTAATTCTTGCTGAAGTTTGCGTTTTTGTATCGCTGATTTGATTAATTCGCCTTGTGTGCGCGGGGAGCACACGCACCTTCAAGGTTATCATTTTCAGTATGGGACTATGTATAGTGATTCTATGCAGCGAGTTTGTAGGTATTGGCACGGAATAACTATATAGCACTACGTATTAGTAGCTTGCTTTCGGAATAGCGATACAGTGCAGTGGTTTTATTAAAATTGGGATCGAGTCTGAGTATAAAGGGTAAATGACAGTGCGTGGTAACTTTTCCACGGACCGGATTCGTCTCTAGCCCGTCTCAATGTGAACAGCCCACTATGGGTCGTATTCCCTGAGATCACTCGTTATTATTATAAATCTTTGAAATATCATGCTAACAAAGATGGATTATGGAGCACCTGTTAAAGATGAAATTGCATTTTTAAATTATATTTTAATTAGCAGCTCATTGGAGATATATTTCGTAAGGTAGGAAAATGCTTTTTTTGGTGATGCGTGACACTTAGACTGAATAGGTAAGTTTTTTTTTGTACATACAGTTAAAATTTTTAATGACATGCGAAAAAGGGGATGCTTATTTTTTGTTTATGATCATCATCATCATCATCAGCCTATAGCAGTCCACTGCTGGACATAGGCCTCCCCCAATGAGCGCCATAGCGCCCTGTCTTCAGCTTGCCGCATCCAGCATCTACCTGCAGTCTTTTGCAGGTCGTCATCCCACCTGGTCGGAGGGCGTCCTACACTACGTTTACCGAGTCGTGGTCTCCACTCAAGAACACGTTTGCCCCATCGGCCGATTCTTCGCGAGATATGGCCGGCCTACTGCCACTTCAGCTTGCTAATTCTTTGAGCTATGTCGATAGCCTTGGTTCTCTTTCGGATGTATTCGTTACGAATCCTATCCTTCAGAGAAACTAGCACCGAGCATAGCTCTTTCCATAGCTCGCTGAGCGACTTTGATAAAGCTTGTTTATGTTTATGATGGTTAGTTTCAAATAATTGATATAATTGTTTTATGGACAAAAAATTTAAGTGAACTATAAAATATGACCTGTCTAAGTGCTTATTTGTAAGCTTAAAGAAATAAAAACTTTTCATTTCATTTCGTTACTATTGTTTTTTTTATTTTTTTATTTTTTTATGTTTTACCTTAGAACGAGCTTCAGAAACCAGATAAACTCCTGATCCTACAAAAAGTAAAATAACATCCAAAAGCTCTCGTATAGCTTTATCTAAGTTCTTACACTTCCTATCTTTTCTTTTATTAGCAACAAAAGCTAATTTTATTCCAACCCAATAACTGATTATTCAATACAGACCGTATCTCCGCAAGTAAGCGCCATTTAAATTTTATATTGGAGTTTATGTCGAAGGAACACGAATATAAAACGAACACTTAATTGGTAACTGTTCTATTAAATACCCGCCCCTGATTATGTAACTGCGACCGGTTTGCGACAGGCGAAAATTAAGCAATCAGTGCTGTCAAAAGCCAATTTTGTATTAGATGACACCAGGTACTACGTCACCCAGCAATCGAGCACTAGGTTTCCCTCTGCCGGACAATCGGTGAACTAAAAATTGCTTGCTAAAATTGCGGTCGCGGTCGCGTCGCTGTTGCTGTTGCTTTTATATAATCAGCCTGCCGATTTATATTATTATCAATGGCACTTGATTTTATTGACATCATTACTGTGAATGAATGAACTCTTGCACTTAAAACTATAAAATAACACCTTATATCTAAACATTACATATTAAAAGTACAATAGGCGGCGTTATCGCTGACAGCGATTTCTCCCAAGCAACCTAGGAATGGAGAAAAAGATATAAATAAACTAAGAGTGAACTGTGACATCGGGAATCTTAATATTAGCAATGGATGGCTTATTGGGATCGACATGTTAAATATCGTTTTTCCTGATGAATCACAATTGAAAATGAAACCTCTGATGAAACTCTAAATATAATAAGATATAATAAAAATAAAGCTTCCAAATTAAATTCTAAATTTAAAATGACAAGTTTTAAACAGATTATAATTGAAAAGCTTGTTCATGAACAAGCAACAAACAACTTATACAGTATTATAATAACTTACATATATTGTAATACTTTGTATCGCCGACCGTTGGGGTAAACGTGTTATTGAGTGGAGACCACGACTCGGCAAACGTAGTGTAGGACGCCCGCCGGCCAGGTGAAATGACGACCTGTGAAGGACTGCTGGCAGATGCTGGATGCGTCAAGCTGAAGACAGGGCGCTATGGCGCTTATTGGGGGAGGCTTATGTCCAGCAGTGGACTAACACAGGTTGATAATGATGATGATGATCGCTTAGAATATTGCCTACCACATCTACTGTATAATACAATTTGATGGGAATCTATCCGACTTTGCGACATTTGATGTATCAATGCATTCAAGCAAGATATATTTTTTTTATACATATAATAATATAAAAAAAATATATATATATCTAATCTAAGTATGTATAGTACCCAAAACACAAGCTCTGCTTAGCTTGGGGCTAAATGATGCTGTGTGGATTGTCCATCATTATTTATTTATGTTATATCCAATTAAAGATAAATGATTCGTAGTAAGAACGGCATTTTCGGGGTTCAATTAAATTTGACAGGTGGGCCAAGGTTTTCATTTGAAGCCAACTGTTTTCATTTGGGTTCTGCTTTAAATCATTCTCAACTTGCTTGTCTTGGCAGCTACTGGCCGAGGCTTTATTAATTAGCTTTGCTTTAGTTTAAGGAATATACTCATATAAATGCAAGATCTGGGTCTGTATTTAATAAGTAAAAACCGTAGCTTGGACGGCCTCTAGAGGAAAACATAGAAAATGTGCATTAATTATAAACTGAGAAAGAATTCAGGATAAGCTTCTTTGTTAGCAAAGTACTCTATTTCAGTTTCTATTTATTAGACCTAATACTTAATCATACGATATGACTAAACATTTGGGATATTATAACTTAATCTCGACGTCACGGAGTGAGAAGAACTCACCAAGTTAAGACCTACGCTTAGGTTTTAAGACTTGATGATTTTATGAGCGATGAAACAAACCTGGAACGTGGAATAAAAAACCTGGTGGAGAAGCCAAGTTGTCGTAAGTCTGTGTTACAATTGTAAATAAGAAAAGCTATTAAGGAGGGACATGCAAAGAGCCAAAATACAAACAAATGAAACTCGGAACAAATTACATTTCACGTTGATAGGACACTTTTAGACTTTTTAAGCTGAATAAAAATGTGTGTTTTATTTTCATACGCGTATTTTTGCGACAAATAAAAAAAAATGCTGGACAATTCACACAGCATTATCTAGCCCCATGGTAAGCAGAGCTTGTGTTATGGGTACTAGATAACTGATATACATAATACAATACATTACATAGATAGATATTTTTTATTATACATAGAAAACGACCAGAGCACCCGGAACAAATATCTGCAGATCGTAATATGGATACCAGCATCTCTTTCAGACTATTTTGGCTGTCAATGATTCGATATGAGTTGTTATTGACCTCGATACACATAGCATCAGTTATTGTATTCCTAATCCAGTTACTAATACTACTACCAGTAAATGAAACAAACATTTGCGTAATTTGTAGCCAATGGTTGACTGGTAGAGATCGCTCTTGAGTGACAAGAACGCTAACTGATACTTAATTTTGAAGTTTTTATAGTAATTTTTTTTTATATAAGTGTGCAATAAAGTAATTTATATCTAATTTGGAGAATTCAAATAGGCCTCCTGAGTCCGCCTCCTTTTATCGACTCCCTGTGATCGCTACGATGTCGTCGATCCATCGGTTGAGAGGTCTTTCTACATTCCGTTCTTGTTTTTAAACATTCACAACAAGTAAACGCTTTCTTACGTATTTTAAAACTCGTTGAAGAATATGATCAGGAGATAAATTTAAGGAGAACGGAATAAACAAACATCCTAATGTTATTTAAGCTGAAACGACATTTTGACAATGAATTAATTAGACGAGAGACGGTTGCCAGTTTTGATGTAATTAGTTTGTAATTACATTGTTTGTTCTGAAGAATAGAAGATGATTTGAAGAGATACACCGGCCCTAATCTTTATATATAAATTATATTATTTTAGTAGTTTGTTAGTTATTTTAAGAAATAAAAGATATTTACCATCCTGATAAAGCAAATCAAACTTCACCAAATCTCTCTCTGTGTACTAAGAATCTATTTTTACCAGCAAAAAGCCATTTACAACTTAGATAACGTAACGATTATACGTAAGTAATAATAAATGATAACAAAAATAAACCAAAAAGACTATAAAAAGCTTGACAAAGCGAACAAAATCAACTTGCCTCTTATTCCAGTCGGTAACGTTCATACAAAGTGCAGATGGTCTCATAAACTTAACAGCTGAATAAAACTGTGAAATAAGTGCGACTATCATTTCAGAGCGATAACCCCCATAAGAACATAACACTGTAGCGTAATAACCTCATCTGTCGGACAATAAAAGTCTACCATAAAACTTGGAAGGAATAACTGGAGCTGAATCGTGGCCGGTGGGCAGTAAAATTATTGAACTTTGTTGCAATGCATTATTTTAAGTATTTTATTATCCGATTAGAATGCGGCTATTACGAAATCTAATATCAAACATATTTATCTCATAAAGTAATTGTTTTCGACCTATCCCATACGAAGCACTTGACTGGAATTGACAGGATTTGACTATTGAAATAAAGTTTATTCAAATGTATAAAGTATATAGAAAACAAATCTAATTTATTCTTATTTGCGTATAATCGTACTCATTCTTGGGGATGCGAATTTTTTTAGAAGAGGTTTGCAAAAGCGGAGACAGCAAATGTGGCCCACATCGTCGAATAGATGGCTCAGACGACTGGTGGAAAAGGGAGGGCTTTTATTGCTTGTAAACATTTCTGATGGCCGTATTGTAAGTAAGATGACACGATTCGAGGGGTTTTGAGCGGTTTTTCCAATATAAGATTAAATAGGGAAGGTATTTTTTTTAAATATTATAGCTGTCCATATTCCTTGGAACGCTATATAACTTTCATTGAACCCAAAATAAATCGGTACTTCTTTAGATAAAGCTCGTCATCTTTAACTGGAATACACACTAGTTTGTTGTAAAACTGCAGATAAATATTCACGTTATTATTTATAATTGTAGGATACTAACACCTGACCTAAATAATTTCAAACCACGAATCTCTAATGATCTAATGACCAAACATTGATATAATAAATAAATAATAAATAAATAAATGCTGGACAATTCACACAGCATTATCTAGTCCCATGGTAAGCAGATATAATCATTTATATCATGTTTGGTTCACACACGTCGAGCAAAGATGTGTGCTGGCCAGAGCGGAAATGACCAGCTTGCGACCAGCCTCGGATATGTGTTGAGATGAATGCATTAGCGGCGCCGCTCACTGCATGCCGCTTACAACTCCTCTCGTCTCCCCTGCGCGACGTCGTCGCCAGCTTGTGAGGCACAGTTTACATCTCCGCTTCGATCGTTCTTTGTAAAAGTTATTATTGATCGATCACATAATAATAATAATCATCCAAAATCTTTATCAATAAAACAAAGAGCCCGAGGCTGACTGTCTCACAACTCAAAAACTAGGAACCTACCTACAAACTACCGAACGTGAAACACAGTTTATTAGGATAAGCTTTTGTGTGGTTGAAATTTGATAAAGATATATCCTAAAGGTATCTTTATCTTTTATGTATTGTATATACATACCTGTTTATGCCCAAATAAGCCATAAAAAGGTATATGCAGGTTTGAAAATTAATAATAATAATTGGTTTTAAGTAGGTACATTACATCATCGTCCAATTTCAACCACACAAAACCTTGTTGAAGAAGACGGAAAAAATCAGGTCGTCTGGGAGCTGTTTTAGCATGCGCCCTGTTAACTAATAGAGTTTTATGTGAAGAAAATGTATTGAATAAAATTCGGAACCATTCCTATTCATGTGTCATCGCGAAAAGTTTGAGCTGTTTTTGATTTTGTTTAACGTTACTACTGAATTTATTATAGTAGTAGATAATTCTATTAGGTACCGGTTTTTTGTTATTTACTGTTGATAAGTACCTACTAAGCTGCCACGATTACGAGTAGTTTTCAGTTCTCAGATGAGATAATAAGCCTATCAGTAGAATTCAGAAAAGTTTTATTTTTGTAGAATTTAATTTACCTTTCTGAAACAATTCCCATACATTCTATGCCCAAATTCCTGGCAAACCCTAGTCACGTGATCGCAGCCTATAAACGATAATTGAGGAAGTGGCGCGGATACGAGGCTTTTACATCGGCTACTCACTGTCTATGGGTAACTAACGAGTTGCCTTACAGTTGCTTATATGGACTTACGGACAAACTTATCTTTGCGGTTGAATTAGTATGAAGCCTAGCCCGCGAAGGAATGTAGATGCTTTTTTGCGGGACCGTTGAATTTTTGGGGCATTTCTCCAAGTATGTTACTTTTAGATAAAGTGGTTTGAGTATTTTCTATGTAGGTATTAGAAACAAGAAATCCACATTAACGTTTGATCCGTTCATAACAATTTTGTTACTGTGAGAAATGGCTAGAATTTCTGAAGGTTATTTATATTATTAGATACGCACCTTTGAACACTATCAGAAGATTTAAAGTAAGCGTCGTGCTTTAAATGTCTAAAATCACATACAAGTAGGTGGTATCAAGATATGTAGGTACTTGGGGGCGATGAGATCTCCACAGTACCTGTTCCCTTGTGTCACTAACATGAGTTAACACTTCGATTGCTGAAATCACACCGTATGTGTTTTCTACAAGTGACTAATATGCGTAAATCCACACAAGCGCAGCGGCTGAGAAAATACAGATTTGTGTGACTCAGCACAGCCGTAATGTTTTTCGAACGAAACGCATGTGCGGCGCAACACAATCGCTGTGGCAGCACGAATGGCTTAGGTTAAAAAAAAGATCGCAGTCGTCGAAAAAAGATCGCAGTCAAAGTTAGTGTTGACTCTACGAAAATGTTTGCGTAAGAACTTCCCCGTACGGTTTTGTAAGGTGCCAATTGGTGCCGAATGTCTGTGTATCACAATTTAATTTATTTAGATTCACTTCCCAATAATAAGTTCACGTGCAAGTACAAACGTCTATAGTAAACTGATCGCTAATAATGGCATCTAGAAGGGTGATAGAATGTGATGCTCAATTTACGATGAGGCAACCAATAGCTTTTGTGCGTGAATAATAAAGGTAGGTAGGTACCTAGCACTTTGACTGCTGAAATCACTCGGTATGTGTTTTCTACAAGTGACTAATATGCGTAAATCCACACTAGCGCAGCGGCTGAGAAAATACAGATCTGTGTGACTCAGCACAGCTGTAATATTTTTCGAACGAAACGCATGTGCGGCGCAACACAACCGCTGTGTAGAGCGGCAGCGCGAATTTTTTAGGTTAAAAAAAAAAACGCAGTCGTCGAAAAAAAAACGCAGTCAAAGTGCTAGAATATTTTTACAAAAGAGCTCGTCCAAAGAACTTTGTTAGAACCTATTCTAAGTAGGGCTAGAATTTTAAGTTACATAAACTCTAAATACACTGCACTAACAGCAGTGTTTGTACGAAATATACGGAATTTGCGAGTTTTACTCCAAAAGATAATGTAGGCTTGAAATAGTGTGCAATATAAGTTCTCATTTGAATTGTAAATGTTGGTAACGTAAGTGGCGAAACACGGTTCAACAAAACGGAAATATTAAGCGTTTTGCATTTTAAATCAGAGCCCGGTATTAAGTTCAACCGTAAAGTTGAATTTCGTTAGATTTGCTTTATAAAATCAGGTTCCATTTTCTTGTGACTTACGAAGTTGTAACAACCTTGTGTAACTTTTGACTCTGCTGATCTTTTGTATAATCTCATGGCACAAATTGAATGTATAGTATATTTCCATCTGATTTAACTTACAGAGAGACACTATTCACACGAAGCAGGTATTGTGTACGAAGAAAAGCGCAATCGTCTGTTACTAGCAAATGCCGAAAATCTTAAAAACAGTCATGCGTTTGCTTTACTAATCATAATGTTATAAGAATGAAAAATTTGTTTGTAAGATATCTTTATATTCGCATTCGGTACGCGCGGTCTCTCTATTGTTGTTTTTTTTTTTTTATTGGGGATAGCAAAAGCATTTGGCCACCATCACGCTTAACGGGTTTGCAACTGATGAGTCATCCTGGCCGACAGGTAGTATTTCATTATTTCAACCACACTATGTACTGCTGAGCGTCTCTAAGCAACCAAATTAAATTAATTGTTTTGTACATACAAAAAGCGTTGAGAAAAAAAGCCCTGTATTTTGCTTTAGTTACAAATAGATTTCAGCAAATAAACAATTTTTTTTTAAAGTAAGCCGAGCGCAATTTTGTTAGGGAAACCGACAAAAATCCCACTTAGGTATACTTCGCTTATTGTTACATGTTACACAACAATATTTAATTATAAATAAATAAATAAATAATGCTGGACAATTCACACAGCATTATCTAGCCCCATGGTAAGCAGAGCTTGTGTTATGGGTACTAGATAACTGATATACATAATACAATAAATTACATAGATAGATATTTTTTATTATACATAGAAAACAACCAGAACACCCGGAACAAATATCTGCAGATCGTGCACACAATTGTTCCGAGGCGGGAATCGAACCCGCAACCTCCTGCGTCGCAGGCGGACCTTCGTCTACCGCGCCACATCGGTCGTCAAAAAAATTGTTTTTTTTTTTTAAATTAATACCTTTTCAAGTTCGTTAGTATTCACACTGTTTAAGTTTTTCGGGACAAGCAATCACTCATATTGATGTTGTTTGATTTTTATGGGACCACCTCGGGATTATTTTCCATAAACGAGCGAAATAATTTTTCCTAATCGGTCCATAATGGAAGGAAGAATCGACGAACTAACATAAAAATAATATACATACAGCCGAACATTATACCTAACCTCATTATCTTTTGTTTTTCGTTGGTTAAAAAGAGAAGCAAAGTCTACAAATTTAGTGAAACTTCTTTATATATAAGACACAAGCACCTTGTGTTACCTATAACGTAGCTTCCTACTCGCCGTAGCCATCTGTGTATTTATGTAGCTTTTGATGTTCCTATTCAAAAGTTTGCAGTTGCACTTAAATTAATTTCTCAGTTGTAAGAACTTAAGTTCTTAGAGACTGTTTAATATCTTGCTTAGAGCTCGGAATAAGGAGCAGCTTCCATTTAGCAAGTTAATTTTGTTTTCGTTACGGCTTTATCTTTATTCTGTGCTGGATTGGTCTTAGTAGTTTGTTTAAACGTCGCAATCACAAGCAAACTTTTGTTGCTTATTTATATGTAAGTATTTGTTTATGTTTGAGACTTACGCACCATAATAGTGGTTTTTGCTATTATGGTGCGTAAGTGTCAAGCCCATTGTACCTGCCGCATATAATGTATTTTTGTAATGATTAATTTGATTATGGTGTACAATAAAGAATTTTTGTATTGTATTGTATTGTGTCACACTCACACACACAAATAAGCCTACATTACTCAGAGTACTTTGTACCTATGAATAACCATGGGTATAATGCTGTGTGAGTTGTCCAGCATTATTTATTATTCAAATAAATAAATAACACAACACGTTTGGTTCAGTGTATTCCAAATTCCGTTTTTCGATGCGGCAGATGTTTTATTAAAGTTTACTGTTGCTTAGATTTGCAGCATTTGGGAAACTACGTCAAGTCTTCACGTCATCCATACCGCAATGCTTGAAAACGAAAGTTTTCAATCAGTGCGTCCTACCCGTTATGACCTACGGAGCTGAGACGTGGACACTCACGATAGGGCTGGTCCACCAGTTCAAAGTCGCTCAGCGAGCTATGGAAAGAGATATGCTCGGAGTTTCTCTGAAGGATAGGATTCGTAATGAATACATCCGACAGAGAACCAAGGTTATCGACATAGCTCAAAGAATTAGCAAGCTGAAATGGCAGTGGGCCGGCCATATCTCGCGAAGAACCGACGGCCGATGGGGCAAACGTGTTCTTGAGTGGAGACCACGACTCGGTAAACGTAGTGTAGGACGCCCTCCGACCAGGTGGGATGACGACCTGCGAAAGACTGCAGGTAGATGCTGGATGCGTCAAGCTGAAGACAGGGCGCTATGGCGATCATTGGGGGAGGCCTATGTCCAGCAGTGGACTAATATAGGCTGATGATGATGATGATGATGATGTTGCTTAGAAGGTATTGATAGTTTTCATAATAATGTCTTCCCTCCTACATATATCACTCTAACCCTAATCAGCAAACGATATCTTGGTACGTCCACTGATGAATTTACTTTCAAACAAGAGGGAGTATTTGTCACAATCACCAAGTTTGGCAGTGAAGGTAATAAAAATCTACTCTGGCCCAGTTGTGCTAAAGTAGTTGTTTAAATCACCATATTGATGAAAATTACCGTCTAAGGTCGATTCCAAAGAATCTCTCTCACTCATACCGTCCCGAATCCTAAACAAACTTCAATTAACGTCAATTCATAGTCGGGCCAAAACTTTTTCGACGTTTCAAAATTCCCCGCTTTTCCACTTGACACACCATGATAGCCTGTATCACTTTCACATGTTTTTTTTTATATTTATCAACTTAAATGGGGATTAAAATAACTACTTTAGCACAACTGGGCCAGAGTAGATTTTTATTACCTTCACTGCCAAACTTGGTGATTGTGACAAATACTCCCTCTTGTTTGAAAGTAAATTCATCAGTGGACGTACCTAGATATTGTGTGCTGATTAGGGTTAGAGCGATATAGGAGGGAAGAGATTATTATGAAAACTATCAATACCTAATGAGCAACAGTAAACTTTAATAAAACATCTGCAGCATCGAAAAACTGAATTTGGAATACACGGAAGTTTTTGTGATTAAATTAAGCCTAAAATTAGTTAGATTTGACCATACCCAGTCAGTTCATTGATTTTTGTGGTCGACTTTACTCTAATCATAGTAAACTAACTGATTTCGTTTTCATAAAAATATGGATTCAGAAATATGGCGTAGGATTTTTACCCGGCCATAAAACAGCACTCAATTCGAATGAATTGGATTTAGAGGATTGTGAATAATTTAACGAATGCCTCTCTGAGTCCCGAACTCTGTGAAATGGATTGATATTTGAATTTAGCTGATGAATAACGTTTTACATATACACTAACACAATGCACACGCACGTAAAAGAAGAAAGAAACAAAGAAAATATATTTATTGATTCACTGTAGGTTATGGTAGGATCACTTGTTACTACATAGTACTTATAAAATAATAAGTAATAAAATAAAAAATTAACTACTTAACGATAAAGAACAAGCGACTCTAAAAAGCGAACCAATTGGTCCTGTCTTAGCATAATGTTGCTCTATTAGTCCACAAGAAGTAGAGCAACATACACAAAACACATATTTATTTGTTATTCACATACCATCATAATTATGTAGCTATGTAACGTGATTTATAGGAATCATAATTTGTCATCTTTATCCTTGAATTGTATCCAATTTTTATTATACCACAAACTTATTCAAAACTGTGTGTTCTAAAACTATTACAAATGAGAGTTGTCCTTAGTTTTACTACGTAAGGCACTTACTCAGAACCTATAGAAAACTTCACTATCTATAGAAAATTGTACAATATTCTAAGGGGC
Source organism: Eupithecia abbreviata (assembly GCA_943735965.1). Taxonomy (NCBI): domain Eukaryota; kingdom Metazoa; phylum Arthropoda; class Insecta; order Lepidoptera; family Geometridae; genus Eupithecia; species Eupithecia abbreviata. Next base: position 6,156,102 of record OX030977.1, on the reverse strand, counting down.
TTGACGTAGGTTCTAAATTCCTATAATCGTAGACACATAAACTTTGATGAAACGCAATCAAACAACACTATCATCTAATATTCCGTTTCGCAAGCCACATGACGGCTCTACGAAGTTACGGTCAATTTCTGACGGTTTTTCTGTTCACCTTGCAATCTTCTTCTAGGCGGATGATGATGGATTTGGAACGTTATGTGGTAAGGTTTAGGCTTGCATAGGGTGTAGGTTTGTTGGCAGGTAGTGACCCGTCATAAATTCAGTGAGGTGTCTCATATGTTCTGTGATAGCCCGCGTAACTCTCCCAAAGATGGATGGCCGTATCGGCGCTAGTGTACAAAAATATATTTCCTGCAAAAGTTATTCAGAATATATTCATTGGGCACTGTCAGAGATCATTCATCTTGACATCGTCACACTGCCTGGACAAGTGCGTAGATGTAAATGAATTAATTTATGTTAAAAATAAAAATTAAAACCAATTGTATACACATTTGGTTTTAATTTTTGTCCACCCTGTATAAAGTTTTATTTACGGGGCATTAAATACCCCTTATTTAAGGGTTTAACAACAGTTAAATGGTAGTAGAAGACAATCCACAATTTAAAGAGAATATTTTTTTTGATGATCAACGATCCTGATTCTTACACAACAGAAATTGGGGTGCTAAAACACAGACACTTTTTTCATTATTTTGTTATTTCGTTGGCGTACCACATCATCAACTAGACCATTTGATGCAGAGTTCGTATTATGGGTGCCAGCTGACTGATATACATATATTAGTGCTTAGACGCTTGTTTCACGCATGGAACAATACATACCTGTATTGTTCCATGCGTGGAACAAGCTGCAGGCAGATAATCCACAAACTTTGAGCACCTTTACCCACAGCGCTACATAGAAGTCATAAAATAATAAACAAAGTAGCACAGTGATACACTAATTTAACCAATAGCATCATAACAGGTATATATCACGTATCCATGATGTTATAAACTCTATTGTTTGATTTGACAAAGTGGTTTTCTAAGCGTTGTAGGTGTAAGAAACCCAGCTTAAAAAGTAGTGCGCTAAAACTCACTTTACTCTGACATTTATTTTGCAGCGACATAAAGTGCAGTTGCCCAGCCGGGATCGAACCCGCACCACAATTAACCCGTGATATGTGATAGTCCGGCGTTAAAATCGGCGGCGGGAAGAGTTGAGGTGGTGAAAATTCTAAATCGACACCACACTGTAGTCATGTGTTTACGACTTGGAAATACAGGCTTGCTGAATTTTTTTTTAATAATTCGTAAAAATTATTACGTTGCACCTTCTTGAAAAGGGAAACTTTCTGAGAGCTAACACTCAGATTAGCGAGAAAGCTTTTTGTAATTCAGGAATTTGATTGAGAAAGCAGTAACCGTTTTAATTTGGCTTTTGTGAATGGCTGACCTTGTAAAAGGTTACCTTGACCTACCAATCATCATCATCATCATCATCAGCCTATATCAGTCCATTGCTGGACATAGGCCTCCCCCAATGAGCGCCATAGCGCCCTGTCTTCAGCTTGCCGCATCCAGCATCTACCTGCAGTCTTTCGCAGGTCGTCATCCCACCTGGTCGGAGAGCATCCTACACTACGTTTACCGAGTCGTGGTCTCCACTCAAGAACACGTTTGCCCCATCGGCCGTCGGTTCTTCGCGAGATATGGCCGGCCCACTGCCACTTCAGCTTGCTAATTCTTTGAGCTATGTCGATAACCTTGGTTCTCTGTCGGATGTATTCGTTACGAATCCTATCCTTCAGAGAAACTACGAGCATAGCTCTTTCCATAGCTCGCTGAGCGACTTTGAACTGGTGGACCAGCCCTATCGTGAGTGTCCATGTCTCACCTACCAATAACCTAAGCTAATCGAAAACCTTTTTTGCTATTACATCGAAGTTAATGGGAAACCTCAGAAAGACATTATAAAGCTAGCACAAAGTACCATGTTCTAAAATTATACATTGGTTCAAATATATTCTACCTGGTGGCCTTACTATTACTACTTTTTTTTTTTTTTTTATTAAATAATATGTGCCGAATGCACCCCGAGAGGTGGGCTAATGCTGCAACACCCTGGGTCCCGGAAGGAAGCCGCGGGCGAGGTCGGCCAAGAAAGCGCTGGCGAGACGACCTTAACGCCTTCCTCGGAGATTGGTGGGAGATCGCACGTGACCGCACTGAGTGGAAAGATTTGGGGGAGGCCTTTGCCCAGCAGTGGGACGAAACAGGCTAAATAAAAAAAAAAAAAAAAAAATAATAATAATAATATTAGTTATTGCCACTAACACTAATTTTTGTCTGTTGGTAAACTATTATGTTATATATATAAATACAAACATTAGAATACCTAGTTAATTATATTTATGTTTAATTTGAATACCTCCTTAATATAACCCTACCTTCATACATAGTGGGCACTACCTCAACGGCGTAGTGGTTGAAGATCCACCTGCGATGCAGGAGGTTGCGGGTTCGTTCGAATCTCGCCTCGGGACAAAATATTTGTATGATCTGCAGATATTTGTTTTGAGTGTTTTCTATGTATGATAAAACACAATAAAATATATAAAAAAATATCATCCGTTGGTAATCAAGTAAAAATGAGCACCAAGACCAGGTCAGAAAAAATTGACGACCGATATGGCGCGGTGGGCGAAGGTCCGCCTGCGACGCAGGAGGTTGCGGGTTCGATTCCCGCCTCGGAACAAATGTGTGTACGATCTGCAGATATTTGTTTCGGGTGTTCTGGTCGTTTTCTATATATAATAAAAAATATCTATCTATGTAATGTATCGTATTATGTATATCAGTTATCTAGTACCCATAACACAAGCTCTGCTTACCATGGGGCTAGATAATGCTGTGTGAATTGTCCAGCAATATTTATTTATTTATTTATAATTACAGATATTTTTTGTATGAGAGCTAAGGTCTACAAAGTCTATCTTTAAATTGAAAGTCGAAACGGAGCGAGCAGTTGTGACTGTTCTCTAGCTTAGGGGTGAATGTTACTGTCAACGACACTTAACACAATCATAAAAGCCGTTTAATGTTTGTAAACATCCACTTTTTATTATTCTAAGCAGCCGTTTTAGCTCTCATTTTAAGAATGATGAAACTAAAATCGAATTAAGTTATAATAAAAGCGGACTGCACCGAGGCTGAGGCAGATCTTAAGAACGTGCTGCGCCCACGGCGGAAGTCACGTAGAGGTCATTGCATGAAACATGCTCAGAATATTTCTAAGAATTGGAAGGATAAAAATGCATTCAGAAATTTAACCCAGACCCGTTTTATGAAAAAATCCGTAGTTTTAAATTTATATTTGGAAATCCCGGTTTATAGGTTCGGAGCTCCAAACGCAGCCATTTTGTTTTAAATTAGATTTTTTACTTGACTGAACTCTGATTGAGACTGACGAATTGGACAAGGTTGTATTTATTGTAGTATACAATTTACAGTTCCTTTATTGTGCCTAGTTGTTCATGTAAGCACATTTTTATAAACCCACCGGAATTTTCCCTTACAACTGGTTTTGATAGAAATCAAATCACCGTAAAAAGACTGCAGTATCCAAATTATGTCATTCGCCTCAATTCCACGAGTATCAAATGCCTATGAAATTCGGTTTGACTGAAGCAAAGACCGTGAGTAATTTGTTAAAGTTTTTGTGAGTTCAAAGGCCGTAGCCGTACCCTTTATACGGCTTTGTATCCCTATCCAACATTAATTAAAAGTTTTCCATCGCGTTTGTTCATCTCTAATAGGAAACCCGTATGAAAAACCAAACATATAAGTACGAATATATTCCACGGTGATTCGAAGAATCAAATAATTTAACCCAAGAGTGCTTAGTTACCTTCTCCTCGTGGGTTAAATTATTTGTAACGTTTGAGTTTTGTGGAAAAGTGTATTTTTTTCTTCGTTATATCGTTTTGCGGTTGACAGCAGAAGCGTGAGCGAGCAGGGGCAGAGTTTCCTGTTCCCAACGAAAACGCATCATTTCTGCTACGGCATCATAGCATTTCTACGACGTAGCACGTGCTACGGCGTAGCACAAGCTGACGTAAAGACCCATTATTATCAACTTTTGTTTCTCAAGCTTCTCCTAGACTTTCGCGCATTACCTTGGACGTTTGGCCATTATCCTAACAGACCAGATACCGGAACCGACACCAACATCAGTGAACACGTAAGTCTATGAAATTGTAGTGCACGTTTTCTCACTACTACTGGTTCGAACTGTAGTCATAGTCTACATATCGGTGCGTGCACAAAAATAAGGATAACCTTATGAAAAAGTGTGCTGTTCACAATAGAAATACAAGAAACAAGAACAAGTTACACATCCCATCATTTAGATTACACAAGGTAGGGAAATCATTTATAGGCAATAGCGTGCGCTTCTATAATAAGCTTTCATCTGAAGCAACTGAGCTCCCTATTCGTAAATTCAAAAATTACATAAAACTAAATCTCATCAAGAAGGCTTTCTACTCCATAAATGATTATCTCAATGATGTTAATGCTTGGCCAGATGTCGCTCAGTTTCGCACCGACAATAGTATGTAAGTAATTTGTTGTTGTGCATAGCTTTACTTAAATATTGACATGTATCGAATCATATTATATTTAGACTTAAATAGGCAAATAACCATGTATTAGACATATAAGAGATAAACATGCTAGTAGTTTCTTTTCACTTCTTCCACTAGTGGACAAAAAATTGAAGTGAATGGTAAAATAATTTTATTTGATAATAATTTATATATAAAATATGACTTGTCTAAGTGCTTATTTTGTAAGCCTAAAGAAATAAATGATTTTTTACTTTTACTTTACTTTTGCAAATCAATTTCATAGAATTATCAGTATGAATTTGCTTTCATCGGTGTAGGATCAGCTCGGCTGAATCAGAAACGACCGATCTATGACACCATGTTAGCTATTCGTAGTCTGACAGACACTTTGAACTCTTGAAGTAGGAGGAGGCGGCAGTAGTAGTATCTGCGGTCGCAGTAATTTGTATAGGAAAAATGCAAACCGCACCAATCTAGAAAGAACATAGGCTGTAAACCCAGACTATATTATTTCTAGAATGGTGCGCTATGCAGCATAGAATGGAAAAATGTTTTCACTCAAAAGTAAGAATTTTCTCTAACGTTTGTTTTTTTAGCGATAGCAAACATTTGGGGTCACCCTTTCCAATAATAAAACCACGCGGATCTTATGTTTGTACAGGCCAAATAGTACAAATACACCTTTGAGGATACCTTTTACGGGTTGGCGTAGGACTTTCATTTGGGCATTTGGCTCGGGTCCCCGGTTATTCAAATTGTTATAATGACGACCGATGTGGCGCGGTGGGCGAAGGTCCGCCTGCGACGCATGAGGTTGCGGGTTCGATTCCCGCCTCGGAACAATTGTGTGTACGATCTGCAGATATTTGTTCCGGGTGTTCTGGTCGTTTTCTATGTATAATAAAAAATATCTATCTATGTAATATATTGTATTATGTATATCAGTTATCTAGTACCCATAACACAAGCTCTGCTTACCATGGGGCTAGATAATGCTGTGTGAATTGTCCAGCATTATTTATAAAAAAAAAATATAAATAAGTTATTTTCAATTAATCGTTTAAAGCGTAAAAAAATCTTATGCATTTCATAAGAATACCTTATTGTTTTAAAATTGTTGCATACTTAGAGATAGGTACGTAATTCAAGTTAAAAAGCGATAACATGGATGGATGCCGTAAATTCTTAAAGTTAGAATTTAAAACATTAACTTTTTGAACAGCTCATCAAAGGGCACTCTAACTTGTTAACGAAATTCTTAAGCAAACGTAACAAAAAAGTTTTTTTTAAAGCTTGGGTAAAGGAACAGAAAAATCTCACTTATTTTAATTTGATGTTAGAAATAAGGTTCACTAGCTGTTGAAAGGAGCGTGGAACCCTGGATAATAATGTTGCAACAGAGGAAGTGAGCTAAAAATAATCCCATTCGCACTTCACGTAGACTTTCGTGTGTTTAAAACGAAAAATTTGAATCTTCTATCAAATTCTATTTGGTTTATGGGTACCGTTTTTAAATATCTGGGAGTTCTCGAAATTTCGGTCATATTCTTTGAATAAGGATCTTGAATATTTAACATAAAAATGACACAATTGAATAGACAGTTATCGATATGAGCATCCAATTATTACAAACAGAGAAACATGAGCCAAGAGCGAATTTTACATAAATAATAAAAAAATGCGTTTTATACTTTTTTATTTATTTACTAGCTTCAGCCTCCCGATGTATCGGTCTTGGCATGAATTTGGATAACACCAAAGTCATGATCAATGGTCACATTAATCCAAGACCGGTGGTCGTACATGGTCACCGTCTCGAAATTGTTTCCGAGTACACTTACCTTGGGCAGATTCTGCAGTTGGGTAAAAACTATTTCGAGGAGACCAAAAGGAGGATCCAGCTAGGCTGGGCAGCATTTGGGAAACTACGTCGAGTCTTCTCGTCATCAATACCGCAATGCTTGAAAACGAAAGTTTTCAACCAGTGCGTCCTACCCGTTATGACCTACGGAGCTGAGACGTGGACACTCACGATAGGGCTGGTCCACCTGTTCAAAGTTCCTCAGCAAGCTATGGAAAGAGCTATGCTCGGAGTTTCTCTGAAGGATAGGATTGGTAACGAATACATCCTACAGAGAACTAAAGTTATCAACCATAGCTCTAAAAATTAACAAGCTGAAGTGACAGTGGGCCGGCCATATCTTGCGAAGAACCGACAGCCGCTGGGGCAAACGTGTTCTCGAGTGGAGACCACGACTCGGTAAACATAGTGTAGGACGCCCTCCGACCAGGTGGGATGACGACTTGCGAAAGACTGCAGGTAGATGCTGGATACGGCAAGCTGAAGATAGGGCGCTATGGCGCTCATTGGGGGAGGCCTATGTCCAGCAGTGGATTGCTATAGGCTGATGATGATGATGATGATTTATTTACTACTTAATAAGTGGCTAAGTCAAAAAACCTCAGCCTCAGCTTTCTCAGCAGAAATGAACAAAGTAATTTCAATGGATTCCAAACATCTAACGAACCTTAAACCCTCGATAGAATGTGTGAAAACCTGCGTAAAAAGAAATAGGCAGGTCGTCGATTCCACCCATTTTGTTTACCCTTCTTCTCTATTCACGGCGTTTTGCGAACGCCCCGCGTTCCAATTCTCCATTTCACGCCTATTAAACAATTATGGTGGGAAGGTTAATTTATACAAGAATGCGATATTCTCACGAGTGAATTGTCTCGCGTAGCTGTGCGTTACACTTTACGGTGTCCGATAAATCTGGAGGAATTTTCTGACCATCAGTTTTGCATAGGTTAATACCTAAATTGTTATATTTGATTTTGTTATTCTAATACTAAATATTACTTCTTTAGACGTACAAAGATGATGTTTTAATTTGCCTCGGTAAACCGAAAGACATGAAAATATAATATGGAACATGGGAAACCGGTTTGCAAATATTCAAAGAACTTTAAAAATTACTTCATGGGTACTTTTTTTTATTAGTCTGATTCGTCCCACTGTTGAGCAAAAGCCTCCCCCAAATCTTTCCACTCACTAGTACTAACTTAAATATATAAATTTTATTTTGCAGTTTCATTCAAACGACATTGTAAATCTGCGAGATTTGCAATTCAGAGCTTCCATTTCAAGAAGTATTGTCCAAGCACTCACTTTTCAAAGTTGTCTCAAATACTGTTGGATAGCTAAGCGTTCTTAGGGTAGAGAGAGAGAAATATTGTCTCAAGAGACTAACGACTAACTAAGAGAAAATAACATTACGACACGTCTCGTAATGTTATTTTCATTAAAATTCAGACTCGATCATTATAAACGTTTAAAGTTGTGACAAATTTGACATTCTGTAAAAGCCAAACCTTAACTGCACAACTACCTATGTAAACCTTATAGTGAGTCAACGTTTACGAAACCAATCACTCACATCATTGATACAGTTAAAAAACTTTTATTCCAATAAATAGATAAAAATGCTGGATAATTCTAGCACCAAGCTAAGCAGAGCTTGTTTATGGGTACTAGATGACTCATCATAATACATATATAATACATAACACAACACAGATATAATTTTTATTATACATAGTAATACCCTTAACAACTAGAACAATTGTTATATTTGCAGATCGTACAAACATTTGTCCCAAGGCGGGCATCGAAACTGCAACCTTCTGCGTCGCAGGCGGACCTTTGCCCGCCGCACCTAAGATGTCGTCTGTAGTTGTTGGCTGGTGAGTAAAGGAAGACGATGATGGAATGTATTTCATAGACATTTACTTTTGACAAATAGAGATGCGAACCTGGCGAAAAATATCGAGACATACAAAAGTGTCGTTTTAATCGAGCCGGCACGACGAAAATTATTCTATATGATTTATCTATTAAAGAGCTGGAATAAACCAGAGTTTTAAAGGGTTGGAACCCCTACAGAATAGACGCGAGGCACAAACAGCTGCCTGCAGATTATGGAAATATTTCCAAAGGAAGCAAGGAATCCTGCGCCTTAGCCGACTTTACGAAGTTCGTCAAAGTTTGTAATAGGTTGTTACCAGGATGATGGCGGTGTCAGAATCCAATATCCGCCCGCGCACTGATCCGCCCTGACTCATTTCCGATTGCCTACTGGCAGCACCCATGATAAATTCCACGAGTAGTTTCATGTTCACAGAACATAATATCTGTTTATTTATGGGCTAGAAGGTGTGTGTGAAATGCAACGCATTATTTAATTATATTTTATGACTGGCTTTGAAACAGAAGCTCAAGAGATTTTTCACTATAATAATTCAACGAAGACTTTCATGACATGGTAGATGTCATTATCCGGCCCGTGTAGCGGAGACGCAACGCCCTTGCGGGTCGCAACGCTGATGTTGGGTGCTTTTCAATAAAAACAACTCGATAAAACGCCATGCCAACGTACCAACCACGCCCTAAAGAAATAAGTGAAAACTCAGCCATTATTGAAAATTTAGAACTTTTTAAGCTTTCGCGATTAGAAATTAACAAAAGGTACGCCATAAATACCCTATAAATAATCTTTAATATTCAAACATTAATCATGCCCCTAGTAAAACTGTGTATTTATCACAATGACTAAAATTATTCAGCTTAGTAATTTAAAAAAAAATCTCGATGAAGCTCAAAATAACGTTATCCCACAATGTTTAATCTCACCGCATAATGTGTTGCGTTGAATGCTCCGGCCTTAGGATGTTCTCAACATTTTCCTTTGTTTTATATCTTGAACGAAAAATAAACATTTTTATTGAATGGAGAGAAGGCGACGTACAATACAAATACCCCAATAGCAAAATGTACCCGTTTATTAATTAGCAAAATCTGTATCTTAGCAGCTACCGCAGAAATTGTTATGTTGTCCATATTAGTTCTTCATAGAACTTTACCTAAAAGCCTGTTTTCCGAAGAGCAAACCATTTCCATTTATAAAAAAAAAAAAAAATGCTGGACAATTCACACAGCATTATCTAGCCCCATGGTAAGCAGAGCTTGTGTTATGGGTACTAGATAACTGATATACATAATACAATACATTACATAGATAGATACTTTTTATTATACATAGAAAACGACCAGAACACCCGAAACAAATATCTGCAGATCGTACACAAATTTGTTACGAGGCGGGAATCGAACCCGCAACCTCCTGCGTTGCAGGCGGACCTTCGCCCACCGCGCTACATCGGTCGTCCGGATTTATGCATCGTTACGAAAGCTTAGGCTATTAATAAATCTATTTATTATTTATATAAAATAAAATGTGCCGGATAAACTAAGAAAAGTGAATTCAGATGAATCCATATTAGATCTAGATGCCAACTGAAAGCTTTCGTACTAGGTATTTTGAACAGTATATGAATAAAAGAAATAAAAAAGCTTTGGGGAATTTCTAAGGGAAGTTATAGATAAAGACCATTGTTATATTAGTCTTGTCTTACATTCAGCAAAACCCGAAACACCCCGGTGTTGAGTTGTTGTCCTGACATCGTAAATATTCAGTGAGCTCCGCTCTCGATTCTCAAGCAAAACAACATTTGCATTTCAAGCTTAGATTAGTTAAAATTTTTCGCTTCTGTTCCGTTACATTGTAAATACTGGTAAAACTAATCACTCAACAATTTATTCATTGGCGTGTCAGTTTTTCTTAATAATCTGTCAACGTTTTCAAAGGGTCCTTCAAATTGTACCTACTTAACCATGAGTAGAGTTTGACGTAGACATCATAATAGTATTAGACTCTTCCAAAAAATTAAAAAATTATCGTGCTTTATAAAGATTTAGTACATTAAACAATATTTCATTCATCATCAGTAACAATTATGGTAATAATCATTTGAGTAAGAAACTCTTAAGAAGCCTTATTTAATATAATAATAAATTTAATTGCACACTCGTATGTATGGGTACCTAGATAAGAAACGCTAATCAACAAACAGAAAACTTTGCAGACAATGAGTTTTTGAACAAAATTCTCTTTAATCCACTAAAGAAAGACATACTCAGTTTATCACATCACCAAAATTGTACATTTATATAAGTTTACAAACAACAAATAAGTTTAAACCAGTTTAGAAATCTGCACTGACATCTCGCATGAAAGTGTATTGTGTCCTCGCTATTTAAATATCCGGAATAGCGCACGCATATCGTACTACCGCACTGTCTTTCACGAACCCACCGCAGCTGCTTGGCATATCGGGCACTGGGGGTGTGAGCGGGATGCTCCTTCGTGACACTTAAGAAACACATGACCTGTCACGACCATCTCGGGGACCTTGCCCTAGGTCCGTGCCACGGGTCAGCCAAGTTGCAAAATTTATGTCAATTTTGTAAGAATCATAACAGAGTTATTCATTTAACACTGAACTCTGTTATAGTCAGAGGAGCCATTCCTCTGACTATAACAAAGTTCAGTGTTTTCGATTTGTACATTCAGACAGAAAATTCAAATTCAAATTACTTATGGCTTAAAAAATAAACACTTAAATTAGTTAAATGAATAAAAAATGTTTGAGAAACAAAATTTATTTCATTTCATTATCGGGTTACAGAAAGCCATTTTGCAACTACGCGGGGAATCTCCTCGTTACATTAGAGATAATTTGCTTAGAATCGTTGAGCGTTTGACAATTTATGACAGTTTTTATGGCTTTAACATAATTTAATGTTCTAATGTAATGAAATCCCAGTTGGAATAGAATAAAGCTGAGCAAAAATAAAGAACTTGATAAGATAAGAAAATCAATAAAATCATGCATCATAATAACCTAAGTAATTATTAAACAATTCAAATGAATTTAAAATCAGGTGTCAAATTAGCTAACATTAAATTTGCATGCATTTGTGGGTACATTTATATTCAAAATAGGCTATTTGACTACATTGAAAATATGCTACAAATTGTGGTCATCCTATCAGATAATAGCCTCTAAAAACATTTTTCGCTATATTTCAACTAAATTATGTATATTTTTTGCAAATTACACGAAACAAAATGTAATAATTTATTGAATTTTATCTGTGACGAAAACGCCCTGTTGTTGGTTACTCTGGTGACGTCACATGCCAGTAAACATACATTCCTCGACCAATTGTTGTTCGCGTTTTGCGTTTTCTGGGTGTTAAATTCAATCTGTGAGCTATTTCTGAAGCATTTCCTGTCAAATTTTGATAACTATTATAACTAGTGGCATAAATATTTGTTTACTGCGTGTGACGTCACACGCCAGTAAACAATAGCGCCATTACAGAAATATCGTTTTTGGCGCGGTTTGAAAAATTTAAATTTTAACTTTGATTTTTATAAATAATACAATAGATCGCCCGGAAATATTAATGTAGTGTGTTTATAATGTAATAAAGAATCATTAAAAACGATTTCCAAAATTTGTCAAATAGCCTATTTGATCGATGTAAATTTTAATAGTAAGAAGGTATTTTGTTGGTTATGACCCCTTCTACTACAGGTCTCCTATTTCACGTATTGCATTAGTCAGCTTGAATCTAAGTTAGTTTTAGCACAGGTTCCAGTTAATATGTCGTGTTTTTTTTCTGTAGTCGAAAGAGTGAGCTACGCTGTGAAAGCATAAAGGTAAAATAAATAAAATAAATAATGCTGGACAATCCACACAGCATTATCTAGCCCCATGGTAAGCAAAGCTTGTGTTATGGGTACTAGATAACTGATATACATAATACAATACATTACATAGTTTTTTTTTTTATTATACATAGAAAACGACCAGAACACCCGGAACAAATATCTGCAGATCGTACACACAATTGTTCCGAGGCGGGAATCGAACCCGCAACCTCAAAGTCAAATGCTCTCTGTCATTCTATTTCTATGTGAGCTGGAGGGTTGTGGTCTAGCTGTCCCGCGGTAACCAGCCGTATTGGGACGCTTATTTTTATTTTTTGTTATGTTTTTTATTGATTGCGCTAGATGCTATTACAGGTTTTAAAGTTTATCACTGGCACAAATCTCTCACTAACACTGTATCTACTGCACTAAATCTTGTTATAACATTTACCTATAAGATTACCTTCTTGTGAAGAGACATAAATGATTATTTTACTGAGTATTATTTTCTCTTTTAGAAATGTGTCGTTGTTTAATTTGTTAATTTGTGTGCTCTGCTGTCCTTGTTATTTTTACTTGACCCAATTTCACTAGGAAGCGATCTCTTCTAGAATTGATTTCTTTAATCGACTAATTGTCAGCTTGTTCCTTGAATTATGATAAAAACTCGATTTCCTTTTACTATTTCGTTTTTCAGCCGCTCATGAAGATGTATTCGATATTTCAGGATTTTCGGGGTTAAATATTTTTTAGGCAAATTTATTTAGTTTATGCTTATTTGTCAGTATGCTTATATATCGTATTTCATTTGATATGTTTATTTGCAGATTGTTGTTCAAAATATTTAGTATATATTTTTTTTTATCTGAGTTTTTGTTATCATGCGCCATTCCGAAAATAACCAAGTATCGGATCCTCACATCTTTCATTAAAAATAAAACCAGCAGCTTAAATTATCACGAGAAAGAACTGAGTTAAAACAATAGTAGAATTAATTTATTCTCATATTAAAATATTAATTCTCGTTTCTGCATACAAAACAGCAACACTTTCCAAACTTGCTTTTATGACTAGAACATAGAATAAAATAACCTTTTCAGCGTTCTGGATAGCTTTACTTAGGGGAAGCCTTTGTTTTAGTTTTCCTGCTAGTTTTTATTCATTATTTTAAAACAGCGCTTAATCATTAAATTTGTTGTGCATCGGCTTAGCCAAAAGAGCAAAATTAGTACAATAACAAAGTTTGGAATGCCCATTTTCGCGCGCGGGTGGTAACTTTTGGTAAACCAAACTGCTTCCTTGTCCACTGCAGTTGTGTCTCGAGTCAAAAACATTAGCGGTAAAATAATAAAATGATATCAATCAGAAAAACAATCAAGAATGCAATGCCCATGATTACCTAATACCATTATCGGTGTTACGAGTATTTAGGCTATTTGATTGATTTTTTAAATCACTTTAATTTTTAATTTTTATTAAGCACATTGCATTTATATTTCCGGGAGATCTACGGTACTTTCATTAAAAATCAATGAAACGAAACGTTACAAATAAAGATTAGGAAGCTGCTAATGAATTTAGCATCTTTCTATAAGTTCTCAGCTCTTTTATTGGTGAAGCCACTATCTGAATGAACTTAGCTAGTTTTCACGTGTATGTTTGTTTATGGTTAGAAGTCTCTTACTGCTTGTAACTTAGCATCAGCAATTTAGCCGTTTGACCGCGGGCTGTATTCACGGTGCCCATTTTTGAACGAGCTGGTCACTTTCAAGGGGGAACAGATAAAAGAGCGGTAAAATAGGGCGAAGCGATTTCAATGGACAGTTCTGAGGTGGGTGAGTGCCTTTCTACATGCCATATAACACTTGGATTGTTGAAAATACCAAAATACTATAATAATACCAAATTACATTGTTGCCTGACAGAGATCGCTCATAGCGATAAGCCCGCCCTGTAAAACATTCTGTATTTGTTTTTGTTTGGTGTGCAATAAGGAGTAATTGTATCGTTTTAAGTTTTTATAAATTAATGATACTTTTACTCTAGAAATATCGCTTATAATAATCAAAACATGTCCCTGCTTATGGACTAAGTAATACAAGGTAAATATCATTATCATCATCATCATCAGCCTATAGCAGTCCACTGCTGGACATAGGCCTCCCCCAATGAGCGCCATAGCGCCCTGTCTTCGGTAAATATGTATTTTATAAATTCCTCGTTAACGCAAAAAAGGTAGGTTTGTTTATATATAGTTAAAATCTCCCTGCGGTATTTGTAGATAATATTTGAAATAAGACTGATGCAATATATCGTCATTGGTGGATGTCATCAATCAGCTAGCGACAAATGAATCCCTGTCGACCTTTACCCAGTCCTTTCAAGTCCACAGGCCACGGGGCGGGGACATGAGATGAATGGGCAAAACATTTAACCTATGATACTAGTTGTTCGATTGATCGACGTTGATAATAGATAACTGAAATAATACGATTAGTCTTTTACATTTTATGTATGCTAGTTTTAAGGTAATATGTATAATGTCTATGGTCTAAAATAAATGATTTATTATGTATCTCATGTCCATGATCTCGGGCTATAAAGTTACCCGGTCCTTTGGAAGGCTTGCGTGGGGCCGAAACCAACAGCACAGAGGCCCTTTGAGAGAGTTAATCTAAAGGCGATGGCTACACATAGCGGGTATCATCCTCGGGTGCACAATATGATACACCCAAAGATGGTATCCGGCATGTGTAGAGACTAAAGCAAAGAAAAATGAAATAAATAAAACCAGGCTATTGTGATGGATGGATGGACTGGGTAATCGGGTTATAGGGGAGATTGCGGACGTCTGCCATAAACAAGTCAATCATAATGTTAAGAAGAATGGCAGACGGTGGCTTGCCGAATGCTGGATGGGTTCCTTAAAAAGCCGGAGTAAATTACGGGAGAGGAACAACATCGGCGCAAACGACTGAGGGGTGTCGAGAGGTGCGGCCCCGATTTCACCATGACGAAGACTGCTCGTGAGCGGATTTCCTCGCTATTACGCCATTAGACACTTCCACCCCCGAGTCTACATCCTAAGATGCATCTCTCGCGACTCCACTCAGACCGGCCAAAAAGGCAAGCAAGAGGTGGGGATCTGGTTCTCTTGGGATGCCACTCCGCAAGCGGAGACGAGAACCAGGAACTTCCCCGGGAGCACTCGGTACCCGTGGTGTCGCTACTCACCATCAGCTCGCCACAAGCTGCCCTGCGGGCATATTATTATTATTATTAATGTATTGCAAGTGACAGATTTGTTTGGGAGAAACATAAAACGACGTTTTTCTGTTTTTGTTGTCGCTCGATGTACCGACCTGGTACATATAACAAATAATTTATCAATCATGTTATGGTTGTTTATGTGTAAAATATAAATGCTCTATTACCTTACAATATCTTACACTATCCAGGTATATGACTTTTTTTACGCTACCTCGGTTAACCATTTTGTTACCGAGATTCTAATTTTGTAATATGGCAAAAAATTTAGAATGGTTTGAGCAAACATTTTCTTTAACTAGCTCTTTAGTTAGATTAGATTCTTCGCCAATGACCGGACCTACTTTAAATGAACTATGTATACGGAGCATCAAATAAGGATCTGTTTTGATTCTACAAATACCGTGATTTATGGATCCCTCGGAAGGAATCAGAGTCACGTTCCTGCTTGTACCTCTAGTATAGTTTCTATCTTTGAGGCTAGGCCTTTAAATCGACCACAATGAATATAACTCGTATCCTTCTACTTATAACAGGAGTCGCGTCGCGACAGGTTAAATCTATGTATAAGTATGTATAAGTTCTAGAATAATGAAACAAATCGGTAATCTGTGCCTGTTGTTACGTCTGTTTAATTGAAAACTACACCATTTTTTTTACAAACAAATTACTTTTTAAATCATTTAAAAGCATCTGGTGCTCCGATTTTGTTCATAAATATGTAGATGAGAACAATCTTTATCAATTTAGATTAGAAATAAAAAACAAAGAAGTCTGTTTATTCGTTTTGGCAACAACGATGCAACCGCTCTCAATCTCTTCTAGTTAAGTTTAATTACCTGAAATGTATTATTAGTTACTACTAGTTACATCCGCATGAGATGACGAAAACCTATTATAACTGACGACAAAAGCGTATCACAAATTGAATCTTTGACCATTGATGTTGGTTCCGCGTAAATTGCCAATTTGGAGACAATCAGCGCTTTTATTAACTATCTCACAGTAAACTGAACTGAGCTCGGAACTACTTTATTTGGCTCGATATACCAAGTAGGTAGGTAGGGACTAGAGAGTAGTTTGTTTATATTTTTCTTGCGGCTGGTTATAATGGGCGAACTCATTACCTACAGTTATTATGTATCACAGCTTCATGTAATGCGATTTTACATCTCATCATTACGCTTGTAGTAGCGTTTCCTATTACTAGCCTTAACACACGATATTTTTAAGTTAATTTATTTTAATGTTTAAAGAAATTAAGTAGTTATTTTGACTTGGCAGACCCTGTATTGACTCCACAGTACCATGGTGCCCTGTCATTGGCTCTATCGTTAGTCACGTTGTTGGGTCGTCATAGCTCTACCTGCTATGTCTACCTTTTACCTGCGCTGCGCCTTTCGTATCATAACGTGTTTTCGTGCTCAAGACTTCGCACGTCTCTGCGCTAATACGTTCAAAATTTAGCAAAACGAAGAATAAGGATAAGGATGAAGAAATACGACGAAAAGGTTGCAGTTACGCCGTGTCGTCGAAAAATAAGGATTTTGACTTCGCCTTCCGAAGATGATTGCCACGTGAGTACTTTTGAAATTATAAACTTAACGATTATTTCTAACCTATTCAAACACAATCATATTTCGCTTGAAATGGCAAAACAAGTTATTGTGACCGATTAGTGATGAGAGCTGTTCTTAAGACAAATTCTATTCGTGGAAGAGATATATCTTGTACAGAAAGTACCATTTCGATTAGTGATATGAGGTTCCATTTTTTGGTCCTCCTTCAGATCTATTCCTGTTGACTGGGAATTCTAATCGAACTTCCCCACTGCCACATAACTGTAGTAGCGTAGACCATAATAACTGTAGTAGCGCTGTAGTTCCTCGTACCGACTAGGTACTATGTAAATAAATACACATTTATATACATTGGTACTACCTAGTCGGGCCATAAGTTTTTTGACAACCTTATTATTTTTAATATTCGAATGGCGCTTATGTTAATTTTGATTAAAGAGCGTTTGTACTTATTAAAAAAAGGAAATAAAAAAAAATTGCACTCAATTTTTGCAAATGTATTTTTAAAAATGGAGTGGCCGTAAAAGTAATCACGGTTATTGTATTGCACCACTGCGTTTACGCGCCATCGAAAGAGATATTCAGCTTTCTGTAAAAATCTAAAAGAACACTGCGGTTTGTTTATGCACTATCGAACGTTTAACTGAACATTGTTGAAAACGGACGAACCTTCCATAGAAGGAAAATTTTAATAAATAAATAACATTTATTAAAGAAATAGAAAATACATATTATATGCACAAGATCTAAATCTGACGATGTTTTAGAAAGCTGCAGCATTTAATTTTTTTTTTTTTTTAATTTATATGGGCGTAAATTAATTATTCACACTGTATCCGTTTTACAGCATCTGTTTATTTTCCGTGATGTCGTATGAAGTTGTAGAAGCGGGTTGACACACTCAATGTATTCTGGATCTAGTAAGCGGATTGTTTCCAGTAGAAAAGAATCCGTAATAAACGGCCCTGTAAAAACGGATAATATCGACGGCAGAAAGCGGAAATGTCGTATCTCGAAAATTGGCCTAATAGACTTTTTGCATGGTTGTTGATAAACAAAAAAAAGCCGCGTCGAACGGTCTATGTCTCGTCATTCTACGATGAAAAAAAATTATTATACGCCCTCGGCTTTTCCATGTTTTTGTACTGGTCACACGATTTATTGCTGGAAAAAAAGGAAAAATCGCAACTTTCAAAAATAAAATAGATACGACTATATTATACTTCATATTATAAACTATAATACTTCATTGTGGCTACAGCCATATTCTGTGATTGAATATAGTATTAATTGCGTAACGAAAATCTCTTTTCTTATACATAAATATAACAATATTCAAATAATTTTCAAGTTCCAAATGGTCAATTAGCAAGTCAACAGATGGGTTTAATGTTCAAAATTTATTCGACGTCTATTAATGAGTCAAGTTTGAGAAGATTCAAATAAAAGTTCCTGCTTTGCTTTTAGGCTGTCTTGGCGGCGCGGTGCAAGAGAGAAGAGAGAGAGAGGTTGTAATTCGCCTTGGAAAGTTTATCGTGTGGTAACTAGGTATCTGCTTGTTAAGTGACTATTAGACTATAGACACGATTTTTTTTTGTATGAGAGCCTGAAAATAAATGCTTAGTTCTCTTTTTTTGGCCATTACTATCAATCAATGCAAGTTGACGAAGTACGATCATCAATTTCTGAATTCAAAAAATACTACTGCTATAATATTGAATTTTAAAACACTGCTTATACCTTTTTAAAAGTCTGTTCACGTAAGAACAGTGCTATTTGAACTCCTCCGTGACGTAATATATCACGCAAACCTCGGAAATCTTATAAAATTATAATGCTGGATAATTCACACAGCCTCACTAACCCCAAGCTTATCAGAGCTTGTGTAATGAGTGCTAGACAACTGATATACATAATATAATACATACTAGATAGATCTTTTTTATTATATATTGACGACCGAAGTGGCGCGGTGGGCGGAGGTCCGCCTGCGACGCAGGAGGTTGCAAGTTCGATTCCCGCCTCGGAACAATTGTGTGTACGATCTGCAGATATTTGTTCCGGGTGTTCTGGTCGTTTTCTATGTATAATAAAAAATATCTATCTATGTAATGTATTGTATTATGTATAACAGTTATCTAGTACCCATAACACAAGCTCTGCTTACCATGGGGCTAGATAATGCTGTGTGTATTGTCCAGCATTATTTATTTTATTTTTTTATCTTATTATAAATATAAAATACCAAAAACACCCTGAACAAATATCTGCAGATGGTTCAAACATTTGTTCCGAGGCGGGAATCCAACCCGAAACTTACGGCGTCGCAGGCAAACCTTCGCTCACTGCGCCATCGAGGCCGTCATTAGATAAGTGCAGGCACCGGTTACGGGATGAGGGAGTAATCACCAGCACTTCACTTTTTAATAGGAATTATGAAGAAAATAAAAAAATAATTTAAATAAATAACGCTGGACTATAGGCACACACAGTATCATTCATTCATTTCAGCCCCAAGCCAAGCAAAGCTTATGTCATGATGAGTTATTACTCATCAGAGTTGTTATTAGTCAACGTTTGAACGATGATATACCCCATTGTGTAGTCTTCCACAAAATTACCCGATAACCGGAAAATGAGACGAGACGTGTGGCCAATTTTACAGTCAATATAAAAATTTCAGCTCATAAACCTTTTAATACAATGTAATACAATGTCCCGTGTGCGCGATCGAGCCGGATATCCTGATAATATTATAAAATTAAATTAACCACAGTTTATTCATGTGTGAGCGACTCCCCCGGGTTATGACTAATTGGGACAAAAATATCTCGTTACAATAAAGCTTTTGTATTCAAATGGTAATTTATTGAAATTCACTTGTAAAACTATTTGTCCTCTATGAAGTCCAGATAGCTTTTGCTCGCGACTTCGCACACGTTGTTCTATGGAAACGTTTAAAGGGTATTTCTATCCTATGGGAACTTTTATATGGAACAATATTTCTGCCCAATCCGTTCAGTTTTGGCATAAAGTAGTAATTAATTAACCCATCATTCTATCCATTAATCTAAACATCCAAATGTCGCATGTTTATTAAATTAGTGTGATAGTGTTTATCTAACAACTAGGTTCTGCCTGGAGTATTAGCGTGTTTTCCGATATTATAAATTTATAAAATGTAGCCTATAATATATATATATATATATATATATATATAGCAATGTATGTATTATGTATTAAAAGGTTTATATAATATATATATATATATATATATATATATATATATATATAGGCTACCTTTTATAGATAGATAGATAGAAAATTATTTTATTGCACACTTACAAAATAAAACAAACAAGACAGAATAAAATACAAAACATATGACAATTTGGCGGTCTTATCGCTCAAGAGCGATCTCTACCAGACAACCGTGGATGGATAGGATCGTTGGATTGTACATGGGGATCTGTGTGCATTATATTAATTTATAAAATATCGCATGAAAATACGTTCCTGCTTAAAAATAAATAAAATAAATATAACTAATTATATACCTACTTATATAAATACATACTCTTAATTTTATAAAGGGAAACAAGGGTGTGGTCAGTGACATAGGGACAAATAGTGTTCCTTTAGCATACTCTTGAATATTGGTAGTGACTTTGCACGCCTTACTGTGACAGTTAATGTGTTCCAAAGTTGTACAGCACGGGCGGTAAATGAGTTGTTGTAAAAGGAAGTAGATTTGGTCGTGAAAAAACTACTTTCGAATTTAAAATCGGTACATTCATTATTGATAACTATGGTGTTTGACTTGAATTCGTTCTCTTTTTTCTACGATAAAATATTTTTCTTGTATATTCACAAACTGTTGTTGGGTAGATAGTAGAACGACCACCAGATATGGTAGTTAGGAGCGAATATATTAAAATAAGGAGCGGGAAGTTTGATTGAGCAAGATTACCTATAAAGTTACAATAATGTAGAGTTTACAATAATGTAGCTAAAAACTGTAACATCAAGGATAAAAGTATTACTGAAGCAAAACATATCATACAAAAGTGGCTTGCTGCCTTGTCATATGACAAGACAGAGGAACTCATAATGGCTTTATCCTAGATGTAGGTACTCAATGGTTTATCTAATTTTATTTTACTTCTTACACCTCTCTTTTATTTTTTATTTTTTAACATAATCTTTACTTTATATTGACGTAAGCACTGTAAATTTATTTACGTTTTATGTTTGTCTTATAAATTTAATTAATTTGTATAGGTTTTTACCTCTACCTCTAAACTTATAGGTAGGTACTATCATCACATCATTCATCCTTAGGTATTTTTATATTCAGTAATATCCGTAACCTGAACAATACTAAATCTTTGAATTGTCGTACTTGTATAGGCTCCCTCGATACAGGCATAGCCTAGTGAGGGTGCCATCAGAGATTACATACATTGTAGATAGGTACATCTCGGCAATAACACAATGTATTACACTAAATTTCAAGTACAGGTACTTTAGTAACCTATTATATCTAACCTCTTATAACTTCTCACCATGTATGCAAGTGCTTATTATAAGATTGAAGTGTATTTACTTATTAGTTTTTGCTGTAATAAATGATTTTTATCTTTATCTTTATCTTGAAAGTGCTGTTCCTATGACGATGGCCCGCTGCATTTGACATGGATTGAATGCTGCCATTAAATAAGCATCCCCCACGAATGCAGGGCAGCAGTTGTATAAGTACTTGTCACTCTAAATTAGAACCAAACTCCTTTTTGGTCTCTACGGCACAGGGTATCCTAATGTAGAGATCAAAGTGAGATCACTATAATATTTAGTCCTAGTATATCAGCAAAATATGAATAATCTTAAGTTGATCTGATTGTGTTTCTATGTATGCATGTATTTTTGATCAAATAAAAATTATTATTATTATGTCTCTCATTTACCATGATCTCGGGCCATAAAGTGACCCGGTCCTTTGGAAGGCTTGCGTGGGGCCGAAGCCAACAGCACAGAGGCCCTTTGAGAAGTTAATCTAAAGGCGATGGCTACACATAGCGGGTATCATCCTCGGGTGCACAATATGATACACCCAAAGATGGTATCCGCCAGGTGTAGAGACTATTGCAAAGAAAAATGAAAGAAATAAAACCAGGCTATTGTGATTGGACTGGGTAATCGGGCTATAGGGGAGATTGCGGACGTCTGCCATAAACCTCATGTCACTCATAATGAAGAGTGGCAGACGGTGCCTTGCCGAATGGAATGAAAATTTAAATAATTATTATTATTATTGTGGAAGCTTTAAAAATAGTCTTCGGAAGGGACTGGAAATCAAAGTTATCGAACTCTGAATTGCGGTGCAGAAAGCAACGAGAAACTACTGCACAATACCTCCCAATAAAGAAATGATGCAATTCAAATTATATACCTAGGAAGTTTAATAAGCCTACTTATTTACACTATTATCAAATTTCTAACATTGTTTACGTATTTGTTATAATATTTATTATTATTTAACGATCGTAATAATGTGGAATATTAAAAAAAAAATTAAGCGAATGATCTCTATCTGTTCAGCAATAAATATTTTGTAAATGAAGACACAAGTTTGTACTTACCTAATCCCAAAAGGACAAACAACAAACGTTTTCAGAGAAGCTTTCATATCATAAAGGTCTCTCATTGTGGGCTAAATTAAATAATTCTGTGGCTATCATTGTTCACCTATAGATAATTTCATATAACAATACAACAAAGGAAAGGACATTTTTCGGACGAAATTATTCCGCAAAT
This sequence comes from Eupithecia abbreviata, assembly GCA_943735965.1. Taxonomy (NCBI): domain Eukaryota; kingdom Metazoa; phylum Arthropoda; class Insecta; order Lepidoptera; family Geometridae; genus Eupithecia; species Eupithecia abbreviata. The sequence continues at coordinate 6,133,212 of OX030977.1, read as the reverse complement.
GGTGGGCAAAAACGACGTCGTAAAAATTGTGACAAAGTGGGTTTCCGGCATTATTTTCATTGGTCATTTCGCTCGAATAACGTTTCTACAACCGAAAGGGTAAATGAATTGTAAACATAAATTATCCGTAAAAATGGGCATCTTACACCTTGATTTCACGTTTCATCATCATCATCAGCCTATGATAGTCTGCTAGCTGGACATAGGCCCCCAATGAGCGCCAGAGCGTCCTGTCTTCAGTTGACGCATCCAGCATCTACCTGCAGTCTTTCGCAGGTCGTCATCCTACCTGGTCGGAGGGCGTCCTACACTACGTTTACCGAGCCGTAGTCTCCACTCAAGAACACGTTCGCCCCAGCAGCCGTCGGTTCTTCGCGAGATATGGCCGGCCCACCGTCACTTCAGCTTGCTAATTCTTAGAGCTATGTCGATAACTTTGGTTCTCTATCGGATGTATTCGTTACGAATCTTATCCTTCAGAGAAACTCCGAGCATAGCTCTTTCCATAGCTCGCTGAGCGACTTTTAACTAGTGGACCAGCCCTATCGTGAGTGTCCACGTCTCAGCTCCGTAGGTCATAACGGGTAGGACGCACATTTAGCATATTTATGTAAGTTAGATGACAGTGGATGTCATAGTACCATTAAGCTGGTCTGATGATGGAGAAAGAAGGTTTTTAATATGTGTGGGACAAATCGTGCAAATGAATTTTAAACAAGTTATCTTCAACCGATTGAGCTGTAATTTGGCATACTTATGTAAGTTCGGTGAAAATGCAACGTCATAGTACAATTTAGGTGGCCTGATGATGGAGACAGAAGTTAGCTATAGGAACTCCTAAACGAAATGACTTAACCTCATCGAGTTTGGGTTTGTTGGATTTTTCTTCCCTAAGACTTTTGACGTAGATAATTATAAACGCTTTTTTTGGGAAAAAATTATTTAAAAAAAATAGGACACGCGTGAGCTTTAAATTTTAAAATTACATGAGTTACGGCGCGCCTTCATAAGTAAAGAGAGGTAATATAAACAAACAAGATACCTACATAATTGAAGATTTCTCTTGTTCGAAATTTAATCAGAAACCAAGGCAATATAGCATACGCAGCGAGATTAATTAGATGGAGTTGCTGTGAGTTCCATGTCATGTCAAGTACTTAGTAGCTTTGATATAAACGGCTGACACATTGAGTTACGTGTCATTATATAAAAAAGGACTTATTATTCTGGATTCTCTTCTGCTTCTGCTTCCTTCGCTGCCGGGCCAGTGCCTGTACCGGGCGAGTAGATAAATGCCCATTGTACCTAAGCTCGAAATGACTGCGAGCGATCCTCAGAAAACATGAAGACAGACCTGAGATTAAAACATTTTTATTGGTATATATACATATCCATCATCAACATCAGCCTATAGCAGTCCACTGCTGGACATAGGCCTCCCCTAATAAATAAATAAATAATGCTGGACAATTCACACAGCATTATCTAGCCCCATGGTAAGCAGAGCTTGTGTTATGGGTACTAGATAACTGATATACATAATACAATACATACATAGATAGATATTTTTTATTATACATAGAAAACGACTTGAATACCCGGAACAAATATCTGCAGATCGTGCACACAATTGTTCCGAGGCAGGAATCGAACCCGCAACCTCCTGCGTCGCAGGTGGACCTTCGTCCACCGCGCCACATAGGTCGTCCCCTAATGATCTATACCTATCTGAATTTATGCAATGAAATATAAATACTCCAATTGCAATTTAATTCATTGATCAAGCTGTAAAATCATGAGCTATTTACTGACGTTATTTGAGTTGCGGTTTCGTTGGTTAGTTAACTGCGAATTTACGAGCTACGGGCATAGTTCTACTCAACAAGATTTGATACAAAGTCTTGGGATTAGTTTATCATTTCCTTGTAGAAATGTAAATTAATTTGAAACAACAAACAGAAAAGGGTTTCCAAAGATAGTTTGGATATACTCGTATTACGTACTGCTATTTATTTTCAAGACAGGGCGCTATGGCGCTCATTGGGGGAGGTCTATGTCCAGCAGTGGACTGTTATAGGCTGATGATGATTTATATGTATATTTTATGATATATATGTAGTATATTTCTATGTAAGTACTATAAGTATTTTATTTATAATATCCCATAACTTACAAGCACACAGATCAAGTGATGGTCAGTTAATGAGCGCGATTCTAATCCGCAGTTGCTGTTCTGAGTTCGGTCTATGCCGCTTTGTACCGCCGACGACGGACTGGTTACCCGTTGTCGGTTGGTTTGTTAGTCGTCTCGTCAGAGACGCAATCGAGGAAATTGACGCTATCGTCCCGCTATTGAAATGGGCTTCTGCCTCAAGTTGGATCCCCTGGTACTGTCCACGATCCTATCCATCCATGGTTGTCTGGTAGAGATCGCTCTTGAGCGATAAGACCGCCAATTGTACTTAATTTTTAAGTTTTTACTGTACATAGTTTATAGTTAAAGTGCAATAAAGAATTTTCTATCTATCTATCTATTTTTATGTCGAAAGAATGTTTAGATTTTATAAAAGATGACTTATAGCATTTGTATGTACGTTTTGGCAGTTTTGAACGATAACTTTGCTTTGAAAGACACGAGAACTACGAGAAGTAGTTTCTAATTCCACTAACACATGAAAATGAATGAAAATGAAAAGTTTTTATTTCTTTAAGCTTACAAATAAGCACTTAGACAGGTCATATTTTATACTATTAAATTATTTTATAGTTCACTTCAATTTTTTGTCCACCAGTGGAAGAAGTGAGAAGAAACCACTACTATGTTCATAACTTATGTATGTGTCTAGTACATTCGATTTGCTTAATTGTAAGTTGGTAGATTTTGAGTTGGAGCAAAACTCGTTCCAAGCTTTTTTATCTTCTAATATACATCACACAATACAATCGCCTCACAATGAACGAGGACGACCGATATGGCGCGGTGGGCGAAGGTCCGCCTGCGACGCAGGAGGTTGCGGGTTCGATTCCCGCCTCGGAACAATTGTGTGTACGATCTGCAGATATTTGTTCCGGGTGTTCTGGTCGTTTTCTATGTATAATTAAAAAATTCTATCTATGTAATGTATTGTATTATGTATATCAGTTATCTAGTATCCATAACACAAGCTCTGCTTACCATGGGGCTAGATAATGCTGTGTGAATTGTCCAGCATTATTTATTTATTTATTTAATGACAATAGTATCGCGTCTAAATCACAACGATTGACACCTTTTGGTATTTTATTAGCATAATCTTTCTCAATGTAAGTCAATAGCTCGATCACTATAAAATTATATTGTGATTGAGCCATTGTGGTCTTTGTTTTAAAAATATTGGATTTGAGCCCCGTACGTAACCTAAATCAGAAGGTATGTTTACTCGAAATAATTGAAGTAGATTTTTATTTCGTTCATTTTGTATATATTAATAATATGTGATAATATTAAAGTAAAGTAAAGTAAAAAATCATTTATTTCTTTAGGCTTACAAAATAAGTACTTAGACAAGTCATATTCGGTGATAATTTTATGTAATCTATATATATAAAAGAAAGTCGTGTTTGTTACAACACTTATAACTCGAGAACGGCTGGACCGATTTAGCTGAAGGTGGAGAGTGAATTGGTGGAGAGGTAGCTTAGAACCAGGAGTCTAACATAGGATACTTTTTATCATTTAAACAATTTGACACATAGATTTCCACGGGGGCGAAGCCGCGGGGAGCAGCTAGTTTTATATATAAATTATTATCAAATAAAATTATTTTACTGTTCACTTCAATTTTTTGTCCACTAGTGGAAGAAGTGAAAAGAAACCACTAAATATTGTAACAAGATGTAACCACTTCATAGTGATTTAATAAATTAATTTTCTTTCTTCTTTTTTATTGAAGGGAAAAGAGATCTTCGGGATATTTGTTAGTACCTTGGAAAATGTAACAGAGTGTGTTTTATTATTTTCTGCGGGAAGAATTAGGTATTGTTATTGCTTAATACTTGGTTTTGGTAACGAATACATCCGACAGAGAACGAAGGTTATCGACATAGCTCAAAGAATTAGCAAGCTGAAGTGGCAGTGGGCCGGCCATATCTCGCGAAGAACCGACGGCCGCTGGGGCAAACGTGTTCTTGAGTGGAGACCACGACTCGGTAAACGTAGTGTAGGACGACCTCCGAAAGGTGGGATGACGACCTGCGAAAGACTGCAGGTAGATGCTGGATGCGGCAAGCTGAAGACAGGGCGCTATGGCGCTCATTGGGGGAGGCCTATGTCCAGCAGTGGACTGCTATAGGCTGATGATGATGGTGATGAATACTTGGGTGGAATATCTGATTATAAGAATATTGAAAAAAAAACAAGATTATATGCACCTACTGTTTTTATTTTAGAAGTAGTTTCACCAACATGATTATGACCATCTGAATGACTTTTTTTTCCATATTATATAAATATCAATTTACATCAATGATTATGATTTATTACAATAATCGTAAAAGAAGGTAGGCTTATGCCCAGCAGTGGGACAGTAAAGGTTAATGTCGTAGGTCGTGGGTATCACTAATTTATAATGCTTAATAACAAATAATACTTAAATAAGAATACATAATACAACTTCTAAAACTCGATGTTTACTTACAAAATACTTAGTTTTAGATACCATTGTGTCCTGGCCTGAGTGAACTTTATTTGCTCCTTGTAATCATGATAAATATCATCATTCCGAAGTCTCAATATTTCTTGAGTTAAATTTATGATAAAATAGAGAGCCCGAAAAGATAAAGTAAGTTTTCTATCCATCCAAAGTTTGCCTGGAAAAAAAATGCTTCCAAGCGTCGCCCTTTGTACATACTGTTTCATGTTAATGTGTATGTTTTTCGTTTGTTCTTGCGGTGAACGAGTACAATAAAGAGTTGCGTATTTTATTGTATATCATCCAACAATCGCTAGGTTTTAATTAAATGGATATATTTCACTATTTGTTATCCTATGTATAAACTTAGGCATTCATAGAACACGGGCGCAATGCAGTGAAATATTGTAGGAATGAAAACGAGCTAGCTATAGTTAATAATAAAATATAGTAAAAAGCTATAAACAAAACCAAATTAACACGTGGACTGCAATCTTCATACACTATGCCACTTTTTGGATGCATTTTCGGTATACAGATTCTTGTCTTTTTAACCGACTTTGAAATAAGGAGGAGGTTCTATGTTCGGCTGTATGTAAGTTTTTTATGTATCTTTCACTGTTGTATAGAATATAGATTGACCCATAACAATTTGATTACCGAGGGATTAGTATTTGTCCGCAAAACTTAAAAAGAGTGTAGGTATACCTAATTACGAGTTTGAAGTCGGTTTTTTTTTCATAAATATAAAATTATTTCTCTGGAACTTTCGACCACCACGAGCGTGACAACCAATGGTAAAAAATGTATTTTTTTTTGTTACAGGTTTCACAAATAAACGAAATCAATAAGATATTACTATAAAATATAAACAAATAAAAGACAAAACGCTGACTATAAAACGGGGCATCTCGCTCAGCATGTGAGTAGGAGCGAAATCGCTACAGGGCAGTTACTGCCCAAACTGTAGGCAGATGGTTTCGTGCGATTAACAATGTTCGCAGGTAACGTTTCTTACACGCGCTTAGCTACAACAGAGGTCCCTATAGAACTATAAACACAACGTAAAATTGCATAAGCGACAAAGGGCATACATTAATTTTTATGTAGTTGTGATTTTAATGTTGAATTTAATTTTAATTTGTTATTATTTTTATATAATAAGCTGACTCGAATATGGACATTTTAACTCTGAAATAAACGTATTGATTCATAAATAAATAATAAATCTCCAATACTTCGTTAAAAATTTGTAATCGACCCAGAGCCGTATAAGGCGCCACGCTATTCACAAATTTATACGTGTTCGCGAATGATGGAAACAGCAACTCGGCAAACATAGTGTAGGATTCCCTCCAGCCAGGTCGGATGACGATCTGCAAAATTTCGCAGGTAGATGCTGGATGTGGAAGCTGAAGACAGGGCGCTATGGCTCTCAAAGGCCTCCCCCTTTTCAGCAGTGGACTAATATAGCTGATGATGATGTTGAATTTTGTATGTTGCCGTGAAAACTACTAAAACTGAAGCTTGATATTTACATAGCTAGCTCACATATGACTCCGAGGGAATAACTAAGTGACATCATTAGTTTGGGTTCGGTCGCGTGAGGCAACAAAACCGACTGTTATGGAAATGTTTTCACTTTGAATGGTAATCCTTGATGGCAATTACGACATTTTGGAATCCTAATTGAAGTGAACATTCTTCATTTACGTTTGCAAACGTTTTCTTATAAAGGAGAAAATATTAATGAAACTACTGACTCAACTCTTTTGAACAATGGGGCGTGCATCATGATAATGAGCTCCATAGCACCCTGTCTTCAGCTTGACGCATCCAGCATCTGCCTGCAGCCTATCGTAGGTCGTCAACCTACCTGGCCGAAGGCAGCACGCTGAGAGACTTTAAAGTGGTAGACCAGCCCCACATTTGAATTTGATTGTGCACGTCTCAGGTCATAACGGGTAGGACGCAATGATTGAAAACTTTCGTTTTTAAGCGGTATGAATGACGAGAAGACTCGGCGTAGTTTTCCAAACGCGTGAGATGTACATAGTCGCCGTTTATGTTTATGCCCTTTCCCTTCCAGTTCAGCGTTTTATAGATATCTTCCAAAGCGCTTATGAACAGTTTCGGGGATAGGTTTAGACTGCTGGTCGTGTACTTGGACACCGTCACCATGACGGCTTCGTAGCTCTTATCTCAACACCTCGATATAACGATAGTCTTTTTGGCATCGCAGAGTCAAAAGCCTTCTCATAGTCTACAAAATCCAGGGGCTAATTCTACTTATTGAGCTTCTGTATTATGTGCCTTAGTGTGTGAATGTGGCATACGATGCCATCCTCCGCGAAACCCTGTTCTGGTTGTCGAGTCTCCTCGGTTTGGGACGGTTCGTAACTACTCGTAAGAACAGTTTATAGTGATGACCCATCACAGTGTGCAGTGGTTTTCAAAATAATAATATAAGAAACGAAATAGAGGGAGAGTTGTAAAGGTGGGAGTACGAGCTAAGATATATAGCAGGTAAAATATGGTTGAGGTAGGGGGTGTGATGTTTTAAGTGAAAGGGGCTAGATTAGGCCTTTCCCAAAAGAGGGAAAATAGACGAAATGTCATTTTTTTTTTATTTGAATAAAAGGTTTGATATGAAATGATTACGACTAAATATCCAAACAAACTGTCTTAGTTTGTAGTATACTTTTAAGCGCTGTAAATGGGCATTGGCAAAAATCAACACAATAAACTGTCCTATCATAGGCCTGCAAAAACACCAGTCCGTATGCATTCGAGCGCAATTTCAAGCACCAGTCCGTACGCATTGGTGCTTGAAATTGCGCGCGAGTATTTCAAATGGAAATATTCAATAGTACCAACAGTCCTAGTTGTGTTTTAAAATGGAAAAACTAAACGCCTTCAATTGAAATGTAATAAATGTTAAGTCAAATGTAATTTCAGTTACGATAAAAGTGTAAAATGGCTTTTTGAATGGATTACTTACATTGATACTGATTTAAAACCTCAAACATTTTCCATTTCATTAAATATTAAAGACACTTCTACACAAAATTAATCTAAACTCAGCTTTTAAATGAGGGTCGATCTCTTCTCATTCGAAACATCACCTGCGAATGGGATTATAATAAAAATAAACTCATTGGCTTCATTATACCCAAAACATTTCAAAAAGTTTCTAAAACTTCCGTAAAGGTTATAAATAATACATCTACCCTTCCTTGTTACATAATATAAATAATGACTGAAAATAAAAGTGACAGGAATTAAGTGATTTGTCACCCCTGACGTGGGGGCATATAATTACACATTGTTCAAGCTTTGAGAAGGAATCAGAATGTTGAGTTATCGTAGCCGAACGAAACGTTATAATATCAAAGTTTTAATATTAAATAAAAAAAAGTTCATAACTCATATGATCGAGAAAGGATCGAATATCATTTAGAAATTTAATGAGTGATCAATGGTCAATCAAACAGCGATCAATTCTTAAAAAAAAAAGCAATGCTGAAATAAAATGATTTTTATGAAAGAACATTTGGTGTGAAGTTTTATGTTTTTATTTTGGGAAAAAAGGTTATCTAATATGGTGATGTATCCCGCACAGTTGTTTACTTTGAAAAAGGTTCATTAGGTGGATTGAATATAATATTTTACGACCTACGAATTGTTTTTGTCAAAAGTGTTTTGGTCTAAAGGTGTAGTGGTTTATAAGTTATGGCGTTATAAACTTTTTAGGAAAATAGTTAATATAAGCTCTCTGGTATTTCATTTAATTGTACACCTTTCTAGAATCTTGATCTAGCCGTGTCGACGGATCAAGACGTGTATTGGTTGTTAAAGCTGTGTTTTGTCTTGAAACTTTATACTCTCATTCTTGAACGGCGATTACGATGAACGCTTTAGATATCTAGTGTTTCAACCCGTTGCCGTTGGCTCACATACACATAAATATTACCTTACTCATTAATAAAATAATTAATGCTTCAAAGGCGAGGTAATGAGGCGAGGCGATGCCGATCATCTACAATAGTTGATAAACTGTGCGAGGGATGCCTGCCTAATAGCATCAGAATTAAAATAAGTTTTATCAAACAAAAAAGAGAGTTTTTAACATTGTGAGTAGGTACCTAGACCTACCCACAATATTAAAAACAAGAAAACTTTAAGACAATTGGTTCCCAGAAATCAAACTCCGAGCGTTAATCATAATCATGATTGAGCAATAGTCTGAAGCTTTGTCAGGCTGAGGCATCAGTTACGAGTATGTCTAGATTAGATTTAATCCGCCGCAGTTAGAACTTTCAAGGTTGACAAACTTCGGAGTTCGAAACTCTTCAATAACTTCATGTATATCGTAATTGAGTATAAGGTTTAAACGACCTAACTATTGAGATTCCTCTAGGTTGTTAGCAGCAGTCTGCAGGTAGCTCAATTATTTCAATTGTTCGAATCGGTTTCAGTTCTTAAATTATATTATTCATAATAAACTATTATAAAAGTGATTTGATTTAGGTATACTCAAATACTCATAGACCTTGGCGTAAGATTTGACCCCTCTAACTCAGCCCGTAGATGTCGTAAGAGACAACTAAGAGAACTTACCATAAGAAGGGCAGCGGCTCTATTATGTGCATTTTAACACCTCCACTGTGATCACTGATTCGCCTGCCGACCGTGATGATTATGACAAAGCCCCTCGTTTGTGCAGGCATTTTCAGCACTGCCTGTGCTGATCTTTATTTGTTTTTATCTAGGGACGGTATACCTTTTATTTAAGTATATTTTTCAACGACAAGACCTATAAATTAAATTAAAATTAAAAATTCTTTATGGCATAAAAGGTACATGACACTTATTTGGGGCTCTCATCACCAATATGAGTTATTCTAAGAATAACTTGTGGTTTGGTAGTGAGTGCTTCCCCTTACAATTGTTACCACTGGTTATTGTACTTTTTTATTATAGGGTTTAACCCTATAATAAAAAGCATAGGTCTCAATTCTAGATTAAACAAGGCCGTTATCGTAAAATTACGTGATTCCCGCGTAATTCCGCTTGCAGTAGCGAAATAATAATAAAATTTTATTAAAACTCGTGCAGTATCCCGAGAAACTTGATAGGATTTTTTACCCGATGGGTAATGTTTTTGTAGGCTTTGATTCTAACAGAAACCGGCACGGCCGGGGTGATTATGTAACTCGCGGTTTGCGACAGGCGTAAATTGTAACTCGCGACCGGTTTGCGACAGGCGTAAATTAAGCAATCAGTGCTGTCAAACGCCAATTTTGACGTAGCTGGTGTCAAACTAATACAAAATAATCACCATACGGAACGGGATTGACATGTCGACGAACAATTCTGGGGTGCAGTGCAGACGGTTTAAGAAAACCAAACTCAACCCGACCTTAAGTAACATCGTATGCCCAGTACTGTCACGAGCGATGACGATGACGTTGCTGTGGGGTTGTTTCTTTGATAGGCTTGATTAACCCTTTCAAATATGACCTGTGTAAGTGCTGATTTGTAAGTCTAAAAAAATAAAAACTTTTTTCATTTTCATTTCAATTTTCAAGCACCCAATTTTTTTCACGAAATTTAATTTTTTTGCTGGAAGTTTTGGTAGATATTCTGGCGCTGTAGTATTAATGTTTTCAACTTCCAAAGTGACTCAGGTATTTTATTGTACCTAGGGTATGTGAATTATTTTCTTGTGTGATCGAATGTAACAATGATTTGGTAGCGGGCTTTAGTGTTAGTAGTTAAGTACTGTTTTTGTCTAGTGGTTAATAACTGTATGTTTCCGAAATAAATAATTTACAAATCAACCTGAGACATTTACCTAACCGGAGGTGTACGCAAAAAGTATAGAAAGTGCTTTTATTCCTTCACTCTCATATGTAATCTGATGACACAGATAAACCGATACGGGAAAGATCAGGCGCAGGACCAACGTACACGTCATATATATCGCAGGAAGCAAGCATCTGTAGGAGTACCCTCCCATCCTAGGTTAAGGCTTAATTTAGAGTAGTACTATGCATATGGTGTAAGCTGGGCATAAAATAAATGTGAAAGTTTCTTATCTGAAGGGAAAGAAGGCTATGATTTATGCGCATTTTTTAATATATCGGGGATTCGATATTCTCAAACTTTACTACGAACTTTCTGAAAGTTTCCCTGTTCGTGATTTAGGTTCAGGTATCGTTAATGTATTCCGAAAACTTTGTGATAGTATTGGGAATATGCAACTGTTGTTCCAGTCAGCCGAAAAATTAGAAAAGAAAGCTGTAAAAGATTTTCCCCAAAAGAATACATGATCTACCTAACTCTTCTGGACTAGACGTCAGACGTCTACTTATCCAAACTAGTATATCTAAGTACTTCTGAGATATAATATAAAACCCCAGTTTTAAAAATATTAAAATTGAAGAAAACCATTTAAACAATCTGAACACTTTTAGAAATTGTCATTTCAATTATAATTAATAACACCCCAACCACCACATAATATAATTCCCCACATTTCCGAAATTAATTTCATAATTTATAAGGAACTTTATTTGTTATAAAAAAAAATTGGCTAGAGAAATATATGTATAAGAATCAACTCTGTTAATTGACAATAAAAAAAATGTAGTGTAAATGGTATCATTTAAGAATCTTCATGAATTTATAAGTATTAATACAACGGGTATTGATCGCGTTTATTTACCTATTTTTCCCGACGTTTCAACAGGTTTACACACCGTCGTGGTCACGGGATGACTACGGAATGACTACGGTGATGTATAAATCTAATGTAATAAATATGTGTTCAGATCGCGTAAGTTTAAAAGTATTAATCTTCATGAAGTAGGCATTTTTTAAACGATGGGCCACCCAGGTCTCGATACGTTTTTTTTAAACCACAGGTGCTCAAACTTTCTCGTTAAAAACTCGAAAACACTGATTATTATTTTTAAGTATTAAAAAAACAAATAGTTGCAGCTATAAATATTTTATAATGCACGATAGCAATTATTCACGGTTAACTTAACCTTGGATTAAAAATATGAAAATAATAAGCACATTATAAGAATTACATAGAGGGCGACGTTTATTTGTCCCAGGTGTTCATTTCCTTATGATACAGAAGAATAAGATAAATAAAAAAAAAGAAATTTCTACGTTTACTTTGAGAAAACAGAGAGACACAACCAAATAGTTACTAGAAAGTCAATAAAAAAGCTTGTGTAAAGTTGTGAACTTTGGTGTAAAAGCACCCGTAAAAAACACCACTACAGTACAGAAACAAGTGTGAATCGCAGCCTACGGAATTGGCTCAGAGCACAGATCAGCCATCATTTAGGGTGTTGGGGTAATTCCCAGAGTCGGCGTAAATCAGCAGAGTTTATCAGCTAGATTACCTCAGCTTTACGGCCTGCTAACTGCTAATAAAGGATACCTGCACCCATTTGGGAACTTTCTAGACCTATCTACTATCTGATTTACGATCGATGTATGATAGTGTTTTCATTACAAAATAACGAACGACAGGATTTATTTACATTATGGAAATATTTATTGGCTGGGAAACTTCGAGTGCAGAGATCAACGGGGGTCACCTACGTAAGTGCTCTATTACTGGCTATGTTACCCGTGGCTTTGTTTGCATGTAGAGGTGAAGTAGGTGGTAAAAATTGTACTATCGATATTTAGCCTTGGAAAGGTTTCCGACAGACTTTCTTCTTTTTTATACCTAGATACTCTAATATGCGAATAAGTTTTGATTTTATTAAACCTCTTTATTTCATCATAGCCTAGTTCACAAATTAAAATGCACTTGCCCACTTATTCCTATTAAATTTTATTACTGCTTATAATTACTTAATGCTTATATGTATGATTATTTTATAGCTAGAAGTTAGTTGTGCTAGTAACATTCAGACGTATTCAATTCTACAAGTGTTTATATTTAATAAAAAAAACATCGTCACTTGATAACACAAGTCTAATAATAATGCAAAATTTAACGACTGCTTAAAATCTTATCTGCTCATTATAAACGCTACGAATGAAACTTAAAAAAAATACATAGAACATTCGACAAAATTATATTAAATATAAACTCTCTTTTATAAATTAAGTTTATAAATTAGTTAATTCTTAAAGTAAGACAAATTCTGCCCACAATCACCACACAAATCGCACAGTACCTACCACTAGATAAATTGCAAATTCACGCAAATAGAACTAAATTAACACAAAACTAAATTGTTCGTATTTGCGGCAAAGCTTTACGTAGGTACAGGTGGTGACACCAATCTCACCAATTTCGAAGGCACTTTAACAAATTTCCGCAAAGAATGTATCTCTTGAATCGTAATACCTAGTTAGATAGTTGAAAATTAAACACAATGTAGATTACCATTGCCTCTAAAACGACAATTAAAAATAAAATAAATTTAATATTTTAGTGGTCTAAATATCCAAACCAAGTTGAGTACCAATAACTGAAGTTTACCAACGTAGGGCGCGGTCAGTACTTGGATGGTCATGATGGCTCTTTGCTATTATATCTTTCTTTAACTCAATTTTTAGGGTCCTTTTTTCGAAATAGTTATGTACGGAACTATCTGTGTTCAAGTCGATTTGCACTTGCTCGGTTTTATTACATTTGCGGAACATAAGTTACTTAGTTTACGTGAAATAACAAACCACTCGACAGATCTAACATAAGTTCTGAGTAAATAAAAGTTATATAAAAACACCAGTCCGCATAAATAGAAAGAAAACCGATGCAAATAGTTTTACAAGCAGTGCCTCTGTGATTGTATTTTTTTTGGGAATTTAAATTTTGGGATACAAAAAGGTATTTTCCAAATAAACCTTTTTGTATCCCAAAATTTAAATTCCCAAAAAAATACAATTTAATATTGCGGTGGATTGCGGCTTTTTTTTTCTTTTTTAAATATTCAACGGGGTCCGGGGTCCATAGTAGATAATTAATTTCTATTACGTGCTCCCTCTCCTACAGGTCTGACTTTGTCATTTCAATGGCAACGTGAAAGTAAATTAAGCCTTAGCTAGGTGTAGTAAGAGTCGATATCCCTTAGCCAGAATAATTCTATTGACTGTTAAAAACCGATACTTGGATTTCTACCTTCCAACACTTTTCCTTACTATTATAGTCTCGGTCTTCTCAAAGTTTAAATAAATATTTCATTTCATTGGTTGTGTTTAAGTTAGTAAGTATTCTGTGCCTGTGGGTGGTAATAAAACGTATTGTTAGCGGCGGCTGGTGCCGTTTTATGGTCATGGCGTTATAAGGCGGATCATTTCACTGACAGCCCTTTTGTTTTAATGTATGGGCTTTAAACACGTTTTAATGGTCAATTCCTCTACGAAACGTGATATTTATACAATGAAAGTGAAATGTAATGCCCAAGCCCTGAATTCGTATTCTGTAAAGCCAGTTTTAAGACTCTTTGTATATCATCTTAATAAACTTACCGTTATTTAGGTCACACAAAGGTCACAGCAGATATAGTATTACTAATCAATTTTTGACAGCTTCCGAAAACAAAAGTTACCTTATAGAGTAAAGGCACCGAAGTGACCGGCCCGTCGACAAGTTGACATAATTTGTAAAATCGATTTTTAGTTTTCTTTGGAAAAACTAAAAATCGATTTCAAATTCCTTAGTGTTACAGTATGTACATATATTATCTGTGGTTTTACCAAATTCAAATGTTTATATTTTCTTTAAGCTAACAAAATAAGCACTTAGACTAGTCAAATTTTACACTATTCATTATTATAAAATAACATTATTTTAATGTTCACTTAAATTTTTTGTCCACTCTGTTTATAGTTATTTGGTACAAATACTCATCCCTCGGGAATAAAACGTTTATGCGACCATCAAGCGATTTTGTATAGAGATCCCGAGATGGTCGCATAATGATGCATTTGGATTTTCCAACTCGGTCCATAATATACAGAGTTAGAAAAAATTAATGGGTCCTGAAAGGAAACTACTTTAAATCTTTAAGATACATTCCTTTATTTAAAATATTTAAAATGGTTTCCCTGCAGGGCCCATTGATATTTTCCACCCTGTATACATTACAATTAATTAATTTCATATTCACACTTATTAGCATTTTTATTACGAAGGAATGGACGAACATGCATAAAAATTACAGACAACTAACATAACAGAACATAGATATTCCTCCATTTTTTTTGTCAATTAAAAATACTGGTAGCGGCCTGCTTTGGTATGCAGGCGCTATGAGGCATACAATTAATTCTCATGATGCTTCCGATCCCTGTTATTTTTTTTTTGAAAGTGAAAAGTGCGTAAATCTAAGACATTGGTTATAGCGAAGCTCCAAAGCTGGGACATGCCTCGCCCTCTCAAGGGGGGACAACCGTCCCAGGATCCGTCCCAGACGGATGATCACCGACAGGGTAGCGGTCGAATCCGCCCGGGAACCCGCAACCCTGTCAAGTGCCAGCGCGCCGTCAAACGAATCGTCTGGTGACGAGTGGTTTGATGACGCTCTGGCACTAAGGTGTGAGAGGAAGTATCGATGGTTTTTTAGTTGGTATGTCACTATCTGCTAACACTCTGTTTGTAGCTCAGTGGAGAGCCCAACATACCCCTCTAGCCCTCCTCAAGCTAGAGGCAATGCGCAACAGCATTTTCCCATCGTAAAAAAAAATAAAATAAAAGGTAACTACGCGTAGCTCGTAGGTCCCACTTAAAGCTCTTTGCTACGAAGTCTGCATAAATCAAGTACCCGAGCGTAGAGCTTACCTGTCGTGTTCTGGCTTAACTTCAAAAGCTTGGTATACTGAGAATAACTGTATAACTGAGAGATAATGTTCTATGTCATCCATCACCCTAACTTATTAAATAGTCTAATCTTACAATCACCGCAACAAGGGTAGTATAGATAGATCTGCTAAAGTAAATAATTTTACATTACTAAATAAGACATAATGTGCTGCCACTTAAACAAAGTCGCAGATCGCAGCTAATACCTAAGGAAGGTCCATAAAGTTTCTTAATTTTAATCACGAAGTTATTAAATTCAAAGTTACTAAGAGTAATTGCTTAAATCATAGTAGAAACAATCAAGTTTTATAATTATAGAAAAATCTTTTGTAATCTCAGAATTTCGACGTTAATCTTTGGTTTCCATATAACTTTCCCAAAATCTGTTGAGGTATAAATATACAAAAAGAGGTAATATCAACCTCGTAGACAGTATTAGTATTACCGGGTATTTACCGGGATGCAATCTGACCTGATTTATCGTAAGCATTCCAGCTGAGATTAAAAAATTAAATTTTAATGATAAAGAGATTGCTTGGCTATCTTATTTGAGAATCACTATGTACAGTTTGTATAATTAAGAGTGTGAAACAAGAGTATGTAAAGTAGATTTATTACTTGAAATTGAGATTGTTCTTGGATAATAAATGCTACTTAACAACAGCTTTCGTAAAATGCTATGCGCAACCTAACGGAATGATTTTGAAACGGAATATAAAAACGAAATTATCATTAAAACTGGGGTTTTCAATATGGATGATCTTTTGTTCAAAAAGTAATTTATTTTGTAACGGGCGTGAAGCGACTAAGTTTATTCTGAGTAAGTGAATATTAAGTTAATTATTAATAGTAAGTAAGTCACTTTAGCGAGAACACAATGCAACAATCTGAAATAATATAAAATGTATGTGGTGATTTATTCCTCCGTTGAGCGTGAGATATAAGGCTACATTTGAATACAAGGCTTCTCATCCGAATATATACAATACAATACAATACAAAAATACTTTATTGTACACCAGATACAGAACATTATGAAAGATATTACATGTGACAAGTACAATGGGCGGCCTTATCGCTTAGAAGCGATCTCTTCCAGGCAACCTTTGGATGGAAAGAATTGTGTGAATTAAAGAAAGGCAGGGGGGTACCAAGGATAGAGCTAGAATTAAAATGAACAGAATATGAGTATATAAAGATAAATAAGTATTAAATATATATATATGTATAATATACTACTTAGTAATACTTAGTTAATATATATTTTAGGGTTATTGGATGGATGATTATTAACAGATATGTACATAAATCAACAAAACATTATGAAAGCTTAGCTTTATAAGTAGCAACATATAGGAAGAATTAATGAAAGAAAGCGCACATAAAGTTCATTGTTCGGAGTATAATTTCACTTATAAATAATTTGTTATGTGCGAATTTACCTACCATAATGCATTTGTTCTTAGAACTTCAACTGGACTATTTATATTGTTTTTCTTATAATTTGCATTAAGTATAACTACTGGCAGAGGCATTATTTCACTCTATTCTAGCAAATAACATTAATAATAAGTAAAGCTCTTTTTCTATTATGCTGTAGCTACGCTGCCATCACGCCAGCTCGTAATGTTATTCTTGTCTTGTTCAATATCTCCTATCTCCTATAAGACCAATTATTATGAAATTTTGCATAGCTCAAACGCTATTCGTGTTCTTTTTTTCTGTATAAACATGTTTACTGTAGTATTAGCCGTTTTTAAGTATGGTCAAGCTTGATTCTGATGAAATAATGACAGTTCTTAGAGTGTACGTTAGGTAAACACTAAGAATTGTCATTATTTATTAAACCAAAGAGGAGATATTTATTTATTATTTGTTTATGCTCCGTTTGGCATAACAACAAAGTGAATTCGATTTTGTGTGCGCTACCATCACGGACACGCCATAGGATGCCCTATGGCGTTCAATATTTTAACTTGTATTTTTAAACCTAGCTGTAATCTTTCGCAAAATCTATTATATATAAAAGATAGTAGTGTTAGTTACACTATTTATAACCGATTTGGTAAATTGGTGGGAAGGTAGTTTACTAGGAGACGGATATATGATACTTTAACACTTTGACTGCGGTTTTTTTTCGACGACTGCGATCTTTTTTTTTACCTAAAAAATTCGTGCTGTCGCTTTACACAGCGGTTGTGTTGCGCCGCACATGCGTTACGTTCGAAAAATGTTACAGCTCTGCTGAGTCACAAAGATCTGTATTTTCTCAGCCGCTTCGCTAGTGTGGATTTACGCATATTAGTCACTTGTAGAAAACTCACACCGTTCGTTTTCAGCACTCAAAGTGTTAATTATGATATTTTACTATTTATCATTTAAACTATTTGACAATTAGATTTCCAAAAGGGGCGAAGCTGCGGGGCGCAGCAATAGAATAAATAGTTTAGTACCTATATAAAATAAATAAAGTTATACAGAAGTACTTTCAATCAAATGAACATTTAATTTGTCACACACTGAAACCCTCCGCCAATTCGTAGGCGTCAAAAATAATGGAAACGCAAAATCAGCAAAAATGTAAAAATACGAGTGCTAATTGCATTACGGACCAGCTGAACGTCCTCGATTTTATGCTGACTATTTTGGCTCTCGTTATTTTTTCTTGTCGCTTTTTGTCCGATTTAATTTAATTTTAAGCTACACGCACCTCTGTCCAAACTGAACTTACTGAGGCTGCATAAAGGATCAAATTTTAGAATTCTTAAACTCCACATACGTTTAAGAATTCGAAAATTTTATCCTCTTATTAACCTCAATCGAGCTTATGAATTCTTGATCTTGATCCAACCGGCTTTCTTGGTATGTTTTACTTTCCATGAAAGCTTACGACATACCTTTATTTTGTCCGCGCTGAGTCACTCGAATTTTCGGAATTGATAACAATTCGAACCCTTCGGGTCTCACAACGAGTTCGATTATATTCAGATAGATGTCCGTGCAGCCTAAACAGCACAAGCTGACTTGGTTGTTGGAATTGGAAATAAACATTTAAACATTCGAGTCAGCTTATGCATATGCATAATGTTTATCAATAAAGTAAATTGTAATTTTAAAGTATTTTTTTTATCTACGGCATCGCTCTGCAAAATATCCTCCTAAAACCAGAATTGGCAATATTCGGTGAGTAGCTCCCGTTTTTATATTGAAACCAATATTATTAAATACATATATTCAATTTCTATTCATCATGAAAGCGTGAATCCTCTTTGTGTACAAAAAAGTTTAAAAAAATACAGGATGAGGTGTTTCGTATCATTTCCAACAAATAAAACGAGTGAAATTTAATCTCAAGCCTTTTGTCCACCTGGAATTTAATTCAAAACTTCTTATTGAGATAAAGACTGAATGCCATGGCATTGTGCTTGCCCTGGTGCAACTCCCTCAAAATCTCACACTCGCAAAAGTCGCAACGGCAATGGGACGGCCCTCTGTGTGATTTGATACAGTTTTTTTTATACAAACGTGCTCTGAAGATCGTGCCCGTCAACTGGCCGTTTCTAAATGAAACTCAGTAGGTACATTGGTTGCAAGCACTTCCTTCATACATATAATACTGGCACTTTATTGGATCCTGTAACTTTCCATGACGCAACAAGTCTTCAAGTAAGTAGGGTACAAGGTGTTGCTCGCCACAACAATGCCAGTGCGGTACTGCTGTCGAACACTATGGTCATCACGGATGATCGTGTTTTAGGGCTCGCCATTTGGATGTCTCGTCATCCCTAGCCTTAATGACATCATCCGGCGGGCCTTTGTCACCAGCTATTTTCGCGCCACGTGGACACTCACGATAGGGCTGGTCCACCAGTTCAAAGTCGCTCAGCGAGCTATGGAAATAGCTATACTCGGAGTTTCTCTGAAGGATAGGATTCGTAACGAATACATCCGACAGAGAACCAAGGTTATCGACATAGCTCACAGAATTAGCAAGCTGAAGTGGCAGTGGGCCGGCCATATCTCGCGAAGAACCGACGGCCGCTGGGGCAAACGTGTTCTTGAGTGGAGACCACGACTCGGTAAACGTAGTGTAGGACGCCCTCCGACCAGGTGGGATGACGTCCTGCGAAAGACTGCAGGTGCTGCCTGTGAAGGCATGGTGGATGCGGAAAGCTGAAGACAGGGCGCTATGGCGATATGGTCATTGGGGGAGGCCTATGTCCAGCAGTGGACTGCTATAGGCTGATGATGATGATTTTCGCAACGAATGGTTTAGTATGTCACACCTACATTATGACACTAATCCCATTGGAATTGGGGAGGCCTATTGTGTGGGACGATACATGCGTCTACACAACTGCGCATTCCCGTCTTCCGAGGAAGTCCTTGGAAGATGGGACGGCAGATTTGGCGGAAAATCTTATGAGGCGATGCTGTTCTCGACAGAGCCTACGCATTTGCTCCCCTTGGAGTCGAGACCCTAGGTCGGTGAGATCCGAGGATCTCCGGGTTTTAAAAAATATCAGAGCGTGTCTGGTTGAAGCGACGCGTGCGTGACCAGAAGAGTTGGTGAGTATCTGGCGCAGCACGCATTGCCAGCAATGCAGCCAGCAGCGTCTTGGGGACACTTCCGACTAGTATTGATATGGATCAGTTGAGCTACTTGTAAATAGTTTGCAACAGTCTGCAGTTAAGTCAATTGTTTCAGTTGTAAAAATTAATAGTATTATCAATTAAAACAATTGAGCTAACTGCAGACTATTGCGAATCTTCTACATATAGATAGCTTAACTGGAATATCAATTCTACAAGTTTTGACCTAGATATTTGCTGTTTTTGTTGCGAAAAATGATTACTATTTACTTTCACATCAATTAGATACTGTCTCTCGCACTGTGTAGCGTGCATTTCACCTGTACGTAAACGATAGTGACTGTGGATACTTCCATTTCAACTAAATACAGACCTATACGTTGCTATCTGAACGAATCGAATCGTATTGTGGATACTGTTCATTTGTATTTTATAGACTTTTGTTAACGCTTTTACTTGTACAGATTATTTAAAAAAAAGACCACTGAAAACTAATATTCAAATAAATAAAGCAGATTTCAGAATCTTATTTCCAAATAACTCTTTTATCTCTTTATCTAGTGAAATTTCAAATTCACTCCAATGATGCTAAATAAAATTAATTCACTTCTTCTCTGTTTGAGTAAAGTAACTGTTCTCTACATAAATGTTAATATTATCTCTCATTCCACGAAATGTATATCATGACACATTCATAATGATCATCATCATCAGCCTATATTAGTCCACTGCTGAAAATAGGCCTCCCCCAATGAGCGCCATAGCGCCTTGTCTTCAGCTGACACATTATTACAGCCTAAATCATGAACATCATACCGATTTGTGTACTAGAAACAGTAGCCACACCATTCCGGCTACAAAAGGCTTTTACGAAGCAAAATGCCAACAAATCAAACACCGAAACAGAGGATATGGGACAGTAAGGTATAGGGATAAGACGATATGAGATTTTTACTTTAGTTGGTCTAATATAACTTGTCAGGGCAGTGATATTGGCCAGCTTTACATCATACTGAAATACGACATAATGAGGAACGTAATGCCGACATAAAAAGGGAAAAGATGGTATTTTGCGCAAACATAAGCATGGTCCAAAAGCATGTGTCATGTCGTATGTGGGAATCCCTTCTTCGCGGCCGGCCGCTTCAATTAGGTTAATCTCAGCGAGCTACTCATTATTTTGTCACTCAGTTATGATTTATGAGCGAAAACTATAACGATGAAAAAAGACACTCGCTCTGATGATTATGGGCAGTAAAAAAGGATTTCGAAGACATTTTTAATCCAAATTCAGAGTTTATCATAAGCATTATCAAAAGGAAGGTCGTTGTCAAAATGAACAACGCTTCATCATTTTTAATTAAACTTTGAAACATCCAAAAGCAATTTACTCGATTAACATCTGCTTCGAAAAAAAGTGTCATTACTCTTTCGTAATTTCATTTTGTTCGTTTTATTATTGATCCAATTAATTCACCTCAACTTCATCAGGCGCTGATCTAGCTAACAAGCTTACTCAATCCAATGTTAGACTTAGTGGCTAGAAAATAGGACCTTGACCATGAAACGGTGTTCCAGTTTTCATAGGCTGGCTATATGTATCTTGGAGTCAGCGTGAGTAAGGAATCTCTGGTCGCCATAATGCTCTGCACAATTATGGCAACTAGAGATTTCTTACGGTAGGTAGGTGTATTTATTTCACCACATCTTTTCTGTAGAGGATACATTGAATTCGAATATAATTAAGCTTTGTTACATCCTACCTACCAATCATACCATCGTGATAAGGAAGAATTTCACTCGTATCTTTGGTATACTTACTGGTTGTACCTACTTATTTGAAATGTTACTACGTCTTACCTAAAGTAGGCTTCAATCCCTGTACAGCCTTGAAACATTTCCAATCACAAGGGCTCCCTACATTTACTTAATGAGGCATAAAAACGTTCATGGATTGATTCAGATTCTTTGAAACGAATGAATTTATTTTAATATCCATAATATTAGCTTTTCATGTGCACGACAGCGAATATATGTGTGCCGAAGTAGCGTGGATTCGCTCTTATTTTGATTGCTTTCAACTTTATATAACCTTGTGTATCTTGGATTTCTTCATGTTATTTCAAAATTTGCAAATTTTAATATAACATCAAGAAATTTCCAGTTTCGATGAGACATGATCATCAGTGTTTTTAAGAAATTTTTTTCAGAAGTAATTTGATACGTAACATCTGTTTAGTACCTATCATGTCCTTTGCTTTTAAAAATTTTTAGTTTACTGATGACCGCGCTCAAACGGATACTCCGAAAGAGAGAGCTTTATTTTAGTAGCTATGACAATATACTAAAGTTTTTTTGTTTATTTTAGTGCAGCTGACTTAGGTATAATCCACAACAACTGCTGCATGATGCTTTAAGTACGAGTACACTTGTCGTAAAGTCCTTGATGAGTAAGTACCATGGGCACTACCTGAAATGCCATTTTAGCACTTAACTTTTCTTTTCAGGGAACAGTAAATTATTTAAGAATCCCGTATATCACTGCTGACTCATTCTAGCTCTAGCTTTTCAAGCTATGTAAATAAAGTGAGTACGTTAAAATTGTTAGTAAACGAGGTACGAGTAATGCATTTTTTTCTAACAGCATTATTTTTCTAATTTAATTTAAATTAGTACCTATGTGTTCTGAGAAACAGATTGTCAATTTCTTTTAGATTCATAAGGTGACACCCAAATTGCTGTTTCAAAAGTACGCTAAAGTAGAGTAATCGAGTTTACCCAATTGTACCAAATGGTTGGACGTCCCTTAAGGTAATGTTTGTCATTTTGCTATTTTTCACCACGGTCATGCCAAAATCGTTAGTTAGTTCGCACATGGTCAGTGCGACATTCTCGCTCCGATTGAAACATTATGTAAATAAAATGGTTTCGGCAATGTATTGCAAACTTTTTTCTACTACAAAGTAAGTACGTGCTTACTGTGTAGTCGTGGAAAGTTTCGCAACACGTTGAACAACTTTTTCTGGAACATACCGAGTGGTTTCCTTACAAAGTACTGGTGTCAAAGTTCTGTGCCAAGAACCACGGCCATCGGCACCAGCACCTTTTGTTGGTTTTTGGCACTTTACAATGAGGTGCTCATTATTTTCCATGGTAAAATATTACAGATATGCTGAGATGAATCGAGGGAGGCTCTAGGTTTTTGTATGGGAATTTTTTTGCGTAAATTTTCTAATGTTTTTAGTAGTATTATATATATGTAGTTATTCTGCTATTCGGGACGAAGACAAATACAACAAACTAAAAACCATGAAAATCGGTCCACTCGTTCTCGTGTTATAAGTCTTCGAACAAACCTGACTTTGTATAATATACAGATAACAAGATTTTGCCCGCGGCTTTGCACGCGTTGTTACTAGAAACCACGGTAACCCACGGAAATGGGATAAAAAGTATTCTTTGTCCGTCTCCTGGTTCTAAGCTACCTCTAAACATCCCCACCAAAATGGCTGAACCATTTTGGCGGGGATGTTTAGTGGTTTAGTGTGAAATAGTGTAACTAACACGACTTTCTTTTATATACATATGCATAAAGATTACATAATTTTAAATTACATGTGCTGATCCCGCTGGTTGTTTGTATGACTAAAATTAAAACACTTTTCCAGCTTTTAAGTTCCAGTAGTATATCATGCACCAGTTCTTTGCGAAGGAACTCTTGACGGCACCCACATTCATCTTTTGAAGGCAGATGGGCTAATGTAGAGCCATAAAAATACCTAATGTGTTTTTTATCGCCTCCTGCCAGAGTAGCTAACCAACCGCTCGAAAGTCATTATTTTCGTAGAAAACTATTTGCGCAAAATAAATGAAAATTACAGCATAATCAGTAATGTCAGCTTTAATATCTAATCTCCATATAATCTGGTTCCCCGGTCAATAAATAAACTTCCAATAGAACTACTCGACAATATAACACCTAATAACATAAAATATAAACTTAGATCGCACTTCTTATCGAACCTACATCATTATCAGGGGGTTTGATTCAGTTACTGATCAATTTACTTACCTAATTCCAATTTATAATCTTATTGCCTGAAATTGAATAATTTTATTGTTAAACCTATGAGATTTTATTCAGCTGACTCTCAGCTAATAACACATCTATACAAACCTTTGTGGTTTCCTTCGTGTTATTTTGAAGCTTTTTTATGTAACAATATTTTTTAAGTTGGTAAATAAATAAAAAAATATGCGTTTGTTCAGAAATAAAGCTTAAAGGAGTTATATTGGGCGAAGTGGAAACTTACAGCATAGCACGCCTTGTAATTTTGAATCTTATAGAAAACTGGTAGACAAGCAAGTATAGAGGATTTTCACACGTACTTATTGTACAAGTACTTATCAGAATCAAAATCTAGAAGATGCACTTAATTGAAAATCGGGTCCTCCACGACGGGGGCGTCACACACCGGGGCCGGGGTTTAACCCACGAACTCTGCTATTTATAACAAATACATTCTCAGTATTTTCCATATAAGAGCACAAAACACGACATTACAAGTAAAAACCAAAATAAATAAACGAAATTAAATATTCTTATATCGTTTCATACTGCGAACAAGTATTGTGGGAGCTAGTAATGGAAATATTGGGGTGATTCATGTACGACACACTCAGTGAGAAATACGATCCGAGTAGCGATCGATTTAGGACGTTTAGCTGCTAAACTCAGTTAAAGCCATAACATTCAATAATGTATGAGAAGAAATAAAAACATTGTGCGTAACACTATTCGCCGATAGCCGCCACTGGCAGGGTCTGGTAGGCTAGGGCAAGTCCTTTTATACTCCTGGGGTTGGGCTACATCCTACATCCTAATGGAGCCTCCGTTGAAATGCTGCCGTGAATAGCGCTCTTCTGTCTGTTTCTAAACTCTCTATTTTATATGTAGTAGATATTCTTTTTTTTTTTCATTATATCAAACACGAGTCCTCTTGAGTTACTACCCTAGAAATACCTACTTCCCATGACAAACAAAGCGGTGCCTGACGATGTTAATTTTTGTTCTAAAATTACTTTAACATTAAAAAAAAAACTTACGCTGAATTATGATTCTGGCGGAGGAATGGAACTTTTCTACGTCAACAAAAAAAATCATCTTATATCATGCGGTCAGTACAGATAAGGAAAAATAATCAGCATGTACCTACAAATATATTTTTAATAAGACCTACTCGACTAAATGGGGTTTTAAATGAAAGGAATCAGTTTGTACATTTAAAACAATTTTTTTTTAAATAAGCATGAAACGGGTTTTGCTCCAACTCGAAAAATAACTACTAACTAGCTTAAGGTTTCTTCATCGTTTTTTTACTTCATACCGAAGCAACAAAAATATCACTTTATTGATCGAGTTCTTGATTTTATTTGTATTACCCACTCATTTTTTCTCACTGCCTATCTGTAAACCTTTCTATCTCTACTGTTAATTTACGCTACTGTGCTCGATGGTTGAAGTAGCTGTCTAGACAGGGCACAAAGCAGTATACAAATACTTACTGGGGAGCGAAGTACACTTGTGAAATTATTTGTGTGGCTCTTCACATATTCGTTCTCCTAATTTCTTCTAAAGAAGTTTTTGGGGAGACTGAATGTACAAAAATAATAGTAAATTAATAAAAGGTATAGATGTAACCTAAGCGCTAGCATTGTTATAGCGATTGTTGCCATCACTACCTGAATGTATTTATTGATGGTAGCATACATTAGTATGCTACCCACTTGGAGTTTTGTTGTAAAACAAACTATAAGATGACTTGATTAACACGTATGTATATGGAAATTAATAATCATAAATATTTACTATATTTAATTAGATTTCCTTGCAATTTTACCGGACAAATGCTTTCTAAGCACAATTTATATTTCAGCATTGTACCACGGAGCATAAATTCGTCCTGAAACTGTACAAATACCTTCTGTTTTTCTCACTATAATTATCTACAGAAATTTTCTCACTGTTAGATAGATAGATAGATATCACTTTATTCATCATCAGCCTATATTAGTCCACTGCTGGACATAGGCCTCCCCCAATGAGCGCCATAGCGCCCTGTCTTCGGCTTGACGCATCCAGCATCTACCTGCAGTCTTTCGCAGGTCGTCATCCCACCTGGTCGGAGGGCGTCCTACACTACGTTTACCGAGTCGTGGTCTCCACTCAAGAACACGTTTGCCCCAGCGGCCGTCGGTTCTTCGCGAGATATGGCCGGCCCACTGCCACTTAAGCTTGCTAATTCTCAGAGCTATGTCGATAACTTGAGTTCTCTGTCGGATGTATTCGTTGCGAATCCTATCCTTCAGAGATACTCCGAGCATAGCTCTTTCCATAGCTCGCTGAGCGACTTTGAACTGTTGGACCAGCCCTATCGTGAGTGTCCACGTCTCAGCTCCGTAGGTCATAACGGGTAGGACGCACTGGTTGAAAACTTTAGTTTTCAAGCATTGCGGTATGGATGAAGAGAAGACTCGATGTAGTTTCCCAAACGCTTTATTACACCACACAAAACAGAAAATAATACAGAGATAAAAACTTAGAATAAAGGTATAAAGGGCGGCCTTATCGCTGAGAGCGATCTCTTCCAGGCAACCTTGGTATGGACTGGACATGAACGAACAATATAGACGGTGGCACTTTAATAAATAATTGGTAACTAATACACTAAATACCTACATTACAAACATTATAATAAACTTACATAGACATAAGGCTACTAATATTTACTGTTATTGTACCCAAGGTATTTAAATTAAATATAATTATAGATACAACCCCACAAGTTATAGTCTTAATAGCAGATATCGGCTCTTTAACGTCAGTCCACTTTCTTTTATCAAAAACTCAGCGCACATTATAAAAACAGCAGGTTTACGAACTTCCCCCGAGGTAATGATAAAACATTCATTGCGCCTTTGTACTGGCACCAGTGGCTTCATTAAAATTTGTGGAGACTCTTCGATGCTTACCTCGCCCTTATAATAACCTATTCTTTTCAAAACAGCTTACAATGGAAGTTTTCCCTAGAGCGATGGCCATTAAGAATATTCGAAAATAATTTCGGTTTTACTACCAATTGCCTACTCAGTTGAATCAGGTATCAGAGTTGCATAAATAATGAGTACCTATATCTTTGAAGTTCCTAATATTTAGACCTGTCCGTTGGTGGTGGTGGGATAGCGGCTGTATGTCTTTAAAAAAACAAATGGACAGCTGCTCCAAATAATAGTCATCATCATCATCATCAGCCTATAGCAGTACATTGCTGGACCTAGGCCTCCCCCAATGAGCGCCATAGCGCCCTGTCTTCAGCTTGCCGCATCCAGCATCTACCTGCAGTCTTTCGCAGGTCGTCATCCCACCTCGTCGGAGGGCGTCCTACACTACGTTTACCGAGTCGTGGTGTCTACTCAAGAACACGTTTGCCCCATCGGCCGTCGGTTTTTCGCGAGATATGGCCGGCCCACTGCCACTTCAGCTTGCTAATTCTTTGAGCTATGTCGATAACCTTGGTTCTCTGTCGGATGTATTCGTTACGAATCCTATCCTTCAGAGAAACTCCGAGCATAGCTCTTTCCATAGCTCGCTGAGCGACTTTGAACTGGTGGACCAGCCCTATCGTGAGTGTCCACGTCTCAGCTCCGTAGGTCATAACGGGTAGGACGCACTGGTTGAAAACTTTCGTTTTCAAGCATTGCGGTATGGATGACGTGAAGACTTATAATAATTGTCATAATAGTCTAATATTAGCCGGGAATGTTAAGCAAAACTCATATAAGTATCCAGATACCTTCCACATGCCTTGAGGCTTTCGCAGTACAGCTAGTACCGATAGCAAACATTTCTGGAACTAACAAGCCCCAGGACTCACTCTGATTTAAAAGCGGTGATGCAAGAGATGTAATTGCGACTGTATCCACAGCTTGTCGTGCAGTTAGTACAGACTCAGCCATAGTGCAAGTTACAGTTAGTATGGAAGTGGTAGAGATTATGCTGCAGTAAGTAGGGTAGCCGTCTTGAGTGCGCGTCTTTGTGTCGCAAACAATGCACTGCCTTAATCCGCGAAAGTCCTTCAGTAAAGAAACCTGCTGTGTACGACTCTATGAACTCTTCAATCACTCAAAATAGTTGAATGTAATTGTACTTTATTTAAAACTAGCTGCTCCCCGCGGCTTCGCCCCCGTGGAAATCTATGTGTCAAATTGTTTAAATGATAAAAAGTATCCTATGTTAGACTCCTGGTTCTAAGCTACCTCTCCACCAATTTTCAGCTAAATCGGTCCAGCCGTTCTCGAGTTATAAGTGTTGTAAACACGACTTTCTTTTATATATATAGATATAAAAAGTCTTGTTGGCTCAAAAGCGAAGTGAGCTCTGAAATTACTTTAAAAAAACGATTTTCCTGTTCTCTTCTTTTATTACCAACGTTGATCGGTATTTCTTATTATTTCAGAAAATAATTCATTATTATCCTAGCTGCTCTGGTTTTTTGTTGAACATAATGCACTCGTCTTCAAGAATCATGATTATTGGATACATAGTTAGAATTATGTCATTCCATTTAATTTATTCAAATTCTCATAATTCTATTATTATTAGTACAGTACCTACCTACATTTGAGGCAATCACGGATTTTGAAAAAAAAAAAAAAAACCGTATTTGCTTAGGGTCATCGTCATCGAAATCGATGAGGAGGCCGATATATACATTTGAGGCAGCCCAAGAAACCAAACTTTTTCTTTAGAAAGATCCCCTATCGCAATTTCCTACTCATTGTTCTAGGTATGTATATCTACAATAACAACAGCTTTACATACCGTTACTATCAGTAATAATCAGAAAAACAACAATTGCAAAACGATTGTGGTATTATTGCCTCAAAGGCAATTAATTAGTAATCCATAAGCAGATGTTCCCGAAATAACGGGAATACCAGTAAACGAAACATTATTGTATAGAAAAAACGTGCGGAGAATAAGTAGAAACGTTATATATTTCTCTCTAGATAATCATCTACTATTCGTCGAAAAATAAACCTTATCCCGACCTACAGTAATATTCATCATCATCATCAGCCTATAGCAGTCCACTGCTGGACATAGGCCTCCCCCAATTAGCGCTATAGCGCCCTTTCTTCAGCTTGCCGCATCCAGCATCTACCTGCAGTCTTTCGCAGGTCGTCATCCCACCTGGTCGGAGTAATATTCACAGTGACATAATACAGTGTTTGAAAATGTGGAGTAGTGTACTACCTGCGTGATAATAGGCTTATTGTAGCAATTATGCCTTTTTACTCTATGAGCCGTTTACATACAGCAGAAGGCCAGGCAGGCCCTGAAGATGGCCGTCTCGTGTGACACCCTCCAGTTACTCACATAGTCGGAGCAATTCTCCCTAAAGTGAGATCGATTATGGTACGGTATCGCTTCGTCACGAAAGTTGTTTAACTATCTTAATCTTAATATCTATTTGAGATACATGTCATATTCGCAACAAAGTTTGCTTTATAACTTATGTTATTCACGGGTAGGTTCAACATCAGACACACATTATATTAACTATTCACATGTGTAGCGGGAAGTTAATAGCAAACACCTGCTAATACAGTAAATGTTTTATTTCCGGTTAACAACTATTCACAACACCGCACAGCACCGACGGCCGCTGGGGCTAACGTGTTCTTGAGTGGCGACCATGATTCGGTAAACGTAGTGTAGGACGCCGACCAGGTGGGATAACGACCTGCGAAAGACTGCAGGTAGATGCTGAATGCGGCAAGCTGAAGACAGGGCGCTATGGCGCTCATTGGGGGAGGCCTATGTCCAGCAGCGGACTGATATAGGCTGATGATGATGATGATGATGATGATGATGAACTATTCACAATGCTGAGCCTTAACTATGTATATAGAATAGAATAGAATACAAAAAACATTTATTTAGACACAGGTACAAAATACAGGCGTAGAATAACAAACAAGGAAGTTTATCATGGGGGTAAAAGACACAAATAGGTGATATTAAGAATAAAATAAGACTACCTCCATGACCCTGCGCCGAAATAGGCAAGGCGAATATAATAATAATATATATGGTTCAACCCGGGAAAAAGGTATTCGGTAGGTACACTCCCGGCAGGTGCGTCCGCAGCAGAGTATGCGAAGCAGCAAGTGGGGGATGTCACCGAGGAGTGAGGGAAGGGGGAAACGTCCAAGCTAGTGCGGTACTTCTGATGCACGGATACAGACTGAAGCTTGCACTACTCGTGTCTTCTCTCACGGCGTGCGGGAGGCAATTTCATGCGTGAGTTCCATTTACTGCGCGGATCTCATACCCCAATGACCCCTTATCAGTAAGGCGAGAGGCCTTACTGATAAGGGATCATTGGGGTGGCCCTTTCTGGTGTTGTGTGGTTGCACACCCACTAATATACATAGGTATCGTGTTTGATCAACTTGCATACGTCGACTACGAAAAAGATCAAAATCAAGATGGCTGACATCTCTATATCGCATTTTACACTCGCTTGGAGACCCACATAATAATAATGGGTACCTAAAAATATACCTTATGTTCATTATATTTTTTTGCATATCGGTTAGTAGAACAACATTTTTAACATGAATAACATCTATTGTGAAGAAAGTATCCATACAATGATCACTTCGATCCCCAACAAACATTCAATGAAAATAATTAGTATCTAATCCACACAGAGAGCTCACTTTCCTTAAAACGTACCAAAAAGTCCTCCACCGCGTCCGTCTATTGTTTTTGTTTCCATCTGTAGTTACATACTTGGGTGAACCAAGGGTCGGCCACGACTCGCCCAACTTGTGTATGTCATTATCTGAAAATGAAAATGAAAATGAAAATGAAAAGTTTTTATTTCTTTAAGCTTACAAATAAGCACTTAGACAGGTCATATTTTATACTATTAAATTATTTTATAGTTCACTTCAATTTTTTGTCCATCAGTGGAAGAAGTGAGAAGAAACCACTAGTATGTTCATAACTTATGTGTCTAGTACATTTGATTTGCTTATTTGTAAGTTGGTAGATTTTGAGTTGGAGCAAAACTCGTTCCAAGCTTTTTTATCTTCTAAGTAATCTGATATTTTGTAATAAGCTTTTTTACAAAGAATATGCTTCACAATTTTTTTAAATTTATTTATTGATAATTTTTGCAACTCACTTGGAGTTTTGTTGTAGAAGCGTATACATTGCCCTTTAAAAGATACATTTATCTTGTGTAGCCTAGTTGTGGGCACAGCGAGTTTATTCTTATTTCTAGTATTTACATTATGTATATCACTTTTTTTAGTGAACCGATTGATATTTTTATGAGTGTACAACAAGTTTTCATAAATATATTGACACGGTACTGTCATTATGTTTATTTCTTTGAATATTTCACGTAGGGATTCTCTGAGACCCATATTATAGATCGCACGAACAGCCCTCTTCTGCAACACATCTGCGGTGCTTGTTCTGTTTCTTAAGCCTGCATAACTCGAGCGTGGGAAATTGTGACAGCACACCCACATTTATATTTTCTACTCACACAGGCGCATCGCGCATTAATAGTAGTACTCTAAAAACGAATAAATCTTTTTTTGGCATTTCGCACATGTTACATATTCATTACGCGTTTCGTCTTCATAGAATGTTTAAAAATGTCACAGAAAACACGCAATGTATTTAGCCATTAGCTAGTCGCACTGCCAAGACCGCGGCCGCGTAGTGACGTTAGGTGGGTAGCCAGCGGCAAAGGGTCGGGTCAAAGTGTAAGCGTTCTGGATTTTACCTAAGTTAGCTTTTGGTTCTTTGTGGAGATATTTGTGATATTGACAATGTTTTGCGTAATATGGGAAATGTGGGGTTTCATAGATGATCTATTAATAAAAAAAGGTTATGCAGATTAAAACAATTACAGGGGATGAAACCAATTTACTTTATTTGTTTTTCTGGTTTATTTACTTTTTTTATCTTAGTGATAGTTGTCTCATTTTCGTTCTTCCGTTTTTTTGTTTCGCGTATAGATTCTCTTTTTTTAATTGCCTCCATCAAGTAAGTGGGCTCTCTTATCTTGTTTTAAGTGTGCAACAAAATAATTATCTATCTACCTCCATTTTCAAGACATCATCTTTTTTAATTATTTCAACTTTCATGTCCACGCTGGTCCAAGCCCTAAAACTGCATTAAATTTTTTGAGTGATATGTAGCTGCCCTTGGACCTGATAATACCAGTCCTAATTCGTATTTATTATCAGGTCTCCTATTGCATCACGTTTCCAGAAAGTGATCTTTTTCGTTTTGACACGGTCATCGATAGACATTATTAGCACGAGTATGGACACTTTATTTCAACGATTTTATCATCATCTAATAATCCGTCAGGGTTTGCTCCTAGATAATTTATTTTTGGGTTCACGAATAACCCGCATTTCTTTTTGTTTTATTGCATTGAAAGTTCTTCTCGTTTCCTGCAATAATAAGTATTATTAGAAATATCTTTGTATCATGCATATTTTATTATTACATTCTATTTTCAAAAAGTTATTTTAAGGTAGTTTTTTATAAAACCATCTTCACACAGACAAAGACAGTACATTCATTCAGTAGTTACCATAACAAAACTGCGATAAAAAGAGTCAGCCATCTTGGATTTAGAAATATAATAATAAAATATAAAATGATTGCTATAACAAACAGCCTGTATATATAATTAATTACTGTGTATGTGATGTGCTACCATTTTGACACAAAGAACAAAAAAGTAGTGTATACATGGATAATATACACCTTCCTAAACTTATCGGGTAATTAGTTGCGATTTTAATCAGTATCTATGAGTTTAAATATGTAATTCGTAAGATAAAAAATACATAATAAAACTCACATACCTGGTTCGTCTACTTGCTCAAAGAATACAAATTAGCGTCCGACACTCGCGACCCACCCTAAGTGTCAATCACCCAATCCAAATTGAACTACGAACGGACGTGCTCCCACCTTGAAATCTGAGACGGTACTGCATTTTCAGGCGCGCGCACTCTAATATAAATCGAATTACAAGAAGCTACATGCGTCATACTAAAATGTATGGGCAATGAGAACGAATTGCGCTAAAAAAATTAATGATCTTTAAGCTTAGATTACTTCGTTTTGGTTTGAATTAGTAAAAAACTTTAATGGTGAATCTATTATTTATACTTTCTGCTCACGATTTAATCAAAAATATTTTCAAAAATAATAACGAAATAGCACAGAAACTCAAAGTAAAAAACGTTGATTTCGATGTTTTCGATCAATGTTGACGAATTTTTTTTTCGAAAATTAACAATTATTTTATAAATATCACGTGGTGAAAGTGTAGACTGATCTGTTAATCACTTGTATTTTTATTTGTAATGTCTTTCCATGGAGTTAGTTCTTTAATTTTTTTAAATTAGTAAGTGCCTTTCGCTCATTGTTTTAGGGACGCGCCCCTTAAGAGTAGGTATTCAATAAGACTTCTTTTTTACGACGTGTCATAACAAAACCAGCACTTTGAATGTCTCTATTTATTTCGTTAGTCAGAAAATAAAATTATTTCAGGTCAATATTAACTCAATTTTTTCAATTGTAAATACTTGTTCTTATCTTAATCCTATTCTTAGTTAAAATGTTCTTTGTTTTTATTACCAGTTTGATTAATAAAATATGAATGTCGATAAAAACTCTAGCAAGTGCCCCTGAAGATCACATATTACGCACACTACACGTTTCGTAGCTTCCAGGCTGAACCAATAACTTTCAATGTAATTCCATTCTCCTCTACAATTTATTTAACTTATTCGTGGGTTTATGTACATAAAATATGTTATTATGCAAAGTGACATTATCATACTTTACTCGGTACTGGATCCTAGCTTCGTAGGCTATAGCGAGACCAGCTAACCAACTTAACTCAGGTAAGCGCTTAACACTTATATGCTTGGATACCCATCGTTTTCTTAGGGAAAGCAAATGTTTGTTTTTTGGTCAAGACGAAGAAACCAGTTGTGGTCTCTCTATCTTTATCTAACTGTCGTTAAAATCATAATTTATCTATTCTCATTTAATAAATATTCTTAAGTTCTCATTTAATTAATTTTATGTTGTGTTCGAAGGACAAGGTCGAATGCTATAGAACAAATATTACGTTTCAACTATTAAATCGGGTACTAATAATACTAAAATTTGCTGTCAAAGCAAGTAGCAGCAGCTATTGCAATATTAATTGTGCGGTCTCCGAACAGGCAAGGTAGATGAGAACTACTACTCTTTGATAAGATGATCTAGCGGGTCACCGAGATATATTGGTGCGATGCTTCATGTTTAGTTCAGATGTTGATTGTCATTTGTTGATATCCCTACACCCTCTATAACGTCACCAAAGACAACTCAACAATTTGACGACCTCTGTGGCGCGGTGGGCGAAGGTCCGCCTGCGACGCAGGAGGTCGCGGGTTCGATTCCCGCCTCGGAACAATTGTTTGTACGATCTGCAGATAATTGTTCCGGGTATTCTGGTCGTTTTCTATATATAATAAAAAATATCTATCTATGTAATGTATTGTATTATGTATATCAGTTATCTAGTACCCATAACACAAGCTCTGCTTACCATGGGGCTAGATAATGCTGTGTGAATTGTCCAGCATTATTTATTTATTTATATAAAAATTTGAGACGTGCCCAAGCACCTCCAAGGCTATCCACTCATTATGGGACATCTGTGAAATTAAACTAAACAAACTGGTAACACTTCTTGGTATTAATATACCTGGTGAAAAAGCTCTGATAGAAGTAACCCAGCCAATTTAGATGGTTCGAGTCTTACTACTGTGATATATTCCAGGGCTTTCCAAAGAAAGGAATCCAACTTTATGGCGTACGAAGCTTTGTTTGACATTTTGGGAGTTATTAATTTTATTAAGGGGATTGAATGTCTTGATTTTGACGTAATTTCGCGGTTTATGCTCCATTACGCAAATTTTATGTTTAAGATGTGTATGTTTGATTAAATAAATAAATAAATTAAATAATGCTGGACAATCCACACAGCATTATCTAGCCCCATGGTAAGCAAAGCTTGTGTTATGGGTACTAGATAACTGATATACATAATACAATACATTACATAGATAGATATTTTTTATTATACATAGAAAACGACCAGAACACCCGGAACAAATATCTGCAGATCGTACACACAATTGTTCCGAGGCGGGAATCGAACCCGTTCATAACATACATAATTTGCTGTATGGATTTTGATTATAAGTGAGGATAGTGTTAAAGTTAAGTGATTTATAACCCATTAAGGAGACCTAAGCACTTATTTATCACCTTAATTGCAGTGAGATGATGCCAAAAAGTACTTGGCAGGCTGGTCTTGTTCATTTCTAGTTTAGTAATTTAACACAAGCATTGGTAGATTAGTGAATCTTGGCATGGCTTGGCGGCAAGATCCTATCACTTTGCATTGATGTCGCTTAAATAAGTTGTGAAAAAATATGGGCATTGTGTTGCTTTTGACAGTAACACTGACAGTTTAAAATACGCGAAGAGTGCAATACAATAACAAATAAATAATTGGATTATGAACAACGGGTACAAGGCCTCCCTACTGATGTTATCGCTACCTTTTTCGAGCCATCATTGGAGTCCCTTACGTGGCATATTCCAGCGTTGATTAAGGTGATACTGGATCTACTAATATGTTTTTGTTGGTAAAAAAGGAGCAAATAAGTCTGTATTCACAGTTTTGACGTAAGTGTATTTTCAATAAATTATGTCATTCATTGAATATACTCGATCCAGTTACAAATAAAAAATTATGAGTAAGAATATTTGCATTATATGAAAGTTTAGTCCGGATCACGTGGTCCGGTTATAATATGTGTGTCGCATAATATATTATCTTATGTGAATAACATTTGAACAGATAGCTGAGAATACATTATGCAATTCACCTATTGTACTGCGCCTGGACCTGAGCCAGATAACTCAGGGGACGTACAGTCAACAACAAAAAATCCATAGACTTTTATCACAACTGAAATACGCTTTATGATAATTCCAAAACTGAAATCTGCACTGACATTCGTACCACGGCCACGGGGATACAGTTCGATTTACTTAATATGTATTTCACTAACATTAAAGTACTATATAATGTCTATGACAGTTTTTTTTATACCTAGCGAGTAGGTGTCATAGACACGATCTTAGGCGTGCCCTATTGGATAATAATACTCTATAATGTTATCTTTGCTTTTAATAAATGCATTATATTTGCAGCCTGGCATAGCAAATGCTGCAGCTTGCTCTTGCTACAATCTTGGACGCAACGTATTCATGACTACAGTTTAATTATTGTGGGCCTCTACATAACACTGTGCTAACGTGCTACTGCAGGAATCTCTTATCGTTACCAGCTAACACTTTGGTTTAGACTTTACGATCGTTGATAACTTTAAGGTGTCAAAAAGTGGTGTTCTACGTTGAAAGGATGAACCTGTGAGGAGTGTTTTTTAACCGAATTCAAAATGGAGGAGGTTCTCATTTCGGCTCCAAAGAAGTATTATAATTCAATTTGGGTGTATGTTTTTATGAATGTTTGTTACTTCGACATTGCATAATAATTCTTCAATTAAATGTTTAAAAGTTCGTCCTGACGTTGTAAATCTACTAGGAGATGGGAATTTAACACAGCATCATTGTCTGGCTCTCGAGGCTTTGCTCCGGACATTCTCGATAAATAGCCAGTAAATTGTCGGTAACTTATTGGTTAACATTAGATGCTTCGTTTACTCAGTGTTACTAAACATTCTTGACGTATAGTGCGCCCGATGAGGCTTTGTTATTTTTTGGCAAATAATGGTCATGTTCGACGTGAATATCTCGTGCACAATACGAGATTCACCACGATTAGTGTTGCTAGTAGTCAGGCGGGAATTTTGGCTTTACTCCTTATTAGATCCAATAAGAAGTTAATTACGAGAGGTCCAGTTCCAGGTGTTCAATTTTATGCTGACTGAAGTTGTTGCGTTTCGTTGCGCTTTCTAATATTTCGACACTGTTGCATTTGCTATAATTATGGATACTTCTTTAATAACATTTTAGACTATTTTTAGTGTATTAGACTTTTGTGTGTATTTGTAGTATTGTTGAGGTTTTGTACAGAAAAAATAAATTTACAGCCTTTTAGTCCACACGCCCTATTTTATGAAGAGCATTGCAGTAGGGATCTATTATACACTCAGATGTTAGTAAAAATCTAAATCAAAAGGTTTTTATTTCCTTTAGATCTCACTCTTGGACACGTCACAAAATAAATTGTCGCTATTGATTGTCCAGACTCGTAGTAGG
Organism: Eupithecia abbreviata; assembly: GCA_943735965.1. Taxonomy (NCBI): domain Eukaryota; kingdom Metazoa; phylum Arthropoda; class Insecta; order Lepidoptera; family Geometridae; genus Eupithecia; species Eupithecia abbreviata. Next base: position 6,095,642 of record OX030977.1, on the reverse strand, counting down.
ATATTCTACTATTGATTATAATTATTGTATTGATTATACAAGAACTAACAAGGACTTCAGTGGAGATTGGTTGATAAAACAGTTTCATTTTGTATCCCATGCCAGAAAGAATCAAAACTATGCACACATTCAGTCAAGAGAGTGGTTTCATAATGCGGAGCTAGTGACAGTCACTATTATAAGGTAAACGCGCCTGTTTTATTGCAAACAGGTGAGGCTCAAGCCAGCGTTGTGAGTCTTGAGCGAACACTCTGCCACTCGGAGCTTGTTGAGAGCGCGCTATTGTGTACTAACTCTTATAGAATTAGATTACCTACCAATGACGACCGATGTGGTGCGGTGGGCGAAGGTCCGCCTGCGACGCTGAAGGTTGCGGGTTCGATTCCCGCCTCGGAACAATTGTGTGTACGATCTGCAGATATTTGTTCCGGGTGTTCTGGTCGTTTTCTATGTATAATAAAAAATATCTATCTATGTACTGTATTGTATTATGTATATCAGTTATCTAGTACCTATAACACAAGCTCTGCTTACCATGGGGCTAGAAAATGCTGTGTGAATTGTCCAGCATTATTTATTTTTATTTTTTATTCAATATGACCTTTTTTCTGAAATAAGAAATTTTAATAATTGTGTGGCTAGTCACCTCTTGAGTGAGGGTGAAACAGCGGAAGAGAGATCAAAGAGCGACTAGATAAAAAATGATAGACAAATATGTTTGAAAAAGAGGCCAGAAAATCATCCTCGCTAAATACCATGGGTAAATAATAAATTATGTTTAGAATAATAAGAATAGAATAATCATTTGATCTAACGAACTAAATAACTGTCTGCAAGTTCCCTAATATTTAGACGGTTTTTTACGTTTTCCGTGACAATTACTAATAAATATGGGGAACATTTTTATAATTATAATAAACAAAGTAATCATCTAAATCGGTCCAGTTTATAATAAATCTAACATTATTATAAATTCCGTAACAGTGTATGTACTCTGTAATCAAAATCTTACCTCTCAACTTGAGAAATGTTCTACTATGTACTTTTTGCACCTGTTGAGGGATAGGTATGCCATGCGTTAAAACTATAAATTCATGTTAAATCTATTAACACAATTACAAGCATCCGTGGCAAAACATACCAGGAGAATTCTGATGATAATTGTTCATATTCCTCCTTTTTTATAAACCTAACTAGCTGCGCCCCGCAGCTTCGCCCCCGTGGAAATCTATGTGTCAAATGGTTTAAATGATTAAAGTATCCTGTGTCCTTCTCGTGGTTCTAAGCTATCACCCCACCAATTATCAACCAAATCGGTTCAGTCGTTCTTAAGTTATAAATAGTGTAACTAACACGACATGCTAGTGGTTTCTTTTTCACTTCTTCCACTAGTGGACAAAAAATTGAAGTGAACAGTAAAATAATTTTATTCGATAATAATTTAATGTATAAAATATGACTTGTCTAAGTGCTTATTTTGTAAGCCTAAAGAAATAAATGATTTTTTACTTTTTTACTTTCTTTTATATATACATAAAGATTTATCTGAAACAAGCTTTAATGTTGAAATGTTTTACAGAGATGTTGTCTCGAGATAGTTCCGCGTGTCCCCTTACAAAATAAAGTGATACTGTCTCTTAGTTAATTGTTCTCAGCTTTTCTTTGCGAGATCCATTCTGTAGGAAAAGAAGTCTAGGATTAGAGTGCTTTCTTTGTACGAATCATTTAAGTTGCTTTTTTTAAATACTATGTAGTTTCTGCCTATGGATTTGTATACGTTATGCCTACGGAAATGTACATAACCTATTTCGATTTTAAAAAATATGACGTATGTGAGTTGATTCCTATGGATAACTAAATAAGGTATTTCTTGAATCCATTATTTTATCACACAATATTTTGGCGTGTTTTCAAACAACTACTTGAAGTTCCCGAATAATGAAAATGGGTTTCAAAGTAGTTTTGAATCCGGAACGTTTTTAAAGCACTATTCAAAGAGGTTACAAAACTCAAGGAATATTGGTGAAAAATATAAAATTTTATTGGTATCATTGAATTAAACCACAGAAGCTCTAAACAATTTTTGGTTTTGAAAGCTTTTATTCATCATTTTTTCCCCAATAACAAGAAAATATTATACTTATACGTAGAACATCGTAGCACGTGCTACATGCTACGAAGGAAAAATCACAAACTCCTATTTCACCGTGTAGGGAAATTTACTTTCTTTTTTGTGATACATACTTTTAATTTTCCTATATTCCGCCTACTGCCTTCCCCATAATGGGATACATACTTTAACCCGTAATTACTCGCGTGGGTTGTTTCACACCCCAGCGACTGTTTGATCGTATCTAGTTATTGGACTTTCGAATTTACAACGCTAATTTTTAAATATTAATCTGATTTTGTAGGTATTTGGTAGTTTTTTTCTAATTCTAAAATTGGGGTGGAAAGCACGCCACGCGAGTACTTATGTTTTTATGCGCCAGTAACAAAGGGTTAACGTAGACCTTCGTAGCACGTTCTACGATGCTACGAGGGATCGGCGTAGCAAACAAAAGACTTCAATGCGCACGCACCTTCTTACTACTCACGAAATTTCATGTTGTAGACCATCGTAGCACTTGCTACGATGCTACGGATTAATTGGCGGTATGTAAATGACGACCGATGTGGCGCGGTGGGCGAAGGTCCGCCTGCGAAGCAGGAGGTTGCGGGCTCGATTCCCGCCTCGGAACAATTGTGTGTATGATCTGAACACATTTGTTCCGGGTGTTCTGGTCGTTTTCTATATATAATAAAAAATATCTATCTATGTAAGATATTGTATTATGTATATCAGTTATCTAGTACCCATAACACAAGCTTAACTTACCATGGGGCTAGATAATGCTGTGTGGATTGTCCAGCATTATTTATTTATTTAGATTATGGCTTTATGAATTCATGTCTGTGTAGAGTAAGTGTGACATTCAGAGCTGTCAGTAGTATACAGTAAAGATGTAGACTAGTCTTCTTGTTTACTCCCAATCTTCGAAAGTTTATGTGGTTTCTTTGCTATCACAACATTTTCGACTCGGTCTAAAACTGAATGTATGTATTTCATTGTTTTAGTCTCTAGATAACGAATTCTTTAAAGCTACAGAACTAACAATAGTTTTATGCAAGACGAGGGAAGAACATTCTCTAATAACTAACACGTAGCAGAGCATTTTTTTTTTGTTGAATCAAAACTGTATGTGTTCAATATAAACAGTTTCGGTGTTTTAACTACACCAAACGCAATTTAAAGATGTCAAGTATATTTCGGTTCGAGTTGGAATCGTGAAACAGGTATTTCGCGCAGATCTCCTAAAGTGTTATGCAGACAGAGAAACTTTTGCGGCAACTAGCCACTCCCAACTAGTATCTGTTACATATACATTTAACGAAGAAACTTGTACAAAAAATATTATTGACTTGAAAAGTACACCTCAAATAAAGTTGCAAATAGCGCCTAATACGCATTATCCCTACAAAATAATAAAAAAATAATGCCGGATTATCTACATGTAATGTTATGAGTACTAGATGACTAATATAAATACTATTAATATTTAGATAGATATTTTTTTTTATTATACTTACAGAAAATATCATATCATCCGTATCAAATATTTACAGATCGTGCAAATATTTGTCCCAAGGTAGGAATTGAACCCGAAACCTCTTACGTTGCAAACGGACCTTCGCTCGCTGAGCCGGACGTTTGAATAAAGAATGATGTATAGCTAAAATCGGGTTAAGAGATCTCTTTATACGTTTCTCTCTTGTTTTTTTTTGCAGTAGGTAAATAAAAAAATATTTATTTATTTTTATGAAATTAATTCTTGTAAAATAATAATATTAAGTCTTATGTATTCAAATTAAAGCATTAAATATACAATAAAAATACAGTAAATGGTAAAAACTGGATATGTTCCAATAAGCAATCCGCAATGTCATTATCGCTAATAAAAATTTGAGTTAAAAAAATATGTATGCACATTGTACCTATTCATTAAAAGTCATTAAAACAATTGCTTAATATATGTGCCGAACAATTCGAATAAAACGTTGTTGAGTCAACTCAGCGAGCGAGACTAGCGGCAAGAAACAATTTTATCTCTTTGTAACGGGCTGATAACGAGTTCACAAGTTTACTTCGTGTTCGAGTAGGTGCCTGTGCCTACATCCACGTAAACTGAGTATACGAAGCTGGTATTGGGTACATAAAAGGTCCATGACGAAGTTAAATATAATAATAAAGTTTGCGAGAAAATAGAAGCTACGCAACTACTTTGCAACGTTGTACTAAAAGTATGTATTGTGTAATGATAATCGTGCCGCTTTATAATATTCCATACGAATCCTATCCTTTAGAGTGACCCCGAGCGGCGAGCATAGCTCATTCTAATAGCTCGCTAAGCAACTTTGAATTTATATACCAACCCTACCGTGAGTGTCCACATCTCAGCTCTGTAGGTCATGACAGGTAGAACGCACTGATTGAAAACTTTCGTTTTCAAGCATTGCGGTACCAAACATCTTGATAGTTTCAAAAGTTTCATTTGCATAGAGATTACTACGCGGACCAAGCTGCGGAGCACAGATAGTGTAAATATAAATCTAAATAAAATGTATTTTTAAAACTACTTATTTGCCAAATAACAGGGACGTAAGTTTTTAAGTTTATTACAAACAAATTTTGAGACACGCCGTAATTTTCATGGAGGCGGTGTTCCATAAAATAGTGTGTTCCTCAAACAAGTTACACACAATAACACATAAAAACAGACAGGAACGGTGTCGCTAGAAGCAGAATATATAACACGGCTCGCTGCCTGCAACAAACTTGTGCTTTACACGTCCTAGCCGTTTCCGACTTCGCATTTATACCCGTATTCTAGTGCTAGTGGAACGAACATAGGATACACTGGATATTGTTAGATATGTATGTCTAAGGACTCCCTTTTTCACATTTGAGCTCTATGTAATTTATTTATGTCCCTATTTATTTTTATCCCTCATATAATGGGCTGTCCGCTTTTCTGATGGTAAAGAGATGTTACGACTGGATATTCCGGGCTTGCTAGTGAACATGATGCTGCAATTGCTACGATTGCTTGTCCATGATTTCTATAATTTCTTAAATATTCTATTTTTTCTTGTCTTGACTTGTGGAGATACATTTTACTCATTATATATACTAACTTAAGAAATTCAAACCTTTAACATTTTTCCCTTTAAACTATCCGTCAAACAACCTTTTAACTCAAGAATTGGCTCGAAACTTTAATGAAAGTATTACTTTAAATTAGAGATGGACTCTTTCAAAACTTTACCGAAGAACTCAGTAATTAAGTTTTTAAGTAATAAAACTCAGGATTCGTTCTCGTTTTGTTACGAGATAGAAGATGCTCTCAGCGCAAAAACGAATCTTCCCGCTTATAGCTAAACTTTCGTCATTTGTCTGAACATGGACGTACCACAACGCAACTCTATACTATGTATACACTACCTTAGTACGCAACCAGAGTTCCTATCTCACACATCTCCTACCCCAAAGATGTCGGAATAGGAATAGTCGGGTTTAAATTTTGATAAGCTATATGATTTATAGAGCGTCAGTGAATTTAATCCACTTTATGGTGCCAGTGCTGGTAGCTGGAAGCAAAACTGTGTTGCCAATCACTATCTGTCTAAGTTATTCATGCTTGAAGGGAGCTAAGTGTGTACACGGCTGGCCTTTTGTTTGTGGCCACGTATAAAGTTTTACAACTAAATGACCCCAATCACAATGTCACTTATCCCCCAGCGATAAGGTCGCATTTGTGCTGACAGCCCATGTTACGCTTCTCGTTGAATACACAATTTTGCTTGTCGTACTTTAATTGAAACTTCTAATTTTGGGTATTCGTTCGTGCCGAAGTTTTGCAAATTAAAATACTAGCATGGCTCAGACTTGGAGCTCGAGAGCAACTTGAAATATTCTTCAAGTGCTTTAATTACGACGCTTTAGTGGCTTTTTGGATTTCAAAGATGCTCTTTAAGCAAATCAGTTGTGAGGAAGTTACAGCTTCTTGCATGAACTTTGATTGTTTGTAAGAACAATCGTGCCAGTTGGCGGAAATAAATAAATGATGATTCAAGACTTTTAGCTATCCACCTAATCAACGGTTTATAAACTTAATCTAGAGAAATTTTAATAATACATGGAATTATTTTATCAGCATTTCAATAGGTAGATGTATTCCTGAATGTTCGATGTGGCTGTGGTCGTCAGCGCCCCTTCACTGAACCAGCTCGAGCAGCGGTTAAAACGGTCGCTGGCCAGGTGGCAAAATGGTTTCAGTGGAATAGACTCGCTTTGAACCACAAGAAGACGCATTTCATGCATTCATTTTGCACATCTAGGCGTCAGGCTAGGAGCTGGTCCTTAACTATAGAAACAAATACCATAAATCAGCAAAATTAACGCGTATAGGAGTTTTCAGCTGGTTGGATTGCAATTATTTAATAAAATTTATTAATTAAATAGCCTACTATCCCTATGTTCTGTATAGTGTGTTTGAGTGTGTATGTATAATAATAATAACTCTAATAGAGATCATGGTAAATGAGAGACATAATAATACATTTAATTTTGTAACATTATATCTTAACGTTCATAAATTCTTTAACTGTATATATTTTTCTATTCTATCCTATCCTATCCTATCCTATCCTATCCCATATTATCCTATTCTATTACTATATATTCTAAACATAGGCCTTCCCTAATGAACGCCATAGCGCCCTCTTTTCATCTTAAATATACACCGTCCGAAAAATAAGGCCATACAATAAGGCCGCCGATTAAACTATAGTAGATTAATTATTAGTTAATGTTTGTTAAATTCTTCTACACGCCTTAAAACTAAGTTACGCATCCTGAATCGTAGCTGAGCGCCTTCGCAAAGCAACCAATCTTTCCACTCCGTACGCTCCGATACTGATCCAGAAGACGCGTAACTCAAATCTACTTGGAAAAATATTCTCTGGCAGTAGATATTCATCGTATCCCATTATTAAATTGAAATAAAACGATTAATCTTTCACTACAGACATTAAAAAAATTTGCATCTTACATTACATCGTTACAGCAAAAACGTGACTAATGAAAAGTAGAAAAATTAATAAGTAATCCATTAGTATTCCAAGTTGTTTTTATTTGATGTTCAAAGTATTCTATTGAATAATGTCGCAGAGTCACTTTCAGTCGTGGTGCTAATTATTTCTTACTGAAATAATGGCAACTAACATTTGTTTTCCCAAATGAAGTTATCAGGATAGGTGCTACAAAAGCCGGACATTATAAATAAGTTAATGTTTTCTACAAGACTCTCGAAACGACGTACTGTCTCGATTTCAGGTTTTTTAAATACAAATCTACGAAGTATAGAATGATATGTAATGATATTGTTTCCGGGAGCTCTGGTCGTGTATAATAAAAAAAAAACTATCTATGTAATGTATTGTATTATGTATATCAGTTATCTAGTACCCATAACACAAGCTCTGCTTACCATGGGGCTAGATAATTCTGTGTGAATTGTCCAGCATTATTTATTTATATGTACCAGCAGTGCCACTTCTCCTCTCCTGATCCCTGCGGAACCACCATAGAGTCCTTGGGTATATTTTAAAAAAATATTATAAACGGAATGATGCCAAAAATACATTGAGAATAAGGGAAAGAAAAGATTCCCACAAAACCCAAGGACCGAGGGGTCGTCACCCCTCGAGTTGACGCCGGGGTAATGAGGCGAAGCCTCGAGGCCCCTCTCTGTGCCCCCACCAGGGCCGGAAAGAAATCTATTGAGTGCCACTTACCATGTGCTACTCATCTTACAATTATATCTATGAGTAATATTTAGTTCCTTTCGGTCAGGCACCATGGCACTAACTTTAGTAGGTGAAAGATTTTACCTTATCCTGGGTCATTCCGAAGTAAGTGCCATGGTCAATCAATCTTTACTATATATGTATATTTAAAATAATAAAACTTGAACGCACCTAGTAATAGTTAAATAACTATAAAAATAGGTTTTCTTACGATGCCTTTTCACATTAGTGGACGTATGTAAATGGATATGAAGATGATGAAGAATAAGTAATAAAATAAATTATGGTCACACTTAAAAAAATAATTTTGGACAGTATTTGTTCAAAATTATTTTGATCTTATCAAACGTGTAAATAAATGTTTCAAAATTGCTTATTTAATTGAATACATATATGTAGCTTAAGTCTATTAACAAATTAGAATTTGACCTCATGTCATCAAAGCGATATGATAATGAAAAGTAGGAACGGAATCCAATTTAATTGATTACGTGTTGAGGTCGAAGCTAATTCATACCGCACCGCTCCGACATACACATCGCTTATCATTAGATAATATAAACGAGCAATAAGACATATCTTCATCATCATCATCATCAGCCTATAGCAGTCCACTGCTGGACATAGGCCTCCCCCAATGAGCGCCATAGCGCCCTGTCTTCAGCTTGCCGCATCCAGCATCTACCTGCAGTCTTTCGCAGGTCGTCATCCCACCTGGTCGGAGGGCGTCCTACACTACGTTTACCGAGTCGTGGTCTCCACTCAAGAACCCGTTTGCCCCATCGGCCGTCGGTTCTTCGCGAGATATGGCCGGCCCACTGCCACTTCAGCTTGCTAATTCTTTGAGCTATGTCGATAACCTTGGTTCTCTGTCGGATGTATTCGTTACGAATCCTATTCTTCAGAGAAACTCCGAGCATAGCTCTTTCCATAGCTCGCTGAGCGACTTTGAACTGGTGGACCAGCCCTATCGTGAGTGTCCACGTCTCAGCTCCGTAGGTCATAACGGGTAGGACGCACTGATTGAAAACTTTCGTTTTCAAGCATTGCGGTATGGATGACGTGAAGACTTGACGTAGTTTCCCAAATGCTGCCCAGCCCAGCTGGATCCTCCTTTTGGCCTCCTTCTCGAAACTGTTTTTACCCAACTGCAGAATCTGCCCAAGGTAAGTGTACTCGGAAACAGTTTCGAGAAGGTGACCATGTACGACCACCGGTCTTGGATCAATGTGACCATTGATCATGACTTTGGTTTTATCCAAATTCATGCCAAGACCAATACATCGGGAGGCTGAAGCTAGGCCGTCCAGCATCTGGTTCAGTTCCTCAAGCGACTCCGCCATTAAGACTATGTCATCAGCGAATCGCAGGTGTGAGATGTACTCGCCGTTTATGTTAATGCCCTTTCCTTTCCAGTCCAGCAACCTAAACATATCTTCCAATGCGCACGTGAACAGTTTCGGGGATATGACATCCCCCTGCCTCACTCCTCTGCGCAATTGGATGGGTTTAGACTGCTGACCCTGTACTTGGACACTCATGGTGGCGGCCTCGTAGAGACAACTCAGCACCTGGATATAACGATAGTCTACTTGGCATCGCTGTAAGGAATCCAGAACAGCCCAGGTTTCGACGGAGTCAAATGCCTTCTCATAGTCCACAAAAGCCAGACACAGGGGCTGATTATACTCTTCGGACTTCTGTATAATCTGCCTCACTGTGTGTATGTGGTCTATGGTGCCATATCCTCCGCTGAACCCAGCCTGTTCAGGTGGCTGGAACTCGTCGAGTCTCCTCAAGACATATCTTATTGCTCGTTTATTTTCTCGTTTATATTACATTATTACATTACTTTCCAGCATTATTTATTTACTTAAATAAATAATGCTGGAAAGTTTCGTACGGTGTATAATTTACCGATACGTTTTCTTCGGGTTATTCGTGCGTAGGTACCTGTTTTTTGTTTAATTGTGCATGTTTCGTTTAGCACCCATATCTGTCCTTACACTGTTTTACAATTTTACATGTTAATTACTCCACATTTCATGTCGATTGTACCTGCCTTTGCTTATGCGTAAGTTAAATTTCCACACCCGAAAAATTACTGACATTCACAAGCGCTGTAAAACTGCTAGCAACGTCGGTGGCAAAGCATGGCCTTTGTTCCAAACAACCTTTTTTTTTAATTTAATTGATCCTCTCTCCCTTTAATGCATGGTAGAACCTTAATAGGCAAGCATTGCTTTGCTGTGCGGGCGCAGTGCTCAGTATAAATGAGCTTTCACCTTTACGCTACATTGAAGTGTTTTCATTCGAAAATGTCTCGGGACACATTCGGTTGTGCTGCAACTACATAAGTTCCTATCTGAAATCATGGCACAAATAATCGCCCGCCCGAGTGAAGTTTTTCCGATAGGTGCTACAAAAGTTGAACGTTTCGTAAATATTTTCTACAAGACTATAGAACTAGTTTGCTGTCTCGATTTTGGGTATTTTAAACACAAATCCTCTAAGAAAAGAATTATTTGGAAGTCATTCACTTTATTTCGTGCAATTTGCATTATAACGGTGTTTATGATTCAGATTGATTATGGTTCTACAAGTATAGATGGAAACTCACCTATCATTTGGTCCTTTTTTCAGTTGTCCAACTACTTTTTGACTGTTATTATTTTAATTTGTTTTAACCCAAATAGAACATTTTGTCAGTTGCATCATGATCTTAAATTGATCGATAGAAAATTTCATACCAATATAATTTTTCATAATGTAGAGAATAAAATAATCCTGTGGAATTTTTCCGTCGTAGTTTCTAATTTCATTGAAAACTACATTTTCTGTTCACATCATAATCACGTTTGTTCTTATATGTCCTGGATACCTAGAACGATCTATTTTTCTTGCATGGCATCTTTAAGCGTAGTTTTTGTATCTAAATCATTCCTTTTTTATTGTTTGACATGTCGATTAAACAGTTTGTTGTCTATGTTAAAATCCAAGAATGACGGCATCAACTCGATGAAGTATTTCTATAAAAATATTGTAGAAGTTGCCGAGTCTTATAAAGCTGCATTTGATCCATTGGTAAGTAAATAAAAATAAAAAATGCTGGACAATCCACACTGCATCATAATCTTATTAAAAGGACTTGATCAAGGTTAAAACGGGACCTTATTACTAAACTTCGCTGTCCGTCCGTCTGTGCGTCTGTCAACAGGCTGTATCTCATGAACCGTGATAGTTCGACATCTGAAATTTTCACAGATGATGTATTTCTGTTGTCGCTATATTAACAAAAACCAAAAACAGAATTAAATAAATATTTAAAGGGGCTACCATACAACTAACGCGATTTTTTTGCTCGTTTTTATAGATAATGGTACGGAACCCTTTGTGCGCGAGACTTACTTGCACTTGGCCGGTATTTAAATGTTTTCCTTCATTACAGTTCATTCTGGCCATTGTTTTTAAAACTGGGGAATACATGGCATACACACTGCACATTGTACGTGCGATAATAGACGAGAACGTAAGTTAATACAGTTCAAAAGCTATTTATACGTATTTATTCAATCAGCACAGCTTGGTGGCAATCATAACCAGAGGAGGTACAGGAACATTTTCGATGGAAACATCAGTTTTCGTAAACAGTAATTAGTGGGAGTTAGTAAAATTTTATAAAATGATGGACGATATGGGAACAAACACTCACATGAAACTGAGCCAATCGGTAATAGCTTTTCCCCAATTTATTAAGTTTTAGACGCTAGGGACTCTCGCTTGACCAAAACTGACCAAAAATCTTTTATATCAATTTTTCAAATATGAGCTAATGTTTCTTATAAAGTGTTCCTCCTCTGGTGATGAGCGTAATAGATTTTGATATATATTATGAAATAGAATAAGAGCATATATATTAAAAATTGTTTATTAATTGATCATAATTCCAATAATCATTTAAATACTAAATAATTCGTTTCAAATAATATATTCTTATTAATTTAAACAATATAATTTATTTTATATACATTTTAATAGGACATGAATATTATAGAATATTTATTTATATAAATTTTAATGGGACATAAATATTATAGAATATTTATTTCAACTATTAGTAACACAGTAAGGCTACTTAGCTTTTAACAACTTGCAAACTGGCAGAGCTCCGCTCGGTCCGACGGCTGGTCTCAAAAGTGCCACTGCCGGCCACACGACAGCCTTTTATAGCAGCGAGTAAGCAACTGCCAGTTTGTAGGTTATTTGACATAAAACTTATTTTCTGCTTCTTATTTCACACAAATAGTTTATATATAACATTAGCTTTTAATAAATACATTATTTTACAGCTAAAACAGTGTATATAATACGGTTTTATCTACATAACAAGGTTTAAATTATAAAACAAAACAATACAATCAAATTAAGTTAATGTTTTACAATATTATGACTTTATTTTATTCAGGAGCATATACACAGTTTTACATTATGTGTATATCATGTGTTATAATCTATCACGGCCATACTGACAACTACTTCGTTCTCGAAGTACCAACTATAATTTTGCCCCAAAAATTAACCTGTTTAAGTCTCAGTAACTATCCCGCACTGAGACTATGACAGTCATACAAGTGATCTCTGACCTTCCCATACAACACCTATCACCTGCTGCAACATGAATTTTCAGTGAAGTATCAGGACAGAGACCGACCAGCAGTCTATGCATTTCATTTCATTTTATTTCATTACATTTTATTATCTGATTCAGTACCTTGGCATGAAGACCCTGTCACCACTGCAAATGACATTCAGGTCAACATCAGGCAAAGAATCGACCAGTGTTTTACCCACCCACCTATGTGTATGCTCCTTACAATATTATTCTTATGAAATAATTATTCAAACAAACTTATTCATTAAAAATATAAGTTGTTCAATTACAGATTTATCCAAAATCGAATTTACTAGTTAGTTAACTGTATACCATCAAAATGAATATAATTTTATGTATCTGATCCAAACAGTATCTTCAATAATTCATTTTTATTTTTGTAACACAATAATCTATCATATTCTCTACCAACTGTATGAAAGTATATTTATCACTGTTCATGTACACACATATTTATGTCCAATATTAGTACTGAATCAACACAAATAATATAAGCAGGTACAAGGATAATATAGGAGGTAAGGTTGATCACTTACATGTTAACGAGTCTGAACATCAACACCTATGGTACTTTAGGTACTTACAATTTTTTACTTTGTTTTTTTCACACCCGGCATTTTAACAACAGTGTTTTATGTTTCCCAATTAAAATTGGTTATTTTCATCAAATTATTTAACAGTTTTAGAGCATAGCGGTTATGGGAATAAATTAATAAATTGAAATCGCCTATGGCTAACGATACTAAATCACCTACCTAACAAACTTGTTATTTGCCTTGTAGAATAACACTTATGGTCTTTTTAACTTGTTTGAGATCAAAAGAGAACGACTCTATCTACATCTGTATTCCAAGCTGTTATCGTCCCAAACCTCAGACGGATTCACACAATTTTATAATTGAATTATTCCTATTCGTTTGGCCAATCTGACAAAACATTACAACATACTTATAATGTATATAACACGATCATATATATTATACTTAATTACTGTTGCATAAGAACACACCTAAACAACAAAGTTCGTCCGAATTATTTTATTTCTTTTGATGAACTTGTTTCCGAAAGCAAAGGGCACAGTGTTGAGACATTAATATTCTGCCTGTAATACCACAATACATCTATGAAAATTTAATGTATACCGAAAAAGTGTGATGTTCATAATAGAAATACAAGAACAAGAAAAGAAATTCAAATTTGTGCCCAGCTCCAAAAAAATATTGTCATGTTTCTTAAATCGCATTTTATTTAGATTTAGATAAGCAAATGAAACTACTGAAAGTACTAGACATAAGTGATATATGAACACACCAGTAGTAGTAATCTATGATACCAGTGGTCTCCATTTCACTTCTCCAAAATAATTGAAGAGAACAGTAAAACAGCAAAATATTCTTACAATAATTCATAGCATAACATTTGACTTGTCCCAGTGCCCATTCTATAAATAAATATTTTGACTTTGAGACAAGAACCAATAGTTTTAAATTGAACCAAAACATCTTGTATCTATATAAATTGGAGGTGAATTGTACGAGTCAGCCAAATAGGTACCTATTACCTACTAATACAAAAATAGCTTTTCTAATTTTTTTTAATGGTTTTAATGAGCAAGGACTTTCAGTTAAACGTAATACCTCTTTTTATGGCTAATGAACGTCATAATGGCAACATAAGATCAAACATTTTTTTTTTTTTTCTTTTACCTTCATAAGTAACAATGTTTATTTTATTATCAAATTGCCTCGACTCGAATTACTAATAACTTGCACAGTAATAGTCGAAGTAATAGTCAAAAAGTCTGTTTACCTCTGACCGATGTTTCTTATCATATATACTCGCTATACCCGCTGCAAATATCAAAAGTCTAAATAAAGTCTACGGTCGCCGGTCGCCAGCGGAAGGTTATTTTTTTGTAGATTCTCGTTTTATATTCACAAGTATTATTAACAGAAACCGTTAAGTTACCTACAAAAAAACAAGCCCTTTTTACTTCCAAACGTAGGTAGATAGATACATTGAATTTAGAATGACTCCGAGTTTAATTTTCTAAGAGAGAGATGACTTTTCTATTTGTTTATATTATATGGTCCTATTATTTTAGCACTTTAAATGAATGCCTTTTTGTTAAGTAACCTTTTTGTTAAGTAAAAATAATTATGAGAGATAATTACCTAACTACAACATCATGTAGTTCCTTACTTGCTTGAATTTGAAAGTACTTACAAACTTCATATTATTTTATTTTTATGTCAAATCCATGATGACATGACTAAATAAATAAAGCCAAATAACATGGCATCAAGATCAGGTACCCATCAAGTCTTGCAACCAAATTACATGGTTACACAGTCAAGTCAAGTCATGGCACTGTCAAATCACATGACACACCGTCAAATCACATGACGTATCGTAAGCCTGCCAAATCACATGACGTATCGTATACCTGCCAAATCACATGATCAATCACATTTTTTTTTTTGATGTGGTTCGCTTGAGTATTACGTTGAGGCAAACGGCACTGTGTTTTAGTACGTATGATATCTATAATATAAAAATGAATCGCTGAGTGTGTTGCTATTGAAGTACGAGGATGGTTCTTACGGAGAGAAAGAGATAAACAAATGACCACCCTGGCGAGGCTGGGACGGGCTGCTAGTTTGCCACGGAAATAAGCACCTTTTGACCATAAAGGTCCTTGGAAGTCCCTACCGCTTTGCTACAAAAGACGTTATTTAATATTTATGTCAATGAATTAAGGAAAACATAATTCAAAGTGATTTTCTTACTCTGCTATTAAATGATGCCATTTACATACTAAATCGACTTAGTAGTAAAAACTACTTTTGTTTAACCTACGTAAATCTAAACATGCTTCTTATTTACTGTTTACTGGCGGAGTTTATGGTGTTGCACCAGCTGTCAGCACTTTGGTTGTTGATCGAAAGGCAGCAACTGGGCACTGGACAGCATAGCCGCAGTACCCTGGATAGCGTGGATGTCTTGCCATGGACAGCGTGGCAACAGCACCCTCACGCCGACACAGCCGCTGGAATGACATTCAAACCAAGCAAAGTATTTTGTAAGGAATGATGTCCCTACTATGTTCTATTCGACATTTAGCTGCAAATTATGTTAACAAATCCCAGTCACAATAACATAGATAATATTTATTACACCATCAAAAAAAAAACGTGGTGCTGACGTCATCCAAAGTGGTTCAGAAGTATTAGTAATTCTATGAGTGGGGTTTCATAGGGGGATACAATTTTGGTTATTTTTGACGTATCTCTTACCGTTTACGAGATAATTGCAAAAAAGTCTTTTACTCTATAGTTAAGGTAGATAAGTAAAACGTGACTCGGTACCAAGTTTGTTTGTTAAATTGTGAGGCACAAACGATGGCCTTATCGTTAGTAGCGATCTTTTCAAACCAGTTATAGACAGTGTTGAAGGTTATATAAAAAAAATGCTGAAGTAGGCTTTTGCCGGCCATATAATAAATAAAAATTGTATGATCGAACAGAGAATGCGAAGTACAAAAATAACACGTGGTTTTTATGGATTCTACCAATTACTTTGTTTGATCGGTTCTATATGTCCGACTTACACATCCTTTTGCAGGTCATATGCAAATAATTGGACGATGAACCGAAAAAAATGAATAAAAAAAATAGTATGTGGTTATGGATACTATCCCACTTCTGATAATAGATTTTGATATATATTATGAAATAGAATAAGAGCATATATATTAAAAATTGTTTATTAATTGATCATAATTCCAATAATCATTTAAATACTAAATAATTCGTTTCAAATAATATATTCTTATTAATTTAAACAATATAATTTATTTTATATACATTTTAATAGGACATGAATATTATAGAATATTTATTTATATAAATTTTAATGGGACATAAATATTATAGAATATTTATTTCAACTATTAGTAACACAGTAAGGCTACTTAGCTTTTAACAACTTGCAAACTGGCAGAGCTCCGCTCGGTCCGACGGCTGGTCTCAAAAGTGCCACTGCCGGCCACACGACAGCCTTTTATAGCAGCGAGTAAGCAACTGCCAGTTTGTAGGTTATTTGACATAAAACTTATTTTCTGCTTCTTATTTCACACAAATAGTTTATATATAACATTAGCTTTTAATAAATACATTATTTTACAGCTAAAACAGTGTATATAATACGGTTTTATCTACATAACAAGGTTTAAATTATAAAACAAAACAATACAATCAAATTAAGTTAATGTTTTACAATATTATGACTTTATTTTATTCAGGAGCATATACACAGTTTTACATTATGTGTATATCATGTGTTATAATCTATCAAGCGCCTCATACTGTCCACTAAAAAACCTTGTATACGTGATTAACGTTAATGTCAATGCAGTTTACTATTTTGCAGCAAAATAATTTCTAATTTTTTATATTATCTATTTACAGGTAGACTTTCAGTTTTTCTTACTACTTGGTGTCAGTGGAATGGTTAGTTTTTTCGCGCCTGCTATTTTCGCCGAATGGACAGCTTCTCAACAAGAAAAAATTAAACTCTTACTGCAAGACAAACTTTTTTATGAAAAAGGTTAGAATGATTTGGCTCTTAAATTGACTTAATAGCGCAAAGCAAATTTTTTTTTATATCTAATAGGAAAACAATCTGAAATTAAGATCGGTAAAAATCATTGTGTAAGTTGACGTTGTGTAATGACGCTTGCAAAATCCAATGCCTTTGAGGTAATGCTAGCTGACAGGACCGCAAACAAAGAATGGGGGTAGGGTAGGGAGTATAATTACATTATTAAACTAGTGTCTCTCCAGTGACGCCTACATCGCATAGTTTGCCGAACAGAGTGAGCGGTGACCACGCGACTTTTTTGCAATACTTACAACTTTGAACTCGTGATATCTTTCGAATGGAAAGTCCAAATTAAATTATTCGAAAATTCATATAAGGGTATTTACGCAGTGTTGAATATATGGTATTATAATTATTTAGTCGTTATTTATTTAATACTTTTATTGCACACTTAAAAATAAAACAATCAAGATAAAAAATACTACAAGATATGTGACAACTTGGCGGTCTTATCGCTAAAGAGCGTCTCTACTCAGACAACCGTGACTTATTATGCTGATACGATAATTTTTGTAGAAATATGTTCTGCAAAGTCTTAATAAATTATTTTGTTCTTTCATCAATAGTTTTAGCAGAACTATGTAAGGAATTTTTTAAGGTAATTTTTTACACCTTGGGTTACATTATTGGTGTTTTAGTAAGGTTCCCTATTTTTTTTAAATAAATATAGCTTATGAGAATAAGAATAAGAATAAGAATATATTTATTGTTAAATTGTGTAAAACATCCATAGGAAAGGTCTTAAATAATAATTTAGTAACAACAATTTATCCATTTCGGACATACAATATTTAGACAATTAGTATCAGTACTAATTAGTAGTAATACTAACTACTACTAATTGTACAGGTAGGTTTATTTACATCTTAACTTTAACTTACTAACTAGTATCAAAAAACTCTTTTATGTTATAGTGCGCACTACTAACAAGCCAGTTTCTTAATCTAGTTTTAAACATATTTCCATTAAGTTGTTTTATTTCTAAAGGAATGTTGTTAAACACTTTGATAGCTGATATATAGGTACTTTTGTAAAACATAGTATTATTAATTTGAGGAATACACAAGTTTAATTTATATTTATTTCTTAAGTTTTCTTGTCGGTTCGATTTTATTTTAAAAAAAGTTGAATTATTTTTAACAAATAAACAGATCTCTAGTATATATATACCTGTCAGAGTAAGGATATCATTTTCTTTGAAAACATTGCGCAAGGACTCAGTTTTTTCTAAATTAAAAATTGCTCTTATGCATTTTTTTTGCATGATAAATGTTGACTGCACATCAACTGAGTTTCCCCAAAATATCACCCCATAGCACAATTGAGGAAAAACATGTCCATAGTAAGCATTTTTTGCTACAAATGTAGAGGAAACGTTACGAAGGATATAAAGAGCATAGCAGTACTTAGATATTTTATTATTAACTTGATTTATATGAGATTTCCAATTAAAATGACTGTCAATTTTTATTCCAAGAAAATTTATTTCGCTGACTTCTTCTATGCTGTTACCCATGTTTGATATGTTTAGGTTTATTGGACGTGTTTTATAATTTTTAAACCTTATGTATTTAGTTTTTTCAATATTTAGTTTTAGATTTAGGGCGCTTAGGTAATTTATTATATCTTTTAGGGTTTTATAAATTTCATTTTCAAAATCCTGAATGTTATCATTTATTTGAGGTATAAAAATAGTGGCATCGTCTGCGAACATGACACAAGTATTGTTTGTAGTATGTCACACACACAGAGAATAATGTAGCTTCCGAACGGTGAATTAAGTTTTCAAATCGCTCCAGTAGTTTCACAGCCTACTCAATGCAAACAAACAAACAAAAAACAAATCTTTCCTCTTTTTAATATTAGTATAGTTGTGATTCGCAATGCAATTTTTGCCAACTTAATTACTCACTCAGGTCAATTACAGGATGTCTTAAACCTTATTCAAGCGTGGACTAAAGACTGGATGATCACGCTTAATGTATCCAAATGTAATGCTACGTCTGGGGTAAACTAATCCCAAGAATACATACACTCTGAATACCCCTCTACCTTCAGTAAATCAACATAAACCTGGGCTTTATAATTACTACTAACTTCAAATAGAAAAACACATAGCAGGAATAGTGAAGAAAGCTAACTCATTTATCTATGTTATCGAAGAGCTTTCCGAACAATGACATACATGACAATACATGATTCATGTATGAGGGTAACAAATCAACATCGAGCTATGCTGCGCTGTGCTGTGTTTATTAAGCTACGTTTTTTTAACAATCAACATCAAGCTGTGCTGCGCTTTGCTTAGCTCAGTATTAAAAGTAATCAGCAGCTCGTGTAGTGTAGTCGTTTATCTCGTCAAAAATGACTTTATTTTCAAAAAAAACGTAAACATTACGACATAGTTGAATCCGATGAAGATGAAAGTGAAGAAGAAGCGGATATGGATATTTTATGTGTTATTTTGTCGTTAAAAGAGTCCAGTCACGGTAGCTTGTTACCACACACCATACGTGAAAAATACGGAGAATTTAATTTTCTAAAGAATATTGCCACTGTAGACGATTTTTTTTAAATATTTGCGAATGACTAAAAATCATTATAATTATTTACATTCGTTAATAAGTCCATATATAAAAAACAAAATTGACTGTAAGAAAGCCATAAGCACAGAAGAGAAATTAGCAATCTGTTTGAGGTAAGTAAATTATTTGAAGTGTTCAGTTCGGCACAGCGCGGCTCAGCACGGCGGGGAGCGCGCCTCGCTCAAGACTACTGCGTTTTTAAACAGAGCGTAGCCTCACACAGCACAACACAGCATGGTTTGTTTGTATCCTCATTAAAATATTAGACGAGCGAGTTGACCAAACATAGCACAGCGCAGTACAGCGCAGCATAGCTCGATGTTGATTTGTCACCCTTAGACATCTGTTGGACTATGGTTTTCAAATATTATATATAGGAGTCACTACTTCCAAAAAGACATAAACCTACAGGTACAAGAAGGCCACAAAATTTCCATAAGCCTTCACCGGATGCCGTACCCAGAGAGACTAGCCGCCCTACGCCTTACTTGGTAGATAGACGCCTCCGTGGTGATCTGATTGAATCCTTCAAAATTATATCGCACTCTTAAAACCTGTCTGACATTCACAAAAATTATAATACAACGCAAAGGTGCCATTCAAACCCTCTAGGGGCCATAGTTTCAGAGTAACTCGTACACCATCGAACATTAACATTGCTCGTCACTTCCTGAGCAACCGAGTGGTACACAATTGGAAAAAGCTTCTTGAAAAAGATCCCTATGTCAACAGCTTCAAAACAGGCTCGACCACTGGTAACAAACGCACAATCTGAGTAGAATAACAAGTACATGAAAAAAATTAAGTTTTATAAATTTCAGATGAAATGCGTCAGCGGCAGTTGAAGCAGTTCCTGTGGTACGTGGAGGCACGCGGGCTGAGGTTCCGGGTCTACAAGCTGATCCCTCTGGACGCCAATCTCCTCACCATGGTGCTCAAGTTTATCGTCACCTATGTCATAGTCATTGTACAATTTATCTATAAGTAATCTTTAGTTCCTTTCGGTTAGCCATCATGGCACTAACTTCAGAAGAAGGTAAAATATTTTACTTTCTCCTTGGCCATCCAGACATTAGTCAAAATAAAAATCAAAAGTTTTTTTATGTCTTTAGTTAAAAAACCACTAGTATGTTCATATAACTTATGTGTCTACATTTTGATTTGCTTATCTATTGCATAAGTTAAACCAGAAAATAAAGTGACCACTTTTAGCGTTTACCTTGTTAGTGTTAGAGTTTTAGAGTTGAAGCAAAGCTCGTCCCAAGCTTTTTTATCGTCTAGATAATCCGATATTTTATAATAAGCCTTTTGACAAAGGTTGTGTTTGACAATTCGCTTGAATTTATTGATTGATAATTTTTGCAATTCACTTGGAGTTTTGTTATAGAAGCGTATACATTGCCCATTTGTTGTGGGCACAGCGAGTTTATTCTTATTTCTAGTATTTTAATTATGTATATCGCTATTTTTAGGGAACCGGTTGATATTTTTATGAGTGTGGAACAAGTTTTCATAAATATATTGGCATGGTACTGTCATTATATAAATATAGAAATGAATCTCTTCAATAGCTTATCTATGTGTGGGCCCCATTGAAATTTATTATTAAAAATACGGTATTGTCTACAATTTCTAACGTTTCTCCTTTTACGTTTACATCAGCCTTGCTTTCAGCTTGTTTTACATTAGGTAAAATAAATCTTATACATTTTATTTTGGTTTCATTAAGCAAAAAATTATTGATACTAAACCAATGGACTAAAACCTTTGAGATTGCAGTATTTACATCGTTAAAATTCGATCAATAGATTCATTAAATATAAAAGCTAGATCTGGTGCAATGGTATAAATTAAGGGTTTAATAATTCTAACGAAAAAACCCCATAGATCTGCAGTTTTTTTTAAATATTTATTTATTTATACTTGCACGAAAAACATAACAGAAAATAAATGATGGACTGTCATTTTGCTACGCATATTTGTCTGCGCCCGTATTGCTCTGCTGAGAGCCGTGATGTGTACCTTGCTACCTACTGTACCTCAAGGTAAACTCAATACTAGGTACTGTTGATCTTCCCGGATAGTTCAGGCTATTTGCGGATGGGATTGGTTTATGGTGTGTTTATCTCATCAGGACCAAACCAAACATCGGAGTCCACTCAGAGATGCATACAGGTTTTAATAAATCGATTAAGCCTTCGATTCCCTGCCGGAACGAAATAAGCAGAACAAATCTCAACGACGTAAATTGGTCTAGTCTAGAGAACGCGATCTCCTTATTCGGCATCGCTGTAGTACTTCCGATTTTGTCACACCGAATCATATTCTTTACTGATAGAAGATATACAATGGTTATATGTAATACAATACAATACATTTATTCGTAACACCAAGTTATACGTCGAGTACAATAGTAGTAGTGGTTCTATAAAAACACTAGGTACTAACTTCTAAGTACACTAATCATTTATACACTCAAGAAATTCATAAAATAATTAATTATTGATTTTTTATTTATTATATTTATTTACAATTGTAATATTATTTTTCACAAATGGGCAGTTCGTCGTAAGGCAAAAGACAAATCATGTGGGCTTTACTTATAAATAAATATTACTTTAGAATGTATTGTGATAAAAAGTTAGAAATATACATATAACATACCTTATACCCTTATTTTAACCGATAAACTGACAATCGGTCTCCACTCAGCATGTGCTGTGGTAGAAATGACCATACCATAGCAGCTCTGGTTTTCCGTCAAATTTGTGTTTGTGTGTGTGTTGTTTTGGGTCTGGTAGATAATCATAATATGTTTTAGGTATGTTCTGTTTAAAGGCCGGTTCAGCAAAAGTTATGTAGGTATGCCGTGATCCTACTGTCATTAAAATATCAATTGGGATACCGCGCGATGCACAACGAATCCAAGCGAAATTTACCCCTACCAGGTAGCAGATACCACTTAGGTCTGGTCTTAATGTATCCCTTGCTGTGAAGGACATGCGCTCGCAGCCTTCAACGCCACTCCCATTATAGACTGCTTTTATCATGTAAACGTTTAAACAGCTTTATTGAGTCCCAGTTTCACTATTGTCTCTTCAATGACATCGTGTTTGCTCAAACAGACGGAATACGGTACAAAGTTTTCCTGTTAGCTTTTTTATTTGCTGAACCATTAGCGAGTTTTGAAATATTCAACGTGAAAAACATTTTGATGGAATTGTTTGTACACTGTGACGTTATTACGGTGTTCTCATCAATATTTTTTATTTTTTGTGTGCATAAAACCTCCTTCTTTCGAAGGATTTTCTTTTTAGAGGCAGTGCGGTTGTGGAATGATTTGCCTCTGGATATTAGAAAGGTAGAGACGCGAGATGATTTTAAACAAATCGGCATTTTCTTAATAATTGGTGGCGGCGGCGCTAGTTTGCCTCGGGTACCGCTCAATTTATATTAATAAAAAAAAAATATAGCCTTCTTATTCTTCTTGAAGTATAGTGAGCTTTGTTTTATTATGTGGCACAATTTGGATTGACTGTGTCAACAAGACTGCCAACAGACCGGCCAGTTCCTGCCTGTTATGGTAGCGTTTTCACAATATTATAACACTTAAGGACCCTAAAGGGGAGTTTCAGTAAAGAGATTTTCGGTGCTGATGTAATGGTGCTGAAGTAGCATGAGGGTTGCTGCTGAGGGTAATAATTAAGGGCAGGATTATTGCGAGTGCTACCTTTTCAATTTGGGTTAAATTTGCTTTTAATTGAGTTACTTTGTGTTAATAGAGATAGGGTTTTTCCATAGAGTATTATGTATTAGTAAAAGTTCAAGTTCATGAAAAAAAAAATCTATAATAATAGATACTATTAAAAATAAAAAAGCTTTCACAATTAATAAAATCGTAAGACAATAGTTGATCCCCTCGAATTACCCTCTTTCGGTTTAGTACACATGTTACGTGGCACCACTTAGTTTTTTGAAGGTTGAGATATTTTGTGATTCCGAGTTCACTTAATTCGGGATGTCCCAAAATGTCCTCTGTTACGAGTTAAATGTCCCGATCCGGCTTCACGATCTATTACGCTATTCATCTCCATATTGTCGGAATCTGTAATTCACTCATTGTTACTGGACCAGACTAAAATTTGTAGTACGAGAGTATTCAATATAGGACACCGTGACGTAGTAACTTAAATACAGAAAGATATTTTTTTACTGTGTCACTGTAAAAATTTATCCACCTAATTGGCTGAGGCTAGCCTTGACTCACTGGCCTATAGAGCCTGTAAAACAAATTTAACAAACGACATTTTGACGTCTACGTTATTTACGGTAAGGAACGAACTGTACTCGTAGATGCTCTACGAAAAAGGCGTAGGGGGCTACGACGTAGAAGTGCTACGCCATAAGTAATAGTTATAAGATCACCAAAAAAATTGTTTTTTTTTATTAATTTCTTTTTTTTATTACTTTCTTGTTTTGGTTATTGTGTTGTTTTTTCCAATTATTTAATATTTATCTTTTGTAGATTTATGTGACTTTCTAATCATTATACCTATGATGTCTGAAATAAAGAATTCATTATTTATTTATTATCAATTAATTCAACGTTTCCGTAATTAGAATTTCAAGGAATCCTCATTTAGGATTTTTGCTCCACAAATAAGATATCGATTCAAGAAAAAAAGGAAACTGCTGATAGATAGATATTCATGTTCCTTTCAGCAAAAAATTACAACAAGAAATTGGTTAATTATTTTAAAACCTGTGCCTGAACTTGAAGATTGCCTTCTTCTTGTCTATGTGTACCTACTTGCACAACCCATCCCAAACAAGCTGTTTCAATTGCTCACTGAGCATAAAAATAACACAGAACAAGTGAAGCGTGAAACTATCCGCGTGACAAGGGTTTCGCGCGATAGATTTTTATATCCACGAAATGAAAGTCTGTCAGGATTACTACCTATAAAGGATGAATTCACTTTATCTGGCCATTTCACAAGTATTAGGATACAAATACAAATAATTTATTGATAACTCCAAGTTACAAGTCAGAAAAGGGGCAATCAATATAAAAGTTAATCTATTGACTTAGTATAACTTTCATAATGAATAAATATATTAAATTATTTGTGGAGGTTGTAAAGATAAGATAAAGATACATTATCTATAGATATTATATAATGCTCGTCAAAAATTGCGTATTCATTTGAAAACGTTTATCTCTAGGATCGCACGTTTTAACTTAGCCTTGTGAAATGGCACTGAATTTTTTTTAAAATTATAACAATAGTATTTTTTCGTTAGGTCCATACCGAATCGGCTTAGATTGGGTAAACTAGTTAAAAATTTTAGGTTAGATTTACAGATAAAATTTGTTAATGATTTGGCTTTGAAACTAATCGATATTACCAGCAATTTTAATTTGTTTTAAAGGAATGGATAGGCTGAAGGAAACGATCTGGTTTATTCGATAAAAATAAGTTCCCGCATTTCGATTTCAAAAGATTCCAATTACAATGTTACGGAAAGTCCCTAAAGAACCCAGAGCCCCAGATAAATGTGGGACAAGCCGCAGCAGGTTTTAGAACAAAGGAAACAAGTGACGATTGAAACAAAACAACGCTTTCGGCTCACCGCAGGGAGATCAACTTTGAAAATGGAAAACAGAAAAAAACAGCCGACGCACGATTAGAGATCAAATGATGTTGTTTAAAATTATAAGAAACATGGTCGACTCACCGTATTTACTTAGTCAATTTGGTATAAAATGTCCACGTATACGTATACCTGCTCGTAAAACAAATAATCTATTTATGTTAAATAGTCATAAAACTAATTATGCAGGCAATTCTTTTATTCCTAGAGTAAGTAGGTTGCACAACGAACAATTTTCTGAATGTGACATATTTTTGCTCTCCATGAATAACTTTAAAAAACAAGTTTCTCTCTTAGGTTAATTTGCTTTATATAATATGTATATGTATATATTTGTATCATTCATGCATGATTTGTCTATTTTGATTTGTTGTTTTATTAGTTTTCCAAATTAGCGTCTGTAACGTTGTTGTGTTTTTTTTAATATAATGTTTCTATTAGTGGCATCTTGATTGGTTTATACAAACATATATTACTGTTAATTTTAAGAATATTGTAAACTGTTTGTGCCTTAATAAATGAAAAATAAAAATAAACAGAACTCTGAAAACCATTTATTTAGAATGTGTATTTTCATAAAAAGCAAAAGCACATAGTAAGTACGATGCGTTGCGTCACTCCGTTCAATACATCGTTATTTTCGATGACTACCGATGTGGCGCGGTGGGCGAAGGTCCGCCTGCGACGCAGGAGGTTGCGGGTTCGATTCCCGCCTCGGAACAATAGTGTGTACGATCTGCAGATATTTGTTCCGGGTGTTCTGGTCGTTTTCTATGTATATTAAAAAATATCTATCTATGTAATGTATTGTATTATGTATATCAGTTATCTAGTACCCATAACACAAGCTTTGCTTACCATGGGGCTAGATAATGCTGTGTGGATTGTCCAGCATTATTTATTTATTTATTTATTATTTATTTTTGCGTAACCATTCGTACTGGTAATTATATAAAGCTGAGGACGAACTTAGAATACATTTTTTTACGAATACATTTTATTTTTGACTACCTCTGTGGTGCGGTGGCCGAAGGTCCGCCTGCGACGCAGGGGGTTGCGGGTTCGATTCCCGACGGTACAAATTTGTACGATCTGCAGATATTTGTTTCGGGTGTTCTGGTAGTTTTTTGTGTATAATATCTTTTTATCCCATGGGATAGAAATAATCTCTAAACCTAAACATCATATAATAATTTGATTTGAAAAAACTAAAAACCTACATCGATCCCTTAGTTTTTATTAATTTTATATAATAAGTTTTCTGGGATAAATAAAAATCCATCGGGAATACAATTTTATGGGACCAACTCGGAACATTGTAATCATCGTCATATCATCATCATCAGCCTATAGCAGTCCACTGCTGGACATAGGCCTCCCCCAATGAGCGCCATAGCGCCCTGTCTTCAGCTTGCCGCATCCAGCATCTACCTGCAGTCTTTCGCAGGTCGTCATCCCACCTGGTCGGAGGGCATCCTACACTACGTGTACCGAGTCGTGGTCTCCACTCAAGAACACGTTTGCCCCAGCGGCCGTCGGTTCTTCGCGAGATATGGCCGGCCCACTGCCACTTCAGCTTGCTAATTCTTTGAGCTATGTCGATAACCTTGGTTCTCTGTCGGATGTATTCGTTACGAATCCTATCCTTCAGAGAAACACGAAATTGTTTAAAACGAATTGTTGAATAATCATTGCAGGTTTTGTTCAGCGACGTAGGATCCCCTTTGTTATAAATATAGGCCGTGTAGCTTGCAGGCAAAGCTGCAGTCCATCAACGTCGCAAGCAAGGCCTCCCACTCCATCACACATTCACACTCCGCTTTACCGAGCTTGACATTCATTACATAACGATAGCTGTAGCGATTTTTATGATATTAGAGGAAACGCAATTATTACGACAACAACGTAACAGAATTCGGCCACAAAAAGCAAATATATGCAATCGGAATAATATTAGTCATGGAGTCTTTAAATCGGGGATGAAGAAGTGCCTTCTGGGAAAGCGTGCTCCATCTTAGACCTAATCTTCACTTACCTACTTAAGTGAGATAGTAGCCTAAGTCTTGACCATAAAAACCATACATAAAAATTATAAAAAAAAATAGCCTTAATAAATACTTCTACAAACACATCTAAAAATTATTATAACCATTCATCAATCGATTAATATCAGTAGTATAAATATATCAATATAAATGTTTGACATTTTATTTGTACATTTTTTGCTTCATATTCCTTCACATCATTTTTTTTTTGCTTTATGTCATACTTCGTTCTAACAAATTCAAGATTCATTCCCTGAGCACATAAATGGCTGACCGTAAAGGTCAATCTAAGTATAGCCTCTGACGGACAAACTGCCTGCTCTGCCATTACGCAGATATATTTTTTGTCGAGGTTCGTGGCCTGTTTCTATTTCTAAGATAGCTAGATAGTCAAAGATAAATAAGAAAAATGAAAATAGCCTACTAGACAAATACTCTAATAACTACTATAATATAATATATAATATAATATAATATAATACTATAGTACTATACTGTTATAGTATTATATATAATATAATACTATAATACGTTCAAAGTCGCTCAGCGAGCTATGGAAAGAGCTATGCTCGGAGTTTCTCTGAAGGATAGGATCGTACGTAACGAATACATCCGACAGAGAACCAAGGTTATCGACATAGCTCAAAGAATTAGCAAGCTGAAGTGGCAGTGGGCCGGCCATATCTCGCGAAGAACCGACGGCCGATGGGGCAAACGTGTTCTTGAGTGGAGACCACGACTCGGTAAACGTAGTGTAGGACGCCCTCCGACCAGGTGGGATGACGACCTGCGAAAGACTGCAGGTAGATGCTGGATGCGTCAAGCTGAAGACAGGGCGCTATGGCGCTCATTGGGGGAGGCCTATGTCCAGCAGTGGACTAATATAGGCTGATGATGATGATGATACAAATACAAGCTGTATTTATGCATTGATTTAAAAATTGACCACTTTTCACACTTTCAGCAAATACGTAACGTTTCCTTTACAATTAAATAAAAATCGCAAGAGTCGCAGCGAGTACCAAAATCTATAGTTACCATGATATCGCTGTGTGGATGCGGGGATTTCTGGACATAGATTTTTTCGTTTTCACGTTTCCTCCATAAGAAGCAATTTCAAGGGGGAACCTGTAATAAGCTCTAGTAGCTTTGGTAAGAACAGAAGTAAGGGCACGACGAGACTCTTCCTGAAAAGGTTCCTAAGTGTTACTCAAATGCCAGAAAAATCCTTAATGAATTTTCAAAGACTTTCAAAAAGCTTTGATCCGCTTTTAATAACGCCTATCCGAAGACAATATCGTGTAATTAGTAATAGAAGATGATGAGTACGACTGAGCAGCGCCACTCGGATTCATCTAACTTTCAGGCGTTTGTGGTCTTTATGCCAGAATCGTATCTCGTATTTAGTATTATTATTAGAGTTCCGTACCATAACAGCTGGTTAGGAATACGTACATTTGAGCATGACTTATGTACAAAAGTGCACTTAAACGTGACAATAAATTATGCTTTTGCGTATACGTATGTCGTATATATGTACACCGTTAAATTCTGCAATAATTTTATAAAAAGTAAAAGTAAAAAATCATTTATTTCTTTAGGCTTACAAAATAAGCACTTAGACAAGTCATATTTTAAATATAAATTATTATCAAATAAAATTATGTTACTGTTCACTTCAATTTTTTGTCCACTAGTGGAAGAAGTGAAAAGAAACCACTAGCATGTTCATCTCTTATATTAGACATATACATGGTTATTTGCCTATTTTAAGTCTAAATATAATATGATTCGATACATGTCAATATTTAAGTAAAGCTATGCACAACAACAAATTACTTACTACATACTATTGTCGGTGCGAAACTGAGCGACATCTGGCCAAGCATTAACATCATTGAGATAATCATTTATGGAGTAGAAAGCCTTCTTGATGAGATTTAGTTTTATGTAATTTTTAAATTTACGAATAGGGAGCTCAGTTGCTTCAGATGGAAGCTTATGGCTTCTATATCACTTTTTATATCTACCCTCAACTGCTATTATATGCCTTATAATTCTATGCTTCAATGTATCAATATGACAGGTAGAATTTATATTTTTTAGGATTTCTATAAAAATATATTAGGGTACAGCATTGTGCAGAAATTGTGTACTTGTATTACTTTATAGCGCATCTACGAACAAACAAAAGTATTTTTCAAATAAAATCATTAAAAACAAGTTTGTTTTTAACAAAGCACTCATTAGAAGTATAATTATATAGCACTATACAGAATTTTTTACAAAAAGTTGAAGTTGAAGAAAATGTTGCAATTAGATGATTAATTAATTAATTAAAAAAATATTAAGTTATCAAATTAATTGTTTCAATTGAATAATATTCAAAGTTCAAGAAGAAAATACTAGATTCATGCACCTTGTCTGTCTTATTGCTTCCAAACTTGGATTTATTAGAACTACACAAAAAAATACAGGTATGCTAAAGCGCGATGTAGATCAGTATACTCAAAGATCCTAGTAGCGTGATCTTTGAATATACTAAATATAAAGAGAAGAGACAGGAAAAGGTATAAGACAAATCACAAATGTAAGAGATTATTTTAAACAATGCAAAAAAATGGAAACGGGCAGGCCATATCGCTCGTGTGGAAAAAAAGATCGATAAAAAAAATAACAACTTACACGTCCCGTCTTTGTTGTTATTTACAAAAAAAAAAACATAAACCAGATCAAAAGATGTGGATGCACAAAATAAACACATCGTTATACATCCCATTATTTAGATTACACAAGTTAGGGAAATCATTTATGGGCAATAGCGTGCGCTTCTATAAATAAGCTTCCATCTGAAGCAACTATTCGCTCCCTATTCGTAAATTTAAACATTACATAAAACGAAATCTCATCAAGAAGGCTTTCAACTCCATAAATGATTACCTCAATTATGTTAATGCTTGGCCAGATGTCGCTCAGTCTCGCAACGACAATAGTATGTAAGTAATTTAATGTTGTGCGTAGCTTTATTTAAATATTGACATGTATTGAATCACATTATATTTAGACTTATAAAAATATGCAAATAAACATGTATTAGACATTAAGAGATGAACATACTAGTGGTTTCTTTTCACTTCTTCCACTAGTAGACAAAAAATTTAAGTGAACAGTAAAATATTTTTATTTGATAATAATTTATGGTATAAAATATGACTTGTCTAATTGCTTATTTTGTAAGCCTTAACACTTTGACTGCGGTTTTTTTTCGACGACAGCGATCTTTTTTTTTACCTAAAAAATTCGTGCTGCCGCTCTACACAGCGGTTGCGTTGCGCCGCACATGCGTTTCGTTCGAAAAATATTACAGCTCTGCTGAGTCACAAAGATCTGTATTTTCTTAGCCGCTGCGCTAGTGTGGATTTTCGCAGATTAGTCACTTGTAGAAAACTCATACCGTGCGTTTTCAGCACTCAAAGTGTTAAGAAATAAATGCTTATTGACTTTGACTTTGAAACAAATCGGCTGGCAGAAAAGTATGGAGTAAAATGGAGAAGGCATTCACTCGATGAGAAGTCTTAATAATGGGTAACTTTTATTAATTTTAGTTTAAATATCATCTAATTATTATATCAATTAACTAACTTTATTTAGGACACTAAAAATAAATCATTTTCTAAATTTTATTTTATAAAATAAAAGGGCTTTAATAACATTATTATTAAGATATTTTTCATTAAAAAATATACAATGAATAGAAACGAAGTAAAACAGAATTTAAAATTACTACAAAAAATCTAATAATTTTTGTTACATTGATGTTCTTATGATGTTAAACCCAAATGAAACATAATGGAACCTCTTCTTAGAACAACAAAGAGAATGATAAAAATAATGTTGACCCTAATCGAGTGGGGACCTTCTTTGATATTTGCTGTCAAAAGCGGTTTAAGGACAGGCTCTTGTCCCACAATTTTTTTTATTTCAAAGTTACTGTCGTAGTTATTGTTTTCTCTTCGGTAACTGTAAGTGTGTTTTTGCTATAAGCCCAATTTGTATCCATTCTGCAGCCTGGATAGAAGTTGTGAATATGAAATTCTGAAAATTAAATAGTATGTTATGTGAATATAGGTCTATTAGGTTTACACGGTTTTTGCTATCCAGAGGGTACATAACCCGCAAATTGTCCGGCGGGATGACGAGCTAAACTGAGTTAATTTTTTCGCTGACACTCTACCTAGGTCTGAAACGCCCATAATGCCACCAAAGCCACGGCACAACTTCTTTTACCATCTATAAGATTTCTCTAAAGTGCATCTAATATAATTGATTAAAAATATCACATTACATAAACAAAGAAATGATCTTCAAAAGTTTATATTTCATTTTACAATCGTACAAACACTTGAAAACAGCACAGGGTTTCAGACTTTACAGAAAATATACATAAAAGTAATTCTAAGTGAATTCAAAATACTAACATAACTACTTCAACATTATATTAGCGTACTTAGCATAAGTAATTCTAAAGTATACAGTCATTTGATAATTTGTTTATTGTCAGCACTTCTTTGCCTGAAAAATAGGTTTTTAATTAATAGGTAATTAATAGGTAAAAACATTATCAAGCATTATTATCCCTATAAAATGCAATATTTCTCCAATAATTATGTAGAATCAAAATCTACCTCTTAATAATCATATCGAATGCACTTAAAACAAACCCGGAGATGACATTATTACCAATTTTATGTGCTACCATTCCGAAGGTACCTACAACGATATCGGGTAAATATTACCTACAACAAAAAAATATTACATAGCTTAATCGACAAAGGACGTAAGTACTACGTGGTTCTAAACTTTAAAAGGAAATTATAATTGTTTTTTTGAGAATATAAACCTCTTTAAACCGATATCAAGTAATGATGGGTCGCGGAGTACTGACGGAATTATCAGGGAATGTGATAATATTTAATTCTCTTTATTTTGATTGAAAATTCACGGACTGAAGCTAGCTAAAATCCACCAACTTAAAAGCAAACACCTAAACGCAAATTTTATATTATTCATCAGAGGTTCGGCCTCTCGGCTTTGATACGAACCTTTTAAAGTACCCACACAAAATATTTCTCATACATTCATTTAAGTTACCCGTTATGACCTACGGAGCTGAGACGTGGACACTCACGATAGGGCTGGTCCACCAGTTCAAAGTCGCTCAGCGATATATGGAAAGAGCTATGCTCGGAGTTTCTCTGAAGGATAGGATTCGTAACGAATACATCCGACAGAGAACCAAGGTTATCGACATAGCTCAAAGAGAAAAAAACAAGCTGAAGTGGCAGTGGGCCGGCCATATCTCGCGAAGAACCGACGGCCGCTGAGGCAAACGTGTTCTTGAGTGGAGACCACGACTCGGTAAACGTAGTGTAGGACGCCCTCCGACCAGGTGGGATGACGACCTGCGAAAGACTGCAGGTAGATGCTGGATGCGGCAAGCTGAAGACAGGGCGCTATGGCGCTCATTGGGGGAGGCCTATGTCCAGCAGTGGACTGCTATAGGATGATGATGATGATGATACATTTAAGGATTAAAGGAGCCATTTCAGATTCAATTCGGAACCTGTGAAATAATAGAAAAACTAAGACCTACAGGGGAAAACAACAACATAATCAACATCAGACATAGTTAATCCAACTATCACCATGGTCGCTACCGTGACCAAGAATAGCGGAGCTGCCGAGGACTGGTGGCTATTTTCTATTTGTATGCATCATATAGGGGGGTTTTACCCCAATCACCATGCTTGGCAGGTGGATTGGTCATCGCAGTGTAGGTGTCGAAAATACTCAGAACATAGCTGCTGCTTCTACCTCTGGTAGGTTCCCTTAGTCGGCTGTTACCTCATCTACGGGTTGAATTGAAGGGGTCAATATTCTTACGGCGCGATCCCACGGCGGCACCCAATTGCTAAAATTCTGCTCATTCATTCGGGGAATGATGTGGAAAAATTGTACAGTTACGTCAAGATATTTTGATTGCCTTGAGAGAGCGTAGGTATTTAATATTTCATGCGTTGAATTATTTTTCCAATTTATCTAGATATTTTGATTGAACCATTCTCATTAAGGAGAGTGGTCTTAATTTTCTGTAATTTTGCCTTTATTATTAATATATATATATATTTAACTGACTTGCCCTAATCAAATTTATTGTTTAAAATTAATAAAAAAGAAATTAAATATTGTAATTAAAAAATAATGCATACTTACATATTTTTATCTTATCTTATTTTATTTTTAATTATTATTTACTTTTAAATTCATTTTGTATTTACTTCACATAAACTGCTCTTTGATCATGCTGTGTACACATATTTAGGGATACAGTCTAGTTTTAATTATTGTGTGTTTCTAGTTGTATAATATTTGATTGTATTCTGTTTTGTGTGCCAAATAAATAAATTATAAATATAATATTGCCTTGAGAGAGCGTAGGTATTTAATATTTCATGCGCCGAAAGATACGGTTTTTACCAAATTTACGATAGCATATAAAACACGTATAAACTGAAATTAAACATTCAATGTGCTTCTCAGTACACCTATAAGATATAAAGCGGCATTTGTTCCGCACCATTGCAGACGTGCCTGAAGATTATGTTCTCACTGACAATTACATATTTCTCGCCAATTTACTAAATCAGAAATATGAAGGGTTTAATTTGGTCGTGAAGACGGGTTCAAACTCTCTGCCTCGTGGAATCCAGTGATAGAAAAGTGTACTCGTCGTAAACTGGTCTCTCAGTGCCTCGTGGACACTGTTAGTGTTGTGTGTCGTCCGAGTGTGCAGATGGACATGCCTACTATCGAAAATCAAGTGAGGGTAGTTTCAAATAAACTAGCCCCCGCTTCGCTGAGGCGGTAACTCCAGTACTCCAGTCATCCAGTGACCACGACAGAGTGTAAACCTGTTGAAACGTAGGGAAAAAAGGTAAATAAACGCGATAAATACCCGTTGTATCAATACTTATAATTATGTGTTCAGATCGCGTAAGTTTAAAAATATTTAGTAATGGAATTATCCAGACTTGTGTGCTACAATTCCGGAAAAAACATTTATTTTCTCGAGGATAAAACAGACAAAACGTTCCATTATTACAAAAAATACACATAGATCGCTTAAAATGGATAGAATATTTGGCATACACAGTAGGTTAGTATAGGAGCAAATCACAACGAAATAGTAAACCCCTAACTGATCCCAAAATAAATAATTGAACTCCTGGCGTGAAACATTATAAAACAAGTATTTGCATAGATCGTTTCATGTTTTTTAGTAAGCAGTTCTTGCGCGACTCGTGGTAAAGTCAAATAATTCAGACTTGAGCTGTTGGAATTGGTAGCTTCATATCTTTCCACAAGACTTGGGGGGAAGAAAAATGCACACAAAGGTGGAGAAGGCCAGAGTGAGGCGAAACATGGTTCGAGAATACATAACTATAACGAATTAATCTGGTATAAAATAGCAACCTTGCAATTTTAAAAGCTAGTGAAAAATTGGCTTTTAACGAAATATGCATAGCTATGCTGTACGAGCTGTGTGAGCAATGCTGAAAGAAGGTGACCAATAAACTCATTCAATGTATTTAAAACAGAACTTACTTAATTTGTACCTACTTTATAATACAGTTTTCTCATGTAAGTGAGATTGTGTTTTTTGAGAATGAATCACAATATACTGCTCATCAATAGGAACATTAAGAATTTGCGTATTTTTATGCAATTTATTGTTAAAGTACTGCTGCTAATATATATCACGAACCAAGACTGCAAACTTATTGTGTCAATACCGATTGAGCATGTGATCTCTAAGTATTGTTCTGTACTTCTGTCAACAAATATCATGACAGCATTAGCATTTTTACAGAATCAGGGCGCAGGTCACATGTAGTTGATGCAGCGCCTGTCACAGTCTCATTGGCAATCAGCTGAACCTTTTGTAGTGTTCTCAACCGAATGCTCACTGTCTACGCTCCATCAAACTGCAGGGTGGATCGGAAAGGCAGTGCGCAATCAAATCGTCAATCGATTCGATATCGGCATGACCAAGCTCATTATTTTTTGTATCAAATTTGGTACCTATAGTGCCTACAAACGCGTGTGATTCCAATTTACAACCAACTTTGAAGTTGGAAGGAGGTTCGGAAAATGGTTGTATTTCGTATGTATTTTTATCGTGAATAGACCATAATATAAGCAAAATCTCACCATAACTGAAGGGCGACGTTTCCAAAAAAAAAAACAATGTTATGTGGAATTTGCTCTTTTTTTCAGAGCTGCATGTTAGTCGTTTGTAGTACAGTCGTTTACACGAAGATTTTACATAACTTCAATAATTATTAACTCATTTATGTAACTTTGGCGATGAGTTGGCCAGATTTTTTTTTTAGTTTAGTTTATAATGATGGACAATCCACACAGCATAATCTAGCCCCATGGGAAGCAAAGCTTGTGTTATGGGTACTAGATAACTGATATACATAATACAATACATTACATAGATAGATATTTTTTATTATACATAGAAAACGACCAGAACACCCGGAACAAATATCTGCAGATCGTACACACAATTGTTCCGAGGCGGGAATCGAACCCGCAACCTCCTGCGTCGCAAGCGGACCTCCGCCCACCGCGCCACATCGGTCGTCAAATTGTTTATAAGTATATGTATGTATATCAATATATTGTATATATATTAATAAACTTGAGAATTTGCTAGAGTTTACATTCGCGTTTTCATCACAAGTCCTACTTGGGAATGGTAGGGATGGTATTCATCTGTCTTCATAATTGATGTACATGAAAACTCGGTAATTAAAACTTGGGTAGCTTGTCCAAGCTACACTACTGAGTGAATATGTAAATAAATTATGCTCGGATACCTAGTGAATCTTTGAGAGTAGCCATCTTGGGAGCAATACGAAACTAGCACGGGTGCATAATCATAATGCAATAGAAGGCCTTGTTGTGAATGCGTCCTACCCGTTATGACCTACGGAGCTGAGACGTGGACACTCACGATAGGGCTGGTCCACCAGTTCAAAGTCGCTCAGCGAGCTATGGAAAGAGCTATGCTCGGAGTTTCTCTGAAGGATAGGATTCGTAACGAATACATCCGACAGAGAACCAAGGTTATCGACATAGCTCAAAGAATTAGCAAGCTGAAGTGGCAGTGGGCCGGCCATATCTCGCGAAGAACCGACGGCCGATGGGGCAAACGTGTTCTTGAGTGGAGACCACGACTCGGTAAACGTAGTGTAGGACGCCCTCCGACCAGGTGGGATGACGACCTGCGAAAGACTGCAGGTGCTGGATGCGGCAAGCTGAAGACAGGGCGCTATGGCGCTCATTGGGGGAGGCCTATGTCCAGCAGTGGACTGCTATAGGCTGATGATGATGATGTTGTGAATGCAAAGGAATGTGCCTATCATCATCATCAGCCTATGATAGTCCACTGCTGGACATAGGGATGAACAATGTGCCTACACTGCTTTTAATTTTTTAATTTTAAAAATAATATTTCCATTCTGAGTGCTCTGGCCTTAGCGAAGTCTTTTGATCCGCTTATAGGTTATTCTGAAGTAATTAAATGAATTCAGCTAGTTTATCACTATTATCGATAAAGAAAGTACGTCATTACAGGCGTACTAAAATACGGAACGAAAAACTCTATGGAATTTCATTTCTCACACGTTCAGCGGGAGAGAAAAGTGTATGGAAATCCATTTATAACGAGTTTTTTTTTTCATCATCCGGTAGCTATGGTTTATTTTCATTATAGATCAAACGATAAAAAGCTTTTACTTCGATTGTCATAATTATAACGACCTCTTCCAACAATATAAAAAAAGAGCCATGGAAATCACACGAGCGCGCATTTATGATACATTTGAGTTTACAATTTGAATATACTCGAGTAATTCAAACGTAATCTTAAACGATTATTTTTTTCGTAGTAGTAAGCGCTGGCGAGATGACCTTAACGCCTTCCTCGGAGATTGGTGGGAGATCGCACGTGACCGCACTGAGTGGAAAGATTTGGGGGAGGCCTTTGCCCAGCAGTGGGACGAAACAGGCTAAATTAAAAAAAAGTAGTAAAGCAATATGGGGAGAAAATACGATTCCTATCTCGTGTGTTTTAAGGCACTATCGATAGGAGACACTTTAACGTCGTGCGTCGAAATTTACAATGTATTTCACGCCTCTGCTGCCTCAAAAAACATTTTCAGCTGATTGCTATAAGAATAACCAAAATCTTATCTCGTGTTCTCATTTCAGCTGAATATTTTTTTCCGAATCTCGGGCACTTTAGAGAGTCGTGATTGGCTGAAATAAAACGTGCATTTACATAAGACTCATTTTCGTTGTTAGCCTTTTAACACTTTGACTGCGGTTTTTTTTCGACGACTGCGGTCTTTTTTTTTACCTAAAAAATTCGTGCTGCCACTCTACACAGCGGTTGTGTTGCGCCGCAAATGCGTTTCGTCTGAAAAATATTACAACTCTGCTGAGTCATAAAAGTAAAGTAAAGTAAAGTAAAGTAAAGTAAAAAATCATTTATTTCTTTAGGCTTACAAAATAAGCACTTAGACAAGTCATATTTTATACATTAAATTATTATCAAATAAAATTATTTTACTATTCACTTCAATTTTTTGTCCACTAGTGGAAGAAGTGAAAAAGAAACCACTAGCATGTTCATCTCTTATATGTCTAATACATGGTTATTTGCCTATTTAAGTCTAAATATAATATGATTCTATACATGTCAATATTTAAGTAAAGCTATGCACAATAACAAATTACTTACATACTATTGTCTGTGCGAAACTGAGCGACATCTGGCCAAGCATTAACATCATTGAGATAATCATTTATGGAGTAGAAAGCCTTCTTGATGAGATTTATTTTTATGTAATTTTTAAATTTACGAATAGGGAGCTCAGTTGCTTCAGATGGAAGCTTATTATAGAAGCGCACGCTATTGCCCATAAATGATTTCCCTACCTTGTGTAATCTAAATGATGGGATGTGTAACTTGTTCTTGTTTCTTGTATTTCTATTGTGAACATCACACTTTTTCATAAGGCTATCCTTATTTTTGTGGGTATACATTAGATTTTCATAGATATATTGCGATATTACAGTCAGAATATTAATGTTTTTAAATAATTCCCTCAAAGAATCTCGTGGCTTCAATTTATAAATAGCGCGTACCGCCCTTTTTTGAAGAACAAATATGGTCTGGATGTCAGCTGCCTGTCCCCAAAGCAAAATACCATAAGACATAATACTATGGAAGTAACTGAAATAAACTAACCTAGCTGTGTCTTCATTGGTAATATATCTAATTGTTCGAACTGCATAAGCTGCAGAACTAAGTCTATCTGCCAGAGCCTC
This sequence comes from Eupithecia abbreviata, assembly GCA_943735965.1. Lineage (NCBI taxonomy): Eukaryota > Metazoa > Arthropoda > Insecta > Lepidoptera > Geometridae > Eupithecia > Eupithecia abbreviata. Next base: position 6,056,649 of record OX030977.1, on the reverse strand, counting down.
TATTTGCGACCTCCATTGAAGAGAAGAATCAATATGTAACCCTAGGAATACAGTAGAGTCTACAAGGTGAACAATCTCATCCTTCAGCATTATTTTTGTTGGGAGTTCTCTTACATTCGGTAGCATGAATTTTATACATTTAGTCTTTTTAGCATTGAGTAGTAGATTATTGGCGGTGAACCAATCTAGTATTTGTGAAAGCGAATTATTTACATCGTCATAGTTATATTTATTTCTATCAACTTTAAAAATCAATGAAGTATCATCAGCAAATAAGACTATATCACAAAGATCTTTTGCTAAAAACGGAAGATCATTTACATATACTAAAAATAAAAAAGGACCTAATATTGATCCTTGCGGGACGCCTAGTTCAAGTTTTGATCCTCTAGATCTTTCTTTACCAATATCTACTTTTTGAACTCTATCAGCTAAATATGATTGCATAAGGTCTAGTGCCTTGTTACTAATTCCATAGTGTTCCAACTTCCTAATTAGTGTACCATGATCCACGCAATCAAAAGCCTTAGAAAGGTCACAGAATACACCAATAGCGTTTTTTGCTTTATCCCAGGCATCTAATATATGTTTTAATAGAACTGTGCCAGCATCGGTTGTCGATCTACCCTTGGTGAAGCCAAACTGATTTTTATGAAACAGCCTGTTAAGGTTGAAGTGTGAAGTCAACTGAGTGAGGATAATTTTTTCGAAAATTTTACTTATTGCAGGAAGTATTGAAATTGGCCTGTAATTGGCCGGATCAGATATCAGATCATAAAGATCTGTATTTTCTCAGCCGCTGCGCTAGTGTGGATTTACGCATATTAGTCACTTGTAGAAAACTCATACGGTGCGTTTTCAGCACTCAAAGTGTTAAGAAATGGCTTCATGAGCACACAATTTGTTTGGGGCCCAACCCTGGTAACTATGAAAATTTTACCGTCGCAGAATCGACACCAAGTATCCTTTGATCGAAGAAAGTCTAGATAGATAGTGCGCGCGCTTCTAGCTCGAAGAGATTCATAGAAAGTTGACACTTTTGACGCGCATCCATCTGTAGTTTCTTTAATTGTAGGTGAAATACCAAAATGTGTCATTCTATAATGATACTATGGTCATATTGAAGCGAATAGTTGAGCAGAATTGCGCCTCAGAGAATGGGGAGCTTAAGGCTTGGTATTCCAGCAGAGGCCGCGCTTTTATGATTTTTAAAACCATCTGAGACAAAGAAAATTATGTTTACAATTTTGAAAAAAATATATATTATTACTTAAAGATCTAATCTAGTCAAAATCGCATTCAGTTACAAGATCTAATGAACTTCACTCGATAGAAAAAAATCCCAAAGTTACCCCTTTTTGTAATGTTTTTTCAATATTATGACTGAACTACTGATATTTTAATTTTTATTTTTGTACCTAATGAAAGGCACTAAATATTTCTAATAATATTCGCAGAGTTTGACTTGATAAAATGATTTTCTTAATTAATATTTTTAAATACCTAAAAAATGCACGAGCCCGACGGCTTGGCAGGCTCGATCAGTCGCGCGCTGGCGCTTACGGACGACGGACCTATGTCAGATTTTTCCGCGACTATTTTCCGCACCAATCAATCAATTTTTGAGGAAGTTTCAAGTTACCAAAATGGGCAATAAACAACGCAAGCGAAAAAAGTCGTCTACAGCCATAAAAATAATAAATAAAAATAATGCACTCCAAAGATATGTGAAGAAGTAAGTAAATGTTTCATTCGTGTTATTGTATAATGTTATTTTGGTCTTTGACGTTAGATGTCATTTTACTTCAATCTCTGATTGATAGATTTATAAAGATATCATGCCTAAACTTACGTTCATAGTGCCATAGTATAAGAATATCAGTAGGTATAACTACTGAATATCGCTATGTACGATTTTTGATAATTTATATTTAGTCTCTATCGGTATTTACCTCTGCATACCGTTTGCTAACGAAATGTTCATTTCATTTATTTATTCTACCGTAGGTACATGTTAATACACTTGATGTCGTTATAATCTAAAATATTATTTAATTAGTCAAGTTACTGATTTTATGTTTTTTTTTATATGAGATTTTTTACCGTAGGTCAATGGGGCAGCCTCAGAAAACTAACATGGACACCGCCGCAGTAATAAATCTGCTACCTGCGGACAACAACTGCTGTCTGCTCGGAATCTGGGCTGGAGAAAATGAACCCTTACTTACAAAACGGATTGAAAGATACGATAATTTCTGGGAAACGCATATGGAGCCTAAGTTGATCAAATTTTACATGAAATGTATAATTCCGGAAATCGTAGACAGTAGACACGCACGTGGAATGTCAATAAGAACATTGTCCTTACAAGATGACAAGGAAAATGTAAATCATGTAAACTCCCTAGCCTTACCACAAAATATAAATATAGATATAGAAGTTAATTCTGTGGTGTCCATAGGCTTATCATCTCCTGAGCCACAATCAGATATGCAACTGGGTACAAGTACACGAGAAATACTACAATCAGATATGCAACCGGGTACAAGCACACGAGAAATAAATTTTGAAGATTTTTGAGTTTTTAAAATAATAGTATTTCCAATTTAATAAATTTGTTTTATTTGTTACCGTTTATTATTAATGCTAAACAGAATTTGAAATAAAGAACCAAATTAAGAAGACCAAGAACCAAATAGAGAATATATCAAACGCAGTTAGGCTTTGTTATATGCAATAGTTGCACTTAACATCAGCTAGGTAACTTGCTTGTTCCATCTCCATGTTGTATATTTAAAAAATATAATAATTATATAAACAAATCAAAAATGGAGAGGTTACTTCATTTATTTACGAAACTCTAATTTATTTCTATACTATAAACAAAGTTTGATCATATAAAATGCATTTCTAAAGTCAGATAAAATTATCTTACTGCTTATTTCTATACTATGTCGCGCGGGGTCATGCGAGTTCATTGCCGCTGCGTCCGCGCGAAGTATTTCGCGCGCGGATCGGGACAGCGCTAAATGCCTACTGGTGCAGGAATACCTAGCCTTAAGTTAGCGAACATACGTTTGTGAATGGATGCGATCAGCTAAACTACGACAAACCTGTCTTTACGATTCTAGATTATGTCAATAGTATATTTTTCGTAATAAATAAGGTTACAATACAATTTATTGCACACCAAATAAAAAACAGATACACAAGACAGGAAAAAAAAAACATCTAAAAATATGTTGTTCAATGTGCGGCCTTTTCGCTATGAGCGATCTCTGCCAGGCAACCTTTGGATGGACATGAAGTGTTAGAACAAGTATAGACGGTGGCGTGTTATACAGAATAATATTTAATTGGGACATACATAACAAATACCTACTGATAGCTATAAGTATAAATACATACATATTATAATATAAATAAAAATACACATATAATATAGGTATGGTGCATATTAACAGTTTGATGTTGAGGTAAGGAAGTGTTCATAGACCATATGTTAGAATATAGGGAGAGACTTAGCTTGTCGAATAGAAATGAGTAGGGCATTCCACAGTTTTATGGCGTGTACGGTAAAGGATGAGCTATAGGAATGGAAGGGGCGGGGAGTTTTCAGTTGAAGAGTATATGTGGAGCGGAGGGAGCGGCTATGTGTTTGGTGGATGTATTCAAAATGTTCCTTGAGGTAACTTGGTGTATTTGGAACGAAGAGGATAGAATCTCTTCAACCGTTTGCAACTATGTTATTCTGGCTTCTACGCATTGTAAAGGAAAAAGAGCCTTAGAGGCATCTAGAGACACAGCGCGGCGCCGCAGGGAGTTTTTTATATTATTCTGAAGAGTTCGGTTGCGGACATTTTCTTAGTTAAAAAAGGTTATCTTTAATTCCTTACTTTAAAAAATCTTTAACTTTAAGCAATGGCTATGTCTATGAACGATAGTTATACACTTACACGTTTCCACTTCATCATCATCATCATCAACCTATAGCAGTCCACTGCTGGACAAAGGGCTCCCCCAATGAGCGCCATAGTGCCCTGTCACCTTCTTAATTAATAAGGCTAGGTTTATATTAATAATTTATTTCATTATTTCTTAGCAACCACAAACCGAGCTTAAAATCAACTCCTATTGAATCATCTGTAATTTCATAAAGCGAAATAACTTTCTTATTCTTCAACTTTTCAAGCTCTTTTGAGCGTTTCATCGTGAATTTTAAAACTGTCTTGGATTCTATTAGGGAATTGTTGAAAGAATTTGAATATCTGGCTTCCTTCGCAGTGTCACAGAGCGTGGAGAAATATAAGGCTCCGATGAAATGTCATCACAGCGTTACATACAACTTACAGTACAAAATTTTAAACAAACGCAGTTTGTTAACAAATTTACGATTATTTATCGGGTATTTTTATTAAAAGGAAAAGGGGACGTCCACTTGAAAGATCGGTCGAAATTTTGGAAACAGAAAATAATTGGGCGGCCATAGCGAAGGATAGAAAGAGATGGCACAGTCTGGAGGAGGCCTTTACTCAAATAGAGATCAAAGAACTATAAAAGTACTTATTTAATAATGCTCAATAATTAAAGTTTTCTTAATTTTTTTTAACAATGTTCAATAATTTAATTTAATTATAATTCAATTATTATGTAATTTATTCTTTGATAATAAATGGCTAAATTATTATTATAAATTATTATCGGGTATTTATTACATACCTTTTGTTTTATTTTCCCTTACGTTGAATAACACACAACAGAATACATCATCATCATCATCAGCCTATATTAGTCCACTGCTGGACATCCCCAGTGAGCGCCATAGCGCCCTGTCTTCAGCTTGACGCATCCAGCATCTACCTGCAGTCTCTCGCAGGTCGTCATCCCACCTGGTCGGAGGGCGTCCTACACTACGTTTACCGAGTCGCACAACAGAATGCATGACTTATACCCATTTCAATTGGTATCGTAGATTAGATCCTGGCACAGACTTTAAATATGATCTGATAACGCATTGCTCTTTGCCTGTTTGCAATTTTTCCAATTACAATGGTAATGCGATTATTAGTTAGGATAATGTATAACGATGTAGATGCCGGTTTAATTTGAAATTATTACATTTCAGAAACATTGATGAAAAAAACTTTAACATTCACTCAAGTGAAGCCTCCGATTCTACCATAAAGGTTCACGTGTTTGTACATTCTTGCACTAAGCACATCGACAGCCAGCATCGACAAAGCAATTGTCGGCAGCTAAACATATCGTAGAGAAATAGCTCGCTCTGAAATAGCTATTTTCTCGAATGTTGGCGCGCTGCAGAAGACGCTTCTTATTAAAATAGAGATGTGGACGCACTACGCCAAGAGTCGACGCTTTAGGTATTTATGCACACAGCTTTATTATCCTAATGTGTATTGTACGAGTTTGCACCGTCGATTTATTCCCAGATTTATTTTATTCTTTACATAAACAGAATGGAGTTGCTCTAGAAGCGAATTGCCCCAAAAATCCTTGCATGGTACGAGTATACATCTTCGGAGCGATAAGCACAAAAATGGGGATTTACTGAATTGAGAACTGCTTTTTATCTGAAAAATGAGAGGGGTAATCCTCTACTTTTCAGATAAATAGCTGGTCACACATATTTAAAGGTCAAATCTAATTATATAAGCACATTCACACTAATAATCCAAACTTTCGTATTTATAATACCTACATATATATATATATATATTATGCTCCATAAAAGATCTCAAATAAGGTTCGATTTTCCGTAAAAAACTGAAAGAATATCTTATTTCTAAATGTTATTACTCCGTTGACGAATTTTTAAATGATAAATCTAAACTATAACTGTTTGGCTGCCTGAATTAATTAGTGACATACCTACCTTCCTTATTAATGAAATTAATTTGATTATTGTGAATAATATTGTATAAATTCTCGGATTACTACATTAGCTACCTATAAATACTAACTACTATTGTTATTATTAATAAATAAATTGCTGCGCCCTTATAGAGTACATAAAATAAATAAAAATAAAACAAAATAAATAAATAATGCTGGACAATTCACACAGCATTATCTAGCCCCATGGTAAGCAGAGTGTACCTACCTCTCAGCTAATAATAATAATCATCATCCATCATCAGCCTATATTAGTCCACTGCTGGACATAGGCCTCCCCCAATTTGCGCGATGGGTCGCTATGCCCTGTCTTCAGCTTGACGCATCCAGAATCTACCTGCAGTCTTTTGCAGGTCGTCATCCCACCTAGTCGGAGGGCGTCCTACACTACGTTAACGAGTCGTGGTCTCCACTCAAGAACACGTTTGCCCCAGCGGCCGTCGGTTCTTCGCGAGATATGGCCGGCTCACTGCCACTTCAGCTTGCTAATTCTCAGAGCTATATCGATAACTTTGGTTCTCTGTCGGATGTATTCGTTGTCCCAAACGCTGCCCAGCCCAGCTGGATCCTCCTTTTGGCCTCCTTCTCGAAATTGTTTTTACCTAACTGCAGAATCTGCCTGAGATATACATATGTGTATTCGGAAACGATTTCGAGAAGGTGACCATGCACGACCACCGGCCTTGGATTAATGTGCTAATAAACTAATAATACCTAAGCTAATATTACGAGTATGTGACAATGTATGTGTATGCAATAAATAAAATATGAATATTATAAATACAAATGTTTGAATTTAAGGATGTTGGTGCCCAACCGTTCAGTACTTTTGACGTGAAATTTGGTTTAGTCTTTGAACATTTACATAGAAACAATGCGTGCGAAGTCGCAGGCAGAAACTAGTTAAAGATGCATTTATCGAATGAGAATTGCTTACGGATATAATACAGAAGGTTATTTTATTAGTTACTTAGACATACTCGAGTTCAAAATTGTGATTTTGCCAGATCTTTAACAGATCCGCAGCGCAGCAAATACCCTAGTTAATTAACCTCTTCCTCCACAAACGGATTCTATTAACTGCTAAAACAAACAGATGGGTATTGACAGGTCCGCTTCTTGCCATTTTGTGGCCAATTATCGCGAAAGTACCCATTCAATCCTTGAATCACAAACAGTATTTTGGAAACAAACCTCTGTGAGTATCGTTGAAGGTGAATCGAAAATGTCTTATGCAGAATGGATGGATGGATCTTATTTGTTTTCTCGTCGCAGGGGCAACAAAGATCCGCACAAATGAACAGACCCCGTGAAGCCCTCAATGACCCATTCAGAGTATCGTAAGTGTTGAGTTATAGTCGAACTCTGTCGCGAAAATATCTTGGCTTCAAGACAAAATTTAGCAATGAAAAGTTATGTAGTAATTAAGACGGAAAAACCGCCATGTTTTTTATTATCTTCCAAAGTGATCTTTAACATTATGAAAAATTGTTTCCCTTCGATACAGTCCTCAACGACCAGTACCTGTCGTGATTGTTTATTGCAATTTCTGTAGGGAATTCCTCAAAAAGCATAGCAGTTTCGATTTGTCAATCTTCATCAGGATAATGTCACTTACATTGCTCCTCGGCTCAATTGCAATAGTTGTAACTTTCCTTTAAAATCCTCCCTAGAACGAGAATTTTGGACTTTATGTCTTGCTGTAGGATACAGACTCCCTACAGTTTATAGATTGGTATAACCAATTATTGAAGGCGTATTGTAAAGGAAACTGAAGTCCTTTGTGAATTGGTTTATGCCATTCATCAGGTTTTTTAGGTATTACAATTAGGATTAACCGGACACCTCCCATGATCGGACAAAGGGTCATATGGCTCATTAGAGACACATCCTTGTAAATTATAAATGTATGTACCTACTGAAAAAAAGGCAAACAATCATTTTAACACCAATATTAGTATTATGCGAACGAGCCTCCCTCAATTTAAATGGGTTTTCGCTTACCTTTTTGGTAATTATGAATTTTTTGACATTACTATATATTTATTGAAATACTCTATTTAAAAAGGTGCCTAATAAAGCCATCAAATTTCTGATCAAATTTATGGCTCCTAACTGGAAATCGGTGTGAATTCTGTAGTCCTTCAGCAGTGAATGAATGCAGGTAACTACTGAATATTGTAGGTCTTTGATCGTCAATTAAGTCGCACCACATGACCTAGGCACGTGACCTCTCCTCACTGCATCATACCGAGAACTCGCAAGTTTTAATACAACTTTTCATGAAAAACATACAGAAAATATGTCTTGAAGACATAAAATAGTAGAATATTTGATTCAGCTCTTTATGCATTCGCTGCCTTATCCCCATCCAACCAAACATACTGCATCAAAGCGTGAGCTAAAGAAACTCGGTTGGTAAAACCACGTAGGTAATTCCCCAAGTTTCCAGCCAGAAGATACGGCCCTTAACCGGTGAATTTGATATTAACTTCAAAGTTTTGGAGTAGGCCCGACTCTCAATATTGGAGCGAGGTGCGCCTGTTGAATTTTCTATTACATTAATAAAAACTCATCGCTGGGCCATTGCCTGTCAATATTGTAGCTTCGTGCTGTTTTAAAAGCTTAGATTTAAACTTACAAGGCGTGCTTGGACATTGCAATACGCTTTACGTGCATCTTTCTTGGTTTTGTTATTTTTCATAAACTATGAACATGTACAGCATAAGCCGTACTAAGAAAAACAACTGACTCACTGGGAATAAAATATATCAATATATAGTAGTCTTCTTTCAGTAGAACGTTATGTCTACAATATTTAAGATACTTTACTTGCATGTGGCACACCCGTGGTACGCCTTGTATATGGTAAGTAGCAAGTAGGTAATAATGTTGATTTTATCCATACAAATCATCATGACATGTAAGTTTGCTTTGATGTTGATTTAGACTTAGGTGGATTTGTACCAAAGCGTCGAATTAATAAAAAATGTCCTAACAGAATATCTATCTGTATTCAATAAATAAATATAAATAAATAAATAAATAATGCTGGACAATTCACACAGCATTATCTAGCCCCATGGTAAGCAGAGCTTGTGTTATGGGTACTAGATAACTGATATACATAATACAATACATTACATAGATAGATATTTTTTATTATACATAGAAAACGACCAGAACACCCGAAACAAATATCTGCAGATCGTACACACATTTGTTCCGAGGCGGGAATCGAACCCGCAACTTCATGCGTCGCAGGCGGACCTTCGCCCACCGCGCCACATCGGTCGTATTATGCATATTAAGCATATCAGTCATCTAATATTATGCACACACACAAGCTCTGCTTAGTTTGCGGCTAGATGGAGCGGTGTGCAACTGTGCAAATTATGTTTTATTTATTTGTTTAAAAATGGATGCAGTGACCATTCAGTGCAGATCTTACATTCACACTGATACCGTGCGGACTATATACTTACTCGTAGAATTTAGTTCAAAGATATTTATTTCTCATTTAATTCGATTTATTATGTTTCAATCGCATGACCTTCTACAACAAAACTCCAAGTGAGTTGCAAAAATTATCAATAAATAAATTTAAAAAAATTGTGAAACATATTCTTTGTAAAAAAGCTTATTACAAAATATCAGATTACTTAGAAGATAAAAAAGCTTGGAACGAGTTTTGCTCCAACTCAAAATCTACCAACTTACAAATAAGCAAATCAAATGTACTAGACACATAAGTTATGAACATACTAGTGGTTTCTTCTCACTTCTTCCACTGGTGGACAAAAAATTGAAGTGAACTATAAAATAATTTAATAGTATAAAATATGACCTGTCTAATCCTGCTTATTTGTAAGCTTAAAGAAATAAAAAATATATAATTATCTTCATGACAAATTAATATTTAAGCTATATTCAGCTCACTTTTATGTCTACCTAGCTTCTGCCCGCGGTTTTGCACGCGTTTTTTTTCTCGAGATAAAAAGACCTAATTTTAAATCCTGATCTAAAATTTCAACCCGGTCCTGCAATCATCCAAACTTTCACATTTATATAATATTATTAGTGGGACAATAGATATAATTGTTCAACCAGAGTTTCCATGCCTGTTGCTAGGAATAGGTGGGGTGTTAAGCCGGAAGTGACATAAGGCTGGCTTCGTCACCCGATACCGATCCAACACCAAGTTACGTGAAATCAAAGCCCGATATTGGCCGATATTGACGATCTGATTTCAACGAAAATACTTCGATACGAAAATAATACTAAAATACGCGGTAAAAAATGTACAAACTTTTCCGTTTTGGTTTTTACCAAACTCCTACTATTACGTCCATGCATTTTTGATGGTAACAGTACTTAAAACAAACTTTCGAAAATAATTTAGTATTGCGATAAAGTGGTACAAAATCTCAAACAAAACTGATGAAATTCAGAAACTTGGAAACTTAATAATAATGCGAAGTGTGCCTCGCTCGATATCCTCGCTCGGATATCGGGGCGTTGAAAGTATTAAACACTTTAGGGAACGGCCTCGTGTCGGAAATCGATACACCAACATTGTCATCGGTTTTGTCTCCTTCTTGTAATGCCTGCGACATGAGATAAATGTGTTTCGCCAACTTTTAATCACATTGAACTGAAAGTTAAACTTCTGTGACAGTATCCTTATTGAGTAAACTTGGTTAGTCACGGATCTATCTTCGAAACAAAGGTAAGCCACAAAATCTTTATATTAAGACGGAATTTGCCCTAGCTCGCCTTAAGGCAGCTTCCTAAAAACAGCGTAACTAAAACGCGAAACATTCAGAAAATATAATTTAACCGTATATTTATTTGAATTATATACACTAATTTGAGCGATTCCACATGTTACGTTGCGGTGCCGTAAAGCAACATAATTATCGATTAAGACGGATTGATTAACACACGTGTACCTAATTAAATTAGTACACAGTGTTAATTCTTCCCTTACGTAGTTAACTTTGAGTTAATCACTTTCTGCTATAGATCAGCTTACAATAAAACAGGTTCCTCATCAGAATGTTTTGTGACGCTCAAAGTTCAAAAGAGTGATAATGTATACCTTAATCAAAATCTCTTAGAAGTGCCTCTTCTACTGTGCTACCCCTTCATCTAGTGTTGCGAAGTCGCATTGCATCGTGTAGTACCAGCCTTAGGCCTCTTCAGCCTGACCTTGCGTGCGGGCCGGCCGCAGCGTTGCGATAAATCTCGAGCCGCGGATTCTTAAAGAAGATATTCGTGCAGATAGGAGAGGCATCTGTCCTATTTATTTTATGAGCTGCCAAGACCGATACCAGATAGACCAACCTTGTAGAAAATCCTAAAGCGAGATATGATTCAATAAATTGGAATTTGATTGGAAAAGTAATGATTTTAGATTTATAGGTTTGTTTTCTCTCAGTCGACAAAGAGTAAAACACGTTGCTAAGTAAAACATGGACATCACTATCGACGCAAATAAGAAAAACAGTCAGGAATAAAAAAATGCTGAATATTCAATTCTTCTGTATAGTCAATTCCCTACCTATAGTAGTGTACCTGAAACGCTTCGGAATGTAGATTAATTTGTTTCATTGGTAAGTAAGAGCGAAAAACGCTACGCTCGGGTACCATTTTGAGTCTGTTTGGGCCAAAAAGTGTCAATCTCGACTTTGAACCATTTTTTTTTTATTTATTTATTTATTACAAGGAAAACCAGCAGCACATACAGTAAATTAAAAATAAGAAAATAGAAACAGAAGGCTATTAAGAGGTTTTCACGACTAAGAAGAATAATAGAAACATAAAAAATGTGAACAAGCAAAGAATAGATACAGAAAGAAAACAGATAACCTACAAGATTACAATCAACAAAAATATCGATATATAATAGACAATCTGCATTATATTTGCATTACTCGCATGCCAAATTCGAGTCATCCTCATCATCCACGCCGGATGGTGAGAAAAAGTCAGAGCTCAACCGCCGTCTCACGGAATGAACGCTGGAACAGAAGAGGTCCAGATCTATTTTCTTAGAGAGATTATTAAATTGGTCGCCAACTCGATATAAAAAGGAGTTCTGGCGATAATTGGTTTTATGAAATGAAATGAAATGAAATGAAATTTAACTTTTTTAATATGAATGATTTCGTTAAATCTGACCCTTTTTTGAGGAACGTTTAGTGATATCTTGCTAAGAAGTTCAGGGCAATTAATATGGTTGTTAGTGATTTTGAATAAAAATATAAGGTCACCAATTTCGCGCCTTTTACTCAGCGGAAGAAGGTGGAATGTACGGCAAAGATCTATGTAATTAGACGAACTATAAGGAAGCTTAAGACGATAACAAAGATATTTGATAAATTTTATTTGAATACGCTCGATTCTGTTGATATAGATATCGTAATGTGGACTCCAGATTTGAGAAGCGTATTCGAGTATGCTGCGAACATAGGAACAGAATAAAATTTTGAAAGTTTTACATCTATTAAAACTGGCTGAGCTTCTAATAACAAAACCCAGTGCTTTTGACGCTTTGTTAATAATAGAGTCAATATGAGAGTCGAAGAGAAGCTTAGAATCATGTAGCACACCCAAATCTCTAATAACATTACAGTCCTGCAGAATCTGGTTTTTCAAACGATAGACTGACTAGATTTTAATTTTTTTCCGTGTGAAGGTTACTATTGAACACTTGGACGGGTTTAGATCCAGCTTATTATCATCACAATAGGTATCAAGCCGATATAGGTCAGCCTGCAAGTCTAGTGCATCCAAAGGCGTGTCAATAATTTTAAATATTTTCATGTCATCAGCAAAGGAAAGTAGGTGACTATTAACAAAACAATTAGAAATATCATTAACAAATATAAGAAAAAGGAGGGGCCCCAGGAGTGACCCCTGGGGGACTCCACTAGGAATAGGAACCCAGCTGGATATATAATTATTGACAACAACAGCCTGACACCTATTGCTGATATACGACGACCGGAGTAGATTCCCTCTAATACCCATCACAAGCAATTTAGACAAAAGGAGTGAATGGTCAATTCTATCAAAAGCCTTGCTATAGTCGGTGTAAATTACGTCAACCTGGTGCCCATTATCCATTGATTTGGATAAGAACTCATTAAAGATAATAAGGTTAGATACAGTCGACCGCCCTTTGAGGAAACCATGCTGGAACGGAGAGAAGGATTGGTGAAGCGCGGAATAGATTTGATTGTAAACAATCCTTTCAAAGATTTTAGCAATTAAATAATTTAGTTTTGGCTTTTCAAATGCTATTTGTTGAACAAACCAACAACCTTTGACCAAAATTGCAATCAATGAAGCCCGAGTGGTGCTTGACATGAAACAATCAAGCACATTAAGACATGAGAATTAAAATTGATATAATGATATTGCATTCAATATTAGTTCCTTCCACAAAACGGATGAGACAGACAGGCCTCCCTGGTCAGATCGATGAGATTGCCGCATCATTGTAGAGAGGCGTATTTGATGTTAATGCTTGGCCAGACGCCGCTCAGTTCCGCACCGAAAATAGTATTATAAGAAATTAAATGTTGTGTTTAGCTTTAAATATATTGACTGACATGTATCTAAAATAGCATTATATTTAGATTTAGATAAGCAAATCAAATGTATTAGACACTTAAGTGATGTATGAATGTACTAGAGGTTTCTTTTTCACTTCTTCCACTAGTCCTACTAATATTATAAACGCTAAAGTTTATAAGTATGGATGTATGGATGGATGGATGTTTGTTACTCTTTCACGTAAAAACTACTGAATGGATTTTAATGAAACTTTACAATAATATAGCTTATACATCAGAATGCTATGCTTCCATTTATAAAGATATATTGTATGTATATTATCCAAAATATCTATCACCACGCGGGTGAAACCGCGGGGAGCAGCTAGTGTACAATAAACAATACTTAAATTAACAGAAAAGGAAGCGTTTTCCACGACTGCATGTCATCCCCTGGGCGTAGAACATTTTATTCTCCGCAGCTCAGAAGGTTCTACGAAGTTATGAAAAATAAATGAGCAATTTTCTGAGAAAAGAGGTCAGCTTAAAGCTTCAAGGCGAAGCGTTTCAAATCTTAAACAGCAGAGCCGTTAAATTGGTCCAGTGAAGCTTTCACCTTTATGACCTCTCCTTTTTGTTTAGGTAAGTAAATAAATATAATAAATAAATATAACCTACTACACTAACATACTTAGGTGTGTTAGTATAGTAGGTTATATTTTACATACATCCTATAAATAATAAATAATAATAATGCTGGACAATTCACACAGCATTATCTAGCCCCATGGTAAGCAGAGCTTGTGTTATGGGATAACTGATATACATAATACTATACATTACATAGATAGATATTTTTTTTATTATGCATAGAAAACGACCAGAACACCCGGAACTAATATCTGCAGATCGTACTCACAATTGTTCCGAGGCGGGAATCGAACCCGCAACCTGCTGCGTCGCAGGCGGACCTTCGCCCACCGCGCCACATCGGTCGTCAAAGTGCTTTAACTCTTTATCTCTCTATTGACACCAAACACCCTTGGAGATACAGCAATTACTAGTGTAACCGATACGAAATGGATTAAGTGCAAGCCTGTACCTAGGTATAAGCTTGCACTTAATCCTTGCATTTATAACCTACTATACTAAAATACCTAGGTATGTTAGTATAGTAGGTTATATTTTACATACATCATATAAATAATAATAATGCTGGACAATTCACACAGCATTATCTAGCCCCATGGTAAGCAGAGCTTGTGTTATGGGTACTAGATAACTGATATACATAATACTATACATTACATAGATAGTTTTTTTTTTTTTTATTATACATAGATAACGACCAGAACACCCGGAACTAATATCTGCAGATCGTACACACAATTGTTCCGAGGCGGGAATCGAACCCGCAACCTCCTGCGTCGCAGGCGAACCTTCGCCCACCGCGCCACATCGGTCGTCATATGATGATAACGTACCTAAAATGACACCTTCGTCATACTATTGTTTTAAAGGTATAAATACGCTTTATAGCACATCAAACACAGAAAAACAAAAACAGTAAAGAACAAAGATACAGATGCACAATGGGCAGCATTATCGCTAAGAGTGATTTCTTCCAGGCAACCTTTGGATGGACACATAGTATAGTTATAGACGGTGGCGTATTTTTTTTTTAAATTTATTTATTTACCAACTTAAAGATATTGTTACATAAAAAAGCTTAAAAATAACACGAAGGAAACCACAAAGGTTTGTATAGATGTTATATTATAGACTACTGTTGTATATAAATTATATACAAATACAAAACATGTACAAATACATAAATACTTATGAAATTTTGTAAGGAAATTAGTCGTAATTATCGGATCTACTTTGGATACCTAGTGTTTTGATACTACCTTATAGGTACTTATTCTAGATCAGAAACATTTAGGTCGAAGTTAGCATTTCGAAGCGTACGCTGTGGTACCGCGCGTTTTAAAAAACATCTTGTTCAATCAATGTTCATCAATGTTACCAAATAATGTACCTAAGGTTCCAAATGCATAGGCAGATAAAAGGTGCTCACTCAAAGTCCATGACATAAATCTAGGTTAAGTCAATAGATACAGTGCCTGAAACTTTGATAGGAACCATTCCGTGACGGTATAAATAACGCCCAAATAAGAGCAAGATCCCGATAGTGATCCTTCCCCTTCCAGGCTCTATGCATAATTGATGACCATACTAGCTTTCAGGGTCATAAAAATATCTGTGACGTGAATGTCTCTTGACCCTTTTGAGGCCGGAAGTCCTGTGATGCTGTTACATGGCAGTTTAGTAGGTAGGTATAAGGGTTCGTTATAACCCGTCTTAAGCTCGATAATCTGTTATGAAGTACACCTTGCTGGTTTTAGATGCTTTGAACGAAACATTCAACGTTCAAAGCATTAAGTTGCAAAGTTGTTTTTTTTTATTACGAAGTACATAGTTAGCTAAATAATAAGTCTAAATTTAGGTACACACAATCAAGGTATTAATACCCTAGAGTGCATAGGGACAAAACCGATATTTTGAAGTGTTCATATTCCATCCACCCTTATACCCATTAATGCTTTCACGAACTGAAGTGGAATCATTACCCGCCGCCATTCAGCCAACAAAGCCCATTCGAGTTAATCCATATAGAATATTCCAGAGCTAACGAGTTACCTTTTATAATGCATTTCAAATGGACTAATTCCATTACTGAATGAGAATGAAGCTCTGAGAGGACTGCATAGCCGAATTCACTAGAATAATCAGCTCCATTCAAAATCAAACAAGAATCGTCTGAAGTCGAGTGGCAGAAAGCGAGCAATTTGGAAATAGTTTTCTTTGCATTGGAAATTTGTACCTACCTACGGAAAAAAGTATAGTAATTCGCATTGAATTTACTTTTCGTATTGTACTTGAAATTTCCATGTTTTATTTATATCGTAAAAAATAAACAAACACAGTACAAACGGCGGTCTAAATTGCTGAGAGCTATTTCTCCAAAGCAACCCTTTGGCATTGTTTAGATCGTCAATTTTAAATTTACATCAGTTGTTCAGAATAAAATTTATTTTCCCAGAATTATATTATACACAGTGCTGCTTGCCAGTTCTGTTAGCTTGAACTTGGCTTGACACGCTACCGCATGTCTAGATAACACAAAAAGGTTCTACAAAACGATAATGAGACGAAATATCAATAGACAAATTTTTCACGGAATATTTTCGCAAATCATCCATTTATTTATTTATTTATTTTATTTTTATTTATACTTTTTGCACGAAAAACATAACACAAAACTTATTCTAGAAAATTTAAACAAAGGCGAACTTAGCCCTAAAATGAGTTCTCTTCCAGCAAACCTTATTGGAAGAGAGAGACAAAGTGAAGAGAGAAGTGGGTACATGTGCATAAATGAAATGAAATAAGAAATAGACAAAATATTAAATTTTAACTTACTTATTAATTATACTAATATGTATATATTAGTATAATTAATAAGTAAGTATATAACAATAACAAATATAAAATACTATATAACCTAAATTCCAAAAAAAAATGCAATACTTACTTAATATATGATATATATATATATTATGATATATGATATATACATAAAATACAACAGAATTATGAAGATAGATAATGCTCTTTGACTCTTTACGCTTGAAAACGAAGAGTGAGGGGCTAGCACGAATTTGGTGTGGGAGAGAATTCCACCTGACCGAATCGACGGTAAAGGAGCCACCGTAGCGGCTGGATGAGTGAGCAGAAAATTTTAAGAGAAGGGACAAAGATGATCTACGTGGTCTATCACGAGGGTAAAAAAACTCAAAACTTTTTTAAGTCGCTCCAACATATTTTCAACTAACAAAATTGCTAATTTTATTCCCATTTCATATATTCTTCTCAAGCTCTTACAAAATCAAATGAGTGAAAACATTTGTCAGAGGCAAATTTTTGTTGATAAATTGACGAACAGTGTAATGAGACTCCAGAGAAAGTGTTTTGTGCTTTCGTCTTCAAATAATTTATTGTTTTTTCCTTGTCTTGAGTTCCAGGAAAAATATTTTTATGCGAATAGGTTTTATAAGAATAAACGTAATACGAGTCACATACAGCCTGGAAAATATCGCTTCTGAGCGATAAGGCCGCCCATTGTACCTGTCGCATGTAATGTCTTACCAACACGTGCCTTAAACTATCGGCTCTTTTGAAGTAATTTTGATTTAAGTTATGAGTCGAACCTTCCTTTTTCCTTTTATTTGACATATATGCCTAATTAGATACTTCTCATATATAGAGGTAGAAGATGAAATTGCATTTTTGGGTATTAGAGTTATAATTGTGTTAAATTATATTATTATTATTAGTTCTTATGTTGTATTATTTTATATGAAACACAAATAAACATTTTCTATTTCTATTTTTATAAATTATAATCAAAAGCTCATCGAAGATATCTTTCGTGAGGTAGGTTTAATGCTTTTTATTTGGTGTTTTAATGCACTGCGGACCCACCATATTACCCCTGGCCATACCCCTGGGGGTAGGGTGGGACGGAACCATACCCCTATAGAGATGTTACCTAAGGACTCCCACGTATCTTTGAAAGTATTTAATCAATTATTATTTATTTCGTAAATTACTAGAATAACACGTCACAATCGTATTCTAAAAAAAAAAAGTAAAAAAAATCACGCATGACACTCAGACTAAATAGGAAGGTATTATTTATAAAACCTACCAAATCGAGCTTTTTAAATACCTACTTAGGTATAATATAAAGCACTGTAGGTACATATAAACAGTTCGAGATTTTACAGACATGCAGAAAAGGGATGGTTCGATTAACTAAAATATTATTTTTATGTACCTACCCTATTCTCTAGCTTCAGAAACCAGATTATCTAGCGCCTGAGCCGTTCAATAGTTACAATATATAAAATGAAATCTACAAGCTTCCGTATAGCTTCAGCTAAGTTCCAATGTATCCCTTTATTAGAATGAAAAGCTAATTTTATTAGAACCCAATTACAGACCATTCAATACAGACCTTATCTCCGCAAATGAGCGCTATTCAAATGGTAATGTAGTAGATTTCGATGGAAATAAAACGAACACTTAATTGGTAACTGTTTTATTAAATACCCGATTTATATTATTATCAGTGGCACTAGAATTTATTAACATAATTATGATACATGAAGAATCATAGATTTTAGACATCACAGTCTAAAATCTATGATTGATGATTGATGATGAACATTAAGATTTTATATTCTTTTATATTTTTTTTTTTGCGAATTGGGATTGAAAAAAGGTTAATGCTAAATATTGTTTTTCCTGATTAATCACAATTGAAAACAAAACCTTTCTGATGAAACTCTAAAAACAATAGCTGCTAAATCGAACATGAAAAGTTTTATAAATACAATACAATACAAAAATACTTTATTGTACACCAGATACAGATAATTACAAAGACATTACATGCGATAAGTACAATGGGCGGCCTTATCGCTTAGAAGCGATCTCTTCCTGGCAACCTTTGGATGGAAAGAACTATGTGAGAAGTATGTGGTCCTAATTATTTGTAACTATAAATAGAATATTTTTATACAAGGTACCAGTCACCTCATTATACACTACAATGGGTGGATTCAAATGAAATGAAAAACTTCAAAAATAAATTCAAAGGAAACATGTTTTTTGTAAATGGTACAACAAAAACTCGAGTTTTTATGTAAGACGACGAATGTCTTGTACGGCTGTTGATATAAGAATACAATTAAAAAGAAAAAATGCTTTTAGTCCCGAGGGAGTATACACGAGTTTTACGGCCGCTTAGCTACGCATAATATATGTATTACACAAAATGACCCACTTTCGGAGCAAGAGAAGTGAAAACGCTTTTTAATATTTAAATACTTGGTAAATAGTTCTATCAGCAGCATAACCGCAACCCCAACTCTTCCAGTGGGTATCGGAACGGGCGACTAAGGGATATCCACCGGAGGCAGCAGCACCTCCTACAGAACAATTTTTACCACCGAACTGCGATCCCCGACCCGCTTGCCCAACCAGCGTGATTATGTATAATGCCCATAATCACCACCTTTTATCTCATTGCATATCATGAGATAAAAGCACTTGAGGCACTTATCAGGGGGGACCTGCGTCTAGCTCAGGACATTAAAGTAATATAATACAGATGATATAACTATATTTGTAGTAACAACATAAATACACAGACAGATAATAATTAGATGGTATGGATAGCTCTTGAGCGATACGAGCGCCAAATTTACACATTATTTTATAATTTTTATCTTGTATTTTTGTGTACGACCGCATCTCCGCACAGCTTCAATCAAAATACGTCTCTTCTCGTCTCCGCTTCTGACATCTGCGCTTTGATAGAGTCTGGGCTTCAAATCTATTGCGTTTTTTCTTCAGGCTATTCTGTCCAATTGCTGGGCAAAGGCCCCCCAAATCCCTCCCGAATTTTTTCCGCTCCGTGCAATCATGCGTGATTTTCCAAATTTAATTCACTTCCAAAAATAATTATACCGACAAGAACTAATTATAGCTCGAGCCGACAGCACGCTCTTCCGGCAAATAAACCTTTAATTAAAAATAAAATGTTCCTTCTAATCCACAATTATTCGAGTGAGAATTATGTTTGATGCATGCAAGTCAAATCTAATTTTACGGCGCTATATTTTGTCTTAAATGTAGGCTTCACATAAGTTTTCACGTAATTTGACATTGCATGCGCCTCTAGCCCATGTGTTTGATATAGGTCAGTGGTGGAGTGTTGTTAAATATTTTTGCATAACATAAACGTAGCCACATGAAACCCCGTGGGCTATTATTATAGTCACTGTTTCCGTTATTTATGGCACAGCAACATTGTTACAATGCGGTACTAAGCGGGCTGAATTCAGCTGACCAATCGCTTTACTATGATAATAGCATCGTAGTAGAATCGTTCATAGATGAAAAACTCTATATAGCATCTGCAATGCATCACTAGAGTCTGAACTGGTTTGGTATAATTTAAGTTTGAAGGACAGCTGCAGTGTTAATACCGAAACAGGATCAATTTCAAACAAGACCGCCAGCTGTTCCTCGCTTTGTGATAGGAGTTGCGATATTAATTTACACACTAAGAACTTCAAGTAATATGAGAAAATTGTATAGAGTAGAAGTTGTCTGTTGGCTGTACATATGTGATTGGTAGGGACTAGCACATTATGTACATCCAACAGGGGTTACGTACCGCACGGCTTAAACACGAATTTTCACTTCTCTTGCTCAAAAAGCCAAGAGATTAAAGGTTACTTTTCGTTTTAATTTTTATTAACAGTTTGACTGCGGTTTTTTCGACGACTGCGATCTTTTTTTTACCTAAAAAATTCGTGCTGCCGCTCTACATAGCGGTTGTGTTGCGCCGCACATGCGTTTTGTTCGAAAAATATTACGGCTGTGCTGAGTCACACAGATCTGTATTTTCTCAGCCGCTGCGCTAGTGTGGATTTACGCATATTAGTCACTTGTAGAAAACACATACCGTGTGATTTCAGCAGTCAAAGTGTTAAAATCATCAGCCAGTCAGGACACATAATTTTTATGAACTGATTTTGAAAATGGAACTGAATGCGCCTTGTTGGTGATTTTTATCTGAAGGGTATTTATATAAGGTATTTATATGAAGGGTGATTGTTCCTCTCCGTGGCATAGGCTTTTTTTTATTTGTTACGGTCGAAATCACGTGAAATATATTTAAAAGAATTACGACATCCTAGGCAATTTGTGAAGTAGAGAAGTAAAAAAGTGTTATTGCACACTTCTTTCACTTTTCACGAATTGACGGTTAGTTTTGATTTATTTATTTTCTCGCAATCGAAGTGAAAAGCAGTGTTTTTTACTCGGATCAAAACCACCCATTATAACTTGGTCTTGTCATGCGATATATTATAACAAACATTATATATACATAAATATACATATAATGTTTGTCATAGGTATATCTTCTAAAAGGCCAGGTAAATCATTTTAAATAATTTTCAATTTGATTATTTATTAGAAAAACCGCTATTTAAAACTTGTTTTGTTTGTTTGTTCTTTACTGTTTTTTTCTGTGTTTGGTGTGCAATAAAGCGTATTTGTATTGTATTAAAACTGTAATTTTAATTATAACTAACAATCCAACCGCCCCATAATACACTGCCATATTTTTTTTTCCGATATAAATTTATATAATAACATTTTCTGTTATAAGAAAAATACTGGTAGAGAAGGATAGATAGCAATAACTCGATAATTTGTCATTAAAAAAAATTGTGTTTTATACTATTTACAAACTTCATAAAGTAAGCATGTTTTGTAAGCTATGGACTTCCCAGGTCCATACGTTTTTATTATAACACAGGTGCTCAAACTTTATCGTAAAAAATCGAAAACACTAATTTTTATTTTTAAATATTTAAGAAAAAATACAGGTGCAGCTACAAATATTGTGTAATGCGCGATGACAAGGCCAATTATTCACGGTTGCTCCCAGAGAAAATACATTCGTTATTATTTATTTTATAGCCGTAGTGCCCAATGACGTGAACAAAGTTATAAAATTTTGTTCTTAAAGAAAAGAACTAAATAAATCTTTGACTGCTGCAGATAGATTTTTTATTTTTTTCCTTATTGGCCGTGGTGCCCCCTACTTACCTGCGGGGTTATCCATTAATTTCCGGACTCCCTGTATATAGGTATTTATAACAACCTCATCTATAATGGGGTTGTTTGGTCCCTTGTTATAACAAATATACTATTAGAGGGACGGATGCATGAACAGCGTGCGGTCAAGGTGATTTGAGGTGGGAGCATGTGGGTGAAGTCCGGCCTTAAATATGCAAAAGGCTTTGGGTTCAGTTAGAAATACGTGTATCATCCACAGCCAGTCTATACCCATACTTGCACATTCTTGTGCTATTCTTATTAGTTCACATAATGACGGTCGCAGAGAGTCTTATATCTTACATGATTAGGGAAAATGTTTTACATAACTCTCTATATATGTCACTTTTTCGCACCAAAACTACTGAACGGATCGGGGTGAGATTTTGTATATATATTTTTCTAGATCTGGATTAACACAAGGTACTTATTAGCCCTTGAATCATCCCAAGAGATAGAAAAAGTTTCCATAGAACAATACATAGATCTTTGAATATATTTAACTTGCAATAACGTATAGGCTACTTCATATCATAGAAATAACCAAGTTACAACCAATGTACGTATATTCAAGCTAGGTCAAGCTAGTACTAGTACAACTGCGATGAAGTTGCTCGGTACTCGCGAGTCTTGTTTGGACTGGAGGCAAAGTTTGAATAACTTCATTACAGTGAATGGTGGTGAGCTGGTTGTTCCTTTTTGTATAGTATATATTATACCAGGCAGGTACATAAGTCTCTTAAAATAAGCATACTACAAAATATGGCAGATTCCTCGTGCGAGAGCTAATCATGTCACCTCATGGGTTATGAATACGAGAGTTGCGAGAGAAAGAGGGACGAGGATTAAAAATACTGGCAGCTTTTTTTTATCCTAAGAAAAATAATTAACGCGCTCAGAGAACTATAAATTTTTTTGTCATCATCAACTGCTGGACATTGGCCTCCCCTAATAAGCGCCATGTCATCAGCTTGCCGCACCAGCAGTCTTTCGTCGTCCCACCTAGCGGGAGGGCGTCCTACACTACGTTTGCCGAGTTACTTTATTTGTACATTGGCATTAATCCTTATCACAATAAATTACTTCATATTTAAGACCGCTTCAATACTTGTATATAACTTGAATTATTCAATTTGGACATTCCATTCGAAATATATCAGGAGTCTCATCAGGAGTCTAAAAATGTATTAGAAAATAGTCGCTATGTCGCCGCTCACTCCGCTCGACGAACTTTTCGATGTAGGCGTCATGAGGGTACGGGAGGGGAGTCAATGTTAAGAAATACACTGCTGCGAATAAATAATAATAATAAATACCTACCCGTGCGAAGCAGGGACGGTCCGCTAGTCACTAATCATTTGATTGTTATGAAAAAAATAAAACCAACTTCGAATCCCTTATTTTAATACTGTTTTAAGTTTTCCGGTATATATTCTGATATTCTGCGATTTGCTTCGATTATGTCATCGCATATTTAACGGCAATATTTCTATGATTTTTTAATTCATTTCATTACAACAATTATTTATAATAGAACCAAATTAATAAAGTAAGATATGATAAAGAGTCTAAATAAGAGAACGGATATGTACCTTTAACGTTCATCAAAACGGTAACAAACTTAGAACGGACTACTGCTATAATAGTTAGAGAAACTGAAAACCAATCCAACGTTCAAAAACACTTTCCTTGACAAAGGATCGTGCACTCGTCACTGAGTTCAACCAAATAAATCCGACTGATTGAATAAAAACGTAATTTGCTGGAAAGCGGTCTCAACCGAGATAAAAACTGACGTACACGACTCAAGGAAAATAAATTCTGCTACGAGAGATCGCAAATCGAATATATTGTGTAAAATAATGCTGGACGTTTCCCACTGTAATAGGTTTTTAAACCCCAGCAGTAGGTAGAGTTTGTATGTTACAGGATACATTATCGATATACTGCTAAAACCTAAAAATAAAACTTATTTTTTACTTATTAGCCCATGAATCATCTCAAGAGATAGAAAAAGTTTCCATAGAACAATAAATAGATCTTTGAATATATTTAACTAGGATTAACATATAGGCTACTTCTTATCATAGAAATAACCAAGTCACAATCAATGTATATTCAAGCTAGGTCAAGCTAGTAGTAAAAATATAACTTATTTAAAAAATTATTGATTTTTCCTCTACCAATAAATGGTAGCTAAAAAGTTTTTATTGATGACATAATCATCTACAATGTACATTCAAATATCACAAAACTTATTACAAAGCGGCCCCCGGGGCGTCTGACTGAAACTCAAAAACTAGGTACTGAAAGTTTTTACTCATTGTTTATTAGGATGGTTTAAGGGTCCGGCGACCCTCGCTTGCAAAAAGCGCTCCGAATATCGCTGTCCCTGTTTAACCCTTGCGCCGCGCCATTTGCGTGATCGATAGCAATATTAGCCGTTCAAAATTTGGTTTGTTCCGTAATACCAAAAATTATGACTGAAAACTTTTTGTGTTCTTCACAAAGTATTGTTAATCTGTAACTAGACAATATAAGCTATGTTCCTTAATAAATAAAACGTAAGATATTGATGTTTTTAATACGAAACAAATAGCAAGAAAACTTGTCCATTTTCGCATAAAAATGTGCAAAATGAGATTGGCTTTCATTTCATTTTTGGTAAGTATTTTGAAAAAAAAACTCTTTGGGAACCTAGATAAATACTATTTTAATATAAATAATGCAATTTTATAGTGGAAATATGCTTGAATTAGAAATAATTTTGGTATTACGATTGTATGAAGAATTCGTCCCTCCGGAGGCCCCTTAAGTTGATATACATAAGGTTTGTGTGGTTGTGGCGAAGATTGTTAAAGAAATCGGAATTCTCAAATCAGGGCGAATGCGAGCTTTTTTGGCGTGTCCCGCGTTACCTAACAGAGTTTTATATGAAGACAATGGATTGAATAAAATTCGGAATTACTCCTATTATAACCATGCGAAGCGGGGCGGTTTGCTAGTCAATCTTATAAAACAAGAAACTGGTTGGTCGTCGACACGACTTTAGTAAAGTAGAAAAAGCGACCTCGTTTTCTACTTTACTAAAGTCGTGTCAGTTATTTTTCAGTAGGAATCGCCGACTCGTCATTTTGCGTCGACCACCCTGATTGTGAGCCCATGAAGACCTACTCCGCATGATTGCATACAGGTGTTCCTTCATAGCGGGTTCAGATTATCGGAAATAGTTGAAACCGACTGGCTTTTTATTTAAAGGGAATAACTAGTTTTTGCCCCCGGCTTCACATACGTTGAATGGAAATGTTTAAAAGTTGTTTCTAGACCATGGGAGCTGATGCATGGGATAAAAAGCCCATAATTATTCTAGGTTTAGATCAACATCTACTCGTATGCACAAAATTTCAGTCATCCACTCAGTAGTTTTAGGTCCATGTGTCTGTCTATAATATTCATGTGACAGATGATTGATACATTTGTTATAATATATGTATAAAGAAAAAACTTTTATAATAATTGAGGGCCACAGAGGGAAATAAGGTGAAGGTAGTCAAATGCAACAAATTCAAAACCGACGGGGCTATGTCGTTTAGTTTAGAGTTTCTATCATATGGCCATCTTTAGTCTCCACCATTACACTAGCTCGATGGTACCGACATGTCAACGAAATCATGTGGTCAACCAAAATATAATATTAATACATAATATTGTTCCTATGCAGGAAACGACAGCGGAAGCTACAGCGTTTCAAACTATCCTTCTCCACAGAGAGCATCATTATTGTCATGGTGACGCATCATCTATTCGAAACCTAAGGTCCTCAAAAATAAACCCAACGCATTGTTTGTTTATGCATAATTAATAAAGAGTTAGACAAACACTGGTCGCTATTATTCAATGGCTTTCTACGTCATGGAACATTCGTAAACTCTTGGCGCTCTGTCCAATAACATCATTGCCAAACAACATTACAGCACTTAATATCGGGTGACTTATTCGCAATTCGAATCGTGTGGAGAAAATTATAAACCGGTAAACCTGACTGATAAAAATAAGCCTATGCCTAAAAGATGTCTACAAAAAATATACCGAAACATAACTGATAGCTATAGCTAGCTAGAGCCTTTATAACCAATATCCAGATCCTATATTTATTATTTGACGACCGATGTGGCGCGGTGGGCGAAGGTCCGCCTGCGACGCAGGAGGTTGCGGGTTCGATTCCCGCCTCGGAACAATTGTGTGTACGATCTGCAGATATTTGTTCCGGGTGTTCTGGTCGCTTTCTATGTATAATAAAAAATATCTATCTATGTAATGTATTGTATTATGTATATCAGTCATCTAGTACCCATAACACAAGCTCTGCTTAGCTTGGGGCTAGATGATGCTGTGTGAATTGTCCGGCATTATTTATTTATTTATTAAATACAAATATTAATTAATTAAAAATATAACAATAATATACTTATTAATTATTTAAAACATAATATTATTTAAAGTTTCTAGTTAGTACTTGAGCATATGATAAACTATTTATCTCCAAAAAAAAAGGTTCGAACATGGACTCGTCGCGTTTTTTAACTTATCTTGTTAGAACTGAAGTCATTGACTTCATTTTTAAAATCCGATAGAAATACAAATTTCCAACAATCTTCGCTCAGTCACGTACCGCGAAGAATTTAATTTTTTTGATATTTTCTCAATACGTTTCGCGAATACGAAATTGGCGAGATTCTATAATTTGATTAATTTGAAAGCAACGATTTTAAATTGCAGTCGACTGAATTAACTTATTGTATGTTCGCAAAGCAACGGAAGATTTTGTGCTCACGGCAAAGGTTTTTTTAGAAAGGTTTTCCATCTCTTTGTTTTGAACTTTGGTTCTAATTGATTTGGGCGATAGTAGATATTCAATTACCTACTGCTAGGTAATCGTTAAATAAACAAAGCGCGCAAAATAGTAAATTGAGTTCACTTCATCGCCATTATGCGCCAGCGAACTATGCACTACCGAGTAGGCTTTTTTCTTCCTTTAAATGCCATCTTTATCGGCATGAGAGTCAATCAAGCAACAACAACAGAGTCCCGCCACTGATGTTACCTTCCCTAGTTCCTCGCGTAAGGGTTCCTGCAAAGTAACGCCTAAATAAATTATTTATTTAAAATCATAAGTACAAACAAAAAGTTATTATATCAGTTACCTAGTACCCATAACACAAGGTCTGCTTACCATGGGGCTAGATAATGCTGTTTGAATTGTCTCGCTCCTGCTGGGTTAAGCTTGTTGGTCAATGATAAATGAATGAATTTTGCCGGCTGGATGCCGGTAAAATTTATAATAAAGTTCGTGTATGTATATGTCTAAAAACGCTACACGACTATTTAACCATAAATATTTCTTTCACCTCAATAATTTTGTCGGCGGCGTCAGGTTATCCTGATGAATCGCGACCCAGCAGTGTTGGAGCTCCGCAAAATATGTATTGTACGTTGTAAATCAAAGTGATAAAGAGTCCTAGACCTAGGGCATGACTGATGAGCGTGCATCATACCATTCGCTCCGCACCCATCGTGCCCGTGAGATTGTACGTGGGATAAAATAAATCAAAAGTCTCTTTTATATCCATGGGGTAGTTGGTCATACACGTAATTCATAATGAAACTCTTTACTATTAATAATTACTAAGCTCCATTTTTGTCCTGAAATTACCTAATTCACCACGTTCAAGCTGCGTAGTTCCAACAATTTTAGATGACGTTATTTAGCAGTTTTCATGGGGAATTATTGGAATAAGTCTGTCATCAGAATTTAGAAAAAAAAATCAAAAATTTCAAAATGCCTTTTCACCTACCTTTCTAAAACAATTCTCATCCATTCTACAGCAAAATTCCTCAGCCCAAACCCTCGTCACGTGATCGCAGCCTATAAACGTTAATTGAGGAAGTGGCGCGGCTACGAGGCGGGCCGAGGCGTTTACATCGGCTACTCACCATCTAGGGGTAACTAACGAGTCGCCATACATCTGCTTATACGGAATTACGAACAAACTTAGCTTTACGGGTGGATTAATACGAAGCCAGCGAAGGTTTTGTAGGTGCTTTTTTCTCGGGATCGTTGATGTTTTTGGGTGTTTCTCGCGGAATATCTCAAATCCGCATTGATCTTTGATCCATTATGTTCCTAACAATTATGTTGCTGTGGACCTTTGAACACTTAACAGAAGATTTAAGCTGTTAGTAAGCATCTTGCTCATAATCGTCGAATCACAGACAAGTATGTAGGTGGTATCAATGTACATGCAAACTATATAATTCACAGTTTCCCCAAGATACTAACAGAAAGTGAGTGCTAACTCCATGGAAATGTTTTCGTAAGAACTTTTGTCAGGTGTCGACTGGTGCCGACTATAAACTATTGTATTACAAATTATGTACTTCACAATAATAAGTAGGTACCTACTCGTGCAAGTACATACTCCTATGATAAACTCAACGCTAATAATGACATCTATAAGACTGTTAAATGGGATGGTTTAGTTTAGATGAGGCAACCGAGAGCTTTTTTGCGTGAATAATAAGAGCTATAGATTAACCTAGAATGTTTTTACAACAAATAAGAGCTCGTTAAAAAATTGTTTCTGCCCACCTACACAGCATTCTTTGTTTCTATCTTATTCCTGCTAAGCAGGGCTTGAATTTTATGTTAACTAAGCTCTAAATACATTGCAGTTAGCAGTGTTTGTATAAAGTACGGTGAGATGCGAGTTTGAGTTGCGAATTTCATTCTTAAATATAATGTAATAAAGGTATATAATATTTTTTTTTATAATGCTGGACAATCCGCACAGCATCATCTAGCCCCAAGTTAAGCAGAGCTTGTTGTATTAGTACTAGATGACTGATATACTTAATATAATAGATTACATACATAGATATTTTTTTATCATACATAGATAATGAATAGAACATCCGAAACAATAATCTGTAGATCGTACACACTATTGTTCCGAGGCGGGAATAGAACCTCCTGCGTCGCAGGCGGACCTTCGCCCACCGCGCCACAGAGGTCGTCAAGGTGCCATTTTCTTATGACTTGCGAGGTTGTACAACCTTGTATAACTTTTGACTTTGCTCATCTCTTGCATAAAAAAATACTCTGTTTTATAGCTCGATGGCGATTCACTATAAACTATTTACAACTGACTTATGAAATAAGGTGGTATTTGTTTTTTGTTCATAATTTGTATTTGTATAGGTATAAGTTTTCCTCCGAACTTTTTTTAAGGAATACTCTACTTAGTATTGTGCCCCGATTTCAGATTCAAACACTGTTTTAGGCTTGCAAATGAAACACTTTTTTAGTCAAGTCAAATTCTATACCTACTATAAATTATT
The DNA here is from genome assembly GCA_943735965.1 of Eupithecia abbreviata. Lineage (NCBI taxonomy): Eukaryota > Metazoa > Arthropoda > Insecta > Lepidoptera > Geometridae > Eupithecia > Eupithecia abbreviata. The sequence continues at coordinate 6,027,010 of OX030977.1, read as the reverse complement.
ATAAAGTAAGCAAGGTGTTCATTACGGATGTAAGCGGGTAAACAACGAACCCAGTGTTGTACGAACTTTAACGTTTAATAAATAATGCTGGACAATTCACATAGCATTATCTAGCCCCATGGTAAGCAGAGCTTGTGTTATGGGTACTAGATAACTGATATACATAATACAATACATTACATAGATAGATATTTTTTATTTTACATAGAAAACGACCAGAACACCCGAAACAAATATCTGCAGATCGTACACACATTTGTTCCGAGGCGGGAATCGAACCCGCAACCTCATGCGTCGCAGGCGGACCTTCGCCCACCGCGCCACGTCGGTCGTCAAAACAATAATAAATTCGTCAAACTACGACAATTTTTATAGTACAATAAGGTGTTATTGATTTTCTGTTCACTTTATTTTTACCCAACGTTAAATTTCAACAAAATCACAATCCAGTGAGGAAGGTTCACAAAGCGTGGACTAAGCTATTATGTTCAGTTAAATCCATTGAAACCTCCAATCCCTCAACTAGCTACTTTATTTTAATGTGCGAAATTAACGGAAGACCGAATTAAATGAATTAAACATGAAACACGACGCCATTTTGTATGCTATTTATTCCGTTTTATTCTCTTCTTAAATTAATAGGATTCATTTGTTTATTGGTTAAGTCGCGATAATGTTATATTTACAGTATTAGGTATATCTCGATACAAATGGTTGGGATGTTATTTATGCGGCTCAAGCATGCACGTGGTATAAAAAATAAAATCAGTTTGTTTCAGGCACAGAAAAAGACCCATATCCACAAACAAAAATACAGTGCACACAATGTAATAGTATAAAATTAAAACATAGGTAAAATAGATACCAATTTTTTGTTTCCATCCATGTGGACAGAAATTCAGTGCCTGTAAATGGGATTGGCCGGGAAGTCAGAGACAGCCCTCAGGATGGTGTTGTTGGAGCGAGTTATACATGGGTTATACGAGGGTATACAACCAGTCGCAGTGACGAATTCGTCAATATGACTATAACAATATTGCCAGCCGCAAAACATCGAGTTTTGTTTCAGAGACTATTTATTACCACAATTAATGAACTAAGCTGGCTTTATTTCATTTTAATTTCTTTCGTATGCGGATTATGTATGCTATTACATTTTCCTACGTCACAGTCCAGGCGCAAATATTTTTCATGCTCAAATTTATAAAAGTATTTTTTTTTGTTAAATCTGCGAATCATAACATGTATTTTTATTGAACACTTCATATATGTATAAATATTTTTTAAATATCTTTGTTTTATTTATTTATGTTTAGCCATTATAGTCCCACTGCTGGAAAAAGACCTTTTTCTCCTTCTACTTATCGCGATCCAACGCTGCAACAGGCCACGATGGACGATGTGCCTCGAAATCGTCACGCCATCTTATAAATAAATGTCTTTCATCATCAGCCTATAGCAGTCCACTGCTGGACATAGGCCTCCCCCAATGAGTGCCATAGCGCCCTGTGTAAGCCTTCAGCTTGCCGCATCCAGCATCTACCTGCAGTCTTTCGCAGGTCGTCCCACACTATGTTTACCGAGTCGTGGTCTCCACTCAAGAACACGTTTGCCCCAGCGGCCGTCGTCGGTTCGTCTGTAGTTCTTTTTCTTAGAAGGGTTTTATCTGCCTTCTTAAAAAAGACCACCACCAAACATCCGCTCCACGCCTTTGGAGTTCTCCCACTGTGAATGACGGTGTTAGAGAAATTCTGTAGCATATTACAGGGGTTCTTCCGGCTTTAAGAAGCTCTGAAGTAATTCCGTCCTCACCGGGGGCTTTTCCATTTTTAAGCTGCCATAGAGCTAACACAATCTCGTCTTGACTGATGTCAGGCAGTTCGTCGGCTCTAGAATCTTGGTCATCTCATCGGTAACGAGGGACATGTGCAGCGTGTAGTCGGCCATAGAAATCTTCTATTTCGATGGATAACTCCGGCTTTGACAATACGGTCCTCCCGTCGTGCGATTCAAGCTTCGTCAGGTGGCTCCTGTCAGCTTAGAACAGTAATTCCCCATAAAAGATTATACAACATTCAACGGGGCTTGCTCTACAAGAGCTTCAGTAGTTTCTACATTCCAAAATCGTAAACATAAACTTCGATGAAACGCAATCAAAAATTTATACTATCATCCGATATTCCGAGCATCATGACTGCTCTACGAATTTACGGTCAATTTCTGACTTTGTGGTTTTTCTTTTCCCTCACCTGGCAATCTTTTTCGTGGTGGATGTTGTCGGATTTGGAACGTTATGAGGTAAGGTTTAGGGTTGGGCAGGATGTAGGAGATTTGTTGGCAGATAGTGACCCGTCATAAATTGAGTGAGGTGTCTCACATGTTCCGTGATAACCCGCGTAACTCTTCCAAAGATGTATGGCCGTATCGGCGCTTGTGTACAAAAACACTGGGTACTTCCAGCGACAGTTATCCAGAACAGATTCATTGGGCACCACCATATAATTATTTTTTTGTAGACACGTGCGTAGATTTAAACGTACTGATTTACTACTTACTTTACTTTACTTTGAGATTTTTTTGTATTTTTTGGACGGGCTAGAAAAGAGGTAGAAAAGAGGACTCTAAAGGATGTAGCAACATTAAAATGGTATTAGGAGGCTATCCATAATTATAGAAGAAATATTTTTTTATTTTTCACCGATCCTGAGTTTACATCACGACTAAAAACACAGAAATCGCAAAAAATCTTTTTCCATATTACGTTGTCGTTCACAGAATCACCAGACCCAAAAAAAAGCAGAGCTCATATTATGGGTACCATACCACCGTGGGATGACTGATATACTTAGTGAGTCTTAACTCTAGACCCAGACCTGGCACAAATAGGTGCCTGCGGGCATGTGCCCGTGTGTATGATGTCTTCCACACACTTCTGAGCGTTACAACAGAGGTCATATAAATAATAAATAAAGTAGCACAGTGATGCACTAAATCAACCAATAGCATCATAACAGCATCACGTATCCATCACGACATAAATTCTAAAATCTATTGGTTTGATTTGACAGGTTTACAAACAGCGTTTTACACACTTAAGAAACCCAGCCTAAATAGTAGTACTATAAAGCTCACTTTGCTTCGTCAGTTATTTTGCAGCGACATAAAGTGGTTCTGAAAATGTTGCGAGTGGCACGCCGCCAGGCCGTTGTAAAGTAAGCGATAAATTGCGTCGCAGGTGCCGGGCCGGGATTGAACCCGCACCACAATTAGCCCGTGTTAACCTGCCAATGAGGTTCTAGATTAGACAAATATGGTTAAAGATATTTGATATCTTTAAATCTTTATTGTTGAGGCTTACTAAATTTTATAATGGTTAAAGCTAAAAGATCTGGTTATTAATATATTATTTTATATGTTTAATGCTTGTATTATTTTCAAGTAGTTACATGAAGATTGTACAAACATTTGTCCCAAGGCGGGAACCGAACCCGCGACCTCATGTGTCGAAGGTGAACACACATTGGACGTCAAGATCGTCAAGTCGTACAGCTTATTAATTTCAAACATTCATGTGCTGAATATATGAACTTAACCTCAAACTGCAATTTGAAATTGGAATCTGAACTGCTCCACAATACATATTCATTCATCCTGGGACGTGGTTCGCAGGCGAATGAATTTTAATTTCGTTCGAATGTACAGCTTAAAGGAGCTTTTCATCCCTCGTGTTAAAATATGCTGTACAGTCAAGTTATCTGTGAGCTTGCTTCAATTCGAGAACGCTCATCATTATTGATAATGTTTGCGTTTACCATTATTCTCTTCAAAAAGTAGTTAGGTCTTTTTGCACCTACAAGGTAAAAATATTTAGTATGTGAGATGTACTATAATTATATTATATATGATTCTTGATAACCTATAAACTGTTTGCAGGTGTACCTACGCAAGAATTATGTACATTTATATATTAATATTTCATTTTCTTAAGCTATTCACATCCAGGCTAGCCATGCATGCAATCTTTGAAATCAATCAATCTTTTTCCAATACAACCAATAACACCTACTTGGTTCTCAAATCTTAAATATTATTATAATCAAGGGGGATAGAAAATATAAAAAAATGCTGGCGGAAATAATTTTACGACTATCTTCGCAGCAAATCCCAGAAGTTTGATACAATTTGTGAAAGCGTTTATTCATCATTTCATTCATCTCATCCGTTTCCGAACTCGTATTATGAACCTTATCCCCTGCGCGTGTGCAATTATAAGTTTTTATAGTGTGTAGGCTGCCTTGCTGTTACTTCGGTTTCTTTATTCTTAACATAAAATATCTTCAATTTTTGAAACAAATAGAGAAGTTTGCGTCTGGTTTTTTAGGGTGCCACATACCATCATATCCCGCTAATTTTAGTTAGTTTAGGAATATCATAAAAAGTTCAAATAAATCTAACACAAGTTGTTAAGCTATTTAAGCCGATCCTAACCTGTTGCAGGCCGGTTAGACGTCAATCGAGCCGTTTAACCCTTGCTTGACGATGTTTACATTATTCGTATAAATTAGGTGCCGTTGTTTGCATCTTCTTGATAAAGGAATCTTTCCGAGAGCTAACACTCAGATTAGTGAGAAAGCTTTTTGTAATTCAGGAATTTGATTGAGAAAAGGGCAACGGCTTAAATTTGGCTTTTGTGAATTGCTTACCTTGTTATTAAAGGTTACCTTGACCTAAACTAATCGATTGGCTATTACATCGAAGTTGTGAAGTGAATGGGAAACCTTAGCATGACATTATAGGAACAAAGTACCGTGTCATAAAATTATTCATTGTTTCAAATATAACCTACCTGAATATTACGCTAGATGACACGTCTTGTCGTCGACTTGTCCAGCATTATTATTATGATTTACGTTAAAAAATACATATTTTGTTAAAGAAAATACAATAAAACATTTAAAAACTATTCTACAAAATATATTTAAACGGTCAATATCGGTAGATTATTATCATTACAAATGGAAGAAATACATACTACAGAAAAATACTTTGGAATGATCGCCGGGTAAAAATAAAACCGACTCGCTTGTCAGAAAAAAATAACAAGTATCTAATACAATATAGGTAGGAAATTTCCTAAGAGAGAGTGCTGTATATCTAAGGTACAAACAAACTATATTTCAGGTGAACAAAGGTTTTTGCCTTTGTCGTCTCATCTTTAATTGGAAATTGAAAGAATTTTCCGACCATTTTTTCTTGAAATGGTGCGAGCCGGCATGACTCTTACCTAGCTGAAGAGCTGAGTACATGCATTCAGCATCGCTACGGCACAGCATAACAATGAGCATTCAAATATGGGCTACTAGTCTAGTAACTTAATAACATTTTCAAATTTACAAAATGGCTTATCGCAACCTTCAAGCCAGTGGTCTCACTACTGGCTTGAAGGTTGAACGAGCTGTCTGTAACCTGATACCGTCAGATATAAAATCCAACCAATTATTACGAATTAGAACCCATATTTAAAATTTTTATACTCAAGTCCTGATTTATATATTCAACCTTTAATTTATATTTTATAAAGAGACGCATATATGCAGGTCTCGACAGAGCCCTCAAAGCGGATCCCATTCTCACTTCACTTCGACTTTTGTTACATAATGTTTACGAAATTAAAATTTTGAAGCTTGTATCAAATTCTATTTAGTTTTTACGTCTCATAAGAATTCTGGAAGTTCTCGGAATTTCCAATTTATACTTCTTTGAATAAGGAACTTGAAATAACGAATAAACGACACGATTGAACTATACAATTCTGGAGTAATCCTTCAATATCATTCTCGGAGCAACAGAGAGGAAGCAATAACGCACAAAAGCACATGCCAAGATTGAATTTTACATAAATGTTACTATTTAATTTTTTGAATTTATTTACTGCTGAATAAGTGTCTAAGTCAAAAATAAATCCCCTTTTGTGCCATTTATAAACTGTCACAAAAACTCCAGCCTCAGCTTTCTCAGCTCAACTTACCAAAGTCATTTTATCGGATTCAAAACATCAAACGAACCTTAAACCCTCGAAAGAATGTGTAAGAACCTTGTACTTATGTGAAGAGAAAAGGGCAGGTCGTAGAATTCACACATTTTGTTCACTCTTCGTCTCTATTCAGGGCGCTTTGCGAACGCCCCGCGTTCCAATTGTCCATTTCACGCCTATAAACCAATTGTGGAGGGAAGGATTTATTTATACGACAATGCGGGGATGCTCTGGAGTGAATTGTCTCACGTGAGGGTGTAATGTAGCTGTGCGTTACACTTTACGGTGTTCGATAAACCTGGGGGGAATTTTCTGAAAGGTTTTTCCGACGATCAGTTTTACGGAGGTGTTTTGCAGGTTATTTTGGTTGCGAATTGCACTCTGTGCCGTCTATCTGATATTTTGTTGTTGTTGTTACAGATTAATAAGGTGATAATTAGTCCAGCTTACAATCCAAATACCTTCATCATCATCATCAGCCTATAGCAGTCCACTGCTGGATATAGGCCCCCTCAATGAGCGCCATAGCGCCCTGTCTTCAGCTTGCCGCATCCAGCATCTACCTGCAGTCTTTCGCAGGTCGTCATCCCACCTGGTCGGAGGGCGACTTTTTTGTTTTGACAGAAATAAGGTATAGATCCCCATACCTTATTTCTGTCAAAACAAAAAAGTAGCGGTAGCAAAGTTTTCTTGCTTTGCCACCGCTACAAAGCCGAATACAAAGTTACATTAGTAACTAAAATAGTACTTCATTTGACTACAAAGTACAATATGCATAAAACAGCTCCAATACAATTCCGAATATTGTACTGCAACTCTCAGCGTGTCCTAGATTCATTCAATTGAGTTTTATAGTTACAACGAGTTTGATGCACAGTTGTGGTCAACGAGTTGGTACACGTGCAGTTCTATTAGCAAACTTTAGTCATTTATTTACTACAACGCAACAGCAGCAAGCACTCAGCACACAAATAAAGAAAGTTAAAGCCGCGTTTTCACTATTCGAATCTTCTCGGACCGAGTGCGCTCGTACGAGCTAGATCGTATAGGAGGTAACTCGGAATTGCATATGTAGGTTGACACGTTACAAGTTCATCAGCGCCAAAGTAGCATTTAATTTTGTATCCGTTCGCATCAAGATGACGTTTACTCCACTTTTTCTTGCTTGAAGTCATTTAATTTTCATAAAATAATCCGAGGTAACCTATAAAAGTAGAACCGGGTCCGAGTTCACTCTGATCGGATGCCGCTATACGAGTGCGCTCGGATCACGTGCTTACACGCTAATGGTAGCATCCGAGTAGTCATCCGAGCGCACTCGGTCCGAGTATACTCGTATAGTGAAAACCTTGCTTTAAACAAAGTACTAGTATTGGTTTTGAAAGTAGAGACTAGTTAGTTATTCACTATCTATTAGGGTCTGACCGTGGCTTTATTCGTATTTTTAGAGATAAAAACTAATTTATATTATACAGGGTGAATTTTTGATACAGGACAGTCAGGGCAGGTACCTTAACCGTTATAGTTACAGGAAAACTATATATTATAATAATATCGCTATAATCGCCTATAGCGATGAAAAAATCTTATGCATTTGAATACATTATTCTTTTAAAACTTTTTCATACTTAGAGATACCTAAATAAAGTTAAAAACAGATAACAAGGGAGGCCGTCAATTCTTGAAGCTAGAATCTCAATCTCATCAAAGTGCACTCTAACTTGTTAACGAAATTCATTAGCAAACGTTACAAAAAAGTTTTAGTTAGGTTTTTTATTTTAAAGCTGGAATTAAGGTCCACTTAGCTGGATGATGGATGATAATTTTGACACAGAAGCGGTGAGCTAAAAAGGATCCCATTCATACTTCACGCTACTTCACGTGGAATTTCATTGGTGTTTTCAAATTATTAATTTTGAAACTTTTATCAAATTCCATTTTGGTTTTTTGGGTCTCGTTATTAGAATTATGGAAATTCTCGGAATTTTAAATATCGAATTATTGATTTTTAGATCAATTTGTGATCTTTCAAAAGTTAATACATTTGGGAAAAGATGAACAATGAAGATGATGAAGTTAAACAACATAATTGTTGTTTTTAAGTTTGACGCGATAAATATGGCGGCTAATCGTGATTTTTCAAAAGTATTACGTTGTTTTACTTTTGAAAAATTACGACTAGCTACAAGAAGTCATTTAAAACGGGATATTTACCATGATTTGATTTTTGAGTTATCCAATATTTCGGCACAGTTGCATGCGCCATGATCACGGAGTAACGTTACTCCGTGATCATGGCGCATGCAACTTTAGTATTAATAACCATGATAGTTTCAAAAGTTTTATAGCTACAAGAATTTCGGTAATATCTTCGCCAATTCTTAATATATAGGGACCTAATATTTTGGCTGCAATTTCAAAATTAAGGATGAAATCTGATTTTAAATAAAATGTTATTAAAGTCCAAATAACTTTTGAACCATTGAATATCGCTGAACATACAGGGGGGTTAAATCAATAGGTACTGAGGTTCACCCCTCATGTTACACCCTGTATAAAGATGATTATTTCGTTCTCGTATAAAAGTTGATTTTGAGGTAGTTCCATAAAAGGAAAGTAATTATTCTCGAAGGAACTGATATGTGCGCCGAAAAACGTATCGAAAACATCATCACATGATAATTTTCACAATCTCTGGGGAAACAAATGGATTCTATGGCATCGGGCGTAAACAAGAGGAATTCTAATTTGACGTTTCATCCATTTTTCATCCATCACTCATCACATCTAAATTAACTAAATTAGTCTCGAATGTTAACTAGATGTCGCTACTTGAATTGAATTGTTCCTTCCAAAACCAAGCATTTAAATTCAGTTAATAGATTTTTTAAACACGCCTAATTATTCAAATTGTGAGTCTATTTTTACAGAAGTAAACATTTTTCGACTAATTACTTTTCCTTATTGTGCAACGTTAGAAGACGCTGATGGTTAACCCAAATCGGCACCTATTTGATAGTTAAGAAAGATTGATAAATTATTAGAAAGAGCTATGCTCGGAGTTTCTCTGAAGGATAGATTCGTGACGAATACATCCGACAGAGAACCAAGGTTATCGACATAGCTCTAAGAATTAGCAAGCTGAAGTGGCAGTGGGCCGGCCATATCTCGCGAAGAACCGACGGCCGATGGGGCAAACGTGTTCTTGAGTGGAGACCACGACTCGGTAAACGTAGTGTAGGCCGCCCTCCGACCAGGTGGGATGACGACCTGCGAAAGACTGCAGGTAGATGCTGGATGCGGCAAGCTGAAGACAGGGCGCTATGGCCTCATTGGGGGAGGCCTATGTCCAGCAGTGGACTGCTATGGGCTGATGATGATGATGATGATGATGATAAATGATTTATTTGGTACTCAAGACACGCATACAATTAACATAGAGATATAATTTTAAACAATAGGTCGTGTGATGTGTTTGTGTCTAGGTTAAAATGTTTTGCTTACAAGCAAAAACAGCCAAAACCTGATTGAATGCGAGCAGAACAAGCACAAACGGAAAACGTAGGTAGTGGAAAATGATTGTGTTTGTGTAGTAATGAAAAAATAATTGTTTATAATATATATTTAAAATAATTTATTTAAAATTATAATTTTTTTTTTTTTATTTTAAAATAATTGTTAATTATTGTTTATGTAGCAAAGTAAGGATTCATACATTTTTAAAGATTACAAAAATAATTAATTATAAATATAAATAACTTGCGTGCTTACGTGTGCCGCAGACGCCACGTCCACTTGCGCGTTGCGCCGACACTCAGGGCACAAAGGGAAGAAGAAATGTAATTTAACACTACATTCCTTCTTCCCTGCTCTCATGTTTTATAAAAATATTCTTTATCATTTTTAAAAGGTTGAAAGCTGCACGAATTTATTGAATGCAAAATATTAAATGGGATAGTTATAAGGTGAAGGTAGTGAAGTGTAGATGCCTGATTATCTAAGGCGCCTTGTGAAACATTGCTCAGTTATTGATCTATGTTAGATTTTCGGTTTTGATGGTATAAGCGTTCTCAAGCATAGGTGAGCAAGCTTTCATAATACACGCCTAAGAATCCTGAGATAAAAACCCGAGGACAGATTTTTAAAAATAGAATGTAGAAGTATTTTCGTAGATTAAATTATAAAAAAAATTATTTGTTAACTCTAATAATCTTATCATAAATATTACTTATTCATAATTTAAAAACACAAAGATGATAATTTAATTTGCCTCAGTTAACAGAAAGAAACGAAAATTTCATTTTGAAAATGGAAAACCGATTTGCAAATATTAAAAGAACTCTAACGACAAATTCAAAAGTACTAATTCTATAAAACAAATTGTATTATGCTTCTTTCAAGTTTCTGAGAGATTTGAATCTCTCAGATTCACAATGCCGCTTGAATTCAGAGCTTCCTTTACTACTTTAACAGTATTGTCCAGGCACTCACTTCTTAAAGTTATCTCAAGATTAGGTCTTGGGTCACAGAGAGAGAAATACTGGTCGCGTAAAGATATTTTCATTATAATTCAGGCCCTGTGTTTCGACACCAATATTTGGATATTGGTCGATCAATACAAACTTTTAAAGTTATGATTTGTCAGTCTGTAAAAGCCAAACCCCAAATGCACTACCTATAGAGTGAGTCACTCCACATAACCAGTTTTTATGGCAATCCTTTTCCATGCAGGTCGTAAATTTATGGAACGCACAGCCTGAGTCCATTAAGAAAGCTGAATCTCTAACTGTTTTCAAAGCTCGCGTCAAAGATTTTTATTCGTCGGAAAAGTTAATATTGGTACTATTAATTTTGTTCTTGGTATTTATTTATTACTTATATATTTTCTACTCTATGTATATTATTTTATTCAGCATAGAAAGTTTATTAAGTTGACACAAACATATAAAATAGCTAATAAACTTTTTTATATGCAAGACATCAAAACGTTATCACATCTGCAATTTAAGAAGTGGGCTGAGCCTCCCTAGCAACGGCTTGTTTATATTAAAGCTAGCTTCTTTCTACCCGTAGTTTCGTACACGTTTTTTCGGGATAAAAGCATATTTTATGTTATTCAGGTCTAGAACTCCAACAAATATACAAAATTTTAGTTCGATCTATTTAGTAGTTATGTCTTGAAGAGTTACAAATGTCCATCTAAACTTAATATTCAAAGTTTCGCATGTAGCTAGAACATTACTTATTTTGCATGTTGTGTTGAAAGTAAAACAAAACTTTCCATTTAAATACCGTGACCCAGTGGGTACACTATTGATGAGGCCCTCATTTCATCTATACTGGAACTCAGAAAATTGCAGGTTCAATTTCCGTCGAGGGATTAATGTTTTGATTGATCAATCAACCAAAGTATTATTATACCAACATAATCTCGTATAATAATCTCTTCTCAATAATAATCGTGATTGTATTTCCTAGTATAGTAAATGACGCTACGTAAATGTTGCGGGAACATGGTCAAATCAGTTATTTCCTAATTCATTTTAGCATTTCCCTGAAAAAAAAATTAAGATTGGTAAGATCATATACATATTGTATGTACGTCTCCACATTCCTCCAGCGTCCCTGCACATTTTGCCATTTCCCTGCGACATAAATACCTGATGGCCGAACACTCAAACGCATCTCAGATTTTAGAATTTGATCTGAAAGGGCGTATTTGCTGCGATTCTCTTGCGCGTATTACTCACGACTGTTCCGACCAGAACCAACGTACGAATTCCGTTTAAAAATTTTGTCGCTTTATTTTCCATGATACGTGGAATTGCTCTGAAGTTCGCGCGTAAACTGGTCATATCAAGGCGTCTATATAGTATTTCGACTCGCACTTGATACGCGCGTATTGCGCGCGAGTCGAGAGTCTGGCGTTTGTACACATGATTTACGCGTGTATTTTGAATTTGCGCGATGCTTTGTGGACGCGATGTATGGACACCCACATTAACGCCCCTATAAATTCGCGCAAAACGGTTCGCAGTGAAATAGTCCCTTTCGTCCTGTCTCAATTTTTGACAGTGTTCAATAAATATGTATAAAAAATATTCGTCACTTGAATCGTGCCTAAATCTGAGATATGTTTGAGGATTCGCAAGGAAATCTAATAATTTAAAGACAAACCACTGAGTAACCTATAAGCCCCTCTAGACGTCGCATCTGCTCACTTCAAATGTAGGTGAACGAGATAAAACCTTACTGCGGGCAACGGGAATTGTTTCACTATTATTGTACTAAATATATGTATAGGTGAAACTACGACCGCGCAGTGTTGGTTCACCATCATCGTAGTACTCGGTGATGAGAAGCCGCCACACTTAAATAATTAAGCAGACTGTACAAATACTGTTCTAAAGCGAATCTGTCGTAAAACGAATCCGTCGTAAACAGAATCTGACTTCAAACGAACAAGGGGGAACTTCTTCAAGTATCTACATTATGGACAAGTATCTAAGGTTTTGCTTTGAAACAACTCTCTAAAATCAAGTTTCTAAAACAATAAAGTAATTCTGTGGTTTGAGAGCCATTATGTCACATTATCCAGTAATCATTAGGGCACAACATTTTATATTAAAAGCATAAATTCAGCTTATGCCCTCGAAAAAATCTAACGAGGTCTTTACAAGGTGCAACGGAATAGATGTGCTAAGCCAAAAGGAGTAGAAGTACACCAGGGGACATACATATTAACAGGTTAACTGTCCGGGCTCCAGAGTGGGAATGGTACATAAGTCCAGTTATGTTTTTGTTCAAAGTCGGTATATTTGTGGTTAAAATGTATACATAAGTTTATATAAAATATTTATACTCTACTGAAATAGTTTTTTTTAACACAGACCACATATGGTCTGTGGACTCGTGCTTGCACACTTCCAGTAGAAAAATCTCGTGCCTCCATAGACCATATGTGGTCTGCGCATACTTTACTTTTTATTTAGTTTTTTACAAAGTGACATTGACAGAATGATACACCGACATTGAGAGATTGAAACTTTTGACATGACGTTATTGTCATTTCACTAATAAAGCGAAAAGAGTTTCGCAAATATGCAATATTTGTAGGAAACCTTATTGTTTGCAAAAAGTTCATGTGTAATTTTTGTTCTATAGGTATAATAAATTTTCAATTAATTTCCCGTATTTTTGTTACTAAATTACCTATTGTTTAGCTAATTCTAAGTAATTAAACAATAAAAACACGAACACATTTTAAAAATCCCAAAAAAAATATCCCATTTTTGGCATACCCTATAAACAACAAATATCGATTATTTCCCTATGTCCCATCACTTTTTATATTTCTTATGATGTGTCCAGCCAAGTCCGCGTTAATTAAGAGACATTCTTCTTACGTCCACAGTGTCAGATAGCTTAGAAATTGTACGGGCGAACAGACCACATACGGTCTGTGGACTGGTATGGAAGTGGCTCTACAGACCGTATGCGGTCTGTGGACAGTTAACCTGTTAAAAAAATATATATAAAAAAAAAATACTAAGTAATATTATTTAAGGAAATATTATTTCACTAAACAACTTTAAATGTAAGTTGGAGTTATTATAAGGTTGAAGAAAATTTCGAAAAGGAATTCAGACATCTAATCTTTGAATTATTTGTCAAATAATTATTCTGTTCACTTGAAACAAAAGTTATTATCAAGACGAACTGGCGTCTAGAATTAACTCTTTTTGGTCTAGTAAACTAATAACTTGGCACCTTGTAGTTATATTGATGGTTGGGGACACATTGGTGGACCAATAAAAATTGTTCTCATTTTTATCTCTCAAAGATTATACTTAATCTCGTAAGGACACGAACAAAATTTTTAAAAGTTTTTGTGGCCTAGGTACATTTGAGAGAAGGAACTCAAAACGAAGCTTTTGTGGCAATTTAACCCCTGAAATTTAATTTAAATTAAATTATTTTATATATTTTCTCTGCAAACGTATGATAAAGTAGAGCAATTTCGGCGTATATTTTTAATTATCAAAGGCTTTGAAACTCGAGTTAAATCTGTGAATTGCAGCATTTGCTCGTATTCGGCGAGTGGTAGATTAAAAGATCCAACACAATATTTGTCGCCGGCGGATCATTGAATCAGTTACGTTTTACAAAACGGCGCCATACTGTTTTGCCTACACCAATCATTGAACGAACGCCATCATCAACGTTCAACAACATGGGTGAACGTCGCTTAACCACCTTGTCGAATAAAATAAATTAGATCTTCCCAGCAAACACATACGGGGTTAGACCTACTACAGAAAGAAACAAAAACAATCCTAAAATATTTTAAAGTAAAAGAAAATCCAAAGATAATCAAAAACGTAAAGTAGAATCTCAGTTCTTCAAAGTAAGAAAGCTGTAAAAGAAAAGTCCAGAAACTTACATTCGTATCTAAAGACTATACGCAGCTGTGTCCGATCCGATGTGAAAACTTTATCTTTCCGTTCTATAAAAACCTTATTCAGTTAATAGAAAGAACTTTTCACGAGAAAAACTTTGAAACAATCCACGACTTTCCTCTTTTATGAGATTTCAATCTGAAGTTATATGCTCGCTTTGAGGCCGTTGCTGACGGGGAGCATACGTTTGTAATGTTAAGGTGACCAAACGGGCAACTGTTCATTCAATCACTAATCTGTTAAATTATTTTTGTATAAACAGTGATAGACTTCTTTTGTTTTTATATTTTGGTTTCGTAGAATTTAAAAGACGTTCTTGTTATATAATAAAAAAAAATTAAAATGAAATGAATTTATTTGTTAAAAGACTTACACGGAACATAATAAACTTAAACTTAAAGGTAAACTAAACATGTCGGTAATCATGTAAGTCCAGTAACAAAATGGCTTTGCCTCAGCATGAGTTGGATGACTAGCATGCTAGCAACCAACGCTGGTTTTCCGGCAAAGCAACTTGTTGGCGTTAAGGACTGACTACTCACTACCGATATACAAACAAACAAACAAAAACACACTAATATAAATAAAATCAAACAAGAATACAAATAAAAATAGAATGTGAATAATAAAAATAATATGTTAAGTACTGAATATAGCTCTGGCTTTTTCTTCGTTTGGTCTAAATTCATCTTAACAAAATTCAATTTTAGTATTACTTCACAGTCACAGATTTTACAGAATAAGTACTCAATATATTATATTTACAAAACTGCCGCATTCACTGATGAGTAAATATTAGGTTCTGCTCACACACTGATGTAATGCTTGAATCGAAAATGTTACATTTAATTACGAATTATCAAACACACTTGGGCTGGTGCCGTTTGCTGAGCGGGAATAAGCAAAATAGGTATTATCTTATTTTTTTATTATAGCATCCATAACCAAATAACCGTTGGTCATTTTTTGGAAATTTTACGCTAAATTATGAAGAATAAGAAGTCGCATATTACAGTTTTTCACGGAGTGTATTTATTACCGAGTCTAGTTTTTTGTTTGTGTAAAGCTTGTTTCATTTTATTTTTTATGTATTATGTAGGTACAATACATGCAATTACTATTTTTGTTTCGATAACTACATTAGTATTTTATTTTTGAGTAGCGTATTGATCGGTACCTACACTGTCACTTTTCCCACACTAGCAGTCTAACCACGAGTCTTATGTTTCACTAATTACTGTTGATCACACCGCACAGTGTGACCACGAGTAAAATAAATTACTCGTAGTCACACTGGTGTAGCAAAACGGTGTGACCACGAGTCTGTCATCCTTATTTCATATAATTCTACCTTTTATCTTCTTTTTGGACCAAGTCGAAATAGAAATAGAAAATATTTATTTACGTTCCATATAAAATAATACAAATTAAGAACTAATAAAGATTACAAATTAGGAACTAATAAAAAGAATTTAAATGCGAGAAAACAAAAAGGCTACCGGCTCAGGACACGGGTGCCAATGCAGCGTTGGTTTTCAGCGGCGCCAGAATAATGAGTGACTTAGCTCAACACAAATCAGCAAATAACAACAATTTAACACGCAAATCACAAATGATAAATAGATAGATAGATATTGTTTATTATCAAATTTATCATTATTATCATGTTTTTGGTTAATATTGCCTTAAATCCTATGTTAGGTTTGTAGACATTAGGGTTTAAAAAA
Source organism: Eupithecia abbreviata (assembly GCA_943735965.1). NCBI lineage: Eukaryota > Metazoa > Arthropoda > Insecta > Lepidoptera > Geometridae > Eupithecia > Eupithecia abbreviata. The sequence continues at coordinate 6,010,790 of OX030977.1, read as the reverse complement.
AAAGTAATACGTAGGTAGAGTACCACGAGATAAGGAGTCTTTACTTTTCAACGAATACCTAATCTTCGCCAAAGCTAGGTATTGATTGTATAGCTTTTCCTGTGGCCTTCCTAAATATTGGATTAGATTTTACTTTAAAAATCATCATAATACTTTTGAAAAATCAAGACTACCTACAATGGTTTTGGTGATATATATCCACCAATTCTTCAAATATTTTGATAATGATGTACATATAAAGGTACATTTTTAGGTAGACCCATATAACTTTGACACTCGAGGAATTTATATGTGTGCCGTTTAACATTTCTAAAACATATTCACATGATACTTACGGATGAGTAATTTCTAAGGGAAGTGACATTTGCAGTCGGTATTCGTTATAATATTAGCTGAATGTAAGACAGGAGTCTTACATTCAGCAAAACCTGAAACACCCCGGGTGTTGAGTCGTTGTCCTGTCATCGTTAATATTCAGTGAGCTCCTCTCTCGATTTTCAAGCAAAAACAACATTTGCATTTTATAAGCTTGGATTAGTTCGAATTTGTCGCTTCTGTTTCGTAACATTGTAAATAAAACTAAATCATTTAATTGGTGTATCAGTTTTTCTCAACATTCTGTCTACGTTTTCAAAGGGAGCTTCGTATTTTAGACAGAAGGTACCTTACCTACTTAGCCCTGGATAGAGTTTGACTAGTAAAGTAAAAAAAGTAAAAAATCATTTATTTCTTTAGGCTTACAAAATAAGCACTTAGACAAGTCATATTTTATATATAAATTATTATCAAATACAATTATTTTACTGTTCACTTCAATTTTTTGTCCACTAGTGGAAGAAGTGAAAAGAAACCACTAGCATGTTCATCTCTTATATGTCTAATACATGGTTATTTGCCTATTTAACTTTTTTTGACTTAGAGATCTTTATCGATGGATAATGAATTACACTCTTCTAAAAAATCTACGAGTCGTTTAAAAATTTTGTACATTAAACAATATTTTATTACAATTATGTTAACAATACCTACTGTTTCAGATATCAAATAATTGAATTTATTGAACGGACAAAGTTTCCCCCGAACGCGCTGTCGCGTGTTTTTTTTTTTTTTTATTTTTTTTTTATGGTTCAACCGAACAATTACTACAACGGGGCGGACTCTTCTAAATAAAAAAAACATTTAATAAATTAATGTTTTACAATAAAATATTTAACATGATGATAATCAAAAATAGTCTGTCTGCTATGCAGCATTACTTTAAGTGACATGACAATACGTCGTCTCTTTGATTGATTGTTGCGGTTCATAGTGCTTAATATGGATTTTGTGCATTATTTTACGAATATTTTAATAGTTTTGGAGTCCTTCCTATACAATTAGCGCCTTGTAGCGCCCCTTTCGGATCGAGAAGATACTTTCATACTTTTCGTAGTTTGGGTCCTACGCAAACGAACGATACAATCGTTTTTTTTTTTAATTCTATGATAGCTTTCGAATAATATTGAATAATTTGTTGTTCTTTGATGTGACTGCGGCAGATACGTTTGGGGCATTGTTATATAAGTTTTTTTTTAATTATTATGAAGTAATACCAACAGCGCTTGGTCGGACTGATCTAAGTCCAGGTACTCACTTACTCTCAGTGGGTATTTTTTGACTGCACGGAACGTCGTCGTCGCCTCGGACACAAGTCGCCACAAATAGTAACGAAAACAAATAATGAAACATTCATAGATATGCCTTCGATCGGTGTTCTAAGCGAAAGGACTTTTGTAAGTGATTGAGAGTTTTTTTTCAGCTTTTCTATGGGTATGGATCTTGTGGGACTTCACCCCAATGCCGCTGCACATTTAGGTAGTGGTACCATTACAATCAACTGTCAATATTTAAAATAAAACTTTTGTAATAAAAACAAGCTTTTATACCATCTTGGACGAAAGTAATTGGGAAGATAAATCGAACGAAACCCAAACTCGACCGGGTTATCGTATCCTATCGTTTAGGAGTTGATACGGCCACTTCCTGCATCCATTCATCCAACAGCTCAATAGTACCATAACATTGCATTGTCATCAAACTTATATAAGTATGCAACTTTTAGCTCGAGCGATAACTTGTCTCAAATTCAGTTGCGCACACATACATATTATAACCGGGCAAGTTAAATTCAAGCTTCTATAATAGGTAACTTCCACCAACGTTCGTATGTAGTATAAGTAGGTACTAAAATTGATTCAATAAAACTTTTGTGAATAACGTAGTGGTAACGTTCGTAGCAAAAGACAAAAAATGAGGGTAGATCGGTATGTCTGCCCATAAAAACTTACTCGCAGTCGCAGTGCCTTCAGTTATTCCGTGATCATGGCGCATGAAACTGTGCCGAAATATTGGATAACTCAAAAATCAAATCATGGTAAAAATACCGTTTTAAATGACTTTAAAGTTGATTCGTTACTGTTATTCTTACATTTTATGTCCTTCTCTAGAATCACACTCACTCATAGGAGCTTTACATATGTATATTTCGGGGGATTTTTAAATTAAGTTGCATTTTAAAGATGCAAAATGCATGTCACTTACACAATCATAACAGCTCACAAAGATTTATGCATTCTAAACAGCTCTATAACAAACTTCAGTGCCTATTTTGGAATTGATAAATAGAGACAGAAAATGTTTGAGGAGACGAGATTTAATTCACTTCATTATTGAGTTACAGAAAGCCATTTACAATCACGCGGGAAACCGGCTCCTCGTTACATTAGGGATAATTTGCTTAAAATCGTTGAGCATTTTACGATTTATGGCAGTTTTTATGGCTTTAACATTCGTAATTTTATGTTCTAATGTGATGGAGGCCCCGTTGGAATAAAATAAAGCTTAACAACAATAAAATTTAAAAGTATTTTCCATAACTTCATAATAAAATCGTGCATAAGTAGTAATAATTGGTTGTAAATTATTTCAAAACGAATATACCAAAAATTAAGTTTGCAGGCATTATTTGTGGATAAATATTCTACAAGTACCATGTAAATCAAGTTGATCGACTAGGTTGCCTGGGAGAAATCGCTGTCAGCGATAAGGCCGCCTATTGTACTTTTAATATGTAATGTTTAGATATAAGGTGTTATTTTATAGTTTTAAGTGCAATAAAGAGTTCATTCATTAATTCATTCGTCGATTTCAATTTTAATAGTAGGAAGGTATTTTGTTGGTTATTGGTGTTGACGACCGATGTGGCACGGTGGGCGAAGGTCCGCCTGCGACGCATGAGGTTGCGGGTTCGATTCCCGCCTCGGAACAAATGTGTGTACGATCTGCAGATATTTGTTTCGGGTGTTCTGGTCGTTTTCTATGTATAATAAAAAATATCTATCTATGTAATGTATTGTATTATGTATATCAGTTATCTAGTACCCATAACACAAGCTCTGCTTACCATGGGGCTAGATAATGCTGTGTGAATTGTCCAGCATTATTTATTTTATTTATTTATTGACTCCTTTCAGTACAGGCCTCCTACAGTTCACGTATTGTGTTCTCAGTCGGCTTGAATCTAGCTTAGTTTTAACAAAGGTTTCCAGTTAGTATATCGTGTTATTTTTCTTTTAGGTAAACAGTAGGTCTTCCTATGCTGTGTGACAGCCTAAAGGTAGAACGCTCCGTGTCTTTTTATGAGCTGGAGGGTTGTGGTCTAGCTTTCCCGCGGTGACCAGCCGTATTGGGACGCTTGTTGGAATTGTTTGTATTGTAATTTTGTTGGCGGCGCTAATTGCTATTTTCTCTTGAACTATGTGTTTTAAAATATTTCGTTATATTTCTAGATTTGTAGTTTAATTTGTTCATTTTAGGGTTTCGTACCCAAAGGATGGAAGGAGAAGGAGGAGGTGTTCTTGAGTGGAGACCACGACTCGGTAAACGTAGTGTAGGACGCCCTCCGTACAGGTGGGATGACGACCTGCGAAAGACTGCAGGTAGATGCTGGATGCGTCAAGCTGAAGACAGGGCGCTATGGCGCTCATTGGGGGAGGCCTATGTCCAGCAGTGGACTAATATAGGCTGATGATGATGATGATGATGTACCCAAAGGGTAAAATTTAACTTAAAACCTTACTAGTAATAATTAGACAGTTGAAATTTTCACAGATGATGTTTCTGTGGCCGCTATAACAAATAATACTAAAAAACAGAATAAAATAAATATGTAAGGGGGCTTCTCATACAACAAACGTGATTTTGTTACACATTTTTGTTTGATATTGGTAACGGCAACAGGTAGACGCTTTAAATAGTTACAGAATATTTAGTTAAACGTATATTCACTTTAAAGGGAAAGAGATAAAAGAGGAGTAAAATAAGCCGAAGCGATTTCAATTGATAGTTCTGAGGCACGTAAATACATAGCCTATGTAGTGGTTCAAGCATGAAACAAATAATGGTTTGTTTGTGAAACTACTTAATAATGTTTTAGAAATAACGCTTATACCTAATAACTACTTAGTCCTTAGTCCAAGAGCAGGGGTATACATCGTTACATGAACCTGTAGCTCTCAATCCATTAATCGTATTATTACAGTTATCTAGTTTCAATCGAACTACTATTATCATAAGTTAAATGTTTTGGCCATTCGTCACATGAACCTGTAGCTCTCAATCCATTAATCGTATAATTACAGTTATCTAGTTTCAATATTTAACTTACCGTACGGTAAGGTAAATATTAATTTTATATAATCCTCGTCAACCCAAATCTTAGTACAAAATGTATGTAGACAAATTAACAGGTAGTTTAAATCTCCCTGCGGTATTTTTAGATAAAAGATATCTGAAAGAAAATTGATGCAATACATCGTCATAGGTAGATGTCATCGATCAGCTAGCGACAAATGAATCCCTGTCGACCTTTACCCAGTCCTTTCAAGTTCACAGGCCATGGGGCGGGGCACATGTGACGAATGGCCAAAACATTTAACCTATGAGAATAATAGTTGGATTGAAACTAGATAACTGTAATAATACGATTAATGGATTGAGAGCTACAGGTTCATGTGACGAATGGCCAAAACATTTAACCTATGATAATAGTAGTTCGATTGAAACTAGATAACTGTAATAATACGATTAATGGATTGAGAGCTACAGGTTCATGTGACGAATGGCCAAAACATTTAACCTATGATAATAGTAGTTCGATTGAAACTAGATAACTGTAATAATACGAATGGATTGAGAGCTACAGGTTTGTATGGCAGAAACGAAAAACGACGTATTACTGATTTGGTGGCCCTACTTGGTTCTAACAAAATAGTTTATTAATCGTATTATAATAATGAATAGTATAAAATATGACTTGTCTAAGTGCTTATTTGTAAGCCTAAAGAAATAAACTTTAATTTCATTTCATTATGCTTGTTTATGTATGTCTTTTTTTACGCTATCACGGTTTGATTACCAAGATTATTATTTTGCAATTTGGTAAAAACTAGCTTCATCAGATCAGACTCTTCCCTTAAGTTTCAGAGCCACGCCCCGGTTACCTACTTTAAATTAATTATACCGAGCATCAAACTTGGATTGTTTTTGATGAGAGAGTTCTCAACTGTCGTGATTTATTGATCCTTTGGGAGGAAATACAGTCACGTCCCTGTTTGTAGTTTCTATGTACGTTGCTTGCTATGGCTTTTATTAACGAGCATAATAAATAAATAAATAAATAATGCTGGACAATTCACACAGCATTATCTAGCCCCATGGTTATCAGAGCTTGTGTTATGGGTACTAGATAACTGATATACATAAAACAATACATTACATAGATAGATATTTTTTTATTATACATAGAAAACGACCAGAACACCCGAAACAAATATCTGCAGATCGTACACACATTTGTTTCGAGGCGGGAATCGAACCCGCAACCTCCTGCGTCGCTGGCGGACCTTCGCCCACCGCGCCACATTGGTCGTCAAAAATTATTAGTCTTCTCCTTCTCATTAATGAGACTCGAGACAGGTTAGATTTCTATCTCTCTATGTACTACATAAGTACTAGAATAATGGAAGAAATAGGTATGTATTCTGTGCCTCTAATAACGTCGCGTTTATTCGATCAATTTATCAAAACAATCAATATTTTCTATTAACTTTTTTAGCCATCAAAACATTTGTACTGCTGCATCTATGTCTATGTCTATGTATCTGTTGCATCGTAGTCAAAACGAATTTATGCAAAACCCCTCTTTTTTGTCAAAAATCTATCTATATTATGTATATAAAACAAGGTCAGGTTGTTCGAATACTTGTAACGCGAGAACGGCTGAACCAATTTTTATGGTTTTTGGTTTGGTGTATTTGTCTCCGTCCTCCTAAAAACATTAGAAAAATTAATTGTGTGTAACTGTCAAACATTTACTGTTAGGCGGTACGAAGTTCGCCAGGTCAGCTAGTTATAAATAGAGCTATGAAATTGTTCATTCATTTTTCTACGGTTTTGAAAGACATCGTCGTGCGTATCATCAATAGAAATTTTAATAAAATATTGGAAAGCAGGCCCAGTTTCGGTTATATAGGTAATTTAATTACCATATCACGAGATGAGCTTATCTCCTAAATTTCAGTGAAAATCAATTTTTAATACCAAGGTTATAAGAAAGAAGCAAGTACAAGCCATATTCCACGAAATCAGGAGTGCCTACTCTTCTAGTCTAGAATTAGATTATTCCTAGAATGTAGCTCCACTACTGGTTGCAAGAAGTGACGAAAACTTATTAAACTGACAATAAAAGCATCACAAATTGAATCACCTTTCACCTTTCACCTTTGATGTTTGTCCCACGTAAATTGCCAATTTAGATACGATCAGATATCTTATTAACAACCTCACAGTAAACTGAGCTGAACTCGGGACTACTTTTTTTTGCACAATATAACAACTAGGTAGGGACTAGTGGGTAGTTTGTATATTATATATATCTTACTCTTTTTACTCGCTGCTAGGTATAATCTTCGAACTGATTACCTACAGTTATTATGGTCTTCTTTTTTTCGGACTTTCCTTAGATGAGACCCTGTCATTCTGTATTACTAGTTTCCACCCGCGACTTCGGACGCTTTGTTTCTACGGTAGCGTATAAAGGCTATTTATATCATATGGAAATGATGTATGGGAACTAAAGTACGTCTAAACGTTTAAACTTTTGCATTTATACAATTAGTGTTAAATATAAGATGAAAGAAGCAAAACCCAAAAGAAATTGAAACGATGAAATAAGTATATTTACGCTTTCATAAAAATTGAGTAAGATGAAATTTACTTATTATTATATTTTATATTTTACGCGGTGAAATGTTAAACGTTCACCAGGGGAAAATATAATAATAATTTTCACCTTATACTTTTCAGGCCGAGGCTCTCAAGAAATCAAAACCATTCATAGGTTACTAATTCAGAAATATATAAAAAGCTTGAATTATTTCCAGGAAAAAATATAGGATCTACAACGAAAATTATAAAAAAAACACATTAGGAATGTCCAGAACATCAAATTCCGGAACCAATTCTATCACAGAAGCCTACATATTTTCAAGACGAATTACTTATTGGCTTTAACACTTTGACTGCTGAAATCACACGGTATGTGTTTTCTACAAGTGACTAATATGCGTAAATTCACACTAGCGCAGCGGCTGAGAAAATTCAGATCTGTGTGACTCAGCACAGCTGTAATATTTTTCGAACGAAACGCATGTGCGGCGCAACACAACCGCTGTGTAGAGCGGCAGCACGAATTTTTTAGGTTAAAAATAAGATCGCAGTCGTCGAAAAAAAATCGCAGTCAAAGTGTTAAGATGGGGACGGGAAATTACTTAGCTTTAAGTAGAAGAAAATACTTATCGACCTCGACAGGTTGAACGTCAAGTTCCTTTCAGCAGAATTGAAAATTACCTTGTTATATATAGTTAAGTAAACGAAAACAACTTAGCTTACTTGTGTATAGTTTTCTTTCTATAGAATCTACTAGAGAAAAGCGAAGTCGGATAAAATACTGGCAGCTTTAGCAGCGTTACGAAAAATAATACATTTTAATTAATAAATAAAATGTATTCGAAATAGAAATAGTTTATTCATATCAGACATGGTAAATTAGAGAGGTGGTATTACAAATAAATTGATCCTCATATCTCGCCACATTACTGGCATGTGAATATATAAAAAAAATAAGTTCCAGTTAAGTTTCACAAACAAAAAAATATTTCTAATAATAATTCTCATGCAAATTAATAAAAAGTCCAGTTTAATTAAAATAAATGTCAAGCCATACTATACAATACATCATCATCATCATCATCAGCCTATATTAGTCCACTGCTGGACATAGGCCTCCCCCAATGAGCGCCATAGCGCCCTGTCTTCAGCTTGACGCATCCAGCATCTACCTGCAGTCTTTCGCAGGTCGTCATCCCACCTGGTCGGAGGGCGTCCTACACTACGTTTACCGAGTCGTGGTCTCCACTCAAGAACACGTTTGCCCCATCGGCCGTCGGTTCTTCGCGAGATATGGCCGGCCCACTGCCACTTCAGCTTGCTAATTCTTTGAGCTATGTCGATAACCTTGGTTCTCTGTCGGATGTATTCGTTACGAATCCTATCCTTCAGAGAAACTCCGAGCATAGCTCTTTCCATAGCTCGCTGAGCGACTTTGAACTGGTGGACCAGCCCTATCGTGAGTGTCCACGTCTCAGCTCCGTAGGTCATAACGGGTAGGACGCACTGATTGAAAACTTTCGTTTTCAAGCATTGCGGTATGGATGACGTGAAGACTTGACGTAGTTTCCCAAATGCTGCCCAGCCCAGCTGGATCCTCCTTTTGGCCTCCTTCTCGAAACTGTTTTTACCCAACTGCAGAATCTGCCCAAGGTAAGTGTACTCGGAAACAGTTTCGATAAGGTGACCATGTACGACCACCGGCCTTGGATCAATGTGACCATTGATCATGACTTTGGTTTTATCCAAATTCATGCCAAGACCGATACATCGGGAGGCTGAAGCTAGGCCGTCCAACATCTGGTTCAGCTCCTCTAGCGACTCCGCCAATAGGACTATGTCATCAGCGAATCGTAGGTGTGAGATGTAGTTGCCGTTTATGTTTATGCCCTTACCTTTCCAGTCCAGCGTCTTAAACAAATCTTCCAACGCGCTTGTGAACAGTTTCGGGGATATGACATCCCCCTGTCTCACTCCTCTGCGCAATTGGATAGGTTTAGACTGCTGGCCCTGTACTTGGACACTCATAGTGGCGGCTTCGTAGAGACATCTCAGCACCTCGATATAACGATAGTCCACTTGGCATCGCTGTAAGGATTCCAGAACAGCCCAGGTCTCGACAGAGTCAAAGGCCTTCTCATAGTCCACAAAAGCCAGACACAGGGGCTGATTATACTCTTCGGACTTCTGTATAATCTGCCTCACTGTGTGTATGTGGTCTATGGTGCCATATCCTCCGCGAAATCCAGCCTGTTCTGGTGGCTGAAACTCGTCGAGTCTCCTAGCGAGACGATTCGTGACTACTCGTGAGAACAGCTTATAGACGTGGCTCAAGAGTGAAATGGGTCTGTAGTTTTTAAGAAGGGTTTTATCTCCCTACTTAAAAAAAAGCACCACCAAACTCCCGCTCCACGCCTTTGGAGTTCTCCCACTGTGAAGGACGCCGTTGAAGAGGTTCTGTAGCTCCTGTATAACAGGAGCTCCTCCAGCTTTCAAGAGCTCGGATGTTATACCGTCTTCACCGGGGGCTTTTCCATTTTTAAGCTGCCTCAGAGCTAACACAATCTCGTCTTGACTGATGTCAGGTAGTTCGTCGGTGTAGTGGCGTGTCAGGGTGGCTCTGGAATCATGGTTGACTCGTCGGGAACGAGGGGCATGAGCAGCGTATAGACGGCCATAAAAGTCTTCTATCTCGGCTGAGATCTCCGGCTTCGACAATACGGTCCTTCCGTCGTGCGTTTTAAGCTTTGTCAGGTGGCTCCTGCCAAGCTGCTGAGTGAATACTTTGGACCCCCGGTTTCGCTGTATCGCCTCTTCAATGAGGCGCGTGTTGGAGCTCCGGAGGTCGTGCCGTACCATCTTCGCAATTCGCTTGTTCAGGTCTGACCTCTCTGACAAAGTCGCTTGGGTGGTCTCCCGTCTTTTTGTCATCAGCCCAAGAGTCTCATCCGAGAGTTTGGACTTCCTGCCTGTACGCTGCTTTCGACAGAATTTAATGCCCTCGTCCCTCAACGTTTCAACCAGATTGTGTAGGGTCTCGTCAGCGTCATCAGTTGGTTCCAAGGCAACAAATCGATCCCCGAGAAGCTGCTAAAACTTCTCGGTGCCCGCCATGATTTGGATTAGGTCAGGTCGGAGCGTGGACTTCATCAGACGGTTTCTTTCAAGCTTAATGTTGATATTCAGAGAGCCTCGAAGGAGTCGGTGATCAGATCCGGTATTGAACCTGTTGATCACTGAGACATCTCTGAATATGTGCTTGCTATCCGTCATGATGAAGTCGATCTCATTTTTAGTCACAGTGTCGGGGCTTTGCCATATCCACTTCCTTTGAGGCTGTTTCTTAAAGAAGGAGTTCATTAAGAACAGCCCCTCCTTCTCAAGGAAGTTGACAAGCATTTGCCCCCTGTGATTCCTAACTCCAAAACCATGTGGGCCTATTCGGGATTCGTTGCCAGTCTGGATTCCCACCTTGCCGTTAAAGTCCCCCATAACAACGTTGAAGTGGGCCTTAGTGGTGTTGTGTAAGGCTTTGGATATGTCTTCGTACATATCCTCCACTTCATCATCCGAGTGTGCCGAGGTCGGTGCGTAGACCTGGATGACCTTCATGCTGTACCGCTTGGACAGCCGAAGGATCAGGTACGCTACCCTGGTCGACACACTGGAGATTTCTTGGACGTTGTTAGAGAGGGCCTTATTGACGAGGAAGCCTACGCCACCCTGGGATGTTTTATCACCCTCGCGAAAGTAGAGAAGATGGCCCGAGTCTAGGGTTACGGTGTCCTCTCCCTCTCTACGGACTTCACATAACCCCAGAACATGCCATTTAATGTTCTCTAACTCCACTTCCAACTGCGCTAGATGATGGTCAAGCCTCAGAGTGCGTCCGTTAAACGTAGCCAGGGCCAATTTAGATAGGGTGTGGTAGCCTAATGTAGCCCGGGGATTCCTAGCACCCCCTGCCCCGCCGTTACCTTGGCCGCTACCATGGCCAGGAATAGCGAGGCGGCCGGGAACTGGGGGCCACATTCTGTTGGCGTATCGATCCATAGGGGGGGGTTGATGCCCATAATCCCCACGCTGGGCATGCGGGTTGGGGATCGCAGTGTAGGGAGTGTGCTGCAAGGGACGCTGCTGCCCGCCCCCCGGTGTATGTCCCTTAGTCGCCTCCTACGACACCCACGGGAAGAGTTGGGTTGGTGCTATTCTATCTAGGCCGACACCACACAGCCACACAGCCAGCTATACAATACAAATATTCAAAATTAAAGTTAGATTCAATGTCAATAATATAATTTAAACTTTAAAGGTCAGAAACTCCTGGATTGTGCAAAAGCTGCGTTGCACGAGCCATTCTTTTAAGACTTTATTAAACAATATTCCTTTGTGATCTAAAATATTTTTTTGGTAAATGATTATAAATTTTGTATGACATGTAGGCGCAGTTTCGCTTAAAAAGTTCTAATTTCGGTCCAGGCATCACTAAAGGTTTATGTGTTATAAATCTCCGATTGATGTTATTTCGGTATTGAAATAGGTCAGGGTGTTTCCTTACAAACAATGCAGTCTCTAAAATGTACAAAGATGGTAGGGTGAGTTATTTATTTTTTATAAAATAGGGTTTGCAAGATTCTGTGCTCTCCAAGTACCATATTGCTCAAATACACTTTTTTTGTGCAATAAAAGCCCTCTGGAGTTCACAGGAATTGCCCCAAAGTAAAAGTCCACGAAGAAACTCGTAAGACAATACATAAATGTACATAGACCTAGTTCTGATGATGTTTTTGTAAGCTGCCATTTTTTTTTTCACGCAAACGATTTTTATATGTTTTTTGGTTAGAGTTAAATAAAGGCGCATTCACACTGCATCTGTTTTCAAGAAACCGTTTTAACATGATGGCGTATGTAGTTGTAGAAGCGAGCTCACACATTCAACAATATTGCGGATCTAGTAAACGCTTGTTTCCAGTAGCGAAGAATGCGTAAAAAAGTCAGTCTGTGAAAACGGATCCGCTGTGTAAATGCACCCTATCGTATAAACTATACTACTATAGTACTTCATTGTGGCTTCAGCTATAAACCAATTTTCATATACATAGGTATATTTGAATATAATTCTCAAGTTCTAAATGGTCAATTAGCAAGTTAACAGATGGCTCAATGCTCAAAATTTATGCGACGTCTATTAATGAGTCAAGTTTGAGAAAATTGAAATAAAAGTTCCTGCTTTGCTTTTACGCTGTCTTGGCGGCGCGGCGGCGGCGCGGCGGTGCAAGAGAGGAGAGTCATGGTTTTAATGTGCTTTGGCATGTTTATCGTGTGGTCGCTAGTTGATAGTAATGACCAAAGTAAGAGAGTTCTCTTTCTATGGCCATTACTTTCTACCAATCAATTTAAGTTGACAAACCATGTTCACTAGTTACTGCTTTTTTCAAAGTATCGTAGCGGCTATTGTAATACTGCTTATACAGTTTAAAACGTCTGCTAATGGAACAACAGTCCATTTGAACTTCTCTGTGACGAAATCATGCAAACCTTAATATGATTATATTTTATGAATTAATATAAAATAAATAACACAACGACAATTCACACAGCCTCATCTAGCCCCAAGATAAGCAGAGCTTGTGTTATGCGTATTAGACGACTGACATAGGTAAGAAATACAAAATATAGATATTTTTATTATAAAAATAAAATACCTAAAACACTTGTTTCGAGGCAGGAATCGAACCCGCTACCTACTCCGTCGCAGGTTCGTAAGTCCGGGCACCGGTTTTGGGGTGAGAGATTCGCTCACGAAAACTTTGACGTAGCAAAAGTTGTAGTATACAAGTTTTAGAACAGCAAAATCAGTACGTTTTTTATGTAAATCAGCAATTCGCCGAGTGCCACCGCACCGCACCGACTATACAGTTATTTCATGTCCAGTCCATCCCAAGGTTACCTAGAAAAAATATTTCAGCTATAGTGCCACTATTCCTAGAACTAGGAACGAGTTTTGCTCCAACTCAAAATCTACCAACTTACAGATAAGCAAATCAAATGTATTAGACACATAAGTTATGAATATACTAGTGGTTTCTTCTCACTTCTTCCACTGGTGGACAAAAAATTTAAGTGAACTATAAAATATGACCTGTCTAAGTGCTTATTTGTAAGCTTAAAGAAATAAAAACTATTCATTATTCATTTTCTAGCATTTATTCCTGTATTGTTTGTTTCCGTCTTTGCGACCTCACAATTATACCAACAATAAAGTTTTATCTAGGTATCCGATTCACATCCCTATCCTGGCTTTTATATGGTCGCTTATGACTTGCGCCAGCTTACAAGAATCCATTTGCATGAGATGGCTGGCTTGAGCTTTTAGCCGGAGGTGGAGACGAGTGTTTGTGCTCGCGAGTGTACGCTTTAGGATATTAAAATATACGCGGAACATCCCGACTGCCTCACATTTGCACAATTGTAATCTGTCGCGAAAGATTACGAGATTTTTCAAATACATTACTAAGCCAACGAACAATGAACTGAGTCTTATTATAATATAGGTCTAGGTCTCGTAAATATCTACACCGATGGGGATTTCGGTTCCAGATTTTAAAATATTTTTCATATTACTTATATCTAATGCATAATTGTACCAGCTAAGATTTAGGAGAGAAAAACTGAGATGTGATATCAGAAATCAGAAGATAACGTTTACGTAGGTTTACGAAATAAGTTCATAAACAAAACAAATTTTTAGACTAATATGTACTAACACTTATTTATCTCTGCTATCGTGTGATAATATCTGTTAACACTAGTTATTCACTTCACGCTTGTAGCCTGAATATAAGAACCTCATTAGTGAACTAGGCTACTTTTTTTATATCTTTATTTATTATGGAGTTTTGTCACAAAGTGACTATGTCACTCCCGTAAGAGATCAATTCTTTATATTCATCATCATCATCATCATCAGCCTATAGCAGTCCATTGCTGGACATAGGCCTCCAATAATGAGCGCCATAACGCCCTGTCTTCAGCTATTCTTTATATTAAACATGGCAAAATACTATCAATACTCAACAAAAAATAAATAACAATAACGTTTGCCACATGACATTGCATGGCCACCTACTAAGTACAAACTAGGCTACTTGCAAACTAAACTTATGCTAAGATGAGATGTTAATTAATAGTAAATAATGAGGCTTGAATTTACTTGTTTATGCTGAAGGCTATAAAAATATTGACGTAAGACTGAATAGGCTTAGAGCCTGTGGCCGCCAGACCTTTGTCATTTTATAACAGCCGAGAGTTTGTCAGTTTGTGCCCCCAACACAGGTAGGAACGATCACCAATTATGAAGTTTGGGTCATAATGGCTTTGGCGGATATTGGCTTGCAAAGTTGCTGAATTTGCATCAAAATTTCGTTATAGTATAATTGTCTATTTTATTATATTTTGTTCGGGATAGTATAAGAAGAAGTTATCGACATAGCTCTGAGAATTAGCAAGCTGAAGTGGTAGTAGGCCTATGTCCAGCAGTGGACTGCTATAGGCTGATGATGATGATGATAATAGATCAGAATATATTAAGTCTTCTTCTTTGTCGTTGTCTTCATTGCTGAAGATCGTGCCTGTCCTGGAAGGCTATATCAAGGGTATATCAAGTAGACATATATTAAAAATTACTTTTTTCCTATATTCTGAACTGTCTGCCCTTTTACCGAATTTTAAACTCTGCGAGTAGTTGTCGACAAAATGTTCGCGTTTCGTTCCAATAAACACGCTGACATGAAAAGTCTTAATTGGAACAACAGGTTCCCATCCCGGCGTAATTTACAAAAAAATATATATAAAACTTCGTCAGTCGTCACACAATGTCACCGGTAGTGAGGTATATGATTTTATTTATGGTTTTTGAAAATAATTGTATATTATTGTGTCTACTGGTACGAGTACTTAGCCAGTCAGTCAGACAGAATTCATAGATTATCTCAATATTGTGTCCATCTGAGTTTTTGTTAATGTTTTCCTTTGGGATTTACTAAAATAAGATAAAAAGATTGGGAGGTTTTTGCTATGGGATAATTTATAGATAGATAGATAGATAATTCTTTATTGCACACTAAAATGACAATGTAAAATAAAAACTTAAAAAAACTAGATACAATTGGCGGTCTTATCGCTCAAGAGCGATCTCTACCAGACAACCACATAACCATTTATCACGTTGTACATCATTTACAAATGAAAGCACTGAGGATCCAAAAGAACTGTATTATGTATTTATTTAAATACAACGTATTAGGCTATGCAAACTTGTCTTGAATCGAGTCTAACGAATCTTCTGATTTTTCACCTTTGTTTCACCGCGTTCTTATCAATGGAGTATTATAATAACACTTATCACAAACTGAATATCAGAACCAGATTGTCGACGATCTGCTATCAACCAGTTCTCAGCTATTTTGGCCATATAGCCAGAAGGCAACCTGACAACCTCGAAAAATTAGTGGTAATGGGCAAGATAGAGGGAAAAAGACCAAGAGGACGGTCACCAACCCGCTGGTCTGATCAAATTAAGACTTCTGAAACTATCATGGTTATTAACACTAAAGTCATTTAAAACGTGATTCATTTAAAACGTCATTTTCCGTGATCATGGCGCATGAAACTGTGCCGAAATATTGGAAAACTCAAAAATCAAATCATGGTAAATATCCCGTTGATGACTTTAGTGATCAAATTAAGGCTATAAACGGGACTCACTTTGCCTGCAGCCCTGAGACAGGCCGTAGACAGAGTTGTGTGGAAGCGGTTCATCAGCGTCACCGTGAAAGCCTTCCAGGACGGGCACGACCTTCAGCAATGAAGACAACGACAAAGAAGAAGAATAACACTTATCAGTGCCAATACGATGGTAAGTACCGATGTGAATTTATTGAATTGAAAATAAACACACAGAGTCGTGTCTCCAGTGTCATAGGCGTATGTTATCGTCACGTAAACCGTTTTACAGGTTGCTTCTAGCAAAGGTATAACTTTACAGGCCACAGGGACGGCGCTAGGATTAGGTAGGTACTTTTATTATTGCTTTGGAATTTTGGATATGAATCACAATAAAGGTAAGGAAATAAAGCAAATTAGGAATCCTCTATAAAAATATGACTACAAGTCTGTTACAAAAATAAATGCGAATGTTAATAACATTAAAAAAGATTAAAAAAAAGATAATAAATCATTTATTACAGCAAAACTAATAAGTAAATACACTTCAATCTTATAATTAGCACTTACATACATGGTGAGAAGTTATAAGAGGTTAGATATAGTAGGTTACTAAAGTACCTGTACTTGAAATTTAGTGTAATACATTGTGTTATTGCCGAGATGTACCTATCTACAATGTTATGTAATTTCTGATGGCACCCTCACTAGGCTAGGCCTGTATCGAGGGAGCCTATACAAGTACGACAATTCAAAGTTTAGTATTGTTCAGGTTACGGATATCATACATTCGACTTCTTCTTATTATTATAGTTGTCATAAAATTCGAACACTAGAAACAGATCCTTGGAACTTAATTTAAAAATAAAACCATAGACTTTATTACTAGCCAGACATATCTAAACAATTTTCGTTATATTCACGGATTTCATTGAATTCGCTCGCTTTTAGGCTCTATTATTTTACTGCGAATACATTTTTATCGTTAGCAATATACGTACAATAGTAATAAACGCCCCGGCAAATTTAGAATAGGGGATTCATTAAAACTTACTTAACTTACAGGTATCCATCGCGTTTATTTAACTTTGACATTATTTAAACAAGGCAGCGCGGAAACTGCTGAAAATTAAAAATAAGGAAAAACAATAAATACTATTGAATCCGCTATCGCGATCCCAGATGTTGGAAGCTTAATCGTGGTTTGTTTTTCAATACTTAAATTAATTATTAGAATTTAAATATAAATCAGCCAAAGAAATACAATTTGCCATGTTGATCTTCAGGAGATTAATGCTAATGCTTAATTTTCCCAGAATTTATAATCAGAATAATCAATTTTTTGGTAAAAAAATAAATATCACAAGTCGCATAATAATTATAAATTAGAGTTAATTAAATAATAAAACAATAGTCAAATAACTGATAATAGATTATAATAAATGTATTATTACATTTATAACTAAGTAATAATACTCAATATATTATTTAATTTTTCGCACATAATCGTCAATATGTGTGTATATACTCGTATATACGCGGGGCTTCGAGTTTGGCTTCTGTACAAGTAATTTTTTGATTTTAGGCAATTTTTACCGACGTATTTTTGACAAAACCAATCCAAATTTCATAATAAAACTTTGAAACTCATTTTGATTAGCGTTTTAAATCAATATTTGCGTTTATAACTTCGCCTGTTTGTTGACATTCAGGCATGGATGGAATATGAAAAAAGTTGATTGTTATTATGGTCCGAATGAGCACTGAGAAGTGGCAGCTGACACGGTAGTTTTATTGCCTGTAGTTTGATTGATTACCTTTTGAATATTTTTGAATTATTATGAATAAGGTGACAAACTGAAAAAAAATGTTTCGAAAACAAATAGGACAAAATTAGGTTTAAAATAAGATTTAGGCTGGAATGTTGGAAGGCTGGAATGTACTAAAATATTATAGAATGCGTAAATTATTTAATAAATTATTAAATTAATTATGAAATAAATAAATAATGCTGAACAATACATACACCATCATCAGCCCCAAGCTAAGCAGTGCTTGTGTTATGGTTGGGTACTAGATGACCTTTATATTTAATCATAAAACTTTTGTGTAGTATCCCATAAAATTACCTGTTAACCAGAAAATGAGATGAACGTGTTAACCAATTTTAATAAAAATAAAATTTTCAACATAACCTTTCAATACGATATAATAAAATGCCCCGTGTGCGTGATCGAGCCCGATATCCTGATAATGTTATAAAATTAAATTAACCAAAGCCTTTATTAATGTGTGAGCGACACCACGGGGACCTCACGGGTTATGACTAATAGGGATAAAAATATTTCGTTGCAATAAAGCTTAAAGTAAAGTTATAAAGTATTCAAATGGAAATTTATGTATCTTGAAAAATGATTTGTCTTCTGTTGATAAAATATTGTGTTTATATAAAACTATGAGTAGCTTCTACCGGAAGTTTTGGCGTGTTGTTGGAGATAAAAGGTGGCCAATGTGTTTTCTAGAACCGTGGTAATACTCGTAGTTGCTAGTTTTGGGCGTAAAGAGGCTACTTTGTAATTTGAAATTGGCTCATTAATATTAAATAAATAAATAATGCTGGACAATTCACACAGCATTATCTAGCCCCATGGTAAGCAGAGCTTGTGTTATGGGTACTAGATAACTGATATACATAATACAATACATTACATAGATAGATATTTTTTATTATACATAGAAAACGACCAGAACACCCGAAACAAATATCTGCAGATCGTACACACATTTGTTCCGAGGCGGGAATCGAACCCGCAACCTCCTGCGTCGCAGGCGGACCTTCGCCCACCGCGCCACATCGGTCGTCGTATATTGATAACAATGGTGATTGACTTGAATTCGTAGACTTTTTCTACGATTTAATTATTTTCTTGTCTGTCACAAAATATTGAAGGGACTGAGCTAAAATCTGCCAATGGGGCGGATAGTAAGTAGAACGGCCCAAGAATAGTTTTCAATCAAAGTTCGACCTCTGAATTGCGGTACAGAAAGCAACAGGAAATTACTGCACAACATTATTCCGCAAATGGTGTCATCGCTCGAGAGTCGTTCCTATCGAAAGTGTAAATAAATCCTACTATTATAAACGCGACAGTTTGTGAGGATGTATGTAAGTATGTTTGTTGCTCTTTCACGCAAAATCTACTGAATGGATTTTGATGAAACTTCACAATAACATAAATTACTTTATATTCAAAACTGCTTCAATACCTTACACATTTTTGAGTTATTCAATTCGGACATTCCATTCGAAAGATATCACGGGTTCAAAAATGTAAGTATTAGAAAAAAGTCGCGTGGCTAACTATGTATAACTATGCGATATAGGCGTCATTGGGGTACGGGTACGGGAAATCAATGACGGCCGCAAATAAATTATAAATAAAAAAAAATACCCGTGCGAATCCGGGACGGTCCGCTAGTTTGTAACAAAGATATCGATAGCTACAAAGTGCCTCGAGATGATTCAAAAAAAGAATAGCCGTCTATTCGACTTGACAGGGCTTACTACCCTGGCCTCTGATTTTACATGCGAACACGGGTTTAAATATTGACCAATGAATTATTTCAGCATATAAAAGTTTTTAGTGAAAAGGTTAACCAAATCTAAGTCACCTGTACGGGCTCTAACGGAAGACCGGCGCTGGCTAAGTCTCTTGCGGAGCTTAGCCAGCATTATGCTGAGTTAGAGCCTTTTTCTAACAACTTTCTACATGTACCTATTTCTATAAGTGTGTTATTTGTTAATTTAAGTTGTTATGAATAAATTTCTTTCTAGTCTATTCTAAATATAAAATAAAAATGATGTAATTATTATAGCCCTGCAGTAACGCTGGTCCGTACGCATTGGTGCTTGAAATAGCTCTCGAATATTTCAAATGGAAATATTCAATTTCACCAACAGCCTCGGTTGTTTTAAAATGTATAAAGTAAACGCCAGTAATCCGAAACAAATCCGGAGCCGTACACAGTGTTGCCATTTAAATTTTATAAAAGTTAAGTCATATGTGTTTTTTGTTTGAATACGTTTGGATTTTTGAATAGATAACTTACATTGATACTGATTTAAGAGCTCAAAATTTTTCTGTTTAACTAAATAATAAAGAGACTATGCACAAAATTTACCTAAAACCTTTTAAATCGACGAACGATGTGGCGTGGTGGGCGAAAGTCCGCCTGCGACGCAGGAGGTTGCGGGTTCGATTCCCGCCTCGTAACAATTGTGTGTACGATCTGCAGATATTTGTTCCGGGTGTTCTGGTCGTTTTCTATGTATGTATAATAAAAAAATATCTATCTATATAATGTATTGTATTATAAATATCAGTTATCTAGTACCCATAATACAAGCTCTGCTTACCATGGGCCTAGATAATGTTGTGTAAATTGTCCAGCATTATTTATTTATTTTTAAATAAGGGTCGATTTCTTCTCATACGAAATTTCACCCGCTAACGGGATTATAATAAAAATAAACTCCTTGGCTTCATAATGAAAACCCAAACCATTTCATAAACGTTTATAAAAAGTTACTAAAACTTCTGTAAAGGCAGAATTATACAGCTCCTCTCCTCTTATACATGATTTAAAAAATGACTGAAAATAAAAGTTAGTAAAATTAAATGATTTTGTTGACATGGGGGCATATTTACACTTCGAGTGCTGAAATCACACGGTATGTGTTTTCTACAAGTGACTAATATGCGTAAATCCACACTAGCGCAGCGGCTGAGAAAATACAGATCTTTGTGACTCAGCACAGCCGTAATATTTTTCGAACGAAACGCATGTGCGGCGCAACACAACCGCTGTGTAGAGCGGCAGCACGAATTTTTTAGGTTAAAAAAAAGATCGCAGTCGTCGAAAAAAAATCGCAGTCAAAGTGCTAACATAAATAACTTTTGACCTTATATTTACCACTTACCGTTCTATTTTTTTGGACTGACCCTACTGATGCCTATTTTTCAGGGGCGGGGCGCGCTATGACATGTTTAATGAGCCTTACTCGACCACTTAAGTGCTATAATTTTTGCTATACATTTATTATGAGCGAAGAATTCATTTTGCTTTTAAGCCTAAGAATTCATTTTGTTAGTAAGTTCTTTATTTAATGTTGCTGCCCACTAAAATAAACGTTCTAAATTGAATAGCCGGCACCTGTCATAATAATAAAATTGAGTTTTTGTAATATTGCAGATAGAAAGAGGAAAATAAGGATAAATAGAAGCGTACGCAGAATATTGGCTATTAATGTTATTCTCCCAATATTCTTTTTTTGTATAATAAAAACGATGGTCGTCGATATTAGAGGAAAAATCCGGTGATATCGTTTGGGCTCGTGCCAGTAGCAAGTAGCAAGCAATAAGGAAAAAGTGAATAAAATGGATACCGACACGTAAATTTACGAGCATATTGCAAAACTGACTTTTTGATGGACTTTAGAAATCTTTATTTGTGACTGAAAAGGCTTGTATACTCGGAACGTGGAAATTAATTTTGATGAACACAGATTGAGATTTTTTACTTGCAAGTTTATGTGACCATTTTTACTAGTTCTATATTTTTCTGGAAAAAAAAACTATTTTAAGGTTTAACGAACCCTTTAAGAATCGTCGTTGTCTGTATGTCATTATTCTTTTTCTCAGCAACAAGTGAAGGTGAAGATGAAATTAATACGAAATACGTGCTCAAGTTGTAATCCATTGAAGCAAATTTTTTTCATCATCGTATTCAAAAGATACGTCAGTTTATGCCACATATTTTGCCACTCGCAAGACAAATAAATCGTAAAGGGGTTCTTCCCGTTGACCTAGAATCATGATAATTCATAAGTAGTCGTATTCTACTTCGTATTCTAGCACAAGTAACGAGAAAACCTAAAAACCATTCATCATCACGTACTACAAAAAATACTTAAGAAGGTTATAGTTTTATTTTATTGCAAAATATATTTATATTTATATATATTTTATAGAAAAAAAAACAAATTTATAAATAAAATAAAGTACAGTAAAACTTATTAAATTCCTTGAGGTTATATGCAACTCCGTAAAATTTTTATTGGGAGTTATCTATGCTCCTCCAAAAGTGGACTACTTTGACACCCTCGAACACTTGCTCGATATATTTAGACCTCAATATGAACTTTTCACTTTGTGCGGCGATTTTAATACGTGTCTTTTGCGGAACGATAGGAGGAGTAAAAAGCTTTTAAATATTAGCACTTCCTTCAACCTCTCTATCTTTAAACTCGACCTGACCTTTCATGTCAACGATAGCCACACCAAACTCGACATTATAATCACGGGCGATACTGAGCGAGTTTCTACTCATGGCCAATTTTCTGCGCCTGGTTTTTCACACCACGACCTTATTTACGCCTCCATAAAAATAAAAACACCCAAACTTAAGTCAAGGGTCGTGATGCAACGAAACTTCGCGGCGATGGATCACGAAAAACTACGCTTGGACGCTGAAAACATGGACTGGTCTGAGTTCTGCTCTACGAGTGACGTCAACGAAAAACTTAGAATATTTAATACAAACATCACCCAACTCTACGATAAACATGCCCCAATACGGCCTGTTCGAATGAAGCGTCGACCAGCGCCATGGCTTACGGACGACATTCATAAGCTGATGGTTAGGAGAAATAACCTTTATCGTAAGCACCGTCAAAATCCTAGTGAGGACACGTTCAAAAGGTTTAAGGCAGCTAGGAATAAGTGCAACCAGGCGATCAGAAACGCTAAGCGTCGTAATATATTTAGTGTCATTAAGAGCTGTACGCCAGCTAATGTCTGGAAGGTACTGCGTGAGCTAGGTTTTGGAAAAGCTAAAAGTGCTGCAGATTCATCTGCTGATGCTAACAAATTAAATCAGCACTTTTCCTCAGCTTCCGCTCAAATAAATGACCAAACCAAAGAGCAGACGATTGATATGCTAGCACAACTGTCTTCAAGTACAATGGTCCCTTTCAGCTTCACATCAATCGACGCAAATGAAGTAGCGAAAATTGTTTCGAGCATCGGTACCAAAGCAGTAGGGCACGATGGCATTGGTTGAAAGATACTTCTCCCGATCCTCGACTTTGTTGCCCCTCAGCTTGCTCACATCATCAACTTCTCCATCTCAAATGTTGTTTCCCATCGGACTGGAAGAAGGCATTCATTATCCCTATCCCTAAAAAGGCAGTCATTTCTGATCTCAAGGACTATCGTCCGATCTCCATCTTACTTTTCCTATCGAAAATCATCGAAAAGATTGTCCACCGTCAGTTTTCTTCTTTTCTTAGGAAAAATAATCTTCTCTCACCCTTTCAGTCCGGATTCCGCCCCGCTCACAGCACGGCTACGGCACTCATAAAAATTACAGACGACATCCGACGTGCCATTGACAGCAAAAAGCTTACCCTGATCACACTTCTCGACTTCAGCAACGCATTCAACTGTGTCGACCACGACTTACTTTTGGCTGTGCTGCGCTCCTTAAACCTCTCTCCAGAAAGTATCAGTTGGTTCAAGTCTTACCTAGGGGAACGCTCGCAGTGTGTCAAATTTGCCGACATCTCTTCTAATTGGTGCTCAGTAGGTATAGGAGTCCCTCAAGGTAGCGTACTCTCTCCACTCCTTTTCTCCGTCTTTATCAATACTCTAGTTTCTAAAATCAAATTTTCATCATTTCATCTATACGCTGATGATGTTTAGCTCTATCTCAGCTTCGATCCCAGTGATGTAGATCTAGGTATCGGCACCATGACGACAGACCTTAGCGCGATTCATCAATGGACTCAGGAGTACGGGCTTCCTATAAATCCTAGTAAGACTCAGGTAATGATTGTTGGTAGTAACTATTTTCTATCCAGACTTGACCCAAAATCACTGACACCCGTCAAATACAACAACTTTCCGCTACAGTACTGCGCTGAGGTCAAAAATCTTGGCTTGCATATTACCAGCAATCTATCCTGGGACTCTCAGGTTGCCCAGGTTAGTAGGAGAATGTATGGAAGCATGCACTCTCTTAAGCTGATGAAGAACTTCTTACCACAATCCACTAGAATCACATTGGTTAACGCGTTGCTCTTCCCTATCCTGGATTATGCAGATGTGTGCTATCCCGACGCTACAGAGGATCAGTTAAACAAACTGGAGCGACTACAAAACCTCTGCATCCGCTTCGTCTTTGGGTTGCGAAAATACGATCATGTATCAGTCTTTCGCGCCCAACTGAAGTGGCTGAAAATTAGAAAGCGCCGAGATTTGCACACATTATGCCTTCTCTATAAAACCCTCTGTAACCCACTATCCCCTAACTACCTCTCCGAATCCTTCAGCCCACTCTATGGACCCCAGCGACCTGCGAGGGACTCGAAACGATTGCAGCTTGGAACTCCTGACGCCTGTACAGTAGGTTATCACAGAACCTTCGCTGTAAAGGCCACTCGGCTATGGAACAGTCTTCCCATTGAATATCGCGAGGCATCCTCGATAAATGTCTTCAGATCTAGAGTCTATAACTATTTTCTTTCCCAAGAATAATTCGGTACGTAATTATAATTATATATTAATTATTTATATAGGTATATATATTAATGTTTAAGTATATATAAGTAGCTTAGTATCATTATGAGTAGTATATTTTATTATCTCTATTATATGGCACTACCTACCAAACTGTTGTCCACACTACCCAAAGGTTAGTAGGTAGAGAATGCTATCTAGCATTATGCTCGCCTATGTACAACTTTTTGTGCAATAAAGTATATTCTATCTATCTATCTATCTATCTAAAACTGCGCAAGGGCGGCTCTTCTTGTCTTGCTTTCTGGCCTACATTTGCTCGTCTTGTCTTGCAATACCGAAACCACTTCGCACTAAAAAAAAAGGCTTGTTGCATGGCAGTAGAACGTTATTATCATCCTATTTAGACTAGTACAACGTTTGGCCCGAGAGAGTGCTACGATCTAACTCGTAGCCGTAGCACGCGCTATGGGCGTAGGCCTCTACAAACTTTGTCTACGAAGCTTTAATTTTATGTTCGTGTCAACCCACTTCTAACCTTTTGCCACTTTGAGGTATTTGAATGTGTAAAAAGAAGTAATATTTTAAAATAATTTCATTTATGTCAGGCCTCCGATTGCATACGCTAACATTCTGGGTTCTGAGTTTTAAGCAAACAGCCATCATCAAATAATATAGGTATGACATTTATATATGGTTTAGTTTGATTCGATTGAATAATTTTTTATGATAAGTAAAGCTTTTTTAAATATTTTTTGCATTTGCATGTACACGTTAATTTTTATTCTTTACTAGTAAAATATATCGAACAAAGTTCCTTCCATAGGTTATGCGTACATCAAAAGTGTTTCATATACGGGTATACAAACAGAGCGTATAAATGGCACAAAACAAAACAGAGTAACAAGGTCCCGATAAAAACAGCCTAACGGTCGGCGAACCCGCCTTAAAATGATTTATGAGTACATCTAAAATGGCCATGTCTCCTGAATAGTTGTTTACCTCGGAAAGATCCATAAGGTGGATTAAATATATTTTACGACCCTCGAAATGTTTTTATTACGGGTTAAATTCTGATAGGATCAAAAAGTGTTTTATATGTACCTATAGTTTTAAAATTATGGCGCCGTTAACTTTTTTACCTATGGTATGGTATGGTAGTTGTACTCCTCTTTCCGCACTTAGACTCCGGTTGGTCCTTTGTGCGTGGTGTGTTTGCTAGTTTAACCAGCCTAACTCCGTCCAGAAGCGAATACTCCTGGGATCTTCACAGGCTTCGCGGAGTGACCTCGGGTGGTTGAGGATTTCTATTCGTTGCGCACTTTTTTACCTATTGGATAAGATAAAAAATAGTTCTTATACGCTCTCTGGTATCTAATTTACCTCCAGGAGCTTTATCCTAGACTGTTTTAGAATCTTGATCCTGATGATACAATGTCGTCTACGTACTAGATGTGTCGACGGATCAAGACGTGTATAAATATTACTTTTGATATCTCAATTTTACCGAAATAATAAGTTGCTCTAATGGTGTCCATTGACTACAATGCATAAGTTTAGTAAACGTCTCTCTCTCTCCATGTTATTTAAAAAAATACAAACAAAAAAGATGAAAAACCAAATATGTAGTTAAAGTTTTCTTACACATCGAGGGCATGGCTCCTTTCACAGCCATGACCGCCCTCTTCAAAAAACCACCCTGTATATCGCAAGAAGCTAGCGTTTAAAGAGTACTCCTGCCAGCAGTACTAAAAAAAATACGTCAAATAATAATAATGTTGGACAATCCACACAGCATCATCTAGCCCCAAGGTCAGCCGAGCTTGTGTTATGGGTACTAGATGACTGTTATATTTAATACAATAGATTACATAGATAGATATTTTTTATTATACCTAAATAACGACCAGAACATTCGGAACAAATATCTGCAGATCGTACACACAATTGTCCCGAGGTGGCAATCGAACCCGCAACCTCCTGCGTCGCAGGCTGGCAACCTTGGCCCACCGCGCTACAGAGGTCGTCAGTACTATGCATAAGGTAAGTTGAGCTTAAATAAAAATAAAGTTTCTTATCTAAAGGGAAAGAAGGTGTTGATTTATGCGCATTTGTTAATATATCGGGGATTCGATATCCTCAAACTTTACTAAGAACTTTCTGGAAGTTTCCGTGTTTCAAGGACTTAGGCTCAGGTATCATAATGTATTCCGAACCTTGTAAAAGTATTGGGAATATGCAACTGTTGTGGCCCAATCAGCCGAGAAATGAGAGATGAAAGCTGTAAAAGATATTCAACAAAATAAAGCATGATCTATATAGCTTGTCTAAACCAGGCGCCAGGCCCTCATAGTATATGTACTGTGGAGATATAAAATAAACGCCTATTGATATCTTACATATTGACTATTATATATATTTTAGAAAATTACCAATTGCCAAACAGTTTATCAAACTGATTATGGTTGTTACATCATTGCACATACAGGGTGATTGGTAGCTAGCTACCTTGGTGCAACCTACCAATCACCCTGTATAACCAAAGTTCAATTGAAACAAAAATCACATTATTCACCGTTATCAACAATTTTTAACTGTTGCTAAAAAAATTAACCTTGGTTAAGAAACATGAAGAGAACGAGTACCTTCATCATAAGAAATACATACAATTGTATAAAAAATCTGAGCAGCGGAAGTTAGTCAAATTTGATAAAATGTACAAATATAAATCACATACAACAGGACAAAGCAAAATTCTCCCAACAAACATCATAGTATTTCATCCCCTACTTTAGAAAATTATTCTTATTTTTTATTATTTTCCCCAGTAGAAAATTATAATATACTTCTTTTAAAGAAGTATATTATAATTTACTTAAAAAAAAAGAGATAAACTACTTAATAGTTCAAAGAAGTCAAATAAAAAAATTGTGTAAAATAAACATCAACTTCGATGAAAAATTAAATAACTAGTCAAAAATCCCGCAACAAGTTGAAATAAGTGTGAATCTCAGCCTACGGAATTGGCTCAGAGCACAGATCAACCGTAACTCAGGGGGTTAGGGTAATTCTCGGAGTCGGCGTAAATCAGCAGGGTTTATCAGCTAGATTACCTCAGCTTCACAGCCTGCTTACTGCTAATAAAGGCTACCTGCGCCCATTTGCGAACTTTCTACACTTATCTACCATCTGATTTACGATAGATGTGTGATAGTGTTTTGCATTACGAAATAAGGACAGGATTTATTTGCTATGTGATTTCTGCCCTGGAGGCATAATGTATGTTCGTGTTTCGCCTAATCAGGCAAATGCTATTTATTGTCTGGGGAACTTTGAATGCAGAATTCAACCTACGTAAGCACTCTATTACTGGCTATATTATGCGTTGCTTTTTATGCATGTATTGTTCTATCAGGATTCCATTCATCTCGTTTCGTTTAGGTCCATTCAGCCATTTAGTCTCGAAAAGGTAACCGACAGAGTTTCTCTCCTTATACCTCGAGGACATTAATTAATAATTCATGTTTTTTTTTTATGTATGTACATACATTCAAGTGCACTCCTACGGCGAATAAAGGAGTATGAGTACACCATACATACATCTCCCAATGTTGTTGTCCTATAATTCTTAATCACAATCTCACCATCAAAACAAGTCCATTTGAAGTCCCTATAGTGACATTATAAAGCGACCTAAAATCGAATAAATTGCTTTCATGGTTGGCAATAGCAATGGCAACAATGTCGAATTACATTCGATGTGGTCTGGATTACATGTGGTCTAATATCATGAATTGACTTTTTGTAACAATATCATAAACATCTTCCTATCTTAGTATACTAGTAAGATATGTATGATGTGTAAGATAGGAAGATGTATAGACGATGGATAGTGAAGAGCTAAAATAAACCAATTGAATATTATGTTTTTGGCTTATCCCAAGGTAACACAGAAACTGACAGTAGCTAGAATCAAAACTTAAGCGGCATGATGATAGGGAGGGACGAGGAAACTCAATCGGTCACTTTAAATGATTCCTAATAAAGATACTAATTCCATTAATTAACCGCACTGGCTTCTGCAATGCAAGGCATTTCTATGAACTTTGATCATTTCATATTTCAAACTTGATATCTATACCAACAGCCACCAGAAACGAAATAGAAGCCGAGTCAACTCCGATCGATGTGTATTTTATTTCACTTTTTTGGAGACTCTATGTGTTGGGCCTCAGAGAACTCGTTGTCACAAAGTTATAGTTATTGAATCTAGCTATTAATTCTTAGTATTATGCAACAAACTTATCTGCCTAATACTTCGAAAATAAAACCACCTATGGTTTAAATTTCCAACTGAGAATTCTAAAAGCTTTGAACAATACCTGACAAAATGAAAATGAGTTGAGGCGTAACAAATGGAGGAAACAATTAGTTGAGTTCTGAAAGGGAGATTTTTATTCACCAAAAAGTAACCACAATGAAAATACTCTTGCAAATTCTGGTCGTACATTTACGTGGCAACTCCCGACGCAGATGACGTTATCAAAAAACAGAACAAAATACAATAATTTATATCGAAAAAATCCGAGAAAGGGGAATGCCGAAAATCATTTATTCATAACGCTTACACGGGAATCAAAGGATTTCAAAATGACGTATAACGCTGAGTCACAGCTGAGTGATGGGAATCGACAATAATGAGTAGGTAGGGTTATAGATAAATTACAATTTAGATTACCAATTTCGATACATCAATATATATTTTCAATCTCAACTAGCTTTTGCCCGCGACTTCGTGCGCGTAGAAGTCGAAAATGGTAATAAACTTTCAGTAATTTATTGGTTAATATGTCAGTGCCGACTTGAAACAAGCTACTTAAAACTGAACTTACTAACATAGCATGCCCACTGCCCAGCATGGCGGGCTTATACAATTAGAGTTACCAAGTGCCGCTTTTTACACTCTCAGCTGCTTCTAATATTTTTAATTGTTTTTACAATGTGATACTGAAATATACACTATTTTTAACCGGCTTCGAAAAAGGAGGAGGTTCTATGTTCTGTATATTTTTTATGTAGTTCGCCGATTACTCCGTCAATTGTAGACTAATTTCGATGATGTAGCAACATCATCGCTAGTTGAGACTATTTAGATAAAGATCTCAAAATCTCATGAAAAAAATAATTCCTTATCCTTTTTGTATCACAAAACGTAAAAAACAGACATTTAGTAGAACTAACGTTGTCTCTTTCTCTCTACTAATTGTCTTATGGCAAGTAAATAATTAGGGTATACCCTAGCTAATAACCCTCAGACTTATAAGTCAGGTGGATGGTTAACGAATTAAACAGTTTTACTAAAAAACTTAATTCATATCTACTTAAGTTCTAGTCACTGTCATTTTGGTACAAATAAATATTATCTTATTCGTAATTACGAGTTAGTATTGTTTCATAAAAGTTAGGACCAACCAAAACCGGGCCAGATCTGGATATCCTAATTAAGTCAAAGCAGTCAGAGACAGCTCTGTCCCTAATGAATATTAATCAAGCCGCTAATTAAAAGCTATGGAAATTATTTATTACTCCGAGTTTTCGTTTGGGAATTTTCTTAGATTATTTTTGGAATACGTAACTTGCTGTGTGTGTGTGTGTGTATTAGTGAAATTATACTAGTTAAAAATAAACTTAATTATGAGGTTTGTGCACACGTGACATTATGTAGTATTTTCCGAAAATAAAATATGGCTTAAATCACAGTATTACCAACATTAAGTTGGTGTCTATTTTATAATGCGAACTAAGATGTCAGACCCTCCAAAAGGCAATCCCTGTAAGGCTTGCGCGGACAACGACCATTTATATCAATTCATTATTAAAGTCACCATTAATTATCTCCCGGCGGTCTATTATTAAAATAGTCTGCTGAATTATCATATTTATACGCCAAAAACCCGAGGGAGACGCATTTTGATAACGTTTTACGTCGCGCTTCATTAATTAATGAATCTGGTGTGAATCTCCATAAAATTTTAACAGCTATTCATATTAACTACTTAGAGATAATGATTAATACTGACTATAATATGGTAATCTTCGGTAGCAATAAAAAGAAGAGTGTCTAAAAATCTGAGACAATTCAAACATTCTCTTTATTCATTTACTTACTACCACGGCAACTGTTAACTTCCTATCCTAAAGAATGCATTTGCAGAAATATCACGCCATCGTCACAGAATTTTTAAACTGTTCGATAATTTGGGTATTTTAGCACTTTCTTATTTTGCAACGTTCTTGATGACTTATTTAAAGATGTTTGTTTGGGAATATGAAATTACTGTTGATTTCCGTACGGAAACCAATTTCATCCTTATCACGCCGTACCTACTGAATAAGGAGTTGTGGTATTTCATACTTACAATTTATTATGTATGACACCAAAATCAGGTAGAATTTTTTGCTACAAGCGGGATTTCATCTGGTTTTGGCTTTTGTCTGACGTGGGTACTTGAATTCTCAAAGGGGTACACACATAATTGTCCTCAAATCCATTCTCAATGCCAGTTTTGTCATTACCAGTTTTGACCAAAAAGCTCCACCTCGTGACCTACGTAAAGTGTTACTATGAGATGGGAAACCATTCAATGGATCATGTACTTAGGATCCGAGTATGGTGAGACAGCGGAATCGTATTGGAGCTTCAAAATACTTTTTGGAAGGCAAACATTAGTTACTGTTGTTCGTAAACTTTGAACCAGTGAAACTCTTGCCAGGTGACTGATACAAAAAGAAGCTTTATAGAAATGAGCTTTCCTCACTTCCAATTTAGATGAGTGGTTGCATGAGCGCTGAAACACTTCATTTCAGCTAACGCTTCTATTATTTGTATAAAAAAAACATTTCTTCACATTTTCAAATGACATCATCTAGTCAAAAAATTTGCAGAGCTTGTATTTTACTCAAAGGTTAAGATGTGTTATTTTTTTCTTTGCTTCTCACTAAAGTGAAATTTTCACCTGAATGGTCACTCAAATGTTGATGAGTATTTTGCAAATCATTAACGACTATTACATCATAATGGCAGTAAATATTGTGGCGAAAATGGTATGTGTGGTTTATGGAGTAAGTACTAAATTAAACAGTAGTTAATAATTCTTCTGTGCTCAAACTAAACCACAACAACAGTGCTGAACAGCAATAAGTGATGTAAACATGGATACCAACAAATATAGCCAGATTTATGTTCAACAACTGTTATTTACCTATTTGTTTCGCTCCGTACATTAACTCTATGGGATAAACAATGTAGTAGATCGTTGATAAGTTAGTGCTGTATCAATCGATATTTTATATATGTATAAACATTGAACATGGAAAAAATCATGGTAAGAAAATCTAACTAATTACATTTTTAATTTAATATGATTTGACATAAATAAGTAATATAAAAATGTAATGTAAGTATAGAAGCAATTATTATTTTTTACATATTAATCATTTTGCACTTTTACTGTAATAAGGTTATAGAATAAACGGTTTTTTTATTATTTTATTTATAAACATTGAATACTACTTTGTGGATTATTCATAAAAGCGGTAAATATACTAATTACGGGGACAATTAATTTCATCATTTCACCCAGCTTCCATTTGCATTGGTAGTACACAAACAATTCTGGTAATAATTCATAATTATTCAGTGAAACCTTATCTACTATGCAATATAAATAATTTTGAGCGATGATCAAAGAAAAATAAATACAACCTAATTTAAAAAAAAAACAAGTTCGAAATGTCATAACGTTTAGGATTTGTTAGCAGTTCATTCAAGAGACTCCAATCGAGAGAAAAATGAAGAGATCAAACTCTAAAATTCTTTGTATGAGATTGTATGATGCTTTTTCTACACCAAGTCGAATGAAACGAGGAGCATTTAATGTCTTCTGTTGACACTATTCAGAGGTCTGCAAGGGCAGCTATGTTTTGCACTATCGTAAGAACATTCATGGTCCCATGATCACTTTGCCAGCTGTAGCCCTCCTAAACAGAATACCTATATGCTATGCATTAAGATGTCTTTAGCTAACCAGCCGTTTACACTATTATGTAGATGGAACTCGGTCGTCGAGTAAGAAACGATAAAGTGACTTTCATCCAGCACTTCTTTCTTGTTCTAAACCCCTGGAATCTCACACGTCCACACATCATAATATAATTTCCTTTGGTATTCACGGAACTTTTTCATAAAGTTGGATTAGTAGTGGCGTGGAGCTGAGTTAGGTCACATACAAAGGAATTGAGTTGGTCAAAATGTTTGAAGTTTTTTTGGTTTAGATTTTTTGTATTGTATGCTATTAATCTTGCCACTGAATTTTAAACTAGATATCCTTACCTGAAATTTTTCATATTCGAAGAAAATTCAATGTTAGTACCATCGAGCTCATCAATGAAGACTGAAGGTGGTGGAACTCCTAAACGAAACACAGTAAACACATCGAGTTTAAGCTCGTTCGTCTTCCCAAGTATTAAGGTAAAATATCGTTAAAATATGTTTACATACTTAAAAGAATATTCACTTACGTACGATTCCTGTAAAATGTAAACGATGTACATACATAAGTATAGTTTAATAGTATATAGATATAGTATAGTACATAGTATAATGTGATGAGCCCAACCCAAATAAAACGGCGCTTTGTAAATCACGTCATATATCACAATAGCAAAGACAACTAACCGTTATAACCGAACTCAAAACAGAAATTTCACTACAACCTTAAGGGTCCAGCGACCCTCGCTTGCAAAAATCGCTACGAATATCGCTGTCCCTGTTTAACCCTTGCGCCGCGCCACATGCGTGCGCGATAGCAATATTAGCCGTTCAAAATTTGTGATGCACCCGTCCGTTCTCGTCAGCGCAATCTAGCCGTCGTTCACTTTTACTTGCTGCTGCTTTACTTAGCGAATACCGTACAAATAGACAGACATATATATTATTTTATTGCACACTTAAAAATAAAATAAACAAGATAAAAAATACAAAATACGTGACAATTTGGCGGTCTTATCGCTCAAGAGTGATCTCCTACCAGACAACCGTGGATGGATAGGATCGTTGGATTAAACATGGGGTTGTGTGCATTATATTCATTTATAAAATATTACATAAAAATACGTTCCTTCTAAAAAATACATATTATTAATACAAAATTCATAACAGTGCAGCGAGACTGGCACGTCGACGGGATGACACGCAAAACCGAGTGCAATGTCTTGCTACTGCTCTGCGTAGGTGAGGGTCTCAGTCAGGTCTAGGATGACCAACATCTAAGAAGATTAATGATGAATAAGAAGATCTCTAAAGAAGATTAGAGTCACTAAAAAAAAAAAAATATTATACAAGGCAGCCCAAGTTCTTAGAGATGTCTCAATGGTTTTTCATCTGTGTAGACGTAATATTACGAACTACGTGGGAACTTGCAAATTAAAGTATAAGACTTGTGTGGTGCACGAAGGAGCATTCACATTGTACAGGAGAGTGGTCGCCTTCATATTTATTATACCTAAACGTCATCTTTCACGAAAAGAAATGTGTGAAAAGTGAAAGTATCTTTAAAAACACTTTTTATGAACAGCGAACACAACTGGAACGCTAAAGTCGGTAATACTGAATTGTGTGTATTCGGAGCTTTACCGTACATTACCTAATTATTCGTTATATTATACTACTATATACATTGTATATACGAGTTCCGCTGCGCAACAGTACTCACACTTGTCGACGTAAGAGAAGCGAAATAAACATTTTCGACTGCAACAAGATACATGCGAAGCAAACGTGGTATTGCAGCGAAATATCCGACCGAGTGTGGAGATGTAGCTGGCATCCGAGCAGATTGGCGAAATCGCACGTAAAAAGAGAAAGCGTCATAGCCAAATGTTTCCATTAGAACAGGCAGTTTTGCCTCTGTACCGCTTGTCGTACAACGGAAAAGTCATAGTATTGGGGCTTCGCTGTTATGGTATCGCGGCGGAGGTATGCTACTGCTTTAAGTACGCGGGTAAATGTCACGTAGCCTTGCTCAATTTTATACTAGAAGACTTGACTCGACTTCTTTTAAAGAATTATAATACAGAATGTTTGTAGTGGTATCAATTGAAATGTCACAAAACTAAACTAATTTGACAGCTCTAAAAATATTGCCATACCGAGGCCATACCTTTCATAACGATCGAAATGGAAAAGATCACAATATCATTTTTAGTGTAGTCGCATTATCTGCTGCATTCGTACAAAATTTCAACACAACCGTATGGTGATTATGTAACTCGCGACCGGTTTGCGACAGGCGTAAATTAAGCAATCAGTGCTGTCAAACGCCAATTTTGACCAATTTTGACGTTGTAGCTGGTGTCAAACTAATACAAAATTGACGTTTGACAGCACTGATTGCTTAATTTACGCCTGTCGCAAACCGGTCGCGAGTTACATAATCACCCGGTCGATCAGTAGTTTTGGAGTGAAACACACGCGACTTTTCACAAACTTTCGATATTTTTCGTACATCACTCTATCTAGTTGGATAAATATGCCTAGAAATCAAGCTCACGTTGCGGCGCGTTATGAAAAGAGTATTCTTTCATCCCGACGTATTATTATAGCATGAATGTAAACGACAGCAGAAGGTTAGATCAGACGGTTGTCACGTACAACCACCAGATGTCGCTTCATTACCCTTTGTCGGTGCCGGTGCTTTTATCGGCGCACGCCGAAAGCTCGCGGACAACTTTGTCATTTTATATAGCCATATGCGAAATATTGCTGTAGAAATTTTATGGAAACTATATTTTTTCAACAAATATCCAGTTGTATGTTTTAGATTTCTTGATGTTTCTGTAGGATAACAAGCCCAAGTAGTCATTCGATGACTAGAGTTATTGTCATCAAAAAGTCTATATTGCTAATTTAGATAATTTTCTTTTTTTTTTATTTACAGCTAGGTTGTAAAAATAGTTATTTACTTAGTACATGCCGGTAAATTCCAGTTTATGCTGAGGACCAATCAACAAGTTTCCGTAGAATGTTAAGTATTATACATAGGGTATTTACCGCGTTTTACCTATATTTCCCGACGTTTCAACATACTCAACACTGTATAAACCTGTTGAAACTTCGGGAAAAATGAGTAAACGCGATAAATACCCGTTGTAATAATACTTATAATTATGTGTTCAGATCGCGTAAGTTTAAAAATATATAAGATTCCGCAGATATTTACTTACAAGTTAATAGAATAACAAATGCCGATACAATATCAATAAATAAATAAATAATGCTGGACAATTCACACAGCATTATCTAGCCCCATGGTAAGCAGAGCTTGTGTTATGGGTACTAGATAACTGATATACATAATACAATACATTACATAGATAGATATTTTTTATTATACATAGAAAACGACCAGAACACCCGGAACAAATATCTGCAGATCGTACACACAATTGTTCCGAGGCGGGAATCGAACCCGCAACCTTCAGCGTCGCAGGCGGACCTTCGCCCACCGCGCCACATCGATCGTCCGCAATTCAATAAAGATTACTTTTGCAGATGTGCTAAATAAACCAATTTCAATGTTTTTGTTAACCAATGTGTTAAACGATTTGCTAGCTCATCTAATAAAAATGAGTTTTGTCTGTAATTATTTTGATATAAGTTTTCTGTCTTGGCTTTTACCATGCTTTTACAATACTTTTAACTTGAACCCTTTAATAGTGATGATGTTGATACCAAAAACCAAACACAATAACATAAAAAAAAAACTTTATTAGTTTAATTCTCAAAGTAAGACATATTTTGATCACAAACACCTAACAAATTGCGCAATACCGCTGGATAAACAGCGCATTCACGCAAATGGAACTAAATCTACACAAAACTAAATTGAACGTATTCGTATTCAAAGCTTCACATAGAATAACTTAAATAAAACCGTTACATGCTTACGGTACAGGTGATGACACCAAGTTCGAAGGCACTTTAACACAGCTAGATTTCCGCAAACACCTTGTTGCTGAAAAGCTCCCTTATTAGGGTTCCGTACCCAAAGGGGTAAATACCTTTAAAAAGGTAAAAGGGATTACTAAGCCTTCGCTGTCTGTCTATCCGTCAGCAGTCTGTATCACATGAACCGTAACATAAAGACAGTTGAAATTTTCACAGAATTATGTATTTACTTTACCAATATAACGACAAATAATAAATTCTCTCATAGTCCACAAAAGCCAGACACAGGGGCTGATTATACTCTTCGGACTTCTGTATAATCTGCCTCACTGTGTGTATGTGGTCTATGGTGCCATATCCTCCGCGGAACCCAGCCTGTTCCGGTGGCTGGAACTCGTCAAGTCTCCTGGCGAGACGGTTCGTGACCACTTGTGAGAACAGCTTATAGACGTGGCTCAAGAGTGAGATGGGTCTGTAATTCTTAAGAAGGGTTTTATCTCCCTTCTTAAAAAAGAGCACCACCAAACTCCCGCTCCACGCCTTTGGAGTTACAGCGATGCCAGTATATATATATTGTGTTAGTCGTTATATCCAGGTGCTGAGATGTCTTTACGAGGCCGCCACCATAAGTGTCCAAGTACAGGGTCAGCAGTCTAAACCCATCCAATTGCGCAGAGGAGTGAGGCAGGGGGATGTCATATCCCCGAAACTGTTCACGTGCGCATTGGAAGATATGTTTAGGTTGCTGGACTGGAAAGGAAAGGGCATTCATATAAACGGCGAGTACATCTCACACCTGCGATTCGCTGATGACATAGTCTTAATGGCGGAGTCGCTTGAGGAGCTGAACCAGATGCTGGACGGCCTAGCTTCAGCCTACCGATGTCTCGGCATGAATTTGGATAAAACCAAAGTCATGATCAATGGTCACATTGATCCAAGGCCGGTGGTCGTACATGGTCACCTTCTCGAAACTGTTTCCGAGTACACTTACCTTGGGCAGATTCTGCAGTTGGGTAAAAACAGTTTCGAGAAGGAGGCCAAAAGGAGGATCCAGCTGGGCTGGGCAGCATTTGGGAAACTACGTCAAGTCTTCACGTCATCCATACCGCAATGCTTGAAAACGAAAGTTTTCAATCAGTGCGTCCTACCCGTTATGACCTACGGAGCTGAGACGTGGACACTCACGATAGGGCTGGTCCACCAGTTCAAAGTCGCTCAGCGAGCTATGGAAAGAGCTATGCTCGGAGTTTCTCTGAAGGATAGGATTCGTAATGAATACATCCGACAGAGAACCAAGGTTATCGACATAGCTCAAAGAATTAGCAAGCTGAAGTGGCAGTGGGCTGGCCATATCTCGCGAAGAACCGACGGCCGATGGGGCAAACGTGTTCTTGAGTGGAGACCACGACTCGGCAAACGTAGTGTAGGACGCCCTCTGACCAGGTGGGATGACGACCTGCGAAAGACTGCAGGTAGATGCTGGATGCGGCAAGCTGAAGACAGGGCGCTATGGCGCTCATTGGGGGAGGCCTATGTCCAGCAGTGGACTGCTATAGGCTGATGATGATGATGATGATGAATAGAATAACAAAAGGTGACAATTTTGGTGATTTAGACGTGATACTATTGTCATTGTGAGGCGATTGTGTTAGTGGAATTAGGCCCGTCTATCACGGAGCTATAAGAACTATTTTGAGATAAGGTACATATTTTTAATCTCTCCCAAATACTACTTAATACAGTTATTCAAAGACAAGGTAATTGCCATCAATAAGCCTTTAGTCTATATTACTAATTCCTCTTCTGTCGTTCTATGTATCTGTTAACCACACGAAACCCACGCCAAAACCATATTGGCTACAAAATCCACAATCCCCTATAATAATTACAATGCTGGAGGTTGTCTTGTTTCCGTTTGTTTACCTTCCCGGGAACCGGACAAAGCGATAACCCCCAATCTCAAATTCAACCCTTCGGTAATTGTTTTCGCATTCAACGGGATGAGCTTGCCCTAATCTGCGATTTTCTGAACAAATGTAACGAGTCCTCCTGTTTTACGATTCCGGCCTTTTTGGATGAATAGATTTTTGGAAGAATTATCACCGTGTTGTTAATTATTTTTTTGTAATCTTTACAATAACCAATTTTATGGACTATGGATTACTAGTTTGCATTATATAGTTTTGTCCGAACGTATAATCCGGTACCTTGCTATTTTGCAGAAAATATTATAAGCACTCCCAAAAATTAAAAGCATCCATTTAAATTTCTATGTTTAATCGGTTTTAAAAGTCGTTACTGTCATTACAAAACCAGTATAATTTTTTTTTATTATATAGTAACAAAAGGATTAATAATTAAATATACACTCACAAATTAATTATTCACTACATGTTAACTTAGTTTTTTTTTTTTTAATAAAAGAAGCTTAAAATCAGAGAATATTTGCCAACCTTGCAAACATTTTACAAGCGGCGCCTGGCCATTGAGAATGTAATTGTTTTGGGAAGTTTAATTTTGGGGTACAAAAAGTAGAACAGAATTGAATACTGATGTCTTTTATATAATTATTTTTTTACGGCGGCTAAAACAAACGAAATAAACATTTTAATTTTGAATTTTCAACGTTCAGGGATCCATCGTGGATAATGAATGTATATTACGTGCTTTACCCTCTCCTAAACAGACCTAACTTCATCATTTTAATGGCAATATCAAAATAAATTAAGCTTTGTTTAGGTGTAGTAAGACGTAGTAAGTCTAAGTCCTTTAGCTAGAATAAGTCTATTGTCGGTAAAAACAATATCACCGACCTTGGATTTCTACCTTCCAACAATGATCCTTACTAATATAGTTTCAGTCTCCGCGAAGCTCGAACCCAGTTTTGTCAGCAGACAAAATCGACAAATTCATACACAAGATAATATGATTAAAGAGATGATAGAAAAAGTATAATAATGTATGTAATAAATATCATAGAATTTTTCCTAAGTGTAGGTAAAAAATTAAAAACAAAAACTTAGAAACAATACAGTGTTACTTCAAGAATGCAAAGGTGATGGCCTGCAAGGTGATCGCATTATTCATGAAGAAAATATCAAAGCTAAAATTCTTGATCTACGAGAGAAACAACAACGGTACAAAATCAATAAGTTCGATGCAGTTTCTTTAAAAGTTTAAATAATATTTTGATTAGCGATGTAACTAGAAATTATATTTGTTCTATATTTCCCTAATGTGTGGCGGATATCAATGATTTGAGAGACTGGTTAACTAATCTTAGTTAAAATAAATCCACTAAGCATATCACAAGACTTTATACCAACGGTTTGTTTAATCTTCGATCGAGAAACGGGTATCTATCCTGTACGGCCTTTAAAAAATATATGGTACCTATTCTAAGAAACGAAAATTTTTGTTCAAAAATGTTGGGATAGTAGGTATATTCTTGACACCAATCTCAATGACATCAACAATATGATGCAAAGATGCGTCTAGAAAAAGAAGGATAAACTTCCGAAAAGCGCATACCGCCAAATAATACCGCGTAATTTGGTATAATAACGTATTTTGACCTTCTAATCACGAATATCATAACGAAAATTGGCGCAAACGGGAAAAAGTACTTGAACTCGGTGAACACTTTTTGTTATTTCAGTCGAACTGCGTGAATATTCTCTGCTATAGTATTTGCATTTTGTGTCTATGAAGTACAGGGAAGTACCCAAAAAGAATGTGCATCTTCAATCGCTAAACATTTCACGCTGTTTCATATCGTTGATGTCATTATAATTTTTTTTAATTAATATCAAAAAAAATTAGGACTGAAAGTTTGTGAAAGCACAAACTCTGCGGGAAGTGTGTCTTATCATTATAAAAACCAAAAAAAAAATTGTCACTGGTCAAATTATCAGTGTTTTAGGGAACCAGCCAGAATGGCTGGTGCGACTCTAGTGAAGGTTGTTTTTTGTTAAGTTAGTAAGTATTCTATGCCAGGGCGGTGATAAAACGTATTGTAAGGGCTGGTGCCGTTTTATGACCGTGGCGTGAAGAGGCGGATCATTCCTCTAACAGCCCTTTTGTTGAATCTATGGGCTTTAAACAAGCTTTAAAGGTCAGTTTATCTACGAGAACGTGATAAATACCCACTAAAAAGTCAAATGCAATGCCCATGCCCTGATTTTGTAATTTATAGAGTAAATTTTGAGACGTTTGTGTATTATAATCTATCTAAACAGAAAGGCCTATAAAAAAAATCAACAGAGAAATCGATGAACACACCTAAAATACATACAGCCACAGAAGTATTTCAAAGAAAACAAAAGAGGAGGAGGTTCTATTATTAGAAATTTGTCCCCTTTTATTTTCTTCGTCATTTTAAAACCTGCTGACATTGATGTAGACTCTATTATCATACAGTTAATTTCTCATGCTGCCTCGGATCCCTACATCTTCATTTTGCAAAGTG
This sequence comes from Eupithecia abbreviata, assembly GCA_943735965.1. Classification (NCBI taxonomy): domain Eukaryota; kingdom Metazoa; phylum Arthropoda; class Insecta; order Lepidoptera; family Geometridae; genus Eupithecia; species Eupithecia abbreviata. The sequence continues at coordinate 5,969,743 of OX030977.1, read as the reverse complement.
CGTAAATCTAAGACGTTGTTCGTAGCACTTTGCTACGAAGCTCCAAATCTTCGTAGCTGTTCTACGCGTAGCTCGTAGATCCCACTCGTAGCACTTTGCTACGAAGGCTGCATAAATCAAACACCCGAGCAGCGTAGGGATTACCTGCCGTGTTCTGGCTTAGTTTCAAAAGCCGTCTGTTTGGAAAGTCATTTCGACGTCACGATATATTAACTTATTAGATTGTTTCTACGTATAGGAACATCTAAATGAGTCTGTGGGTCAACCATACAAAAAAATCCTTAGCTCTACGAATCCAATACAATAACGTTTTCAGGTAGATGTTGCGTCCTTTGCTTTTATAGTGTTTCAGGGATGTTTGCGGAATAACAAACTGATGGTTTTACACGGTTATTCGCAATAAAACTGCCAGGGAGGCAGTTTTTATGCGATCCGCAGAATACGGGACAATCGCAACAGCATTCTGAGGGCTTTATCTGATAGATTTTACTCATCGCACTGGGAAAACCTTATCCGTTTGGCTATCCAGAGAGGGTACCTATTATTTAATATTTTTAACTAATAACAAGGTTAATTTTACTTGTTTTTTAATTTGCTACTTATATTCTCTGGATTCGAAATTATCTGACATAAACGTTTTAGTACGAAGTTTTTATTTATTAATCTACCTTACGGTGTAATATCAACCTCTGGCTGGTTTGTATTTACCGGGATGCAATCTGGCCTGATTTATTGTAAGCTTTCTACGCTGAGATTAAACGATAAATTTTAATGATAAGAGATTGCTTGACTGTCTTATTTTAGAATCATTATGTACAGTTTGGATAATCAAGAGTGTGAAACAAGAGTGAGGAAGTTTTATATTGCGAATCAAAGTTTTACGCGGATAGAAGTCCTATTTAAATACAGCTATTGGAAAATGCACAATAGGAGTTAAAAGAAAAGACCGAGTTAAACTGAAATGTATCAAAAGTAAAACAAAATTTAAGAATGCATACACGACATACAGGTGCTTAAAGTGGAGATGGGCTGGGCATATGATAAGAGAGAAGAAGGAGAAATGGACGAGACTAATAACTGAATGGCAACCACGAGATAGCAAAAGAAAAAGAGGCAGACAGACTAGAAGATGGGAGGACGACATTAGAAAAGTGGCGGGTCCAATATGGACCCGCATAGCGAAAGATAGAATAGAATGGAAATCTTTAGAGGAGGCCTATGTCGAAAGACAAGCTGAAATACAGAAACGACCGTTTACCGATACTTAATTTATGTAAAAAGATAAGTAAATGTTATAAAGTAAGCATATTTGTAAGAAAACTGTAAAAACATTGTAAAAATTAGTTCAGCAATAAAGGCTATTTTATTGTTATTTTATTGGAAAATGCTATGCCTAATTTACAGAATCATTTTATATGGAATATTAAAACAAATTTTCACTAAAATTGGGGTTTCTCAATATCATCTTGTTAAATTATTTCGTGATGCGACTAGACATATTTTGTTTTGGTTCACTAAGTATAATCTTAAAGTGAGCTTTTATTAAAATATAGATTGGTGAAGTGGCGTGGATGCCCACGCCACTTCACCAGGAACGCAAAACAACAATCTGAAATAATATATATATTTTTTTTTTTTTTTTCACACAGCATTATCTAGCCCCATGGTAAGCAGAGCTTGTGTTATGGGTACTAGATAATTGAAGGGTTAAAAATGAGAAGGCGTTAACTACACATTTTTGGCAAAATGAGTTATTGGTATCGTTGGATTCGGAATGAAATAAGCGACATTATGGCGTTCTTGAAATATCTAGTTTCAGCCCGCATTTCGAGATATTCAGACGGAAAAGGCGTTAACTGACAAAAAAGTTGTAATCTCTAAATCAAAAACGGTATAATATTCATAAACGCATTTTAAAATATCTAAAATTCTACTTTGCTCTAGTATAGAAATGGTGTAAAAAACAAAAAGACGTTTTGGTTTTCACGGTTACCCTAAAAAGTTTAAATAAATTGCCTGAAAACAGAGTTAAAGTAATTTAAATCATTCTTGTATTCACTTGTCAGTAACAATTCACACTCTCGTCTTGTGGTAATGTATGTTACACCCTTTTTACACTAAGCGATTGCACTGATCAAGCCGCGAGCCGCAACCACCCAAAATTCGCGCGCGCTTTTTCTATGAACGAAAGAGACAAATAATGCTAAATTTCTAAGGCGTGAATGAGATGTTATGTAGCGCCTATAAGTTTGTTTTTCAACATTTGTTTTTCACGCGTGATTGATTTTTTGATTTATTTTTTCAGTGCTAGTAAAGGTTCTTTCATTATTAATATAATAAAGGATTTATTGCAAGATTTATTTATTATTTATTTTTTAAATAGGATAAAATACGCAATAGTATTGAAATACGATCAGATAATGATGACGGTCATTGAATATAATATAAGGTATTATTGTGTAATAATATAATAAGCTATATTATGCTGTGTGGTGCCGGCCTAGATAGAATAGCACCACTCGTACTCTTCCCGTGGGTGTCGTAGGAGGCGACTAAGGGACATACACCGGGGGGCGGGCAGCAGCATTCCTTGCAGCACACTCAATACTCTGCGATCCCCAATCCGCATGCCCAGCGTGGGGATTATGGGCATTCCCCCCATATGTCTGGACACGGCAATAAGTGGCCCCCAGTGGCCATGGCAGCGGCCACGGTAACGGCGGGGCAGGGGGTGGTAAGGCTTGACCATGGCTTGACCATCATCTAGCGCAGTTGGAAGTGGAGTTAGAGAACATTAAATTGCATGTTCTGGGGTTATGTGAAGTCCGTAGAGAGGGGGAGGACACCGTAACCCTAGACTCGGGCCATCTTCTCTACTTTCGCGAGAGTGATAAAATGTCCCAGGGTGGCGTAGGTTTCCTCGTCAATAAGGCCCTCTCTAGCAAGGTCCAAGAAATCTCCAGTGTGTCGACCAGGGTAGCGTACCTGATCCTTCGGCTGTCTGAACGGTACAGCATGAAGGTAATTCAGGTCTACGCAGTGACCTCGGCACATTTGGATGATGAAGTGGAGGATATGTATGAAGACATATCCAAAGCTTTACATAACACCACTAAGGCCCACTTCAACGTTGTTATGGGGGACTTTAACGGCAAGGTGGGAATCCAGACTGGCAACGAATCCCGAATAGGCCCGCATGGTTATGGAGTCAGGAATCACAGGGGGCAAATGCTTGTCAACTTCCTTGAGAAGGAGGACCTGTTCTTAATGAACTCCTTCTTTAAGAAACAGCCTCAAAGGCAATGGACATGGCATGGCAAAGCCCCGACACAGTGACAAAAAATGAGATCGACTTCATCATGATGGATAGCAAGCACATATTCAGAGATGTCTCAGTGATCAACAGGTTCAATACCAGATCTGATCACCGACTCCTCCGAGGCTTTCTGAATATCAACTTGAAGCTTGAAAGAAACCGTCTGATGAAGTCCACGCTCCGACGAACTGCCTGACATCAGTCAAGACGAGATCGTGTTAGCTCTAAGGCAGCTTAAAAAAGGAAAACCCCCAGTGATGACAGTATTACTTCAGAGCTTCTTAAAGCCGGAGGAGCCCCTGTAATACATGAGCTACAGGACCTTTTTAACACCGTCCTTCACAGTGGGAGAACTCCAAAAGCGTGAAGCGGTAGTTTGGTGGTGCTCTTTTTTAAGAAGGGAAATAAAACCCTTCTTAAGAACTACAGACCCATCTCACTCTTGAGCCACGTCTATAAGCTGCTCTCACGAGTGGTCACGAACCGTCTCGCCAGGAGACTCGACGAAATCCAGCCACCGGAACAGGCTGGATTCTGCGGGGGATATGGCACCATAGACCATATACACACGGTGAGGTAGAGTAAAATGCAAAATACAAAAGTCATAACGGGGTTTAAACGATATAAATCCTTTTTGTACTCAATGAAAGGCGATAATATTGGGGAAAAAAATGATTTAAGTGAAAAATGCAAGATATTTACTGTATTTTACTAGTGAGTAACATTTTTTACATACACTAACATTAATATAGACATATTTTACCATATTATAGTAAAACAAATCTGTTTCATTACGGTTTTCATAGTAAAATATCCATATTAGTCCGCCAATGTTTGGAGCGGATTTTCTCGAAAGAATGAAATTGTCGGTTAACGCCTTCTCATTTTAGACCCTTCAATTGATATACATAATACTATATATTGCATAGATAGATATTTTTTATTATACATAGAAAACGACCAGAACACCCGGAACAAATATCTGCAGATCGTACACACAATTGTTCCGAGGCGGGAATCGAACCCGCAACCTCCTGCGTCGTAGGCAGACCTTCGCCCACCGCGCCACATCGGTCGTCATTACAATTATCTGTTAAGGTTTATTTATTTATTTAAAAACAAAATCCACAGCCCTTAAAAACTAAAATTAACATACTTATTCACTAATCATAAGGTCAATACAAAATTTACTTTATATAACATTAAAAAATTACTGTCACTATAAATCAAATTAATACACGCTAAAACAATTTTAATAACATAAGAAAAGAGAGTATAAACTAAATTTAAGCTGCAAAAAGAACCACGAGAATTAAAACTAAAATACTATATACAAATATAATTACTTAAGTGTCTCAAGCTACATATGTAACTATCAAAACTATTATACCCTTAACAATAACTAACTGTTAACCATAAACACTAGAAATTAGGTAATTGGGAGTAACTAAATTTATAATAATTACACTTAATGATAATAATTTGAAAGTTAACTGTATATTATAAATCTGTATTTATATTAAAGTTTATGTCTACATATACTACAAAATATACTAATATAAAAAAAATGCTTCGACTTTTGATGATCCACACCATACCATTAATCCACCAACTTAGTACGCGCGTTTGACTCTACCCCGCCCTGTTCTAGATCATTTAAGACAAGTAGAACATCACGTTTGAACCCCGGCTTACCAATGTTGAAGATAGCTATATCATTGAATATTTTTTATAGCTATTATGCAGACGACTAATAAGTGAATGTTGAGCATAGTTAGAAGTAGAATTGGACGCCGCGAAAAGTTTAGTTTTTGTATGTCTAGTTCGCTTTTTGGACACCTTTAAACTGCTGCTAACTGAATTCGGAGCAATCTATAAAGCCATTGCATAAGCCGTGGAGGAAAGACATGTCCGCCAACTTACGTCGATTTTCGAGACTTGTTATATTATGGAATTTGCACGATTCTCGGTAGTCAACAGATCCATAACCACGGAAACATCGATAGTTGAGGTGTTTTATGAATTTACGTTGAATGCCTTCTAAGCTTTGCGTATATATGAGTTATTGTGGATTCCATACTGAGCTACAATATTCCAGGATGCTTCGAACATAAGAGTAGTAACTTCGGGTATCATTTATTTTTGTTTTATTTATCTAGAACTAATTTACACGCACAAAACAGGGACACATATAATTTCTCCAGAGTTTTGTATGTAATGATTTCAGTAAGTAGATGTCGGGGTGATTTATTCCACCGTTGGGCTCGCGAGGCTATGAAGCTACATTTGAATACAAGGCTTTGCGGCACGTCGGGGGTGAATTGCTACGGGAACATTTTCTGGGGACGGAAAAGCGTTGTGAGTTTTCAATGGAACGTTTACCCACCGAGCTCAATCTTTTGAAACAAGATCCTTCGAGTGCGAGTGTAACTCCCGCGCTTGGTTTTTGATAAATCGGTATTCAATGAATAATAATAATAAAAAAATACCAAAAAATTTAAGGCATATTTTAGATGCATCACTCTGCATCTAAAATATGCCTAAAATACTCCTCCTTGGGTAGAAATAAATATATTTTCTAATTGTTCTTATTATTTAAAAAGTAACTTACAAATTGCAAAAACAGTTTTGAGATGTACATACCAATTCCTTTTATTTGACACCTCACTCGATTAGGTCGCCTTTTGAAAACCGTTACCCTCTTCTCAATCATTTCTAAAACGGGACTAACAGACTTCTCTTTATGTGCTGTGTAAAATATAGATCCATATCTACAAACGATACATACATTTCAGATGAATCGTTCTGTAAGCTTCGGAGACAAGAGGAACGGTCAATGTATTTCAAAAAGTATGAAAAGTCCAGAAATTTTAAAAGTTGAATAAACCCTTTCATTTCAAAACTCATTTGACCTTGTGAGTTTTATTCTAAATTTTAAATTCTAATAATTGATAATTGAAATAATTTAAAAAAAATGCAAATTCAGAGCAAGCATCGCATACTTGCGTATAAAATAATAATATATTTCGTGCAGGAGGCCGAAATGTGTGCACAAAGAGTTTCATGTCAATAGAAAGTGTGATATTAATATTATATTTCACTTTAATAATTTATATCTCTTTTTTCTGTGTTTGAAAGCTAGAAAAAAGGTCGGACAGAGCGAGACGATTTTCGCAGGGGATGTCGTCAGAAACATTGGTAGACATTCGTAACATGTGTACCTACGGTGGAAATAAATAAACAAATATTGTTAACCAACTAGGCATGTTCAATATTTCCATATGCATTATTAAACCTTGCTGGTACTTTTTTCAAAATTACAAAATTTTGAGGAAAAAGTCAAATAAAAACATATTTGTTTTAAACAAAATCATACAGAAGTAAGTCCAAACCAACAAACATTTAATTTGTCACACACCGAATCCTTCCGCCTATTTGGAGGCGTCCAAAAATAAGGGAAAGGCCAAATCAGCAAAATGAAAAATACAACGTTAAAACAATTTCGTGCTAATTGCATTACGGTCCAGCTGAACGTCCTCGATTTTTTGCTGACTATTTCATTTCTCGTTAATTTATATTGTCACTGTTTGTCCGATTTAATTTTATTTTTACCTGCACGCCTTCGTTCAAACTGGACGCACTGAGGTAAAAGGGTCATATTTTCGAATTTTTATACTTCCCTTGAGCTTATGCATTCCAAAATTTGATCCCATTATCACTGCAACAAGGCCTCCTAAAACCAAGATTGGCAATGAGATGACGATGATGTGAGTAAGATCATATTAAGAAATTGAAATTATTATATAAATATAGAATTTTATTTTCAATTTCTATTAACCATTAACAGAGTGGATCAGCTAATACGTGAACAAGTAAACATTTAAAAAAATATATATTTTGGTGTCTCATACGATATCGAAAACAAAACAACTCGAATTAAAAGCCTTCTCATTTGGAACGCCACAAGGAATATAATTCAAAATTTCATATTGAGTTGAAACTCATATGCCTTGGTATAGTGCTTGCCGCGATGCTGCTCCCCAAAAACATATTTTGTCGCAACGGCAATGGGACGGGCCTCTGTGTGAGTTGATATTAAATTTTTTGAAATGAACGTTCTCCAGATCTGCAGATCGCGCCCGTCTCCTGGGCGTTTATAATTGGAAGTCAAGACATTGGTTGCAAGCGCTTCCATAGATCCCGTAACTTTGAAAAGTTACGACATGAACATCATAACAAGTCTTCGGTTGGTGCAAAATGTTACGCGCCTCATCAACGCTAGTGCGGAACTGCTGTCAAACAGCTTGGTCATCACGGATGACCATGAACTAGGGCCGCCGCCCGGTTGGATCTCTTACCGTGCCAGTCTTAATGACATCATCCGGTGGGCCTTTGTCACCGCTAACGTATCAGCTATTCTGGAACAGAATGGTCTGTTACGTCACGTTACGTGAGCAAAGCCTACACATTTGCTACTCTGTGAGCCGAGATCCTAGATCCGTAGGGTACTGAATCTCTCCGGGATTTTAATAAATATCTGAGGGTCTGGTCGTAGGGACGCGTGACTTGAGAGCTAGTAAGTATCTGGTGCAGCGCATCAGCATTGCCATACAGCCAGCGGGGCAATTCAGCCTGGTATTGATATGGATCAATTGCTACTTGTAGATTGTAACAGTCTGTTGTTAACTTAAAAAATCTAAATCTGTCTCAATCTAACACAACAATTGAGACAATACACAATTAAGTTAACTGCAGACTGTTGCAAACAATCTACAGGTAGCTCAACTAGAATATGAATCTCGCAAGTTTTGCCTAGAAATTAACTGGTTTGTTACGAGCAATAATTTGTATTTACTTTCACATAAATTAAATAAATACTTACAGAAACTGCATCTCGCGCTGTGTAGATACCTATAGTGTTAACAAGAGAGACTGCTGAATCATCCGCTCCAACTAAATACACGATTTTAAACCGCTATCTGAACAAATCGACGCGTATTGTGGATACTGTTCGTTCATTTACATTTTACAGGCTTTTGTAAACGCTGTTACTCGTACCTACAAATTATTTTAAAACAAAGACCATCGAAAAAGTATATATGTATATGTACATAATATCTGAATACGTAAATAAAACAGATTTTATACTTTTACTATTTCCAAAGAACTGATTTACCTCCTGAGTTGAAGTTGGAGAAAATTCATACATGCTAAATAAAATGAATTTACATTTTCTCTTTTTGAGTCAAGTCAAACGTTCCTCCACCCTATTGTTAGCATAACATAAGCAATAGCCATAACATTCTAGCAACAAAAAGGCTTTTACGGTGCAAAATTCGAATCTCTAACACCGAAACAGAGAATATGGAACCGTAAACTCAAGGGATAAGACGAGATGAGATGTTTACGTCAATTGGTCAAACATTAGGTTGTCCGGGCAGTGATATTTTGCCAGCTATGCATCATACTGATATACCACATAATGAAGCAGGAAATAGAGAAATAAAAAGGAGCAAAGACGGTATTTTGCACCAACATAATTTGGTCCTAAAGCATGTGTTATGTCGGACGTGGGGATCCCTTCATCGCGCTCTCTGGGCATCTGATAGATTAGAGGCTTAGTCTCTGCGAGCTGCCCATTATTTTGTCACTCAGTTATGATTTATGAGCGACAACTATAACGATGAAAAAGGACACTCGCTGTGAAGATTATGGGCAGCACAAAAAGCTTTCGATGACATTTGAAATTCAAACACAGAGCTTATCATAACCGTTGTTTAAATGAACAATGCTTAATCATTTTTAATTAAACTTATCCAAAAGTTAGTAGTTATGTAGTCTTTATGGTGTTGGGTAATAAAGGAACTAGTTTAGTAACTATGGCACTGCTGCTGCATAACTTTGACGACTGATGTGGCGCGGTGGGCGAAGGTCCGTCTGCGACGCAGGAGGTTGCGGATTCGATTCCCGCCTCGGAACAATTGTGTGTACGATCTGCAGATATTTGTTCTGGGTGCTCTGGATGTTTTCTATGTATGATAAAAATATCTATCTATGTAATGTATTTGTATTATGTATATCAGTTATAGTACCATTACTAGTACCCATTACACAAGCTCTGCTTACTATGAGATAATGATGTGTGAATTATCCAGCATTATTTATTATTATTATTATTTTATAACTGGCATTACGCCACAAATAAAGATTATCTTATCTTATCTCAAAAGTAATTTATTTGATTTATATCTGGGTAGCTACGTAAGAAAAAGGTTTAAAATAAGACCTACCTACCTACCTACCTACCTAGGGTTTAGAATGACCTACAACAGACCAAGGCTGGACTTAGGCTTAGACTCCCCTGCATCAGTATGACGTACTCAGGACTACGATATGTAACTATAAATAAGAATAGAAATACAATTATTTATAGCAACAAACAAAAGTCACAAAGTCATTTATAACGAGAGATTTACCATGAATTCGATTTTTATTTTTGTCAATATTTCGGCACAATTTCATGTGCATTTTATGTTAATAACCATGATACATTCCAAAGTGTTGTACAAAAGACACAGAGAATAGGTGCATGTATATTATAAATGTCACATAATATCATATATCAGCATAATCAGTATCAGACCTTGAATGCATGCATGCAACATCAGAAACATTACACGCTGGTTGCCGACCCTTTAAATGTCTTAGTAGACCCCTTTTGAAGAATCCCATTTTATAGCCCTGGGAGAAAACTTCAGCATCGAAAATTCCACAACCAGAGAGTTCGCGGGAGGAAATACTTCATGAACCTTACAGTCCGCGAACTAAAAAGCTCTAAGGTATGGACATGATATTTCTGCTCTGAATGATATCTCTAGTGTTTGGAAAAGTCTTCCGGTAAGCAAGTAAGAAGTCTATGCGGCAAAAACTCTAAAGTAACCTGGCGCCGTTGTGGCCGCAATCACCAAAATTATAAAAGTATAAAAACAGCGAGTGAATGTTAACCCTTTTTCTAGTCCCATCGCTGCGGCCTTAAACGTCTCTCGGGGGACACCCCCGATCCAATTTCTATTTCGCAGAAACCGTACTATTCAAGTAATTTTATTCGCCGTGAACGGCATGTATTTACCAATTTAGTGGCGTTTAGAATTACCTTGCAAACGGGACGGCCTGCATCAACTATTCATTGAGCCAGTTGACCTATATCCTTTCCATGCTCCCAAATGTTCTACAAGCTTCTATCTTGCGAATAAGTCAGGCAGATATGTATGTCAGAAAAATGGTCATTTTTGAGAAACAGTGTAAAACTTTTTGTAGAAGCTTTTATCAGCCCTGTTAGTTTCTCTGGGATAAATCTTGCAACTGAATTTTATACCAGTTATCCTCAATCGATAAAACTGTATTAAAACTGTGTAAAAAACATTTTCTTCATTTTTATGAAGACAAAAAGTCAATACTCTCCACTATAGAAACTTCGCTTGTGTATTTTCCATTACATAAAACCTGCTTGAGTCTAAAATCACAAGCTAGATGGAAGAATAATGTTTTCTCTGGGGGCCTCGTAAATTCTTGTGGGATTATTATGGGACAGACATCTCACTAATCTTAGGCAGTTGTCTCACCGGGAACGATGAACGAGTAGGGAGCAGAGCTAGAATGTAGAAACGAGTCGGCGTGAAGCGGGGAGCAAGTACGTAGTTCCGATAGTTGTGTAGCTCGGCTATAAGCGAGTGTGCGAGTTAGACGAGCGACTACTTCTCTCCTCCGTAGACCTAGACACGTTCTTGGTGACCCCGTTGACCCACTCACTGACGCTAACCCGGAAGTGACGGCAACAACTCAGCTTCCGCACACTACACACCCGACCAATAACCGACCCCGCCGGACGCGGGGTCGAAGAATTCCCCGTTTCCGCCCTCAGGTGCACTGGTGCACCTAGGCGTTACCTCCCTACCCTCTTGTAGCATCTGGCAACAGCCCAAGCCGAGGTTCGCACCTAAGTGGTGGCCCTTGTGCGTGTTGCCTCAACCTAATTTTTACCGGCGAGGCGCCCTCTGAGCCCGCCAAAAGTCCGGTAACGCTGTCATGGCCATCTGAGGTCAACAGCATAATAGTCCATTCGAAAAAAAAAAAAAAAACGAGCGACTACTCGCATCACTCGCTCGCGGCGGCCAAACGACAGTCCGCATTGTAGAGAAATCACCGCTGGTTGCTCTCTCAGCGTGAGTTTTCTGATCGCTGAGCGAGCGTTATTTTCCTGGCTCTTGTCGCCAAGCGACAAACTAGTGAAGCGAGTCCTTGCCGGCAGTGTTAACAGTCAGCGATCAACTATTTGTATATGCATCTCTTTTGTTTACGCGGAATATATAACTGTACGTTTCTTGAGCGAGAAAATAGCCGATATTTAATCGTTTTCTCGCCGGCGGTGAGACAACTATGCCTTAAGATATATCCGCAGTAGCTGTTTTAAAAGTAACTCTCTAAACGGGATTTGTAAAGTGAATGGTATTGATGAACATTCTCAGATAATGCGTTATAAGTTGTTTCTGTGGTGTGTTTAATAATGAGTAATTAATAACCAATACTGGAAAATCGACACAGCATCATATAACCATATCCATCCATCTAGCAATGTAAGCAGATCTTGCTTGTGTTATACAATAATTATAACTGATACACCCGGACAATATATCTGCAGATCGTACAAATATATATCTAAGGGCGGGAATCGAACCCAGTGACGCAGGTAGACGTTAGCCCGCTGCGCCACAAAGGTCGACTTTACGAGGCCTACGAGGCTACCTCTACCTGAATGACTATGAGTACCGTGTCAAAACGCGCTGATTTGTCTCCATTAAACACCCTGTTGTTATAATCATAGAAACAATATACAAACATATATCTTAGGCCTCGCATGAGTAATTCATTTGATTGACTCTTTTCTTTTGATATACTATCTTCTTGTTGAAAAGTACGTAGGCACAATAAATCGGTAAGTGTTTTGAATTACCTTCAAAGTACTACATACTAAACCTTTTTACTAATTCACGAAGTAACTTTACCACTAATTTTATTTTATTACTATAATATTATCAAAAAACTTCTAAGTAAATGATAAAAGATTATTTTAAACTTTTGGAACTATCATGTTTATTAACACTAAAGTCATTTAAAACGGGATATTTACCATGATTTGAACTGTGCCGAAATATTAGATAACTCAAAAATAAAAGATTTTTTTATTGCTATCATAAATAAAAAAGTAATGAAAATTAAAAAAGTCAGATAGTCTTTTTTTGGTTAAGAAATTTACAAGTAGTAGTATCTACCTACATACTTCTGATCACGACGAGGGATTTGAGCGAAAATAGAATGTTATTAGTTAATATAAAAATATTTTTATTTAATGAACCTGGTTCACGAATCGGATACCGAAGAATGTTTTTATTTCTGGGGAATTCGTTTCCAATGAGACGTTTATGAAACACATTACCAGGTCTGGGCTACCAGATAAAGAATCATTCAGTCTAACATATAAGCCATGAATGAAACACATTACCAGGTCTGGGCTACCAGATAAATAATCATTCCGTCTAACAGATAAGCCATGAATGAAACACATTACCAGGTCTGGGCTACCAGATAAATAATCATTCAGTCTAACAGATATTAAATTTTACTCATTTTGAGAAACCAATGAAAACGTTTTGCCGGCAAGTTTAGCTCAAAAGATAAAAAAGACGCATTCACTACATTGCCATTTTACAGTTCAGCTATTTCTTAAATCTGTTTTTATCCAATTCTTTCTCAATTTGCTCCACACTCTTCCCTTTTGTCTCGGGTAATAAGCCCAGCACCAGGACGACTCCAACAACGTTGATCGCAGCAAAGCAGAGGAATGAGATGTGAGGTCCATACGCCTCCGTGATTGCCACAAATTCTAGCAGTTGTACGAATGAGCCCAGCCAGCCTATTGTTACGAGCACTCCCATTACTCTAGCTCGAATCTGAAAAGAAAAGCTAAATGTTATTTCCCTAAAATAAAGTTAAATAAGCTGGATCGTAGGACTAGGAAAGTAAACAGTAGTACATAAATATTGCTGGATAATTCACAAAGCATCAAAGCCTATGGTAAAAAACACTAATATGGCAATGTGTGTATCAAAATTTTATATTATAATATATAATATATTATTATCTATCGTCTGTTATTATATATATATATATATAATAACAGACGACCTCTGTGGCTCTGCGACGCAAGAGGTCGGTTGCAGGAGGAGATATTTATCAGGGTATTCTGAGTACTTTCTATGTAAGATAAAAGAGTATATACATATCTAGTAATTAAAATGTATTTATATATTAAACTATGTACTGACCTATATATAAAAAAGTGATGAGTGTGAGTTCTAGAAGGGCTCAAAATAAATAATTATTGATTATTAAAGTTATTATACATTCAATAGATTATAATAATTACAAAGATAGTATCAGTTATCTAGTAACCATAACATAAGTATTTTTATGATGTTAATACCTTCATTTGACCACAATTTCACCTGATGGAAATGGTCTAAGAAATATCTTTTCACTCTTGCCTTGAAGACACTCAAGTTATAATCTCTGCTTAGCTTGGGGCTAGATTATGCTGTGTGAATTGTCCAGCATTGTGTATTTAATTATAAACAACAATGAACATTAATTTGCTTGCACTTACTTGAAAGTTAAACATCTCTGACATTATGACAAACGGGATGGGGCTCACACCACCAGCGTACACGCAGACTGCCAACACTGCAGAAGTTATGACTAGCCAACCCGGCACAGCCACCTGGTTATCCTGCAGCGCTAGGGTTGCCGATAATGTGCTGAAGGAAACCACTGATAGGATGAATGATCCAGCTAGAATCATCTGAAATCAGAAATCGAGGGATGAATAAACCTATAGAAATATCTTTAGGCTTACAAAGTAAGCTCACAGACAAGTCAATATTTAAACGAAAATAAATTAAATTAAAACTATGACTAAGAAAATAACAATGTTGCCATAATGATCCACCACCAATGTTGCCATATGATCCACTATCTACTGCCTATTAGACAGACTTATACAATACAAGCAGTCACACTGTCTTAGCCAGACGTTATTATGACCCATCGACTACGTACCCTAGACACCTAATACAGGGCGAACGTCAAAGTAAATATACCTTGTTGCAAGTATCGATTGTTTTCATAGTACTTACCCCATCACTAATAATGGTCATGATTTGTCGTAACCTTGAACGGACCAATGAGCACTCACTTCCCCGCGCCCGCTGACCTCAGTTGGTTGACAGACTTGTTTGCACAGTGAATAAATAGGTATTAGGCGTCTATTATACGTAGTCGATGTAATGACCACTGCTTTGAACCAGTCGTGGTCAAGATAGGGCCCATACAATAATTGATTGTCTACTGACTATAGAAATCCACCGTCAGTATTATGATGAAGCCTCTCCACAAACACCGTGGAGTTTTAAAAGTTATAAAATAACATCGCATTAATATTTACCCATACAAAAATTAAATTATCATAGTTATTTAACACAAAAGCCTTTTATAATATTTACCCGTCTTCCCAAGCGCTCAACAGTCACCATCGAAACAAGAGAGCCAAACATCATGAACACAGGCACGCTGAGGCTCTGCATCTCTGGGCTGAGCTGAACCGCAGATCGCTGCATGATAGTTGACGCATAGTTCACAATACAGAACCCTCCGTTGAGTCCGTGGATTATCATCACAAGAATCATGGCCACGAAGCCGTTACGCCACGGGCGAACTTTAACTGAAACGTTACAAAACTTAAGTACGACTTTCACACTAACAGCCAGAAAAAATCTATGATCGTAACTGGTTATCAAAGATCAGTTACAAACGTGGATTAAACGTGTTTATCGACCATGTTGGAGTTACTGGTAAAATGATAACTCTAATTACGTACTCATTTTGCCACGGAATTCGTAGAACGTGACAAGAATTTTAGATTTCCATGACGCATTGTGGGATGGTTAGAACGTGTATAGGAACGAATTTTCCACCGATTACTTTTTGATGAAAAATGAAAACTCAAAAAATGTTTAATTAAGCAAGGATCCTTATGAATCTGCTAAAAATAATCTAACCGCTGACAAGCAAAATATTTGAGAATTTCTAAACAAATATTTAACTTGTAATGACGTCATTGAATTGATATAAATACTCACAGATTCCCACAAAGGAGACATTAGGGATGGATTTGAAGTTTTCGTCTTCGGATTTGATTGAATCGATTTCATACTGTACACTTTTGTCATCCGCGTCGCGCCCTCTCAGAGAGGATAGAATCAACACTGCTTCCTGGAATGTAATTGGAATCATCAATTGGCTATTGACATAACTACAAGCTTAGAATTACACGGAAAAATATTTCGAAGCAGACACGTGTTTTAATTAATTTAACGTATTTTTTATCATGCAGAGTTTACAGTTACAGACGCTGAAAATTGAGCATTGACACAGATATCTGTAGTCATTCGTCTAGCGAGTTAGCCTGTGATATGTTTTTAATAACTTACATTTACTTTTCCGATCTTTATCAAATAAGTTGGCGACTCAGGAGCTTTGAGCAAGATCAGAACTACTACCACCGGCAGTCCAACAACTAACCAAAGCACGGTGTAGTAGTCCAAAAGTCCACCCATTGTGTACATAATCAGTACACCCAAATTTTGCATGAATATAAGCAGGATCCCAAGAGTTCCCCTGATATTATCTTGGCTGATCTCCTTAACATACATAGGTACGACGTTGAACGTGGACCCTGCTCCAAAACCACCAAAAATTCTAGCTGCTATAAGACAAGCAGTGCTGCCCGAGCATATTGTGACTACCCAGGATACCTGAAATTAGAAAAGGAAACAAAACTGTTCAAAGCTTCCGATGATCAAATTAAGGGGGTCAATACAAACAAATAAAACATAATCGATTTCCTGACCTGAAACTTCTGTCCATGACTAGACTTACCGTTTGTAGGATTCCAATAAGTATAATACAGGCCTTCCTCCCAATCCGATCCACTAGGATGGAGCTCACGGGAACAGCTACGACGGCTGCTAAGCTGAGTGAGCTAGCTATCCAGGAGATCTCCTCATTAGTCAGAGGAGTGCCAGTGGGAGAGCGCTCTGATTGGAGCACGGATAATGAAGATGAGATCCAGCCGCATTGTAGGCCGTATGAGAACATAGACAAATTCGCTGAAAAGATGAGTGAACTTCAATTATATGTTAGATGGGACTTATGAGCGTAGGCGATAATAAATGAAGATATTGAGAAACTATATCAATTTGCGCCGTGGTATAATATTGATCAACTTTTTAAATAAAACTTGATAATTAACACTGTTATTGTCAACAGAGTATATTCTCAACTTTTATTGAAATTCTTCGAAATTATTGAATTTGCGCTGTTATTGTCAATAGTGTAAATATCATAATACAACGGCGCAAATTCATATTGTTTCTCTATATCTTCTAGGTACAAACCTAGAATAGCATAACACCACTGTCTGTAAGTGTCTCCTTCCTGTGAACTACTATCGCCTTGCATTTTGATTATTTTTATAATTTTCAGTAAAACAATAAAAAAATTAAATCGAGACGCAAGCAATTTCAATTTTAGCGTCTTCGTTTCTGATTCAATATCTAAAAGGAAAAGATAATTATAACCAGACAAAATTATCAAGATGATTCTACGACTAGGGCTGTGGTGCCAAAACAAAGAAGTTAGAATCAAAAAATATTAAATCTATTATGTTCTGTATTATACGCATAGCGTCGTATAATAAAGTAACGATAATTATTTACCATGAATTTTTATGTAAAAAATTTCCATTGATCGTCACATTTGACATTTGTACCTCTAACGTACTGTTTAGTGAAGAAGAGCATTGTTTCGTGTGGGTCGCTCCTCAATCTCTTGATTTTTTTTTGCAAGTGTGTCTTCTACGCATGTGCTTTCTAGTTATTCTGTGGCATTTCCTACACAGTTTGATATATTGTTGCAGCAGCCCTAATAAAACAACGTCTTATTTGCACATTGCCTGTCACTGTCTATTTGTATTGTCACATGGATTGTATTTTCAAATGTTATTTTGGGTGTGAGTGAATATAGTAATATTTGATTAGTATGCCGCAATACGTGTTTAATGTAACACTCTCTCAATATTACCAATGTCGTAACCAAATCGAATGACACTAGAATGTGAGGCGTGTCACCCCTGATGATGGATGACCATGACGCTGTATCAAGAATGTAAGGACTATGAAGAACCAACTGGTTATCGCCACCGGGTTACGCCATCGGACAGAAAATCGAAGTGACGATAAATCAATAAATCTTTATTTCATAATTGATATAATAATTAATTGTTTAACATTTGACTTGTATAGGTGCCTATACAAGTCAAATAATCATAATAGTAATTTGTTCAACAAGTGGGCAACACGGTTTTTGTTGAACATGCCGATATTAAATTCCCTCGCTAGCTGAACAGTCTAGAGTCACAAGCGTAGTGAGTGGCTCTAAAGTAGACTGCTGACCTAGCAAGTGATTTAAAAGACACGTTACAAAAATCAACGACTGTTCACCTACTAGCGACATTATTTCGTAATTTTTGAAAGAGCTCAGAATGTTAGAAACTCATTTTCGTAAACAACCGAAATAATTAGGTTTAGAGGCTAATAGCCACCCGGAGATAGTGTAGCTTCCCAACAGTGAAAGAATTTTTTAAAGCGGCCCAGTAGTTTCGGAGCCTATTCAATGCAAACAAACAAACAAACCGACCATCTGTGAGCAAAGTCAAATTTTGTTCACTGTTTTTGAGCAGCAAAGTCATCGTTTCAAGCGTTATGATGAAAATAAATAAATTTATTCACTTCCTACTTCGTTTGTTTAGGCATAGCATCCAATAAGGCAATCAATCAACTATCTTCGCGTGCTTGAGTGAAGTGAAGTAGCTAGACCGTGTCCATTACCTACAACCCGGTGATATGGTTAGCCGAAATTCATAAATATTTTTAACTTGTTATTTTAAAATTTGTTTTCAATTTTAATAATCTTATCTCTTAGAGTATGTAGGTACCTATGATCTTTGAGCACTAGTACCTATATTAAAAAATGTTTATGGATATCTCGTGAATGAAGTCAAAAGCAGAACCTTGTTTCTAATGTAATCCGATTATGCAAACGTGTTCTTGAGTGGAGACCACGACTCGGTTTACCGACGTTTACGTAGTGTAGCCGCCCTCCAACCAGGTGGGATGACGACCTGCGAAAGACTGCAGGTAGATGCTGGATGCGGCAAGCTGAAGACAGGGTGCTATGGCGCTCATTGCGGGAGTCCTATGTCCAGCAGTGGACTGCTATAGGCTGATGATGATGATGATAATGATGATTAATCTGATTCAGCATTACGTTAAACTCTTCAAACCATTTAAGTTTATTAACCTGAAACATGTCTAAAACTCTCCACAATCATTTTAAAATATTTCCTCTTTGAGTTAGTACAGCAAAGGAAAGTTTCAGCCGTAAGTAACGACTTTCCAGCAACTTTGTCAGGTGCAGTACACGAAAGTATCAAACGTACCTACTTTGTTGTTTGTGGTATTGTTGTTGAAACTTGTTCACAAAAGGGTTACGAAGCTCCCGGTAAATGTTTTTTACAGTTTCTATGTTGAATCTTGGGGCCAAATGGATGTAATTAGATAACTTGTTTCTTTTGTAATCTTTAGGTAAATATTAGGTAACTTAGACTTTATTATATATTAGGTAACTTGTCTTGAGTTGCGTCTGGTCATTGGAATTTACAATAGGCTGATACGTCCACTGATTTTATATTTATTTAGGGTATTTTCAAAGCACTGGAGTTTGCCAATAACATCATCCGCAACAATATCCTTGGAAGGTTTTTGTTGAGGTAATCATAGATATGTAGATAATTTATTCATGAACAATTGTATTTGAATATTAATAGTAGGTATCTTAAAATAGACTTAATTTAATTCATATTTATTAAAAATCTCTACTAAATTAAATAATATCCCATAATAAATAATTATGTTTGTCCAATACGATACCACTGTGTGAAATTACTTATACTCTAGATTAAGTTATTTTGGTTTTATTTACTTCGCTGTAATTTTACTTTCTTTTTGTAATTTACTATGTGTTTTCTATGGACCTTTATTGTCTGAACACATACATTAATGTTAAATAAATTGAACACAAAAAAAAAACAATTTCAACGGGACTTGAGGAAGATAGCTTGTTCAAATCCCAGCGAAATCGTATTTTTTTGTGATATTATTAAATATCCTTTAGTGGCGAGGACGTCGTGACGCTTCACGTCGTAAGTGAAAAATACCGGTCTCTGGCATCAGATCAGCAATCCTGTGCACGCTGTACCATATAACTCAATACAACGCAACAAATCCTTATGCTACAAATCCGTGCTTATTATATATATAAGTCAGCTTTGACAACTTAGTCCTTGCTGATTACGAGTGCGGTATGCGAATTCACCGAGCGTCGCGTATGAGTTTCCATGTACTATATAATTATTCTGTGCTTTAATAACAATACATTGTGCGAATCTTTCACGGATACAATGAGGATGTCATGACAAACTACGACACGTTCTACCTATGTAGGGTCTATGCTATGTCTTTTAAATTTAACACCAATGTTATACTAACAAACTATTTTTGAAATATTTTATTACAGAGAAAGAAACAAAGTTAAAATTCATAAGTAGTAGGTATAAAAACGACTACATACTCGTACATACTTTCTCATAAAAATCCGTGTGCTCATGATAATGTTTCTATTTATTCAATGGGTTCCCCTTGTTTGTTTAAATCAAAGGAGATAACGTAGATATACGAGTGGAAACAGTATTATCAAATGTTTAATTATGAGTACCTACTTGTCTATGATTGGAATTAAATTATATTTGATTATATAGAAATTGTGGTGTGTGGCTACGTCATAGTAAAATTTCAAGGTTCAACAGCAATTCATAAATTTTTATTTTTGAGTAGAAGTTGGAACTAAAGAGTCTAATTCAGAATTTATACGGACTTATTTTGTGTACAATAATTATAAATATGTTATATAAAATAAAAATTAAATAATACTGGACAATTCACACAGCATTATCTAGCCCCATGGTAAGCAGAGCTTGTGTTATGGATACTAGATAACTGATATACATAATACAATACATTACATAGATAGATTTTTTTTTAATTATATATAGAAAACGACCAGAACACCCGGAACAAATATCTGCAGATCGTACACACAATTGTTCCGAGGCGGGAATCGAACCCGCAACCTCCTGCGTCGCAAGCGGACCTTCGCCCACCGCGCCACATCGGTCGTCAATGTTAGACCAACATTAGTCATCGATGTCCATGTCATTTTGTAGGCGAGAGTACATCACAAGCAAATTTACGTCGTCTATTGTTAGGCCTAAACGATATCAGTCTACTACTTTTTGTATGGCATCACGCCTCCATAGAGACAAAAACAAATTTCTCTATTTCCATAGATAAAAGAAATTATAAAAAGTGCGTGCGGTGCTATTCGCACGTTTTGCATTTGCCATTCCAACCATTCTAATCACTTCATTGATTAGAATGGTTGCCAATGTGTCATTCTGTGTCATCGATTTATGTGTACTACGTATCTACTAGATTTCGTGATCCGAACACTTCTTTTGTTAGACTGAACTGTACTGTAATCCGTACACCTTACTTTAGCGAGGCTTCGACATTCATGCAGCGTGGGCGCGTGTGGAGCCGTGCTAATAATACGTAAATCCAATTCTAAGTGTGAACCTGGACGTAAATAACGAGATATTCAGTAGTCAAGTAAGTAACACTATTTGTTGTATTATGTGAATAAACAGTTAATAGTATCGTAATACCACAACGGAATGAAATAATTACACAACGGAATTCTTCATAAATATGTACGTACACCATTATAATCATAGACTAAAACATACAGATGTTCCATTTCATGTGTTTATGTGATTGATGGATGGGATGACAGACATGAAGCAGTGTTTTTAGGAAGTGAATATATTTTATATTTGATTTGTAACCAGTTACTTATTTCAAATTTAAATATTTTTTATAAAAAATATACTATTTATATACATATAATATACTATTTATTTTAATTTAATATTTTTTATAAATAAATGAATCACAATTCATTTTCTTTAACTTTTC
The DNA here is from genome assembly GCA_943735965.1 of Eupithecia abbreviata. Taxonomy (NCBI): domain Eukaryota; kingdom Metazoa; phylum Arthropoda; class Insecta; order Lepidoptera; family Geometridae; genus Eupithecia; species Eupithecia abbreviata. The sequence goes on along the minus strand of OX030977.1, from coordinate 5,948,104 downwards.
TACGTTTTATCGTTTTTTTTGTTTTTTTTTTGTAATATGGAATCAATTCTTACGAAGTTTTGTAGGTTCAAAACACTGGCCCCCGCCGCGCAACAAGTTTAAACAAGTTTTCTATATGGAAAAGCCTCTCTAGTACGTAGTATATTTAACTCAGTGTTGGGTCAATACATAAAACGATTAATTTAGTAGAATTAGGTCCCAACTTATAAACAATACCAAAAACATATTTATAATTTTTTAAAAAGGTAATAATAAAATGATTACTTATTAATAATTAAGTTTTTCATTTTATTTTATTTATATTATATGACATTTATAATTATTTTTGTATGTTCTATGGGAAGTAAGTCCGAAATAAATGAGTTAATAACAATTAAGTACCTATTCAATATTTCAAGTAATTTCCAACGAATTAATTATCGCAAAATAATTTTCTGAAAAATAATTAAATAAAAACCAGACGGAATAACGTGTCTCATCTATGTAAATATGTAGATGACTAATTAAATAATACGTAGGTAGGAATCATATCGAATCAATCTTCTTACAAGTATTTAGTTACATATCTACCTACCAATCATACCATTCGTGATAAAGAAGAGTTTTCAGTAGTATCTTCGGTATACTTGTTGTACCTATTTATTTTAAGCGTTATTTTTTTTTAATTTAAGGTAGGCTTACATCCCTATAGAGCCCTGAAACATTTCCAATCACAAGCGTCTGTACATTTACCAAATGAGGCATAAAAACGTTCTTGGGTTGATACAGATTCTTTGAAACGAATGAATTTATTCTAATATCCATAAAATTCGCTTTTCATGTTTACGACAGCGAATGGGTATGTGCCGAAGTAGCATGGATTCGCTCTTATTTTGATTGCTTTCAACTTTATTTAACCTTGTGTGTCTTGGAAAGTTTTAGCAGCGCTGTAATTCCGAGTCCTTTATAATAATTTGTTTAGGGCAATGGTGGGGCTGCCCAGGCACTGTAGTGCATCAGGCATGTTTGCTGATGTACACACTAAGGACTTCTACGCTGTAATTCGTCAAAAAATAACATCTGTCAGACACAGGATGCTGGGCAGCACCAATAGCTTGCTAAGGGTTCTGGTGGACAGACATTGCAGTAGCCTGCAAAGGCACTGGATGTCAAGTCTAATGAACCCTTATGCTAAACAAATTTATTATACAAATTGAATTGTAGGTGTTGGTGTAAGGAATGTAATGTAATTTCAGTCAAATTGCATTGCATTCTTTACATTAAAACTATGATGATGATGTAATTTTTTAAATTCTATAATAAATCACAATATGGATATATAATAATTCTGAATCAATAAACGAATTTAATTTAATTTTAATTTAATTCATCATGTTATTTTATCATCATTAAACGTGCTGTTTTCTAAATGAAAGTTGATCAAGGAAATCAGGATCAACATTTAGAAGTTACGTAGATGTATGTATGTCATATATTTTCAGTATTTTTCTCTGTTTAAGATCACTACGACGGCCTTACAAGTAAAACCAAAATGAATAGGCGAAATAAAATATGATAATATCGTTTCATACCGCGAACAAGTTTTGTGGGAGTTAGTAATGGGAACATTGGAGTGGTTCATGTACGGCACACTCAGTAAGAAATACGAGTAGCAGGCAATTGAGGGCGTTTATCTGCTGACAACTCGGCGAGTAGTAGGGTTGCCTGCTGCCACTTTTTCCAACTATCAGGTGTCATAAGTTGACACTAATTTTGTAACTACTTCTTTGTCTAAAAATTCACTGAAAAAACTAAGGTAAGAATATTGGAAAACTAAACTAGTTTAGTCTCATAGAAATAAAAAAATACAAAACACGTCCCAAACAACAAACTTTCTTTTGGGCGGTGGAGCTGCCCAAAAGAAAGTTTGGGCGGCTGGCTCCATGTATTCAGTGTAAGAAGTTTTGGAGACAAAATAATTTCTTCATTCCAAAGACAGCGGCTTTTAATTATGTAAATTAAACCTTAAACTGTTTTGTTCAAAACTATATTTCAGCTTTACTCGCTTTGCCTTTAGCAGTCAATGATAGGCTCAATCATTTTATTGGCACACTAATTAAATAATTAGATAATATCTAGCCCCAAATGACGCAGAGTTTATATTTCGGGTAGGAACGAATAATTGTTACACTAAATTACGTAACAAAGAAAGACATTTTTATTTTACTGTTCTGATAAAACACCCAGAACATCCGCAATATCCACACAAATATATGCACAACGCACAAAAAAATATCAATAAAACTCGCAACCTCCTACGCAAGCGTTCTTTCGCCAACCACCCCGTCAAAAATAAGTACCTACCTTTTAAAGAATACCTAGTTAAGGCGTTTAGCAGCCCTACAAGCTAGGCGGTGCGCGAGGATATTGTGTGTGATCGTATCAGCCGTCACGACCCATATTAGCGTCACCGGGACCTAGCACTTACATACGAGTATATCATCCAGAATTAAAATTCAACTGCACAACTTTGAGGTTCATAATTCCATCTATTTAATTATTTTTTTTCCTTAATAGAGTTTCATAATACGCTGTGTGAAATATTATTTATTCGTCGCTATTTGATCCCAGACTACTTTATAACTTTACTAAAGTCTTAAATGAAGCTTAAACTCTTATACCTGAGGTAATACCATGATCACGATGTCTGATCTTAAAGGTGAAGTTTTACGTACGTTTAAGCCATAACTAAGCTTTTAGCCTGGGGCGTTAGAAGACTGAATATTAAGAAATGATCTACATAACTTTCAAGATAACTAAGATTAAGAACATGAGTCGCAAAATGTAATCAGCTAAAAATTTTTACTCACAACGTTTTAAAAATTATATATAAGTCACTAGTGCCTATGTCCAATTGGAAAAACTCTAGAACTTTCGATTGAGATAAAATTGGACCAGTTTTCAATATCACGGAAGATGATAACTGGCAATGACAAAAAGTCGATAAAAAACTATAATACCTACCTGGCTGTGTTATCAGTAAAGCGGAAAATACAGAATGTATGTACAATTCCCGGAACTTTCGTAATAGTTCGTTTAAATTTCTCACTATTATTTAGCATTTGGTTTCGATTTGCTGCAAATAACACGTGTTTGCGGTGGCAGCTCAACGTTTTCTAATATATATCTATTTCTCACGTGTACTTATGCATGAGTTACGATGACTGAACAAGCTTTTATTATACGGACCTAAGTCGTCATCAAAACACAGGCACCCCTATGTTTGTCATGGGAAGTATTTCTATAGCAGCAACTCAAAAGAATTCATGTTTGTTGCAATTAAAAATATTGAAATACATACTACACATAAAACAACCAATTAATTATTCATTTTAACATTCTAGACAGTTCTGAAACAGACAGAAGAGCGTAGTTTCGAGGCAGCATATCTACGGAGGCTCCATTAGGATTCAAGCCACAACACCGATTACCCCACGTGCGAGGCGTATAAAAGGGCCTGCCAGAGCCTGCCAGACCCTGCCATTGGCGGCTATCGGCGGATAGTGTCACGCACAGACGTCTCTTCCCATGTTTTTATTAGTTGTCATAATTTTTTTATCGGCAAATATTGAATTTGACAAAGTTTAGGTTGTGATAGGGCCACAGAATAACTAATATAGGAGCTTTGCAACGCATATTGGAACTGTTGATTTTATTTTGGCTATTTTATAATGAGTTAATAAGATCCTAATAATTAATTTAAAATTTCCTTGAGGATAACAAGAAGTTAAAGTTAAATTCAAATATTTAAAATCAAAACAAAACTTGCAACTTTGAGCGGCGTTTGAATGGATCAAGTAAAAAGTAGGTTTGCTAAAATGGCACTGCGTATATATCTTTATATGAATGAAAAAAATATTTTTAGACAGCGGTAGATATATCTTAAGACTGATAAAATTGAGTCGTTCACTAAAGCCTTTATAATTGAAAGCTTTTCAACTCTTTGTAGTCTATTAAATTTTATACTCTCACCAATCTCGTCTCGGTGTTTTTAATTAGATATCAATCACTGTATTTAGTTCTGGTGTTTGATGTTGGGTCCGACTAAATTTTTTGAGAGTTGGGATGATCATGGCCGTACATATCTGGTAGACTCAATGTCCTACGTGTGACGTGATAAAAACATGTCTGCTCAATCATAACCCTAGCAGACAAGTATCTCTTACTTTGACCACCTAAATAATAATTTGCGTCCAATTTATTAAACGAGCCTGATGCCTAACAATGTAATAACTCGGTATAACTATTACCTACCGGGTAAACGACACAGTACAGCACATATCAGTATTACAGCTACGGTTATTGCCCGGGGAGTCATTATCGCGCGTCCACAATTAGCGCGAGCGCCATTACGCCTACCAGAGCCGTCGTTGTTACAGGCCTCTCAACTTTATACAGTTGAAGTGAATGATGCTAACGTTGTTATTATTGGAAAGCCAAAAACCCCTACTTTAGAATAGTTTAAAGGGAATAAGTAGGGGTTTTAAGAAAGATTCGAACTATAGTCGCTCTAAATGCCGAGCGAAAAGCATGAATATTGAATATGAATGTCATTTAAGCGTGAGATGGATGGATGGACTAAGGTACATACACGGGAAGTTTGAAGCAAACTATGCTCGAGCGGTCCCGTGTGTGTCTGTAAATAGAAGACTATCGTTCACTATGCAGTTGCAGCTTAAAACAGTCGTATCCTGACTCCTTCAAGCTGCCTGTGTATACAGGCTCTCAGTTTATGCTGATATTCCCTTGTTTTGATAGGCTTTGAAAAATATTAGACTATTCTTTATTTAATGTAGAGTAATGGTTAAACTTGACTCACTTGTAGAGGCTGTTGCAACAATGCAAACGACAAGATGGCTTGACGAAATTATCATTTGTATGGAAATTATCATATACCCCAAATTTTCCTAGCATTTTACCGGGTAAATATTTCTTAAGTACAATGTATATTTCAGGATTGTAGCACGGAGCTTAAATCCGTCCTGAAATTCTACAAGAACTATCTATTTTTCTTACTATAATTTTCTCAAAAAAAAAAAAAACAATTTACACGCTGCTTTGACGCCCGTCCATTCTTCTGTTATCAAAAAATCAGTGCACAATATAAAAACAGCAGGCTTACGACCCTCGCCTGAGGTGACGATAAAACATTAATTGCGCCTTTTGTACTGGCTCCAGTGGCCTCGTAAAAATTTGTGGAGACTCTTCGGTGCCCTTATAATAACCCATTCTTTCCAAAACAGCTCACAATGGAAGTTTTCCCTAGAGATTCGAAAATATTTTTGGTTTTTCTATACCAATTACTATACTCATCTAAAAGGTATCCTTACAATAATGAGCATTTCTTACAAGTTCGTAATATTTTCTTATGCGTAATAAATTAATAATCATACTTTAGAAGGTGACATAAAATTGTTGCTGCAAATAAAATAACAATTTAAGTGTTCTATGTTTGTACCATAAAAAACAAGAACCATTTCTTACTATGAGGCTGCATGAAGCACGCCATGCACGGCCACGCGTCGCATTTTAGCTGCGTGGGTGCGGTTGTTTGGGAACGTGGGTCTACGTGACCACTGTAAAACATACTAATACAGGCGTCGTCGCATCGTACCGCGTGCATAGGTGTTGACAACGTTGAGCTACGTGAGGGAAACCGCGCCACACGTGGAGCAATTATGACGTATGAACATGCGTAGTGTGTTCGTGGTTTGCAGAGGACGGTATTACATACATTTTCTTGGAAATTGAAGCTAGACACACGTGGGTACAGGTGGTACACAGTGGCTTGATGTCGTTAAAAAATAAATGAAAAGCTCGACCAAATACCGGGAATGTTAAGCAAAATGCCACATGCTCTGAAGATTTTCGGTACAGCTTACTAGCTGTACCGAAAATCCGCAAATAGCTGTTCGGTACTAGCTACTGCTAGTACCGAACAGCAAACAGTTCTGGAACTAAAAAGCTCTGATTTAAAAGCAGTGATGCAAGAGATGAAATTGCTACTATAGTCACAGCTTACCCTATAGTTAGTACAGTCTCAGCCAGGACTCACAGACTCAGCTATTATGGTGTAAGTAATAGTTAGTATGGAAGTGACAGAGATTATGCAGCAGTAAGTAGGGTAGCCGTCTTGAGTTCGCGTCTTTGTGTCGCGTACAACCTACGTTGCCGTAGGTAATCCGCGTAAGTCCTTACTTCAAGTAATGAAACCCGCCGCCGCCGCCGCGCCGAGCTTTGATACAGAAGCGCAAGATTTACTACTCTATGAATTCTTCAATCACTCGAAATATTTGACTGTAAATTGTACTTGATTAGCAAGTCCTTTATGGTAGTTTTGCTGTTCTTGGCTCAAAGGAAGCAAGCTTTAAAACTTCAAAAAAGAAACGATTTTCCTGTTCTTTCCTTTTTGTACCAATACTGCTCGGTAATTCTTATTTTACCGAGGAAAATGGCTATTTATTATTATCCTAGCTACTCTGGTTTTTTGTTGAAAACAATTTACTCGTCTTAAATACTTACTCCAAGATATGTGTTTTATAAATAGCAAGAGTCATCTTGTTATTTAAGTCGTTGTCCAAGTATATATATATATATATATGTATATATATTGAAAAGCTTTTAAAAAAAACTCGTGAGTAATCAGCTAATTGCAAAAAAGATAGCTCAGCTCAGCACATCATGATACCTAACTTTTTCTTTAGAAAGTACCCCTACCGTATTTTCCTTCTCATAGTTCTAGGTATACCTCCAGTAAAACCATCTTTACTTAGCGTCGACAGTAATCAGCAAGTTGCAAATAACATAGCTCGGAGATGACAAGGTTAAAGCGCTAAAAGATTGAATAGAAAGCTCTATTTTGTTCCTTTGTGAGGGATTGAATTACTCCTCTTTGTTTGAATTATTAAGATAAGAAGGATAATATTTTGTTTTCCTAGCGTTCCTACAGAAAATCGTCCTAACAATTTAATTTTATGACTCTGAAGGTTACTATTTTGTTCTATGATGTACTGAAACTTGTTTTTAACAAATAATTCTATAGGTACCTTTACAGGAATCTTGTGTTATGACAACTATAAATATTTCGTGTCAGTCCATATTGTTTGCGCCGAACTGTTTCCGAACGCGTCAACCTTCCTGTCAGTTTTTGAACTCTTCTTCGTTCAATAACTGACAGGAAGGTTGACGCGTTCGGAAACAGTTCGGCGTAAACAATATGGACTGTGTGTTTCGTTGACCCGATTGGCTTCGCCCCAATCTGAGACTGCCTTTAGGGTTAAATTAAAGCTCTGCAGCATGTCTTCCCTTTGCGCTTGTATCTTTAGACTGGCTTTTTCTTTTTGGCGGTTGGAAAAGTTTCAGACACACATAATCGAACCCGTATTATTGGGAGTGTTTTGTGACTATGCAGATAAAGATTGATCACACTTAATATAATATATGCGAAAGTTTGGTTGTTTAGATGGAAGAATAGATGTTTAATTATAAGTATCGATTCAACGGGTATTTATTGCGTTTATTTACCTTTTTTCCGACGTTTTAACAGGTTTACACTGAGAGGTAGATACCTTGTTAAAAGAAGAAAAAGAATTTATAATTATAAATGAATATAATAATAATAATAGTAGGCATTCAAAATAAGGACCCCCCTTGAAGTCAATATAGCAAAGTCGCTGGATGTCACCTGATTAGTAAATATTGTCGACAGCATAGTAGTTTTGCCAAGTTGCTGCTATTGTCACACACATTTCACGCTTCCTGTACGACCGAACCCGTTAATTTATATTTCAGCTCTGCCATTGATTGTATTGCCGGGTAGTAAGGTCCATTTTTATGGTGTTTTTCACATAGAGCACATGAGGATAATGCGAGTAGTTAGCCGTAGTTAATCGAATTAGCAAACTGTAGAGATAATTGTGCCTTCAAGTTGATAGGTACAACATACTGATTGCAAGCTGTAGGTGCTACGGCTAATTTGCTACAAGGATAGTGATGTTTTTGTGCCAGTAATAAACGCAATAATCCAGTAATTTACTTTGTTTTCTCAGGCGCCACCGCTGTTTTGCTCGGCCAAGCGTGCTGCCCATATCGAGCTCACAAATATACAAGTAACTACCCGGAACCAACTCTACTATAACACTCTCACTACTTCCTTTGTTGGGTAAACTTTTCATTTGTTTCTAATTTGCGATTGGAGTATCGTCTGTAAGGGACTTGATTCTACGTCAAAAAGTTGTTTCTGTTCTTGCTTTCCAAGTGTTATTATCGCTTTATTCAACATCAAACATGAATTTTGTTCAAAACAGACATTTTACAAAAAATCTAAATATCGGGTATAAAATTGATTACTGGCTACAATATAAGCATTATACGATGAATGATTACAATATACATATGGATATTATAAATATATAATAATCATATACAATAACTAACTGTAGGTATGAGCTTTTGCGAGTCAAGGCTCGGCAATGACTCGGCCAACTTGTGTTTCTCACACTTTATCTGCGATGCTTGTTTTGTTTCCAATGAGCATTCAACAAGACATCATATGTATTTATGACGTGCCATGAAAAAACCCGCAATTTGAATATCTCTAGGGTAGAAAAATTGCGTGTAATTTTCCTTGAGGGCCCGCAAATTGTTTTCACAGCAGTGGATACTAATGTATTCGATTAACAAATTAGTAAATAGGTATTTATCTAGAATAAGTAGCGACAACTCATAGAAAGGAATTAGCCATTCTTATTACTTTTTGTACAAAGAAAATTTATTAGATTTCCGCTAACATCCAAGAAGCATTTAATTTGTTGCAATTAATTTGTTTCTATTTAACTAGTTTCTTTCTATCCTTAATTTTAATTGTTATTTATATACAACTAAATTAATTAATTTTCTCTGCAGCAGTGCTAAGTCATCGTGATACGGTTATTTTTACGATTCAACCTATTTATTGGGAAAAATTAATACCTTCAGATATAGATAAATGTAGATAAAAACTCTAGGCGCTGTACAAACTCGTAATGTTAGGTAATTAAGTTAACTTTATTTTAGTTAGATTCGATTTTGTATTTTTCTGTTAAACTCACCAGGGCGACATAATCGCGTGTGCGACAAAGCCCTTTATAATATAGAGAATAAAAAAAAAACATCCCCCCAAAGATAACATAGTACGCACAACACACGTTTAGTGGCTTCCAGGATGAACCAATAACTTTCAATCTAATTCCATTCTCTTCCACAATTTATGCAACTTATTTGTGGGTAGCATGTAGGTACATTTAATATGTTATTTATTATTATGCAAAGTGGCATTATCATACTTTACTCGGTACTGGATCCTAGCTTCGTAGACTTTAGCGAGACCAGCTAACCAACTGAACTCAGGTAAGCGCTTGACGCTTTTGAATTTGGATATAGTACCTTTTTTCGAAAAGCTGTGTAATTTTTGGTCTAAACTAGCTAGCCAAAGAAACCAGGTGGGGTGGCAAAAATGCCCTCGTATATATGGTCAGCATGTTATTTGAAAAACATCTACACATCTTTAACAATCCAACGAAGTATAAATACATGCACTTATTTACAAAATTACAGAAAAGATACGGGTAAACCATATGCAGGTCGTAAGTTCCAGTACACATAATATTAATTAATATACCTAGCGGAAAAGCTCTGAAAAGTGACCCAGCCAATTTAGATGGCTTGAGTCTAACTACTATCATTTATTCCAGGGCTTTGCAAAGAAAGGAATCCAACTTTATGGCGTACGAAGCTTTGTTTGACATTTTGGGAGTTATTAATTTTATTAAGGGGATTGAATATTTTGATTTTGGTGTTATTTTGCGGTTTATGCTCCATTACGCAAATTTTATGTTTATGTTGATTTCTTTGATTGTTTTGTTGATCATTTTACATTTGGAAAAGTTCTTGAAAAAATAATATACTTAGTGACACTATTCTCAAAATATTACATTGCATCACAGGGTATAATGTACTATAATCTTTACATATTTGCAGTATGGTTTTTCAATAATATAGAAAATATATAGAAAGTGTTAAAATAAGTGAATTATACGTACTCTAATATAACAGTATCATTATATAGCTTAAAATACGAGAAAAATATCCTACGGCCTTACAGTACATATTATAATGAAATAAATAATTGGATAATGAAAAACGGTTGCCAGGAGGCCTACTGATATCGCTACTCTTTTCAAGAAGCCATTAGAGTCCCTTACGTGGGATATTCCGGCGTGATTGAGGTGATCATGAGCTAACACTTATTCTATAATGTTTTGTGTTGGTAAAAATGAGAAAATATAAAGTCCGTGTTTTATAGTTGACTTATAATTGACATTATTGTTGAATTGACTTATAGTTGAATTTATATTTGCCATTATTGATTATTTGATTTTATTTTAACTGTATTTATAACATGTGTTCCTTTTATATTATACCTCTGTAATTAGTATAATTAGCCTAAGGTCGTTCTAATTACATTAAATAAATAAATAAAATTAAAATAAAATAGTTTTAACATGAGTTTATTAAATTATGTCATTAAATGAATACACTTGTCGATCCAGTCGCAATAACAAATATAAAATCATGAGTCAGAATATTTGCATTATACCCATTTCCAAGGTACGGTATTTATATAATACTAGCTGCGCCCCGCGGTTTCACCCGCGTGGTGATAGATATTTTGGATACCAATGTATCTTTATAAATTGTAGCCTATGTGTTATTCTGATGTATAAGCTATTATTATTGTAAAGTTCCATTAAAATCCATACAGTAGTTTTTACGTGAAAGAGTAACAAACATCCATCCATCCATACTTACAAACTTTCGCGTTTATAATATTAGTAGGATGTGCGTCGCATAAAATATTTCATGTAAATAACATTTGAACGCATAGCTGAGTTTACGTCCTCTGCTTCCCGAGGCTCAGACTATCTCAATTGTTGTCAGTAAATTGGAGGTAGCCTACTGGTTAACGTTAGATGCCTCGTTTGCTCAGTGTTAGTAAAAAAAATATAAGAATATTGTGCCAATGACGTTTTGTATTCTTTTGGGCAAATTATGGTCGCTATACAAACATTATTGACGACCGATGTGGCGCGGTGGGCGAAGGTCCGCCTGCGACGCAGGAGGTTGCGGGTTCGATTCCCGCCTCGTAACAATTGTGTGTACGATCTGCAGATATTTGTTCCGGGTGTTCTGGTTGTTTTCTATGTATAATAAAAAATATCTATCTATGTAATGTATTGTATTATATATATCTGTTATCTAGTACCCATAACACAAGCTTTGCTTAGCTTGGGGCTAGATAATGCTGTGTGAATTGTCCAGCATTATTTATTTATTTATTACCCCTCTTATTAGCATCAATAAGGAGTTCATTAGAAGAGGGCTAGGTCCCGCAGTGGACTGTGTGATGGTATAGTGGCATTCATTGCTATATGACCATGGTATTCGACTTTTGTTCATAATTAATTAATTGATTATCCAGGTGAGTCTTGATAAATGAATACAACGACTAATAAGAACTTTAGTGCAGACAGTTTCATTTTTGATGCCCATGCCATAAAGAACCGAAACTAAGCACACATTCAGTCAAGAGAGTGGTTATATGAGGCAGAGCTAGTGACAGTAACTGTAATAAGGTAAACGCGCCTGTTCTAGTGCAAACAGGTGAGGCAGTACAATGCTGTTGGAAGTAGTAAGTCAAGCCAGTGGTGTGAGTCTTAAACGTACACTCGGCCTCTCGGAGCTTGCTCAGAGCGGGTTGTTGTGAACTAACTCTTCTTGAATTATACTAGATTACCTGCACTATATAACGTTAGTTTTTCTGGAATAAGATACTTTCATAGTATAGTAGCAAAAGCTAGTCTCCTCTATATGTGAACACCGAAAAGGTGTTCAACAAATCACTTTCCGGCCCTGGTGAGGGCACAGAGAGGGGCCTCGAGGCTTGGCCTCATTACCCCGGCGTCAACTCGAGGTGACGACCCCTCGGTCCTTGGGTTTTGTGGGAATATCTTTTTTTACCCCTCTCAATGATTATTTTTTTGGCTGCATTCGGTATTTTCTATTTTTGTTTTTTTTGTGTTTTTTTTAATAAACTGAAGGACTATATGGTGGTTCCTCAGGGATCAGGTCCCGCGGAAGGGGTCGCACTGGGCGGTCGTCTTCCTGGGGCTGGGGCGGCGCGGCGGCGCGATGTTGTGGAGGTGCTCGTGGTGTCCGTTGTCGGCGCGATCGTACATTCGACGTGCCGTCTGCACGACGAATTCCTCCACGGATTGGATCTGCAGATCGCCGACGATGACGTCGTTCCTGACGTAGCGCCCCGCGCCTGTGCAGATCCTGAGGGCCACGTTGTGCAGCGCCTGGAGCCGGTCCTTGTTGGTCTGGGAGACCAGAGCGTACCAGCTCGGCGCCGCATAAGTTAGTCGGGACCGGACGTAGAACTTGTAGACCCGCACTTTAGTCCTCAGCGGCAGCCGAGATCCCAGGACTGGTCGGAGGAGCGCTCGGGCGACGCGCGCTTGTTGTAGCGCGGGAATAGCGTTACATTGTACCAAAAAAATATTTCGTGAAAAAGAATTACATTTTGTGATAAAAATAGTTTTCGAGAATTGAGAAATCAGACTTCTCTGATTAATTATTGTATTAGTTATTACTGACTTAGGCGTTCTGCTAAATCGCTTTCATGGAAGTCTAAAGAAAATTCTCAAGTATGAATCCAAACGTTTTTCAATGCGGCTTATCTAAAATACCACAGAAGAGTAATCCTGCATTATGTACGTACAGATTTGCTGAAACGAATAGCTTGTTAAAAACAGTTTCTAGTTTTTAGAAAATTAAATTTTCCCGTTACCTTTAGACGACAAGATTAACTGTCGTCTAAAAGAATGTGGTTTCGAATCACGTCGAAACTAGTCAAAATCAAAACTGATCGAATGATAAAGGGGTTCTACCTGAATATGGTACCTTCCTTTATAATCTGCATTATTAGTAGATCTCTGCATTATTGGTAGATCTCTGCATTTTCAAATCAAAAATAATTATTTAGATCGGCTATTATAATAATAAATCAACTAGCAATATAATTTATATAAATAATTTTAAAATTTTCAGCTTTTTTTTCACTTTTTTCGGACGGGATTGGGATCGTTTGTACCTAGGTAAGTGACACGGGAGGCGATCATCTTATGATCGAATGGATGCCCATCTTAATAAGATTACTTAGCTTAGCTTTGCCGTGGGCTCATCAATGCCATTACCCTCCCGATTTTACCCACTGCTAGGTAGGTACATATAATAGGCCTCCCGAAGTTCATTCCATCCTAAGCTCAAAGCACCTATCAGATCATAAGGCAAGCACAACTTGTCAGAAAACGCCTGGGGTATGAAAACTACTCGACTACTGGATGATTTGCTGAAGCGAGAATTGAAGGGGATAGCATGAATAAGTGAGGGCACCACAAAGGTTCGTATCGTTATCACACAAATTGACATTGAAGTGATGTAATTTGGGATACAACCTTTTGCTTTCACGGTGTCTTGGTTTCTGGGAATCTATTTGAGGTCAAGTTGGTTTGCGGAGTCACGTTTCATTGGGTAATGAACCAGAATACGCAGAAATCCTTTTATCAGAAGATTTTGTAGACAGCTATGAAAATATACCACAGACTTTCAAGTAAATATAATCTTGGTAGGTACATATATATACATAACCATGAAATATCCACATTCCAAATATCCGGACGGTTCTTTTTGTTTTGTTAAAGTATTTAAAAAAATTATTCACTTTTTATACTAACTAGTTTTTGCCTGCGGCTTCGCACAATGTGTAAACAAAAATGAATTGTACAGCATTAATTTTATTTTATCCCATGGTAATTAATTTTAGGATAAAACGTCTAGAGGTAGGGTCTACTATGCAAAATTGCAAAATTTCAGCTTGCTCCGTTGCGCGTTGAGTGGATATGGTGTGAAGAAGTAACAAACATATCCTCCATCCAAACTTTCGTATTTATAGTGTTACGTCTCGAGCTATCAACGGGGCTGGAACACGATCTAAGTAAATGTTCGGCCGCGCTTATAGTACATGTTCATATTTTTCCTTTATTTTCATCCTGTTCTGAAAGCGCGTCTTAATCTCTTATCATTAATACCATAAAACACAGTTTAAATTTTCGAACTTTTTCATTTTAATTTGTGATGTAAAAATCTAAACTTCTCGCCCTAAGCAAAATAATACCACCACTTTCATGTTTCCGTGCGAATACAGCGTTAGAAATTGAGTGTTTATAGAGGCTATTCTCACATCGAAGCCCGTTGTGTAAACATGACAGGCAAAAATAGCTTTTAGGAACACCCCAGCAGAACACAAAATCACAATCACCAATAAGACCAAAGAAAACGAACTCTAGACTTGCCTACCGTAGGGTATGATTTCCTTCGAAGGAACTCGTGGAGGTAAAGTCAATGATGTGGGTAGTGCTTTTAGAAACACGTCTCGAGGTTCACAAAGTTACCTGGCCATATTCATATTACGAGTGTGTAGAATAGACAGAAATAGAAAATGCACAATCTACTGAGAAATTTTACAAACAAACTAGCTCACGTCACATCACTTCAACAGCCTATATCGGTCCACTGCTGGACGCAAGCCTCCCCCCGATAAGAGCCTTATCTAGCCTTATCTTATCTAGCTCATTATTTTACAAAACAGTCTTAGAAAATTATTTGATAGAGTTTACATATCTTTAAGCTCCCAAGCAGTTATATGGATCAGCTTTTATAAAAACCCTATACAAATCTAAACTTGATTTTATTTTTCTGTTGTGTCAACCTACTTCTAAATGTTTTTTGACCATAGCCTACCATAGGTAAAAAATGTTACATGCCCTAGACTAAGGCAACACATGTACGGTACACTAAGACCTTTGTAACCCATGTGTGCAAATAAATGATCTGTATTCAAATTTACCTACCGATTGATTCTCATAACTCGCCCTCAACATATTTTTCTAGATTTGTTACCGTAATTGTTACTTTCTGTTTGTACTTTGTCTTTTGTTTTTGCTATGTAAGTGGTGTTCATTGTAAGCTGGTATGTCTTTTACGTTTGTACTAAATTTCTTTGAATACATAACTAAGAACGCCATTTTACAATAAAAAAATAAGAAGTTAAATAAGACAAAATCAGAACGAATGCAATTACGAGATTTGGAACCTGCCAGGAAGATCAATTAACGCCAATGTACATAATAAGATATATCGGTTAACAGAATAAACGTATTACGTATATTAAACGACTGCAAAAAAGGGGGGGTTATATGTTCGTAGGTATGTCTTTTTCCAAGTATATTCGTCGATTTCTCCATCAATTATGGACCTCCTTTAATCGAAGTCAGTTTAAAATAACAAGCAATGACTCACGACACCGCTAGGTATCGTTATTAATATTAAGGGTATAAATTAATGAGTTTAATTACTTAGTTTCTATATTACTCCGTTGTTGCAAACCAAATCTGAAACTAATAAAACAGCAAAACAATAAATAAAAAGCAAGAAATTACACCCGAATGATGCTGATGCATTATAATGTTTACTAGTCAAATATCTGGATTTCCGAAATAAAGAGATTTTATTTAATTTATTTATTTATTATTGAATTTGACGACCGATGTGGCGCGGTGGTCGAAGGTCCGCCTGCGACACAGGAGGTTGCGGGTTCGATTCCCGCCTCGGAACAATTGTGTGTACGATCTGCAGATATTTGTTCCGGGTGTTCTGGTCGTTTTCTATGTATAATAAAATTTATCTATCTATGTAATGTATTGTAATATGTATGTCAGTTATCTAGTACCTATAACACAAGCTTTGCTTACCATGGGGCTAGATAATGCTGTGTGGATTGTCCAGCATTATTTATTTATTTTTATTTTATTTATTTTATTACAAAATAGCCCTTTAGTCTCCAAATAAATATCAGATGGAATGGTGCATTAATATGATAAAGAAATTTGAAGCAAGCTCGACTCGGTATGTTTACGACATCAAAAAAGAAATTTCCTATACCCTTTACTTTATTTGTACTTTATTTTATTTTCGCAAACCTTTCTGAGTGTCCCAAGTACTTACCCGTTAGTAAAAAACGACATCTGTTTTTGTCTATCTGTACCCGTTTCAAAGAAAATTAAAACCATGTTAAAAACAAATTAGGACTAGTACCTACTCGTATTTACAATTGAAACAGTTCAAACTGTTGCAAACAATTTAGAGGTAGCTCAACTGATCTAGATCAACTACTACAATCAAAATTGGTTTAAACATAGGCATAACATTTTGTCAATTTATTTTCAACCAATCACTTTTCAATCGGGACTCAATCGCAACCACCAAACAGACTAGAAAACTGTCTGTTTATCTCAGCGGATTGTGCGGTTGACATGCAATTACGGATGGTCTTCATTTCCGACCGTACCTATAGCATCTCTATTATAAGGTTGTTATTCATCTAGACTTGTCGTTCTACCAATGCGTTCATCGCTGTGTGTTTTGAGGTCCTAACTTTTGATAGGTTTTAAAGCTGAAAATCAGGCTTAATAACCAAACTATCAAAACTTGATTTAGATATTCAGAACTACGGTTAATTTATGATAAAGCACGTTTGAGCACTACAGCCACTATCCCTACTTAACTCTTTAGGATCTTACAAAATTATTTCTAATCTTGTAAAAGAGTAGATACTCTGTGATCAGAATCTTACCTCGCAGGTCACATAAGCTTGAAAAATGTCCTACAATTTACTTTCAATGCTCTTTTTTGCGCCTGCTGAATGTACATACGAGTGCATTATGTATGTTATGCGTTAAACCTATACACCTTGAAATTGCAAGCGTCCCTGAAATAATTCCAAGGAAGCCCTAGAGATAATTTTATTCCTATCCGCTCATTTTTATACCTAAGTCGTATTTTGCAAGGTCAAATGTTAAAAATATTTAACAGAGATGTTGTCCCGAGATAGTGCCGCGTATCTCTTTACAAAATGAATCTCTTAACTAAGAGACAGTATCACTTCACTGCACTTCATGTTGTATTAATTCAATTAACTTATTGCTGTCCGCTTTTGTTTGCGAGATCCATTACATAGTCAAAGAAGTCTAGGATCAGTGCTTTCTTGATAGAAATCATTCGCGTTGCTTTATTTTAAAAGGTGCTAGTTTCTACATTCGGCTTCGCACACATTGAGTTTTATGGATACTTATAAAGGCTTTTTCTATAAAAAGTTGCCTTTGTTTCAGGCCTAAAATTACCTGAATGAAAATTATAGCCCAATCTGTACAATAATAGCGTTAGGCGAGGAAGAGGGACAGAGAAAAATATATTATGTTAGTTTGTGTTCACTTATTAATTCCCAGAAAATCAAACTTTTATGGAACCATCTTAAAATCAATCAATAGACAACAGTTAAAGCATCATGAAAACCTATAAAGAATTGGCGAAGATATCACCAATAGCTAGTCGTATAATATAGCTAGTCGTGATTTTTCAAAAGTATTATGCTGTTTTTAAAGCTTAACGGGATAAATATTGATCTCTCGGGAATACAATTTGTGTGAAAATTGTATTAAGAAAACGTCCGTGACCCAATGGCCAAAAATGTAACCCAACTAATCGAATAAAACGTTGTTGAGTCAACCCAGCGAGCGAGAGTAGAGGCAAGTAACAATGTTATCTCATTGTAACGGGCTGATAACGAGTTCACAAGTTTACTTCGTGTTCGAGTAGGTGCCTGTGCCTACATCCACGTAAACTGAGTATACGAAGCTGGTATTGGGTACATGAAAGGAGAAGTTAAAGATAATGATAAAGTTTGGGAGAAATTAGAAGCTACGTAACTACTTTCCAACGTTGTACTTTTATTTTGTAAAGATAATCTTTTGCTTTATATTATAAGTAAAAGTTTTGTCCACGAGTCTTTGGTTTAGTCCTGACAGTTGTTTTCATCGTAAGGATGGTGTTCATAAAAAAGATAAAAGGAAAGTTAGCAGCTTCGTTGGTTATGTCTAGCCGATTATGTCTTTGAAGAACACATGCATGAGTAACCGCCATTTTGTATAACCGACGACAGCTTTTGATCGTTTATCGTTTAAAAATTCAGCCCAGCATTGCAGGTGCTCTTAAGATGCAGACTCCAAAAAATGACCACTTTGGGCCCTCAGCAGAGGAGGCGGTGGAAGCCTACGCGGCCGTCAAGGTTGCCAAGGATTCTACTGCTGGCTGGTCGATCGTCAGATCAAAAGCCAACAAATTAGACAGAGCGGCAGGGAAAGGGGAAATGCCAGTAGCATTGGCAGGAGCCCCTACTACCGATGTTCGAACTTCGGAGAGAGCTAATGCTCCCCTAAGCAAGAACGCCCGACGTAAACTGCGGAAGCAACGACTGAAGCAGGAACAACAGGCGGCTTCGAGCACCGGAGCCACTGTTGCGAACGCAGACGGTCCTAGCTTCTACTATAAGCATCGATAAAATGCTAAGCATGCGTCTAAATCCAAGCCGCAAGCCCCGCTGGCGAAACCTACGAGCTCGCTCGAGGTGGCTGCCGGGTCTGAGTCAGGCCGAGGCAAGGAGAAAACGACGAAGCATAGCAAGCGCTTCAATCGTCAGGACCGAGCAGCCAAAGCGATCTCCCGATCAGCTCAGGCCCCTGCCGCGACTCCGACCACGGCCCCGGCCTCGATCCAAGTGGAGCCAGGCAAGCGGAAGGGACTGGACGATACTGTGTCGCCGAGAGGAGAGCACAAGAAGCCAAAGCTCGACTACTCACGTCGCGTCCCCACTACCAGCTATGCTGAAATTGCGCAAAGCAACCTTAGCGTAGCGGTAGTGAAGACAGACAATCAACTACTGGTAGAAGAGCAAGCCACCGCACTGAAGACGTATCTCGGCAGTCGGATGATGGACGAGGCCAAGAACCCGGACATCTTGTTCACGCCGCGCTTCCAGGGTAAACCCATCTTCACCGACGGGGCCCTAAAGCTGTGGTGTGAGGATGAGCCCACGGTGGAATGGCTGATCGCCACCATCAAGCAGCTGCCGAGCTCTGCTTGCCCCAACCTTGCGGTGGTAAAGCAGCATGAGCTGACAAGGAAGGTTCGTGCAGCAATCTTCTTTCCCGAATGCATGACCTCCTTGGAGGACACTATCATCCTACTGGGGAAACAGAACAAGTGGGCGCTTGTTCACCAGTGGACCGTGTACACCCACCAAAGGCAGGCAGACAACATACTCTTTGTGACGATAGGGATCCCTGAATCCTTAATCCCTACCATCATGGAGAAAGGCCGCAGGTTGGCGTACTGTCTGGGAAACGTATACGTACGTTTCTATGGAGCGGACGGGAAGCTCCAAGACGACCCTCCCAGCTCGCTGAACAAAGCAGCTGGGAACGAACCTGGGCCCAGCAAGAGCTGCATGTCCGAAGGCCGCGACTCACCGGTGCCTTTCCCTCAACACTCATCACCCAGACCGTCGTGCTCAGATACGATGGAGGTGATGAGTGAGGAGATGAGTGAGAAACTGGCGCTGGCCTCGGATGGGGACACAGACGAGGCTACAGGGGAGGAAGAGCAAAAGGGAATCCAAAATGATGGTGACCCAAAGCCCCTCCTCATATAATGTCGTCCAAGCAAACCTCCAGCACAGCCTCACTGCAACGGCTAACCTGCGCAGAGTGCTGGGGGCCCCAAACAGCGAGACTATAGCCCTGATCCAGGAGCCGTGGATCAGGGCAGGGCATGTATGTGGTCTCAACAACCTTAACGGTAAGCTTATATATGACAACACTTGTAAACATCCGCGTACGTGCATTTATGTACCACGCAACATAAAAACTGTGCCCTTAACTGTCCCCTAACCGAGTTCTGTTCCAGAGACCTGACGACAGTCAGGCTTCAGGGAGTTTTCGGAGGGGAAACCGAAGACGTAGTGCTAGCGTCAGCCTACATGCCCGGCGACGAGGCCGTGCCCACGAAAGACACTACGGATCTGGTAAGACAATGTGAACTGAATAACTCAAAACTAATAATTTCAGCAGACACGAACGCGCATCACCCCATATGGGGCATGCCCGTCTCAAACAGCAGAGGAGACGATCTGGTAAATTTCCTCTTCACAACTAATGTCACTATAGCAAACAAGGGCGCAGAACCAACCTTCGTGACGAGGCGATGCCGCACCATAATTGATCTGACACTGGTAACGGAGAATTGCTCAGATTACGTGCAAAACTGGAGGGTATCAGATGAGACCTCCTCCTCCGACCACAGGTGGATCAGGTACGAACTGACGTTAAACAAAACTACTCCAGCACCCAGGCGTAATCCCCGCAAAACAAATACAGAACTGTTTGCAAAATCCTTGCAGCAGCACTTAGGCGAGGGTGGCCCGGTAGCGGATATAGGTAACATAGCAGAGATAGAAGCAGCAGTACAGCATATCACGCAGAGCCTTAACAAGAGCAGTAGGTGAAAATTGGGGTTCCTGGATATTTATCAAATCCAGGTAACCCCAATTTTCACTATTCATCTTATTCAATAACGTATTCAATTTTTCAACTGTTTTAAATTTTTTATAATCTTTATTCACACTGAAAACTACCTACCTAGCTATTTATTCAAGTTTGCGTCTAAATATTCCAGCTTATGAATATAAGATCATTTTGTCTATTCAATCTACCTATATATCTATTAAACTATTCATTGGGGGGGGGAACTAGATACCAAATGGTCCATCTTTTCAATTGTTCAATCATTAATATGGAAGTTCAATATTTGAAATAAAACAAACTCATTTCACAGTAAATAATTTTATTCAATATTTTGGAGACACCATTTTCTTAAGCATAGTACATTTTTTAGCGCACATATATTTTTATGATAAAAACAACTGAAAATATCGTTTCCAAGTTCATATTCCTTGTATAATTGTACAAAGTTGGTACAGTTCTTATCTTCTAAGTTATAAACACAGTTTTCAATGCTACCTTTATTTAATATATCTTTAACCCATCTCACTTTTTCTTCACCCTTAATAAATATACGGTCCTTTTTCATTAAAATATCATTAATTACTTTTTTATGATCTTTGTATGGCAGAAAACCTTGGTTCCAATATATTCCTCTATTTCTCTCAATCCAACTAACTTGCCTTCTTTCTGTTTTTGTTAGTTCATAAAATGGAAATGGTGGTTTGAATAGCAAAACAAGGAGATTGGTATTACTACGTTCATTAATACATTGCATTGCTATTTCTTTTAAAATAAATTCATTGTTGTCTGATTTAAAGCCTTGCACATCCACAATAACACTCATGATATTTTTCGAACGATATTACTCAATGGTTTATATTCAACAAGTCGCTCATTTAGTATGAGACAATATGCAGTTGTGTTGTCAGGAATGTCTTCCAAGGTCTCGATTTCTAATCGGACATCAACAGGGCCTGTCTTTAGGCTATCATTTTGTCGCGAACAATCAATTACAAATAATGGAGCTTGATCTTTAAATTCAACCAAACCAAGCAATGGATCGACTGGACGGTCATAATAAGACTGACGGAATTTAGCGTACATTTCGTATAATATATTATATTTATTTTGATTGAATTTTAAATTCAATGCCTCATATGGATAATATTGTGAATTGAGAAAAAGTGTTAAGTTAGATAGGTTACAGTGATCAAACTTCGAACAATCTTTAGATTTAGAATTTTTTCGTTTAGTTTGAAGGCAAAAAATTACATAACGAGGCTTTTCAAGCTGCGAAGCTGTTTTAACTGACCATGAATGCTTCATAGTTTTAGGTAATAACGGATATTCATATAAATCCCAATTCCTGAAAGCCATTTGAATTGGTTTATCTTTTTCCATAATCTTAAGCAATGAAATTCTTTCTCGATCGGATACTTTTACATGCGGGACACGCCACTGTACTCTTTGTATATTAATAGAGACATCTTCTTCATCTAAAATTATAACGCTATTTAAGTTAAAATTACCTCTATTTAAAATGAGTTCGTGCTTACAATTCATTATTATTTTATTATAATCCTCAGCAAACCCCATTATTCTGTTAAGTGGTACTATAGCACTGAAATAACCATTACTCTGTAGAACATTCAAATTCCACCCCCACGTTGCAGCGACTTTATTTTCGCCAACATTCATAGAAATGTATGATTTTATTGTGGTTGTAATACCAACATTTTTTGATCGATCTATTTCAACACCATTAATTTCATACCTTATATCTTGAAACATAAACATAACTGGATTATTAGTAAACTGCACGGCCTTGGCAACTGGTTTCTTATCCTTCCCAATTAAAGTTACATGCCCTTCAATGTTAATAAAACTTGCAGATGGTAAAATGTATACATCTTGTTGATGTATAGGAATTCTAATTTCATCATTTTCTCCAAAACTGTTGTTATAAGGGTTATAAGTGTGAAATTCATAGCCCTCGATGGAGTTATCAAATTGTGGCGAGTCAGATATATGAAGAATACTCATATCTTAAATCCGAGTGCTCTGAGAAATTTTTTATTATGCTTGGTAACTTTTTTATTGGTTTTGACACGTCTGTTAGCTTTGATACTGCGCTGAGTATTGCTATTATTTATCAAAGTGACGGGGGTTTTATTAAACACAATCATCTTATTTTTCGTAAATGTAGACGCAATTGTATTTTTTCTTCTCTAAAATCAATGAGATTACCGTAGTCGTCAACTATTTTAATGGTTACTGAAGATATATTGCTTCGGTTGATGGGCTGATAGATAATGTTGCTAGGCACTTCAATGTATCGATGACCCGGTGGAACACTCGGTATAAATTCGTGAATTGTATGGGTTGGCAATCCGTTAAGATATGATCCTTGTATGAGATCACATTCGATTCGTATCACAGACAAAGGAAGAATGTTGATCAGGCTCTCCGAATCATGCCATTTATTAGCTTCTAGTTTTAACTTTCGGAAACCGAGTAGCTGTCCAATGCTATTTTCTTTCTCAAAATGTATTGTTTTTGAACAATATATTGAGCATTTTAAAGTGTTATTGTTTGGTTTGAGTTCAAATATACAGTCATTTAGGTTTTGTGATAGGAAACTCTCAATGTCAAGCAAATCATAAGCGCCAACGGGTATGCGAAGCTCTTTACCTTCATCTCCATATGAAAATATGTTGTTTGTTAAATTTATGTTTGACACTGAATTTATTGCCGAAAAATACAATAAACCACATTCATAATTTTCACCTTCATTCAATGGAGGGTGAAAATATGACTCCATTAGGGACTTCTGCCCCGTGAATGTAATAGTAACAGACATGATAAGGTACTGAACTTCATAATACGATCATTAACTATTTATTAAGCTGATTTTTCTGCCAAAACTTTCTCAGAAAATTTAAACTCAGGTGACCGCAATTATAAGGGTGATCTTTCTGAATATTTTCATAGTTATAGTTTACATTATCATTAACATACTTTATAAATTCTAGAGGTGGTTTCAAGTTTCCATAGCTATCGAAATACTCTACATAATCATTAAACTTTGCGTAGGCTACCCAATGAGTACCTGGATTCTGAAGGCTGTCTAAGTTGATAATACCACATTCTTTTTTGCGAGGACGTTTTGGTAGCGTGTCTCTCATGAATACTCCGCGAAAATATGGAATATCTTCGGAATTATTAATAATATCAATATTAGTCAGAGCCCGACTGGGTAGCCGCTGTCTTAGTTTTTTTTATCAGATAGATATAATCCTAAACCGTCCTTATGAGATTTGAGGTGTAAACCTTTTCCGATACACATAGCTTCAATTTTTTCATTATGTCGTTTTAATTCTGCTAGACGCTTCTTAGCTTCTTTGTAATCGTTAATAGCTTTGATGATTCCAGCAACACCGCCAGCTATACTACCTGATGCGGATAAGCCTGCGAATATTGGTATTAAGGGTAATACACCACCAGTTTTTGGAATAGGTATAAAGCGCGGTAGTTTTATGTTGGAGTTGGTTGTCATTTCCTTTGCAGCGGCTATAGCTAGTTCGATAGCCTTTTTCCTGCATTTAGGTTTAATACTTTTCAAGTATTTCTTTGTATGTTTAATGATACTTTTTAAAGGTTTTTTTAATCCAGCTCCTTTACTTACTATCACACTAGGAATTTTCGTATTCCTTGAACCACTCGTTATTTTAGCTAACATTGCCTTGTTGACCAACTGAGCGGCTATTTTTTCTCCCCTGGTGGCATCAGAAGCTTGAATGCGTTTTCTTGCCATTTTCATTAACCTTATATCAGCTATATTACGGTCTTGTATAGAGGTCGACTCTAAGTAAGTAATATCGTGATCCTTACAGAATTCGTCTAGCTGATTAACACCCTTATCTCCTCGTGTAAGCCTTTTTATTAATTTTGTACCAGGTCCACAGTAATTATATCCAGGTAAATGAATTTCACACGGTAAGTGATTAATAAGCCAATTTACAAGACTGCCTCCCTTCATAACCTTACTAAAACTAATTGCAATATCTGATAGCTTATTACTTTTATAGATGATTATCATCTATAAAACGTTATTTTTATCAATCCAGCTATTTTCATGCGATGGGAAACCTAGCCATTTTACGTATACTTTACTATTTTTTCTTTTTAGTACTTTTTCTACAAGATATATGTCAGGACACTTCGTTTTCTGTAACTCTTGCACATAAAAAGCTCCTACAATGGGTTGTTGTCTCATATCTTCTAATAAATAAGTAATTGGATTTGTTTTCTGCACTTTAAAGATTTTAAAAATTTCTGTAGACCAATTTGGTGTGTAACCTTTTTCAAAAGTGCCCTTGTACTTACTTATTCGCACAAAATCATTAACTCTTAAGGATTTGCTTGTTTTCACTAAAGAAGACGATGTCCTTGCGAGTTTTGTATATCTATCTAATATATCTGTTTTATTACTTTCGTTGACTGCTATTGGTTTACAGTTAATTGTTCTATGATAAGTGTTATTATAGACTTCAGTTATTTGATCTAATGTACCATTTACCCATTTATAATTTCCGTTTAATCCAAACTGCTTAAAAAGTTTACTTTTTAAAGTCCTTATTAATCTTTCTGCAATTGAAGCCTTTTTAGTCGAAAAAGTGGAATAATGATTAACATTGTAGGCACGTGTCAGCTTTTTAACTTTTTCATTATAAAACTCTGTCCCCAAATCTGTTTGTAAATTTTTTGGTGTTCTGCCTTGCTTGAATAGATGCTCAAAAGCAGAAAAAACTGCATCTTTAGTTTTTCGTTTTAATGGATACGACCAAGCATATTTGGAAAATGTATCGATAACCACTAAAATATAATTAAAACCACAGTTTTGTTTAGAAATAGATTGCAAGTCAATTAAGTCAGCTTGCCATAGATCGTCTATATCCTTCATTATAACATGCCTACGTGGAAAGTTCACTCGTGCATTTTTATATATCTCATTTATGACGTCGGCTTTGCTCATTTTTTAAATGGGTTTCCAGAACCGTAACTTTGTTCCTGACTTCTTTAAAAATCTGCTCCAAGTGTTTAAGTTTTGCTAAACAATGTTCCAGTGAGTTATCCACATACCCTTTTGTAGCACTATCACCAACATCAACAGGATTTTGTAAATGTTTTATAATTATATTCCGTGCACTAATATTTCCATCATTTGTATTTTTCCACCAATTTTCTTCATTATTTGATTTTCTTTTATATAAATGAAGACCAAATTTATCGACGTTCATCTTTGATTAATACATTCAAACTAAACATGATAAAAAGAGTCTAAACCTTTTTATTCTTTTATTATGCCCGCTTCTTTTAATTCTTCTATTATTGATAGTATTTCGTTATCGTGGTTGGTGTTACCAGCGTCTCTTGAGGCGATTAATATTTTCAAGCGCTCTATCAATTCATTTGGATCATCCCAATACACTAAATCAGTATCTTTCTTATACTTTTTCAAAATAGGTAACCCTCTACCAATTTTACTATCTTCAACTTCAGACACATTATCATTATTCGTAGTAGAGTCTAAAAATAATGGTCTTATAATATCACGGTATTTCGAACTTTTATCACCTTTGATTTGCCCGTTTGGGTTGTAGTATCTTTTATGTGCGTTTGTTCTGTTGAGAATATCTTTATATACTAATTTGTCTTTAGTTGATACTAATGACAAATCAGGAGTTTTTCGTAGAAGTAATTCTCTTAGACCAGGCGTAATATCATATTGCTTATCATTAATAATAATCAAATGTTTTTTATCGGTTGTTAACGGATTATCTGAAACTAACATTTTTATTTTTTCATTTCCCATTAAGAACTGTTTGTTTTCTGTTCTAACTCCGAAAGGTATATTAATGTTTTCATAAATATCTTCAAAATCATCTTTGTTTAACGATCTCTCTATAGACTTTCCAATAATATTAGAGTTTACCGCATCTTCCTCGTCTTTTAGGGGTGAAATGTATATATTAGGTATATTTTCATCAAAATTAGTTTCATCATTCATATCTTCTATATCTTCGTAATTTGAATCAGAGCTGGTATTATTTAAAAAATCTGTTTTATTTTCAGTAATGTTTGTTTTCCCAATGTAATTGTTTTGTTTTGAATATCCAACATCTATAAAAGCTTTCAAGGGTTGTGTTACAGGTCTTAATACTCTATTCATAGTTAAATCAGTTTGATCCTCATTATCACGCATTTGTTTTAATTTAGTTCGTATTGCGTTAACAGAATTAATTATTTGTTCCTTATTGAACTGCTCCATGTTTATTTTAGTTTAACTCAAACACAACTTTAGTTCAGTAATAAAGCTGTGACACTGAAACCATTAGATTTAAAATTTTATTTAAATACTGTGCGTAGGTATTTAAACATTTCTTGATTTAGAGTGATGTGAAATCAATGAAAATGTCAAAACCCTTTCGATATCTTCCTTCATTAACACAACAATCTTTGTTTATCAATAAAAAATTATGCGATTCTTTCCATACTAGAGAACATAGACTTCTAAATTTAGGCCATTCTATATCCGTATTTACATGCTCATCATAAAGGTGCTTCAAATTTATATCATCTTGCTTGAAGATAATCAATAGGTTCACATTGTCTCGAATCAGTTGTTTTGGTATTTTTGAATAGGTTTGCGCTAGATAGAAGCAATCAATTAGGTTGTGCCTCCCCATTGCAAAATAATTCCGTATATTCATTTGATTCTCGCAGCTGACATCATCAAATATTATTATAGAGTTTTTCATAGCTTCATTAGGATGTAAAACTTCTTCATTTGAATTGTAGATTAAAAATTTTACATTTGGCACCCTACGCATTACCTCTTTTAAAAACATATACTTTGGTTGGAAAGACGTCTTACAATATAAATATACATTTCTAAACTTGAGTCCGTTGGTGTCTAAAAGCAAGCTAAGCATGGCATTCGTTTTACCACAGTTTGAGGGACCGCATATTATACTTCGAATCGAATTCGGTAAAAGAGAACTGTGTTTTAGAAAACTTTTCCCAGTTTTATTTATGTCTATATTCTTTACTTCTAAAGAAACCGGTTGTTTAATTAACTTCATTTATAAATAAATATGTAGCCAACACCTATTTTGTACTAACGATGTTATTTGAAACACGTCTCTTAATGATCTGCAATTTTATTAATGCGTTAGAACTTATAAACAAAATAATTCATACTTATGTGTCAAGGAAGCTTATACATAACTAAAATGAAATAAAAAAAAAAAAAAAACTGATAGATACCATCATTTATTAAACAAATTATAAGCAATACTACATAAATAACTTATCATAATCTTAAACTAAATATTGTTATGATAACTTAAAGCTAGTATCGGTAAGGTAATAAACTCAAACAATCTTAATATGTAAGTCATGTTTACATAGCGACATAAACGCAGGTGATCAAATCAGAATATCGTATCACAGTGACCCCAAGGCAGGGTGTGGATACGATCATTTTGTATTTGTCTTTTGTCATCGTTTCCGTTAAGAAGTTGCTTGTTTACCTGTTGTGTATACAATACATGTTTTATAGATCTTATTAATTTCATATTACATCTTGTAGTGGTTTCATTTAGAAGAGTATTATTATAGTCATTTATGCTTAAATTTTGAGTAGCAGCCTTTGTTATGCCCTTAGCTTTTTTAATAATAGATTTCACACTTCTTATACAATATAACTTAGCTCTTAAACCAGTAAATTCAGAAATAACATCACCAGCCATCTCATCTTTAAATAAACCAGGGATTTTTTCGTTTATTTGAGGAATATTATAACCATTATTTGATGTATAGTTACTTGTATCAAATTGAGATAGGTCACTCTGCAAATCTTCGTAAAAATCTTTAGTGTATATCAAATATAGCAAGCTATCAGTGTCTGTGTAACAAAGCTGCGCATGATCATTGTAATTCTTTTTAATAAAATCATAATGAAATTGATACATGTGTTGTTTAGCGTACTCTAAAACTGAAAATCCAATATAAATTGGTCTGTCTAATATAAGTTCATCACGAGTCAATTGAATAGCTGCTAAATTTTCTGAGAAAATATCAATACATTTTAGGTTCGGTTTTGCTATTAACTTTTCTGCAGTAAGATGTTTATTCGTAACATTTTGTGTTTCTTTCCATTTTGTTACTAGTTTGACATCAACTTGTTTTCTTTTGTTTTCAATAGTTTTACCGAAAATTGAATTATTAAGTAACTTAAAAAAGTCTTTTTCAAACGGTGTTTTTGATGATTGACGTAAGGAAGTATTAAGATCTATGTACTCTTTCAAAAAGCTATCTTGTCTAAAGCCAATAATGCGATGTATTTTTGACAAAATCAGACCATTCTTCAAACATTCTTTCAAATGTACGTAGTGAATGACATAATTGAACTTATCATAGAGGTTTGCAATCAGTTTCTCAGTTTTACTTCCAGGTGGAATAAATTTATCTGGAGCAAATGGTAAATCTTTATGCGACTTATGCAAGTGATCTGGATATAAAAGATCCACTTCTAAAATATAACCATAATCATTATCGTCCGAAATATTCATAACATTAAAATATTTTATTTCTCTTGTAGTTAAGAATCTAAATTCAGATATGGGATATTTTTTCGTCATTGCGTATCCGTATAGGTTATTGCAGTCTAAATAAACCAAGTATGAAGATTTTTTTGACTCGTCAAAGTTAGGAAGGTATTTGTTTGATGCTACAGCATGACGTAACGAGCACTGAGCTAGTCCTCCACGAATACCTTTCTCCAACATTTGATATATATCTATATCACTAATCAGTTCTAGTTTAACATTCGTATGAAAAAGCATTGCATCCCAACTTAAGCTAGGTGATGTTACATAATAAGCGGGATCTAATTTATAATAACAAAGGCTCGTCTTTCTGAATTTTTCAAATATGTCACATAGTAGCAAAACATCCGTTTTCAAGTATAAATCAGTATATTCTCCCAAATTATTCACTTCAAAGTATTTCCACACATCTAGGGCATGTGTAAAATCATGATCAGAAATGGGTTCTTCTTTTAAAGAATTGTAGAAGCAAGATTTTGACGGAAGCTTTGTTTCATTATATTTCGACCAATTGTCCATGTAATCATAAGGGTAAACACCTTTTCTGCGCATTAAATCAAATTGCTTTTTGTCCTCGAAGCCGTTCCGCAAATGAATGAAATCATTTTCATATAAACTTCGGCTTAATAAATCAAGATTTGAACTTAAAAATTGAAAAGAATCGATAAATTTCATCTCAAATTTTCTGTACTTATTTATCTTAATTACTTTAGTAATAGAAAGGTATTTTTCTTTAGTTTTAGGAATAATTCGTACATCACCTTCATGTTTTGTTAGTTCTTCAATGAATAAATGTGAATCATAGCCGGATAGGTTATGGAACACTATCGGAATGAATGGACATACTCTATGCATCAAGTTGCAATGAGAGTGTGCCGCCCCTCTAAACTCAGATGTAATATGATCATGATCTCGTACCTTATCACCCAGCAATACTTGTTTACATATGTAGCACACAGTAGCATTGCGATATTGTGATTCCTGATAGAGGGTCAAAGGAAACATAGGTTTTTTATCTTGTAGTATGACATGAATTCTATGGACTTCTTTTATTAGACTCTTTACAAATATTTCAACACACTTTTCACCTCTATATGAAACATATTTATTTAAGCTTTGATCATGTGAACAGCAAATATAATAGCCGAAGCAAGAGGGCTTATGCCGCTGCAAAGTTTTTGTGTTTTCAGAGCATTGATTTTTGGAATCAAGCAATAGACACTCAAAATCAGCATATATAATAAAATTGATCTTTTGTTGCCTTTGATAGTTTTCAAATTTCAAAATAGAATGCTTTTTTGGTAAGATAGTTAATATGCTATTACAATTGTGTGATACGTATTTAGTTTCACTATGAAAACATTGTAAACAGCCTTCACATAAAAACATTAGTCCTTTATGTTTAGAAACTTGACGTCGTACTAGTCGCAAAAGATTTTTTATCAAACAGTAATGCCCTTTATTTCCACGTTCAATGAATAGCAAATTAATGTGATTGCTTTTACGATCTTTCGTACAATATAGAGGTCCATTAACACAGTCTTTGTCATTCAGACCGTAAACATTGATACTAATATTCGGATTCTTCATTTCAAATAATGCAATGTCCTTATACGTCGGTGGAAAAGATATTCCCTTTACATTAAGCACTGAAGAATAGTGTGGATATGATTTAACATTACACACATTATTCTTAGCAGGAAATAGTTTTGCGACCACGCACCAAAGGAAACAATAATCATCATGATTCTGAATATTGATACAGCTTTTTGTAAGTTTTATAGTTCTAGGTAGATCTATGTATGTGCCACCTCTCAAAGGACAATATTTGTTGACATTCATTTCTAAATGGCTCATTGACTCATAACTCCACCCCGACTCACAATGTTCAAATTCAGATATTTTCGTCATAAAAATATCAAACAAGTTTGAAACAATTTCATTTAAATCTGTGCATTGATAAATTATTTCATATTTTGTGTTAAACGACTTTAGTTCTTGTTCATTTGACTTAGGTAAAATAAAATAAGCAAACAGTTCGAAATTAACTTTAATACACTCATGTTTACTGAGTAACAATTTTATTAGCTGTATCAATTTTGCTCGTTTATCGCTCAAATTGATCTCCAAGGGAAGGTGCTTTATATTTTCTACGCTATTCAAACGATATGTAACTATTCGATTTTTAAATGCAGTGGCAACAATATCAATATCATCGAATTCAGTTTTAATTAAACAGTTCGATTTATGTAAGTTCGTTCTCAAATGATATCTGTATTCATTTCGTAATATTTCAATTCGACATTTTTCACATTTTATTACTTCATTAACTTCGTTATCTGGTAGCAGACTCGAGTGTGGCAAAACTGTGAAATAAAAAACTAAATAGAACAAACATTGTAATAACTTCATTTATTTATTAATAAGTAGGATAAACATGATACAAAGAAATTAATTTTTTTATAATTATGGTTAAATACAAAATCGGTAAAATATGATAAATATACATTTATGTAAGAACATACAATATTATTAAGCGTTAAATATATCTGGCGGGCAGCCCTTAAATTCCCGCCTTGTAGCTTTAATAAACTCACTGAGGTGTTTCCACGCCTCAGTGTTATCGTTAGTTCGGTTTTTGACTGTAATGATGGCGTGACGCCATCTGTTCATAGGCTGTACATATTTTACGTCGTCACAGTTATATACTTTCAGCTCCACAAAGTGAGTGCCCCCTTTGTTGAGATCTGATTGCCTCGACACGC
The DNA here is from genome assembly GCA_943735965.1 of Eupithecia abbreviata. NCBI lineage: Eukaryota > Metazoa > Arthropoda > Insecta > Lepidoptera > Geometridae > Eupithecia > Eupithecia abbreviata. Next base: position 5,916,073 of record OX030977.1, on the reverse strand, counting down.
CGTGAGGAATCCTTTTGGAAAAATGCGAGCAGAGCGCTATGGTTTTTTTATTACCCGATGGTAAAATCGTTCCATCGTCGTCACTGTCGCTGAATACATCCTTTGCCGACGCCCTCGACGATGAAGCAGCGACTGGAACGTACTCCTGGCGCTGCATTTTGGTGCTGTGACTGGGACCATCACTCCTGCTGCGATGTGGTGATGGCGTTATAGGCTGTTGCTCAGCTCCTCTCGATCTTTCTGTTGAAGTGTTGATGATTAAAGGTCGATCGTCAGTCCAACCGTTAAAAATAAAACAGTTTCTGATCTGCCTCCGCGATGTTTCTATAAATTTAGTCAGATAGTACCATGCGTCTGTATCAGAGTTTGATCGGTTTTTGATTACTATATCAAGATGCGTTTTTCTATTGAACTGACCGATACTATTTGCAGTATACATTTTTAAAATGATATAGTATTTTCCTGTGACTGTGGTCTTCATTTGACGTGAATATGCTTTTGGATATTTAACTGTGAAGTACGAAACAAGAATATTACCTTGTTTGCGTGCACGGGGTGCTTCGATTTCGTCCTCACTGTCTGTGCCAAATAGCTCGTACTGCGTAGGTTTCCTTGGTGGAGCCACCGGAGCGACCCGAGCCTTGCGTTTCCTTCCTGTCGACGACGACGCTGGAAAGTCATCGGCGGCGGCGGTGGCGGCGGGCTCCCTGCGCACCTTCTTCGAACTGCTTGCTTGTGGTAGTAGAGCGGTTGCCCTGCGGTCTGATGTTAGCTTCGAGCTCACATCTTCATCTGACATGTCGAGAGAAGGCATATTTCTGGACCTGTAAATATAAAAGGAATACGTAAATTGTTTGAATAGATGAAAACACCGACTGCTGAATAGATTTAAAACACCGACGGTTGAATGAAAGAAAACACAGGTTGAAAATAGAAATTATGAATGAATAGATAATAAATTTACTTACATATTGAAGATTTTTTTTTTCAGGTGATTTCTTGAAGTTCGAGTATTTACCAGCTTGATACTCCAGATGAGAATGAGTCCCGTTTAGCCTCACATCCCGACTTAAATAGTCTCAGTTCGCGTACACTTTTCCGTATTTGGGGAGGTTTCAGATGCCCGATAGTGCTTCATATGCAATAAGACTATTATGGCCCTGTTCATAGACTATTTTTGTCACCCCGATTTATCTTTGAATCTTTGGAAATAATATTGAAATCCTTACCTATAAGCACTCAGATTATTTCTAACCTGTTAAAATTATGTACCTGGGTAACCGAAAAAAAGTGTTTTACCAGAGATAAGACTTAGCTACATCGCTTTTCCGCTTCAAAATACCCCTAATGAGATTTTTAAATGTAAGATCTAGGATAATAATTTAATATAGATTAGCTTGTATTGTTGTCAGATCGTTCGTTAACTACAGTACCTAAATTATCAATTTATTTTAAATTAAGTGAGAACTATAGTGCTAAGACAAACCTAACATAGGCTTTAAGGCACTACTAACTTATTGATGTAACCTATTTGTATGAATAAATAATCTATCTATCTATCTATCTCTATAGCAAATTTCATCAAAATCGTTAGAGCCGTTTCGAGATCTCAAAACAAACAAAAAAAAAAAAATAGATTAACCACTGTTCCTCGTTTAATAGTATAGGATATCCACTTGACTCGAATTCAGACAGTCAAAGTCTTCGATTTCGCATAACAAAGAATTAGGATTGATAGGAGTAGTATCTATGAGTACCTACAAGTACAATATTAGCCTACTTTGTAGAATGGTAGTACTTACCTATACAAACGTTTCAAATGTGACTCCACAAAATTATCGTTTAGGTAAGTTACGAAAATACATAAATACCGGAATAAGAAAAGTCAATATGGCATTCACGTTTTAGATTTTGAAGTGCATAGCCTACGTCTTAAAGTGGTTGAGGTAAGTTAAACTTTCTGCCATTTGATTATTATTATTTTTTTTTATACCTGTCAATTGCATTAACCTACCTACACATTTTATTACAGAAAATGAGCAACACTAACTACGTGGATGATCCTGATCCCATTACGAACCCATTTTATTATGCTCAGAATATGGAAGCTGCTTACGATTTAGAGATTCAAAAGATTCATAATGAATTAAAGGAAGAGCAAATGAAGAAGGGTATAGACAAGCAAAGTAAAGAAATAACTGAAAAAAGCAAAAACAAATCGAAATTATCATTAAAAAAAGCTATTTCCAAGCCCGCAGCTTTAATTTCAGCGTCGACGTCTTATGTTATTCGCGAAGAAAGAGGAAAAGCTCTCTATCTTATTAAAATAAGTATAGAAGATTTATCGAAAGTTAATTTTTTTGACTCAAACGTAAATCAAATGGATGTAAATGTTCAGTACTTGGTGAAAGAACACTACGATGAAATTATGAATGATACACAGAAATTAATCAGTAAAATTGTGAAAAATCTAAGTTCGGTGGATCAATAAAGGAATTATGTATTCTTGCAAATAAAGGTAATAAGTAAACAAAGCAATTTGTTTTATTTTTAAAACTTGTGTTTGTAGGAACCCATGGGTAGTTAAAACTTTTACAATATCTATTGGTAGGTACGTGTATATTGTATAAGTCTATTGAAATGTACGATATAATCGAACCCCACACAAGTAGCAATCTCGCCAACCTCAAGCCTGCAGATGCTGTGGTAATTTGTTCATATTCTGTGACATGACAACCTAGGCGGCACGTGTAAATAACATTTGGAGGACTAGTATGGCAAAGTGATTTGGTTTGTAATGCGAGATAACTTTCAATGAGTAGGCATGGTCTCAACCGCTATAAAATTTGATGTACATGGGGTGTTTTATTGATTGCTAAACGTTCAATAAAAGACGCAATGTAAACTAAACTTGCATTTAGCCTACACTGCATTGTACCAAATTGAACACTATTGATATGAGAGCATCATCTATAAAAGCAGTGTAAAACATTATAATTTGAGTCATTAAATTGTAACGCTCGTCACGAAAAACATGTCGGTAAGTATTTTCCTGATCATTAATTAGGTATACTAGTTGAGTAGGTACTGACTGAATAATCAGCTACTGGTTGAATTTATGTTGACCTATTATAACATCAATTACCTTCTTTAATATAATCACATTGATCACTTATTTATAACGTTACTAATAGATCTGTTTTATTTTACAGTATTCCAGCTGGATTTTATCGCCACCAATAACTCCTAATTATCAGCAAATGGCAAGTCTTTATGAAAATCAAAACAATAGTGAAGACAGCACTCAGCAGCGTGAATTTCATGACATCGAGGAAAAGATCCTGACCTCAAGTCAGAAGACAACAGTTCGTGGCAAGAAAGTCATTCGCATCGAGATATACAATGCCGATCAATTTTCATCTACCGATGAATCCACTTGCAAATGCAATGCGGAAATATGTATACAACATGTAGTTAGCAACCAGTATTCTGATCAAATTTATTCTAGAATTAGAGAAATTATTAGCAGCATGAGCAATAAAATTTACTTAAATTTATAACTCTAGGTATGATCGAAAATAAAGAGATATTTAATAACATAATTGCCATAGTTTTATTTTTAAAACCTTTAAGTAAACACATGACAATATAGGTAGGTTGAATAGACAAAATGATCTTATATTCATAGTACTCTAGAATACTTACATAGACGCAAACTTGAATAGATAGCTAAGTAGGTAGTTTTCAGTGTGAATAAAGATTATAATTTTTTTTTAAAACATAGTTGAGAAATTGAATACGTTATTGAATAGATGAATAGTGAAAATTGGGGTTACCTGGATTTGATAAATATCCAGGAACCCCAATTTTCACCTACTAAGAGCTACGAGTCAGCCTGCTCTCTAACCGTCAATAGAGAAACGGATGAAGGCAAGCAAGACTGGTCTCGACGATTGGAGGAGCTCAAGGGTAAGGTCCGTAAGTCTTTTAACAGAGCCATGAACACATACGACGACTCCGACTGGAACGTATACAAGAAGGCCCGGGCCGATTACAAAAAACAGTTACGCCGTAGGAGTCGTCTCAGATGGAAAAACTTTTGCACTAACATAGAATCAAACTCTGAAGCGAACAGAATCAGAAAGATCCTGGCGGCAGAGCCAAACCGCGAGATCGGTTCGCTTAAGAAGTTTGACAACACCTACACGAAATCGACGGCAGAAACACATGAACTCTTATTACAAACACACTTCCCAGGGTGCCTCATAGACGGTGAAACAGAGTGGCACGATACCAGTCAAGTCACACCATCGGAGACCGACTGGACCGTAGCATGCTCAGTGGTAACCGGAGATAAGGTAAACTGGGCCATCAACACTTTCAAACCATACAAGTCGCCAGGGATGGACGGAATATTTCCTGGCCTCCTTCGCTGGGGGATAGTACACATAGGCGGGGCGTTGACGGCTATTTTCAGAGCCTGCCTGGCCTTCCGCTACGTACCGCTTATGTGGAGAGAGGTTAGAGTCCTATTCATACCCAAACCAGGCAAAAGCGACTACACTGAAGCAAAATCCTATAGGCCGATCAGTCTCACTTCATTCTTACTGAAGACGCTAGAGAGGCTATGTGATCGACACATAAGGGATAGCATACTAACTATAAAACCACTGCACCCACAACAACACGCCTACACTTCAAGTAAATCAACTGAATCTGCGATACACACAGTAGTCAGTAGATTAGAACAGGACATTTCAAACAAAACACTGTGTCTGGCAGCCTTCATAGACATTGAAGGAGCCTTTGACAAGACAAACTTTAACAGCATCAACGCAGCCCTACAGAAGCACAACGTAGAGCCAACGCTGGTAGATTGGATAATCAGTATGCTCAAGCTGAGAGCAGTACGGATTGATGTGCAGGGGGGGACCAGAGGAGTGGTTTCAAGAGGATGTCCACAAAGCGGAGTCTTGTCACCACTTCTGTGGAACCTGGTAGCAAACGATCTAATCACCAAGCTCAACGCTCAACGTTTCTTCACGGTAGGCTACGCGGACGATCTTGCGATACTCATATCGGGACACTTTGCCAGCGTGACGTGTAACATTATGAGTAACGCGCTAAAGACCGTCGAAAAATGGTGTATAGACTATGGACTAACCGTGAACCCAACGAAAACAGAACTAGTACTGTTCACCAACAAGCGTAAATTAGGAACATACCAGCTACCATTTCTATTCGACACGCAACTTACATTATCCGATTCAGTTAAATACTTAGGTATAACTTTGGACAATAAACTTAACTGGGCAACACATTTAGAAAACAAGATAAAGAAAGCTACCATCTCATTCTGGCAGTGTCGCCGATTGTTAGGGAAAACATGGGGTCTCAGCCCAAAGATCACCCTGTGGTTATACAACACTGTAATTAGACCCTCTCTGACATATGGTGCCCTGGTCTGGTGGCCAAGAACAAATCAAAGCACTACCATAAATAAACTACAAAAGTTCCAGAGACTGGCCTGCGTTGCGACTACAGGGTGTATGAGAACTGCCCCCACGGCAGCACTCGAAGCCCTGATTGGCCTATTACCACTGCACTTACATGTGCAACAAGAGGCGGCCGCAGCTGCATACAGACTCTGGGCTTTACGTTTATTGAACCACAACACAAAAGCACAACACACCACTATTATAGACGACTATGCAAAAAGTAACCCTATGCTACTCTCGATATATGATAGGGTGCCTAAAACACACATACTGTCAAAAAGCTTCACTTTACAAATGCACGAAGAGCCAAGTGATAGCTCAAACATACATGAAGTACGAATATACACTGACGGCTCTAAAATGAAAACAGGTACGGGGGTTGGAACGTTCTCGGAAGATCTTAATATTCACAAAACAACAGCACTGGGTGCCCACAACTCCATCTTCCAGGCGGAATGTGTAGGTATTATCCAAGCTGCGTGCAGTCCTGCAGTGCTACGAAGGAAGGTAACTGACCAAAACATCAGGATCCTCTCAAACAGCGCGGCAGTACTACAGGCCTTGAACAGGAGAGAACACAACTCAGGACTGACTTTGCAATGCCACCACCTGCTAGAGCAAATAAGTAAGTCCAATAGAGTCACCCTACAATGGATAAAAGGCCACAGCGGATCCAGAGGTAACGACGAAGCTGATTCACTGGCGAGGAGAGGTTCAGAATGGCAACCGGCAGGGCCTGAACCAATAATTCCCCTCCCCTTTAGTCAAGTCCGCTCATGGATCCGTCAACGCACAGCCAAACGACACGAAGAGCACTGGGCAAGTATTCCAGATTGCAGGCAGTCGAAGGAGGCATTCCCGGTTTTAAACCGGTAATACAAACACGGTACTCCCGAAAACTCCTCAATCTCAAACGTGACAAACTCCGGAAAGTCGTCGGGATTGTCACGGGACACTGCATGCTAAACAAACACCTTTTTAATTTGGGTATCACGGACAGCCCCCTTTGCAGGGGGTGCATGAATGCAGAGGAGACGGCAGCGCATGTGCTTGTAGATTGCGACAGCGTGGCTTCTCAAAGACTGCATCACCTTGGGACACCGAGGACGCCTAGGGAGGCATGCACCGGCATCAGCGAGCTGCTGGCCTTCCTGGAGGACATCGGGTGGTTAGACTAGCAGCCCCCCACCCGACACGCAAAAAAGGCCCAACGGCGGCCAAGTTGCGGAAACCAGTCCAGAAACAAGTAACAAGTGCAGGTGCTCTTATTAAGAGAAATACCAATGATGCCCAATCAGCTTAGGTAGGTATTAGTATCTATATAGGATATCAAATAAAAATAATGAAGGAAATTGACGTATCATGTTAATATAAATCTAAAGCAAATATTAAATAAAACATTTTTTTTTTTTATTTACGTATCTGCCAATTAACTATAGTGAAAATGTAAGTAAGTTAACAAGAAACAAATTGTCAGGCACTCCATAATTCTTATAGAGGCGGTGTTCCATAAGATAGTTTTGTACACAATTCACGTGCCCCAAACAAGTTTCACACAATAACACGTTAAAACAGACCGGAACCTGTGTCGCTAGAAGCAGAATAAATAACACGGCTCGCTGCCTGCAACAAACTTGTGCTATTCACGACCTTGCCGTTTCTGAATCCGCACTTATGGCCGTATTCCAGTGCGAGTGGAACAAACAAAGGATACACTGGATATTGTTAGATATATGTATCTGAAGACTTCTTTTTTCGAATTTAAGCTTTGATTGATCGCTGAAATTACGCATTAGTGACCAGGTTCGGAGTTGGGCTGGCTAGTACAACTACCAAGACAGTTCGCTCTAGCCCAACTCCAAATAAAAGCGCTGAATCTAAGAGTGATCTTCGCAAGCTTTGGACATCGGATGGTTGAAGACTTGCTGTCCTGTTAGTTCCTCGCATAGTCATTGCAATATATTATTGAAAGACTACGTAGGCAGCAGATTCTTTGTAGATCAAACATCCCTCACAAAATGGGCTATCCGTTGTTCATATAGTATACTAAGTAATGTTCATATAGGATACTAAGTACTGAATACGGGCTTGCGAGTTAACATACTGCTACCATTGCTAAAATCTCTTGACCATGAATTATATGATTAAGTAGCCACTAAAGAATACAAAGTATAAATAGTTATTCTCATAAAATACCACTACTAAAAACTCATATAATCTTTTAACATAGAAATTGGCTCGAAAATTCAGAGAAAGTCTTATTTTAAATTACAGCTCGACTCTTTCACAATTGTACCCAAGAACTCCCTCAGTAATTTAGTTTTTATATAATAAAACTCAGGAGTCCCATTCGTACTCATTTTGTTACGAGGCGGAAGATGCTCTTAGCACAAAAAGGAATCTTCCCGTTCATAGCTAAAGTTGCGTCATTTGTCTGAACAAGGAAGTACCTCAACGCAACTATTTATACTCTACCTAAGAACATAATCAGAGTTTCAGACTTTCTCACACATTGTGCAAATCTGCTATCCCAAAGATATCTAGGTTATAAACTGGGTGATTGCCGCGCTCACATATTCTTTCCTATGCTAGCTAGATGATTTCGATAGAGCGTCAGTGAATTGAATCCACTCTAGGTGCCAGTGTTGGCACGTGTTTTTCTTATGTGTGTGTAGCCGATAACTCAACACAACGCCACCGTCACTAAGAAAAGCTCTCTAAGTTATTCATGCTCGAAGTGAGCTAAGTGTGTACGCGGCCGGCCCCTTGTTTGTGGCCTCGTTTATAGTTTCACTATAAAATGACTCCAATTAAAATGTCACTTACCCCCTCGCGATAAGGTCGCATTTGTGCTGACAGCCCATTTGTTACGCTTTCCCGTTGAATACACTATTTTGCTTGTCGTCCGTGCGGAAACTTTTAATTTTGGGTATTCGTTCGTGCCAAAGTTTTGCAAATTAAAATACTAGCATGGCTCAGACTTGAAGCTCGAGAGCAACTTGGAATAATGCTTCAAGTGTTAAGCACGTTTTAGACGCAATTACGGCGTTTAAGTGGCTCTGCAAAGACGCTCTTTAAGCAAATCAGTTTTGAGAAAGTTACAGCTTTTTGCATGAACTTTGATTGTTTGTAACAACCGATACCTTTACAGTAAGAACAATTCTGCCAGTTAGCGGAAATAAAATAAGTGATGTTTGGGTACTCCTATCCTACGAGTACATAATTTTATGATAGAGAATGTTTTAAGAAATTTTACATGGATTTATTTATCAGCAGTTTAATAAGTAGATTTATTTGTGAAAGTTCCGACCTACTCGATACAAACTCTTTCCCGTGGGTTCACATGCATTTTTAAGAAGAAAATATTGCTTATATGCGTGATCTTAATCTTTATTTTTGCAAAATTTCACCTCGATTTTTCATTTGTTTATTTGCGTTGTATTCGGCCAAATATCTTCATGACTGCACAAACTTTCACCTTACAATATTCATACTTCGATAAGGGGGGGTCAGAAGGTTTAAGTATTAGTAGAATTACTCATACTATGTATAATCACCACTCATTGACTGACAAACAAAAAACAAAAGAAAACGGAACAAATGAGCGGCTATAATAATTTCTCAGATATAACGCTGATACTCACGAATAGGTAAATCTGAAATCAACCAGCTGGTGTTTATTGAGTTTACCTTTTTGTTTCAATCAAACAAAAATGTTATGTTTTATTTCCTTCCCAGATAACCTAAATTAGGTAAAGACACGGAAAAGTCCATAAATTGCATTTTTGTGTTATCGTGTAAAAATACCGTTCTTACATAACACATTATTGCACAAACTCCTACAGAGAAATTCACGGTTATATAAGACAGAGGACAAAGCACGCTGCGCCCGGACAAATGCTCTCAAGTGCACTCCACAGCTGTTTTTAGGCAGCTATAACTTACTCCCATGAGTTATGGAAACACTCATATTGCAGTAGGAACAAATTACCTACATCAAATTACTGGACTCTGACTCAACTTCATGACAGCAAGTAAAATCTTTGCTCGCCCTACCACTATACGCTGGAGGGACAAAAATTGTAAAATATTCAGAACCGATTTGTATGGAAATTTGTAGTTGTCAAGTAGTAGTCAACCAGTCATCAAGAAGTAAAACCAACAAGCCAATGCCAAGGGCCTTTCAAGAATAAACGACTAGTTATAATACAGTCCACCAGTCTTTTAATCAAGGAACGTGGAGGAGAACCCTGCCGTAGGAACGACACTGTAGGAGCTAGGACCCCAGAACTGAGAATTCATATTTTTGTACTTTACGAATACAGCAACTGTAAGAGAACAAGAAAAATAATCAAAATTTATCTTATATTGGTAAAAGGTAGGTATTTTCCTACAAAAAAACCGTTTTGTTATACCAATAACCCCACTCAGGTGGGCAGACATTGATAAACGATCGACAAAAAAAGAAATAGGTACTTTCAGCCTTTCATTACCAACGATAAATTTTCTTCTAATGAATTCCCTTTTCCCCCTCCACTCAATGTTAACGAGTTGAAATCAATTTTAATAATAATATTAGAAGCAATGTTGATTCTTATTGATAAACTCGAGGCGCAGAGAAATAGACGTTATCGGTACGATGATTATAAACATCTAAGGTCGAGTCTAAGGCCCGTATTATGTAAGCTTGCTTAGTTATCTATCTCTGCTTGAGTAACGTTTTTCTATGGCATAAACGTCACTCAAGCAAAGATCTACATATGACTGAGCAAGTTTTCGTAATACGGGCCTAAGTGCCTTTTCATACGCGCCGGTTTCCGGGTAGCCGGTGCCTGATACCCGGCGGCAAAGTGTATGGACGGACATGTAAGATAGATTTCACACGTACCGGCACGATTTGATGCCGCCGTCGCCGACTACCCGGTCATCGGGACGTGCGAAAAAGCACAAAAGATTAGTTATTGGCTTGCAAGTGACAATCAGCTCTCACGTCTATGGAGGGAGGTGAGGGAGGTACATAAAAAAATCCAAGCTTTTCTTTATCAAAAGCTTATTAAGCTTTCATTCTCGTTCAAAGCGTTTGTACGAGTACTAACTAAACAAAATAAGACCTACCCAGACACTTTTCAAGGAGGTTGTTTCTCCCACGGATAGAATAAATACAGGCCTGTATTCATTAAATCGCAAACGCTCGAAAACGACGTTTATGCTCGGCAAACATATTTTAAATTGATCGATCGTTTACATCGTTGGTTGTGAATTCCGTTCTCATTCACCTTAAATCACACACTTAAGGTGCGTGGGGCTTCGCACGGGTGCAAATGCATGTGTTATATACAAATAAACCATCCTCTTGAATTAATCTATCTATTTAAAAAAATGCATCAAAATCCGTTGTGTCGCTTTAAAGATCTAAATATACATTGGGACCGACAGCGGCAAGCGACTTTGTTTTATACTATGGAGTGAAGCGACCGCGCGCACAAAATTATGACCAGACTTTTAACACAAGGGTTATTTTATTATAGAAAAACTAGTGAGTGTATTATTTCAAAATAAACAACTTTGAAATAACTAAACTATGTTGGAACTGGCTTTATTATAGATATTTTAGAGAGAAGTAAGAAACTCCGTACCTATATATTTTTTTTTCGCCAAACGTTGGATAAAATCATTGTTGATTTTGGATATATTCCTACAAACATGACGAGATAAATTTAATTATCCTTGGTTTTGGATTGTCAACATCAAACAGTGTAACAATAACCTTACTACGTTTTTATGGAAAGGTGAGCAATTTGACTAGTTTAATTCGTTCACAATGTAACTGAAAATAATTGATGGACCCTCATTGGTTACACATATTTGTCTGAGCCCGTATTCCTCTGCTGAGAGCCTGATATGTACCTTCATACCTGAATTACTGTGTATTTTGCTACCTACTTCAAATTATACTCAATATTAGGGACTGTTGATCATCGAATAGTCATGCTATTTGCGGGTGGAATTGTTTTCTGGTGTGCTTATCTCATTACGACTAAACCAAATAAAGGTCCCAACTCAGAGAGAATAAAAACTTTGATTTGCTGTTCAAAAGTAATAAGGAGAATAAATCTCACCCATAAAATGGGATTGGTCTAGAGAACACGATTTTCTCATTCGGCATCGCTGTAGCAGTGCCGTCTTGTCTCGCCGAATTAGTTTCCTTATAACCAGTGAGTATATGTTACACAGAAGACATCATGGGGGCTTTTACTTTTTTTTTACTTACTTTCAAATGTAGAAATTATTAAATGTTAATAAAGTAAAACTAAAAAAATATTTAGTTGGCCAGAACAGCGAACTGCTTAGGTCTAGTTTAAATGTAGTATATTTTGTTGTGAAGGACATCCGCTCGGTACCTTCAGCGCCACGCCCATTAAAGACATGCTTTTATCAAGTAAATGTCAACAGGTTTATTTAGCTCCACTGTTATCTCTTCACTGTCACCGTGTTTGCACAAACTTACAGAATAAGTGACCAAGTATTCCTGCTGGCTTATTTATTTGCTGAACCATTAGCGATTTTTGAGATATTCAACCTGAAAAACATTTTGATGGAATTGTTGATTAACTGTGACGCTGTTACAGTATCCGTTTATATTGCTTCATCAATATAAATTTATTTAAAAGGGCGCAATGCGCGCTATTTTATAAAAAATATAGGCATAGTATTTCGCATCCATAGGAGCGGGACAGTCTTGGGAACAGCAATGGCGTAAGCGCAAAAATCAAGTTATTGCTTATTGACAAGGAAATTAAATGAAATTATGCAGAAACTGGTTTATGCAACATAAGCGATAACCTACGAAACAAAATAAAAGTCATTTAATAGACCGCAAGGTTCCTGAGATTTCAATCAAATGATGTGCGAAACGTGCACTTTCATAATTGTACTTTTTTTTCAAACGTGTTTTAACATTCGAGAAACCTGAGTTTTTTTTAGCAAGCCTAATTACACAAATTAAATCTTTAGGATCGCCTCTTAAATTTTATTTTTAATTAGGTCAACAATGTAATTTTAAATACATCAGTCTTTTATGTCCTTGACATACATTTCAAAACGCATAATTTGACATACATTTCAATTAGCATCTATTCGACAAATATTTCAAAACGCATCTAATAAGCAACCGAAATATCTACTAAAAAAATCTTTCAGTACCAAAACATTGAAGCAATACTCGTATATAACGCTCGGTTCTTAGGACAAATAGTTTTGTACGGACCATCGCATCGAGGGTCGGCGATGCAAATCACACGCAAATGAACTGTTCCATCCAATTACACATCCCTTCCTCCAGACTGTAAAGGACAGGCAGGTCGAACACAGTTGCGAACTGCAGTAAATCAATGCAATTTCTAATAAATTTCCGACGGATATGCTGACGTTATATAAAATTGTAAATACAAACAATTTATCTCGCCCTCCATGAAAAGAACTTCAATAAACCTAATAACCTCTAATAATATGTAGGTAGGTAGACTGTTATCAATTAAAAAAAATTAAAAATAAAGCCGCAAGAAAAAGTGTGCCCAAAAATGCTGGCAGCATGGCAACATTGAATGGCAATGCTTTATTCGATGAACCAAATAAAGCTATTATTCCGATTACCTGTGAACTCATGGTTCGGAAAAGAGTAGGCACGTTAATTTTCATTTGTCTTGAAGTGTTGTGGCATTCTTTTGAATATTATGTGGCACAATGAGTTGCCTCCGAGTTATACCAACACCGTTGGGTAGAATATGTCTACAAGACTAGGCTATTCAATTTGCGGTCACGGCCAACAGACCGGCCAGTTACTGCATGTTATTGAAGCATTTTCAGGCTATTATTACACTAAAGGACCCTAAAGGGAGTTCCAGTAAATAGAATTTCGTTGCTGATGTAATTCCTAACTCTGTAGTATGAGGGTTGCCGCTGTAGGGAGATAATAAGGGCAAGATTATTGCGGGTGCTACCTTTTCAATTTTCTTTTTTGAATTATTTTGATTGTGTTACTTTGTGTTAAATGCGATAGGGTTATTTCCATACAGTAGTATTTATATAGGGGCCCTAAAACATAAGTACTTAGCCGAAAGGGGGTGATTTTGGACCCCGACCTATGTTTTACGTTTGAATTTCGAACTCTTTTTTATTATAATTACAACGAATACATAATAACTATTGCTTTTTAAATTAGATTGGAATTTATTGTAATTATTCCATGACAAAACATTAGTTTGGCTGAAAATACAATATAGGTAGTGAAGTATTTATGAATGTTAAATAATGGAAGAGTGCGTATAAAAACACGAATAGAAAGAAAAATATTATATATGTACTTTTTTTCCAATAATGTTATGACAAGTTTTTACCTTAGCGGTCCAGAATCACCCCCTTTCGGCTAAGTACATTATGTTAAGTGGCACCGCTTCTTCTTCCAAGGTTGGTTTTACCTACCCAAAAACAAAAATTGTTTTTGGTAAGATTCTTTTATCAATTCTAATGTATGTATGTACATAATGGATATTCAAATAACAGATGTAGCTATGAAATGGATATTTAAATAACAAAATGTTATAAGTATTTTATAAACGAACCTTCCTATCCTGTACTTTAGCTACGTGTCCATCCAAAGGTTGCCTGGAAGAGATCGCTCTTAGCGATAAGGCCGCCCATTGTGCATCTGTATCTTTGTTCTTTACTGTTTTTGCTTTTCTGTGTTTGATGTGCAATAAAGCGTATTTGCATTTTATTGTATTGTACCTTATAATGGTGAATACCGTCCCTTTTGCGATTTTTGCAAAAAAAATCTCAAAGATATTTTATTCCGCAGTTCAAAAAGTCGTCTGTTACGAGTTAAATGTCCCGATCCGGTTTCACGATCTATTACGCTATTCAATCTCCATATTGTCGGAATCTGTAATTCACTCGTTGTTAGTGGACCAGACTGCAATTTATAGTACGAGAGCGTTCGATATAGGACACCGTGACATAGTAACTTCAATACAGAAAGATAATTATTACCTCTGTGTACTGTCACAAATTTAACCATCTAATTGGCCGAGACTAGCCTTGAATCACTGACTTTTAGAGACTATGAAACAATATCAACAAACGACATTTTGTGATGCCAATATTATGTACAACATAAAAATCAAACTGAAGACGCTCTACGTAAAAAGCGGTGGGGCCTACGGTGTAGAAGAAGTACGCGGTAGCATTCAACGTTATAGTAAAATCTCTATAAAAAAGGTGAGAATTTTGTACACAAATAGGATATAGATTCGAGAAAAAAAATATGTAAACTGCTGATATTAATTCTTGTACCTTTCTGTAAAAATTAACAATTAAAATAACAACCCTAAACTGAAAACACTGACATTCTGTACAACAAGAAGGTATTGCCTTGCTTAGTAATTATTTTTAACCTGTTCCCGTGCCCAGTTTTGATAATCGCCTTCTTCTCGTGTATGTGTACTCGCACAACCCATCTCAAACAAGCTGTTTCAAATGCCCACTGTGCGTAAAAATAATAAAAAACAAGTGAAGCGTGAAACTACCCACGTGACAAGGGTTCCACGCGATAGACTTTCATATCCACGCAACAAAAGTCTGTCTGGATTGCTACCTCTAAAGGCTGAATTCGCTTTGTCTGACAACTTGACAAGAAAAAGGATAAGTATTGCTTTTGATATGCGTTGTTTATTCTGAACCAGGCGATTGAATACTTTATCTGTAGATATAATATAGCGCTCTTCAGAAATAGCGTGTTCATTTCGTGTGAATATTAAAGCAAGCCAAAGTTCAACTTCGCGTCTCGGAAAATCAGAGTCAGTCAACTACTGAGTCACGTCTCGAAGTTATATGAAAACGTTTATGTCTGGGATCGTACCTTTTAACTTCGTAAAACATTTCAGCCTTGTGAAATGGTATGAAAAATTGCTTTACAATACAAAACTACTATTTCTTTGCTGGGTTGAATACCAACTGGGGTTTAGGTTGAGTAAATTAACTAAAAAAAACGATCATATTTAAATAATGTGTTCATGATTTGGCCATCAAAAATTTAAGCTGCACCAAACACAACAAATTATTTTAATATGTTGTAATAGCTATAGATAGGCTGAATGGAACCGTCTTGTTTATTCGATAAAATTGAGTTCCCGTATTTCGGATTCATGAGATTACAATTATTGACGACCGATGTGGCGCGGTGGGCGAAGATCTGCCTGCGACGCAGGAGGTTGCGGGTTCGATTCCCGCCTCGGAACAAATGTGTGTACGATCTGCAGATATTTGTTTCGGGTGTTCTGGTCGTTTTCTATGTATAATAAAAAATATCTATCTATGTAATGTATTGTATTATGTATATCAGTTATCTAGTACCCATAACACAAGCTCTGCTTACCATGGGGCTAGATAATGCTGTGTGAATTGTCCAGCATTATTTATATTATAATTTTATTGAAAGTCCCGAAAGCACCCAGAGCCCCAGATTAATGTGGGACCGGCCGCAGCAGGTTTTAGAACAAAGTAAACAAGTGACGATTGAAACAATACAACGCTATCAGCTCACCGCAGGGAGATCAACTTTGGGAATGAAAAACAGAACTCCGAAAACCTTAATGGTTTTCGGAGTTCTGTTTTTCATTCCGAAATAGATTTAGAATGTTTGTTCTCATAAAAAGGAAAAGCAAATGGTAAGTACGATGTGATGCGCGAAACTTCGTTCATTTTTGTTTTAAAGGTCGCTGTAAAAATACTTTGCTATTATTTGCCTAACAATTCGGTAATGTATGTTAAGCTGATAACGAATCCAGAAAACATTTTCATTTCAAACTTGGACACTGCCGTGTGTTTACTTACCATGCGGCCAATAAAAAATCAAGCATATTTATTAACTTTACTGGAGTGACCTGGATAGTAATATTTTCGGGTATATCCTACTAATAAAATAAACGCGAAAGTTTGTGAGGATGTTTGTTGCTCTTTCACGCAAAAACGACTAAATGGATTTTGATGAAACTTCGCAATAATATAGCTTACATACCAGAATAACACATTGGCTACAATTCATAAAGAGATATTGTATATTATCCAAAATATCAATCACCACGCGGGTGAAACCGCGGGGCGCAGCTAGTATGTAAATAAAAATCTTTGCTTTCGTTACCAATCACCTTAATCGGCTTTTAGCTAGCACTTTGCTGTTGGTTGCATGACCTGCTGACTAAGTCCTCTTACCTTTCTATTGCAAGCGTTTTATTTTTAAAATTTAAAATGTTTGCTCTTATTCAACTCTTTCCTCCGCTAGGTTCCCTAACTGGCGGAACCGAACCGACCGCCACTTTTGCCAGTGTGTGTGTGGTATGGTCCATAAAAACCAAGCTTCTGCCAACATTGACGCCAAAATATGCCTTTATACTATATTATCCTGTATTGAAACTGAAAAAATCGACATCCACGAATGAGTTGGAGGGGTCAATACTTTCGCCAGAACTACCACGACCAGAGAAAAGGCAATCACCAATCAATGGTATTATCATCAGAGGACGTTCGTTATATCTGCTGATTGAACATCAGACCTTACAAACAAACAAAAAAATTGTCTAATATAGTCTCCCTTTGATTGCTTTGCATGCCATTGTGGTCTACGAGGTATTAAAACTAATGCCCTAAAAAAGAAGTTTCAGCTTTATATCTTATTTTCCGTAAAAACTACCTACGAGAGCAATGAGACATGGCCGCGCAGGCTTTGTTAGCGTTGTTAGCACAATCATGGGTTTTTTCAACACAATCCAGACACGTAAAAAACACACGAAAAAATTCACTGAGGGTTGTTGTACGTTGCCAGATTCGGAGCAAAACGGCTATAAAGGTAATCCTCGCGAATCACATGAGGTGGTTGTGTGTCGCAAATAAGGGATTCGATTTCGCATCAACCGTGTTCTTATGGATTTTTGATCGGAAATCGTCGTTTCTGGTATATGTGCCGCATTCAATGTTGTACCTACTAGATTTCGATGATGTAATAAGTTGTTGAAACACTATGGCCCGCGCCTAATAAATAAATAAATATAAATAAATAATGTTGGACAATCCACACAGCATCGTCTAGCCCCAAGCTAAGCAGAGCTTGTGTTATGGGTACTAGATGACTGATATACTTAATGCAATACATTACATAGATAGATATTTTTTCCAGACCAGACTGATTGACCAGAACACTCGGAACAAATATCTGCAGATCGTACACACAATTGTTCCGAGGCGGGAATCGAACCCGCAACCTCCTGCGTCGCAGGCGGACCTTCCCCCACCGCGCCACAGAGGTCGTCGATATCGTCGTAATATCAGGTAAATGGGAGTCTGCAACATTGTATAGAATAATACGATACGCGAGCGAGCTCAGCGACCGTTATGACGCTATCATTTAAATCGACGCATTATTTAAACGAATGGCTTCAGATGCCGCACTCATTAATATTGCCCTCATAAATTAAGATGTTTAAAACCAGATTTACACACAATGAAAAGTTACAACGTTGTGTGTTTTTGCTTACTTTTTCGCGTTAAAACGCTATAAACGCAGCGTTTCCTTCTACCAGAAGGGCAGCAACTTCTTTCAGTCTATTTCAAAACACTAAGTTGGTAAGAACAGAAGTAAGGGTACGAGGAGACTTTTCTCGCTGTAAAGGTTCCTAAGTGTTATTCAAAAGCAGGAAAATCCTCAATAAATTTTCAAAGACTTTCAAAAGGCTTTGATCCTTTTAATGAATAACGCCTATCCGAAGGCAAAACAGTGTAATTAGTAATTAGAAGTTGTGGAGTACGACTGAGCCGCGTCACTCGGTTTCATCTAACTTTCAGGCTTTGTGGTTGAACCTTTTTGCCAGCATCGCATCTCGTATTTAGTATTATTAGGGTTCTGTATCGAAAGGGACAAACACTTCTAAATGATTTAAATAGCAACTATGGTATTAATTTGAACAACTTTACGGTTTAGATTGAAAAATACAAGAAAAATACTATTATATTTATAGATAAATCCATATTAATATTTAAAACTTTGGAACTTTTGTACCTAAGTCATGCTGAAATATACACGTGTTGTTCCTAAACAACTTTTAAGCTTAACAATATTGAAGTTATTAAATATTAGTTTTATTCTTGTTCAGTTCTTGTTCAACCCACACATGTCATGTATCAAAATTTGCGACGACGTATATTTTTTACAAATTTTTATAGAAAGTTTATTCAACCGAGACATAATAAATTCCATTATTTGAAAGCCGGCATCCACTGTCTGTAATATCAACTTTCTCCCATACAAATAAATTTGCTCTCCTTTTCTAATAAAACTTATCAACTTCGGATTCTTCAAGCCTTTACGACTTTTCTCATAAAAATACTTGAGCCGAACGTATTCATTTGATGAAACCTTTAGGAATATTGCTGTTTGTTACTTATCGCGAAACTCATTTACTTTTATGACTTCTGATCGATCTCGTGAGAGCTATTGCGTATATTATGTACATACGTATGTCGTATGTACGCCATTTAATTCTGTAATATTTTCTGCGGCTTTTCTTATTTGTATGCATTTGAGTGCTGAAAACGCACGGTATGAGTTTTCTACAAGTGACTAATCTGCGAAAATCCACACTAGCGCAGCGGCTAAGAAAATACAGATCTTTGTGACTCAGCAGAGCTGTAATATTTTTCGAACGAAACGCATGTGCGGCGCAACACAACCGCTGTGTAGAGCGGCAGCACGAATTTTTTAGGTAAAAAAAAAGATCGCAGTCGTCGAAAAAAAACCGCAGTCAAAGTGTTAAACACTTACCTGTGCTAGCGGCTTGACTCGCGTGGTACTTGAATAAAATGTGACCTACAATCGACTTGTGTTTTTACCGGGCCTATGACGTTGGCCGTGGCCAGATTAAGAAAACCGCAGTCATCAAACCTCGTTTACTTAGCCGGAGTAAAGAGTTTCCTGTGAATGCCTATTGTTAGTTTATTTTGTTAGACGATAAAAATACTTGCTTTTGCTAGCGAGTAAATTATGATAGAAGCGTACAACAATACAAATGAAATAAAAATTAGGAGACTACACCACACATTTTTTTTTTTGCAAATAAAGTTTAGTTGCAGTCTTTTAAATTTTGAACAAAAATAAAAATAAAATTACATAAAATCCTCCGTGGAGCCAGGAATTTTATGAGGGGGTTGAGAATGTAGCAAAAACCTCCCCCCACCCCTCATTTTATTTAGGAAAACGATGCACCAAACTTCCTGCATTATGAAAAGTTCGTCATTAAAGATGGCTACGCCACCTCTACGCTGTAGCTGATTTGCTACGAATGTACGCTATGCTATTATTATGCTAATTCACAAAGCAAAATAACATATATACTCGTAGAACTGAAACTATAATATTTTTTTTGAGATTATATTATTTTTATTGACTATTGTTACTAAAAGTTCTCGCGTTTCACGCCGTCCAGGATTATTTTTGCATTATACTATTACAGAGTACATTTTCATTAGTAAATAGAGTTTCAGTTCTGTTATTAAACTTCCCTAAGATAATTTTAGGTTCGTCTTGGTAGGGTTTAATATCCGAACGAGCATGGGCGGGCAGACTCTGGGCGGAATCAATTAACGGATTATGTAGACCTTGATTCCCTATTCAAGCTTGACTAATGTTTGCTAACTGTAATGCTTGATAGCTCACTGACATAAAGCAAATGGAAAATAATGTAGAAACCATACCATCCCGAGCGTAACGATGGATTCGATGTTTACTGATGAGTGGAGTCACTAGAATCCTGTTTTCAGAAAAGTATCTATGCATAAACAAGTCTAATACAAACACAGCTATATTTATAGTAGGTAAGTAAATAAAATATCCTTAGAAAAAATTACGTTATTTTTAAACTTAGGAAAAATTGCGTTTTCATCAGAGAAATAAAGCTTTTTTGTATGATTGTTTGTATCAAAGCAAAGTAGAATGAAAGATAATTTTCAAATTCGCAATCGCGGGTAAAGTAAAATTGTATACAATATCAGACCGGGCTGTAATCACCTGCTTGCCGTTAGGTGTACATGTCAGGAGCATTTAGTGAAAAAATCTGCGTGAATAAAGTGGATCAAAGTTGTTAATAGAAAAACAGCTATTGTTGACCAGTATTTTCACTATCTTAAAAAGTATTTGTAATGGTATTGTTATATTTCAAACGGAGTGGATTGGTTTTTTAAAAAGTACGAGCCGTTTTAAAAAAATATTATTTTTGACAATATTTTGACATTGTGTAGTTTGTGTCAAAATATTGTCAAAAGCCCTCTGTATGGATCCCTATATTCATAAGCGTACATACATAAGTATAATTGAGAGGCGATGGGGTGTATGCTTAACACATGCTACCCATGAAGACCGGATTCACGATGCGCGTCGAGAAGCTGAACTCTCGCCATAATGTGAGCTTCAATTCATTTATGTATTATTTTTTGTGAGAGTACCAAGTCATCATCTCTCGATGTTCCTAGGCGCAGAGTTTTGGCCGAAGGGTGTCAAGTTCCGAAAGTTCCCTGGCCGCCTGCAACGGGACACCGCTGCACCGCTCGCGCCCGCATCGTGTACCGACGTCAGCTGACACCCTGATTTCGACATCTACACGCTGTCAGCATTATCATAATTAGCGTGTTATTAATTAAGTATTTTCTTTATATTTTATGTACCTATGCTAGTTTTTAAGGTATATATTACTATGGAACGTAGAATAAGTTAAATAAGATCTATTACTTTTCTGTGGTCTGAAATAAATGATTTTATTATTATTAATTATTTATTTCAGTTCTCCGAATGCCCGCAATCTGTGCTGCTGATTTATGTTCCGCAAACATCGGGGACGAGACGATGATTATTGTTTTGAGTAGATTCACACTTGAGAATATAATAGAAGTCCACTGAATGAGCGTAATGCAACAGCTGACATATGTCATTGATTGCGACCTGAGAGAGGCCAGCCGTAGGATATGGCCAGCCGTGGAAGTATTTGGTCATTTGTATTTCGTATTGGTTGTAGGTGTAATAGGAGCCTAAATGAAATGACTGAAATTCAAATGAATTTCCTGGGTATTATTCTAATATATAAAATTGATTCATTAATACCTATTCAACTATTTCCATCGGCAATACTGGATAATTAGGGGACTTAGTCAACGCTTAGGTATCGATATTTTGGAAGCGGTGACCCACATTTTACACCATAATTTCAGTTCATAGAATTCTTCCGAATGTCGTCTTTTTACAGGCCTGTTAGTTCATGTGAGACCAATCTAGCAATTGAATTTTAGACCTGTTATCGTCAACCGATTGAGCTGAAATTATGCAGACTTCAGTGACCAGGCAATGTTATGGTGCCATCCAGTTGGTCTGCTATGTATAATTTCATAGTTATACTATGTAGTGCCGTCGATTTCCATAAACACTATCTGAAACAACTTTAGGGTAGTTTTTGGCTGAGACCAATTAAACTTATATAGCATACATAATAAAAAATATCGATATATGTAATGTATTGTATTACGTATATCAGTTATCTAGTTCCTGTAACACAAGCTCTGCTTACCATGGGGCTAGATAATGCTGTGTGATTTGTCCAGCATTATTTATTTATTTATATTTATACATTTTTATCAATCTACATTTTTCAAAAAAATGCGATTACATTGATTTGTTAACACTTTGACTGCGGTTTTTTTTCGACGACTGCGATCTTTTTTTTTACCTAAAAAATTAGTGCTGCCGCTCTACACAACGGTTGTGTTGCGCCGCACATGCGTTTCGTTCGAAAAATATTACAGCTCTGCTGAGTCACAAAGATCTGTATTTTCTCAGCCGCTGCGCTAGTGTGGATTTACGCATATTAGTCACTTGTAGAAAACTCATACCGTGCGTTTTCAGCACTCAAAGTGAGTCTGTTTCCAGATATACCAGACACATACCTACCTAATATTCATCTTAGGTATTTTCCCATGTGTATGTCTCCCAGAGCAAGCGGCACTAACAAGACATGTGATCACTAACCCTGCAGCTAGAATACTGAATTGTTTTTGACAAGATTTGGGTGCTCGTTCCCCCACGCTCCTGTAAATATAGCGATCGCTACTTTACAATCGCAATGTTTGAGTGTCCATCCCCAGACAGATAGATACCTCAAATAATTTAAAACTAAATAATAATAGTTACATAACGTTAACATTTATTATGTAAGATGTATTTAGGTTATGTTGTAGCGCTGCATTGGATGTGAGAATTAATTGCCTTGTTCAATAATTGAGTGGTTGGAGTTTGTTGTTAAAGCCTATAATTGCAGCACGTTATTGGAAACATATGGTATTGTGTGGCTAACTCCAGATGTTACAAGTAAATAATTGTATGTACATATTTACCTACTAGATTATGCCCACGGATGAGCGCTGGCTATTTCTAGATAAATCAATTCAATAAAGTTCATCAAAATTATTAATAAGTAGTAAAACAACTTCCTCCCGCAGCTTCATACGCGTTGATCTATGGACTGTTTCTACATTTAAAGGTTATTTCTATCCAATGGGAACTTATTTATGGGATAAAAAGCCTATGTTTAATTCCAGGCTACATTATATGCAAAAATTTCGTCCGAAATGCCGCTTCGCCGTTTCATCTTCAAAACATAAATACTTATAAAATTATAACGACCGACGACGACGACGATTTTGACGACCGATGTGGCGCGGTGGACGAAGGTCCGCCTGCGACGCAGGAGGTTGCGGGTTCGATTCCCGCCTCGGAACAATTGTGTGCACAATCTGCAGATATTTGTTCCGGGTGTTCTGGTCGTTTTCTATGTATAATAAAAAAATATCTATCTATGTAATGTATTGTATTATGTATATCAGTTATCTAGTACCCATAACACAAGCTCTGCTTACCATGGGGCTAGTTAATGCTGTGTGAATTGTCCAGCATTATTTATTTATTTATTTTATAACAAAATGTCGACCTTTTAGCGGTTTAATGAAAACACAACAGTTTAATTACTTTGGATTAGAGTCTGTAGGTCACTGGGGCTGAAACTCATTAACGAAGAGAATGTTATGAATATCAGCAGAGAATTCTTTGGCACCAATAATGATAATGTTGGTGATAGGTTTTTGGAGTAAACATTATTGTTAATTTTGTAACCTAAAGATAATTATCTAATTTAACTTTATAGATGCTATATGTACCAATTCACTTTATTTTCAGTCTCTTCTTATTATATTATTATGTTATTTATCCGTGAAAACCTTCAATAAGCTTTCTAGTATTTATGAACTTTTTATTGTGTTATATATAAGCTTCTGGTTTTCCTTTAAATAAATATAAATATAAATATAAGCCTATTCCACGTTTTTAACTGATTGAGGAGTGAGGCAGGGGGATGTCATATCCCCGAAACTGTTCACTTGCGCATTGGAGGATATGTTTAGGTTGCTGGACTGGAAAGAAAAGGGCATCAACATAAACGGCGAGTACATCTCACACCTGCGATTCGCTGATGACATAGTCTTAATGGCGGAGTCGCTTGAGGAACTGAACCGGATGCTGGACGGCCTAGCTTCAGCCTCCCGATGTATCGGTCTTGGCATGAATTTGGATAAAACCAAAGTCATGATCAATGGCCACATTGATCCAAGGCCGGTGGTCGTACATGGTCACCTTCTCGAAACTGTTTCCGAGTACACTTACCTTGGGCAGATTCTGCAGTTGGGTAAAAACAGTTTCGAGAAGGAGGCCAAAAGGAGGATCCAGCTAGGCTGGGCAGCATTTGGGAAACTACGTCGAGTCTTCTCGTCATCCATACCGCAATGCTTGAAAACGAAAGTTTTCAACCAATGCGTCCTACCCGTTATGACCTACGGAGCTGAGACGTGGACACTCACGATAGGGCTGGTCCACCAGTTCAAAGTCGCTCAGCGAGCTATGGAAAGAGCTATGCTCGGAGTTTCTCTGAAGGATAGGATTCGCAACGAATACATCCGACAGAGAACCAAGGTTATCGACATAGCTCAAAGAATTAGCAAGCTGAAGTGGCAGTGGGCCGGCCATATTTCGCGAAGAACCGACGGCCGCTGGGGCAAACGTGTTCTTGAGTGGAGACCACGACTCGGTAAACGTAGTGTAGGACGCCCCATCCGACCAGGTGGGATGACGACTTGCGAAAGACTGCAGGTAGATGCTGGATGCGGCAAGCTGAAGACAGGGCGCAATGGCGCTCATCGGGGGAGGCCTATGTCCAGCAGTGGACTGATATAGGCTGATGATGATGATGATGATGATGAACTGATTGCTGTGGCAGACAAAAATAATCAACCTCTTTTAAGTCTTTGCTTGAACACAATCTCTCCTGATAAAATACATCAGGTTTAGAAAGTGACGATGTGGCCGCTGATGACAAAGTCTAGAATATACTATGCATTCATGCCCTGGAGAGACCCAGGTTTATTCGGGTATAATATCCTGAAACAGCATTTCAGGTAACTTAATAATTAAGATTTCTTAGAACAACAAAGATAATTATAAAAATAATGTTGACCCTAATCGAGTTATTGAAATTATAACAAGGGACGATCTTTTTTGAGATTTGCTGTCACAAGCAGTTAAATGACAGCTCTTGTCCCTCAAATTTTTACCTTGCTAACTAAAAGTAACTGTGAATGTGCTTGTAATATAAGCTCAATTCCTATCCGTTCTGATCCCTGGATAGAAGTTCTGAAATTGAATTACGTGATAAGTAAGAGATTAGAGGTGTTTTTGTTAAGGTTTATATATATGTATATTTAGGCTTACACCCAATTTGCGGTATACAGTACACATAACATGACGACGACCGATGTGGTGCGGTGGGCGAAGGTCCACCTGCGACGCAGGAGGTTGCGGGTTCGATTCCCGCCTCGGAACAAATGTGTGTACGATCTGCAGATATTTGTTTCGGGTGTTCTGGTCGTTTTCTATGTATAATAAAAAAAAATATCTATCTATGTAATGTATTGTATTATGTACGTATATCAGTTATCATAACACAAGCTCTGCTTACCATGGGGCTAGATAATGCTGTGTGAATTGTCCAGCATTATTTATTATTTATTTATTTATAACATGCAAATTGTCAGGCGGGATGACGTGCTAATCTAAGTGTAATTTTTGCTGACGATCTAGGCTAACCTGCCATCAGACCACTTAGCTCTTCCATCCACCTCAATATATCGTACCTCTGTGCACATGTGCTTACAGTTATCATAAATAGAGACACGTCATAAAAAAGAAAAAACAAAAAGTTAAAAAAAAGTATTAGAAAAAGTATTAAAAAGTTCAATAAACTGCTAGTTAAGAAGCCCCGCTGTCTATGGAACAGTATTTTAAAATTCAATTTCTTCATCAATTTATATCTCCGACAATGTTCATGAACGGCAGTTTCCTGCCTCAATCTATATCGGTCTTTATCTACCCCGCTGTGGGCTTAAATCACTTTGCACGGTTAGTGGGTAAGGTGTATGCAGGTCGCACCGATATATCAATGGGGTAAAGCCTAGGGGCGGGAAATGGGACACTCGATCCCTTTCATGCAGTTATCGGTCACAAAGCAACGCTTAATCGTGTTGCTGCAAAATGCTGACCATCCAATGCTCTTAGTTTTCTCAACATAAAACCTACTTGCCTTACTACCGCTTCTAAACTTTAAAAAGGAAACTGGTTGAAAATATATGAAAAAAAAAAAATTTAGTTAATTAAATAAATAATTGATTCAAAAATACTTAGGACTAAAAAATAACAAACATGTACATTACTAAAATTTTGATGGAAATTAATAATTCGTGTGTCTGAACTAGGTTAAAACCTTTTTTTCAGGCTAAAAGAGTGCTAACAACAAATAAAATAATCCAATAGAACTTGCTTATTATAATATGTTTAAAGCGAAGAACTTGCATATTTTACGATAATAACTAATGCTATCTACACTAAACTGGATTTAACAATAAATGCTTAGACAATAAAGATGTAGATTTAAATTGGTTCACTTAAAAACAGTCAATATATTTTCGGCGTCCATCGTATGATATTATGTACATTGCATTGTACCTACTGTGTATCCTTAAGTAACTTCTTACAACTATTATAATTTAATGGATAAATATTGGCTAACACATTTAATCTATTGTATAAAAAAGGACCAAAGATACTGTAAAATTTAGTTGAAAAGGTATGTCTCCGATCTAGTTGTTTAGGGCAATTAATAAATATCTTTAAACTGTAGTCAAGGCATGATGTGACGCGGGGTTTTGACGGGGTTTCATCAATAGCGAATTTTTATTGAATTCTCTTTATTTTGATTAAAAATCGACGGGCTTAACTCGCCAACGCGCCAACTTAAAGGCAAACAGCTAAATATAAATTCACGTTTGTACATCCGTCAGCGGCCGAAATCTCGGCTTTGATACGAAGCTTTTTAAGTACCTACAGAAAAAAAAACATCTTATAAACTCATTTTACGATTAACAGGGCCATTTCGGATTCAATTTGGGATAACAAACTGCGAAATAATAAGCATTATAAGATGAAAAAAGTAAGACTTACAGGGATAAACAACGTTACATATAACATAGCAGATCCATTGATGAACCTAACGCTGAAAATAGTGCATTATTTGATTTATATCAACTCTATAGGATCATTTCGTAGGGTTACATATGGGTTACATCTACTAATTTACTTTGGAACAATTTGATAATTTTATTTCCTGTATGGGCACAGAAAAATATGTTGTAAATAGTCAATTTGTACGCATATTTTCCTTTAACAATATTTCATACATATTATATAATATTATGTATCCCTATTATTTCCGAGAGGTCTATTTTTTATACTATAATATAATACTATGAAGAGGAAAGATTTGATTTTTTGTTTGTTTGCTGCTTAAAAACAGTGAAGAAAATTGTATTTTGCTCACATGTGGTGGTTTTTTTTGTTTGCATTGAATAGGCTCCAAAACTACTGGACCGATATTGAAAATTCTTTCACCGTTGAAAAGCTACACTACATATATCCGAGTGATATAGGCTATATTATATTTTGAAAATAATTAGGTATTTTTACTAAAACTCGCAATAAAAAGAAAAAAAGACAGCAAAATCGTTCTCGACTAAAAAAAGAGATAGGTATAGCTCTAGAAATATGTAGAAACTTTAGACATGGACGGGCTACGTAGGATAAGCGAGTGAGACAGAACTAGTTGTCTAGAAATCAGTAAATTTTACTTGTAAGTTTTAAAGGGATCGACGGTGGTATAAAAACCGGATCTAGTCCGTCGGTCGTTGGGCCGTTTTCAATTTTGTATCCATCATGTACGATGGTTTTGCCAGAATAACCACGCTTGACAAGCAGATTGGTGATCGCAATGTAGGTGTTAAAATACTCAAAAGGAAACTGCTGCCCTCCCGGCAGCAGTTTCCTGCTAGGTTCCCTTAGTCGACTCTTACGACATCCACGGGCTGGGTTAAAGGGGTCGATATTCTTACGCCGCGGCCCCAGGGCGGCATGTCACTAACACTCTAATGCTAAAATGCTAAAATTCTGCTAATTGATTTGGGTGAAGATGTGGAGTAATGTTAGTCATAATTACATCAAGATATTTTGATTGCTTAAAGTCCTTGAGAGCGTAGGTACTTAATATTTCATATGCCGAAAGATACCGTTTTTGGTAAATTTACGATCGTACATAAAACACGTGTAAACTGGAATTAAACATTCAACTGGCTTCTCGGTATCCTTGTAAGACATAAAGCGGCTTTTGTTCCGCGCCATCGGAGACGTGCCTGAAGATTATCTTCCCTCTGACAATTTCATCTTTCTGTGCAATTTATTGAATAAATTCTGATAAGATTTTCTTTTTCTTGGCAGTAATGGAATTATCCAGACGATGCGATGCAATTCCGGAAAAATCTTTTTCTCAAGGATAAAACGGACAAAAAGTTCCATCACTTTCTCAAAAAAAAAAAAAAAAAAAATTATACATAGATAATACATAAGATGGATAAAATATTTGGCATACACAGTAGGTAAGGTAAGTATGGGAACAAATCACAACGAAATAGTAAACACTAAAAGGTACTTGAATACCACTTGCCGTCAAACAAACAGCTTCGGGAAAACTAACAAAGTTTTCCCGACCCTGTTATTTTTTATAATGTCAACTTATGACCCCTGATTCCAAAATAAATATTTGAATCCTGCGGCGTGAAACACTATAAAACACATCTTTGCAACTTGTGGTAAAGTCAAATATTTAGACTTTAGCTGTTGGACTGGCTGAAGCTACTAGCTTCACATCTTTCTAAAAGCCTTGGGGGATGAAAAATGCACACAAAGCTGGGGGAGGCCACAGAGAAAGTAAAAAACGGTACGAGCGTTCGTGACTATAACAAAGTAATCTGGTATAAAAAAAAGCAAAATTGCTATATTAAAAGCCAGTGAAAAATTTGCTTATATTGAAATATGCAAAAACAGCTATGCTGTGCACGCTGTGTGAGCAAAACTGAAAGGTGATAAATAAACTCATTATATGCATTTAACACTTTGAGTGCTGAAAACGCACGGTATGAGTGCATGTGCGGCGCAACACAACCGCTGTGTAGAGTGGCAGCACGAATTTTTTAGGTAAAAAAAAAGACCGCAGTCAAAGTGTTAAAACAGAACTAACGAAATGTGTTAGGCATTTCTTATAAAGGTTTCACATGTAAGTGAGATTGAGTCTTTTTGAGAATAAATCACAATAAACTGCTAAATAGGTACAGTAAAAATACGTGTAACGGTTGTCATTTTTAAGCAATATATTGTTAAAGTCCCGCTAATGTTATATAAATCACGAAATAAGGACTGTAAACATCACTAAGCATTCTTCTGTATTTCTGTCAACAAATATCAAATGCAGTTGACGCAGCGCCAGTTACAGTCTCAGTAGCAATCACCCTTTGTAGTGCTCTCAACCAAACGCTCCACGCTCCATCCACGCTGTATGTGAGAAAGGAAGGTCGAAAAGACATCGCGCGCAAT
Organism: Eupithecia abbreviata; assembly: GCA_943735965.1. Taxonomy (NCBI): domain Eukaryota; kingdom Metazoa; phylum Arthropoda; class Insecta; order Lepidoptera; family Geometridae; genus Eupithecia; species Eupithecia abbreviata. The sequence goes on along the minus strand of OX030977.1, from coordinate 5,886,409 downwards.
GAAATCGTCAATTGATTCGATATCAGCGTGAACAATCTCATTATTTTTATATGAAATTTGGTATAGTGCCTGAAAACGCGTGTGATTCCAGTTATTAACCAACTTTAAAGTCAGTCGGAAGGAGCTTCGTAAAACGGTTGTACTTTATATGCATTTTTTATCCTGAATATACCTACATTATTTTCACCAACAACGCCTCACCTGACGCTAAGTGGCGATTTATGTAGAATAAAAAAATATTGTTTCAGCGATTAAAGAATTAATTTAGGTGTATGATTTCGATGTAAAATGCATCCTACTAGTTCAGTAATTTATGCCAACAAATTTGATCAACCGAGCACTGAGTGCCAACCAGCTGGAAACTTGTATAAGCCTTCACTTTGGCCTTATAAAGGTTGTCTCAAAGTCGAATAAAGTATTGTGTTTATGTTGTAAGTTATTCAAGATCAAATGTCTCAGAAATTGTTTTTTCGTATATTTTACCCACCTACCTACACTACCCTATTATCTATATTTCTAGAAACCTTGATTATTTTTCTACGAAGACTATTTAACGTCATGTTATACGTATGCGCCTACGCGCGGTCTCCGCCCTCTATCTCAAAACCCATGAAAACATATTAGGACCAAAGTTTGTAGCAAATTTTATGAGTGGAGACATATATCCACCAGTTTATAATAGATATCAACATCATTGGAGTTATAGGGGCCTAGGTAATTGCAAAAACAGATTTTTTTACATTTGACCTTAAATAACTTACGAAGCGAATACGACACGAACAGACACTATTTTCTAAAAAAAATTACAATCCACTAGAGTTTACGTCTTTGTTATTTTAGGTTGTAATTTTTTTATATTAGGTTGTGTTTTATATTCAGGTGGCAAACTAGCATGCGGCCTGTCTGATAGAAAGTGGTTACTGCAGCCAATGAACGCCTGCAACATCAGGAACAGAATACGCGCGTTGCCAACCCTACTACACGTCGATTGCTGAAATCACACCGTATGTGTTTTCTACAAGTGACTAATATGCGTAAATCCACACTAGCGCAGCGGCTGAGAAAATACAGATCTGTGTGACTCAGCACAGTAATATGTTTTTCGAACGAAACGCATGTGCGGCGCAACACAACCGCTGTGTAGAGCGGCAGCGGCTTAGGTTAAAAAAAAGATCGCAGTCGAAAAAAGATCACCGCAGTCGAAGTAAAGATTCCTTTTCTCAATTCCATCTTGATTGTACATGGGTTCATCAACAACCACAACCAGACATACATACATTTTCCACAGACACTAACGTAGGAACAAGTAGTTCAACGTGTCAGTCGAACAAACACACAACTTGAATTAGATCTGCGGGAGTGTGCTAATTCGCTTCAGGTGCAGATCTAATCATGGTTTGCATCCATGATGGGTTCTGTTTACCTTTCGGAGGCAAACTTCCTTAAAGTTCGCAGCTAGTGACGTAGGTAGTTTCTATGAAGCGTGGTAACCTGAGTGCAGAGCTCTGCTCTGATATTACTAATTAAGACAGTATTCGTATGCTCATGACAATTAATTAATTCGCTTTAGCGATACATAGTTATAGTTATCTTACATTGTAAAAGCTATGTTATTTATAAGTTTCTAGTTAGATTGAATTATTGTCGTTACCTTCTATCTAATTATATTATAACTTTACAATTGATAGCCGTTTGCTTTCCCTGAGTAATTAACATTAAATAATGGAAAGACCAGTCAAAACTGTGGAACGCACGCACCAGTAACTAGCAGTTTCACAGACGGGAAGCTGCGGTAAATGATTTATTCAACATATTTTTGAACTTGTATAATATGAATTCATACTGCACTGGATTATTATTTAGAATAGCTTTTTAGAATGCCGTTACACTCTACAAAATTCCAACTACAGAGTAAACTTTCGAGCAGAAATCCATTTGTCAACGTGAGGAAACATTCAGCAGGTTGCGTAGCTCTTGTATGACCTCTGGTTGTAACTGACCGCGCGAACAACCATTCCTTTTTTTGACTGTTCCATAGCATTGTGAAGTTTGAATGTGGGTTATCGCAAATTTCTTTTTCTGCATTTTCCTGTCCTTTCCAGTCGAGAAGTAACAGGGACGTTAGTGTTTTAGTAGTCTACCTTGATACTTTTTTCTTACTCAATGAACATAATAATTTGATGGTTATATAGAAGGATATGGATATGAAGTTGAAATGATCCCATGCTCTCATCAATACTGCTTCAATCCATCTGTATGTTTAGTTTGAAATTTCGCAATCTTACTTCGACCACACCACAGAATAAACAAATTATACTCTTCCACAATGACTGGTCACTCTCCAGCTGTAACAACTCAAGTAACCTGAAGGAGTAAAAAGTCAACAAAACGGGACATGTTTTCGTTCCCGATTTGAATACGATACCATGAACTCGTAGATAAAAGTAAATGTGTGTCTCCATGAACCAAATTAAGATTTACAGTAAATAGACCAAGACAAGAAAGACAAAGTTAACCTTCATTGACTGTGTAATTTGGTGAGCACTATTAATGATGTGAATAGCTTTTGCCCGCGGCCTCGCACACACTTTACCTGGTTAAAAGTAGCAATATGTCCGTTCCTGGGATATCAGGTACACATGTCCGTCCCTGGCAAATTTTATTTATAGATACATTTGCTAGTGAGGTAGACACTCCCTGGTATATTGTATTACAACCAGTTCAGGCATTTAAGCGTGAAAAGGATGGTGAGACAAGAGTTACTTTAGAATTTATAATATTAAAATAGTTATGGATTTCTAAGACATTTAATAATGTACAATAACAAGAACATTTCAAGTTTAACGGGACTTGAGCTTAATCGACGCTTGAGTCTGAATTAAATCCCAAAGTTTATGGAGTCATGTGGCGTAATAGGTAGCGCATCCTGCGGGATGTATGAGATACCCTGAGGGAGGGTTGCGGGTGCAAGTCCCTTCGAAGTCAAAACTTAAAGAACGTATTACATTTCTTAGAAATCACCCCTAGTGTGAGGCTTGCGCCCTATAAAAGAAAATATATATAATAAAAACTTAGTATGGATTTCGTCGGCCAATCAGCTTCCTGACTAGGTGAGCCCTGTATCGATGAATATGTGCTGAAATTATGTCTGATAGTTGACTGAAAGGACACACTAGCGATTAATACACATTGTCATAGCAAAGCCATAGCAAAAATAAAACATTTCAAATGTACAAACAGTAATTAAATTTTGAAACAAACAAACATTATTTCAAACCATTTCGCCGCGGGCAAAGCACCCTAAAACTCAGAGGCTTAAAATTAACCTGCAGAAAACAATTCACAGTGCGTACGCTGCTAAGTATGGTAGTGCCCTGCCCACCCCGACGGGGCGGCTGGGGGAACGGGTTCAATACAGTACACTGCCGTAAATTAATATTGATGTTTGTAAAAAAGAGGCCAAATACGGGTCAATTTGACGTAGATTGTGGTGGACTTTAAGTGATGGATGCATCGTCAGTCGTGGAGGCCGTCGCCGCTCGATCATAATCGGCACTAAATTAATTTGAGTATTTGTCGGCCGTCGGTATGATCGATTGTACAGCCGGACTATTTATTATACTAAAATATTCATCCAATTTTGGACACTTAAATTGTATTTGTTTCATATTCAGTAACAGAACTCAGTAAAACATTTGTAACGGTCTGTACAAGGATCCCGTCGCCGTTGGTCGCTCGTTAGGCAAAAGTCGATCCACATTTGTGCGCTATCGGTCGCCTCTCAATACCAAAGCAAAATCCGTTGTCGAAGTATTAATCCAATCATTGTAGTTTGTAAGTCGCCCGGGCGAGAACTTGCCTCATTATCCCGAACTCGTAGACAATTAAACAATGAAACTTAGACCGATTAACTAGACGGATTTCACTAATAGAGATTGATTGGCAGTTTCAAGTTATGAGCCGATCAGCGTGTGCAGGTAAGATGGAACATGGGTGCTTATCCTTTTAGTACGCTCATTACCCACAGGTGCACTTCGAACTTAATTTATGAATTCGAACGCTATACGGGTTAATAGAAGGACGCTACTACCTATTTCGAACTGAGCCTTCATATCACCACTTAAACGGCTCCTGAGCTCACTCAAAGCGTTAAAATGAAAGCTGCTTATTCGAAATTCTCAATAGAGCAGAATCAGTTTACGCTTAAGATTAATTCGACCCCTTTAAATTTAACCCTTAATCTTCGACAAAAATAAAATCCGGCTGTAAAAGTTAAGTTAGTAGTAATGACACCCCGTTCTCCAAGTCTCTTCTATCTAATACGAAGCCATGGTGAGACAAGACGCGAGCACTCGTCTTTGATTGATATCCAGAGGAGAGACCCAGAGCCTAATTGCAGGGGATTACGACAACCGCCACTGACGGAGAGTTTAGAACGGGATAATAGAGTTAATTGATGACTGTGACACTATCTGGTTCTGATAGTTACCTATTATTGAAGGTGAGATGTAAAGGAGACCGAGTCCTTTATTAAATAGTTGATGGGATTCATCCTTCCAAAGGATTAGGATTAACCCGATTTCTCTCGTTGTAGGGTAAAGGGACATTATTAGGCGTATTAAAGACGCATCCATGAAATAAAGGGTAGTTCCGCTATGCACGAGTCCCGCTTTGCTCGGATTCTAAAATACCTAAATAAAAGTGCCGCTATGCTCGGAATCAGATTCTCGGACTGTAGAAAGAAAGAAAGAAAGAAAGAAAATATTTTTATTCACCTTAAAACTACTATACACAACAAACTTAAACTACGCAAATTTTTACTACCTATATTACAAATGATTGTGCGTAGCAGTGTTCATGGCAAATATGGCCTTCACTCAGCATTGTGCTGGGTGCCCACTAATGTGTCCACCCAGCGCTGATTTTCAGTGAAGACCAGAGGGATCGTGTCACGTCACGGTCGTCAGGAGCGTGATGTTGACATCAAAATGTAAACAGGATTGCATTATAATTATACATTACACAATACTAATATAAATATATTTTATCCCTATTCATTCTAACCTAAGTAATATACATACGTACCCAAAAAGAAGACTAAACTATAAATCATAAAAACAATATTGTAATACAAATGTTGGACAGTCCGGTGACTGTGGCTTGGTTAGTCAGGCCGAACAAATTACACCACACATGTATACGAACCATAGGCGACGAAGAAGAGAGATGTAGAAGAAGATTATGTTAAAATATTGTTAGTAGTAATGTTGTTGTCATATACCTACGTTTAATAAAATAGGAAATGAAATAAACATAAAAATAAGCAATCATTTTGACATAAGCAAAGTATTGTCCATTTTCGGATTACGCGAAATGCTGAACGTGCCTCCCTCCAAGAAGTGGGGGTTTGTAATCCTTTTCTTGATAACTGACATTATTTATTTTATTTACTTTTTGACATATTTTACTATATTCATACTATTTATTGAAATTTGGAATACGCCAATGAATAGGTATTAATATAATATAACTAGCTGCGCTACGCGGTTTCGCCCGCGTGGAAATCTATGTGTCATAATGATTTATTAACATTCCTCTTGAATCACTCATCTATTAAAAAACCGCATCAAAATCCGTTGAGTAGTTTTAATGATCGTAACATACATAGGGACAGACAGACAGCAGCGGGAGGCGGCTTTGTTTTATACTATGTAGTGATAGTGATATAAATAATGCCCGCATTAAAAAGCCATCAAGATTCTAATCAAATTCATAGCCTCTAACTGGAATTCAGTGTGAAGCCTCACAGTCTCTCTGCGGTGAATGAGTGCAGGTACCTGCTGAATATTGCAGGTCCTAGATCGTCAATTAAGTCGCACCACGTGACTTAGGCACGTGCCCGGGTGCTGCACACTGCATCCTCTTCTAAAATGGCGACCGGTTTTTTTTAGTAAGTATAATATACTATAAATAAAACCTAAAAATAATGTTTATATAGGCATATAGCCATGTATTAGACATATAAGAGATGAACATAGTAGTGGTTTCTTCTTCTTCCACAAGTGGACAAAAAATTGAAGTGAACAGTAAAATAATTATATTTGATAATCATTTATAGTATAAAGTATGACTTGTCTAAGTGTTTATTTTGTAAGCCTAAAGAAATAAAATGCTATTGACTTTTGCTTTGCTTGAATATTGCAATATGCTTTAAGAGCATCTAACTTGGTTTATTAATTTTTCGAAACTATGCACATGCACAACATACCTTAGGATTCGAAATAAAATATATACACAATAGATAAACACAATATGAATATGTTGTTTGGAAAAAAAATCTTACGATTGAGCCTTTTGAGCAAAGCCCGTCTTTGGAATGCTCTCCCTATGGACATCAGATGTGCAAAATCACTCTCTATCTTCAAAAAACTGCTGCATCAACATTATTTAACCATATAAAATATTGATAGCCTTATGTCTATGTAAGTTTATTATAATGTTTGTAATGTAGGTATTTAGTGTATTTGTTATCAATTATTTATTAAAGTGCCACCGTCTATATTGTTCGTTCATGTCCAGTCCATCCCAAGGTTGCCTGGAAGAGATCGCTCTCAGCGATAAGGCCGCCCTTTATACCTTTATTCTAAGTTTTTATCTCTGTATAATTTTCTGTTTTGTGTGGTGTAATAAAGTGTTATCTATCTATCTATCTATCTCGTCCCAAGCTGTTTTATCATCTTGATTATCCGATATTTTGTAATAAGAACGTACGTACGAAAATGTTTGACAATTCATTTGAATTTATTTATAATTTTTGCAACTCCTTTGGAGTTTTGTTGTAGAAGCATACCTATACATTTTCCTTTACAACAAACAATATGCATAGTTCTTATGAAGCACAGTTGTGAGCACAGTATTTTTAGGGAACCGATTGATACTTATTTTTATGTGCTCAACAAGTTTTCATAAATTATATGGACAAGGTACTGTCATCTTGTTTCTTTCTTTAAAACTGCACTAGACGTGGAAATGTTTGAAGCGAAGTAACACTTTGGTTGTTTAGAAAATCAGTTTATTTGAATAGTACTTCCTGGAATAGAGCTCTTACTAATTGTGGCTGCAATTTTGAGTTGAATAATATTAATTGATAAATCGCACATATAATTAATTTTCATCCAGTGTTGGTAGAGAATTATGACGTGTGTGTATGGTAGGTAAGGTTCATTTTGTTCATACAAATCAGCATCTACGTTTGATTTGCTATTAATACTAGACTTTTTTTTCAACCAAAGCGTAGTAAATTAAAATTTAGTAAAAAAAAAATTAAAAATATCTAAGTATAAAATATATTGGAACTGTATTGGAGTAAACTTAAATGTATTATAGATATATTAGTCGTCTAGTAACCATAACACAAGCTCGACTTAGCTTGCGGCTAGATGATGCGTTCTGGATTATCCAACATAGATAATTCATTTATTTACGGTTTCTATTATAATCCTTAAAATCCGAATTCGATTTATTAAATTGGTCTTAAAAAGGTCTATTATTAAATTCAGGTCTAGAACTTCCACTTTGTAGAATTTCAACTCGAGCCTGCAAACATACAAAGGTCTAAACACCCAAATTTTAGCATTTATAATTTAGTGGGACAATATACCTCTAATGTATGTATAAATACGAAAATTTGGGTATAATATTAGTACGACGAATATTGTATACGACCAGCTTCAAATTTATAACTGCAGTTATGCCCTTTCGCTAGGAATCCGTGGGGTGTTAAGCCGGAAGAGACAGAAGACTGGCTTCGTCACCCGATGCCGATCTAACACCAAGTCACGTGAAATCAAAGCCCGATATTGGCCGATATTGACGATCGGATTTCAACGAAACTACTTTTATTACTATCTTGGCATTGAACGAGGCTTCGCACACTATTTCTAGATAAAATTTCACTGGGAAAAATATTATAGTTACAATAAATTATGTTAAAATATAATTTTATTCAGATTCATTATTAATCAAAAATAAATATTTTTGATTAATATTTTAAATGTTATGTAAACTTGTTTTTATTCCGGTATCGTTTTTTTTTTACTTTATAAATCACACAGCATCATCTGGGCTAGATTATGTTATGTTAACAAAGCAGAGTTAGAGTTATGGATAAGCTAAAGACTATCAAGTCTTTGTAATAAAAACAGCTTCTTAAGAGGCCTCCGGAGGGACGAATTCTTCATACAAACGTAATACTAAAATGATTTCTAATTCAAGCATATTTCCACTATAATATTGTATTATTTGTATTTAAATAGTAATTATCTAGGTTCCTAAATAGTTATTTTTTTTCAAAATACTTGCCTAAAATTAAATGAAAGCCAATCGCATTTTGCACATTTTTATGCGAAAATGGACAAGTTTTCTTGCTATTTGTTTCGTATTAAAAACATGAATATCTTACGTGTTATTTATTAAGGAACATAGCTTATATTGTCTAGTTACAGAATAACAATACTTTGTGAAGAATACAAAAAGTTTTCAGTCATAATTTTTGGTATTACGGAACAAACCAAATTTTGAACGGCTAATATTGCTATCGCGCACGTATGGGGCGCGGAGGGACAGCGATATTCGGAGCGATTTTTGCAAGCAAGGGTCGTCGGGCCCTTAAATCTTCAGACCCGGAACAAATATTTGCAGATCATTCTTAAATATTTACTGATGTCGATTGGAATGATTAAATAAGTCAAACATATTTATAAAATCGGGTAAAACCGCGCGGCGTAGCTAGTTGTTTCTATTTCATGTTCATCCAACATGTGGACGGAAACCGAAACCTTCAAATCTATGGTTCAAATGTAAAATTGAGGTATCATTTATCCTTCACCGCTTCAGGCTGAATATAAATAAACCCAAAATTGTTAGTAAGTAAATCACGTTCATGCCGTTATTTTTATCTTGAAAGGATTATAATGGAATACAAAAAAGGTTAAAATCAGGGAGTTTCTACATGCAGGTGCCGGCTAAATTACCGTTAACAAATTTCAAAACATGAATACGCCCCGTTATTCACATAATATGCTTTTGGAGGGTTTGTCTAATTAGTCTTATCTAAACTATTAAAGTTATTGTTTTATTCCATACATTTAACACCTTGCAGTGCACCTACCGGATAATGCGAGGGACTACTTTCCGAAGTATCTACGATGGCGATCCAATAGTTTCTTAGTTGAGAATTTGTGTTATAATTGTTTAAGCGTATATGCTTTGTTATGTAAACGGTAGTAAACAGTGAAAACTCTTTTCCCTTTTGGTATTTTCCACATTTTTATTTTTGATGTTAGTACTTTGTACAAAATTTCAGAAATAAATTAGAATTGCGACAAAGTGGTACAGAACATTTCTTCGAAAACAAAGCAGATGAAAGTCAGAAACTTGGAAACTTAGTAATGACGCGAAGTTTGCCTCACAGCGAATATCGGGGCGTTGAAAGGATTAAACACTTTTGGGAACGGCCTCGTGGCGGAAATCGATACACCAACTTTGTCATCGGTTTTGTCTCCTTCTTGTAATGCCTGCGACACGAGATAAATGTGTTTCGCCAACTTTTAACCACATTGAACTGAAAGTCAAACTTGTGTGACGTGACAGTATCCTTATTGAGTAAACTTGGTTTAGCCACGGTTCTTTATTTAGAACAAGGGTTAGCCCAAGGTCTTTAAAATGAGATGGAATTTGCCCCATCACGTCTTAAACTAGCATCCTAAATAGCAGCGTAACTACCACACGAAATACTCACACGAGGTAATTCAACCGTATAATATATATTTTTATTACGCTTTTTCGAGCGTTGCCACACGTTACGTTGCCAAACGTACCGCAACAGATTGGTTATCATGGATTGATAAACACACGTGTAATAGCTGACACAGCGTTAATTCTTCAGCGACACATTGGCCACAACAAATAGCTAGGTACCTACTTTGAGTTAATTGCTTTCTGCTATTGGTTTTGCTTACAATAAAATTGGTTCTTTGTCAGAATGTTTTGTGACGCTCAAAGTTTAAAATAATGATATTGTATACCTTCATCAAAATCTTTTATAAGTATTCCGTCTAGTGGTATAAATAGCTATAGTTTACTTTAAGGCTACCTTGTGAATTTGAAATAAAACATTCTTATTCTTCTTATTCTACTGATTTGGGGTACAGATTTTGAGAGACCTACATCTAGCTTTACGAAGTCGCATCGCACCGTGTAGCGCCAGCCTTTGGCCTCCTCAGCCTGACCTTGCGTGCGGGCCGGCCGCCGCAGCGTTGCGATAAATCTCGAGCCGCGGGTTCTTAAAGAAGATATTCGTGCAGATAGGAGAGGCATCTGTCCTATTTATTTTATGAGCTGCCGAGACCGCTACCAGATAGACCAACCTTGTAGAAAATCCTAAGGCGAGATAAGATTTAATAAATTGGAATTTGATCGGAAAGGTTATGATTTATAAGTTTGTTTTCTTTTAGTGGTTCAGTAAAAAATGGACATCACTATTGGCGTAAACAAGAATAACAGACAGGAATAAAAAAATACTGAATATTCAATCCCTTGTAACGTAGCCTCTACATATAGTAGTATACCTGAAAACGCTTTGGAATGTAGGTTGATTTTTGTTGTTGGTACTCGTATGTGAGAGCGAAAAACGCTACGATAATAAATCTAAACGCTTATCTGCGCTTCGTGTATATTGGCTTTGCATATGTTTGGGCCATAAAGATCTCGATTTTAAAACAATGTTGTTTTAGGTTTTCGCTTTTGAAATGCTGTTTGTTAAATCGAACTTTTGACCGTAATTTCAATAAATGAAGCCCGAGTGGTGCTTGACATGAAAGGATCAACCACATTGTGACATGAGAAGTAAAACAGATGCGTGTGCAGTGAATATAAGTTCCAACCACAAAACGGAAGAGACACGTAGGCCTTCAATCGTCAGATCGATGAGATTGCCGCATCATTGTAGATAGTCGTATTTGAATAATGTTCTTTTGTAAGGGTAAAAAACTTTTTATTTTCGTACTAGGTAGGTACCTTAGTCAAATAAGAAAATTATGTATGTCAAAAAAAGCAATACGAATCACTCAAAATCATAATGGAATTGGCAGAATTGCGGCAAATAGTCGCAAAAGCCCCGAAACAAAGAATAGTTTGTATGAAACTATTGAATCGCTGTCATACTTCGAAAAGTTGTTTTCTTTCTATCCGGTAGATGCCCTGCAAGGCGCTAAATGTATAGAAGGATACAGGGACGATTTAAATTAAATCGAATTTTCATAAGTAGTTAGTTTTTTTATTTTTACAAAACCCATACTAAGAACTCAAGTACCACGCAAGCAAAGCCGCGAGCAGAAGATAGTTTTGAAATAAAATAATTAATTTGTCGATCCAGCCACATCCAATTCCATACATCGGATAGATTGATTACTCATAATTGACGAAGTGCCCCGCAATCGCAAACAGCCCCCTCAACCAGTCCTGTGTTTGTTTTTGCATCGCTGCTTGACTAATCGAATATCAATAAAACTTTTGAAACTATCATGGTTATTAATACTAAAGTCATTTAAAACGGGATATTTACCATGATTTGATTTTTGAGTTATCCAATATTTCGGCACAGTTGCATGCGCCATGATCACGGATAACTCAAAAATCAAATCATGGTAAATATCCCGTTTTAAATGACTTTAGTAATCGAATATCATTATTTGTTTCGAGCAGCTGTATGGGTCTGGTTCCTGCAGGGTAACAGGAATTCCGAAAATCTCGATTTAAAACGGAAAAATACAACTAATGCATTTTGAGTCAACGTGTCGTGGATCAGAGCCTGATGAAAATTCTGTAGTAGACTAATCGAAACTGATATACTTATTAGTCCCTACAGTAATCACAAAAAACCATCACGACCGATGCCGGTCATTGAGGACGTTGACCTGTATCAAAGGGGTTCATAAAATAAAGATCACTGTGGAATATTATATTAAAAACTTGGCTGTTTTGCATCTTAATTACCTATTTTTGCGTCAGCTTAGATAAACGAGCCCGACTGCAGCTCAACACTTACGAGACGGTGAATGGGCCATTGAATCCTTCACGGGGTCTGTTCATTAGCGCGGACCTTTGTTCCCCCTGCGACGAGAACACAAATAAAACTTACTCATCCTGCATAAGACTTTATACCTTGAACGGTACTCACAGAGCTCAGTTTGCAATAGACTGTTTGTGATTCGAGGATCACATAGGTATTGCCGCGATAATTGGCCACAAAACGGCAAGTAGCAGACCAGTACCAATACCTATCTGTTTGTTTTAGCAGTTAATAGAATCCGTTTGTGGAGGAAGAGGTTAATTGACTAGAGTATTTGCTGCGCTGCGGATGTATTAGAGATCTGGCAAAATCACAAATTTTAACTCTAAGTAACTAATATGATAAACCTTGTTACGGGGTTTTGCAATGATTGTAGTAGGTACCTCGGTACTAACAAGTATTGGAGTTTTACGCTACCCTATCTCATTTGTGACCACGGCAGCATGTATGAAAACCTACCAGATACAATGTCAGGAAAGAAAATGTAAGTTAAGGTATAAACACGATACGAGTTTGTATCCGTGATTAATTTTCATTCTTGGTCAAATAAATGTATCATTAACTAGTTGTTGCCGGTTATTTATATCCCACGGGCATTGATTTATGGGATAAAAAGTAGCCAATGTTTTATTCTAGGCTTAGAACTACCGTTTTTAAATTACAGCCCGATTCTTTTAGTTTTTTTGGCATGAAGAAGTAACAATCATCCATACTTTCGCATTTAGTAATGATAAATATAATTCGATCCGATTGCACCATTTGCACATCCGTTTGCACATTTGGATCTTACCAAAAATATTTGGGTAATCCTTTCATTATCGAGCAAATAGAAGCTGTAATTTCAGTAAATGCCAATTTACTGAAATTCAGCACCAAAGCTTTGATCAACTCCATTCTGTTTATGATATGAACAGAATAAATCTGGAAATAAATTGACAGTGCAAACTCGTACAATATACATCAGGATAACCAAGCTACATAGATGCCTAAAGCGTCGAGTCTTGGCGAACTGTGCGTCCAAATCTCTATTTAAATAGGAAACATCTACTGCACCGTGCCAACAATTGAGAAAATAGGTATTAAAGAGCGAGCTCATTCTCTACGAGATGTTTAGCTGCTGACAATTGCTTTGTCGACGCTGGCTATCGATGATGTGCTAAGTGCAAACATAGGAATGGACAAACACGTAGTTACCTACCGTTCCGAAAAGAAATGCTTTACAAAATATGTACCTTGTTGCTCAGTATATCCTACTATATAATATTATAAACGTGGAAGTTTATGAGGATGTTTGTTGCTTTTTCACGCAAAAACTACAAAATGGATTTTGTTTTAAACTTCACAATAATATAGCTTACATATCAGAATAACACATGGGCTACAATTTATAAAGATATATTGTATATTATCCAAAATATCTAACACCACGCGGGTGAAACCGCGGGGCGCAGCTAGTATGCTATATAACTAATACTTAACTAATTAACCAAAATACTGAACAATTCACACAACATCATCCAGCCCCAAACTAAGCAGATTTTGTTTTATGTGTAAAATACTAATATTTATAACGACAAATCATTTAAAGTCATTCAAGTCGTTTGGAGTCTTTAAAATATTCTGAAAAGCAAAGATAAAATAAAAAACAGGGCATCGTTATCGTTATCCGTCTTATGCTAACTCATAACTGTATTGCCACGGCATTTTTTTTTTAAATTAAACTGGCATTAGTAAAACTGTAAATGGGCAAAAAGTTCCACGAACGTCCGTTACAATAACAATTGAAATCGATATATTAAGTCGTGCATTCCGTTTACCACATTCTACAGCAAACAAACTTCACAGAGTAAAGTACCTAGTGCACTGTGTTATGCTTTATATTTCTCCACACTCTGTGACCCAGCACAGGAAGCCAGATATTCAAATTCTTTCAACATTTCCCTAACAGAATCAAAAGAATCCAAGAAAAGTTTAAAGTTCCCGACGAAACGCTCAAATAAACTTGAAAAGTTGAAGAGAAAAATATTATTTCGCTTTATGAAATTACAGATGATCCAAAAGGAGTTGGTTTTCGTACCATACTTGGGATAAGTTTGAACAAAACGCTTGATGTCCACAAATAAACTTTTAGGCTTTTACACCCAAACAATTTCGTACAGAATATAGGGGTTTGACCTTTTAAATTGTATACTAATATTATAATGAGGAAAAATTTTATTGTTTGTTTGTTTGTATTGAATAGGCTCCGAAACTACTGAACTGATTAGAAAAATTATTTCACCGTTGGGAAGCTACACTATTCCCGAAGAACATAGGCTATATCATATTTTCAAAAAAATTAGGGATCCTTACTAAAACTCCAAAAACGTAACCCGAGGTGTTAGAAAATTACCTAAAAAATTCCTTACATCGCTTGCGCTGCGAAAACTATTGATGATAGAATAAAGTTACAAAAAATGTTGCAACAGCATAATTTTATATGACAACCGATGTGGCGCGGTGGGCGAAGGTCCGCCTGCGACACAGGAGGTTGCGGGTTCGATTCCCGCCTTGGAACAATTGTGTGTACGATCTGCAGATATTTGTTTCGGGTGTTCTGGTTGTTTTCTATGTATAATAAAAAATATCTATCTATGTAATGTATTGTATTATGTATATCAGTTATCTAGTACCCATAACACAAGCTCTGCTTACCTTGGGGCTAGATAATGCTGTGTGAATTGTCCAGCATTATTTATTTATTTATTATATATTATAGTTACGTCACAATAAGAGTTTTTTATTTTAAAAATTTACTTAAAATTCCGTCTCCAGAAAAGGCTCTTTATTTGTATCGTGGTATTAATCCTTGTCAACATAAATTACTTCATATTCAAGACTGCTTCAATACCTTTATATAAAATTCTGAATTATTCAATTCGGACATTCCATTCAAAAGATATCACGAGTTCAAAAACGTAAGTACTAGAAAAAAGTCGCGTGGCTCACTCCGCTCGACTAACTATAACTATGCGATATAGGCGTCACTGGGGTACGAGTACAGGAAGTCAATGTTAAGAAATGAACGGCCGCGAATAAATTATAAATAATAAAAACAATAAATACCCCTGCTAAGCCGGGAAGGGCCGCTTGTCTTACCTATATAAAACGATATCGATACTTATTTGGAACAATAAATATATCATCCAATTCCAAATGAATACGATTTATTGAACAGAACCACAAATATTATCCAATCAATATTATAAGGACTGACTATGGTTTGTTTCGTAGTCTCTGTTTGTAATTGTATTTATTTTGGTCTGATATATTAATTTAAACTTAAATATTACCGGGCATACTGCCTTTTGGTAACCGTAATTATTGTTAATAACTAAAATAATTATGTCTGTCTGCCAAAAGGCAGTATACCCGGAATGCTGGCAAAAGAAGCTTGGTAACTGTACTGTCCCACGCAAATGCAAACTACACGAAACTTTCACATGCCAGGAGAGCCTATTTTAATTCTCCAATACGTATGCGTGTTTCAGTAAGTAACTTTAATCGTTATTGGCTTAGCCATTACTTAAAGTTGAAGATTTTAAAAAGTAAGAGACTGCAAACGCTTCCGTCTATGTGATCCGTTTGCATCTTGCCAAGGCTCTATCCACTTCCACTTTAATGGCAAGATTCGATGATGGATGGCAGCTAATGCCCGAAAAGCCCTTACGTTATACTCAACAAACGGGAAATCAATCATTTAACATCTGGCTTTTGCACCAGCGGTCGGCTTTCGCCTTGACCCTTTCAATTGACGCTTTCCTTACCCTATAATTATTTAAGATCTTTATGCTTGGCCTTTTCCTGTAGTTTCCTTTCAGAAGTTTATATTTTTTAACAGTTATCTCATATTCATATTATTTATTGTAATTTCATGCATACAGGTAGTTTCTTAGGTGTAGTCTTAGTGGGTAGGTACACAATGCATAAAAACCCTGTCAGGGCACATCAATTTTTGGGTTCTTGTCAAATGTTAGCCTAAAATTCTAAACAATCATATTTATAAAATTAGTTAATATAGGAATGTCAAGGTTCATGTCGTGATTAGGTAGGTACTTACTAATTTAATCTGTAGGTGCTAGTATGTCAGCTAGTACATCTCGTAAATCAAATCAATTCTTGGGACACAAACAGAAGAAACAAAATGCATGCAGCATGAGCACTATTTGGCAAGACGGTCTTTGCTTAGGATAACATTTATGATACATGCATATTATGCTACTGAGGGTATCTTGTAATTACAAGTTTCCACTTCTTCACTCATCATCATCATCATCAGCCTATATTAGTCCACTGCTGGACATAGGCCTCCCCGAATGACCGCCATAGCGCCCTGTCTTCAGCTTGACGCATCCAGCATCTACCTGCAGTCGTTCGCAGGTCGTCATCCCACCTGGTCGGAGGGCGTCCTACACTACGTTTACCGAGTCGTGGTCTCCACTCAAGAACACGTTTGCCCCAGCGGCCGTCGGTTCTTCGCGAGATATGGCTGGCCCACTGCCACTTCAGCTTGCTAATTCTCAGAGCTATGTCGATAACTTTGGTTCTCTGTCGGATGTATTCGTTGCGAATCCTATCCTTCAGAAAAACTCCGAGCATAGCTCTTTCCATAGCTCGCTGAGCGACTTTGAACTGGTGGTGTGTCCACGTCTCAGCTCCGTAGGTCATAACGGGTAGGACGCACTGGTTGAAAACTTTCGTTTTCAAGCATTGCGGTATGGATGAAGAGAAGACTCTACGTAGTTTACCAAACGCTGCCCAGCCCAGCTGGATCCTCCTTTTGGCCTCCTTCTCGAAATTGTTTTTACCTACTTCTTCACTACTTATTACAAAACAAAGTTGCTTCCCGCGTAAAAATATACCTAGAGTCAAATGAGATATTTAATGTGCAAAAAGAGAAGTCTCGTGGCGAAACGGTGAACTAACATATTAACGCAACAAAAGTAGTACATTGGCACACGCGCGCCCTTTATTCCTAGGAGACGTCTTTTTTTTGCAGAGACTCTACTTGTCTATTCTTTCATCAGCACCATTACCTAATCTCTCGTCCTATGTGGTTAACTATTGTGATCCGACGGAATGGATAAAGCACTAAATGCTCTTTGTCCATTTCTTCTGCCAAAATAATCAATTTAAGGTGACAGATTATTCTGTCACACCAAACATATTAATTTTGCTTTAAAAATCATTTCGATCAATTTCAGTAGATCCATTTTGATATAAATCTTCTAAATTCATTTTATATTGCAAAGTGTGGAGAATCAACATTTTCCTAAGATGGCAATGATTACGAACATCATTTATTTAATAATTTTGCTATTTGGTACAGTACGGACAAAATAAAGCGGGGCGGGGGTAGACCAAAAAAAGTCTGTTAAAAAAAAGGGTTCGTCTCTAGCCTAGCTAGAGCTAGACTAGAGAGATCTTTTTTTTATTTATTATATTTTAGGGACTTTGAGTCATTTTCCTGCGTCTACTTATGGGTGCCCCCCTACTATCCCAGTTAAAAACCACTCAGTATACACATACATATATGCCAATTAAAATAATGAAGATGTCTAGGCCGTAGCCTTGGTTATATTTATAACACTCAATTGTTTAATTCTGTACCAATTCTATCTTATTGAAGGCAATATAACGGCTCCAACTGCAAATAGTCTTCGGTAATGTATGTACATAATAAGCTTAGAGCGTGTACACACGATCACTGTAATAGCCGTGAAATTTCAGTTTAGTTTTAGCAGACGTTAAGGCTCCTTCACATAATAATACCATGTTATGGCTGAGTGAGTCAACCGTAACAATGTTCTTCGAGAACAACGATACAATAAATAAATAAAAATAGCTGGATAATCCGCACAGCTACCCCCAAGCTAAGGATAAATATGCTAAAGGTACTAGATAACCCTGATAACCATGTATAGATAGATATGTTTATCATACATAGAAAACACCCAGAACGCCCAGAACAAATGTCTGCATCTCATATAAACATTTGTTCCAAGACATTTGCATTGATATTGTTTTACATCTGTCCCTGTAAAACAATATCAATGAAAATGTTTAGTTATCTTGCCTACGTTACTACGCAGTTTGCAAATCTACCAAAAAGATCCCTTGATTTTCATACTTTTGCTCAAGTTTGGTTCAGCTCTGCTTTGACTTTGTGTAGATCTAATTTTTTTTTACTTATTTTTATCTACAGATTTACTTTGTAGAAGTAGTACTACAAAGTAAATGTGAATAGGTGCCATAAAGATCTTCGTTATCTGAAGAAATGGACCAGCTTTATCTCGTGAATCGACAACCGCTGGGGAAAACATGTTCTGAGTGAAGCCCGCGACTCAGAAAAAACAGTGTAGCGGCTATCCACGCCCTCCGGCCAGGATGACGGTCGGAAAAAGACTGCAGGCAGATGCTGGATACGGCCAGTTGAAGACAGAGCTACAGGGCTAATATAGGCTGATGATGATGATGATGACGATGATGAACCTATTAACTAGCTTCCGGCGCGGCTTCACACGCGTTGTTCCAAGATTTAATAAACAGTAGCCTTTTTCCTTTCCCAGGACCACGTATTTCCTCGCCAAAGATCCGCCCAGCCGGTAGCCAAGCGTGAAAAGGTATCAGATAGACAGGTGAATTTGAAAAAAACATAATATAAGAAGACCTCGTATGTTCTAGTGGAAAGGTCCCCTAAAACAGTAACGTACTCGACAGCTCATCAAGTATCCGCAAGTATCGTTATCTCGGCTCGCACGGTGCCGTTACCGTTAACGCAAGCATTGTTTATAGTTTTATGCGCCCTATTATATATAATTTTATAGCATTAAACCTGTTATATCTGTTTAAAAGCGGTACTTAATATGAATATATACGATACGAACGATAACACAATCAGTCTCAAAATATTATTTATTCCGTTTATTTCATAAAAGAGATTTAACGGAAATCATATTTTATTCAAGTTAGCTATACCTACTAAAATGTTTTGCTCCTACAGTTTCCTAATTCCCTTGCCAACCTTAAACCGATTCTCTTTGAAAGTTTTCAATGGACAAAATCCACTCGAACACACACGTCGAATATCAGCGATAACCCACATACAAGAATCTATCAAATCCGAACAATTACAACCTCCCAGTAGCGTGACTACTACACCATTACAATTTCGAGCGGCGGGCGCCTGCCTCAGATTATCGACCTTACTCCCCCACGATAGAAGCCACCCTATTAATTATAAGCAATGTAGTACATTAAGTAGTCACGTCATGAAACACATTGGAGTTGAGCTTGTATTGTTCTCGTTATAAGCCCTTCTGCAAATCAGGAATTTGGAAGATGTTGCTAATTTTGGATTACTTTACATTAATCATTGAGCAATCAGGAGTTTCGCAGTCCGTATTTATTGGTATTATACAATTACATACATCCTGAATTAACAAACATACTAAACTGAATGTTTAGGCAAAGAGCCGCCGCCGGTTTCTTGAACGCAGATCAAACTTAAGGTTATTGCACAAACTTGCAACCGCATAACAAATGAGCAATCAAATATGGCCTAAACTCTTAATAATTATAGTAAGATAAATTTTACAAAGAGATACAGGCTTACGCAAGCTTTCGCAGCGCGCTATCTAAATAAACTTTTAGACATTTATGCGGTCACTGTAAAATGTACATTATTTAAAGTGTATGTTATGAGTTTTAGCCTATAACTTAGTTTACTTAGTTTAGTTTTAACTTAATATGTAGGTAATTATTTTTTATATTTTTTTTTTTTTTTTTTGTTATGTAAGTATAGGAAATAAGTTTATATTCTGAGAACTGTTTATTATAAGAGAGAACATATGTATGTTACACTGACTGTCTAGCTAATAAAAAAAATATCTTATAAAAAGTAAGTCCGTTTTTGGCCATAAGTTTAGATTTCAAGCATGTTTGTTATAATAATTAAGGGCTGTGGATTTTGTTAAATAAATAAATAAAATAATTTAATGTTAATTTTTGTGTTTTACGTCAATGGGGACGCCATTCTTTATTTTATTAAGAGATCGTACGTAAAGCAGAGCGATACATTCGAGGTATTTATAAACTAGATACTTTGATCCCATTTTTATGCAAACAATACCTCTAGTTACCCATTATTGAACAAATCCAGAACTTGTTATAGAATAGTAAAAGGCAAAGGCGAGAATTCATTGTTCAACGTATTGCTTTCCCGCTTGTATCAGAACATGCACATCATTAGATATAGAACTGTATGTGAATGTGATGTTTTATTTAACGAACTAGGTACAAACCTAGTTATGTTACTACTGTACTATGTAACGATGTTTATAATTGTCCTGTTCCGTCCGGGACACGTTACGTTTGCAGATATTTCTAAAATCATTGGCCCCTTGGCCACCTTGGTCCCCTACTTTAGGCAATAGCTAATCATTGCTGTTTTTTTTTTTCAAAATTAAACAAGAGTAGGTATCTTGAGGTTTTTATGTAAGAGTATAAGTGGATAACCTATTAAACTATTTAACTTCGCATGCAATTTTTTTTCATTTGTAAAACATCATACATTTTTAAAGATAAACGCTTCTTCCTATATATTTTTGTGTCATATGATACAGAACATACGTACAACATATGCGTATGAATGGCACATATAACACTAACATATACTAAAATAATGTATATAACACTCGGCAGTAATTCAGCTAAATTAATCTGAAAAAATATAGTTTTGGATGTTTCCACCAAGGTCTAGATCGTCCAATTTTATAGTATCTACATACTACAGACGTGTGTCAAAAGTGTCTAGCAAGAGTTTCTTCCGTTAAAGGATACTTAGTGACCATACTGTGACGATTCCATTCTCATAGTAAAGAGATTGGCTAGCAGAATTGGGCCCTGTCAACCTGTGTGCTAATGAAGCCATTCCTTAAAAGCCTTACAAGTAAATGCTTACCTACGAAAATGGAGTCTTATGTAAATGGCACGTTTTATTTCAGCCAATTACGACACTGCTCTAAAGAGCCCGAGATTTGGACAAAAATATTCTGCTGAAATGAGAATACGAGATAGGATTTTGATTATTCTTATCGCAATCAGCTGAAAATGTTTTTGTGTGGCAGAAGCGTGAAAATGTTATTACGTGGATAGTTGGTAAAACGTTCAAGCAAAGTCAATCGAGCTTAGTCTTTATTAAAATTGGAATTGGTTGATCTAACATTTTAATATCAATTCTGAGAGTTAAACCTTTAATTAATGTTTCTAACCTCGATTAATCGAACGATAATAGAGGCTTTGTGGTTAACAAGCTTACTCGTAATCTCACTAATTACTATAAGCGGATCAAAAGACTTCGCTTAGATCAGCGTACTCAGCTTGGAAATATTATCGTGGTTTTTCTATCGAATATCGCGGGAAATACTGAAATTTAGTTTCCTTCTGAAAGAACATGTCCAGTATTATTTTCCACGCGAAGAATTAACATTTTATTTATTTTATTATTAATAAATAAAATGTTAATTAACGTATTGTATTATGTATATCAGTTATATTGTACCCATAACACAAGCTCTGCTTAGCTCGGGGCTAGATAATTCTGTGTGAATTGTCCAGCATTATTTATTTATTTATAGTTTCTTTATTACAATGAACCCATTGTAAAATTTCATAAAATATAGATTTCTTTATAGTATAATGCTTAATTCCATGTTAAAACTATATGGTGAGAACCTGAAATTTGCTTTAGGTTTCAAAATAACCTGTAAATGCAAAGATTTCAAAGATCTCTCGTGTATAAAATGTTTTTTTTTTTTTTAAATTGGCACTGAGGGACATTACAAAATTTTTTTACCCGAGACGCCACCTTGTGTTTGAAACAGTAGACATTGATTTTGTTGAAATATTATATTCTAAAACCTGTATTATCTTAAGATGTTAATTTACCATACAAGCCTTTATCAAAATATTTTCTTAAACTTAAGAAAGAAAATAAATGAGATATCACAAATGCTGACTCTCCCGGGACCAGAAAGGGGAGTACGAGGTTAGATTACTGCTATATGATTATCAAACCTGCACTACTCGGCACGCTGATATTGATAGATAGAGCCTTTTGAAGAATCCTCACACGATGTGAGGATAATAATTGATAATATGCTTGCATGACGTATTTATGTTGGTGTACATTCAACACAGATTTTGTATTTTTTGTGTTGTACACAACAGGTATTTTTGTATTGTATTGAAGTACTGGTAAAGCCAGCAATAGCAGAAAAAATATATGGTTGATGTCTAAGTAGATTTATTTCATAAAACCTTATTGAAATTCGTTATAAACTGTGATCCCTTGTTCCTTGTTTCTGTCTTTGCTGTAATTTTCATCAGACATAACCAAAAATACGTTCATTTTACCGAGGGTTTATTCTTTTGATACCACTGAAATGTATTCGATTAAGTAAAAGAAATAAAAATAATAATTTGATGAGTCCCGAAAACATTTTGAATAAGTCCTCTTATTGCTCAAGAATCTCTGAAACCTATCTTCTTGCTATGCTACTGTTATTGGGAATTGGTACCTACTGGTGGTGATCCCAAAAAAGAAGCATTGTAACGAGGGGGCTAGACGGGGTAGCAGTAAAACACAACTCTTCGTCGAGACACGGTTTATTTAGACAAGGAACGCGGTTACAGGGGTTTGTCCCGAGTGGACGGGATGGCCACTTTAGCCAAACGGTTCGGTTGCCGAGTAATCCGAGTCTCACCTCTCCGTTAACTATAGTACCCAAAAACTACCAATACCAATATCCGTCCGAGTGATCCAGAATAATTGGTATGGAGGCCCTAAGATTGGATACAGAACTCCCAGAACAAAATGTTACAAAAGCATGTCATTCAAAGTCGTCCGTTCTCGTCAGCGCGATCTAGCGCTGGTTCACTTTTAGCAGCGACATCTAGTTAAGGAACGGCCCGATTTGTTTGCGCTTGGCTTGACTTCTAGTGCATTAGCATACATTTTCAATAACTGTAGTAGCTCGTAGCCCCGTAGCACAGTGCTACGGGGCTGTTACGTGGCTGCTACGCGGATCTACGGACCTCTACGTGGCGTCCGGCGCTACGCCAGTCGAACATTATTTATGTGACGGCTCGGGCACAGAGTACATCAACAGTACATCAACTCGTTAGTAATTGTAAGTAACATTATTTCAGTGCCATCCCAAAGCAAGATAAATAAGTTATTAAAAATCTAAAACAAAACCAGACTACAAAGTACGATAACATAATTATGTATTCCATTCATCTAAAATTTAAATCATTTTAAAATTACATTGTAGGAACATAGTTTTAGAAATTGTTTGCATGCCAATGTGTTTTGGTGAAGTATGTGAAACTACCTATTCTAATGTTTAAGACCTTGTTTTAAGACCATATTTCTTGCAATAAATGAATTGAATAAATTGAATAAATAAAACAAAAACAAATCAAATACAAAACACATGAGTTTTATACAAGGACCTAACTGGTATTTTTTCTTGGCAAAATTGCAGATAATTTTTGTTTTGGATTTGTAGCTTACTAATTCTTAACATAAACCCTACCACTTCTACTCACAGTGTCCTGGCAGCTAAACGGTTCAATTCCGTCGGAACATTAATCACGACTGTGCTTAGACTTGACTCCCGTGATCTACCTTTGCATTTAAACCTCCTGAAGCAAACGTTAGATTAGACAAATACGTCTTTTTGGATATAATTCGATTTCTTAGAAATACGTTAGAATTTTTTGAATGGATGGAAACAGGTGGCCGTGTTCTTATTGTTAGAATAAATCTCATTAATATTATAAAAGTGAAAGTTTGGATATTAAGATGGACGGATGATATTACAATTAAATAATATTTATAATATATAAAACTGGACAATCCACACAGCATCATCTAGCCCCAAGCTAAGCAGAGCTTGTTTTTTGGGTACTATATGATATATATAATACAATAGATTACGTAGATAGATGCAGATGCATCATCAGATTATTGATAGATATTTTTTATTATACATTCAAAGCGACCAGAACAACCGGAAAAAAATGCAGATCACGCACACAATTGTTCAGAGGCGGGAATCGAACCCGAAACCTCCTGCGTCGCAGGCAAACCTTCGCCCACCGTGCCACAGAGGTTGTCAAATAAAAATAACATATCTATCGAGTTTCTTACTTTTTCACGCCAAAACTACACAACTGAGCGGGACACAATTTTGCATATATGCTTTGCAGATAGCTTTAAGCCTGGTTTTTTATCAAACAGTTCCCATGGGAAATAAATAACCCACAACAGCTCTGCTTTGTATGTGGTCACACCTTTAGTTGCTGTTATGTGCGGCCCGTAGTCGCGCATTTACATCTTTGCACCGGATACGGCTGAGCGGTCGCGGCATCGAGCTGGATGATTTACGGTACTATTATACACTACTATTATCGGTAGTAAAACTAGCTCTATAGGTATAGTTAAATGCTGGGGCAGCTCGGCGTATTCCATGATCGATGGTTATATGCTACGATTTTGCATGGCATGCATTATAACCTACTAGCTACGCCCAGCGGTTTCATCCGCGTGGTGATAGATATTTTGGATGATATAGAATAAAATCTTTATGAATTGTAGTCTATGTGTTATTCTCATATGTAAGCTATTAATATTGTGAAGTTTCATCAAAATCCATTCAGTAGTTTTTGCGTGAAAGAGCAACAAACATCCTTACAAACTTTCGCGTTTATAATATTAGTATGATTTATGCGCAAATAAATCTCATAATTTTTTTTTAGTTTTTCCAGGTAACAGCTGGATGTTGTTTGCGCAGAGCCGGCTGTTGTGATAATTGTAAGTCAAGTCTTTGTCTTTTTGTGTGAAATGATGATGATAATCATTTCGCCAAGGTCTTGTCGTTCAGATAACGAACAAAATGTCCAACTCTCTGAGTGTCTTCAAAGGGCGTTAAATAAATAAATAAAATAAATAATGCTGGACAATTCACACAGCATTATCTAGCACCATGGTAAGCAGAGCTTGTGTTATGGGTACTAGATAACTGATATACATAATACAATACATTACATAGATAGATATTTTTTATTATACATAGAAAACGACCAGAACACCCGGAACAAATATCTGCAGATCGTACACACATTTGTTCCGAGGCGGGAATCGAACCCGCAACCTCATGCGTCGCAGGCGGACCTTCGTCCACCGCGCATCATCGGTCGTAGTTAAAATTCAGATGAGTGAATAAAATCAGATATTGTTAAAGAAATATTTAAGTATCTAAAACAGATACTTGCGAACGTAAAGCAAAAGCTGTAATAAATATTTCCAACTAAACCCACGTAAATGTGACACAGTGGACACAATAGAAAATAGAAATAGTTGTCGTGCAGCGTCGCAGTGAAACTTGTTATTGAAATAGAACAAAACGCGAACTAAATAGGTGTTGGGATATTGTCGAGTGCTCGCCACGCTACCACAGTGCCTTAAGGACAGCATGAACACCTTACCACTAATTGCAAACAACAACATCATCATCAGCCTATACTAGTCCACTGCTGGACATAGGCCTCCCCCAATGAGCGCCATAGCGCCCTGTCTTCGGCTTGACGCATCCAGCATCTACCTGCAGTCTTTCGCAGGTCGTCATCCCACCTGGTCGGAGGGCGTCCTACACTACGTTTACCGAGTCGTGGTCTCCACTCAAGAACACGTTTGCCCCAGCGGCCGTCGGTTCTTCGCGACGAAACAACAACAGTCAGTGTATAATTGCAACCAGTTATTTTGCAACAATTATTTTAGTAGGACAACTGCTACCAAAATAATTGAATTTAAAATCATGTAGCTCCATTTTTCGAGAGTCGAGAGTTACTTTTCGTAGAATGACAACCATCCCATCGTTTCTTACAAACTCGATGAAACAGACAGGGCAACAAATTACTCAAAATCATTCGCATAATCGAGTCCGTATGAAACTACCTCTATGTAGGATCCTGACATACTTATCCTTTCTGCAGTATCCGGTAGGGGCGCTGCAAGACGCTAAAGGTATTCAAAAAAAAACAAAAACCACATGAATGTATAAATGGTTATGCGTTATTATTATTATGTAAGTATATTTATGTAAAACTGTTCACCGAACATAATTTTTTTTATTTTTATGTTCGGTGCAAAAACAGTTTTTTTTCGTAAACTATGCAAAGCCTATAGTAAAATTAAAATTGAGTGCATTTATTCAGGCTTATTCAGGATTATTTAGGTTGTCCTTACATTATATCATTCAGCTGTTTTTCGAAAGCTGCTTGCGTTGGTCGGGGAGACAATGTAGCAACTTGCTACAACTTCAGGACCTAGCAAAAACTAATAATTATTAACACAGCATCTCACGACTCTACAACGGTATTGTGCCAAGTTTCAAATTAAAAATTACAAAATTAAATAATCTTCTCTATTAAAAAAAAAATTTTTCATAAAATAAAAGAAAGACCCTTTTACTACAAGGTACCTTCGTAGTTGATAATCACTTGTTTATTTCTTGGAGACTTATTAAATTTAGTGTTTACCAAAATCTAATAAAACCTAAGGTAAAAATT
Source organism: Eupithecia abbreviata (assembly GCA_943735965.1). Taxonomy (NCBI): domain Eukaryota; kingdom Metazoa; phylum Arthropoda; class Insecta; order Lepidoptera; family Geometridae; genus Eupithecia; species Eupithecia abbreviata. Next base: position 5,859,603 of record OX030977.1, on the reverse strand, counting down.
TAATTGGAAACTGCTTACCAAGTTATGTACCCTAAACCAGGGAGAAGCCCTATGTTCTGTAATGTTTGTCAGAAGTTGACAATTATAATTCAACTATGGTGAAAAATCAATACAAGCATTTACTTTAACTCAATTGAATAACACACGACATAGCTCTAAGAATTAGCAATCTGAAGTGGCAGTGGGCCGGCCATATCTCGCGAAGAACCGATGGCCGCTGGGATGGGGATGACGACCTGCGAAAGACTGCAGCTAGGTGCTGGATGCGGCAAGCTAGCTAGGCGCTATGGCGCTCATCGGGGGAGGCCTATGTATATCCAGCAGTGGACTGCTATAGGCTCATGATGATGATGATGCATTGAATAACAACGCAGACGTTCTGGTAACAAGAAAGATGTCAGAGGCTTAGTATAAGTTTTTCATTTTCTTCTCACTTTAACAATATCGACAAGTTAACTGAGATATATATTTTTTATTATACATAGAAAACGACTATCGACTATAGATCTGCAGATCGTACACACAATTGTTCCGAGGCGGTAATCGAACCCAGCAACCTCCTGCGTCGCAGGCGGACCTTCGCCCACCGCGCCACAACGGTCGTCAAAATTTTGAGAGATTTAGAGTAAATTGTTGCACATAATATGCAGTACGGGTGCCAATTTGGACAAGTAAGCGCCGCGCCACCACCGCTGACAGTAAACTGACACGGTATTTGCAAACTCATGCTAGCAGATGTACAATAGCTCGAACAAGTGCATTGACTAACACTCAATGTTGTATGTTTCCGTTTGATTGCGAGTGCCGCAAGCAAACAGCGCGTACACTCGGGCAGAGTCGGTAGGGGCAGCAAAGTATATTTTTTATTCTACTTGCCCTGTTATTAGATATGTGTGGGACAGATCTTGCAATTGTATTTTAGAAGTTATCCTCAACCAATTGAACTGAAATTTGACATACTAATTTGACGTACCATGCCATTGCACTGTCACCAAACCCAACCATTTTGGTACTAGATAGAAAAGCTAATTATTAAATACTAAAGATGTATTACTCACGAAGGCGCAGAGACAGTATTTATAGGTTTACACACTGTGTGACCCACCATACCTCTGGCCATACCCCTGGGGATAGGGTGGGACGGAACCATACCCCTATAGAGATGTGACTTCCACGTATCTTTGAAAGTATTTGATCAATTATCATTTATTTCGTAAATTACTAGAATAACACGTCACAATAGTATTCTAAAAAAAAATCAAAAAATTATACATAGCGGTATTATGTTATCTACGTATACAACAATCGTAAACAAATTTTGTGGTATACGAGTAAATACTCGTGTACCTTCAAAATCCTGATATTTTGTCTTTTACAGTTTTTAAGACACCATATTAATTTTCTATGGTTGTGCTACTGCATCACCGCGCTACGACACCCTTTGATTCAATACAACGTGCTTGCACTGGCCGACAGTCGGACTAAAAGATTGTGTCTGTGTATCGCACAATAGCCGAGAGCTGTTTGCTTCCCAGATGCAATTTGTAGGTTACTTACGTGGTTATTCTGTAACACTGAGTGATGATCTTGTAACGATTTCGACGAAGCTGACGACGATATAGCAGAACAGAGGTATCTTTTCGAAACTGTAGATAAATAATAAGTGTTGGTGAACAAAGTGCATTTTTTATAACGACTTCTTACGAATAGCCAATTTTTGTATTTGACCAATTTTTGTTGTTGACAGTACCTACTCATAGAAGTCACCTTCCTAGGTACCAATTACAAAATCTAATTTTCCAGCCTAGATTGAGTAGGATCCATAAGCCGCCTTCACCAACCTGAAGTTTCAGAAGCCTAGAGGCCAGCTATGGCACAATCAGTTTCCAAGTTTACTGGCTTATTGATTACTGGCTACTTACCTAGAGCTTAGCTCTACAAATGGTCTACCATAGACATTTATAAAAAGTGCAACAAGTGCAAGAAATTGGAGCCTTTTGTTTTGATACTGGTGGACAATGATATTACAATCATCGAAAAATAACAAGTCCCATATTCCACTCCTTCCAAAAAATAACATTTCAAAAAAATTCGTAATGTATCCAGCGCATGAAATAAAGTAAAAGTTCGTTATCGACGTGACCTTTTTGTAAAGAAATAAAAAAACTTCACCCTTTAAAAGCTTTAAATCTATTCGTAGCACACACGAAGCCTGTGGCCTGAAAGATATGGTATAAAGGAGTTCACGCTTATTGAAGTCAGTAATGGCCTCATTCCTTTGCATTCACAATAAGGCCTTCTATTACATTATGCGCCCGCTATAAATCAGATTCACCATTTTGCTTCCAGGTTTTCTGCTCTCAAAGATTCACTATCCGCATATGATTTATTTATGTATACATATATGTACATATGTATATTCACTCAGACAAGTGCAGAGCTACCCAAATTTGAATTACTTGAGTTTTCGTGTACATCATTTATGAAAGTCATTTAAAACGGGATATTTACCATGATTTGATTTTTGATTTTTTCCGTGATCATGGCGCATGAAACTGTGCCGAAATATTGGAAAACTCAAAAATCAAATCATGGTAAATATCCCGTTTTAAATGACTTTAGTGTTAATAACCATGATAGTTTCAGAAGTTTTATCAATTATGAAGAGTCAGATGAACAGATGAATACCATCCCAGCAGCCATCCTATTCCGAAGTAAGACTTTACATGTGATAAACAATAATATAAACTTTATTAAATTCTCAAGTTTATTGATCCCCTGATATTACCTACAAACGTTTCAAATATTACTAGTAGCTTATAAACAATCTGGCCAACTCATCGCTAAAGCTACTAATAAAGTTCCACTCGGCTGAATGAGCAAATTATCGGAAACAGATTGTGTACGATCCGAGAACGATTTATGATAAATGCGCGTAACAAATGTGCGCGATGTGTCATTCTGACGCATATCGCGGAGCGCGTGGCGCAAGTGCGAGCGACAAATAACTTTACAAACTCATGTTGAGTTTTTGTCAAGTTATTGTTTATTATAAAACTACGCAAGTTATAAAGAAACTGGTTCAAGGAACCAAACAATTAGTAATAACTAACTACGATTCAAAACATAATTAGCTAGTTTCTATATGTATATCTCATATTTTACTAGATGATTCTTGGTATCGGAGGAGTAGGCACTTACCTCGGCTTGACTGACAAACTTTAAATTATCATATCTTTCGGATTTTATAAACAGGCTTAATATTTATATAAAAGCAAGTTTTTGCATAAATGTGTAATTTTTGCACCAATTCACAGCAAGTGGAAAAAAACTGCCATGGCTGTGACACAGCCCCATCGTAAATAAGCAGCTTATGGCAGGTGTGTGATCGATGCGTTATCCCCTCGCAGGAGAGAGCATTACGCGGTATACCAAATAAGTGGCTCACCTTATATGATATTATACTTGCCATGTCATTTTCAGAATGTGATGGTACGAGTATTTCTATCCTCCAAACTCACTCAACAACGGTAACTGTCGTATCAAATAAACACGAGCTTATTTATTTTTTGCATTAGGTATTAAATTCAAATTGCAAATATTGTGTAACTTCTCTTCTAAGTTACGAATTGTAAAGTTTTAATACCCCCATTTCAAAGTCACTACTTCGTACTACTACTTGTAGAATGTAAGGTTTGGAGGTTCCGTGCTCATGTATTGTTATTATGAGGACAAAAATAATCTATATATATAAAAGAAAGTCGTGTTAGTTACACTATTTAGAACTCAAGAACGGCTGAACCGATTTAGCTGAAAATTGGTGGAGAGGTAGCTTAGAACCAGGAGTCTAACATAGGACTACTACTTTTTATCATGTAAACCATTTGTCACATAGATTTCCACGGGGGCGAAGCCGCGGGGCGCAGCTAGTAATTTATAACAATGAATATTAAAATTTAATATAAAATTAAGATTAATATAAAGGGAAGCGTAGTCACGACTGCATGTCATCCCCTGGGCGTAGAACATTTTATTCTCCGCAGCTCAGAAGGTTCTACGAAGATATGAAAAATAAATGACCAATTTACTGAGAAATGAGGTCAGCGTCGGGCTTCAATGCGAAACGTTTCAAATCTTAAACAGCAGAGCCGTTAAACTGGTCCAGTGAAGCTCTCACCTTTATGATCTCTTCTTCTAATCTCGGTAAGTGCTTCAACTCTTTATAGTCGCTATTGACATCAAACATCCTCGGAGATACAAAGGAGAGCAATTATTAATTTTACCGATACGAAATGGATTAAGTGACAGCCTATACTTTTGCTAGCAGTAGGTTATACTGTACAGCCTGTCACACCTGCGATAACTTTTGCTTTTAAAACAATAGTAGGAACTATTGTTTATATATCGTTTATATGTTCTAGATTAAAATTTCATATTACCTGTTACTTAGTTTCTAAATAACAGATACCGTTAAATAGGGCATGGGTAAGGATTAAACAAGGCTCTGAAGCTCGGGAGTTGATTTAAGCATTTCAAATTCATGTTCCATTCCAAACCAACAGCTGTGCGTCTAACTTCACAGACGGTTTAGTCGAAACTAAATTATATGGGATGAGAAACGTATTCATTGATATTGTATGTGATAGCTAGCGTGGATTTTCCATAAAAAAATATGTTTAAAACCTCGCCAAAAGACATTCTCCGCTCAATCTTCCGCTAATGAAGGCATGTCGAGCCTTTGACAGAAATTTACCCTAACCAGCTCGAAGCAAAGTACTCACTAGACATTATCGGTTTAATGGCGCCGTAGTAAGGGAATGTTATTTCATTAAAACAGTGAATAATGGAGGCGAGAATCGTCTCACAATGATGCCTCGTTACGGGCGTAGCGGAGAGCGGAACGGAGGAAAATAATGCTTTTGTGAATAAAGATTTGTTATTTGCCAAATCATGTGTTATATGAAGCTATGAAGCAACCAGTAAATATATTTTATGAATTTACATGCTTGACCTGAATTTGCATAAATGCAAAAATTTTGAAAGGTGCATTAATTTAAAATTTATTAAGGTTTATCATAAATAAATATTATAATAACATTAACAAATCAATAAAATTTTCAATTTCTGTCTAAAGAGTTCAAAATTTTTTAGGCATACATTTAAATGAACCAAAAATTAATTAAATTAATCGAATCAAAAAAAACCGTCTGTAGTATATTTGCAAAGTTGCAAAGCCTTCTCTACTCTTATTTGAACGTAGATATTTAATTAGCAAGCACTCTGATCTCTCAATTACGAATAGTAAAATAACATTATTCATTATTGTTCTGTTCATATGTATATATCTTATTCTTTATTCTTATTCATTAGCTCTGCCTTGGGCTGGATGAAAAGAATTGTCCTGCGTTAATAAGTGTGTATTTATTTAAAACGCTGTGCTATGCTATTAAGTCAGATGGCAGATCATATAGCCTTGAGTGTCGGAAGCGAGGGCGGGCGGCAGCGCGGGCGGGCGGCGACGTCGCGACAGGAAGACAACGCGCTTCCGCCACCGCATCCTCGCCGCTCGTCGACGCCGCATCCTCCCCAAGCCAGGCATTGAAAATACCATGATATCGAACGGTTTGCACATTGTTTGCGTTCTAACAAACAGTTATCAACCAGACTGTACGGAAAATTATGTTCTCTGTCTCTCCACTGTTTGTAGGAGAATCCTCACAAGCATTTGCTGCTTGTGAGGTTTGTCATCGACACTTTTTCAATATCTATGGAATCAAAAAAATACTTACGATATCGAACTATTACGACAGCAACTTTCGAGTACGAGCGAAATATAAAAACTTGCACTACGCACAATAATCGATATCGATATATCGATATTACCTTATCATCACGAAATACTTCTTCCAATTGAGTCAATCAGAACGTACAGAGAGAGTATTCTTCATATGCAATATCATGTGATCGTTGCTCGTATCTCTGACATAAAGTAGGTGTAAAATAGATAGAAATCACGCAATACAGGAAAAGTCCTGTTATGTCCTGACATGATCCTGACATGTCCTGTAAAGATTTTCGAACATGATTGAACATTCTATGTTGGCCTGATGTATTCTTATTTTTTGTTATGTTCGTCGATTTCTCCGTCAATTATGGATTCTTTTTTGACTCCATGTGTAATCAAAACATATTTTTTTTTTCCTAGTAATGTATAAATTGAAGTAATGTATAGAGAAAGATCCCGAAAAGGTCCCATAAAAATATATTCCCCAGGGATAATATTTTTTTTCCCGTGAAGCTTATAAAAGAACATAATTCTTTTGAAAAATCACAACTAGCTACAACAATTTTGGATAACGTTTCTTTCGCTTTTGTATAAAAGTTGATTTTGAGGTGGTCCCATAGTAACTGAAATGTTTGATTCTCAAGGAATTGATAATTATGTGCACCGTAAAATATATCTAAATCATCACTGGTAACAAATGGTTTCCATGGCAACGAGCGTAAACAAGAGGCATTTTCACATCCATGTGTCATCCATCACTCAATCAAACTAAATAAGACTCGAATTTTAACAAGATTTCACCTGCTGAAAACTTTTATCGTGTAAACTACTTGCTTCATCGCAGGCTTCCATATCAAATCCATTTAAACTATTTCGGATATTTAGTCGGTTTATAATTTTATAAACAAGTTATTTTATCATAACTAATTTCACACGAATCTGGTTATATAATCTTAAAGTTCAAAATGCTCAACAACACTAATTTTGGGAAATATGAAAAAGACATAGATTATGCTTTACATTTATAACAGCTTCTTTGGCTTTGACTTTACGTCACCCATGCGGACCAGATGACTAATACTCGAGCTCTCATACAAAGTCCGGTCTAAAGTCGGTGTTGTGAGTCACAACAATATTTATTGTAGTAGAGCACATTTCCAATTTAAACGTTGTAACTGTAATGAGAGTTATATTTGAAATAGTATTCAAAGAAATAGGAGGTCTGGTAATGAACTTGCTGCAGTTTAATAAAGCTAGCAAACTTTATCACAGAAATTAAACTTAATGTCTAATAATTATTGAGAATTGGTGCTTTGCCAAACGGTTATTGTATTATTATTTCTGATAACGAATAATAGGTTACAACTGCAACTGTGCAGTAAATGACGACGCAAAAGACGACCGATGTGGCGCGGTGGACGAAGGTCCGCCTGCGACGCAGGAGGTTGCGGGTTCGATTCCCGCCTCGGAACAATTGTGTGCACGATCTGCAGATAGTTGTTCCGGGTGTTCTGGTCGTTTTCTATGTATAATAAAAAATATCTATCTATGTAATGTATTGTATTATGTATATCAGTTATCTAGTACCCATAACACAAGCTCTGCTTACCATGGGGCTAGATAATGCTGTGTGAATTGTCCAGCATTATTTATTTATTATTTATTTATTTAAATTCATGAGTTCAAGGCTTTACAAATTAAGACCTCTAAGTTTATACTAGACAACTTAATCTACATTACAGTTGGGGTCGTAATAAACATTTGAAACACATAAAATAGTATATTACTATTATTCACAGTCTCACCAAAACTAATTTACATATTTTTGGAAATTATTTTTAACAGAAAAGGGAAAGTTGAATGAAATTACCCTAATGTAAAATAACCTTTGCTGAAAATATTAACTGAAACGGAAGTTAATGCATTATGCAGTTAAATGTAAATGAAAACTGCAAAATGTATCATTTTAAAATAATACCCGGCAGTAGCTTTGTTGAATTCTAATGGAAATATACACAAGTGTTTTCTTAAAAAATGCATTTACATTTTGTAGTTTATCTTTTTGGGCTGCTATGAGCTGCAGAAACATGCCCAAACCATCGCATACGACGTTTGCGTGACGCATTTGACATTATGTAGGTGCAAATCTGGCATCACAACAACACCCGTCCACGGCTGGACTGAGACCTCCCCTTATTATCGCCATAATGAACGGTTCTATCCAGCAGTTTACCGGCCTTCACCATAAATCATCCGTTCACCTCATGTTACTCTACCATGATTTTTTTAGCAATTATTTTTTCGGAGTGATTTAGTCAACCAATCGTGTCCAAATGTTACTCGCAATTGGCCAGAAAATTTCTTGCAATATTTGGGTGGCTTCGTCCCATAGCTCAGCTGGTCTTTTGTTTCAAAATATTGATGGTCCCCGGGAGGAATCACCCCTGCGCCGTTCGCGGTGAATTAATAAACTCGCAATGTAGTTCTGCTCTGTGCTCTGTTTTATCTCGGTATGTTAACGTTCTGCGTGAGTGTCGCAATATGTTTAAAATAACAAAGAGAGGATACACTATTCCGCATTGAAAGTACGCCATAACATATATATATAACATACGACTCATGCTTGTAGACGGTGAATTGACTTTTTTTTATTCAGTATTTTTGGATACAAAATTATATTGCTTTTGTAATGTTTGAAGATCATTAAAATAGCATTGGTTATTATAGCATTTATTATTTAGAAAAGATTTCAAATTTATTTATTGTATTTACACTGTTTTTTGTTTAGTTTTTCGGATATTATATATAAAATAATAATATTGCTAGACAATCCACACAGCAGCATCTAGCCCCAAGCTAAGCAGAGCTGAAATAAAAAAAAGGGCTTGTGTTATGGGTACTAGATGACTGTATACTTAATTAATTACACATCGGTCGTCTAATCCTAATACTTATTTTACAATCCCTCGGGAATTAAATTTATGTATTTCTAAAATGTAACATTTTTTAGGGGCCAACCTCAGGATCATTATTCTCCATACAATAATAAAATATTTTTCCTGTTCAGTTTATAATTGACGAACATAGAACCTCCTCCTCTTATGTTTTTTGTTACGTCGGTTAAAAGAGATTCTACTCTTCTTTAGAAAATAACAATTTGGCCTTCGTTAATTTAAGGTGAAAAAAAACTCACTCAATTCGTACGCACTAACAGAGTCATCATCATCATCAGCCTATAGCAGTCCACTGCTGGACATAGGCATCCCCCAATGAGCGCCATAGCGCCCTGTCTTCAGCTTGCCGCATCCAGCATCTACCTGCAGTCTTTCGCAGGTCGTCATCCCACCTGGTCGGAGGGCGTACTACACTACGTTTACCGAGTCGTGGTCTCCACTCAAGAACACGTTTGCCCCATCTGTTCTTCGCGAGATATGGCCGGCCCACTGCCACTTCAGCTTACTAATTCTTTGAGCTATGTCGATAACCTTGGTTCTCTGTCGGTTGTATTCGTTACGAATCCTATCCTTCAGAGAAACTCCGAGCATAGCTCTTTCCATAGCTCGCTGAGCGACTTTGAACTGGTGGACCAGCCCTATCGTGAGTGTCCACGTCTCAGCTCCGTAGGTCATAACTAACACTAACAGACACTAACAGAGTATTAAGCCTTAACCTAACCAATCCCCACAGCTAGCAAGATATCTACTGAAATAAAACGAGGCGACCGCAAATTTAACGCAAAATTATTGCATGCAAATATCGTACCTAAAGAATATTGCTTTCCACATAATGTAACAATATGTAAACTAGCAATATTGTTTACGATTTATTTTACCTGAATACCTGGTCCCAAACTCATCATGAAGCCTACCTTCCATAAACATATTTTTGGAGGTTTTTTTCTCACTAAATTTGAATTCATGGGAAAAGAAAGATTTATGTGAACCCTTCATTTGCATTATTCTGAGAACAACGCCCCAGGGCCTGCGCTGTAGATTTTACGAATGTGCACATACAGTATACATACTATAAGTACTTAGGTACCTTGTTGAGTTGTATAATAGAACCACTGAATAGATTGTCCTTATTTTTATTGGCATATTCCAGTTTCCATGAGTAGGGCGCTATGGCGCTCATAAGGGGCGGGTTATGTCCAGCAGTGGACTACTATAGGCTGATGCTGATTATGATGATTCCAGTTTCCCCCTGGCAATTCATTCAAAGGGGTAAATTAGCACAAAAGAATTTTTGTTTGGATAATTTGTAGTTGACGCATAATTTTGACATCATGCTTTTGCTTTTGATTAAGAATTTCACACAAATTATGTGCGTTCCACTTTGGTAAAATGGATTTTGGACGAACGTTCCGTCTGAAATTGCGCACACAGATTCAGCAGGCAACGCAAAGACAGATATTATGTATGTATATCAGATATTCTATGGTAAATTATCTCATAAAGTTTAAGAGTACCTTGTGCATGTGTGATTATCCGCAACGGTATTGACGATAGTATAAAGTAACTTGTAAGTAATAATCCGATACAGATCGGTAATGGTAATCAACATGAAATCACAACGGAGCTGTATGCACGGCTTGCGGTGAAGCACTCAAGCAGTCACGCCACACCACACGAAGCATAACCACGGCTGTAAATCTAGAGCTCTCATTTCATTGACTGTTAGGTCAAATAAACTTTGATATATGCGTGTCTCTCCGCCGTGGAGACTCACTTATTGCATACAATAGCCCGCGTGGGCCGTACACCAGTCCTTTAAACCACAGACGCGTAAAAATCGGCGAACCAGAAAATCGCAGGATTGTCTCGCACCACAAAAATGGCTTTGAAAATGAGAGATAATAAGTGACCATTGCTTACTCAACAGACACTCAACGGCCAACCGTTGACCAATGTGGTTTGTAATTTTCGTAGTTGACATGCTGTTGAATAGTTAAGTTATTAACTGCGTATCTTTCCTACCAGTATTAAGTTTAGTCTGATCTTGAAAGGCCTTTTCTTTTCACAGCCTTACATTTACAGTGGACAGCCTAAGAAATATTCTAAAAAAAAAAGCTCTGAAAAATCTCCCCGCGCAAATTAAATATCATTTTGGCGCCACGTGCTATGTTTTCTTTGAAAGGAAATTGGACAACAAGAGGCCACTTTCAGTTTTAAAAAAGTCAGTTGTAAAAATCAAATTATTTACGCAAATACTTAATTTTCCAGTTTCACTTCAAAATTTTGTAGGTAGGTACGTCCGTACCTACCTACAAAATTTTGAAGTGAAACTGAGAAAAATCAGTATTTGCGTAAATAATTTGATTTTTACAACAAAATCAAAACAATAATCTATAATATACAAAACCCAAAAAAAATAACAATACCAAAATTATTATTAACGTCGCATCGGTTCAGCTCAATACTTCCACGCGTTCCTGAGAAAAGGGGGTTGACAGACGGGCAGATGGACTACAAAGTGATAAGGGTTCCTTTTTTCCTTTTGAGGTACGGAACCCTAAAAACATACATACAGCCGAAAATAGCACATACTCCTTTTTTCTTTCTATTAAATAAAAGAAAAGTGGTTAAAATTTGTTACAATATTTCTCAAAACTTCCTTTATTTTATTCCTCACAACGAAACAATTTGAAAAAGCTCATTATGTATTGCTGTGTTTGCAGAATCACTAAGCTAGCTTAAAATTAGCTTATTCAAAGATCCAGGCCGATTCTCAAGAAAATATGTCCTGATGTGTCATGTGTGATGATATGTCCTGTCCTGAATCCTGACTGAAGGATTAAAAACGAGATTTTCCACGTCTCTCTCGAATATTGTTTGCTAATTTTTAACAAAGAGTCTTTCTAAGTTGTATTTATAAGATTGAAAAGTTAGCGATAAATTATACCGAACGGATCGGGCTGCAATTTTCATAGTTCTTGGCCTGGAATAAAATATAGGTAATTTATTATTAGGTCATTAATCAGTTCCCGTGGTATAGAAATATCTTTAAAACCTTTTTTTCCATAGAAACAAAGCGTGCGAAGCCGCGGGCAGAAACTAGTAATTGATAGATTTAGTCCTTAAGGGTCCGGCGACCCTCGCTCGCAAAAATCGCTCCGAATATCGCTGTCCCTGTTTAACCCTTGCGCCGCGCCCCATGCGAGCGCGATAGCAATATTAGCCGTTCAAAATCTGGTTTGTTCCGTAATACCAAAAATTATGACTGAAAACTTTTTGTATTCTTCACAAAGTATTAACTAGACAATATAAGCTATGTTCCTTAATAAATAACACGTAACATATTGTTGTTTTTAATACGAAACAAATAGGAAGAAAACTTGAACATTTTCGCATAAAAATGTGCAAAATGCTTGGCTTTCATTTAATTTTAGGTAAGTATTTGAAAAAAACTATTTAGGAACCTAGATAAATACTATTCAAATACAAATAATACAATATTATAGTGGTAATAATATGCTTGAATTGGAAATCATTTTGGTATTACGTTTATATGAAGAATTCGTCCCTCCGGAGGCCTCTTAAGAAGCCGCCGGTAGAAGCTAGCGTCTAATAATACTAACAACACGATTCTCTTGAAAAATCTTAACCCAGTTGATATCTCATTATTTTGTAGTGTACCACTAAATTTAAGTTGCCTAAATCCAACTCATGATAACTTTTAGACTTTTTCAGACGTGCAAAATCACTCCCTATCTTCAGTAAAACTGCTGCATCAGCCTTATTTATCCATATGAAATATTGATAGCCTTATCTAATGTCTATGTATGTTTATTATAATGTTTGTCATGTAGGTATTTAGTGTATTTGTTACCAATTATTTATTAAAGTGCCACCGTCTATATTGTTCGTTCATGTCCAGTCCATCCCCAGGTTGCCTGGAAGAGATCGCTCTCAGCGATAAGGCCGCCCTTTATACCTTTATTCTAAGTTTCTATCTCTGTATTGTTTTCTGTTTTTGTGTGGTGTAATAAAGGGTTTATTTTATTTATTTTTATGTTTACAATCTTAGGAAAACTTACAGCTAGATAAAGATTAGATACAAGAATATTTAACTTAAGGCCAATTAGAAGTTTCCACATACAATTTGAAAAAAAGCAGCAATTTAGAAAAAAAATTACAGAAAGTAGACCGAGTAGAGAGTGTTATCTATCTTTTAAATGTAACGAAACCTTTTGAGGTACATACCTTGGTTCGTTACTTATACATACATACTTACTAAAATAAACATAGACAGAAAGCCGAGAAAATCCAACATCCTGTCAATTTTCCATGAATAATGAAGGTACGTTCAGCGCGCTATTCTACGGCATACCGCCACCTCAGCATGAAAATGCTTAACTGGCGCAGCACATTGTGTTCTGAAATTTGTTTAACCTTTCACTAATATAAAATTATCGCCAAACGGTACGCAGCGGGCGTTGTGGCATAAACAATTATCTCCATTTCATTAATTCACTCTGGCAATTTCCACAGTTTGCGTGTTATCTCCTTAAGTAAGTAAGTAAGTATAATAAATGTGCCGTTCAATTTTATAAAAAAAAAAATCCTTTAGTTAATAATCGCTGAGACTTATTGCTTGCTTAACATTTGGGTCTTTATTGAGCTTAAGTTGAGCGTAGACTGTAATTGATGAAGATCGAATCATCCAAGTCTTATTTTCTTTTTGACGACCGATGTGGCGCGGTGGGCGAAGGTCCGCCTGCGACGCAGGAGGTTGCGGGTTCGATTCCCGCCTCGGAACAAATGTGTGTACGATCTTCAGATATATGTTTCGGGTGTTCTGGTCGTTTTCTACGTATAATAAAAAATATCTATCTATTTAATGTATTGTATTATGTATATCAGTTATCTAGTACCCATAACACAAGCTCTGCTTACCATGGGGCTAGATAATGCTGTGTGAATTGTCCAGTATTATTTATTTATTTATAATTAGAGCTGTCCGAATCAACGATTGTACTACCTACCGCAAATAGCTGCAGCTCAAATTGACAGATAATTAATAACTCGTTCTGGTGGTAGTTGGTCATTCCAGGGATGCTGGCCTGTGGCTGATCCCCGTCACACTGTTGTGGTCTAAAACAATTCGCTATCTTTGCCATAAATCCACTCGACGCGTCGAGCTTGTGGCCGGTATTATTGTACAAACAACTGTTTCACACATGTACATACAACTGTTTCACACATAATCATAAGTATTAATATAACGGGTATTTATCGCGTTTTTACCTTTTTTCCCGACGGTTCAACAGGTTTACACTCTGTCGTGGTCACGGGATGACGTTGTATTAATACTTATAATTATGTGTTCAGATCGCGTAAGTTTAAAAATATTAACTGTTTCACACGCCATCATCTGGCCTAAAACTGCATTTTTGCGCCATGAGTGTAATATTTTAGTGCTAGTAACCAGACATTATATTTGGCTAACGAACATGTTCGGATGAAATAAGACACGGTCGGGTGCTGGGATAAAAAAAATGAATATCCACTTTCTCTACCACGAGTTTTAGGCCAATGTACGGTTGCCTCACCGTGTTTTGTTTAGTTTTGTCTAGTGTCCGCACGAAGGTTTGTTAGTCTTGGTTTCGGCCGAAACTGACACCGGAGCGGAAGGTTCGGCTTCGGTTTCAACTGAAAGGATATTTTCGGTCGGACCCTAGTTTGAAGGTTCAGTTTCGGTATCAGCTGAAAATCTAGGTTCGGTCGGATACTAGTTTGGTCTTAATGTTTAATGGGATTTTCATAATAACATTCGTTATAAGCTACACTGGTGGACCAATGAATAATCGATTCAGTTAAATTAGATTGGATTGGATTGGACGGTGTGTAATGACGTAATGAGATTCCAATTGAAACAAAGATGCAATTATAATGCCGCTTCATGACACAATTATCGTTCGAATTAGAATGTCGCTATCAGGCGTACGAGTAAAAGGAATATTATATGAAGCCGTGACTTGTGATGGGATATTGATTTACATCTTTGGTGACGCAGCTGGTCCGACGCACCGGATTTTGTAGCATACAAATTACCTTATAAGCAATACCTTCTGATACTTTTCTTGATCGATTCGATCGATCGATAGATTTAACTAGTCATGTTTTTAAAAATACATTATAAATCAAGTCAAGTTTATTATTCTTTACACTTATGTTCGTAGAACACTAGAAATTATTAAAAAAATTTCTTAGGCTCATTTACAAGAATTAATCAAAACTTTTTTAAGATAAATACATATGCCTCTTTGAGTCTTATGACACGATAAAAAAAATATGTTATCGTGCCAAAAAAAGTACTCAAACATAGTATGTGTTCTATCTGTGTCTCGTACACCAGTTTAGCGATAAAACTCCGAGATGACATGTGCGTCTGCGTCGCCAACGCCGACGTAGACCCCTCGTACATAACGGTGGGGGATGCGTAACGCGGAAAGTACACTGAACCACAATTTAATTCGATCGCTAGTAAAAAAAAACATTCGATTTTTGTAACCACCCGGTCTCACAGGCAAAGGTATACGACACAAAAGACGGGTTAAGTCTGTCTCTCATTCTCAGGACATCTCTAAATGTTAGATAAAGGTAAGTCTAGTCAATATCTAAATCGAACAACAACCAATTGGCTTTCACCAAAAACGACTGTTAACCGATAAAACGATTTCAAAGAGTGATTTAATACGACCCTTTGAAAACGTTAAGAATTCTTATTTATTGAATTCATTATCGTAATGAATTCAAATGCTCGTCTAACGAGGTGCGGCCTAGTTCTGAATTATTGCTCACGGAATAACAAGTACCTTTCACGTAATAAATTCCACGATTCCTGAAATTACAAGGTTGGCTACAGCAATATTATTCGGCTGCGACTTTTAAATGCTGGAGTTCCAAAGTCGTTCATCGTAAGTTTGAGATTGGCCGATGGAAAATATGCTGCAAACTTTTTCGTCGGGCATATTCCTTCAGGCGCCATGGCCCGTAGCTAATGATATTACAGTCCTGTAACTACTGGTCAGTTTGAGTTCAGGAGTGCAAATTACTGTATCATAATGTGATTTCTATTGGTTAGGAACGAGTGGATACGGGGATTTATTATATAATTTGACAGAATTCCAAGCGCTGCCTTGCAAACATCTGCTCCCGCTACCTAGATTAAGCCTTAGTAATGAAGTTCTGAAAGTTAAGCAGTATTGCTAGCATGTTTGCGTATACCTTCGTAGGCCTAGCAAATTGGCTAGTTGGTCGATTTGGAGAGCCTGTAAGTTGCGATACTAGGAGTGCCCCGCGAAGTGGTCTCACGCCCGCGCTCTACAGCCTTATTGCCAAACTTTCCTCCGAATATTATCATAGCCGACATTGACACATACGTAGCTCATATTAAAGTTGATAATCGAACACACTTATAAACGTATCTCGCTCAAAATTTCACGAACCTCTGGATTATCGGTTTAGAAACCCGGCTCACTTTCATTCTCAGTACAAATTGCCACTCCCTTGTTGGGTACCATTGTGTTTCTTATACATTACCTAGATACTAAGACCTACAAATGTACACAAAGATGCAATAAAATAAATATAAAATAGGAAATAACTGTTTCTAAGAAATTATTAATTCCGTCATTAGGTCTTCATTCACTCACCATTCAAAAATTAAGGAACTTCATAGTTGTGCATAAACCAAACAGCAAATAAGGGAGTGGACGAGCTATAACGTAGCTATGACGTGAAGGGAAATGATAAACCGGCCATCATCAAAGTATCCAAACTTTATGATTTATAGTTTTAACCTACCTACCACCCCGTCTAGAATAAAATGTCTTAGATTTTGCCACGCGTGCAAGCCACTTGTGTACACAAACAAAATATAGCTGGGGGTCGTCGTAGCAAAAAAAAATTACAATTTTTTAGTAAACCATAAACCCTAACTTTTGATATAACTTTGAAATGATTCCAAGAAAAAACCTCTGAGTAAAAGTTGTTTGAAATTTCGATTAGTGTCATCTTTGCGATTTTTTTTTATCGAGAAAATGATTTTTATTCACGTTTCTATCTTTACAAATTTTTTGAATATATTTTCAATTTTTATAAAATATATTTATTTCGTTCATCATTTACATTTTGGTAGAGATACAGTTGTTTAAAAAACCTAAAATTGGAACTACCTCGCCTTAAAAACGCTATAAAAAAATAACAAAGAAAAACAAAAAAAAATAACACATTTTCCGTCGATAAAAAAAGGCGTAGTTTCTTTCATTACAGTTTGTGCACTTTATGCAGACTCACACTGTATAGGTACGTAAGTACATACATACATACTTCTGGAGTGCCAGTATATATAGAGCGAGACCAGCTTTATAATAATCTTCTCTGTTATTTTGTTATGATGAAATCCAGGTATCTTTTTCTATGAAGTATTGAAATAAAACTGTTCAAAGATATTTCACATGAACCGGGATCAGCGGCGGTAGGTAATCCGCTCGTAAAAGCCAAATGAAAACGAACCGTTATTTATTTAAAAGTCCGTCCTAAATTCAGCTCGGTGTTATTGTAATCGCCTAAAGTACGAGTCATCTATCAATCAATCGCCAATACACGCAAACGTACATTGATCCGTGTTATTTGAACGTGTTATAAACCATTTATTTGCGCTAGACGATTTGAGTTTTTGTCGAATGGTATCGTATCGTACCTAGGTTGAGTGAGTTTGGTACTCAACCGTATTATCTGATAGGATAGATAGATGATACGTTTATAAGGTAACTGGAAGTAGGTACTGACCTACAAGTGACAGGTCTAGCAGTTAATGATCTGTCAATGAGATGCTCACCAAAGGATACGAACGGAACGATACGAATAACAAGATTTACTTACCAGTGAAGCTTTGAACGTGACGCGTCGTAACTGGGCTCATTGTCCAGCGACGCGCGCGCCCTCTGCCGAGTTATAACGAGGGCCAGCCTCTCAACATCGCTCTCAATATTCAACTCTTCAACAGCTTCAGCTTACAAATCAAAAACTAACAGCAAAAAGTTTCACCGTACCATTGCTTTACAGTATTATATGTACTTTAACTTACAGCATTATTCTGAACCATAACGAAGATGATTCTATGATTTTTCCATGAGAAAGTATTAAAATTGTATATAAAGTGAAAATGTTAAGCAACAATTATAAATCGAATAAGAATAGAATAGTAAACTTTTATTAGCACACACAAAAAAGACAAAAGTACATTAAAAAAACACATTAAGCTAAATAAGATATAACACTAAAACTAAAAACTAAAATATAAACAATAGAAAAAAAGTATAAAACTAATACTAAAACTAAAAGATAAACAATAGAAAATAAGTAAAAATAACGTAGCCTGTCCTCAGTGCGCGCTGATTAGGTCCAGCCTCAGCTTAATGTCGCTTTTTTTTTTTTTATTTAGCCTGTTTCGTCCCACTGCTTGCATGTCGCTTAATGACGCAATAAGACATTTCATCATCAAAATCGATTGGCATAATAAACCGAATCGGTCTAAAATTAGATCATGACAATTTGATTGTCAGTCGAACTACCAATCAGCAAGTAAGAGAGTGGAATAACTATCGTTTTAAGCGGTCTATACACGGTTGATACAAAAAACCTCTTCGTGTCGTTTTCCTCGTAAATATTTTACGAGGCAATATTTAGGAAATATCAATAAAGTTAGCACAACGTTCCTACGCCGCTCTAAAGGTAATATTATTTTATGTCTTTCTACTTTCCGAATTCCAAAAAATAAAATTAAACAGATGTCAATAAAATGTTGCCAATTGGGTCAAGCAAGATAGCAGGAAAGGCAGAATTACGGATTCGTAGCTTATTGTTAGTCGTGTGTGGGCTTTGTAAAAATGAATCGCTACATTTTACAAAGCTGTTGATAGATATCGTAGGTAAGTACTACCATTCATGCTTTTATTTAAAATGAATTTAATCCTCACCTACCTACGACTATCAAAAAGCTACAAATCCGTAATTCTGCCTTTCCTGCGATGCTGCTTGACCGAATTGGCAACATTTTATTGCCATCTGTTTAATTTTAATTTTGTTTTTGTGGTTTTACGATATTTCTGTATGGAGAAGTAATGCGTCAAGATGAAAGGGAGATTAGTAGCGTGTTGTAAAAGTGTATGTTTACGATGGATGTCATTCATGTTCCGGCGATGGACGGAAATAGCCGAGGTCGACGACTCATGCGCACGCTCTGAAAGGAACTAAACGTACAGAAGGGAAGACTCTTCAATAACATTTCAGAGTGTTTACTGAAGTTCATAAAAGTAAAATAAGTGAACACAACTGACCTCGCTTTAACGCGGTGCAAACACTGGTAGTGTATTCAATTTTACAAAATTGTTTTCTTGGGTGGTTGATGTGGATGTGGTTGTGTGAGATGTGGTTTCCTTTCTAAGCTCTTATAAACGCACTTACGAGAAGAGAAGTAGCAATAAACTTAACCTGGTGCCTAATAACGCGGTTGCTGGCTGAGTGCATCAAATAACCCTGTGACTGCATTTTCGATGCGAAGCGGAAGCGAGAGCGCCAGCGGAATTACTTACTTCCCCGCGAGACGCGGGTACATAGAAACACTTGAAAAATTAATTTCGAGTGTTTCTATGTGGTTGAATGACGACACTCTTTAAAGCACAGACCTAGAATTTTCAAAAAGCCTAAAGCTATTTAAGTAATATCAGTATTTGGAATTCTTCATGGTTAGCAATGTTTTATAGAACTTCGCTCTCTCATTTGGCGAAGAAATTAAAGCACACGACTCATGTGCTTTGATTTCTTACGAGGGATGAAAGTTAACGTGTCACTTGAGTACTTTGGTCCTCAAGTGACACGTATAATCACAGTTAGACCTCTATCTATGATCGCAGTACTATACAGTATACAGTGTAATTAAAGTGGTACTCCTGAAGAAGCTGCACTGTGCGTCGCTGCCGCCGGTATTGCGCGTGCGACGCATCTAGTTTTATTGGACGCCGAGGTGTTAGTCAGCCTATTGATGGCCTGATAGCTACTTGTCTCTCACGAGATTAATTCATTTAAATTAAGTGTGATCGTACTTTTTGTAGCGTAAGGTGGCGGCGCGTCCCAATTATTGGCGTCAACCGTACGGGCGAACGATGCGATTTCGATGGACAACGAGGAAAAACACTACATATATTCAGAATGTCTTTATTGAAGCATGCAAGTTATCGCACCAACACTGGTAATGCTTAATAATAATCGTACGACGGGTTTGATCGTGCGATCGCGCAAAAAATCACGGTAATTTGACACGCGACATCGTACGTGTACCTCTGACATAAACACTGACTGGGTTCTGACATCTCGCATCTCAAACACCACCCGTTATATGCGAGTTGTATTCTACAATTCTCCATAGGTTGTAGACTTTTTTATACCTAATAGTGAAATGTGAACATCCGTAGGTAAGGAAATTAATTTAGCCGCACCCCTGTGTGATGCCGCTTTGTAAATATTTAGTTTTTTTTAGATATAATTAGTATAAGATGTAATGAGATATAATTCTTTTTATGAAGTAGTTTCTACGGAATTGATATTCTCACACCAATAGCACCAAGTCCCTTAAATGATTAAGAATAGAAAGATGAGTAGGTTTCACAGATTACCTAAATTTAGTCCCGCAACGTGAACCAAACCCGTCACCTTCCGCAAGCGATAAGCGATAAACATTTCATAACTAGGGCACTACACCACTAATCGTGGGAATATGATATTCTCGTTATAATTGCATGTTCCTCGCTCCACGTGTTCCGCACACGAATATACCAAAACGATGAAACATTACATACGTCGAGTTACGTTACGTACGAGCCACACCACTTGTGTAAATAACGCGCGCTGACGCGATTAACTACCGGTGTAAATACTACTACTAGTATAGGTACTAAGAGCGCGATCTACCGCACTTAGGTTGCTGCGTTACCTGTAACTAGTGTAGATATAATATTGTTTTTATGTGAACCACCACCTAAAAAAATTGTGTATGTTTTTGTGCGTGGTGATAATAATAACACATACAATTTACATTATGGAATATTAAAATCTATCCAAAAAAAAAACGGCTTCAACGTAACCTGACCCCGCATCCTTTCCTCGATTTTTATTTGAGAAGACATCATCATCATCATTTCAGAGGATGTGTGTCAGCGAACAACATTTCTTATACACATTTCATAGAAAACACCAAGAACACCCGTAACAAATATTGGCAGATTGTACAAATATTTGTTCCTCCTGCCCCGACCTTCACCCACTGCGCCACATAGGTTGTCAATCGCTTGATAATTCTATTGTGTCGAGAGAAATAGCCCAAATTATACTGCCGTCTGCTATGCATGTTTGTCACGTTTAATTAATTAATTATAATTCGAGTGTGGCCACCACTCTGACACATTGACAGCAAATAGACAACAGCGCAGCTACTAGTATGCAGTCTTGTCATTTAATATAAATACTTTTTAAAACAATATTTTATTGTTTAATTCAGTCCAAACTCGATAACGTTAGGTACCTACGGTTGCCGCGTTTTGCTAGTAGTTTATATGGCCACCCTCCAGCTCCAATTTTTTTGACACGCGTGTCCATCTGTAGTGTCTTTCATCAAAGGTAAAATGTCAAAAGGTTTTATTCTGAGACGATACCATTGTTATGGGAATCAATTAAATTAATGGAATTCGGTTCCAGGATTCTGGTTTGTTCATCATCTTTCTAGATGATGATGACCAGACCAGCCCTTTGATCCTCTAAAGGTTTGCTTAGATAGACAAATCCAACGAACCCAAACTCGACAGGGCCAAAGATTTAGGTAATGTTACTTCGTAACACATACCTTAGTTGCTCGTTTTTACCAATCAACTTTGAGCCTCATACTTATACAGTTAAAACTGTAGGTATATTACTCAAACTGAGCGCCAGTGATCGGTAGCATTGCATTGTCACCGAACTACATAAGTACCGAATTTCAGCTCAATCGATTGAGGGTGACTGGTATAAAATTTAGTTTTAAGATTTTTCTCATCCATGTAATTCGGTTACTCGATTGTATCGATCGATATCTCAGGGATCCGAGCATCGTCTAATTTGGATCACGATGATGGTTCCATACTATCGTCAAACCAAACTCGGCGTTCGCCTGTGAACGCCGAGTTCGGTTCACAGCTTCACAAGCGGCAGGCAGATGGAGCACCTTACCGAAGTGGACATTTTGTTTGGTTTTTTAGGTATTGTTGTTGTTTTTAATTGTGATCCTAGGAACTGCCGAACAAATCAAAAGCAGGGTTTCCGTGGTAAGTTCCAGAGTGGTTTTTATTCCCGCTTCCGGCTGGTAGCGTGCGCATCGCTCTGACGTCATCGATGGAGCGCGTGGCAGCCACTCCACAGCAAATTGCTGCAAGTTAATCGCTGCACTAAGCTTGGTGAATAAACTCCTAACTATTATTATCGGAAGGAATGAAAGGAAGAAGCAAACATATTTTTTTGTACCGAACAATAATAATTACAGCTTATTTTTTTATGTGAGCTGGCACTGACGATTGAAGTAAAGAACAGAACGTTTTAGAACCTTTTCAGACGCGTAAAGGTAGAATGCTCAGAAATACACATTTGACACGTGACTCTAAGACATTTATGTATACAAAACTGCCGAATACCTTAGCCGCTAGCCAAAATCGATGTTAGTAAGCAAACGCCCATACATTACATTACCTAAAATTCTCTGTTGGCTCAGCGCGTAGGTATGTTTATACACAATTCACATACCAGTCGATTTGAGATCCTTCTTTCAATAAATATATACAATTATATCTGAAACTCGACGCCAAGCAAGTGAGTTTTAGTTATTTGTGTCGTTTTTTATTTAAAAACATTAAACACAAAGTTTAGCTTGTTTATACTAATAATATACCTTCTCGTTTTATATTTCCGTCACTTGGTCAGCAAAAGAAACGTTTCCTCAAATTGATTCAATGATCAAAACAGTTTTCTTCCTTGTAAGTCCCTTAAAACCATCAAAGTGAGTTAGGTAATTATTTAGTCCCCTGTTCCCAGGAATATTCCAAAATACCAGGAAAATATACCTTCAAATAAACAAAACACCGTACACAATAACTCATTTTTCCTTAATAAAAACAAAACATCTTTTAGTAACTACAGCTCTCTCATAATCTTTCGCCACATCAAAACGAGGTAAAAGTTATTTACTCTGTTACGTCCATTTACTAGATGCTGAGAAAGACGGATAAGTTAAATCAGAAAAAAGAAAATCAGAAAAGACACGCATTGTTGTCGACGACCTATGTGGCGCGGCGAACGAAAGTCCACCTACGACGCAGGAAGTTGAGGACTCGATTCTCGCCTTGGGACTAATGTTTGTACAATCTGATGCTTGTTCCGGATGTTCTGGGTGATTTTATTTATGAAAAAAAAAAAAAGTCAAAGTATATGTAGATTTTCCAGCTTTTTAAAATAAAATTTACCTGGGTAATAAGGTGGTAAGAAGAAAATGTTAAAGATGTTGCTACGTTGCCTACGCTTTAACTGCGTATGTTGCCTACGGTTTAACCAACATTTTTAATAACCCCAAGATTTCATCAATATAACTCTTTCGCCAACGACTACTTCGGAAGACGGCACATAATATTGCTAAAAATACTTTTACTTTATGATTATTCTTGTTGACAACAATCAAACAAACTGTAGGGAGATTTTAAGATGGACTGACGACAGTCCCAAGTAGTCGAATATTTGAGACAGTGTATGGGAACTATGTCCACCCGTGGACGTGTGTAGGCTTATAATAATGATGATTTATGTTTGCCGGACAAGTGTTTGGTAGATTTCTGTTCCGGCAAATCAGGGTATGTTTCAACCCTTTAGCAGGGTTTTGCTCGTTGCCGCCGCTAACGGCTAAACTTCGCTTGTTTACGATACGAGCCGCCCTAATTTGGGCCCAGAATTGAATCTTGCAAATCAGGCTTTCACGGAACTAGGAATGAGGAAAGTGGAGAGGGGTTGAGCCGAAAATACATCATGCTCTTAGTTAGAGATCCATTCTGCGATTCGAATAGGATTTAGCCAATGTACCTACCTACACTTGACCTTTTAGGTACATACATTAGGTAAAAGTTTATCCAAGCATTGCAAGTGTTGTTTAGTTTACCTCTGATTTTGAAAAAAAAGGTTACAATTTTATAAATTGATTTCAATAAAGTCGAGAGAGGATTACTTGTAGAACGGAGATTTTATTTCTGTGAATTTATGTCTTTTAAGAGAAATACAATAAATGCAAAAACGTATGATTGCGTCAAGCAAACTGTACAGAAATCTGGTCACCTTGCTGGGGACGCGCCGATACTAGAATAACATCATAAAATTACGGCGTCCTTTTGGTAGTCTTTACAAACTCCACCACTTCTTCAATGGTAATCGCCCGGAAAATTGGGGTACCCCAATAAAACTTGTCCGAATCCTACGGTATTCCACGTGGCTTGTTGGCGTGTGACGTCACGAATGATGGAGCATTACATTCTCCATTTCCTCCTTAATTCCGGCGGCGCGATAACGTCGCTTTGATTTTAATATGTCGTGGCGTGACGAGGCTGGAGTCACGCGACTACAACCAGTTTCAGTTGTATTGCGTGTGGGTACCTATTAGGAAAGTACAACGAAAGCAATGTTATTTGAAGCCAGCTTCAGCCCGCAGTTGTGTTTATGTGGTACCCAGACACCAGATACCGGCCGTGTCGGTCTGTCACCCCGTCGTCGTCCCTGCTGGAATATAATAGTGAAGGAAAAGAGAGAAAACCTGTGTTTGAGCGCACACTAGTGTGTTTACTATACTTAATATGTCCTGTAACACGGCTTGTCTCCGTCAAGACAGGCCGCAGGCCGTGGCCCAAATTCGGCTAAGGTAGATATCATTATCATCATCATCACCCCAACAAACACATACAACGTAGCCTAATAAGTAGTTTTCTTAGTATGATAATAAACCTACCTATCAGTGAAAACTATTGCTGAAGTACGCTTACCTCTCGCTTAGGTAATTATATAAGTACATTTTTCTGCAAGACGTGAACAATTTTAACTTAGGTATAATAGCGAGTCACAACGAATACGAAAATTGCTAGGTAGGTACATAATGTAAAACGAATAAAAATAAAATATAGGAATATGTTTGGCGCCGGCAAGTCACAGCATCGGCATACGTGACGTCTCGCATTCCTAGGGGACTTGTTCAAATTGAACGAATTAAAGCCAATTCTCGGAACAATTGTCTCGTTTTATCATGCTTTTATTAACCAGTGTAAAGTACCTAACACGTAGAAATTGTTTGAATCCTACATCCTACACAACCAGGCAGCTTAACCAACTTATAAGGTAGCTTACCCTAGCCCAGCCTATCTAGGCTAATATTTTAGGTTAGGTAGGTACCTACTTGGTCCAAATGCTTTCTTAAATTGATACAAAAATTCTCTTATTAGAATCAAAGAATTCAGAAAACACTATTCAACAAAAAGTAAGTAATTTTAACTGCGCTTGGCAAGAAACTACAAAGATCAAGAACTCAGGGCTTCATTTAGGTCAGACAGAAGTTTCGTTATCCCCTATGAAACTACTTAGAATCGATAATGAGACATGTATCTAGGATCAAAGGGTTCAATTTTCTACAAGTTTCGGGTGTCTGTCAGATAGCAGTGCTGGTGTTCTATTATTCATAGAGGGTCGGATACGCAAAGAATGTCGCTGCGAAATTTTTCCAATCACGCACTCCTAAAAGAAAGTTGATACGCTCTATCGTAGAAAATATCTGAGCAAAGTATATTTTAGTTGCATATTAATCGAAAATGTCTTTGCACAGCAGTGGGTCAAATCAGGCTAATAAAAATACAATAAAAAACATATGTGATAATTTAATATTACCTACCATCTGCCCATGGCTTCCCACGCGCCATCCATATAGGTACAAAAAGTTACCTAATTTATGTCCTGAAATGGAAATAAACAGAGCAATTATCGCGTCAGTTTTTAGATATTCGCATGAATTTCTTTCTATTGAATGAAAAAATACCATGATAAAGACCGGATGGATGGTTTGAACAAAGGACGTGCGTCCAGTTTCAAAAAAGTTGCAGGCCGTGGATAACTAAGACTGTCAGATTGCATGTCAATTTTACCAGTAGTTCAGGTTCAGGTTCAGGTGGGGGTACTCCATTTTCCGCATTTGGACTCCAGTTGGTCCTTTATGCGTAGAGTTTGCTAGCATAGCCAGCCTAGCTCCGTCCAGAAGCGCAGAATCTTCCTGGGGTCTTCACAGGCTTCGCGGAGCGACCTCGGCAAGTTGAGGATTTCTATACGTTGTTCTAGTACTCCTTCGCATTCCAGGATTACGTGGGAGACTGTTTCGTCGTTGCTGAGGCATCCTCTACAGAGAGGGCTATCCGTCGCTCCGATGGTGAATAAATGTTTGTTTAGTGGACAGTGTCCTGTTAGTGTTCCCACAAGGACACGTAGGTCCGATCTATTCAGATTTAGTAGGCGTTTTGTTAGCTTCGGTGATGTTGATGGGAGTGCCGTCCTTGCTTGTCTGCAATTGATTTGGCTAGTCCATCGTTCGTTATGTGTATTTCTAGTTCTGAGCTTGGTCCATGTCTGGAGCAGAGAAAATGGCAGGGGTAGGAATGGCGGTGGTCCTTCTATGGTTGTCGCCGATCCTCTCCGTGCCAGTTCGTCCGCAGCATCATTTCCTAGCGATCCACTATGTCCTTTGATCCATTGTAGGATGATCCAGTTTTCAGTGGATATCCTTTCCAGAGCAGAGTGACATTCGTAAACGAGCTTGGAGCTACAGCTGTTTCCTTCCAAGGCTCTGAGTATGGCTGCGCTGTCAGAGAGGATGCGTACACGTTGGTCTTTGATTCCTCTCTTCTGTACGGCTGTCGCTGCCTGTGTTATTGCTACGCATTCGCATTGGAATATAGAGCTATGCGTTCCTAGCGTTATTGATATGTTAATGTTGAGGTCCAGTGAGTGAACCCCGGCACCCGTACCGGTTTCGGTTTTGGAGCCATCTGTGTAGATTCTGACTTCGTGGGTACCTGATTCATCTTTTTGGTCCTCGTATAGTTGTA
The DNA here is from genome assembly GCA_943735965.1 of Eupithecia abbreviata. NCBI lineage: Eukaryota > Metazoa > Arthropoda > Insecta > Lepidoptera > Geometridae > Eupithecia > Eupithecia abbreviata. The sequence goes on along the minus strand of OX030977.1, from coordinate 5,832,616 downwards.
TTTGGTAGTGTTTGTTTAGTATTGATTTGTTGGCCATTCTGTCACAAGGGGCCGCTGTGAGTGGTAGAGTTTACCAGTAGTGGTCGACAGACGGCGCATATATTAGATGGGCTTTAGTGAAATCTTAAAGAAGTCACGTCATACATGGCTTTCATGACTGGCCTTAAGTATGGGTACTTATTTAAACTATAAAATTCTTGCTCGCAATTTCTAGAATTGGTAATAATTGTACTCACTTAATAAAATATAAGGCAACCAAATTTATTAACACAATATAACATCGAAGATGAACACAATTTTTAGAATGTGATTTATGCACCGACTCTACTTCAGACCCTTTAAATTTAGATGCGTTGTTCATCACATAATGTTTCTTATTCTGAGATTACCACAAGCGAGGCCGTGAAGGCCTAGCGTGAGTAGGCTCACATTTGCATGTCAAAGCAAATGGGTGCGCTTTATTATGTACTAGGTACTTACTGGATTACCGGCTGAAACTGGGTACATAGGATAACACAGGTTCAACGTAATTGGACCACTTACGTATTCTATCTCCGGGAGATATTATGGTGAGTATTGCCAATTATTGTAAAGTGATTATTTTGGCAAAGTATATCGTAATATAAAATATATTTTGGTTAAGAGACGTGTGGGTATGATGACGGAATAACCCCGATATCAATACGAAAATCCTTCAATTATTTTGAGGTGCGTACTTCATTCAAATTTTCTGAATAACAAAAGTTCATCCATCTGTCGATTTATTAATCAGACTGTAGTTCGCAATGTTCCAAGATATAGGCAACATGCTTTTTCACTGCACACCTACATAATACAGACAACGTATAAAATCGCTGCAAGTATAGAGACAATATTCCGATCCTCGTTTTAACAGCAGCAGTCGAATACAGTCGAGTAGGTACTAGTCAATTTTTTCGACGTTGGCTGTAGGTACTTTTTTGCCTGGGTGTGTGTGTTTTGTGGCGTTGCCTGGGAGAAATCGCTATCGAATATCAGCGATAAGGCCGCCTATTGTACTGTTTGTTAATATTTAGATATAAGATTTTTATTTTGTTATTTTTTTAGTGCAATAAAGTGTACATACATTCTACATTTTGAACACTTGTGGGATAGGACATTAATGTCGACAAGAGGCAAGTGCAATATTCCTACCGGATTGAATGTCAATTGAAATTCAAGAGGGAGTGGTCAAAGAGTGGTGGCCCTGGTGTCACCGCTTCTTCCGAAACCTAATCAAGGGCCTCTGGGTCCCGCTTGAAGTGTGTTCACTTCACTGTTTACCTTGTGGTTATTGGCCCTTCGATAGCTCGTCGCACTATTATTTGAATTTAAGGTGTAGTAGTCACTACAGTCTGTTTTATTTAATGAATTCCCGCCAGTATGATGACCGATTCAGTAGTATTTTTCTATTTGAAAACCTGTACGTATAAGATGTGTGCTCGCTAAAACTCGGCTATGATATTTGAATACGTTTGAAAATAATTGAAGCATCGAGTCTCCTGGATAACAGTCTCTTACAAAGTTTTATATAGTTGCATTATACTGCGCCTCATTCAAGTTTCTGTAAAACGTTCCTCTCATCTTTGACGGCCTCTGTGGTGCGGTGAAGGTCCGCCTCCGACGCAGGAGGTTGCGGGTTCGAATCCCCACAATTGTGTGTACGATTTGCACATATTTGTTCGGGGTGCTCTGGTCGTTATCTACGTATAATAAAAAATATCTATTTATGTAATGTTATAAATAAATAAAATAAATAATGCTGGACAATCCACACAGCATCATCTAGCCCCAAGCTAAACAGAGCTTGTGTTATGGGTACTAGATGACTGATATACATAATACAATACATTACATAGATAGGTATTTTTTTTAATTATACATAGAAAACGACCAGAACACCCGGAACAAATATCTGCAGATCGTACACACAATTGTTCCGAGGCGGGAATCGAACCCGCAACCTCCTGGTCGCAGGCGGACCTTCGTCCACCGCGCCACATCGGTCGTCAGAATGTATTTAATAAAGTATATAAAGTCATCTACCCATAACACAAGCTCTGCTTAGCTTGGGGATGCTGTGTGGATTGTCCAGCATTATTTATTATTATCTCACAAAAGCGAGTAGATTCATAAAGTATAGAAAAGGGTTTATAAGAAGAGATGAGCATAATAATGTAGTTATCACAGCTACAAGTGTATTTGAACAAAGTAGATTCAGAAGAGCATTATAAGTGCTCGGAATCGCGCAATGTCGCGTACTGCCAGCTCGGCGACAAAGGCGATAATTTGCTGCTTTCCCGGGACACCGTCGATGTAATGCCACTTAGCGAGCTATTAGTGGGAGCTGAGTTAGTGGCGCCAACGACAACGCTGTTACTTTTTTATTTATGAGAAAACCAAAGGCTTGTTATAAAAAATGAAAAAGCCGGTATACATTTTACGATTAGACGATCAGACAAGTATCAAACGCTATACTTTGCGCTTTTCGGAACTTGTTGTTAAGAGTGTACCTTATGTAATTTTATAGTTAGAAATCGTTATTTATCTCAGAATCTGTGAAAGCTACCACCTTCATATTTAGGTAAATGATAATTCGAACTTTTATCTTGGATTCCGTCTTTTCGAAAACACGATTGGTGAAAATTTTCTCGATCCTTTTATTTTTTGAAAAATACATGTTTTGCACACATTTTGCTATTTATCTCAGGAACCACCAAATTTTTTTGTTGGATTTTTGTTTTGTCGAGAAACGTAGTAGAATTTCTTCATTTTCGTCTTTTTAATTTTTAGATTAGTTGTGTAAATAACTTGTAATTAGGCATTAGGCAGTTTTGGCGCTTACGTCGATAAAAAATACGGAGCACGTCTATCGCTCTGTGCTTCTCTCTCACAAGAAAATCATATCTTGTCATTCTGCTCTGAACTGAAGCGAAATTCGAATTTTGGCTGAGGTATGGCACGCTCTTAACTATTAACATTGTTAAACAGGGAAATTCTAATATTCAATTAATTTAATCTCCCTACATTGTTGTGTTGCAACTTGAGTAGATTTTCAAAGATCCAGCTTATATTTAGCGTGGAATGAGGTTAGGTATTTCCATCACAGGCAGTTTTCCTCAACGAAATGTGTAAGCACGTAATAAAAGTGCAATATAATATTGCTGGCTCCAGCCTGGGCGACCAGTGCCAACTGTAATGAGTAAGTAATACAAGATACTGCGCCGCGCCGCAACCCGCTGCTCTATGATAAACCTGATTCGATTACAAAATCAGCTGCACGATGAAAAATCGGTGATAACACGATGGTAGCGTCGCGGGAATATCAATAGTGTGCGCTCGTGCGCGCTTTCGTGAGTAACGATACTGACTCTATGAACATGTTAACTCGCAGAAACACGTTTTTTGAACCCGACATTTTCCGCAACGCTTGGTGAAGTGGACAGTGATCCATCATGGAGTACTCGTGATGTGGTCGGCAATCTGACAAGCAGTAAATAGAGCTGCTATAAATTCTGCCAGAGGGCCGGTATGGTAAGAACAAGGTCGCTGACGATAAGGCTGCACTTTTAACGGTATACAAATTCTGTCACTAACCAGGGTTGTCTGTTAAACCCTAATTTTTTTTTGTTTATTCAAAGTCATAGTCAAAATATTTTTTATTTCTTTAGACTTACAAAATAAGCACTTAAACAAGTAAAATACTATGAATTTTACTTGTTTAAGTCATCATTATCAACTAAGATTATAACACTTGAATTTTTTGTCCACTAGTGGAAGAAGTGAAAAAGAAATCACTAGTATGTTCGTTCATATATCACTTATGCGTCTTTTGTGATATGGGCAATAGTAATGCATATCCTGTTGAAACTTTCACTGTCTACCTATAACGGATCAAGAGATACTCTATAAACGTAGAGCAAATATTGCCAAACTTATTACTTATTAGAGAGCCCCTTTAATTGATTATTTATTTTTATTATTCGTGGTTAAAGCGGCAACTCACTCAATAATTTTAACATTCTACCTCTTACGGTTCATAGATACAGCCCGATGCAGCGGAGGATTAGTAAAAGGGTTCCCGTTTCATCCTGCGGATACGGAACCCTAAATAGCATAAAACAAATAAAGGAAAACCAGGAATAGTAACATGGTTCTACATTTAATAACATAGAAAAGTACAGTGGGCGTCTCATATAAGTAATTAAGTACCCCCCTATCTCTATGTATGTGGGTTCGAATCCTGCAGCCTGATTGGGAGATAAAAACTACACGTTATTTGTAATTTTCCATTTTCTTTAATATGTTTAGACGTTTCCAATAGAAATTGTATGTTTTGTATCTTTAAAATGCAATTCATCAATAAAATATAATTTTGTTTCTTTTGTTTCGCACCTCCCAGCGACCAAACTCAGGATAAGGTTAAGGCCGATTTCACCAAACAGAGAGCATGGTTTAATATTGCTGTAGTTTTTTATTAACCAATTACTTAATACATATGGCACTTTGTTTGGCGAAATCGGGTTCTAGGATATCGATTATACAAAAAAATATTTCTTAAAACTAATTATTAGACAACATATATTAATAAAATAAATGATCGAATAATACACTCACCACCCAGATTCTCAAGTAAATTTTCACTCGTTCAGTGTTTCTAGACATCGATACCTATTTAAATAATTCGAGTGCAAAATCTAACGAATCCAAATCAGGTAAGTAGGCATTTTCACATGTCTCGTATGAGTTTAGTCTGTTGGGTTTTGTCGCAGTCCCCTCAATATCAATATCCTCTGAGTCTGTAACGAGCTACTTCCCCAACTGGGCCGGTTACTCGGTTGTTTCGCAACACTCACAGGCAGGCCCACAACAGGGATATGTGCCGCTAATCGCCGCCGCCGCTGAGCACCAGAGTGGGATTACTCACGTAACCCTGTTAGACTGCCGGCGAACCTTGGAGACCTCATTATTAGAATAAAGACCCCAGAGAACTAATAGTTGTATGTATAGTTGAGATACATATAAACAAAATAATCGTTTGTGTGTCTGTGATAGAGGTTATTGGCAGCTATGATTAACGACACCTAATACTTACATATCTCGTTAGCTAACTCCAGCTGAAACTTCAATACAATACAATACAATACAAAAATTCTTTATTGTACACCATAATCAAATAAATCATTACAAAAATACATTATATGCGACAGATACAATGGGCGGCATTATCGCTTAGAAGAATCTCTTCCAGCTATCTAGTTGTATGGTAGCAATAGTTTCTTCAATACCTCCTCCAAGTTAAATTTAAACCTACAAAAAATAGGACACAACAAAAGTCTTTCGAGACTTGTGTTCCGGTCCTCGGTTCCCGGAACTAAGCCAATAAGCTCTTTGTTCTTCTTCGATCGGTATTTGTAATCAATACCTGCAGCTTCTCGTCGGAATACTTCCAGTTAATAATTCAAAGAAATCTGTGAGACACCTCCAAGTTTTTGCTGCACTCGCGACGACGGAATTTTATGACGGAGTTGCGGAAGTTTTTTTTTAAGATGTAACATTAATTAATTAGGGGTGAAGAAGATAAGGAAGCTAAAAATATTGGCGCCAGGCTGCCATTGCAGCGCTACTGTGCCATAAGATGGTACCCTTTATTCTTCATATTAACATTGCACGTATAAATAACTGCACTCGTATACCTTCCTACTTATTCGTAAAGGCGGCATTTGTATTTTTTCTTTGTAGCAGATCCTTCCTCTATAGAACCTTTTTTTATAAAAGCTTGCAAAGAGGCAATTAGCAATCTTAATAACGTCTCGGACCCCAGTGGTTCTTCAAGGCGCTCCTCGTGATTGGATCGAGACGAATCGGAGCAAATACTCAGCTTATCTCGCCCTAATGGGATCGAAACAATACCGTCATAAGGGATGTTGTTTCGCGGATTATTATGGTCATTTTTGTTACAATTTAGCATTTCAAGCTGGCATCATTCTACTAGTTTTATACAACATTCTACATTGACAATTCACAAAAATATTTTCAAAGCTTCTGAGCCGCTGCTGATCTGCAGCTCTGTGAATAATTTAAATCATTGGAGCCGGTGCCGCCGGCGGCTTAGTGATTGCGTTGTCGGATGGAGGGTAGGCATAACCTCCTTTTTCTTCACCCCGCGGGAGTGCGCGCATATTTATTTTTCACGAAATGACCGAACTGGTCGTCATCGGCGCTCCCCTGGGACCGGCTGGGCTCGTCGCAAACGCTTCTCTACCAACAATAGGTACTGTGAACGGTAATGCATTATTCTCCTCTATCCAGGGACGTCCCGTTTATTTAGACGTAAAACGTGGATTCGAAAGGTGCCGAAACTTGCCTACAATCGAGCGTGAAGCTAAAATACTCGCTTGAACGGTTCTCAAATCGGACGTGCCATCTTCACCTCCTCGCCAGATGCGAGCGGCCACCGGCGCTGTGCAAACTTGACCTCATTGTGATGCAAGCGACGGACTTTAAACCAAATAAGGATTTAGTTTTCTACAGTGAAATTTTTTATTGGGTGAAGTTGACAAATGAATATAAACTGCCATAGAGTTTCTCATTGCTCATTGCCATAGAGTCACTCATCACATTCAGTATTCGCGAGTTTGGACCGCAATTCGTCGAACTGTGTCCCTGTGATTCGCGAGTGTTGAAAAGAATAACATGAATCGTAACTTCCATGTTAGTAATAATACTGTGTTAAGGCAAGTTAGAGCTCAGTACCTCGCATGGCGCTTTGATATGAATATTTGGTTACAATAAAACAGGGTGAACGTATTATTAATATTATTTATTTTAAGCCATTACTGTCCCACTGCTGGACAAAGGCCTCCCTTTTCTTCTTCCACTCCTCGCGATCCAACGCTGCAACAGGCCATGATGGAAGATGTACCTCGAGCTCGTCGCGCCATCTCATCCTGGGCCTTCCACGTCGCCTCTTAGCGTTGGGTGGGCTCCACTCTGTGGTGGTCTTTGCCCACATATTATTAATATACAGTAAATTAATAAATTCAGTAAGTTACGGAAAGAAATAAACAGTATAAAATTATGGCTATCAATGACTAAAACTAGAATTAAATCTAAGTTAACAGACTATTACATAAAAATATGCAAATTATAATTATTTAGTTATTTAAACATAAGTAAGTACATTATTAAGATTACTTAGTTATTTAAAATTGAACTTAAAACATAGAGTTTGGTTATGATTCAACATTTAACATTCCTGTACAAGAGGGTAAGAAGTATGCGACTTTTGTAAGAATTTGAACCGATATAACGTCGTGTGGTTGCACTCTACAGCTGACCCATTAAAATTTACAGTCCGATTTCTCTCATCTCATAACACCGCATAATGCACCAAAGCAAACTTTTCCAAACAGGTTTCCTACGTTATTTTCTTTGAACCAGTAGTGGTACAAATGTTATACTTAAAACAGACTATCTCAACGCGTCGTCTGTTTGAAAGTGGGTTGAAAGTATCATAAAAAAACGCTTAAACGCTTTATTTGATATATCTGGTAGGGTGCCTAAATCATTAGGTTTCATGTAAATTGGCTCAAAATTGTCGATGACAGTAAATGATGACGGAAAAAAATATGCTGACTGGAAGGTTTAAGTTGTGGCGTGCGCTGCTTAGACCAATAGTTAGAGATATGAAAACAATAGATAGATACGGAAAGATCTATTAAACTGCTCTAGGTTCTCAGTTATTCTCTAAGTTGTAAGTGCCTACATAAGTAACTGGAGGATGGTCGGGGGAGTTTTTTTTTTTTTTTTTTTTCGAATGGACTATTATGCTGTTGACCTCAGATGGCCATGACAGCGTTACCGGACTTTTGGCGGGCGCAGAGGGCGCCTCGCCGGTAAAATTAGGTTGAGGCAACACGCACAAGGGCCACCACTTAGGTGCGAACCTCGGCTTGGGCTGTTGCCAGATGCTACAAGAGGGTAGGGAGGTAACGCCTAGGTGCACGAGTGCACCTGAGGGCGGAAACGGGGAATTCTTCGACCCCGCGTCCGGCGGGGTCGGTTATTGGTCGGGTGTGTAGTGTGCGGAAGCTGAGTTGTTGCCGTCACTTCCGGGTTAGCGTCAGTGAGTGGGTCAACGGGGTCACCAAGAACGTGTCTCGGTCTACGGAGGAGAGAACTCGTGGGAGGGTCGTCTATACAATAATCGGGTATGGAGGATATAAGAGGATTGGAGTGTTCTGAGGCCGTTCCATAATGACGCTGGGAAGCAGTCTTTATGAAGTGGACGATGGACTCGAGGTTGAGATCGCGATGGAGATCTTTGTTGCGCATGTACCAGGGCGAGCCCGTGGCTTTACGCAGAAACTTGTTTTGGACAATCTGGAGATGGCGGACATCAGCCGAATGGCCAAATACCACAGAGGCGTATGTCATGACAGGGCGTATGATCGATTTGTAAAGTGTCACCTTATTTCTAAGGGACATTTTACTTTTCTTTCTGAGGAGGGCGTTCAACCGGCTAAGTATGAACTTGGCACGATTGATTACGGTACGAATGTGGGGTTTGAAACTAAGGCGGCGGTCTAGTACCACCCCTAAGTATTTGGCTGACTTTACCCAGGGAATGGGTTTGCCGAATAGGGTAAGTGTTTTGGGCTTAGAGAAGGTCCGCGTAAAGTACACTGCTGCACTTTTCGTCGGATTCACCTCTATGCGCCATTTCTGGAACCAGGCACCTAATGTGTCTAGTGCGGCTTGCAGTCTTATGCCAACTCGACGTGCGTTCGAGTTGGATGCATACAGAGCTGTATCATCCGCGAAGAGGGCAAGTTCAACTTGCGGGTGTCGGGGATGGTCGGGGGAGGGGAAGTGCTCATTAGCGAGTCATCGGCGTGACGCGGGGGCGACAGGCGCCACCTGTTGTTCTGATTTCGTCGTGAACTTGTCATACCACATTATTCTCCGACATAAAACATCTCCAATGAAAAAAAAATGTAATATACCGCTGATAAAATGTTAAATTTGATAAAAGGAAACAGAGAAACCAGCGCATGGCTATTTTTTTTTTTTTTTAATGTTATGTTTCCTTCTAAAATATTTTCTCACTTCTTATTGTGATTTATTGTATCCATACCATTAATGTTATATACATCACTTAGCTATTTCCACAGTGTTGGGTTACAAGTAAGTATGGTGTGGTATGGGTACTCCTATATCCGCACTTAGACTCGGATTGGTCCTTTGTGCGTAGTGTGTTTACTAGTTTAACCAGCCTAACACCGTCCAGATCCACCTTCGGCATACACCGCCGAAGGCGGTCCATATCAGGACATGACACAAAAATATCTGACATAATTAATTCTAAATTCAATTCAATTCTAATATTATAATGTACCTACACAACTATTAACTCTTTATTTTACTATTATTATTATTGTTTTAAAATTTTACATACTAATAACTATTGGGATATGGAATAAAGCTGTTTTTATTTTTTTTATTTTATTTATTTAACACCGTCCAGAAGAGCAGAACCTTCCTGTGATCTTCACATAGCTTCGCGGAGTGACCTCGTGTGGTCGAGGATGTCTAGTCGTTGCGCTGTTACTCCCTCGCATTCCAGGACTACGTGGGCAGCTGATTCTTCGTTGCCACTTGTGTTACTAGATTTATGATATACTTAATACGATATATTGCTTAGATAGATATTTTTATTATACATAGTAAATAGCCAGAACACCCGGGACAAATATTTGCAGATCATACACACATTTATCCCATGGCGGCCGAGGCACAGAGGTCGTCATTACTGGCCTACTTTATTCATTATGTGACAATGTTACCGGAAAATGGCTTCTTTGATATAACAGAAATCATTGCGCTCACAAAAGCGCGTACAAACCACATCAATAGGAACGATATATGGACACATCTACTTGCGTTCCCATTTTGGTCATAAATATGAAAAATATTTCGAGAGCGTATGAAAGCGTCGTCGTTTGGTTTAATATTTGAAAAGCGGTAAGGTAATCGAGTTTGGGCGGGCGGAAGGCGGGCGACGACGCGGATTTCACAGAAAAATTTACTCCTACCGTACCCGTACCGTACCGTAGTGTAGGTAGTATGTAGTACCTATACTTTGTACTTTTTGATATTAAACCAAATTATTATAGATATTCACAGCATTTAACTGTTTTAAATTCAGTAACGTTAGAAATTGTTCACAAAAAATATTTTTTCTGAAATTGAACAAGTTTCAAATTCTATATTTAATGGCGATAACTTCTTCTTCTCTATAACGCTAACGCTAAATTTTTTCGGTTTTTATCAACTAGTTTTATCCCGCGGTACGGGCACGCATTGTTTCTATGGGTTAGGGTTATTTATAACCCATAAAAACTGATTTATGGGATAAAAATAGCCAATGTTTAATACCAGGCTTAAATGTATATCTGTGAATGGATTTTTGGCGTGAAGAAGTAACAAAGATCCATCCATCCATCTAAACATCATGACATGATGTTTAGATGATTGAAACTGGATGGAACAAAATAATCCATACATCTATCCATGCAAACCTCCAAACTTTTGCATTTAGAATAATTAGTGCGATGAATGCAATCTATTTAAGTACCTACCTACAATTCAAATACCTTTAAGTAATAATAATAATAAATAATAAATAAAGCTGGACAATTCACACAGCATTATCTAGCCCCATGGTAAGAAGAGCTTGTGTTATGGGTACTAGATAACTGATATACATAATACAATATAATACAATAAGTATACTTAGTAAGTGTTTTTTTTTCAAGTAGGCAAGTCCTAAGCGCATTCCGCAAACTAGGTCATTCGCGCGCAAAGTAAGTTAGAACAATCGGAAAATATTTTATTTGCATTGATTGCTTCTTTATAACATAGGGTTTTGTTTTCACCTAAAATAATATTTTATATTTTGTAAGCTCATAAAGCGAATAATATAATGCTCGGGTCGAAACCATTTGCAAGTAACGTCTATAGGCCAAGACCCTGCTTTTAGAAAAGGTTCCGCAAATTTTCCTGACTATTTCTCCCAAATAATATCTTGTACGCGCCATTCTAGCACCTTCACAATACCCTTGTTATACATTGATATAGCCTTTCTGACTATTTTTTATCTGACAATAGCGAAGCTAAAAAGGGTTTTTGTATTATCAGCTTACTTGAGCCATTCACCGCCTTTTATACAAGAACTAAAAACTGATATTAGTAAATTTCCTAATACGTTTTAAGTATAAATAGTAGTAATCCCTCAGAAAAAAACTTACATAGCTTACACACCTCTGGATTGTTTTCTGTATAAAAATGTACTTAATGTACAAAAGTTACTTAATGTACGTTTAAATTAAGTACATTTCTGTATAAATATGTACTTAATTTACAATAAATTATATGAATATGAATGAATATTAATATGAAAAGCGAAAATTTTAAAATCGGGCAACGATTGGCGAAGACTCTAACTACACTAAGCTGAGTGTCTTCGCCAATCGTTGCCTGTTCTTTAAATACATACTCGTACATATACACAATAAACTTAAAAATAAGTATGAAAATACTACTACTAGATTTTTCAATCGGCTGTATACATTCTCCTTTTGTTTTTCGTCATTTGAAAATGAATGTACCTACCTGCTCAGCCTGATAGGTAGTGATAGCACAATGATGGCAAGTGACTTGATCTATTTCTCGTTAGGTATTTAAAGTAAATATTTTATTATATTTACTTCTGAAATTTTTAAGGCGGGGGGGTAAGGTACCTACCTAATATTTGTATATTTCCCCACGCAGCGCGCCGCTGGCATTATTGGGTTTATTGGGTTAAATAAAAAGTAAATGGGAATCATCATGGAGTATACAGAGCACCAATTAGAAACTCATAAAATTATAATTGAATTAGGTACTCAGAATCAGAGCACTTGCACTTGTATTCGGTCCATTAGCCAGTCAGGAAATGAATAGTCAAGAAACCTAAAACTCAAATCATCTTTACACTCAACAAAACCTATTTTCCTAAATGTAATCCATTTCAGCTACGCGCTCAGCACAAAGATTAACTGAATAAAATGGCCGCTTTCAAAAGTAGCGAGGGCTACCGAATTTTCAGCTTTTCATTTCCAAATGAAAAATGCAATCACGCGAACCAAATGGTATTTAGATTATGCGGTCAATGCATTTTATGTAAAAGCTATATTATATTCTTAGCACTGTGTGCATGTGCACTTCACATACCTACTTACCTACATCGTTTGTGTAAAAACAGTACCTACTTAATGTTTTAAACATGCAACGTCTATTGGGCGATGTCGTACCTTCCTACTGAAATACGTCAATAGTAGCTAGGTACCTAAGTACTTGTACTTGTTACCTATATAGATTACCTAGGTATGTCAGTAACGAATCTTCTGAAGGTCGATCATATCGTGTTTGCGCGAGTTATTTTTTTTTACGTTCTAAAAGTTATTTCTCGCAAATCGTAAACCATTTTCTATTGAAATACATTAAACTAACTTTATAAATTATCTTATCGATAATCGGTATGTAGGTTTGACTTGAAAACCGGTGATCTAGTAGGCTCGTTCATCATCATTCATATTAATTAGGTATTTATTAATTCAAGGGAAAGGTGATGGCTGACTTTTTCTTTGTTATAAGGACAAACAAAATTATTTAGTTGTGCTTGATAAATATATACGTATATTCAATATTTGTGAAGTATTCAGGACTGCTATAAGAATTTGCAAATGAATAACAGTTCAAAAAAGTTTGTAGAGAGGATACGACTACGTGCATTATGCAATAGAAAGGTTGCGATGCAAAACTCCTACCTAGTGACACTCCCGTAACACCGCAGCGTGGATTAGACTCAGCTTATGCCTTCTCCGCTTGGCGTGTTCCCAAAAACTTACGTCAACTTGATTTTATTTAAAGAGGGAAGAACTCTTTACTTCTATCTAACATTGCTTCAAGTGAAGATAGAGATCAAAATGCTCTCAAGAAAAAACACGTAAAAGTATTTGGCTTCGTTTGTCCATATTCTCTTCGTGATTTATATTGTGATTATTGAACAACCTGTGGGTATCTTACGCAGAACGCCATAGTGATAAATTATATTATTGCAAATCACTAGTTTCTCAGGAAACAGGGATAGCTAATCTACGATACGTGTGGCACTGGCACCTAATGAATCGAGCGCCTCGACGCCGCCGCCGCCCCGCCGCTGCCGCCGCGCCGCCGTCACAGTACACATATAGAACAGTATGGAAACTAAGCCTAGTTGATGAAATAAATACCTACGCTCCATTATAGCACTAGGGTTGTCACTTTTCTTGTTTTTGATATATATTTTTTATTAAGACGATTTTTTTCTGTAGTGATCAATAAATGGAATTGAAATAACTAGCTTACAAATGTGGTCTGGTATAATATAATAATATCTTCGTCTGGTCGAAGCGACGCGTGACCCGAAATCTGACGAGTATGTTGCGCAGCGCATCAGCCAGCATTGCCATACAGCGTGGCAATGCAACCAGCGTCTTGGGGACGCTTCCGACTGGTATTGATATGGATCAATTGAGCTACCTGTAGATTGTTTACAATAGCCTGCAGTTAGGTCAATTGTCTAACTAGTTAAATTTTCTTTGTTAGTAAAGTATTTGCTTACAAATACAATTTAAATAGGTAATCTCATGGCGTCGCGTGTGAGCCGCGGTTGGACGTAAACGTTTCGTGAGCTCGTCGGAGCGGGCGCACGCAGACATTGTAGCGCAGGCAGCGCGCGCGCAACGCTCATGAGCGGCTGCGAACCGTACCGCGTTTCAAAATCAGAGTTGATAATATAATTTATAGCAGCCGCCATCTTGGATTCACTTTTTGACAGCAGTATCGGCTTCAACACCCTCGAAAACCATGAAAATGACACCCATGACGGAAAAATTGATAATTTATGGCAGCCGCCATCTTGGATTCACATTTTGACAGCAGTATCGGCTTCAGCACCCTCGAAAACCATGAAAATGACACCCATGACGGAAAACATGATAATTTATAGCAGCCGCCATCTTGGATTCACATTTTGACAGCAGTATCGGCTTCAGCACTCTCGAAAACCATGAAAATGACACCCATGACGGAAAAAAATATAATTTATAGCAGCCGCCATCTTGGATTCACATTTTGACAGAAGTATCGGCTTCAGCTCCCTCGAAAACCATAAAAACGATACCCATGATGCAAAATTTCATAATTGATTGCAGCCGCCATCTTATATTTAAATTTTGAAAGTCTACAATCTAGTTTAAACAATGATGTTATATGGTTATATTTACTCAAAAATCAGTGCCGCGAGGTTGCCGCTTTGCCACCTACACGAACGAGACAAGTAATGCGTGCGTTGCGTTTATGAGTGACAGAGATAAGGACATATGCCGTGCGGCGGCGTCTCGTCTGTACGAACTAAAATCACTGCCGCGCTGTTGCCGCTTTGCGTTGTCTGCTCAAACAGTGCTAGGTAGGGCTTTAATAAATTATCGCCAAGTTATTATTTCTTTACAATGAGTATGACGTCTCTATTTGTAAAATCTCATTAAATAAATAAATAATGCTGGACAATTCACACAGCATTATCTAGCCCCATGGTAAGCAGAGCTTGTGTTATGGGTACTAGATAACTGATATACATAATACAATATGTTACATAGATAGTTTTTTTTTTTATTATACATAGAAAACGACCAGAACAAATATCTGCAGATCGTACATACAATTGTTCCGAGGCGGGAATCGAACCCGCAACCTCCTGCGTCGCAGGCGGACCTTCGCCCACCGCGCCACATCGGTCGTCAATTGACTTTAAACATCTCATCTCTTGATTTACATATAAGTTCACGAATTCATTATGTATGATCGATCACACGGACTCATTATTCTATAAAAATCATAATAATAAATTATTAGAGCAGGAAGTTTAAAATACGACAGCTCCGGTTTTGATGAAGCCGAGTTCATACAGCCGTATGCAACGCAATATCTGTAGCGGGTCATTTTTCATTTTCACGCGACCGCACGCCTAGACGCGACAACCGCTACTGACCATCCCCGAGAATCACCCAGAAGCCGTGTCGATGTGCATGTTTGTGTGAGTGTGCCGTTTCGAGTGTTTGTTCCTAGTTTCCGTACTGTATATACTTATACTGAGCCGCCGTGTGACGAGTTGCCCCAGAACGCCCATAATGGCCCCAGATACGTACAAAAACCGTGTATGTAGGTATAGGTACCGTGTGTCGTGCACACAAGACCCGCAGTCTCAGTTGCAACTTTGCATAATGCCAGCCGCGTGAAATGTTGTGATGGCTCGTCGGAGACACGCTACTCTGTCATGCTTAGGAATTCAAAGTAGCTTTTCCATTAACAGAAGTAGCAAGGGTTCTATAGAGAAGTTCAATAGTAGGATTGGTAATTCAATGCGGTTAGGTAAGTAAGGTAATCTACTTAGGAATTAGGGAGGGACACCGGGAGTCTATTTCGGGCTTGTATTTCGAATTTTAGGAATGTTTGATTTCTACTTTGTTTTAGATGGAAATACAAATACTGAGGGTCTAAGTGAAAATTATTTTCACTGGGCTTGTGCAAATATGCGTTGTTGAAGTTTGTTGGACTTATGTAGCTGTTAGAAGACCGATGTGGCGCGGTGGGTGAAGGTCCACCTTCGAGAAGGTTGCTATTACGATTTCCGACCTTGGGACTAATATTTGTACGATCTGCAAATATTTTTTTCCGGGTGTTCTGGCTATTTTCTATGTACAATAAAAAATATCTATCTATGGTAATGTTTACAATTAGGTATATCAATCATCTAGTACCCATAAGCTCGGCTTAGCTTGGGGCCAGATATTGCTGTGTGGATTGTCATGCCTTTGTTGACATAAACTATATCGGATTCTTGAATCGATTCACATTATAACCAGATTGGGATCATAAAGCAATATGATACGACTAAGCCACAATCTCTCCATAATGTGTCCGAGTGAAGTGTTGTCGAGGGGCTCACCGCATTGCGCACGTCACGTAAATGCAACGAACCGCCCATACGATTACTCCATTATTTGTATTGTTCTCTGCTATAAAATGAAGTTTTTTATCGTTGCTATAGCCGAAAAAACGACAAAAGAAAATAGAGTTCAGCAACAAAGCGCAGCAAACAATAGTTCAGAACCTTCATTAATTTCGCAGAGGGATGAATATTGGAAACGGAACGTGATTCTAATAAATAATAATCCAAGAGTACTCATATGATCTCGGTATTCGTTAGTTAACCCTTATAAATCGGTAGTACGTCACAGATCGCATAACGAGCAACCCTAACGAACGCTCTCCTCGAAAACCTTTCGATTTGAATCAAAATAAAATCGGCATTGTGCGATTGTCATGCCAATCGCAGTACTCAACGTAAAGCCGCTGTCCCACTGCCGCGCCGCCACCGCCGCCGCGCCCCGCCGCCGCCCGCCGCGCCGCCGCCCGCCACGCTCGCCACGAAGCACAGTATTTCCGAATTGAAAAAAGCGATCATAGGGTCGAAATTAATAATGGAATTTAGACTAGATTTTTTTTCAGAACTAGTCTCAGCTATCCTCATTGGCTATCCTGATAACTTTTAATCTAAAAAGAAAATCTAAAGGATATGTTATTATGAAGATAAATAAATCCATTACTTTAAACATTTTTTATTTATTTTCTCGTCATTTACTTTTTTCATGCACCGAATGTTCGGTATTTAAACCGTATTTCGACCGAATGCCAAAGTTCGGCTCAAGCTGCCGAAATTTTGTCAAACTTCGTCATCTCTAATAATTAGTAATCGAAAATATAAGGAATTGAAATAAACAGACAAACATTAACAATTATGAGCTTCCCTATTATTGCAAAGCCAAAAAATACGTCGTGGGGCGCAGTGTGCGCAGCGGTGGGGAGCTAGCCGGGAGCGGTGGCCCCGTGACCTGTTTCATACAATTACCTCGGCGGTATCTTATCAGGATCTTAGCGGCCATCCGCCTACAAATGGAGCTATGCATAAACCATGAGAAGTTTGGCTGTCGCAAGCAACTACACCTGTGATGTGCGTGCGCTCATTCATTTCTATGCTAATCTCTCCCCCTTGTACAGTACTAAACCAACCTTGTTTAATTCGCCATCAGGATTTCGTCCGCATAATTTTTGTATTTACCTACCTATGTCATTGTGGAAATGTAAACTACAATGGAATCTGTATAATGAAGGTACGAATTAGTGGTCATGTTCCGCGATGGCGATAAATTCAGGAATGATGGCCGCTTCGACATCGTCATTTGAGTAGAGATAAACATGCACCGAGAAAAAGCATTTTGCAAGAATTTTAGAGCTCTCGATTAGCTTACAAAACAAAAGCTAATCGAGAGCTCTACAAAGGGTTCTAATGTTCGGCTATACGTTTTTTTTTAAATTACAGAATAATTTCCTTTGAATTTCTTAAATTAAATTTTAAAAACCTTTGCTATTGTATTGATAGAGCATGCTCCCGTGGTCGCATAAACATTTTATTCCCGAGGAATTACTATTTATCCCGTATCGTATAATAAACAAAATAATAACCACTAGCACAAATATGAACATTTTACTAATGATTATTTCATTGATGTAAAGGTGGATTTTGAGGTGTATTTCTTTTGGTGGATTTAATTTGATCTTACGGTACTTATATGTGCGCTGTAACACGTATCTAAAAAAATCTACTGATAATTTTCACAATGAGTGGTAACAAATGGTTTCCATGGCAACGGGCGTAAACAAGAGGTCAAAGCCATTTTCATTATTTAGGATTTGGAATTAGGTTTATGGATTTTAAACACGTGAAATATAGACTAATATGACTATTATTATTGTTTCCTAATAAATGCTGTATTTATTTAGTGATGTAAAATAAAGAGTGATTTCAGTTTCAGTTTCATTTCAGTTTATTTATTAAAAATGAATATAGCTACAAATAAATCTAACAGGTATGATAACATTGACTAAATGTTCTAACATTCTAATAAAAAATAGGTTAGTAAATTACTACTAGGTACTTACTAAAGTAATCCTTACATGATTCCCACGGAGGGATGCGACTTGTTTTTGTATTACAGACAATAGCCTGATTTAAGTTATACTAGCTGTTCCCCGCGGTTTCACCCGCGTTTAATTTAAATTTCACATTTTTAGGGGGATAAAGAGCATTATAATATAGCCTATGTCACCCAGGGATGGTGTAGCTTCCAAACGGTGTTTTTTTTTAAAAATCGGTCTATTAGTTTCGGAGCCTATTCAAAACAAACAAGCAAAAAAATCTTTCCTCTTTATAATATTAGTTTAGACTACTACTTGTCTATTACCCCAAAAACGTATACTGTATTTCAGTTTAAACTCCACTAAGGCATTGTAAACCTTTAGTTTAAGTTAAAGTTTTTTTCCTATTTTGTTGTAACTTATCTTTTGAATTAATTTGTGCAATATGTAATTAATAACTTACCTATAGATCGAACAACTTATATTTACATTATACAAATTGTTTACACTAAGCTAAATAACTATTCTCATGTAAGTGACTGTGTCTTTTTTGAGAATAAATATCTTTAAACCTAAACCGTTTTCAACTGCTCTAGTCTAGACTTATTTCATCCCTGAGACTTCGCAGCGGAGCTAATTGTTACTTATGTATTGTATTGAATATTTAAAAAATAGCTCTAGGTAAGTAACTTAGAACTGGTTCGCCAAAGAGAAGATTGTAGGGTACCTAAACCTATCTAACTCAAGGTTACTTTAGAAGAATATAGCTCAAATTTCAAAGAGAGTGTTTCCTCCCGCCCCACGAGATTAAAAGACAACTTATTTACTGAAATATTGCTTTAGAAACGCTTCAAATAGCTTTTATTCAGCAAGAATAGATATCCCCCGAGATAAGCCAAGGCTTCACTTATCTTTTCTTGTCTTGACAAAGGGAACAAGGTCTGTAAAGGGTGAGTAAGACCTTGTCCTATATATAGCCAATTTATAATAATAATAATATTGTTTTGATATATTTTTTACTGTAGAATAGTTTTATAATATTTTATTGTATTTTCTATAGTAAAAATGTATTTTATACGAGAATTTAAATAAATGCGTGTATAATAATAATAATAATGCTGGACAATCCACACAGCATTATCTAGCCCCATGGTAAGCAAAGCTTGTGTTATGGGTACTAGATAACTGATATACATAATACAATAAATAAATAAATAATAATGGACAATCCACACAGCATTATCTAGCCCCATGGTAAGCAAAGCTTGTGTTATGGGTACTAGATAACTGATATACATAATACAATACATTACATAGATAGATATTTTTTTATTATACATAGAAAACGACCAGAACACCCGGAACAAATATCTGCAGATCGTACACACAATTGTTCCGAGGCGGGAATCGAACCCGCAACCTTCTGCGTCGCAGGCGGACCTTCGCCCACCGCGCCACATCGGTCGTCAAAATTCGTAAAAGCTTGTTATTTTTGTGTTATTATTTTATCCATCAGATATGAGATACTTATATGATTGTGTGACTCATGCATGTCTGAGAGACTCAATTCAATTTTAGCAGACTGAACCAAACACATACATGAATATTCTACTATAGGTAAAGGTCTTCAACCTTACCGCGACCGCTAAAACTTCTGCAGGGTGTAATAAGAAGTAAGGGCCAAAGTTTTAGGGGAGGTTCAGACTCGGTCATAGAACCAGGAAAAATATTTTTCATTTGATTTTATTTATCTTTTCGTAAACAAAAACTCGAGTTTTTTTTTTTTTTTTTCGTATTCTGTGTTGTTACACCCTGTATCTACCTGTCCTACTGACTGCCTGCTGGTATACCGAACATTAACCTACAAAATGCTTACGATATATTGGGCAACAATTAAACATTTTGAAAAAAAAAAACAAAACAAAAATACTTTTCCGGGCATATACATAGTTATCCCTCGCGAATAAATGTTTTATTGGACCAACTCGGGATAACTTTCTATACATAGCCAAAAGAATTATTAAAATCGATAAGCCGCAATAACTGACAGTGAAATCGGCGAACATACATATTTACATTAAAGATACATTCAAACGAACATAGAACCTCCTCGTTTTTTCGAAGTCGGTTAAAACTACCCTAAATATCAAAACATATGGGGATATCATAATTCGATATTGGTATGGGAACTTCCTCATATGGAATGTAATGTCACTCTCGCTCGCTAATCCACGACACGAAGTTACCATCGCTTTCATCAGATAAGAGAAACCTATAATTTATGTATCACATTCGTTTTGTATGAGCTATAATATATAATATAATAATAATATAATGCTGGACAATTCACACAGCATTATCTAGCCCCAAGCTAAGCAGAAGCTTGTGTTATGGGTACCAGATAATTGATATACATAATACAATAAATTACATAGATAGATATTTTTTATTATACATAGAAAACAACCAGAACACCCGAAACAATATCTGCAGATCGTACACACATTTGTTCCGAGGCGGGAATCGAACCCGCAACCTCATGCGTCGCCGACAATAGACGACCGAAGTGGCGCGGTGGGCGAAGGTCCGCACCTTCGCCCACCGCGCCACTTCGGTCGTCTATTGTCGGTAGCTATGTATCTAATGTCCCACTGCCATCCATACCATGCCAACCAGCTAATTGTAAACATGTTACTACACGTGTAATGTCCATAATATTGCGTATGTGTGACTCACTTTGTACTCAGTGTGTAGGAAACAATTGGTCAATTTCATGGTCCAACGGCAGATCTCTATCTATCTGCTGAACCACATATGTGGTCCCAAAAGTGACGTCATGGGAACAGCCATTTCTCTTCATCCAGAAGGACAGTCACCGTCTCTCTTTTCTGCTTCACACAGGCACACAAGCAATTTACTACTTTCTTTTTAATTTGTGGTTAGTGATATTTATTACCCAAAGAACATAGTTCGCTGAAAAAGAAAATCTTATATATTTGTACTTAAATTATACTTACTAGTTTTATAACAATAACATTTTTTTTTAATTACTCTAGTTTCATAATTTATTTTTGAGCATGTTCTTTTAGTGACGACTGAAACCTTTTCAGAGTAGCAATTTTACAACATAGCCGAAAATCTGGTAACGCAATATCTACGAATAGGCTAATTTCTGTACATACTAATCAGTATTTCATCAAAGAAAACTATGACACCCTACTAAACCCGTCACGCTGAATATTTACAGCGACATGTATTTATATTGTATCTATAAATATTATCTATGAATGTTGTATCAAATTTTTAAAGAAGGCATGTCTGTCTGCTTTTTCTAAAACAATCCCTTATGGTGTTTCCTATATCAAAATTAATGTGTGTTTTATAATAAAATTGTTATATTATTTTTATGTACAACTGACCGACATCAAGTGTAACATGTGTACCTACGGTGGAACTGAATAAATGAAATGAAATGAAATGGCGTCGACTGTACTAGTTAGATAGGTAATTACTGGAGGTATAGTATACTCCATCATAGCTCATTAGAATATGAGTGGCACTTCCCGTTTCCTGCCTCTCTCAGAATATGCTGCTAAAGGACAACAACAACAAATTGATTAGACAACTTGCTAGTTTGCCTCTTCAAGCCTTCATACAATAGTACATACAACTCTACCAACTTTCGTCTGCAATAATTCTTGACTTTTTGAAAAAATACTGATAGCAACCGTAACCGTACCATGTGTAACGACGACTAACCATGCTCGATCCAAGGAAATCAACATCAAACCTTCCTTGTACTTAGTTACTGGGGCGGTTTACCTGTACAGAGTAATCAATTGATTGGGTAAATGTAGGTGTATCTAAGCGAAGTTAATGTTTTAGTTGATGAAAATTTCGCGTCGACACAAGACACTGATCGGCACCATAATAAACCTTATCAAACCTTCGTGTTTCGCGTTCAATACTTGGCAACAGCTGCTATAAAATCCATTCCACCCTTATTGTCAGGTCGTAGAGCACAAGGTCGCAAAATCGAGCCGGATCTCGTGAGGCCAGTGAACGCCTGTTCGTTAGGTCGTACTTGCCAAATGAACCAACATTAACTTCAAGACTGGCAACCCCAGCTTGTTCATATTGCACGATTACCGACTAATGTAGAGCTGAGACGATGCATGCTATAATGAAACTTAACGCTTTGTTTTCTGGAGTTCATCGCGAAAAACCTAACCTAAAGAAGGCAGTCTGCTAATCTTTGTTTTCGTTTAGAATATCTGCTACAGAGAACTACAGATAATTTATAATATTGAGTAGCTGGTATCCCACCCAGCGGCGCCTCGGTTGTTTTCCCTTCCTGTGCTGCAAGGGAAATTAAATGTAAATTAAAAGTCTATAGCGGGAACAAATACTCTGATGTATGTAGTAGGGAAAATGTTCCAGCAGTCTTCGTAAGCCCCTTGCTCCAAGGTAGCTGCAGATCATAGATCCATTATTTTGGTCGGAATCAAAACTGCAACCTCCTGCCACGCAGGCGGATCTTTGCACGCTGCGCCACTGGGAATGAACCTATGTATGAACATACGGATTCGTAGGTATCGTCAGGACAAGGGCTAGTCACCTTAAGAGGTAATAGAGGTACTCGCATCGCCTGCAAGCGGCTAGAGGTAAAAAGTGTGCCTAATATAAATACGTACACAGCTCGAAGACGTTCAGTTGGTTTATCGTAAACTGCGAAATCGACCCGTATTTTTTTCACCTCTAGGTGGCAGCTGGCGTATCGGGTAAATTAAGCATAGCACATTCAATGAGATTTTACATACGTATATTTTATTTACGTATATATAACATCATTGAGCACAGTACCATTTTCAAGCACAACTTCAACGTAGGTAGGTAGTAAGGCAGTTTATTTTAGAGCTTGTAGTGTAGGTGTTTCATGCCAAATTGGGAGCCTGCCCGGAAACTCTCACGTTTGCCAGTCGACATGAGGTGCGATAACTTCAAACTTTCTACGGCGAATGTGAATGAAGCTTGGAAAGAAACTTTTTAAAAGAATTAAATTATCAACCAATCAACCATGATATATCAATAGAATTTGAAGCCTTTCTTTGGACTGATGTGTTAATGTTATTAGAACTATAAAAATGCTCCGTAAGCTTAGGGGGCCGGGCCATCATCGTCTTATCAAGGTTAGCCACCTAGAGGCTCTTATTTAGTGGATCGTCGTGTAGTCTTCGACAGAAGAAACTTCAATCCGAGCCCGATAATTATAGTACCCATATCCGAAGAATAAAGTAAGATACCTAGTACAGTGCGTTGTGGTCGCAGTTTATAATTCTGAAATCTGTGGTTGGGATATTAATGAATGTGGGTGTATAATTAGTCTGCCGACATTTTCAGTGGCGTCGTAGAAAATGTTGTCTACAATTATTATTGTCGTTGAGGATGAAACTCGGAATAAAGATCGCGTGAAATATGAAATTTTAATTGTAATTTGTTCTAGCTAGCCAGTCCAGGTCCAGATTACCACTAGCTCTATCGTACCGATCACAGAGCCGCTCAGCTCGGCATGCCAACCCCGTCCAACTTTTAATCACTAAATGGCCTCTAATCTGGTTCTGAGGAGTGGCGTGTGATTGACGTGCTCGCATGGCGTGATCAGCTCACATCCAATCCGTGCCTTAATGGTGCCCTTGTGTTAAAGAATGAGGTAAGTAGGGAACGGGGTAGACTGGTAACAAACATAATACCTAAATTATTGACCAAGCATCGAAAATTGTTATTTGTTAAATTTTGTGTTCATGTTTTTTTTTAGTTGCCCAGTTTTGCTTAACTTGGGGCTAGATGATGTTGTGTGGTTTGTCCAGCATTATTTATTTATTTATAGTTATTTTAAAAGTATTATTCTATTATCTATCCGTGAAAACCTTCAATAAGCGTTTTGGTATAACCAAGCTTGTAGGTTAGGTAGGTACACGTAGGTCCCTAAGTACCTACATAGTTAAGGATGGTAACATCTTCTTTGAAGAGGCCAGCTATTCGCCCGTCGACTGCTTGTCCTAATGTTATATAAGCAAATAGCAATTAGGTAGCTAAGTTTTTATTTCCTTTTATATCGTAAGGCAGAGATGATTAATGGAGAAGATGGATCAAGGTAATCGAAGCAATAACACACTTTCGTGAGACAGGGTGTATGGTTCAGTTGGTCTAGCGGCCGCGGGTGATGATTAATGTCGGGTACGGAAGGTCTCTTATTCGGACCCACTGCGGATTAATCGCGTGTGATAAATTGAACGAGCAACGGGGTTCCGCGGCTAAAATCCGCGGTAATCTGTCGCCAGTGGGAGGGGGCGCCATACGGCAATTGACAGGCTTCCCGCAATCTCTGTCTCCACACCGGGCATTCGCCTTCGCCCTGTATCTAGGTCATGCTAAATGGTGGGTAAATAAGATAGATGCACGTTAGTATTCCCATTATCGCTGATATAACGTAATGACGAAAGATTAATTAGCGAGATGCTATGCAATACCGCGCCTTTCTACTCATTTCCGGTGCGATCTCTGCGCGGCCCTCATTATAAGCTTACAGTCAGTTAGTTTTGGTATGTGTGGTATACGAAAGGAAGAAAGATTAGGCGTAGGTACTACTGCTAGTCTATGTAGCGCTTGAAAGCGTGGGCTTCGTTTGGCGTGCCGGTTATATATCAAATGACATTTAGTTTGTAATTTTGTAGCTGCGTAAATAGCATCTCGGAACATTTCGATCGAATGTTAGTAATTAAATGGGAAACGCACGCGGAAGTCCCGCTGGTACAGTGTTGTGTTGCATTACGACGACGCAGCAGGTCGCCGACCCGACTAAATATAAGTTTTGTTTGAAGGCAACGACAACGGCGGCATGGGATCTCGTTAAATCATTATGGGACTGTGATGTTATACTGAGTTATGGAGTTAATTAAGTTTTCGAGCAAAGCAATCCTTGCATGGAAGGAGAGATAATCGAAACTAAAAGCATTCAAGTTAATTAGCTGCTGACACTGATATAAATACCGTAGAGTTGGTTTATTTCAGCCATTACATGTCACTCATTAACATCATCATCTTGAATCTCGTTGCAATAGAGATATTTTTATAGAAATTTCCCTATTTTTACAATAGTGTTGTGTGTGCAATTACGACTTAACAAGAGGAGCTGTTTAGGCCACCATTTACTGGGACTTTGGTACCTATGGCGCACAAGCTCAGTGTGGTTGGTCCCACCACGCCTCTCGTAAGAGACGTCTGATATCAACCAGTGGGCTTGTAATTACGACAATTGCCGACCCGACAGATGTAATCCCAGCTGCACGCACGACACGCACAACTAGGTACGAGTATTCGTATTGTGCACATAGAGTCCCGTCTCTACTTGACCCTAAATGAAGACAGCTAACGTAACCTCTGTACAGGGCAGTCATATTCGCATCGCACAGTTATTTGTTCTCTCCAACTCTCAATCGGTTTTGTTTTACAGTTTGGTTCAGTTGAAGTGAGTTGGAGTGTAGTCTGTCGGGTCGGGGCTCGCTAAATAATTCCGTGAGCACTGGCACTGGTGAGCACGGCCCTCACTGTGCAGCAACATCGACAACGCACCGGGCGGAAGGCGCGTGAGAGCCGTCACTTTTGCCCCCTTGCATACAGAACTAGTTCAATCGTTTCGTGTAGAAAGAAAGAAAATACAGTTACTGAATCAGTAGGTACAGCTTGTTACTACATTATTATAATATAGGTAAATAAGAACATAAAGACATAAAAATTAACTAAGTATCTACTTAAGTATATAAAAGCAACATGTAGAAAATGCATTGCTGGTTTCTGTAACTATAAACTATTAAGCCGAAGATTGCATAAATTTTTGATCTTACTTGCTGTTTAATCTGTGGGGACATTAAACGGTGGGGAGCTGGGTGACGCGGACGACCGACGCCCACGGAAATAACTCATGCTTGATCTTGTGAAATGCACCGCGCCTGCATTTATGTTGTGCTGACATCGTCATAACTGACTGACACCCTGACCCTCTGTCGTGTGCTTTTATATCTACAGGCTAGACAGATTAAATTAAACTGTTCATCAGCAGTGCGAGGCTGAGCTTTGCAACGTGCGTGGGTAGGAGAGGTAGGTACCATTTTCATAAAAAAATATCAATGTTTATACCAGGTTTATACAAACTAAGTAAAGTACCTAGGTAGGTACTGGGATTTTCGAATCAGAACAGATACACCATTGCTGCATCAATAAACTACCTACTGTATTTCACCTAGAGTCATTCATAATTGAGCGATGAGATCATGATGAGTTCGGCCGACCATAGAAGGACACGGAGAGGCCTGTGATCGAAATGAGAGCGTTGTGCGATGCTGCTTCATATTAGGCGAAGTCAACGACCGATGCATCGGACCAACTGAGTGTCCGGCACGGGTCACAGGACTTTTGTAAATATCACTAACTGAATACAAACCGCGTTATAAATTAGTTTTTACTAAAAAAACAATCTCCAATCCCTAATTACTCGAAGACACCATCCAAACTATACGTACAGAAACAGGTCTGAGGTTACAGTCTAAACTCAAGAGCACAGATTGTCATCTGTGCTCAAGAAAACATAAATAATGCTGGACAATTCACACAGCATTATCTAGCCCCATGGTAAGCAGAGCTTGTGTTATGGGTACTAGATAACTGATATACATAATACAATACATTACATAGATAGATATTTTTTATTATATATAGAAAACAACCAGAACACCCGGAACAAATATTTGCAGATCGTACACACAATTGTTCCGAGATATACAGATAATAGACAGCATAATCTGGCGCATGCGCGGTCCCAGGGGGGGGGGGGGGGTAACCCCCCCAAACTCTTAGTTTAGGTATAAAAAAATCACTAGAAAATGTACGAAACCTTAAAAAAAAAATTTCAGACTCTATTCTACCTAACATGTAACTTAACTATATGGTTAACCAGTATCCACTGTGGTAAAAAAATCGTGGCTCGCTCCGCTCGCCGATGTTACTCGAGTTTTCGTTATGTTTCGTATCAGTTCTGCAAAAGCAATGGTATTTTGCTACAGTCGTTTTCTATCAATTCAATCACCACAACAAATAGCGCAAACTATTTTTTTCAAAGGGCACAAAAATATCTAAGGGGAACACATTTTTCACGGTTAGTTCCCCAAGCCAATAACAATTGTCCCTTCTGGCTATAGAAAAAAGCGAACTTTAGAAAAATAACGCAGAAATCTACAGAAAACCGCTCGCTCCGCTCGCCGTTATATATTTCTTTTGTCTCCCCTAAAGAATCTCAAAAATGCTGCGGTTATCTCCGTCGTTCCTCCGCCGTTGTAACTTCCTCCTCTTTGTTGCTAAACCGACCTCACCAAAGTCCAAAATTAACGCGGCCCGCCGCATAATCTACCCCTTTATCTATCAATACCAAATCATTACATCCTACATTTTCGGGGTTCGCTGTTCTTTCTTTTGGCATAGTCAAAGGTAGTATTGTAATTTTGCTCCCCCCGTCCCTGACCAAGTGACCCCCCCCCCCCCCCCCCCAAACTTGGGCTAGGACCGCGCCTGATCTGGCGATGCATAAAGATAAGATAAAGATCATACAATAAAGACTAGGTTATGTAGGTACTAGGTACCTACTGGCTATTAATTAGAAGTACTTGAACTGATCTTACGTGGGTAATCGTAATCCTATATCTTGTGCAGCAAGGTTATAAATATTATAATTATGAAGTCAGTGAGGCACGTTCCTATAATGTAAATAAAATACTGTGGTACCTATATAACAAAGCAAGAGAATGAGAATGCGCTGAGTCAGCTGATAAGATTACAAGGCTGTCGCAAGCTCACACGTGTGTTCTACTCAGCTAACATGTATCAGGACTCCCATGTGATCTCAGTGAACAGAAACAGACGTAAAGTAGGTAAGGTACCTACTTAGCGCGTGGCATCTGCTCTGAGATTAAACTTAATGTAGGTATTATTAATTGGCGCTTTCACCAACACTTTGATGACACATGCTTCACGTGAACGCGACGCTTTTACCAGGTGGTTTACTACTTCTACTTACCTAATAGTTATTTTTACCCAAGTTTAGGGTAGGTACTTAGCCATGAAACTCAGCTCGAGAATTTATTTTGTATGTTAATTGGCGATAATCTTGGCATGTGAAGTGTCCTGGTGCATCATAAACATAACAAATTTATTTCATCTAGCACAAAGGAATCTTGAGCAAGAGCTAAATTTTTTTTAGGTAGGATAGGACTCAAAAATTGACCTCTTCAAAATATAGAGTCATCTTTTTTAACAGATTTAGCATCATAGCATAATATAGGTGCCTATTGCCTGACCGATGTCAAGAGTTGCATCACCAGAATGTTCTACAAAAGATGCAAGAAGGTTGTAGCTCTCCAAGTTTCTTTATAAAGGTCGAAGTAAAAGTTTTGCATAAATACGGCCAGTTATGAAACTACGGTGGTAATAAAAACCCTACGAGTTTATTTATCAAAAGCTGCAGTGCGTCGGCCAATAATGCCTTCATAACGAAATATGCGGTTGCCTTTTCACTTTATTTTTTTATTCCACTTACGTAATTCTTAAGCGTAGCCCTGTCTGAGACCCTGTGCTCTCTATTGCAAATGTCAGTAGGTTATCGAGGCAGACTATCGTTGCCATCGATGTAGTAAATGTACTATATAACTCAGCGGTCGTCGCTTACATTTCGGCTGATCATTCACTTGAAATTATTAGAATTGAGCCTAGACTAGGGCATCCATCGGGCGCATTGGTGTTGTGCACAGATTGTGCCATCTATGCTGTGGTAAGTGTTAGAGGTACCAACGGTTACCGGTAGGATAGGTAGTATCTATCTGGTAATTTAGAAGGTATATGCGCTTATCTCAGGACATGAACCCAGGAGAGGGGAAAATGCGGCGACGATCGTCATTCGCAGCCACATTATACCCTTTGCTGTGTAAAATGCAGGAAAGTACACTTTATCGTCATTTATAGTTTATTTTCTTATTTGTTTCAGAGACCCATTAGACATTGGTGAGGTAAGTGAGAGATTCGTTTGTGTATTGTGTAGGTAAGTGTACTTTCTAGCCCCTATCCCATTTTCAAGAGGTCGCATTCCACAAAGAAGATGTGGTCAAAAACAAAACTTCGCAAACTTCATCCCGGAGGGTTATGTCATCTGTTCCCGCAGTTATTCCAGAAGGATCTTTAATTACACAGCTTTTTGCCCGAGTACAAGTTAGCATACCACCCTTCCCCATCCTCATCCCACGCCGTCTGTTTACCTCGCTTTACTACCGACAACTGTGGATAGAGTTACCTCCTAGCTGGTTCTTGTACTGTAATGTATTCTACGACTCGGCTTATTTTAGAAAGGTACAGACTTTGAGATCGTTACTTGGCTTGCAAGGAAGCTAGGGCGTAATCGCCATGCGCATAATTATAAAACGCAAGCTTTTTGGCAGTCAAACTATGTAGTTGCTTATTCTGTGCAAGGTAGAGAACATCACATTCTAAGCTAAAACGTAGAAGATCGGACTATATCGACTTCTACTCCTGACTCTAGAGTCAAGAGCCTAAATTCAGACATCGATCTTTCTAGCGTTTGATAAAAATCTCTAAACTCGGTGAATCTTTAATACCTATTTATTATATTGATTGGATATAATTAGGTTTATTGATGAGGTAGGTACCGTTTACGATTTAGACGTAGTTATCAAAATATATGTCTGTTGTTGACTAAAGTAGGTTCCCTACGTACCTAGCCTATTCCAATACCGGCTGATAATAGTTCCTAGCTCAGAGTTATAGCGATGTCTTCCATACATTAGATAATGCCTGCCTTACGGTACTACGCTACTTGCCTTATCAATATAGCCGTCGGTTATCAGCGGTTAATGCACTAAATTCAAATCTTACTGTTTGCCTTCCACTGGACGACTCGCCTTGCTTGCTTACTTATCTAATCGTTACCGGTTTAATTGGTCTATTTGATTATGATTAACGTGGCGCTATTTGCTTAGGCGTTAGCCGACGAGTTACCTTACTACCTGCCTATAATAGGTATAGTTCAAGTGACGCTACGGTACCTTACCTACCCTACGACAATTTCATGATCACCGAGTAGCGATTAACCAGAGATTAAATGAGCTCCGTTTCAGTGACCATCATCAGCCCGTACAGATCCTGATGAACATACCTAGCAAAAGTTCAGTGACCCTCATTCATCTCTTATCATAACCTCACCTTAGTAGAAAGGCAGCTCATGTAGTTAGGAACTGCAATGACCTGGCCAACTGTTCATTCATACTAAGTTGGTAAGGTAGGTTATGTAGGTACGGTCTACATTACCAGTGCATAACAACAAAGAACGACCGACTACGTTTACAAAAGTTTACCTACGGATGTTTGTTCATTCTACTGTGCAAAAAATATAGCATAGGTATCATATAGGTCGTTTTGAAAACCATTCAAAAGGGAAGAAAAGCTGCGAATTATATGCTAGGCCTTCCCTTTCCACATTCTTCGCAGGCAGCCACCACCGGCACCGCTTGGGCCCGGACGGGACGGAATGCATGCAGTCCGTCCGGCACCGGCTGCGCCCCCCGCCCCGCGCACACTCCGCTCCACCCGCCTTGCGCACACTCCGCTCCACCCGCCCTCCCCGCACCGCACCTCCCGCTCAGTCAGCCCGCAGCCACGGCGTTAGACGCAAGTGTTACGGCCGTCGAGTGCCTAACCTGTATTTTACGAAAACGAACTAATGTTGCGCGATCTTTCTCTCGCGTGTGATTTCGGAATTCTCACTCGAAGCATCTGCTGAGTGTTGAGGTAATACTTGGTGCAGTTTAGTGATTATTATTGTGTGATTCAAGCCAGTTCACCTCGTGTCTTGAGGCCGGTTTTGTGCGTGTGCGGCAGATTGAGCCAGTGCCTTCGGCTCGCTTAGTGCTTTCTAAACGAGTCTCTACCAGGAGAACTGTGTAGTACCTACTTTATAATGGTACAGCACTTGCTGCATGCTCCTCGGAATAGCATGAAATATTAACATAAATAAAATACCAATAACACAATTGGTTGCCCTAAGCATAAGGTGAGTGCTGGATAATACATATAACGTTTTTAATCGTTCTGTAAGCCTCCAGCTTAGGTACAGCTTTTTGGTTCAATTATGGATAAGTGAAACTTCCATCAATACATAGGTAAATAAACCTGTTAACCTGTGGTACATTATAGGTAGGTAAGGTGCATGTATTTGCTAGCGACAGGCTCTTGTTTTCCGTATAAAAATAGTTTCATTTTAATCATCTCACTCAGCACTATTACCGCAACTCCTAAAGACCAAGTGGCATACAACCATCGACTATTATACGTAGGTACGTACGTAGTCGATGCATACAACCAATGTGTCTTGCCTCTATGCTCGGTATCTCCCTCGACACGGAATACCTAAATAAAAAAAGCAGCGCAAATCATTCAGCATCATCTCGCACCAAGCTAAGCCGAGCTTGAGTTATGTATAGGTAGGTACCTAACCTACTAGAATCTAGTAACTAGATGACTGATAGACAGATGGATAGACATTACGTAGGTAGATAGATATTTTTTATTATACATAGAAAAGCCGGCTAGAAGGAACACCTGGGACAAATTTTGTCAGATCATACAAACATTTGTCCCAAGGCGGGAATCGAACCCGCAACCTCCTGCGTCGAATGCGGACCTCCCCCCGCTGCCGCGCGCCACAGTGATCGTCAGGAATTGTGGTCCAGAGACGCTCAAAGACGTAGATCACCAGCCCGATGGTCAGACGACATCGTTACGTTAGGATAGCAGGAGTGAAGTTAGTCAGGATGGCGTAATGGAGAGTAGGCTTATAGGTATTAGGTTTTCCTTTAGGCTTAATATCTTCAAATAATTGCAGAGTGTATGTTTCTGCCTCTTCCGTCATAGAGTATTTGAATTCCATTTGGTTCAGTCTTTTTTTTAAATTTAGCTATCTTCAAATCACGCCATTTTATGTTCTTCAGTGATTCCTTAGTGAAGGTTTTGACAGCTATTTCCTGTATGGCGTAAATCACTTATTGTTTTGTTATTGTGTTATACGCCAATTTTTATATATGAAATTTAAAATGTTTGTACTTAATTACATCAAGTCATCTTTTGTGATATGAAAAAAAAAATGTTTTACGACCCGATTTTGTAGGAAAATAAAGATAAGCCAAAAAAAAATTAGGTGGTAAGAAACACTTTTTTCGTCGTACAGCAATTTGAGATACACAGATCGAAAGAGCGTGAAAAATTATGCAAGGTTGCATCAAACAGTCATTTTGCCCAAAATGGTGTTTACGCCCTTTGTATCGGAAACAGTCGACATGCTAGCTTATATTTTTGAAATTTCCACGTGGGCGAAACCTCGGGGCGCAGCTAGTAATAATACCTATAATATGAAATAATTCAGGCCATGGTTGTCGTACGAGCCGAGCCGACTAAAGGAACCTACCATAGGGAGTGCAACATCTTCCTTGTATTGTATTTCTGAAATCTAATGCGATCACTAGTCGGCCTGCCAACTGCCAAGCGTGGTGATTATGGCGAAGCCTGTGTAGAATCAAGAACTCTTTATTTCCATCGATAAATAAATGTACACGGCGAAAAGGTCAAATTCTTAAAATCGTCCCAGGCTTTTTACGCGACTTCAAAATTTCAAAAAAGGACGAGGTTATTATGTTCGCCTGTATGTACCTAGTATGATCTAGTATTTATCCCGTCAAAAAACGTTAACAACGTTTTAAAAATCACGAATAGCTACAACGTTTTTGGTGATATCTCCGCAAATTCTTAATACCTAACCTACCTATGAATGCATGGTAATGCAGTACCTAGGTATTGCATTTTGATGATTATTTCTTTATTGTAATAACGTATACATAGGTACACTGCTCTCTAAGAGATACCTACATCAATTTTGTGTACCCTAGTTGTGGGCACGAGAATATGTTTATTCTAAAGTATGTACATATATCGATTTTTTGGGGAACTGATTGTATTGATAAGGGTATACCTACCTACTGGCCCAAAGACAGAGTTCCAGGATTTCCGCAGGACATTTTCAAAGCCTATTTTTCCTCTCAACTTCACCCTCCATCACTCCACAGAATAAGCAGTAGATCAGGCACTTTTCATTATTGTGCAATTCTATTGTCAGATTTTGGTGAAAGGGAAAAACAGTCCCTTCGATGGAATTTCATTAATTCTCTAATCTCGAAAGGCAATTCCGCCATCTGCTGTGTAAGATCGCCCTATAACGACCCTATGGGATTACGTATGAATAGGGTACCTTCCTACATTCCTTGTACATTCGCTGTGCTCTTTATTATTTATCGGCGATTGATCTCTGGCCTTGAATTACGAACAAGTGAATTTGCACCTTCATTGTTGAGAAATACGGGTGTAAGTAGCCGGAGTCTTCGTAGCACCCCTAGGTTTACTTGGGTGCTTTTGGAAAAAACGCCCTCTGAATGTGGATTCAGAGACTACTCCAATGCAGCGAAATAAAATCAGGTTGAGTAAAATGACAAATACAACGGCGACTGCGGATCGCTGTCACGTTTATACTTCCAATCCCTTTCGGGCCATGACTGCACACATGACAGAATGTCCAAATTGTTCGATTATCGATTTTTTTATTTATTTCCCAAAGTATAACTTATACCATTATTTATTATCTGTTTTATTGTGACAAATTATTATAAATTAATTTATTTTAATTTTTTAAGAAGGCATGTCTGACTGCTTTTCTTTGCGCAATGCCCTATGGTGTTTCCTTTGTAAAAAGTTAGTGTGTGTTATAATAAAAATGTAATTTATCTTTTAAAATAGTATTTAACGACATCAAGTGTAACATGTGTACCTACGGTGGAAACAAATAAACTAAACTAAAAGGTACAGACAATAAGATTTGTATTTTCCTATTATATAAAGCAGTATAAAATAAAATAATAAGAGCTTTATTCCATATCATAAGTAGGTACAATTTTTAAGCAATAATAATACAAAAAATTTAATAATCGTGCACATTATAATAGGTGTCTTGTGTCATGCATGAGATAGGTAGGTAAGTCCGTTACTTCTTGATATGGACCGCCTTCGTCGGTGTTTACCTCCTCCAAGGATCTCCAGTAGTTTATTTTGGTCGTCATAGAAAGTTTTCTCTCATTCACCATCTATGCTTTTTTTATAATTTTCAGTGGGAGCGTAGACTGGACGATCGTGTACGATAAAGTTTAGATATTAATCAAAGCAGTAGAATTTAGAAATAACTCAGGGATAGGAATAATGTGCCCTGTTAAGTTTCTGTGGTAGTACATTAAAAAAACGAATTTACGTAACTTAATCTACCTTTATCTGATTTATTTTAGAAGAGCGAGATTCCCTAACACAGGTATTTCTTTTACTTAAAAGGGAATCTCAAACACTGTTATATTTAAATATTTTTTTTGTATTTTTTGTATTGTATAAATTTCAAGAAAATTCAATGCGGCACATTATTAAGTATAATATATACCTATATATTAGTCTTATCATAACCTAAACTTATCAATAAAAAACGAAACAAAATAAACGACAAAATTATGCAAAGCAGTTAAGTTGTAGGTACCTAACCTATAAATAAAGGGGGTCACTGATGCATAAAATGCTAGCCGATGTTGAATATGGTTCCGCTAAAAAAATTACCTAGTCGATTCCGTCATACTGGTCAGAGAATAAATATGACAAGAAGGACTTCGGTTGAAATCTGACCACGAACTTTTTTAGGGTTCCGTAGAAAATATAAAGCCCTTTCCAATTTCGTTCTACTCGCCTGTCTTACACAGCATTTTTTGGGAAAAAGCACGAAGGAAGACTGTTCAGTTGACGTCACGTCTCGTCGTAATTATAGTTAGACGACTCGAAAACGAAAAAGAAAAAAAACATTTGTATACTTAATAGATAGATGCTACAAGAAAAACTATAATCTCACGAAGAACCGACAACCGCTGGAGTAAACGTGTTCTTGAGTGGAGACCTCGACTCGGCAACGTAGTGTAGGACGCAATTATAGTTAGACGACTTGAAAATGAAAAAGAAAAAAAACATTTGTATACTTAATAGATAGATGCTACAAGAAAAACTATAATCTCACGAAGAACCGACAACAGCTGGAGTAAACGTGTTCTTGAGTGGAGACCTCGACTCGGCAACGTAGTGTAGGACGCAATTATAGTTAGACGACTTGAAAACGAAAAAGAAAAAAACATTTGTATACTTAATAGATAGATGCTACAAGAAAAACTATAATCTCACGAAGAACCGACAACCGCTGGAGTAAACGTGTTCTTGAGTGGAGACCTCGACTCGGCAACGTAGTGTAGGACGCCCTCCGGTCAGATATGGCGCTCATGGAAGAGATACATATACAGCAGCCAGAAACCTTTTTTTCTTTTTGCGTGCACTTTACATAGGTAAGTAAAGTGCACGCAAAAACAAGGTAGCAAAAGGCAAGATACTCCACGGGAAACTATAATTTTGTGGATGGTTGTGTTTGCAACAAAAAAATAAAAAGCTATCAATGGGTCGTCAGCTGTCACTATTCAGGTAGGATTTTGGCAGGTAGATTCAGTGGAAGGGCCTAATAAGTCGTTACTGGCCCAGGTAGACGCGAAGAACAAAGTTGCACCGAGTTGGAATTAGGAAAGCAGATGGTGAATGCCTGAAGGTCATTGCCACGAAAACGAAACTTGTGTTGGATGGAATAAATGTACTTAAATTAAAGCGTAGCTCCATATGACGTAATAGCTCTACCGTCTGTCTGCCCGTATCTTGCGTTGCGTTTTGTTTGTATTCCAAACCTGAGTTATAATAAAACCTACCGACAGTGGGAGGAGTGAGTAGGCCCTAAACATCAAAATTCTTCCGAAATAATAGTACTATAATAGTCTATCCATCCAGAATGTAGAATGTTTGTAAACAGAGCCACTGACCGTTCAATCAGCTGATTTTTAGGGTTATCACCACGAAATAATGCAGGTGAATGAGGCCTAATAGAATTCGAATGAATTAACATATACTTACATTCTTACTTCCATTCATACTTCGACGACCGATGTGGCGCGGTGGGCGAAGGTCCGCCTGCGACGCAGGAGGTTGCGGGTTCGATTTCCGCCTCGGAACAATTGTGTGTACGATCTGCAGATATTTGTTCCGGGTGTTCTGGTCGTTTTCTATGTATAATAAAAAATATCTATCTATTTAATATATTGTATTATGTATATCAGTTATCTAGTACCTATAGGCACAAGCTTTGCTTACCATGGGGCTAGATAATGCTGTGTGAATTGTCCAGCATTATTTATTTATTTATTATTATTACATTCTATTCGATTTATTACTTTTTATAATCCTGACGTCAATTCTATGCAGAATCTAATTATTTCAATTTACAAATATGTGGTCAAAAGATTGATGCAAGTCTCCTAGGTCAACATTTCCATACATATTTTGAAGTATTAAATACAAACTCATTAGGTACTCCCTTGGGAAAAATAAACATTACTTCGTTAAGCAACCGCGGCGTGTTCGCAACGCATTCGGTGCGCGCCCGCCCCGCCCCGCAGCCGCTCGCAAACCGCTAGTATGATAAGGCCCTAACGTACGACACTGCTTTACACCAGCGCGGCGTAAGTGGGGTAAGAGCTAACCTAAATAAAAAAATGGTTTTCACCCCTACATCAGCTGATTGAACTGTCAGTGGCTTTGTATACAAACATTCTACATAGTATAGTTTCTGCCCGCGCTTTCGCACGCGTCGTTTCCATGGAAACGTTCAAAGGTTATTTATATCCCATGGGAACTGATTTTTGGGATAAAAAAGCCTTTGTTTGATTCCAGGCTTAGAGATACATCGAACATCTAAACATCCAAACTGTCTAATTCAAAATATTACTTACTAGTTTCTGCCCGCGGCGTTTCTATGGGTATTCAATTCAATTCAATTCAATTAAATTCAAATTCTTTATTATCAGACAACAAAGTATTTCTATTCATTGAGAACTGATTTATAAAAAGGTATAAAAATGCCCCTAAGCCTATGTTTTATTCGCGGCCTCGAACTACCTGTATGCAAAATTTCAGCCCAATCCGTTCAGTAGTTATTCCGTAAAAGAGTAACAAACATCCATACATACAAACTTTATACTTATAATACTTATTAGTAGGAATTTATAAACTTTCGTTCATTGACATTCATGGCTCTAACAAAAGTTTGTCGTGAGTCGTGATATTTCACGTACGAAATCCGCCTACACTCTCGTATCAATGTAATGTTAAACGCATAGGTCACGAGATCGAGAGCCGTGTCAGCTAGGTACTCGGCAGTAAAATTATTGTCGTGTGAGCACGTATCCGATCCGCAGTGCACGAGTTGACGAGGGAGTGGTAAGACCCTTGAGTCGCTGAGTGCGAGCGAGACAAATTTCTGTGAGACAAACATTCGGGATTTCTCCGAAACTGACGTGTTGAAAATGTGGGCCAAAAAAGCAGATACCTAACCTACGATCTCCAGCTTTACCGAAGTTGATAAATTATTTAATGTAAGGCTTTATTAAAGTTAAGTTTATTGTATTCATGTGTATATGTAGGTAATTAAATTAACTACTACCTAGGTTATGCGTCCTGTACACGTTCGGCCAATGCGTTGGGCCAATGCGCCAACGTGTGAACACTGTTTGCGGAGCGCGCCAAGATCCTTTGATGTGTGCACGAAAAACACGAAAAACACTAGTCGGTTTGCGAGCCAACCGTTGTTGGCCGCCAACTTCCAACAAGCGCCAAGTAGGTTTCTGCACGCAGTAGGTCTCTGGCCCAACGCGTTGGCCCAATGCATTGGCCCAACGTGTACAGGACGCAGTAGGTTCGTTCGCTACTAATAGGTATTATGATATGGCACCTTTCTTTAAATTTTTTCTTCCCGTACCGCTTCGCTAGTCGCTCGCTGATGTACCGAGACCGAGACTCCCGAGACTTGAAAGTTCCTTGCCATAATATTAATAGCTGGCCTAGGCCCTAGCTAGTAGCTAGTGAGCTATTAATATTGCTACCGGTTTTATACCCTAGGGTATGAAACCGGCAGCAGGGTTAAAATTATTTAAATCACTTGGTTTTAATCGGTAATTTAAAACAAATAACTATTTTTAAAAAATCATGTGATTTTTATTCACTGCAATGAAAACAGAAAGCAGTCAATTGCACCAAGTTAGTCTTATATACCTATTTAGGTAAATTAAATAAAGAATAAAATAAAAATTCCTAGTCATTGACGATAAAAATATTAACAGAATAGGTACATATTTAATCTACCTAGTACCTACCTACTTAAGACAGAAATGAAAATGATTTAATATTCCTACCTATAAAAACCTTATACCCAATTAGATTGTGGGTTAGTGATTATCAAAATTTAATGAAATTAGTCGGTTTATTTATTTAGATTTAAAAAATATCGTGATTTTTTATCAACACGGCAAAAAAGATCCTTTCGGTGGGGGCCTACCTTTATCATCTACATACAAACCGCGTGAGCGCGGCATAAACCAGGGCAACTTTGCTTTAGCTTTTATTCTGTGAGTGCCTGACTGAGAGGTAAAAGCTCGCACACATTGGCTTGACTTGTATGCAGGCGCGGTCCGCGTCGGTCGCGTCGCGTCGTGCGTGTTTGTAAACATAAACACGACCGCGTCTGAGGCCGCGTGTGTGCGTGCGCGCAGCTGCCGCGCGGTATGGCTTGATGAGTACTGGTATCTAATCTGTGGCGCCGCCGGCGGCGGCGCGGCGCTTTGCCCGCCCCCCTCGCACCGCGGTGTACGTCTGCCCCCGCGTCCACCATCGAATACCGTACCCATAAAGTACCTGTCGTCGGTACCACCCATCGACGTCTTAACCTAAGACGTCGATGGTACCACCACATGAATAATAAAGAATCTATCATTATCAGTCTTCCATCAGCAATCAGCATTATCAATAGTGTCTGTAAGTGAAACTTATAGCAGGTGACAATCTTCTATAGAATTAAGTTAAAATAAAATAAATAGGCAATTACTTAAATCAGAGAAAATTCATCTCTCAGATATAGGTAAATTAAAATCAAAAAACATACAAACAAAAATGATTTTTTTTTTTGCTTTTTCATTAGGTAGGTATGTCCCGTCCTATCCATGGAGATGGACACGGTGGACACTGAATGAAAGAAATCTCTTGGTTCCTGCCCAAAGCAACGAGCCTGCTGCATCTCCGCGAAAAGATCAAAGCCTTCTGCTTGCTGTGCTCTAGCATTTGCCACGAAAGAGCAGCTGGTAGACTTTAGCACCATAATCTGATTATGATTCGACTAAAGATGTATGATAGAGACAGTAACGTAAAGATAGATTTATTATTTACTAGCTACGCCCCGCGGCTTCGCCCGCTTGGAAATCTATGTTTCAAATGGTTTATAAACCTTTATCTTGAATCA
The DNA here is from genome assembly GCA_943735965.1 of Eupithecia abbreviata. Lineage (NCBI taxonomy): Eukaryota > Metazoa > Arthropoda > Insecta > Lepidoptera > Geometridae > Eupithecia > Eupithecia abbreviata. Next base: position 5,792,856 of record OX030977.1, on the reverse strand, counting down.
CTCTATCTATAAAAAAACCGCATCAAAATTCGTTGCGTAGTTTTAAAGATCTAAGCATACATAGGGACAGACAGACAGCGGGAAGCGACTTTGTTTTATACTATGTAGTGATCTGAGTTTTTGTCTTTCAAACTATAATCAAAAAACTAAACAATATATAATAAAACTCCCTGGCTTCGTAGGTATCTGTTTTTATTTTGTTTAATCTGCGCCTTCGTGTAATCTACTTACTACTTCACTGACGCCTCCTGATAATGATGACCTAATAAATCGGTCATTGCTTCTAAGAATTATTTACAACACCGATACTTGATATTGCTGATACTACCTAATATAGTATATTCTTGGCAAAGACTATGAACATTTGAAATCATGATATCCTACTCAATATTCTTGGGGAGGTTAGGTACGGCTACTAGGCTTACTAGGAAACCCAAAAAAGGTGTTCTAACATTTGTACCATGGACTTTTAAGATTAGTTCGAATGGAGCGGACCCTTCGTGTGCTAGTTGACTCGCACTTGGCAGGTTTTATTATTATACAAATATCACAGTGATTTCCATAATACCTTTTAGTCGCTAGACCAAAAGGCCATAGTTCCCTCGTTAATAAAATAATAAAAAAAAGCATCTTTATTCAGACATTGTCCACAAACATTGAAAATTACAAAAATAAAATAAAAGAAAACATAAGACGTAAAATTAAATTAGAATTAGACAATACATTAGATAGAATTGCACAATATTATTATTTGGAGCAAGTCATTCAACAGAATGCCAACCCATGGAGTCTAAAGAATAGTCTAATTATTAATAGGCATATAATTACACTTCGAACTAAAGGATAAAAATAATTCACTCAGGAATAATACGAAATTAGGTATACTCCTTTCCATCCGGGTCTTTTCTACATTATCTATGGCTCTAGGCCTCTAGACAGACCGACCGCATTTCAACTGCAATCCAACCGCAACTGCAGTTCAGGTGCAGTTTGAATGCGGTTGACACTACTGCCGACTGCAATAAAAATGCAAATCAAACGCGCAGTCCGATTGCAGTTCAATTGCAGTCGGCGTGCAGTTGAGTGAACTTCACACCGACTGCATTCAAACTGCATCCGAACTGCACCATACTTACACACCTGTTTCTGCTACTGATTCTATGCGCGGGAGGGCGGAGCGTTAAAGTAGCGCGTTTGGTTTGCAGTTCTATTGCAGTCGTGTCAACTGCATTCAAACTGCACCTAAACTGCAATTTGCGGTTGGATTGCAGTTGAAATGTCGTCCGTCTGTCTAGTCTAGAGCCTATGTCTTATAATTATAACTCAGCGAAATCAAGTAGACACTAGATCTAAATCTTGCTTCGCGCTGTATTTCTTAACATTATTCGTTCAACATCATTCCTAGAGTACCTGTGTACCGACGTAAATAGTATTGGGTAATCGACGAAAAACGCAAATGATGAATGATGCTATCTGCGAGTAAGCTCAGCAGGCAGTTGTCTCAACGGGAACGATAAACGAGTAATGCCCAAAGAGTAAAATTATACCTACTAGAGTTACCTAGGTAAGGTACTTAGGTAACTATTTTAATAGGCTAAAGATTTCTTCTGTAGTCTACGCATAGAAGCGACTGAAATATCTCTATCTATCTCTATTTTAAGTTTTAAGAAATACATTTTTGTATTTCTGGTTATAAAGACCAAACTTCTGCCCGCGGCTATACGCTTTTTTTTGGAATAAAAATTAGGCTTTTATGTTATTCGACGTCCCGATCTTTGTGTGCAAAATAAGCCCGATCTATTCAGTAGTTTTGGCGTTGTCTTCAGCCAAAACTTCTTCACAACACGGAACAAACTTTCGACTGTATAATATTAGAAGGATAGGTTTTTTCTTCTTTGAATCTTAGTAATGTGGGAATTTGTGTCACAGAAAGAATTAAGATTTGAAAGGCGTGTTGTAGGCGTGCTAGGTACATACTCAGTATGTGGGTCAGCGCGGCGGCATGGCATGGGCGCCGCCATGCGCCAGTTCGACACTCGTCGACAATGGGTGCGATTCAAGATCATGCAGTAACGTAGAGCGTGTAGCGTATACGAGGGGCTTTACAAAAAACAAACAAACTAAAAATCTAATCTTTCCTCTTTATATTATAGTATAGACTAGCTGCGCCCCGCGGCTTCGCCCCTGTGGAAATCTATGTGTCAAATGGTTTAAATGATAAAATGTCCTTTTGTCCGTCTCCTGGTTCTAAGCTACGGCAACACCAATTTTCAGCCAAATTGGTACAGCCGTTCTTGAGTTATAAATAGTGTAACTAACACGACATTTACAGGCTGTATACAGGGTTATTGGTAATAAGACCAGACCCTTTTAGGGGGTGATGGGGGAGGCCATTTGCAACAATTTTGACCCTATAAAGTATTATGCAAAAGTGAACCATTTTTGAGATATTCGCATTTTTGTGGGATATAAAACGGTAATTAATAAAAAAAAAAATCTTTTCAGATTTATTTTAAAAAATGTGCCACCAACGCCAGGGCTAAGTACGTGAAAAAGATCCACACCGAGTCCGCTTCATGATGTGAGTAACATATTTACGGTTTTTTCACTGTTTGTTAAAAGTTAAGCATTATTTGAATTTGATGCAATGTGAGCGTTTGCTTGTTGTCAGATCATCAGCGGCCACGAGATGCAGGTGTACGGCGGCGCGTGGGTCGTGCTTGCGTGCGTTGCATGGTGCGCGCGCGCCGGTCCCGGCCCGCCCGCCGCGCCCCCCGAGCTGCTATTCACGCAGCCCGAGTACAACGTGAGCGTGCCCGAGAACAGCCCTCCGCGCACCTACTGCGAGACCTTGGAGCCTGGCGCGCCGCCGCCAGCCGTGCGTCTGCCCGCCGCCGGCGCCCGCGTGCGCTTCCGCATCCGCCACGGCGACCGCGACAAGTTCTTCAAGGCGGAGGAGCGCTGCGTCGGTGACCTCTGTTTCCTCTTCGTGCGCACGCGCGCTGGCCACGCTGACGTGCTCAACCGCGAGCGCCGCGACTCCTACCGCCTCGATGTGCGCGCCACCGCGCAGCTGTCGGCCGGGGACTCGCTCGAGGCGGATGCCGTAGTGCACATCTCCGTCGCCGACGAGAACGATCTCAGTCCTCTCTTCTACCCCACCGAGTACGAGGCGCGCGTGCCCGAGGACGCGCCACTGCACACCAGCGTGGCGCGCGTGCGCGCCGAGGACGCTGACCTCGGCGTCAACGGCGAGATCTACTACGCGCTGGAGACTCTCGACGACCACTTTGCGGTGCATCCCACCAGTGGTGTGGTGACGCTGACGCGCCCGCTGGACGCGGCGGAGGGCGCGCGCCACGACCTCATCGTGCTGGCGCGCGACCGCGCCTCTTTGCGCGACAAGGGCGAGGCGGCGCCGGCCGCGCGCGCCTCGCTTACCGTACACGTAACGCGCGTCAACTTACACGCACCCGAGATGCGTGTCCGCCGGCTGCCCGAGTTGGTGGAGAACTCGACGGCAGAGATTTACGCGATAGTGGAAGCGACGGATCGAGACGAAGGCGCGGCGGGACACGTCGTCTCTGTAGAAATCGTGGACGGAGACCCGGACGGACACTTCCGCGTGCGCGCGTCGCGGGCTGAAGGCGAGTGGGACGTGGCGGCGCACGCTTTGCTGGACCGCGAGGCGTCGCCGCACGGATACAACCTTACACTGCGTGCGACGGACGGCGGGCGGCCGCCGCGCTCCTCCTACCTGACGCTGCCCGTGGCGCTGGTGGACTTGAACGACAATGCGCCCGTGTTCGCGCGCGAGCTGTACGAGGCGGGCGTGCCGGAGACAGCGCCGCCCAACACGCCCGTCATCCGGCTGAAGGTATCGGACCGCGACGAGGGCCGCAACGCGCGCGTCTACATAGAGATAGTGGGCGGAAACGAGGGCGGAGAATTCCGCGTCAACCCCGACACCGGCGTGCTGTACACGGCGCGCGAGCTCGACGCCGAGAGCAAGGCGCTCTACCACCTCACAGTGTCCGCCATCGACCAAGGAAACGTGGGCACGCGCAAACAGTCCTCAGCGAAAGTGCAGATCGCCGTGCTAGACGCCAACGACAACGAGCCCGTGTTCGAGCAGGACGAGCTGCGCGTCTCGGTCGCGGAAAACGGGCCAGCGGGCGGTGCCGTGGCACGCGTGCAGGCGCGGGACGCCGACTCGGGGGACAACGCCTACCTGTCCTACAGCCTTGCCAACCTGCAGCCCACGCCGTTCGAGGTGGACCACTTCACGGGCGCCGTGCGAACGGCGCGCCCACTCGACTACGAAACCATGCGCCGCGAGTGGGAGCTGCGCGTTCGCGCCAGCGACTGGGGCGCGCCCTACCGCCGTCAGGCCGAGATGCGGCTCGTGGTGCGCATCGAGGACATCAACGACAACCGGCCGCAGTTCGAGCGCGTCGATTGCGTAGGCCACCTGCCGCGACGCCTGCCGCTCGGAGAGGAGATCGTCACCCTCTCCGCGATCGATTTCGACGCCGGTGACGTGGTGTCTTACCGCATCGCTGGCGGTAACGACGATGGCTGCTTCGCGCTGGAGCCATCCACCGGTGTGATGACCCTCGCATGTGACCTTGCTGATGTGCGCGCTGATACACGCGTGCTCAACGTGACTGCCACCGACGGCACGCACTTCGCAGACAGCTCCTCGCTGACGCTGCACCTGTCGGCGGGCGCAGGAGGTGCTTCCGGGCTACAGTGCCGCGAGACGGGTGCTGCGCGCCGTCTCGCCGACCTGCTAGCGGCCGCGCAGCGTGCCAACGCGCCGCTCGACCTTGCCAACGAGTTCGCTGCGGCGCCAGCTCGCCTGGTGCAGAACCTTCACGCCCCAGAGTTCATCGATTTCCCCATTGAGGTCAAGGTGAGTTACGTTTTTCATTGTTTTAGTTTCAATCTTTTAGCCATTTTATGTCCGCTGATCTCATTCCCTCTCTCTCTGCAGGTGAACGAGTCGGTCGCGTTGGGCACGGGGCTGGTGCGGCTGCGCGCGCGCGACCGTGACCTCGGCTACAACGGACTGGTCACGTACGGCATCTCGGGCGGCGACCCCGACTCCGCATTCCGCGTGGACCCGGACACGGGCGAGCTGCAGGTGATCGGGTACCTGGACCGGGAGCGTGAGGCCGAGTACTTTCTGAACGTGTCGGCGTGGGACAGTGGCGTGCCGCGACGCGCTGCCTCGCGCCTGCTGCCGGTCACCGTGCTGGACGTGAACGACAACCTGCCGCGGTTCGTGCGCTCGCTCGCCTCCTTCCGCGTGACGGAGAACGCGCTCAACGGCACCGTGGTGTTCCGCGCCAACGCCTCCGACGCGGACGCCGGCGAGTTCGCGCTTCTGCACTACAGCCTGCCCGGCGCGCCGCCCGAGTTCTGCATCGATGGCACCACAGGCGCGCTCGCCGTCTGCGCACCGCTCGACCGCGAGACGTGCGCGCTCTACGAGCTCACCGTACGCGCCACTGACGGCGGTGGCCTGAGCGCAGAGGCTCGCGTACGCGTCGCCGTCGACGACGTCAACGATAACGCGCCGCACTTTCCTCTAGCGTCGTACTCAGCGCGGGTGCGCGAGGACGTGCCCGTTGGCACGCTGGTGGCCGCGCTGGAGGCGTTCGACCCAGACCTGGGCGAAGGCGGACGCGTCACCTACAGCCTACCGGAGGGCGCGGAGGGTTCGTTCGTGGTTGACACGGTGTCGGGCGCGCTGCGGACAGCGCGCGCACTAGATTTCGAGGCGCGGCAGGTGTATGGCTTGACGGTGCGCGCGACAGACGGCGGGCGGCCAGCGCTGTGGGCGGAGACGGTGCTGATCGTGGAGGTGGAGGACGTAGACGAGAATGCGCACGCGCCGCGGTTCGGCGCGCCGCCCGTGCAGAGTGCGTCCGTCAGCGAGGCCGCGCCGCCCGGCACGCGCGTGCTGCGCGCTGCCGCCACGGACGCAGACCCGCCTGGACGCGACTCACGCCTCGCGTACTATCTCGTCGCCGGCACGGGGCTACCGCACTTCGCCGTTGACGATACAGGTTGGTTACTTACCTTACAAACCTCAACGAAATTTAACAACGAGCTAAATAGTTTCAACAAGCCGATACCTATTCGAAATTAATATTTTTTTATGTATTCCAGGCGTAATCCGGACTTTGACACCACTGGACCGTGAGACCCAGGACCACTACTGGCTGACACTGTGTGCGCAGGACCACGGCCTCGTACCCAAACACACCTGCGTTGAGGTAAGTCTCTGACTCTAGAAAACAGACAGAATACATCTGCTAGACCTACATCTGCTACCCTTACTGTGACCAACCTCCTGTGTATTTCAGGTATACATATCAGTAGAAGACGTAAACGACATGGCGCCATGGCCGGCGTACGCAGCGTACTCCGCGCAGGTCGCGGAGGGCGCGGGGGGAGGCACGCGCGTGGCGTATGTCTCGTGTACGGACGGGGACGCGGCGGGCAAGCCGCTTCGGTACACCATACTGGCTGGCAACCCGGACGGACTGTTCTCTATTGATGATAGTACTGGTAGGTGCCTGAGGTCAATATTAAGGCGCTATAATAATATTCTACGCGAGACGTGAGGGGACGTGTGAAACATGTCTCTTTTTCGGCCGCGAAAGCGAGGGCCATGCCGCTGCGGTATGCTATCAGTCCCGTGAAGAGCAATGAGTAAAATCTCATTGTGGCTGTTGCTGCATTGATGATGGTGGTGAATCATATCGCAATTAAATTTCTGACAACTCTGAACACTGATTTCAATAATGGCTTATCTGTTCACAGGTGAAATAGTAACAACTGGCCGAGGCTTAGACCGTGAAGCGCGCTCTTTACACGCGCTCGAGGTGCAGTGCTCGGACGGCGAACTGGCAGGCGTAGCGCGCGTCCTGGTTGCGCTGGAAGATGTCAACGACCACGCGCCGCTATTCACGCAGCGGCACTATGACATGCGAGTGCCGGAGCCGGCACTGACGACTGAGGTAAAGAACAAAACGTTCTAGAACCTTCTTTTTCACACAAGATATTTATTTCCCTTGTATTTATGTTCTAAATAAAGATAATTTTAATTTAATTTTGAAATGCCGTCTTACCTCCTATTCTAGGCCGCAAGAGATGTACCTACATAATATAAATAAATAAGTGTAAAATATCTTATTATACGCGGCGTTAGAAATACCAGTGCTCGGACGTCAACATTTCATCATCTACACATCTGACGCGAGAGTCTAGGACATATTAAGCTGTATAACGTAGGAGCTTAGTTTAAAAAAAATATCAAAATCCTTTATTTCTTTAAGCTTACAAAATAAGCACTTAAACGAGCCAAGTTTTATACTATAAATATATGTAGATATAAGATAACCTTCTTTACCTACAAATTTGTATAATTATATCTATTAACCTTACAAACCATTTTTGGAAATAAATACTTTTTATTATTTATTTATGCTCGTTGAGAGCACTCCAGTTATAGTAAAGTTTGTAGGTAAAATAGTAACACCAAACCACTGTTTATAGTCATAGATTGATTCACAATTTAAACTTTCATTAGGTAATCTGAGCCGCACTTAATGTTAAGTTAAAAAGATGCACACACCGGCGCGTGGCAAAGGTTTCGTTACGACTGTTTTTAATTGTCAATAATGTTAATTTGCTGTATGAGCTATTTTGGCTCGTACAATTTATTTTATAATAACTATTTGTTCAGGTGGAGCGCTCTGTATCCGGTTCCGGAGATATCAGCTCAGAATGGGAAAGCGACGACGAAGAGGAAGGCTCGGGCCGCGCGCCGTGGGACAGCGAGCCTGAACCCAACTCAAGAATCTACCTCGGCACTATCCTAGCGTTAGATGCGGACGCAGGAGACAACGGGACCGTTCGATACTGGGCGCGAGCGAGAGGATCAGCCCGCGGGGTCTTGCACATCGATACCCATAGTGGACGGATATGGGCGCCGCGTCACGCTGTGCTACGAAGCTCCTCGTTGCTAGAAATGGCTGTGCGTGCGTGCGACCGAGGCTCCCCGCCCCGATGTGGGGTCGCCCGAGCGACTATCCGAGTGGTGGTGTCTGGAGGAGGGGCTGCCCCACGGCTGGCCCCGCCGCCGCCGCTGCAAGCTGCAGAGCTTGACGCGCCTGGGTTTCTACTGGCTGTACTGCAAGCCACGGACCCGGATGGAGACGCGCTCTACTATGATATCGTTGGTCAGTTATTTATTTGTTAATTTTATTTGACGAATTTACGCAGATATTCATTAAAATTTGTTCTAAAAGAATTCACCCCACCTGAAATTTTATTTGACGAATTTACGCAGATATTCATTAAAATTTGTTCTAAAAGAATTCACCCCACCTGATCACTGTTGCAAAAGCAAAACATTACTAACCTACTCCATGGCCTTACAAGATTTTCATTAAACATAACATTAGATCGACAGTGTTCAACAAAAAACAAAGTGAGCCAAAAGTTCATCCGTCGCGTCGGGGAACTACTATTTCAAATACAGACACGAAATCACACGTCAAACCTATGATGTTTGTAAGTACACATTGGTTTGTCAATGTACTAAACTGTATCTTTATAACATTTCTTTACGGAACCCTTGTAAAGTAACGACGATTCAGGGATCGCTCGGCCGTCACAAAGCCGCCGATGTTAAATAGTAACAACTTAGGTTTGACACACAATAGAACCCAACATACAAACACAAATATTTTCAGATGGCGACCCTAGACAGGAGTTCCGGCTGGGTCGCGAAGACGGCAGCTTAGTGCTTGCTAAGCGGCTTGTCTACGAGCAACAGAGCGAATACAAACTCAACGTGTCTGTGTCTGATGGACTACACACTGTCTTTACACAGGTTTGTATTTCAACAGGTTGCATAGAGAAGTTACATCTGAGTTTATGATTCATTCACCATTTGAGTCACAGGCTCATAGCAAAATTTTGTTTTATAGATAGTTTAAGTAGTTCAGCAACAGGACTTTTGAAATACCTTTGTTAGCCGCTATCGCCGATAAATTGAGTAAATAATGGACCAACTTTATGGTCGATAATGTTTGATTTGAACATGACTCTTATGAAATTCGAGAAAAAAGGGAGTAATTTTGTTAGACAATTCTGAAATCATCTAGATATGATGATTTCAGAATTGTCTAACTAGTATATCATTACACTGTGATCACTGTGTACGCCGACGTGATCAGAAAGCCTTTGTTAACTGTAGTGCAGTGTTTTACATTGTGTTCGAGCTTTCGGTAACCTGTGTTCTGTGATTACAGGTGACAGTTACCGTAGTAAATGACGGCGACGAAGGAGGCGTATCATTCAGCCAGGACTTGTACACGATAGTTATCGACGAGGACGCCAGCGTGGGTAGTGAGGTGACTCGCGTGTCGGCGCGCGCTGCGGGCGGCGGGCGACTGTTGTATGGACTGCATGCGGCGCGCGCGCCCGCGTCCCTTCCATTGTTTAGACTACATGAGTTAACGGGCGCGCTGCAGTTGGCGCAGCCGTTGGATACGTTAGTATTAGTGCTCAGTCTATTTTAAGCCCGATGGTGGGTGTAAAACTCTCTTTTTTCCAACATTTACACCTTGAAGTTGGTTATACACCAAGGCTACATGATCAGTTCAAAGAACAAGTACAAACACCTATATATATCAATATTCCTCACATAGTATTGTTTTTTTATGTATCGTTCGCAGAGAGAGTGCCCGCATTCACGAACTGACAGTATGGGCGCGCGACACCGCCCCGCGCGCGTCACGTGCCTTCGCACGCGTCACTATCAGCGTGCGCGACGCGGACGAGCACGCGCCCGTGTGGGGCCGCCGGCTGGTTGAGGCGCGCATCACTCGAGGAGCGGCGCCTGGCACGCTGGTGGGTACTCTACTACAATTATATGTCCACTGGTGAACATGCCGCCGCCCTTAAACAAGGGTGTTTTGCATAATCACGATGATTGGCATGCGGATTAGTGGTAGTGTTCACAGTTTAGTCTAAGTACTACAGATTTTATGCTATGGGACTTGTTTGGTTTCACCATACAAAAGCAATCTAGCGTACCCGTCATGTTGTACGCACAGCACTTTACTTTGATTATTAGAATTTTTACACATTTAACTTCACTACTATCTATTATTACGCAATAAACACCTACCAAAAGAAGATTTGCCACCTTATCTTTATATTAACGTAATAAAACTTAACTTTAATAGTAAATCTTATGGTCGTGCTATCAGTGGACTAAGTGATAGACACAGCAGGTACCATACAACTTGTAGTACCTATTCAACTACTTCTACAACTCATCTTTCATGTAAGGTCATCAATCACCATCCAGACCCTACAGGCTACTTAACTATCAAGCATCAAATGTCTACTTATTCTAATCTAAGAGTATTAACATATACTACACAAAATTAGATGGATCGGTCATGGCGGCGCTTTTTGAGAAGAATCTCATGTGGGACACAGTAAGCTAAACTTATAAATTACGTTCCGTACTCAGCACGTTTGAAGGCTGAAATGTTGTAATAACTCGTTCCAGGTGGCAGCCCTGCGCGCCGGGGACGCTGACGCCGGCGGCACAGCGCTCACCTACTCCCTGGCCGGCGGAGACGCCGGCGGCTTATTCACCGTAGACCCGACACTTGGAGACGTGACCCTTGCGCGACAGCTACCAGCGCGCGGCGTGCGGGAGTACACGCTGCACGTGCGCGCGGGAGGCCCGCAGCCAGCTGCGCGCGCCGCCACGCTGCCGCTGCACGTGCTACTCGTGGAGCCGGATGATGCTCCTCCCAGGTAGATACCAGACCATATGCACTGTAGGTACACGCACACGACACGCGCTGAGCATATGCATTGCACGCAATTTACCAACTCTAGCCTCAGTACATAGGATAAAGAAGTACACACATAATATCCATAACCATGCATTACACGTGGTTATACAGACATAATATCCATAACCATGCATTACACGTGCGAGCTCCCGGGTACTGCTTTGCCTGTCGATGGTTGTGAGAACATTGACTGTCGACTGGTAGTTAAAGTACTTTTTTTCGTTTATTTATGTACAGTAAGTAGTATTAATTAATCTAAAAGCTAACTTAAACGGTAACTGATCGAATCGGGCGTGGTTTAAGTTATTATATGTAACATGTCATTTTCTTAATTCTAATTAAATTATAAATAACGTCTCGGTAGATCATTAATTTGTATATCATAAATCCATAGTAAATTGATTAAAAAATTAAATTAAATTATAAAATGTCAAAGAGTTCACTCAATTTATAATGACATTGCTCAATGAGCTTTCACTTATTTTCAGATTTGTGGAATCAAACTTAGTATTTGAAGTATACGAGAACTCTCCCAGCGGCACTGCTCTCGGCGCGGTCGAGGCGCGAGGTGGTACTTCGCCTTGGTTCTCACTAGAGGGCGGCGACGGCATGTTCCGGGTTAACCCTGCTGCGGGTCTGTTGTCGACCGCAGCGTCACTAGACTACGAACGGCAGGCTCAGTATAACTTTACTGTGACTGCTCTGAACATGGTAAGTCCTATTTATTTTGAATATATTATTACCGTATTAACGTCCACGAAGTGACCACCTAACTTCACTACTAAGCGGAGGTCTATACCCAGCAGTGGGTGCACCGGGTTGATGATAATTTATGCCGCTCGCTGTCTTCACCTAACTCATTGACTCAGTTCCATGTTTAATCTATACAATGATTATTCTTCTTACAGGGTGGCGGCAGTGCAACTGCGCAAGTGACCGTCCACGTACTAGATCGCAACGAATACCCACCAGAGCTGGTTGCACGCGAATACCGAGGGCGAGTGTCCGAAGCAGCGGCGGGCGGCGCGCTTGTATCTCGTTCTGACGCGCTCGGCACACCACTCGTTCTAGAAACTACCGACGCGGACTCCCCAGCACACCAACAACGCACCTACGAGATCTTAGAACCCGCCGCCGCAGCGCTATTCCGCATTGATCCTGCAACGGGCGCGCTACGTACAATACTCCAGCTTGACTACGAACGTGCGTCCTTACACGAGTTTACCGTACGCGTGTTAGACGCAGGCGAGCCGCGGCTACCGGGCGAGTCACGCGCAAAAGTACACATAGATGTTATAGACGTTAATGATTGCGCGCCGCGTTTCGAAAGCGCCGCTTACTCCGCTCGCATATTACTACCCACAGCTCCCGGTGTCTTAGTCCTATCTCTAAATGTGCGCGACCCCGATCCTCCGCCTGACAATCTCCTTAAATACGACATCATTGAAGGCGATGAGCGAGAACACTTTACCTTAACCAACGGCGAGCTGCGCGTGGCCCGAGCGGAATTATCCGGTCCTTACCGGCTACGCGTGCGAGCTTCGGATGGAAAGTTCGCGAGTACCGCTCGCGTTGATGTGGAAACTCGTGCGTTGGAACCAGCGGGGCTGGCTTTTCGACGCGCGGAGTACCGAGGAGCGCTTTTAGAGAATAATACAAGGCCCGCGACCATAGCTGTGTTAGATGTGCTGGGTGCTGCGCTAAATGAACACATCGTCTTCTCTATACTCAACCCTACTCCTGGATTTGAGGTAAGACATATACAAAAATTTGTACGACCTTCTCCCACTGCGCTACAGAAGTCGCCACAGTGCTTTATGATATGACCGCAAGCGTATTGGGATCGTCATAAATTCATTATTTATTTACACCATTACCTGTAAGGGTGTTGCATAATTCGTGTAGTATTTTAAATAAGTTTTTTGCGTAACGTACATAGTACATATAACCTATTATGTGACTATTTGACGACCGATGTGGCGCAGTGGGCGAAGGTCCGCCTGCGACGCAGAAGGTTGCGGGTTCGATTCCCGCCTCGGAACAATTGTGTGTACGATCTGCAGATATTTGTTCCGGGTGTTCTGGTTGTTTTCTATGTATAATAAAAAAGTATCTATCTATGTAATGTATTGTATTATGTATATCAGTTATCTAGTACCCATAACATAAGCTCTGCTTACCATGGGGCTAGAATTATCTAGCCCCATGGTAAGCACAGCATTAGCTGTGTGAATTGTCCAGCATTATTTATAATTTTATTTATTTATGTAATTGACACGGATGCCAATCCTTTACAGGTGGGAGCCACCTCAGGCGCGGTCCGCAGCACAGGTCTACCCCTAGACCGGGAGACACTAGACTCGTACACGCTACTCTTAGAAGCGCGTTCCCCACCCGTGGGTGAAATTGGCAGCGACGGGCGTGTGGCGCGCGCATTATTGCACGTCGACGTCACAGATGTGAATGACAACTGTCCGGTGTTCGTCGAACGGCCGTACCATGCGGCGGTGTTAGCAGGTTACATTATTTCACTGAATTCTCTCATTTTAATACTTAATCGTAGAACTGACTGAAGAACCGTTAACTAACAAAGATCACCTTATAAATATTTTTTTCACCACTCCTACTCGAAAATGGTGACTTTGCTGCGCAAAAACTGTAAAATGTGCGCCGCAGTTTTTGCGCATTCTGTATCGCACTCGCACCTGTTTTCCACATGTGAGCAAAATCGGGTTTTGCCCACATGTCAAATAATAGTTATTTGTTACTCAAGTGGGCAATACGATTTTTAAAAGAATTTTGTTTATTCATATTGAATTTGTTTTGTGCGAATAAAAATATAGTGTTAATCAATTCATCATCAAACAATAAAGTGTTTGTTCATTAATTGATTCAGGAGCGGAACCAGGTGCTGCCTTGCTAAGAGTTCGTGCCACGGACGCGGATTCAGGGGACAATGGGGATGTACGATATGAGATGAAGCGCGGACATGGCGAGCTGTTCAGAGTCGATCGACGCACGGGGGATATCACTCTGAAGCAGACGCTGGATGCGCACAGTCAGCTTTATACACTGGTCAGTTTTATTTTACAACTGTATTTCATTAGTTTAATGATTCAGGGGATATGACGTGCCATATGAGAAGAAACGCGGACAGGGGGGTTATCAGCTTGAAACAGATGCTGGATGCGCATAGTCAAGAGTTTATGAAAACGAAAACACTAAATTTTCAGGCATAGAGAAGAAATCAGATACCATCACGTGCACATCTCATACAGACATTCCAAAGAGTTTTATTACCAACCAAATAAAATATTTACACAAACATCCTATATTTGTAAAGGGCGCCTGTACACACAATGTCGGCACGGACCGCCGGATTTTGCCAAGCAGCACGTGCCGCCTAACAGCGTGCGTGCTATAAAGCTGGCAGGCGTGCCGTGGCTTGCCCGGCGGCACTGTGTGTAGGAGCTTTAACAATTTTTCAATCAATTATTTGTACAGGTGATCGCTGCGTTCGACGGCGGCGCGCCCCCTTGCGGCACAGAGGCAGAAGTAGCAGTTCGCGTATGGGCCGGCGGCGGCGCGCCGGCCTGGGAGCGCGCGCACTACTCGCTCCAAGCGCGCGAGGACACTGCGCCTGGCTCGGCTTTGGGTCCCCCACTTCGAGCCACCTCTCCCCTTGCAAGACAGCTCATCTACACGCTACTGGATTCTGCGGACTCGCCGCTGGAAATACACTTCGATACCGGTCAGTACTTCCCCAGTCCACCAAAAGTTACAGACTCTACTACGAACCTACTTTAAACTCAAATCCTCGTTCTTTTTTTTCTAAGAATAAGATTGATTGTTTTTATTTTAAAATTAACAAGTTTGTCTTAAAGTTAATTCTAGCTCTTTATACCACTAAATAAATTTACTTTGGAGTCAACTTAGTACCAACACATTATATAATTAATGTTCTGACCAGACAGTTCTGTGTAAAGATACTATTGGGTACCTATATTTTTTGACAACTTTTAGATCGGAGAGCTGTGCTCTCTCTATTTTACCATATCTAATATTAGATTTACATAGTTTGGTAGACAGTTTTGTTGTGCGTTTACTAATACCTCCCTATCGTTCACTCTCCAAAGTTGTAACATTCACTCTGTCGTGTCCCACATGTCAGGGTGAATGTTACAACTATGTGTGTTACAACCTTGTGGGTCAAAGAAGGTGGGTATTAGAGTCCTGGCGTGTATCGTACCTTACTTGTCAGTGGCTATGGCGTCCTCACTCTCTTAACTAAAAGTTCCACTACTCTCTACTAAATGTTCTTTCCCAAGTAAAACCTACCTCACTAAAAGTCCCCACAATACCTAGCGATCCACTAATTGAGGTTGATTTTGTTCCGCAGCGCCCGATGGAGGCGGAAATCCATGTGAGTATATCACATGGCGTATCGTCTTGTGAGCTTCTTGCATTTGACCGTGAGCGGTACAGTGCCGCACTAATTTAACATAAAAATCTCGAAATTTGTGTGTACAATTTGTGATTTATACATGACTTTTGAGGAATATTTTATGTACCGCCCACGGTTCCAACTCATCACTCGGCGCCCAGGCTGCAAAGCACCTTTTTATTTTCTTTTCATCGTTTATTCATCGTGTAGATATTGTGGTCGTATTCTAAACATTAACAGTTCATCCGCTGCATAGCAGAGGCTTTTCATCTTGTCAAATTTTTGTTTATCAGTTTTCGTCCTACCTAACTTCAGCTTCTTTAATTATTTTCCTCGCTCCTATTTTAATTCTTCAACACGAAACTCACATTTCGTTTTGGCCAATTGGTGTACGCAAATACACTGAATTAGAGTACTTACTAAGTTGCACAAAAAAACGAAACGATGGCGTCTATTGGAGAGTTAAAATAGGCTTCCAGTCCGGCTTTCCGTCCGGCTGACGATAGTATCGAGACTAGACCTCGCCGTATATATGTATGGGATTTGCGTAGTTTCCTGTCCGCACGATAGGGGCGCTGTACCAAACCCCTTAGAAAAAGGAGACGCCGCGGTCACGTCTCGATTTTATCGTCAACCGGACCCTGAGTCCGGTTGACGATAGAATCGAGACGTGATCTGCTCTTAGCGATTAACGCCATCCCAAATAGTCAACGCGCAAAGTTCTTGACATAATGTTGGGCATTTTATGGCTGAACGCACACCTGTCCTGCCCCTACCTACTGAGCTGACTAATCACTAGAATTCACTCACATTCACTCTTCACTCTAGCTCGCACAGCACCAGCCATCTCCCTCTGACTTGTCAAAATCTCAGAGGACAAGTTTTCGAGCTAAAATTAAGTTATTGCTTTGCGGCTAACTTAATTTTAGCTCGTCTAACCTTTATGTTTATTTTGTTAGCCTAACAAGACATGCTAAGCACTGCCAGTGTATTATAAAATAACCCTTGAGTTGCGTTGTGACGTATCCGGTGTACCAGGCGTGGTGGTGGCGCGAAGCGAGCTCGACTACGAGACGAGCCGCGTGCTGAGCGGGGTCGTCCGTGCGACCGACGGCGTGACGGGCGCGTACGCTGACGCCGCGCTCACGGTCACCCTACTAGACGTGAACGACAACGCGCCTGAGTTCCCCCACGATGCATACAATACTACAGTGTCGGAAGCCGCTGAGGTGGGCGATATTGTGGTGAAGATTACCGCTACGGATCCGGATGAAGGTAAGGGGGATTTTGGTTCGCCTATTTAAAATTGTTAGATTATATTGTGTGTATATGTAGTGGCAAATAAATGATATGTCTAAGTCTATTTAGTAGTTCTAGTTTTTTACAGAAATGTAGGTTTACTAGAACAGGTTTACTGGTAGTATTTCTGTTAGTACTTACAAGTGATTAGTTTTTGCCGTCATACGTGTTGTAGTTCTACGCCTTAAAATTCTAACGGTATAAGGCTTTGTAGCTATTTTTATGTAATGTGAAAATGTAAAAATGTTCGGTTTATAATTTATTACCAAACCCTCACAAATACTATTCAAAGTTACCCAACACGTTCCTGAACCTTTTTGGTAAAATGCCTTCTTACTTTTCCAGGAGCAAACGGCGAGATAACCTACTCAATATCAGAACTGGACGGAGCATCCTGTGCAGAGTTCTCAGTATCAGCTATGGGGGCTGTGTCTGTGGCGGCGCCGTTGGACGCCGAGACGCGCGCCGCCTACCACCTGCGCGTTACCGCGGCGGATGCGGGCCGCCCGCCGCTGCACTCCACTGCGCATCTCTTTATCACAGGTATTTTGGCATAAAGCATTCTCGCCTAGCATTGCAAGGTTTGCTAATAAGACCTGGCTGTTGGCGGCCCACATACGTCTTGGGCTGAGTACATACCCAAGTCTGATGTGAGCTACGCTTTTAGAAGGCCTGCACTCGGAAAATTATAGATACGGGCAGTAGCCCGTATAACAAGACAACTTTGCCAATCGTATTTATCGTTAGTGATGGATAAATACGACTGGCAAGGTTGTCTTGTTATATTAAATTGATTGTTTTTTATTAAAGGTTTCTTGTTTTGGAAGCCTAATGAAGTGTCATTCTTTGTACAATTGTTCTAGGAAACGTCTTTTATTATTGATGGTTGTGTGAACATTTTCTTGATTCTAATATTAATGTATTTGATAAGGTCAGTTACGATTTCTCAGATTTCTACGCACCCTACGTCATTACTCATTAAACACTGTATGATTGTAGTGAGCGACGTGAACGACTGCGCGCCGCGAATGGAGCGCACCTTAGTAGGCGGCGCGGTATCTGTGGAAGCAACTCGCGGCGCGGCACTCGCGCGCGCGGCCGCGTGGGACCCGGACGGAGCGGACGCGGGCCGACTACGCTATAGACTGGAAGGTATTCTATCTATAATCCACGTTGTCGTGACGTCACCAAACAGCTCTATCGAAAGACCAGCAATGGTTGTATACTCAACCAACACATGCTGTTACGGGGCGGTTTTGACTCAACTAATCATCCTCATTTTACCTCTGGTATTTTATTTTATTCTTGTTGTTCTAATAATTCTATTGTTATTCATAAGGTGGCGCCACCTCGCGTGCCTTCCGTTTGCATCCGCGCACCGGAGTTCTGACACTCGCCGGCACACCGCCTGTAACCCCGCGAGCGCTCAACGTCTCCGTATCAGACGGCGCCCACGCTGCCTTCGCGCGTCTTAAGCTCCACGCGGCACCTGCCAACCGCGCGCCGCCTGCCTTTCCGCACCAGGTTTGTTCATGCCTGCTCCTGCCTGATACCCGACGACAGCGCCTATAACTCTGGCATCAGACGGCGCGCACGCTGTGCTCATATTATCTATGATCATCGATAGAACATCAATAGCCTCACCTCATCTCATCAACTTTAAGGGACAGCGAAGCCGAAGTCGTGATTTGTTCTGGTTGTTTCTTCCTCAGGTACACGAGGCACGCCTGCTCGAAAACCGACCAGCGGGCGCACTACTAACCACGCTCCAGGCCCGCGACCCCGATCCGGCAGAATACGGCGCCGTCACCTACTCCATCCCGTCAGCGTTGCTGCGCGACACGTTCGCAGTCGACGCACGCAGCGGGGCGCTGACGACGCGCGCGCCGCTCGACCGCGAGACACGCGCTGACTGGGAGGTTTGTACTCCAAGCTTTAATAGCACATTAGGAAAATACAGATTCAGTACAAAACCGGGCTAGTTCGGTTTCCAGCAGACTGGCAAAGTCTGACAGACTTGATAATAGGGTGGCCACCCGAAATGAGTTCTAAAAGGGTACCTAGATTTTTGAAAGTCAGAACATATAACCAAAGTCCTGATTCTCACTCGGAAACGGCGAGTAGACGAACGCGTTCTGATGAGCTGGTAGACATATTTATACGGTGTGAAAATGAAAATGAAAAATGTTTATTTCTTTAGGCTTACAAAAAAGCACTTAGACAGGTTATATTTTATACTATTCATTATTATATAATAACATTATTTTATTGTTCACTTCAATTTTAATTTTCTGTGTTTCTGTATATGTGATACCTATGTGGTACCTTATTTATGACATACTTTTACTATAACTACCGTCACTACGCGGTCACTGTCTAAGTGCGGAAATAGGAGTACACCTACCATATAACTACCGTCATTTCTTTTTCTATATTCCTGGACTTCAAATTGACTACCTATTCTGACAATCAGGTTCCCGTGCTGGCATCAGACGGCGGCGGTCTTCTCGCTCACACCACAGTCCGAGTACGCGTGTTAGACGAAAACGACAACGCGCCTGAGTTCCCTCTCCGCGAGTACCGAGCCAGCGTTCGGTCTGACCTGGCGCCTCGACAGCCTTTCCTGACTGTGTCGGCACGAGACATAGACTCTGGTGAACACGCGCGACTGACATATGAAGTGTATGAAGGGGAATCACCGCCTCAAGACACCGCTGGCCTATTCCACGTGGACCCTGCCACAGGCGCGTTATCCTTCGCCCGCTACGCTAAAGCTTTTGGTAAGACTCCCTTTTGTGCAGCTGCTAAGCCAGCATTCGGTCTGACCTGGCTCCTCGACAGCCATGCTTCATTATGTGGGCACAGAACATAGACGCGGGAGAGCACGCATAACAGACATAAAATTAAGTGTATGAACGGGAATTACTACCGCAAGACACCGCTGCTGCCGATCGAAAAGTTTTATTTACAGTTTTTTTTGTAGATGTTTCAGTTTTCAAACCCTTTGATAGGTATCAAATAGACTGAAAAGGTCTGTAATTGGATGCGGGTTCAAGTCCCGTCTAAACCGAGAGTTTTTCGGGATATTATTAAAGATTCTTAGGTTTCGTAATGTCCTGTAATACTTTGATATTTATTTACTTTGGTAGTTACTACTAATTTTAAAACTTTTTTATTTTATTTTTGAAAGTGTTTTATTTATCCATGGTTACAGCGGGTCGCAGCACGCAAGTGTGGGTCCGCGCACGGGACGGCGGCGGGCGCGCGGCTGAGGCGCCGGTTTCAGTGTACGTTCTAGGCGCTGGCGAGAACGCGCCGGCGGTCCGCGTGCCGCCGCACACTGTATTCCTACCAGAGGTATTATTTAGTTAGAGAACTAGAATTCAAGGAATTTATTGCATGACTTTAGAGCCTTACCATATGCATCAAGAGAACGGAAAACAATAGAAAATACTGGCAGCTGTTAATCTTAGAATAAAGTAAATGTACTCTTATTCTTATCTACCTAGTTTTAGTACCTATGTTTTCTATACTCGACACGCCGAAAAACCCCTAGTTAAGAGCCGTATAGAAGAGGTCTGATATAAAGCTGATATGCGGTCGGCTCTCGTAGTTACGCTGGCTCTCGTTGTCTATATAAATGTCCGATAAAGGTTGTCACCTGTTTTTTTTTTCACGCACGCTAAACGCTGGCTTTGTCTAATTCTCGCTCAAACTACTATACTACTACATTGTAAAGTGTTTAATATTAATTTCCCCTCGGTTCTTATACAAATAAACATGACTATTCAGGATGCAGCGGAAGGCGCCGTATTATGCGAACTGCTATCGGGCAGCGACCCAGCGCCGCGTCTAAGACTAGCCGCCGCGGCGCACCCGCCCGATCTCTTCCGCATCGATGACGCGGGCCGGCTAGTGCTCGCTGGCAGACTGGACCGTGAGGCGATATCAGAACATGTCGTCGGTAACTAAAGTTATTTTACGTATGCCGCCGACCACATGCCTGATTTTTAGTCTTTTCAATGCTGGACTATTCACACAGCACCATGGGCTCACATTCGCTTTAAGTAATGGACGCATAAGTAATGTAAGACACACTACACTAAGTAAACATTATATAACATTACCAATGTATTACAACTCCGTGCTCCTTACCATTATATTAGTCGTAGTTTTATACAATATAGCTATTGTTCCTATACTCGACTTTTATATCAGCATCTGGAAAGAGCTAGCCGCGATTCCTACACTACATCTAAAGCTATTATTTCACAGAATGCTCTTTCTGTAGACCATTATTTCAGGTCATATCTCAACACACGTAACATATACAAAATACATATTTCCTAATTTTTCAATAATCTTTAACTCCAACTTTTTCATTTAGTGAGTCTCTGAGTACTGTTATTGACTGATGCACACCATCACGTCATGAGTAATTATACCGTCCGATCAAGGTATAAAAATAAATTATTCACACCACTAAAGAGATTAACATTAACCTGTAACAATAGATGGCGATTAAAGTTTATAATAAAATTCAAGACGCATTAAAGAAATTACATTATTAACTAGATTTAAATTTAATTTTACCAAATGGCTGACTTAAACCTATGCAGTGAATGCCTTATATAGATCCTCCCTGTAGTATCTTCATGTGGAATTGTTTGTTTTTTCAGGAGTGATAGCAGAAGGCAGCGGTTCGCCGGCACCGGGCGTGCTGCTTGTGACGTCACTCCACGTGCTGGACGTCAATGAGCACGCGCCCGCCTTCCACTCGCAGCCCTACGTCGTTCACCTGGCTGAGAACGCGCCGCCACACTCGTCTGTCATCAGACGTGAGTATCCTCTCTTATTCTCACTCCTTTGTGGCTTTAGCTAGAAGCGAAAGCGGCCATAGTTATCCAGAAAATCGAGTAGGCAAGGACGCTACGTGAAAACGTCCCTTGCTCCCGTCCCGTGCCTCATTAGCACTAATGAACAGCAAACAGCGCGCAGCAACAGTGCTAAATAACATATGTATATGTGCTTTCAGTTATGGCGGAGGATTTGGACGCGGGATCGAATGGCGAGGTCCGCTACTCTCTGGCGACGGACGAAGAAGGCGCAGAACCATCTACCGCCTTCACAGTAGACCCTTTCACCGGATGGGTGACGACATTGACGGAGTTGGACCGAGAGGCGCGCGCCGAACATCGACTCGCTTTGCTTGCGACTGATGGTGGTGTCCCAAGGCGGTCGGCCCGTGGCACGCTAGTGGTACGCCTGGTGGACTATAACGATTGTCCTCCGGCATTTGAACGAGATCAGTATACGTGCGAGGTGAGAATCAATTGACACAAATTTCGATGTACCACAAGGGTGCGTTTTCAAAGGGTGGTTTTCTTTCCGCCAAGGGGTATTCCCCTTGTATACACCAATCACATTGATTGTAAATACACATCACGTCATTCCGCTTGTACCATATTTATTTGGGTGCTTTCGCGCTGACGAACCTAATCACTGTTTATTCCATGTCATCAGTACTAAACGAACCCTAATATGTATATGTAATTCTAAAATAAGGTGCGCGAGGACGCAGCGCCGGGTACAGTAGCCGCACGCCTCACACTCACTGACGCGGACGCAGCGCAAGCACCTCTCTCTTTCTTCGTGGCCGACGGAGACCCTCGCGCTCGCTTCCAACTTCGTGCCTCGGGCGAACTATACGTGGCGCGCGCGCTAGATCGAGAGACCGAGTCGAGCCACGAGCTTACCGTTGCTGCTACTGATGGGAAGTTTACAGCGTATACACGCGTCACCATCACCGTACTGGATGTTAACGGTGAGTGTACGGAATATAGGGAATAGTCGTCTTCTTCTTTGTGCACAAGGAATCGCGACAACCATCCTGACAAAAGACTGGATAGAAGAGTACCACCGAGGCATCAACACCTGCGGATATTTAGCATATCCGCAGCTCAGCTGTCAATCACCAAAAGTCCTACAAAGAGTTTAGCTGGTAAATTTTATTTGCAACAATCTGCAGTTTGCTGAACAGTTTCAACTGTAAATATACTAGTTCCAAGTTATTTATACTAGGCCTTGGATGAGATGGCGTGACGGGCTCGAGGCACATCTTCCACCATGGCCTGTTGCAGCGTTGGATCGCGAGGAGTGGAAGGAGAAAAGGGAGGCCTTTGCCCAGCCGTGGGACAATAATGGCTAAAAATAAATAAATAATAATATTTTATTCATTAATACTATTTTATTTTATATAGATATATGATATACATATATCGTCATTGAATGCTTGGTCCGTTGCAGACAACCCGCCATACTGCGTGCGGCACCGCTACCGCGTGCGTCTCACTGAAGACGCGGCCGTAGGAACAACAGTAATGACGCTAGAAACGCGCGACGCGGATTCAGCCGAGAACGCACGCCTGCGCTACTACCTATCAGGGAGCAACGCGCATCACTTCGCAATCGACCGAAGCACGGGTGTTGTTATTGTCGCATCAGCGTTGGATCGTGAGACCGTGCCGCGGTACTCCCTGACCGCGCATGCGCAAGACCGCGCGCGCGCTGACTGGGAGTGCGCGTCCGAACTCGAGCTTGCGTTAGAGGATGTTAATGATAATGCGCCCAAATTCTCCGCTGAGACGTATAGTGTGACGCTGCCGGAGGATGCGGATCTTGGCACGCTCGTCGCTAAGGTACAACAACTTACTTTTTATATATGTAATATTAACGATTTTATGACAGAAAAATTTTGGCAATACCTTTTTTACTATTTCGCCTCTTACTATTATTACATTAAGATTTTTGACATTATATAAAATTATCTACAATATACCTAGGTTAGTACATTACTAAACTCTACTGTGACATTTGCATGCTATGTTAATTTTGCACGCCTCGATGAGGTAGTAATGTATTGGAAATACCATAGTTAATTAAGAACTTTTGTACCTACATTACAACAAATAAATGATTTGATTATTGATTATAGATGATTAAAACGCTATGTCAACTAGCTAAAAGCTATCTGTATTGTAAGTATAGAAAGCGCAATCATAATTATTGCGTGGTGTGAGAGAGTTCGCTCGTACTGTGTCCACAGATTTGTGACGTCAGCCTAGTAGCTATACTAAGCGTCAAATTAGGTGGCAAACATCACCGCCTCCGCAACGAAATCGCAAAAGACATTAAAATTTATCGCTATTCTGCCGCTTTCTATACAATTATTATAATTAATTCTATACAAACCTACAGAGATACCAGTTTTGTAACAAATGCAGTGCATCTGGAACACGTAAAAAGCTTATATATTTTAGCTCTTGATTTTTTTGAACCGTGTCGACAGACTTCTACGGAAAAACAAAATACAGTCGCGGGAGTTTTAATAAATTATACTACATATATTTTTATTGTTCATAGAACACATATAGAAGAAAAAATATTTGCAGATCATACAAAAATTTGTCCCAAGGAGGGATTCGAACCCCTGCAACTCTGCGTCACAGGTGGACCTTCGCCCGCCGTGCCACGTCGTTATAATTGAGCTATGCAGATGACCCATTAACTTGAAATTAAATTATTATCCATAGCTAATAAAATGTGACTTGTTATTTTTTATTTATTTATTTTATTTATATAGTTATTCTGGGTTTATACGCAGGTACACGCATACGATCCCGACCTCGGAGCAAACCGCACAGTGGTATACTCATGGGCATCCGGCGAGGGCGGCGCATTCAGCCTGGCAGCGCACAGCGGGATCGTGACACTACGCGCGGCGCTGGACCGCGAGACGCAAGCCGAGCACGTAGCTGTGATACGGGCGCGCGACGCCGGCAGACCGCCGCGCGAGGCGACATCCACCCTCCGCCTCACCGTCGCAGATGTCAACGATAACCCACCAGAGTTCGAGTTCCGCACCTACCGTGCTGCAATCTCCGAGCTAGCCGCACCCGGAGCCGAGCTACTCCGAGTGCGCGCGACATCTCGCGACGCGGGCGTCAACGCTGATGTCACCTATGCGTTGGTCGCCGGCGATGATAAAGACGATTTCGCGCTCGACGGTGATTCAGGCGCGCTGACCGTCGCGCGGCCGCTAGACTACGAACGACGCCGTTCATATCTCTTGACTGTCCAGGCGGTGGACGGCGGGCGGCCGCCGCTCAGTGACTTAACAGCTCTCAATGTAACAGTACTAGACGCGAACGACAACGCGCCCGTTTTCACGCGAGTGTCTTACTCGGCGCGTGTGCGGGAGGACGCAGCGCGTGGCACGGTGCTGAGCCAACTATCGGCGGAGGACGCGGACGGCGGTGCCAACGGCCGGCTGACGTACAGCATCGCGCGCGGCGACCCGGGAGCTGTGTTCAGTATCGACGCGGACACCGGCATGTTGTCCGTAGCAGCGGCACTCGACCGCGAGGCCACCGCTCGCTATTCCCTCACGGTGCGCGCGCGCGACCGGGGCCTCCCACCACTGGAAGCGGAGGTGCCTCTAGAGGTGGAGGTACTGGACGCTAACGACAACGCGCCGCAGTTCGCCAACGACAACTACTCGGCCGTGGTGCGCGAGGACCGCGCGATTGGACATGCTATACTCAAGTTCGAGGTCACGGACAAAGACGCGCCGCCCAACGCTGAACCCTTCACATTCGACTTCCAGGTAATAGAAACCCTCCTAGCAAATTGTTTTTGTTTCATTGTTCTTACATAATTTTTTGACGTCGATTCGGTTTTTGGTTGTTACTTTACTCGCCGATTGTGAATGTATTACAGGCGGGCAACGAGATGGGTGCGTTCCGTCTGGAGCAGGACGGGTACCTGCGCACGGCGCGGCGCTTCAACCACCGTATCAAGGAGTGGTACACGCTGACGGTGCGCGTGTTCGACAACGGCACTCCGCCACTGTTCGCGGACGCACAGGTGCGCGTGCGCGTCGTGGAGCAGTCCCTGTACCCGCCCGTCGTGAGCGCGCTCGAGGTGCGCGTCAACTCGTACTTGGACGAGTTTCCGGGCGGGTTGGTGGGCCGCGTGCGTGCCGTGGACCGCGACGCATACGACACACTGACGTACGCGCTTGCGCCGCCGCACCCGCAGGCGCTGTTCGAGATCGATCCAGCGACCGGCGAGCTGCGCGCCGCTCCCGCGCTCGATGTCGGCGAGTACCGGCTCAACGTAACCGTGTCCGACGGACGGTTCCTCGCCTCCGCGCTTGTCCGCGTCTCCGTCGCGCTTGTGTCCGACGAGGCACTCGCTGGCGCCGTGGTTGTGCGGTTCCGTGAGGTGTCGCCCGAGGACTTTGTGCTTCGCCACCGCCGTGGCTTTATGCGTGCCGTCGCGGAGGCAGCTGACTCTCAGCCAACCGACGTGATCGTGCTCAGCGTGCAGCCCAGCGGCGATGACGACGAGGATGAGCACGAGGACGAGGTGGCGGGCCGCATGCGCCGCCAGGTGGCACGGGACCTCGATGTGGCATTCGCGGTGCGCGCGCCCGATGGCGCCGGCTGGATGCAGGCGGACGCGCTGCGCCGCCGGCTGCATGCCCATCTGGAGCGGCTGGAGGAGCGAGCGCAGCTCGTGGTGGAGGAGCTGGTGCGCGGCGCGTGCGGGGGCTGCGCGCGCGGTGCCTGTGCCGAGCGGGTGGAGCTGCGGCGGCGCGCACGTGTCGTGTTGACTGAGCTGGCGTCGTTCGTGGCACCGCGCCACGTGCTGCGAGGCTGGTGCGCTTGCGCGGCGGGCTGGGGCGGTGCGCGCTGCGACACGCCGGCGCTGGCGGGCGAGGAGTGCGCGTCGTGCACGGCGCGCGTACTGCGGCTGCAGGCCGACGGGTACCTGGAGTACCGCGTGGAGCGCGGCAGCGTGCACGGCGCGCGCCCGCTGGAGGACGAGCTGGTGGCGGAGCTGCGCTTCAGGACGCGACGCGCGCGTGGCGTGCTGCTGGCGGTGGCGGGGCGAGTGGACGGTGCCGTGCTGGAGGTGGTGGAGGGTACGCTGCGGTTCGTCATGAACCTCGGCGGCGGGGAGGTGGAGCTGGGGTCGGACGTGGAGGTGGCGGACGGGCGCTGGCACGAGGCGCGGCTCGAGCGGCGCGGAGGCAGCGTGCGCCTCACGGTAGACCGCCGCAGCAAGGAGGCACAGGCGCCGCTCACCCACGCCGTGCTGGACGTGCGCCCCGCACGCCGCCTGCTCGTGGGTGCGCAGCTCATCAGGCACGACCACGCTACAGCCGATGAACAGGTACATACCCACCTATTTTAGTTAAATTTAAATTAGCACGTTATTTGTTTTTCTTATTCTATACTTACCATATTGTATATAGTTATATTACTTGCGTACTACAAGCGGAAACTGTGTTAGCTTCATTTATTCATATTTTAAATGTACTATTAATTGTAACATAAGCTCTTTGTTTCCCAAATATATACAAATAAAAAATAATCGGGTGTCTCCACGACGGGGGCGTCACACACCGGGGGCCTAACCCACGAACTCAATAAAATATATCATTTTATCTCGATATTAGTCAGATACTATATGAATGAATACACAAAAACCTTTTCGATAAGAGCCCAACTTGCATTAAAGCTTCTGAAACTCATCATTTTCATTAATTTCAGGTGACATACGGTTTCGAGGGATGCATCTCGGAGCTTCGTTTCGGCGGCAGCGCGCTACCCCTTGAGGTGGGCGGCACGTCGCGGGACGGGCGCGTGCAGCTGACGCGGCGCGTGCGCGTGCGCCTGGCCGCCGCCTGCCCCGCCTTGCCACCGCCCGGGCCCTGCGCCTCCTACCCGTGCCAGCACGGCGGTACTTGCCGCGCGCTGCCCGCCTCCGACCTCCTAGAAACGCCGAGTGAAGGCTACGCCTGCTCGTGCCGGACGCGTTACACGGGAGACAACTGCGAGATTGATACCACACCTTGCGCGTCCGCGCCTTGTTTGTATGGCGGAGTATGCGCGGCGGTTGACGGTGGCTTCGCGTGCGCTTGTCCGGAAGGATTGGGCGGTGTGCGTTGTGAGCTCGGGCGCTACTGCAGGGAGGGGGCGTGCCTGCACGCCGCGGCCTGTGAGGAGGGCGACGCGGGCCCGTCGTGCCGCTGCCGCGGGTTCTACGGCCCGCGCTGCGAGCTCGACGTGGACGAGTGCGCCGGCGAGCCCTGCCTCAACGGTGCCACCTGCCTCAACGAGCCCGGTTCATTCCGGTGCCTCTGTCCGCCCGACAAGACAGGTATACCCTGCGATGTATTTCAATTTGCTTGGTTTTATGCAACTATGCCTCGCCTCGCCGTAGTTTAGGCGATCCGAGTCAGTCCCGCGGTAGAGAATTTATTTAGGCAACATACGATCGCCAGCCTCATTTTATTAAAAAAATTCTCGTAACCTATCTTTAAATAAATCGTGGATTGTTTCGTTGACGATAGGCGCTATTCAGTACCACTCAGCTGTTTCACATTTGTGACGATCACTTACCGACTCCGATTTCAGGAATGAACTGCGGCAACCCGCTGTACTCTGACGCGGTGACGGCGGGCGGTAGCGCTAGCGGCGCGCGTGCGCTGGCCGAGCTGTGGAGCTGGGCGCTGGCGGCGCGCTGGCCACTGGCGGCGGCGGTCGTGGCGTTCCTCCTACTTCTTCTATTAGCCGCGCTACCGCTGTGGCTGCGACGCCGCGGGACGCCTCCATCCGCGCCCGGAAAAGACCCACCGAAACCCAAGCTGTCGAATTTAGAAGCGGTATCTCGCCGCGAGCGGCCGGCCTCCTGCGCAGAAGCTCTGTCCGCTCCGCCTCCCGCGCCTCTCAACAACGTCGACACGCTGCGGAGCTACGGCTCGGCGGGCGACGAGCTGGAGGGTATCCCGCCCGACTACCGACGGAACCTCAACATCGACGTCGGCAAGCCCTGGTCCGAACAGATGCATCTGCACACATTCGTCGATAACAAGATCTACAACGGTGAGTGCGTCACTCCTACACTTAGGATAAATTACTTTAATTTCAATAAGAATAGGGGACATACTTAAATTAATTTTAGAAAATAATACGCAAAATTAAGTGTCGTATTATGATAACTAAGTAAAAAAGAATCGAACTAGTGAGTGGAATATTAATGTTGCTTTTTGTTTCTAAATTGCTAATTATCTAGCGCAGGTATTATGTTACTTAAAAGAGGGCCCCGTACCCCTGAAATATTTTAGATTAAGTAAAAGAAATAAACTATTTGATTTTGATTTGTTGCAGACCTTAAAGGCACGCTCGGCTCTCGCTCGCCCGGTGCGCGTCGCCTCGTGGAGCCTCACATGGTGGGCGGGTACCACTGGGACTGCTCGGACTGGTGCGGCGGCGTGGGCGCGCTGCCCGGGATCAGCGAGGTGGCGGGCTCGGAGCGGCCCGACTCCTCGGAGCCCGACTGCCGCCGGACGCACCCGAACTCGACCGATGACCAGCACACGCATGACACGGACCACTTGCAGGACGGTAAGTGTACTTCGCTGTTGTGCAATCAAAGCACTGGATACCAATCAAGTTTAAATCGAGAACCCATAGCAATAATCAATCTTTAAAAATAGATCGATAAAATGAACATTTCCCTTTGAGCAATTCTTCGCGTAATAACTAAACATGATATATGTATCCACTCGCTTACTGATTTTATTTATCGCATGAATGAATTTTTGCTCCCTCACAACCAGCTCTACAAATTTCCATGTTCTGTGCTCAAAACTGTTCATAACACTAGAAAACGCGCTGGACAATGTATTTAATTTCCAGCGTCCTCATACCTGCTCCACCCGGACTCGTACCTGCTCCCGCCGTGCTTGGACGCGGGGGAAGACTGCGCGGGGGGAAGGCGCCTGCTGAGGGAGCCCGACGCAGCTAGCCTTATTACCATGCTAGGTCAGTACGAGTATTGTGATAACAGCAATACTTGCTGGAAATAACTTAGGTAGTGCCTGAATCGTCTTTGCTAAAAAGTGAGTCTCGCTTCACCATGCTGTGAAGGTGTGGGTGTCGTTCGTGAGATCTGTCAGACGCGACCACTCCCGCTCGGATCCATCAATATATTACTAAGCACTGCTAAGTAATCATTAAATAACCTCAGCGTGCCAATAAATTGTGAATTTAGTTCCTAATTTACGCCACCTCAGCACTTCCTTTCGAGTAATGTTTTTTAAATATAGGTAATAAAATTATGGTGGTAGGAGCTATACTTCCAATGTAGGAAGCGATTTTACTTTTAATGTTTTCGTTTACATTCTGATTTGATTTGAAAGACACGTCATAGTCAAAACAAATTACCTAACAATACCATTTACTTAATTACAGAGGAGCGGACATCCCTCCTAGGCGGCGGCTCTGTGCGGTCAGGCAGCTCGCTATCCGCTCGTCTGTGTGAGATCTCGGACTCCGAAGGCGAGGAGCCTCCGCCCGCGCGGCACACGGACGTGTGACACAGGGCTCCCGCGCGCGCCTCGCACGCACGCGCCCGCGGCCGCTAGGCCGCACGACTGACTAGCGTACCTTTACCTTACCTTTACCACTACTGAGACTGCTAACTTATCTGTGAATAAAGTAGAATAGAATACTAGTTTGAAGTAACTTCTTTAGGGACACTCTGAGAGACGCTTACACATTCTTTTGCACATTCTCGAAACTAAACTGTCGTCGTTTTTTCTTAACATTAGAAAAAGATGGCAATATGTAAAGGATGTTTAGCTTAGGTTCCCCTTCGGTTATGTGCACAAACATTCGAGGCCCGAAACAGTAAACGAGACTGAACCGTCACGCTTGGGTCGGTTACGCTTAATCGCGCATACTCCGCTCCAGTCAGTTACCAGCTGTCATCAGCCAAGCTTACTTTTTACAACTGTGCTTCGTTTGTGTATAATTTTTCACTTAAATCATGTGGACACGCCCTCTTTTTGTGTTGTTATTAATCTGAGACAACATAAAGCTTTAGTTAGAGCTAGCGTTAAATATTTCTACAAAAATACAGCTGAGTTCTTGTCAAAATTCACCAAAAGTTTCAATTTGACTCACGCTTTGTGAGTACTAGAATCGTATTACGGAATAAATTAAGACACTTATTCCGTATTCAAGCGGAATAAGTGATTCATTTTTTCATTTTGAATACGACACGATGCTTTTGGTTGACATTATCAACCAAAAGCATCTGTAAGACAAAATGTACATCCATTTTCGGCCTTCACAGATAAGTTAGTAGGACTTCACACCACATAATACACGTAGGGGACTTCTCGTCTTATTTTATTCGAATGGTGCTCCGATTATAGTTTCATATCATACTTTGAACTGTGCATTTATATCTATAAGTCCTTCTAGGCTAGCGAAATAAAATTAGGGGTATATTTTTATATGTATGATTATTGCGCGACAGGGCCCGGCGGGCGGCGCGCCCGTTTTATATAAATTCCTTTAAATAAATAATGCTGGACAATTCACACAGCATCATAATAAGTAGGTAATGAAATATAAGTGAATGGTCAAAATCATTACCATTTTTTTTTACAAAGTAGGTATGTATGTGTGTGACTGAAATCCTTGAGTTTGAACAAATATCTGTACCGCCTCGAAAATATGATTTTTTTATTATTAATAAATAATTAATTTATATTAGTTTGATTTACATACTTCTTGTATAACTTTGACTTAGTTTCATTATAAATTAACACAATATTGTTATGTGGTTGCGAAATAAAGTGGAACGCGCTGATTCTTAGTATTGAATTATGAGTTTCTTTGTAAATAGGTTATTATTTGGTAAGCAACAAAAATTATATAAATATTCAAATCCTTAAAGCTCTTATGGTGGGGTAACTCTGTTCAATGATTTTTCCCCGAATACTCAACGCTCGCATTAAATAAAGCTCATCTCAAATGACGAATTTTTTAAAGATTTTCATTCAAAACTGTCAAAAAGTCGCTACTTGAGACGTGCTTAGACCTGAATTGCGTTCGAGTATTCGGTTAGAGTAACTTAGGTTTTGAAGTAGAGACTGGCCTGTCAGAAACCTGTCAAAAACTATTTGGACTGGTTTGGAAGACCACAACTGTAGTTAACTAACTACGCTGTACAGGTCAAACTTGACTTAGTCCCTTGTGAAAGTTATATAGTTTCTTCATCATAAATATATGTATGCTTAAGTGACTTGTATGCCATAGAAAAGAGTTACTCAAGCATAGTTCGTTGACTTGACACGCTTTCATAATACGATACTTAATGGCCTCTACCAATCCTTTACTATCCTCAAAAAGCTTATAATGTTACCAACCTAAAATGCTTAGAATGTAAGCGGGGGCGGCCGAGGCTGTCCAGTTAGTTTCATTAGCGAACGTGTGTCACGTCGCTGTCTGTACATAATATTTTATGTAAAGAATAAAATATTTATTAAAAAAATATGTGCCTGTTGACACGAAAAACCAATAAATATGGTCAAAACTAAGAGCTTACGTTTTATTTATACCTACTTCACTATAAAATCAACAGAGATCAAATAAATAATGAAGGTCTATAGATATTTTTTTTACTATTATCGATTTTGCAGCCAATATTGTATTCTTTCTTTGAAATTTTCGTCTGTCTGTGTTTTTCTTGGCCATGCGTCACGCCGAAACTGTACTGTACTGGATTCAACTGAAACTTGGCATGATTTTAGTTCTACGAGGCCTTTCTCGTAGAATAAAATCATGCCAAGTTTGACATCCCCAAAAGTATCCCATGACCTTTCATGGGATACTTTTGGGGATGTCAAAATGTGGACCTACTTACAGTTGTAATTCATCAACGCATTACCGTATATCATTCATTCATGTATGTGCTAGATTCCGGAGCTTGTGATAGCGTTAAGGTTGTCTGTCTGTTATTTTAAGGACTTCATAATTTTTTATGAGAAAATAGACTTTGGTGGCCACCAAGGGCAACTACGTATGTCTGCCTAAATTATACAAAATAAAATTAATACATAGGCATTCAAAAAAGCTTATGATAAGTATCACCGCCGTTTTTATGAAATGTGGCGGCGCTAGTGTACCTTAACATAAAAGCTATCATGGTTATTAAAATCAAATCATGGTAAATATCCCGTTATAAATGACTTTTGTTTTAATATGCTTGTCATAAGTGAGCTTACTGTGCTGAATAAATCAACGGACAGCGTGTAACTAATGGATAGGCTTAGGGCAACGGGTTAAAGTCTTCGATCAAAAATAGGTACCTACAATCTGAAAGTAAAAGCAAAACATTTCGACGACGTGTCATACATAAATAACCAAATGTACCTATCTAGTTATTTATTTGTGTGTTCCTAACATGAGTGCAGGATAAACTACTACCCGATTTAAACAATGGGATTATTTTACTATGTTTCATTAGATTAGGAAATATGCCACAATCAATGAATTCATTAAATATAAAAGCTAGATCTGGTGCAATGGTATCTATTAAAGGTTTAATAATTTTAACGGAAATGCCCCAGAGATTTGGGGTTTTTTTAATATTTAAAGTTTAAAGGCTTTTTTAAATCGTGTTCATCAACATGGATAAAAATAAATTTACTATCGCATTTAGGTACATTTTCTTTAAGTAATGATTCAGCTATTATTTGAGAAGAGTTCAGACACTTTGTAGTACAGATTGGAATAAATAATAATAATAATAAATAATGCTGGACAATCTACACAGCATTATCTAGCCCCATGGTAAGCAGAGCTTGTGGTATGGGTACTAGATAACTGATATACATAATACAATACATTACATAGATAGATATTTTTTATTATACATAGAAAACGACCAGAACACCCGGAACAAATATCTGCAGATCGTACACACAATTGTTCCGAGGCGGGAATCGAACCCGCAACCTCCTGCGTCGCAGGCGGACCTTCGCCCACCGCGCCACATCGGTCGTCGGTCGGAATGTCAGTAAAAAATTTTTCAAAAGCTTGCGCTACTTCAACATCATTTTTGATGGAGCAATCATTAATCTTTAAACTGTAATAATTAATGTAGGTACTGACCTTTACAGTCTCACTATTAATTATTTTCCAAGTTGATTTTATTACATTTTCACTATTTTTAATTTTCGATGTAATATAATTTGATTTTGCTGTATTACAAACTTTTCTAAATAAATACCTATTAGCTCCTCGATATATAGCTATAGTAAACACATTCTTTATTAGGATAATAGGCACCTATTATTTCAAGAGCTAGGCTAAGAATACCTTCACGAACAACCAGTGGCGGCGCAAGAAGGCGGGTGCACTGGGGAAAATCTGTGAAGCGGTCGCTAGGTTCAGAGGGATTTATTTACGAAGGTGCTAGTGGCAAGAAGCTAGTTTGAGGTGTCTTGGACGTACAATGTACTCCTAGTAATCATCATCATCATCATCATCAGCCTATAGCAGTCCACTGCTGGACATAGGCCTCCCCCAATGAGCGCCATAGCGTCTTCAGCTTGCCGCATCCAGCATTTACCTGCAGTCTTTCGCAGGTCGTCATCCCACCTGGTCGGAGGGCGTCCTACACTACGTTTACCGAGTCGTGGTATCCACTCAAGAACACGTTTGCCCCAGCGGCCGTCGGTTCTTCGCGAGATATGGCCGGCCCACTGCCACTTCAGCTTGCTAATTCTTTGAGCAATCACTTCACTCCTAGTAATGAGTAGGTACAATAGCTGGTTTGTATGCAGTAGGCAAATCCGGTACGCATCATACAGCACCCGGACAGTTAATGCGAACACACCTGCAATTTCGGCTTCACTGGCCGGGGGGCGCAAGCACACTAGAATATAATCCTGGATACGGCATGCTTACGAACGTGACATATCTTAAACGTGACTCTTCCAACATAATGACGAAGAAAAGCCCCTGTCATAGAAGATGTAGATCTAGGTAAACTGTATAGATAGGTACCTACTAGCTAATACGCCAACTATTGTCCCATCCAGTTCATTGTTACTTTAACATTATACAATGTGTATCACAGCCATGGGACACGGAGGGCAAGTAGGTACTTACTAGGAATAAGTAAACCAGCATAAATAGAATTAAAAAAATATCTAGCCTTGTCCGTAATCCAAAGCTGATCTTTGCCGTAATCAAAATCTTGAAATCGGAATCTCATGCCACCGATCTTTAGAGTCAATCGTAAGATAGATAATCCTTTAGAAATAAATAAAGCATATCTAGGTATATCTAAAACAGATTTATAAAAAAACGTACATTAATTGGCGACCTTATCGGTTAAAGCGATAGAGATTTGTTCCAAAGAATAATAGAAGTAGATACCTCAAACCATTGACTCTACCGACCACTGCCGGTGTAACTCATAAAAATACGGGGTGCTGTGAATGCAGTTTTTTTTATTATCTACTAAAAATAAAGGAATGTTTCCTGTATCTGTTACTTGACTTCATG
Organism: Eupithecia abbreviata; assembly: GCA_943735965.1. Taxonomy (NCBI): domain Eukaryota; kingdom Metazoa; phylum Arthropoda; class Insecta; order Lepidoptera; family Geometridae; genus Eupithecia; species Eupithecia abbreviata. The sequence continues at coordinate 5,757,775 of OX030977.1, read as the reverse complement.
TCCCTCGGCCATGGGACACACTGTTTCGGTACATAAGTATGGGTACCCAGGTACTTAACTTACATTATGACGTAAGCACTTCATATTTTATCGGTATAAGTAGGTACCTAGGTACTTATCCTAACACTATCTGTCTAGTCTAGGTGAGATTAAACGGACGTTAGTAGGTTCATCGGGATTCGTGATTATCATTTTTATAGGTACATCTCGCACGAGTACTTACTGAGTTATCGATATGTCTTTTTTATGATAAATATTAAATAATTCCGATCTTCGATAATTGATCGTAGTGAGTGAAGTGAAGGAAGATCTCAGCTTGGGTGATTAATAAAGCTCGCCATTGTAATAATTTTCTAGAAAATGTTTTGTGTATGTTTTATCGTGGAAGAAGATTAAATAAATACAATAAATAAACATTAATTGATTATACAGGTGTTCCGAATCTCAAGGAGAGCGGAGGACAGGTGAGTTCATAACAACCCACAAAAACCACATAGGTACCTAATCATGGTAGACCCATGATTAGTGGTTTTTCTCATCTCTGTCTGTCTCACTCTAACTCACATTGAACAGCGTAATTATTCTATATACTCTTAATTTAAAAAGCTTTTTATTATGTCTCATTTGCACTTGTTGAGTTTAATACTAATAGGTTACATGTATTGTTGTAAAGGAGTGGTTTTAGGATTTTCGGTCTAACTGTTGTGATTTTAGGTCTAATAATAATAATATTTTTAAACTTTAGAGGTGATTTTTTTTAAATTCGGTTTTGTATTTATTTTATTACATATATGTTATTCATAATGCATGTGCTAAATAAATGTTTTCCTTTTCTTTTCAAAAAGGGTTTATCCCACGAAAAACAAAAGAGAGTTTCTATTTTTTAATGACTGTTCGTCGATCTTAATTCTCTTTTCTTCTTCACCGTAAATTATGGGCCGATTTGGAAAAATATTTCCTTATTGTATAGAGGTTTTATGAAATTAGTATTTGTCGCGCAAAACTTAATAACAGTGTTCAATTAAGGGATTCGTGGTCTTTATTATATATATATAAAAAAAAAACTAGAACGAGATGATATTTGTTATTTTGATGAATTCTTATGGTACCGTGTACACATTTTTCTTTCGTACTGAAGTAGACTTGACTAGGGTAGATTAGACTCTAAATTTGAAACTAAAACGTTCACGACGATATTGTTAGGGGCTTACTACTAGTCTTATATTGTCTTAGGTCTAACGAGATTCGCGTGAGCTAGCATGTGGTTAAGGATGGGGGCCGGTTGCGGGCGGAGACGCGCGCCTCTGCTAGCCATAGGGGCACTGCTTCTTATCACCTTGTTGCTGTTACGACACGGGCCTTCCCTCCCGCACCCTGCGCTACTCGCGCCAGAGGGACCGCGCGCGCCGGCCCGCCTCTTGCCGCACGAGCTCTGGCAGCATCGTCGCGACCACCCCGCCCGATACCTTCAGCTCTCCTGCAGTTCGCTGCCGCCGCTGGAGCGACTTCAGTGGGCGGCGGCGAGCTGGCAACGCCATCGCCTGCCCGGGGGCAGCCTCTACCTGTACGCGGCGCACTGGGACCCGCGGCCCGCCGAGCCGCTCGTGCGTCTGCTTGTATACTGCGACGTTGCGCCGCTGCCGAACCTCACTTGCCAGCTCTGGTAAGAGCCGGCTCTCTCGCTAGTGCTTGAGCTTCGGAGCGGTGCGTGATCGTTTTCCATGTAACAGGTACGAGGGGAGAAACGCACCCGATACAATGCCGGCAGAAGCGACCTACGGTTGGCGGCCGGAGTGGGGCGGCCCTACCAACACTGTGAACGAACCCTATATCCTGAGCTGCCCGGCACAGCCCGGCGGCGCCGCGCCGCGTGCCGTCAGCGTGGCCAGTTCATCCTGCGAGGAGCCGCGCAACGTGCTAGCAGTGCAGGGCGCGCCGCGCGTCCAACGGCCGCCGAGCGCACCTAACCCAACCTCCGTGGCGGTGTGCATCAAGTGGCTCGACTATGCGGACGACGCCTCAGCCGATCTAGTGGAGTGGGTGGAGTTGATACGTGCATTCGGTGCTTTGAAACTCTATGTCTACGTGCTGCAGGTACTGGCAGCAGAACGAAAATCGCTGAAGACGAACTGATTTTTATATTATCGAACTAAAGGATATTTATATTCCATCCATACTTTAGCGATTTGGACTCGACTTTGATTATCATATGCTGATGAAGATAATTCAGTAGTGAGAAATTTATGCTCATTTTAATAATTAAAAACCGGCTATTACCGTAGGTACCATACAGTAACTTTAAAAAGTTGGATTATATTGATTTTAGTAACAATAGAACGACAAGAAACGTTTATTGTTTACTCTGTCACTCACATATGGAACGGTTTAGTGATAAGATGTTCTTATGTTGATAATTTTGTATGTGTTCACTTTCGTTGCGCACTGTATCTACGAGCCCCGCCGATTCACGTTCGCTTAACGATTATATTCTATTAGTTTGTATCCCACCTGTCAGTTTGTCGGTACACAGGCGCACCCCAACATGCGTCGCGTGCTGTCGCACTACGAGGCGATTGGCTTCGCGGACGTGACCGAGCTGGACCAGGCGCCCCGGGAGCGCGAGACAGGCTCGCAGCCGTCGCGCGCCTTCCGGGCCATGCGGCGCGAGCTGCTGCCGCTAAACGACGCGCTGTACCGCGCCGCGCCGCACTACGCCTGGCTGGCCGTCTTCGACATGGACGAACTCATAGTGCCGATAAAGTGAGTCCCGCCGACCTGCTTTCGTCTCCATAATCCTATATTTATTATAACTATAGTTCTTGACGGTGCTCGCGTTGCAGGGACGATACGTGGAGAGAGGTGATAGCGCGCGAGACTCGCGAGGGCAGCGTGGGGGTCGACGCGCTCGTGTTCCGCAACTACTACTTCCTGGGCGGCGCCCAGCGCGAGCGCGCCGCGCCGCCGCCCGCGCACATGCTGGCGGACGTGTGGCGCGCGCGTAACCCCAGCAACGCCGGTGAGAGCCGATCGGCCGCGGAATTAGCAAACACATGAGGAATAGCAGCTACCGAAGGTTCATAGTTAAATTCCCTTGCAGGAGAACATGTGAAGTCGTTCCACAACACGGGGGGCGTGGTGGCGATGCACAACCACATGCCGATGTCGTGCCTCCGCGGTGACTACGCCTGCCAAGTGCGCGACGTGTCGCTCGACGTCGGCAGGTAGGGCTTACGCGACAACGGAATTACTCGTACTACAACGGTGCCATATAAAAAAGTGCCTATACTGATACCTATGTTTAATTTACAGGTTGCAGCACTACCGCTCCCTGTGTGACTACGACAAGTTTGATTGCCCGGAGCTACACGACGTGGCGCGCGACACAACGTTGCTGCGTTTCTCACGCGTGCTACAAACCGCGCGCGCTGTGCTTAAAACACTAGAGATTTCTCTGCCGACGCCGCGACCGCTCTTTGAATATCCGAAGACTGAGATAATCACAGAAAAACCAGCTACGCTTCCGGAAAAAGTTACTGAAGAGTCTTCCTCGATCCCAGAACTCTCATCTAAAAAGGCCGTCGGAATTATAAATACCTATCAAAGGATCAAAAAATTGTATGACAACATAAGCGAAACAAACAATAACTATCTTCTTCCTTTCTTATTCCTTCTTGAATAAGACTACCCCTAGTATCGTACTGTAGGCGTCAAAGAAACCGGGGTAGGGACGCTAAGGACCTCCACGACGCTGCTGGAGACTATAGTAGAAGTGCGTTAAGGCGATGAGCGATGGCATGGCGCGGTGTTAAAACCGAAGAAGAAGAAGAATGTTCAAGCCGAGACGAAACTGGTTGATATAACTCTTACCCTAATATTGCTTACATAGGTAGTGATTTTACTAAATCACTAGTGTTTCAGGGAAATGAATAAAATGATCAAAGTCATTTATAACGGGATATTAACACTTTGAGTGCTGAAAACGCACGGTATGAGTTTTCTACAAGTGACTAATCTGCGAAAATCCACACTAGCGCAGGCTGAGAAAATACAGATCTTTGTGACTCAGCAGACCTGTAATATTTTTCGAACGAAACGCATGTGCGGCGCGACACAACCGCTGTGTAGAGCGTCAGCACGAATTTTTTAGGTAACAAAAAATATCAAAGTCGTCGAAAAAAAACCGCAGTCAAAGTGATAACGATGATTTGAGTTTTTTAATATTTCAAAGTAATCTCAACTGAGCATATGTAGCTGACACTACATATCAAGAATATTACTGGAGGCCAATGAGATTACGAAACAATGTTCGTACAAATGTTCTTCACATGCCTTTTAATACCAAGGCTGGTTGCTGTTTTAAATATCCATGGGCGATATCTTGTCGTTTCTACCATAGATCAAGGTGTTCGCTATTTCGCTACAAACACAGGCAGTATTCGAGGCGGGGGGTTCGTTTGGCGCCATCTCACTGTTTCTGAGAGAACTATTTTGCAACCGTATTCCGTATGATGAATTCAACCTTGCGCAGCGGTGGATGAGAAATATAACACGGTTGTATGCAATGCAAGCCGTTGGGGTGCTAAAATTTTTCATAAAATGTTCCACAGATGGTATTACTTGTATTTTTTTACCCTGCTCTTAAAGCGGACTTTGTACGTCATGTATTCCAACCGAAGCAACTGATTATACCTAGTTCTGTAAGCTGAAAAAGGTGAAGGTTTCACCACATTCAAACAAATCGAATGAGATCTTTTATGCGAGTCTCCTTGCTCAACATTTTCATACATTATTTTGAAAATCAATAGGTGTGAATTATGAATATATCTAACTTCCATGGGAATAATATAACATTGAATTTGGAACATTTAAAATGAAATATATGTGAAATTTTTAGGAGATTTCAAGGAAATATATACAGAGGTAGTTGGAAATTCGGACAAACCTCTGATATAAGACGGATGAAAACACGAACGCTTCGAGGGATTCGTTTTTTCATCCGCCAAGTTTGGTAATCCAAGCTTCTAATATTTTACAGAATATTCAGATTGATCAATTTATTGGTAAATTCAAATATTACAGGTTACTTGCAGAAAGTGTGAAAGTATTGTTCATTTATATAATAGTATACCTACACGTTAATCATAGTACATAGGTATACAACTTAAAATATACTAAAGTATATAAATATATGTGCCATCTATTTACAGCAACAATTACGATTATAATTAATGAGTTAATGAATTATAATAGATATTTCAATAATTCAATTAAAACATAAACCAATCAACAAAATACATGAATAATAATTATGTCATTCGATTACTAAAATTATTATTTTAGTAAAATAACACTAAAATATTGGTTTTCAATTTATCAATTTATTGGTAAATTCAAATATTACAGGTTACTTGCAGAAAGTGTGAAAGTATTGTTCATTTATATAATAGTATACCTACACGTTAATCATAGTACATAGGTATACAACTTAAAATATACTAAAGTATATAAATATATGTGCCATCTATTTACAGCAACAATTACGATTATAATTAATGAGTTAATGAATTATAATAGATATTTCAATAATTCAATTAAAACATAAACCAATCAACAAAATACATGAATAATAATTATGTCATTCGATTACTAAAATTATTATTTTAGTAAAATAACACTAAAATATTGGTTTTCAATTTATGTTTAAAGGCCTGCGTTGATTTAGCACTCGTGACTGTGATTGGGAGACGATTGTGGACTATCGCCCTACAACATCGATCAGTTTCCAGGTTTTAGTAAGGCGCCGCTGCACGGCCCTCAGTTTCCGCCTGTTCCAACACATACATGTGTTCCAAACACTCAGTACTCACTCCAGTGGTTGTGGGCGTACATGGCGGTTGGCAGCATGATCAGGCAGGGATCTGTTAAGATCCTTAGTTCTTAGAAAATAAGGCGGGCGGGTCTGTGCCATGGAACGTGGAATATAGCTCAGACAGCTCTCTTCTGCATTCTGAACGCTTTCTCGCAATATCAACGCCTTAATATAGGAGTGAAGTAGCAGCTTCTAATCATGTTCTGGTTCAGAGTCGAGGACAGCCATCAAAGCGCGAAGCACGCCCGACCTAACCTACCTATAACTAAAGTTGTCAATATGGAGCACCCACCTCAGACCCTCATCCCGCAACCTAGAAAAGTAGCCGAGTTGACCTGGTTGACAGACTTACCTCTTACCCTCACCTCACACTCAAGGACCTCTGTGCGCGCCCAGCGTGGTTAAGCACGATCAAGTTCGGTCTAGTGACGTTCGGTAGAGTCCAGAGAGTATTCTCCAGCGGAGAATACTCTACTGACGAAGACAGCTTAATACACGAGTATAAAGTTGTCTTCGTTTGGGCGTGATAAAATCCCTCTCGCACTTGATAGAATCGTGGGCTTTACCTAGTCAATTATCTTATTTCAATAGAATTATGGAATTCCTACCCTACAATGCAACCTAACATTTTGGGAATTGATAATGATAAAATCAGAGGTCAGAAGTCATACATTTATTTCTTTACGTTTAAAAAATAATCATATAACATACATTAAGTCTAATTCCAAACTATAAAGAAGAAATAAAGAGAATTTACTAAAGGTTCGAATTTACTAAAATCTTTTGTCCATTAGTTGAAGAAGTGAAAAAGAAACCACCAGCACTTACGTGTCTTATACATTGTTTGTTTGAAATAAAATAATAATACCATAGAAATAAAAACATTCAGAAAGACTCTAATAACCTTATAATTTTACCTTGCCTTCAACAAAGTCAATGCTAAAACAGGCATTCACACATTTAGAATAAGGTATTATATTCGACCATTATATTTCGACGATGTGGCGCGGTGGGCGAAGGTCCTGCAACGCAGGAGGTTGCGGGTTCGATTCCCGCCTCGGAACAATTGTGTGTACGATCTGCAGATAGTTGTTCCGGGTATTCTGGTCGTTTTCTATGTATAATAAAAAATATCTATCTATGTAATATATTGTATTATGTATATGAGTTATCTAGTACCCATAACACAAGCACTGCTTAGCTTGGGGCTAGATAATGTTGTGTGAATTGTCCAGCATTATTTATTATTTATATAGTAAATCAGCTTACCATATTGAGGGGTGCTTTCTGTTTACATGGTCCGAAATAGTGGCAGAGCCAGCCCACCGTCTATCTTACATAAAATTTGTTCAACTAACCGTTGGTTGTCGTTATAGTTCGAGCTAATCCGCCAGGCATCTCGGCGAGAGTATTTGTCATTTTAAAAGCAATTACATACAAACAGGATTGAATAAAAATATCCATGAAAAATTTTATAATTATCGTATATCTTAATTAACGTAAATATCATAATAAAGATAATATTATATAGAGTATATTCGATTTAATGCTATAAGAAATAGCTATGTAATATATTTAATTAAACTGGTTTGTGTATAGGTAAACTGAGTTGTGCTTTTTTGAACTTGAGTGGGAAAACAAGAAGGAAATCCTGTTACATTTTATTATTTAATATCTTTTCATTATTTATTATCAACCACAATACATTTGTTATATTTATTTTTAAACAATTACAATATCTTGCACACTCAGGATTCTATTATTCTAGGTATATCGAGGTGCGCTCGGGATTCAACATCGACTACGGGATTCAATGATTCCCATGACATATGACACTTCTTTACACTCTCTGTCTACTACCTACTCAACCAGAAAGTGTAAATGCAAAAGCAAGTGAATTCACAGCAATTATATATGTAGGTAGGTGCCTTTGTTACAAGGACGAGCTGGGTGGCACAACGGCGTCTGTGACTCAGGGAGGTTGCGGGTCCGATTCCCACCGGACAAATCTTGGTTATATCTGCAGATATTTGTTGAATTCTAGATTAAGTACCAGCATTATTTGCGTCCAAATAGAGGAAATTCAATTGACTCTATTACAAGACTAGCCGCACTGTAGGGCATCATCAGTCGCCGCTTACTTAAGGCCTTCCCTGACAGCGACATATTCGCAGACGAATGGGGGATGGGTGACTGTCTTTCTCTTATGTAAAATAATCATTTAAATATTATTTTTTTAATTTTAATTTTATACGTACTGATTTCCAATGTTTTGTTTGTAACTATAAATAATTCGTGTAATTGGTGATTGTGCCGTTGTAATTAATTAATTAAATAAAAAATAAAAAAATAAGATAATGTCATGGCCCAACATCCGAGTAGTGGGAGCCAGAGGAAAGAGGGTATCCGATCATAAATCGCTCAGCCGGTAGAACAACGGAAAATGTGATAAAATTAAATAAGGTCAATTTCAACAAGTGCTGGCCGACAGATCAAATTTACTTTTGTAATCCTTATTGGCTGTAAAACCTTTGAGATATTTGTAGAGAAGAAAAAGGATCATAAGCTGAAGAAGACCCCTCCCACCAACTAATCATTTATTTGGTATATATGTATAATATTGTCAATATTTAAATATTATAATGTATCACAAAATAATAAATACATAAAAAAATATATACATAAATTCTGATTAACATTGGATATGTAAAATGTTCTTTTTATGAATACATTCTTATGTTTGTAAGCAACTAGGTCCAGGGTACCGGCTTCTCTTACATTCCCTCTGTAGCGTCATGTAACCTTACCTGAATGGTCTATCTAAGTAGTAATTATATTAACGTAAGTAAAATCTACATTTAAGTATCTTTAAATATTCATAATATTATCTTCACATTTATTCTAGCTTTTTATTTGATACTCGCCTGCCTTTCTCAAATTTATCATAATTATTTCCATCCAAAGGTTCCTGGAAGAGATCGCTTCTAAGCGATAAGGCCGCCCATTGTATGTACTTGTAGCATGTAATGTATTTTTGTAATGATCTGTAGTATCTGGTGTACAATGAAGTATTTTTGCATTGTATTGTAATATTCAGTAGAATCTGATATTGAACGTCGTGTCTGATGGTTTTAGACGGACAATATCTAGTCTGTATTCGCTAAGTATTTACCTACGAGTATATACAATAAGCATATTATCAGTTATTATAATATATACTTGAGCTCTATAAACTCTCTAAAAAACTTTATAATCTTGAATTTTTATATTTTTTTTATAACTTCATATGTAGTATAAAACGAAGTCGCTTCCCGCTGTCTGTCTGTCCCTATGTATGCTTAGATCTTTAAAACTATGCAACGGATTTTGATGCGATTTTTTAAATAAATAGTGTAATTCAAGAGGAAAGTTTATATGTGTATAATACATGCATTTGCACCCGTGCGAAGGCCCCGGCTTCGCACGGGTGCAAATGCATGTATGGTGGTGTATAATATGTTCGTATAATTTATTCTCTTTTTATGTTTGGAAAGAGTTCAGGTTTATTATTCTAAAGTAGGTATTTATTTTTCTAGTTCTAAAGCGTTTTGTTTCGTTAAGATAAATAAATAAAATATCAGAAGCTCTATTCTGCTTAATTTGGGGCTATATACCTAAGTAGTGTGTATTATCCATCATATTTATTTAGTTACTTTGTGTTCTTATTTCAACAGTAGGTATGTACTAACGAAACCTACATACAGTTTCTACCTCATAGGTAGGTAGGTATCTCTCATCTTTGAAATCAGAAGGACGCAACGAACCATAAAACTGTCACATAGGTATAAATTTAAATAAGCGATAGAACAAGGAAAATGCGTTAAATCCCCCGCGTCCAAGTGGCGGAAAACTCACAATCATCTCAAAGCAAAGCAACAATCGCTACACACGCCCAACTGTAAACATATTCCCGTGTAGGGCGACCGTTCGTGTCAGTCGCTCTTAGTCTCTCCATTACTCATAAAAGAAAAGGAAAATAAGAGAATAAACAAAGCTTTCAAAAGAAAAAAATGGCCACACTTACGTGTTTCACAAGTATAATGCAGAGCTATGGTCGTTGGATAACGTTTCTATTTGCTTTTAAGTTATGTATCGTTTTGAAAAATGTGAGTAGGTAAGTGCATATATGTAACTAGCTTCTGCTTTCGGCCTCGCACATTATTTTCGTGAGTATTCTATTGAAGCTAGACTATGTCATAAATGAACACCAAATTTTATCTTGATCTGTTCAGTAGTTTTGGAGATAGAGGTAACAAAATAAAATTGGCATTTTGCAATCTTTCTTCTATAAAATACTTATTAGTTAATAGATAATGAGTTTGAACTAATGTAGGTGACCTAAGACAATAAACATCTGAGGCAGCACGGACAAGCAAATAAAGAAGAATTTTAGGAAGGTCTTAAAGGATTAGTATTTTAGGAAGTAATAAATAAAACAAAAGAAAAGTAACTCCAACAGAAACGTTTCCTTGGCAGACAAAATTATTTAAATCAAAAAGTAGTCTGTTCGGGTCTTGAACCAGTCAGGAACAAACATTGATTATGTGCCCAGTGCAAATGCTTCACTAATTTAATTTCAGCGTTTTACTAGGACTGGTAAAGTGGTAAGTTCGTAGCCGACTAAACGCATCGCTATTCAACTTCTTCCTAGATGGCTTTTGGCTGCCAATTGGCATCGCTATTCTCTAACACGTCATATTAATTACGTTATAATTATCTTGTCTCACGGATTGGTTGACGCGACAATGTCACCTTTAGGTCAAGCACGATGATTGTTCTCTAGGCTAGAATAGACAATGTTGGCATCGCTTTGTCATTACATTGTATATTACACGTAGAGTGTAAAGTTGAATGTTTCTAATAATATACGCATTCGATGGCAAAGTGACGAAATTTTTCTCTTTTCTACCCAGACAATAATCCCCGTGCTTGACCTACGCCGCTGCTGCGAGTTGTCCAGCATTTTTTTATCACTTTCCAAAATAAAACTGACATTTTCATTGTTTGCAAAACTCCATTAGCAGTTTAATTGTTCCGATCCACTGTTTTCGCTGAAACGGAGAACGTGGGTTTAAAAATTGAATAAAAAAGGGAAGGAGGAAACTACTAGTATTACGTACTATCCCAATTAATCGTTGAATATTTTTTGCTTTTATTATTAACGAAGTAAATTTTTATTAAAAACATTGTTCGGTTATTTAGTCGTTGGAGATACACATCACTGTTGATTAGTAATATTCATCTACACAAGTGTATTTCGCGTAAATAAGCTACTATGATTTAATTAAAAAACGTAGTAGGACATACATGCAATAGAAAACGTAGTAAACGCATCTTACAACTTGGCACTAACGTCACGTAGCGTAGGTCAGTCATCATTGGTGTTTTTGTCTTCAAGAGATTCTGTCTTCGTCTAGTCTTTTGTCAAGTGTCAATCATGGCGTTTTTTTATTCTTCACCTAAACTCTTGGGCTATTTTGATTTGTTCATACTGTCGGTAATTTTAGAATCAGCAAAAATATATTTCTTTGAATTAAATAAATAAATAAATAATGCTGGACAATTCACACAGCATTATCTAGCCCCATGGTAAGCAGAGCTTGTGTTATGGGTACTAGATAACTGATATACATAATACAATATATTACATAGATAGATATTTTTATTATACATAGAAAACGACCAGAACACTCGCAACAAATATCTGCAGATCGTACACACAATTGTTCCGAGGCGGGAATCGAACCCGCAACCTCTTGCGTCGCAGGCGGACCTTCGCTAACCGCGCCACATCGTTCGTCAAAGAAATATGGACCTGTTTCCATTCCACCCACTCCTGTTATTATTAACTCGCCCGCGGTGCTGAGAATCAACAGCCATTTTGCGATAGAAAACAATATTTAATGTACCTACTCGTAGATATTCCTAAATGTTGATTTTTAATGAAAATTAATAGTTTCGTATTTGTGTATTATGTATATTATGCTGGCAATTCACATCGATATTCGTGTTCGCGTATTCGTCATACCTATGCGAACACGAATAGTGATATGAATTGTCAGCGGTACATTTAATTCGACGTCATACAGAATTCAAAACTGTCTTAATCTGCTTAAAAACCCTAACAAAAGACGGCGCTGGTAAAGTTCCAATTAATCTATCTGCGTTCTATTATTTAGACGTGATTACCTACGCGGCCCGCAGTAACAAAACCAACAGCTTAAGCTTAAAAGTGTTTACAGAGACAAAAGTGATTAGCACTTGCGTCGAACAAATGAGTGAGCGTGAAATATCGGTCGGTAAAAGCTTTAAATTGAGCCGAGTGGGCCTGGGCCGGCGGCTTAGCGGCAAGACAAACGACCGAAAAAAACAGCAGCGCAACTGGACCGCGTTATTTCAACTAGAATAAAACCTGCCAAGTGTGAGTCTTAAAGTAACGGTTCTTTAAGCAACATTATTATATTTTGTTCACGCTTGAAATAGGCACTCTGCAAGTAAGTACTATTCTAAGGTTATTGTTATTGTAGTGCGTAAGCCCTCGCCGCAATTGATTTTTTAATGAATAAATATGAAAGTAGCATACCTATAGGAAAATAAATATGCTATAGGAAAGATAGATTGCGTGAAAAATTTCATGAGTAAGAAAGGACTGAGTGCTAAGACGACGACTGATAGAAGTGTATGGAAGATCTTATCATATTGTTCGGACTAAGGTAAGGTAAGAAGTAAGAAATTGGCACCAATTTCAGGTTATACTCTATATATACTCTATATATCGCCGTCAAGATGCAGGGCCAGGAGAGTTCCTACTCGAGTAGATCAATGGTATAAGTACCCATACAGTGGGTTCATCGTCAGCTATAGAAAAATACTTGCTTTCTTCATTTACCAAAATATTATATAAAAAAAAACAAATTTAATAATAAAAAACCAAAACTGATGTAAAAAGTAGCTAACGTTGAATGCCGCTGTAGAGAAGGCCACCAGATTACGTGCGAAATTAAACACTTAAATATTTTAACAGATATAAATGTTCTATCCCCGGAAGAAGGTCCGAGGGAGACTTATGACACGATGGAAGGATGTGTAGGAATGAATGATATGTATGTTAAAGGACATAACAAGGGCCATTAAAGGCTGTGCTGTCCTATCAATATTTTTTTTCATTGAATTCGCATTAAGTTTTATCAATTTTGAAATCAGTCTACAAACGACCGAAAAACAGACGCTGATATAGAGACAGACTGACGGTTGGACGTGACCAAACTACAGCCGGCGTAATACTGGCATTCCCCATTGGTAAGGAACTCCAAAAACGTTACCAGCTAAATAAAACTGAAAGTCTGTAACAGAAAGTACTGAATCGATTCTAAAATTCTTTCTCTGATAAAAACTTGCACTATTCTAGATGGGTATTCTGCCGGGAATAATGCTGAAGTACGTTTACGCAAGTGGCTGTTGGCTAAAGAAGCCAATTCATATTTTTTTGCAATCATCGCTCCTAACCACAGCTGTAGTCTTAAGTTTCGTAAAATTGGTTAAAAGACATGATGATTTAAGAATGGTCCGAATACTTTTCAAAAACCTTTTTATATATTTTTCGAATAGATGATCAACGGTTTTGTAAAATCCACGACCCTGGCTTTCTTTAAGTAAACAGTTTTTAAGGCTTTTTGCAGAGAAAACCGGTAGAAGATCATGTTTAAAACATATAACGTTTCAAAGGATTCATAGATCTATTTCATTTCAGCAAAGATCAAAGACGTTAGAAGATATCTTCTGATAACTTACGGACCAAACGGATGGTTCTCCGAAAACCTTTATAGAGACAAAAAAACCAGGTGATCATTAAATTTAAGCAAATCGTCGCGTCGTCGCCGTTTTACATTCTGAAAACTTTATCTCTTTCTAAGACAATTGGCGAAGTATGTTTTCTTATTGTTTGTTATTTCGTAGTAATATTTTTTGACCATTGTTATTTTCTGTTTTAAATTGTATTGAGTTTGTTGAGCAGCAAATCATTTCATGGTTCGTCTAGTCTAACTAAAACCACTGTAAATTAATTGCTGTTCTGAATCAAATTCAGTTAAAACACAAATTTTGTTATGCATTATATGTGATACAAGCTGTTTATAATATATTAAACAGCCTGCCATTAAAGCATGTCATTACGAAATATTATTACAAAATAGTCGCCCGTAACTCTTTTGTAGCTGTCGGTTGGGGAATAAATTTTGGTCAGTAAATATTATAGTAGATAAATATTATATACATAAAATACGTACAAACAAAAGAAGTACAAAAAGTGGCTATGAAAATATCAACCAATAAAACTATAGCGCGATTTTTTTTCTGTTTAGTTTGATAATGATGATTTTTTGTTAATGGCAACTGTGTCTGGATGGCCATTTTTCTGCCAGTGTCAAGTAATGGAAAATAATTGTAAAATTAATGAGTTGTGAAATTATGAAGATATTTTCATCAGAACCTATTTCGTTATTAGCAGGGTGTACCGTGCAGGTTAGGTTGGCTTGGGAGACGAGACTGTGGTGTAGGTACCTAACGTATTAGTAGGTACCGAACGTAGACGTCACTTAATGACGAATACCTATTAATCAGATATGTAAATTTAAAATTATTCTTCTTCCTTACATTATTTCATTGTATTTTACTTGTATATTATTTAATTTTGTACAATATTTTTAGTACAGTATGACAATGCCCTTATACAGCAGATTACTTTGACATTTTATCTAATTTATTATTCCATTTAACTTATACCATTATTTATTATCTGTTTTATTGTGACAAATTATTATAAATGAATTTATTTAAATTTTTTAAGAAGGCATGTCTGTCTGCTTTTTTTTGCACAATGTCCTATGGTGTTTCCTTTGTCAAAAGTTAGTGTGTGTTATAATAAAAATGTAATGTATCTTTTAAAATATTATTTAAAGACATCAAGTGTAACATCACGGTGGAAATAAATAAACTGATAAAGAAATTAGAATTACATTTTATATTAATAAGGAATGTTTAGATAAGAAAATAGAAATACATTTTATTAGATAAACAAGAATATCGGATTACTGCAACATAATCCGATTTAAGATAAGGAATAATAAAACAATGTAATTAAAATTCTAATTTTAATTACATTGTTTTATTATTCTATCTCAAGATAGAATTTTAGTATAAAAAGGCATGTTTTAACGAAATAAATATTCAGTATTCAAACTACTACAGTCGTGTTAATTACTCCTACCTACCAACATTACAAGACGTTGGAGTCCTCTATATACCCCTGTTTAGTATATGTGCACGACTATTACGTTGCCTAAGTGTTGAAAGATGAGGGAATGATAGAATGAAAAATTTCATAGACACAGTTACTTTTGACAGATAGAGATGCGAATCCGTCAACTCGAAAAATATGGGAACTTACGAAAGTTTATATTTTTAACGAGCCGATATAGTGTATGTAGTGTGTAAAGAAGATTGTTCAAAACAAAGCAAGTCGCAAATAAAACAACAAAAATAATACCTAATATATTATTCTATTTAATTTCTGATTCCAAAAACAAAAATAAAGTCAGTTAGACGTGGCGATATCCTCTTTATTTGATTTTAGGAATGTGTGGATTTCTAAAGAATCAAAGAGTTTATTCAAACTCCAAATATTGGCATAACATTATTATAGAAAACCCGAAGAGAATAGACAAATATATATATATAAACAAGATATAGACGTCATTAAGCTAAGAATCTACCAGGGTTGGCATGATTAAAACAAGTTGTTTTAAAACACGTGTTTAAAACAGTTTGAAATAAAACTATGTTTTTTATTAAGTGTTTCAAAAAACAGTTTAAAACAAATTAAAAAAAATGTTTAAAACATGAAGAAAAAAATAGGGTTTTAAACTACCTTTAATTGCAAATGAATGTGTATAAATATATAATATATACCACAGACAGGCTGTGGTATTTATACACTGCATACTTTCCCTCTGACTTTCCCTGCAGGACTTTACTGGCGGACTTTACCGTCCGCCAGTAAAGTCCTGCAGGGAAAGTCCCTATGTCGGCCGTCGAAAGAAAGTAATTCACTGGATTAGTGGGTACGGCACCTATTCCCCGCTCTCTCTCTAGTTCTCTACCTACCTACAACACTACATACAAGGTGTAATTAAAGTGTTTTGTATTGATTAATAATAATTTTTAATAATTAGATTAGAGGTACTGAGATATGCAACAAAAGTAAATATTTATCGTTTTGTTAATTTTTATTAATGTGAATTAGGCAATAGTTTAGAAACGGATTATTTTATTATTCGCTATAATTGATTTGAAATTGATACCTTTAAGGTAAAAAGTGAAAAAAAACACTAGTTTTAAACTGTTTGTTTTATAAAATATAAAAAACCAGTTTTTTTTCCAACCCTAGAACCTACGCATCGGGGTGTCAAAGATCAGGTGGCGCAACCTTTCCGTTGGTATTTCCATTACCAACTACTTTACCCGGGAGCGCTTCACTAAATAATTCATTGACTTTGAATAGCTGACTGAAGTAACAGCTGAAGTAAGATGAAAGGCAAATTATAACGAGACTAAGTTTAACCTGCGTCTTTGCATACGTTTACCGGGATGAAAAGTACCCTATATCCATCCTCGGGATCAGGCCAGCCGTCACGTCCCCCAAGAACTCCTCCCCAGAACCCGGGGGAACATAGCGGCGAGCAAAGCGAGCCGCTATGCAACTAAAGGGAACAGCCTGTGTTGTTACACCCACTTCGCCCCCCACTTAATGATCCCCGATCCAAAAAATTGCAATAGGTGTCTGTGATTCCGATTTTGACGATGGCGAATTGCAGTGAGCGAAGCGACAAAATCTAACTTTTGAATTTAACATACAGTCGTTACTCACAGCACACAACTCAAAAAAAAAATTGAAAAACTTACTCTTTGACACGTCACAAAATTCAAATTACGTAAGTAGGTAAAAACTAAGTAATAAATTATAGTGATCACATAGATTTTCTGTTCTCTTCAATGTTTTTTACTTAGTTCCCTTATCGTAGTATCAAGCTATATTGCGTGTCGCCAGAGCTTGTGAAGGTTAAAATAAACACCTTCAGGTTAGTACAAATTTACTTAAATTCACATGCAGGTTTAATGTTTGCTATGAACTCGAAGAATGCACCGAAATGACATTTTCTTTCAAAACTCCAAAATGCTCTGGTGCTCACTGCAACATTCCTGTAGCTAGAAAAATAAACATAAACAGAGAAAAACCCACTGACTTTAACTGAAAATATTTAGTTGTTGGCATAAAAACATTTAGTAAAAGTAAAAATACATTACTATACAGTATACATACTCTTATAAATTGAACTTAGATTAATAGAGAACTGACAAAATCGGTCTCCACTCAGCATGTGCTATGGTAGAGCAGATCATACCATAGCGGTCTTCCGTGGAGACCGTTGTGCGTAAGGTGGTCTAATAATTGAGCGAATGCTTAGAGTTAAAAAAATGAAACTGTAACCTGTACCTAAATAACTAATACAGGTATCTCTTTTTCACTTCTTCCACTAGTGGATAAAAAATTGAAGTAAACAGTAAAATAATCTTATTTGATAATAATTTATAGTATAAAGTATGACTTGTCTAAGTACTTATTTTGTAAGCCTAAAGAAATAAAATATATTGAATTTGAATACTCAATGCCAAAATGTATTCTGAGATGATACCTTAATATAGTGAAGCAATTAATTTAGTATAGTTCGGCCCGAGAATGGTCAATAAACTTTTGCCTTCCCTTCTTCGACAGTCCTTGTTCAGTTGTTCTTTTTAATACCCTTGAAAAAGCTATCAATACAGTCACAGCATTTTTTTTTTTTTTTTCTCTTTGTCTTTTTAAAACACTAGCTCCAGCCCGCTCCTTTGCTCAGGTTAAAATGATACTCAGGAATAGTTTACATTATGAAACAATGTCCTGTAGATCTGGAAGTTAAATATGTAATAATAAATAAATAATACCGGACAATTCACTTAGCATTATCTTGATGTTATGGGTACTAGATAACTAATATATTTACATAATACGTATACAATAACATACAGATATTTTTTTATTTTGCATAGAAAAACGACAAGAACACCCAGAACTAATATCTGCAGATGGGAATCGAACATGCAAACTCCTGTGTCGCTCCTTCGCCCACCACGCCATATAGGTCCTCATCATATTATTAAGTAAGCACCTACATATATAAACTAGGCGTTCAGGCGTACCGCCCATTCAATCGTGCTAGTAATTTCAAGCACTTATTTATGAAGTAGGTATTTGTGTGCTATCTGGATTTAGGCAATCAGGGGTCGTTTGTAGTCCGTTTTCACCTGCTTTGTGTCGTAACCGCACGCTACGGGGGGCAGCACTGAAATTGCTAAATCGGAAGCGGCTAAATAGCATTTAGCAATTATAGGCGCGTATGTGTATACAATACATCACTTAATTGTTTGCTGTGGTAACGTCGAGCCTCCAATTTGCTTGCATGAGATAAAAGAGTACCCGGTTCACAAAGAAAAGTGTTCAATGGTTTGGCTTTAAAAATTGAATTAAAGAGTAGGAACTGCTAGTGTGACAAGGTATGGAATTGCCTGTGAATTTTTATTAGGACTGGATGTACCAAATTGATGTACATATAGGTTTAGGTGATAATGGAAACGTCGTCTTGGATATCCACGACGACGTTTCCATATTACGTTCTTTAAAACCTAGAATTGTGTTATTAGTTTTGTCATAACTGTTATAGTAGGTAATCTCGCGTTTTGCAGATGATGTTGTCCTTTTTGCCCCCACATCCAAACAATGCTCCAAGATCTGAGCACGGCAAGTCTTAAGGTTAAACGAGTCGCTTATCTCTCCATTAAACGTGAAAGTAACTACACCGTTTGATGTTGAACATAACTATTGTTGAATAAGAATAATATCAATTTATCTCGTCGTTATTTTTATTTACCAGTGTAAATAAAAAGCCATTGTTAGTTGGTTTACAAATTCGTTTTCCAAATCGTTGCATGGCAAAGGTCTATAAACCGTTTTATAACAATCGCTTTGTGAAATTGCTTCAATAAAGTGAAAATTTTACCGCATTACCAATTCGGATTACAGTGTCGACAAATACTTGGCGAGTGCTGCAAAGTAGTTCCAGTAACGAGGGAAATCACTGTTATTTACATTTCACATTGCATTCTTAGCTCGTTTTCACACGAAGTGACCCAGGGATTAAGTTAGGGGGTGCTAGTTTAGGTTAGGGGGTTTTACTTTAGACCGTCGCTTCTGAGAAGGAAGGAAACGTGGAACGAGTAACAAAGCTTAACTCATGTAGGTACCTACCTCCTGCGAACTAAGTAGTGGAGCCCAGAACCTTACATACACCTACTAGTTTGAATGGGGTGCGATATGGAACATTTTCTAAGAAATACGAGTATGTAATTCTAAGGTATTTCATGTAGTACTACCTGTAGCATATGCGAAATAATAAATATGAGAAAGAGATTAGGCGCTCCCCGTTGAGAATAACCTTCGCAGTCAGGGCACAACCTCTAAGTTGAACTGGTTTTGATTTTCGTTTGTTTAATTTAAACTGTTTTCTGTACCTGTGTCCAAAGAAATGCTATTTCCATTCTATTCTATTATATACTTCCATCGGGTAAAATACGGCGAGCGGGGCGTCTCAGACCGAACGATTGTTCCTCAAATTGGTTGTTTGATTTGTAAATCAATGTTATTGGGCTATAAGGGTACCATAAAGCCCAATAAGAGACGTGCCAGTACCTACTCTTGAATTCATAGGCTGCAGAATACAATTTTCAAAAGCTTTGGCGTAACAAATGATGCTTACCTCTCCACAGACAGGCAGGATATCGTTAGAGTTAACTTCTAGCTTTGTCTGAAGTTGATATTGTTTGAGTTTCACATCACGTACGCGTTTTCTTGGCATCTGGAATGTTTTTGTAACTTGTTGTAGCAGTGTCTTCTCGCAAGTTAGTTTTTAAAGTTGAGGCACAGACTTGGTAGTTCTACGTGCTCGCGCCATAAGATACTGTTGAACAAACTGAGCGTCAAAACTTGTACACGATCCTTACATAATAAGCCGGTACAAGAACCGCAGAATAACCAATTGAAATAAATTACAACGAAAACTTAAAAAAGAAATGTTGGACAATCCACACAGAATGATCCAGCCCAAAGTTAAGCAGAGCTTGTGTTATGGGTAGGTACTAGATGACTGATATACATAAAACAATACATTACATAGATAAATAATTTTATATTATACATAGACGATCAGAACACAAGGAACAAATATCTACAGATATCATCAGACATGCAATTTTTTTTTACGGTAAATTAAGTAGCAACATTTGTCCCACATATTAATATATAGATATACTAGCTGCGCCCCGCGGTTTCGCCCGCGTGGAATTTTCTACGCAATTTTATACTAAAAAACTTCGGTCTTCATCATCAAACCAACTTGATGGACCATAACATTTAATTGTCACCGAACTTATATAATGTAAGTATGTCAAATTCCAGCTCATCCGTTTAAGGATTACTGGTCTAAAATACAGTTGTAGGACTTGTACTACACAAACTAACAGAGCAAGATTATAAGTTTGTAAGAAAATTGAAATGTGACAATCTTTTTTATAAATAACTAGCTGGCCCGGCAAACTTCGTTCCGCCGAATCAGAAATGAATTTACACCATACCTACAACTATACTAATCCCCCTGGAATATATTTTTATGAGACCACCTCTCGACCATTTCTATACAACTGCGAAATAATCATTCATTTCGGTCGTTGTACGGCGGACGGAGATATCATCGAACATTTCATAAAAAACATACATACAGCCGAACCCCGAACCTCCTCCTTTTTCGAAGTCGGTTATACATATAGCCAACATCATGCCTGTGAGAGTGGAATGATGTAAGGATTCTAAAGATACCCTTACATTCAAATTTATTTTCTCCTTTTTTGGGGAGTCTTGTAAAAAATCCAATTCTCTTGACAACATTCTACATCAAAATTGTTCTGCAGCCTGGAGATCTATACAGTCCATAGTACATAGTTTTTACCATAATTGGTAAGGTTTGACATATTTTTATAGAATTTCTACACCAAAAATGAGTTTCAAGGGCGTTATGGGTAATTAGGTTTGTTTCCTCTAAGAATAAATCGGATGGCTTAAAGTTTCTAATGATTAACCATGATAATAAGTAAAGAAAAAAAGTTTTATTAAAAGATTAATAATATTTTTTGAAAATAAAAACGCGAAAAAAAAAAAAAAATGAGGCGTTTAATCACGTGACATTAAACAACAATCAGAGAAGCGCATGGTAGCGTGACGTCACACCTCGCGAAACGCCATGTTGTAGCTGTCATTTTCGTATAAAGTGAACAGGTTGTTTCGCGAGGTGTGACGTCCTTCAAGACGCCATGACAGTCTTGGCCTTTTTCGCGGTCAATTTCAAGTTCATTTCTAAAAACTCAAAATACTAATGTAAAAGACCTATTTTTCTTAAAATAATTTATTTTTGGGGTGAAATCGATGCTAAGCTATAGTTTTAAACTAATTTCCAAATGTTGTCAACTAGCCTATTCCCGTTGTTTTGTGGTTGACGTTGAAATAGGTAATACAAAAGGTTGATAAAAATGTATTTGCGCCACGAGAAGTTTATGCGAGGGCTACAGAGCCGTGAACGGAGAATCTAACAATACTATGGGGAGATATTACGCATGTGCCACATTTTGCGTCGAAAATCTCAAATGGAAAAGGGCCCTTGCAATATTAAATTAAATTCATTTTAGTTAAGAGCCATGTCGACGTGGCAACAAATAACCGACTTCCTATTGTTATATTTTTGAACGATAACCATTGACCGTTCCGTAATAAAAATTTAATAATCTCGCTAAATATTAAAAAGACTAAAGTATTGCCTTAATGTGCACGCGCTATAATAAAAAAATCCTTAGATTTTTCTTTGTTCACAAAATTATGTAAATAAATATTATGCGTTTATTTCTGAACATTGTGTAGGACACATATACAGATTTTTTTTGTATTTTTGACATACATTCCGTATGTCAAAAATACAACAAAATTCTGTTGTTGTATTCATGTAAACTTTGTATAATGATGACGTGGTAAAGGAATGACATTAATTTTGATGTTTGAGGATACAGAAACAAACGTTTTAATTAAAACTCATTTGTTTACTTGCTTGATCATGTATTCATAAAACCAACTATAGAGAGACAGGCGTGGGCACCGAGAGTTTCGTAGCACCACAAAATTTACATATCTACATATTTGTATTCTGACTGACACTTAGCCGATTTGTAGAGTTGTGTTTTTATAGTATAGATAGCTAGCTGCGTCCGGTTTCACCCGCGTGGTGATATTTTGGATAATATACAATATATCTTTATGAATTGTAAGCCTATGTGTCAGTCTTATATGTAAGTTATATTTATTGTGAAGTTTCATCAAAATCCATTTAGTAGTTTTTGCGTGAAAGAGCAACAAACATCCTCAACATTCGCGTTTATAATATTAGGATTTGTTTTGTTTAGGTAATATATACAAATAGGTATATTTATTTTCATATTTTCCATACAATGAAGTATGTTGTTACCAACTTGTTTCTTCATATAATGAAGCCCGGCAACTTAGTCGTAGAAACGATCCATATGGAACCGCACTGGCGGCGCATGGCGCAGGAGTCCATTAGTCATGGAAATGGCGCGGTCCAGCCGCAGGCAGGTCCGCGCCATATCGATAGCGAATGGCATTAACGAAGGGGTAGCCATTGCCCCTCAGTGGACAGTAATGGTCCAAAAATCCGACCGTAACTTTAGAACCCAGCTCACTACATATCTAACGCACGTTCAAAGTATTTAGTAATATAATTCTCCAGTGCTGGATCCTCAACGGGCTCGCGGCCGTTGTAATATTAAATTCAATTTACTGAGTTGATTAGTTGCTGGTCATATCGCCCATATAAGCAACCGGCTCCATTGTGCCGGTAATTGCCAGTTCGCTTCTCTGTGATTAAACGTGCCCAAATTTCACTAAACTTAGCCGTTTGTACTGGAATTAGTTTACCTACTACTATTGGCGTTTATTTATCAACTTAGTTAAATGGATCGCAGCGCATCACTTGATAAATAGGGCCGCAAAAATTGTTTTTTTTTTAATAGAAATAAACTATATATAACTAGTGTTAGTGAAAGTTCAGATGCATGGGCTTTTGTATTACCATACAAATCGGCTTTTGGATAAGATAATGTTTGTTAGGTCAGTTGTAGTTTAAATTATTTTCAACTGAATAAAGAGCGGGAAAGGCACTATATTTGATTTGAATCACTCTCGTGATAGCTCAAAACTTGTTTGAAAATACATACATAAAAGTGGGCTTTGAAGTTTTGTAGCCATATTTCACGATTTGCTTTTGTTCATTTTGATGCCGTCACAAATAACGGCTCTAAAAACTATAGCAGCTGAACCAGTTGATTGCATGGACGTTCCAGTTTTCATAGATTGTGATTTTTTTATGTGAAAGTACCTACGTCACAGAAACTGTTACCTACCTACCATCTATCGAAATGTGAACGTTACTTTCATGCTTTCAATTTCATGACACCTAGCAGGCCCTAGAGGGGTTTTAATTTGAGCAGTTCAAAATCCCTTTAAATAGCCAATTTAATCAGGAGTAGAGTACCTATGTAAATGGGTGGGTTCTGCCAATAAGCTGGGAATATGACAGGAATTACATCGTGAAGTGAAGGTGCTTACTACGTACTAGCCACTGCCGCGCCGCCGCCGCCGCCCGGTACGAGATATTTGTCATATTTAATAGAGCTTAGAGAAATTCACTAGTACCTTACCGTACATTTTCATAATTTCTTTTGATACTGGACAGAGATTTTATTAGGTCAAAGAATATAACAAATAAAGAACAGAAACAAATTACAGGAGTTTTTGCAATTATTTGGTGATCAGAATTCAGCGTCTATTTCGGTCAACGAATCAGCATTCTGGGCACTCTGCCTGGTGTTCTGGTGACGTTTTACATTTTAAGGTGAAAAACTAGCTATTTACATTTTTACAAGCTAAGTACTACTGTAAATTTTAAGATTTTTAATAATGTCCAACATGTTTCGACGCCGACGGGACTTGAACCCTCCCTCACTCAGTATAGGATGCGCTAACCCATTGCTTATAAATTACCCCCAGTGTAGTGCGTAAGCCTCACACATGAGATTTTATTATGTGCGTATGCCCCAGGACCCTAAGGACCTAGGGTTCCGAAACCAAACGGCTCTAATCAAGGGTATCAAAGAGATGAAAAGAGCTTCATCTCTTTGATACCATACTGCTATTATTATCTTCTCTTGGTAATGATTTACTCCTGATTTTAAAAAGCTCAAAGCAATTTTAACTGATTTGAAAAATACCACAAAACCAAATATCAACCTTTCAGGTTACCAATCATGAAAGTTACGCAACTTTGTGACTCTTCACAAAATGTCGATTGATTTGTGGCGTAACGAACTCGGCTCCGGATATTAATGAGAGAAAGGCATCCTTTCGTAAAAATTGAGAGCGCATTCATATTTTTTTGTCCGACGTGTTTCAATACATTATCGATATTTTATGGGATTTTATTGAAAAGTTGCATTTCATATGTTCCAGATGGATGAGTCAATTTGGATTGGAATACCTAGGTACTCTCCCTCCACGCTTTTCTTGCTGTAAAATGCAATATTTCATATGCTCTAACGCCTCGAAAAATATCGGTACTAACGAGAGTTTCGATATATGTATATCGAGCTGACAGATTACATATGTAAAAAAACTGTATTCTATTATTCAATTTTAAAAAATGCGTGAGTAAGTAAATAATTTATTTGTCATATAAAACCCATGACCCAATGGTCTTAATCATAACCAATACAAATAAAAAAATTAAACATAACATAAGTATTAAAAGTAAGTAACCAAAAATACGTGTGTAGCAGTGTCAAATGGGTAAGCTCAGTGATAATATTGCTTTATGAGCAAACACTGATTTTCAGCTATCACCTTCAAGGTGACGAGACAAGGCGAGCCCAGCGACATACGTCTGTCAGTAAATATACCTACCTACTGTCTACAACCATAACCAGGAGTTACATAATTCTACCAAAATCATCTGCTACACTACATAAGTACCTACAAATAACTATAACCTATTTAACAATACAATACAATAACTCTTTATTGCACACCAAATACATAAAAGATACACAAGACAGGAAAAGAAAAAACAAATACAAAATATGCTGTACAATGGGCGGCCTTATCGCTAAGAGCGATCTCTGCCAGGCTAACTTTAACCTACAAACTACAAGTGTACAAATGTAAGTAACAAATGTAACTTAAGATGGGTGGACTCTCCTTTGAGAACACCATCTCATAAGAGTTTGGGTAACATTGGAAAGCACTCCAAATGTGTAGCAAAATAAAAAAAATATAAATTTATATTATGTATTACATACCTACCGAGTAAAGGCGGCTTAACATTTACGTTTTGCCTAGATATTAAGTTTCGTAGGTATAGGTACTTCTACCTTAGTCTGGCTGCATAGACAGGCTTATAAATCACTAGCATCTGTCCGCGGCTTCATAACCCCACTGCAAACGACTTACAGATTCCACCTCTGCGTATATTATTAGTTTAAAAGCATCGCAAGAGTTAGGCAATTTAGTTTTGGTGCCGCAAGGTATGCAAACATTGTAGGCTCCTAGAATGTTACAAGTGTACCTAGACATGACTACAATATACATACAATAATACTATCGTCTACCACGTATTAGATCCCGCTGCAGGGCAAAGGTCTCCTTCATTATATGTATTACGAGACAACGAGGCGTTCATTATCACACTAAGCAATATGCTCACCCGTAGGTAATTACATCTAGCTCACGAAGAGCCGACACCGGTCTTATGTTACGGCACCTTATAATTAATTCAGTTTATTAATGAAAGGTTATCTTTCAAGATTGACACTGGGACATCGCACCCGCGCGCTCATATATTCTAGCAATTTAGGTGCATTATACTTATATACGCAAAACAAGTGCGAATTCACACAGAAGATCCGTTTTCACAGGTCCGTTTTTTATGGATCCGTCACTACTAGAAACATCATCGGCGACCGGTTTGCGACAGGCGTAAATTAAGCAATCAGTGCTGTCAAACGCCAATTTTGACGTTGTAGCTGGTGTCAAACTAATACAAAATTGACGTTTGACAGCACTGATTGCTTAATTTACGCCTGTCGTAAACCGGTCGCGATTACATACTCGTAATCACCCGGCCGGTTGTGTGAGCACTCGGTTCTACATACGTCATCCATCACATACGTAATATCTTGTTTAAAGGACCGACTGTGCCGAATTCTGATAACTATGATTAGCTAGCAGGATTCGGCCCGGTAAAGTGATCTATGTATCTATCTCTAGGCAAGTTTTGTTCGGGCCTTAGGTGGTTAATAAGACAGTAGTATCGTTGCAGAAACCTCCATAAATGAAAGAAACTCTAGATAGTGCGTGCGGTGCTATTTGCACAGAGATTGATAGAATGATTTCAAATTTAACACTTTTAACACGCGTGTCCTTGTAGTTGCTTCATCAATAGTAAAATGGCAAAATCTGGCATTCTAAGACGATACTATTGTTATTTCGTATAATTAGGTTCCAGGATCCTAATTCTACTAAATTTATGTGATTGTCCACTGAAGTCATCTAACGTAAAAAGGTTTTGGTGCCAAAACAAGTATGTACTTCCAATGCCTGATAATAATAGAGTGTTTAATTACTAAACAGCTTATAAAGAAATATGACCACATGTCATTTAATTCCTTGTAGGCCTCGAGAGTGGTTCAGGTAGTTCTTAGCTTCACCATTTCCCGAATGAGTGGCGTTTAATCGGCTTACTTCCATCGCGAAGCGCGTAAAAAGGTGAAGGTGGCGTGTGAAATCCCGAATTGTTGCTTTTTATCTTGGGACTGTGGTCCAATCATACGGTCCACTGAACGAGTTAATTAATGAAATCCTCTAACTTCTTCATTCCGCTTCAGGAAAATGTTCAGCAAAACATTTTTTGTTGAACGGTTTGGCTACGTTGAAACGAAAGCTTGCTAGGTATTTATGGAATCTGCGTTTGGTTGCAAATTTAATAAATTACTTTGACTTGTATATTGTTGAGTTGCTTTGATTTGACGCTACGTTGAAGTTAAAAGGCGTTATTATCAACGCCTGCCTCTAAATTATTTAGGAAATTATATTCTTTACCAGCTTTTGACCGTGATTTTATTTAGGATTTACCCGGATAAACGCAGTTTTTGATCATTTTTACAATTGAAAACTTTAAGGTTTATCGTTTCGTGTTGATGCTATTGAAATTATTTTGTAGTTTTTATATTTTCTGCGTTCTACAACGAATTAAAGTAGCATAATAGTAGTTTGCCGCAAATCGTAAAAAAAAATCTAATAACTTGTGAAAAAAAAAACTTCGATTGTTCGGTTTTTTCGGAGCATTTGGGAAAATAAGAGATTTTGGTCTAAAAATCAACCGCTATTTTTATTCCTTGTTATCCTTGAGTCCGTTTTACAAAGAATAAAAATTAATAATATAAATAAATATAATCAAGATATTCTTAACCGTGTTGAGGCTACGTAGAAAGAATTTATTACAAAGACTAAAAGAAAATAATCTCGCACCAACATTAAAATAACAACCTTAAAATACGAGAACAATACCCGCAGTATACCTTCAGTTATACTATGCCTACGCAGAGATCATCTACCAAAGCAACCCATTACACACAAACTTGGGTAGGTACCTTTACAGGTAAACATTTAGCACCTTAGTAGAGAACGTTCCTCCTTCTCATAAGCACACCAACGACCAACGCCGACCATGTCTGTACGTTATGTTTTTAATGTGGAATTTATGGTATGTAGTGTATTTGTTTTCTTTTTTTATCATTATGTCTCTCATTTACCATGATCTCGGGCCATAAAGTGACCCGGTCCTTTGGAAGGCTTGTGTGGCCGAAGCCAACAGCACAGAGGCCCTTTGAGAAGTTAATCTAAAGGCGATGGCTACACATGTTATCATTATTATTATTAATGTGCTACCGTCTATATTGTTCCTTCATGTGCAGTCCATCCTAAGGTTGCCTGGAAGAGATCGCTTTATATAAGACCGCCCTTTATACTTCCTCTATTTTAAGTATTTATTTCTGTATTGTATGTTTATGTGGTTATAGTAAAGTGTTTTCTGTATATCTTTGCCCCACTGCGGAACGGATGCGTTTGTCATAATTGCCACACTAAAACGATACCTGCCCAAAAAACCGTGAAAACTAATTTTCCTTCCAATCCAAGTAAGATTTATCGATGTTACATTCCATAGGTTTCATCGATTGGTAATCCATATTCCATTACCAATCCATCATCGCCTAAGTACCAGCAAAAATATTGATTACAACAAAACAAATCAAAATGCTGTGTATGTAAAGCTTGTCGTTGAAATTCAAAAGTTTCTAAAAAATAAATAAAAGCTATCAATAAAAGCTATATACACTTTGATTGCTGAAATCACGTATGTGTTTTCTACAATTGACGAATACAATTGAATATACCTTAATCCACACTAGCGCAGCGGCTGAGAAAATACAGATCTGTGTGACTCAGCACAGCCGTAATGTTTTTCGAACGAAACGCATGTGCGGCGTAACACAACCGCTGTGTAGAGCGGCAGCACGAATGGCTTAGGTTAAAGAAAAGATCGCAGTCGTCGAAAAAATATCGCAGTCAAAGTGTCAAAACTTTCAAGTGATAGAAATGTGCAAAAAATGCGTCCTAATTAAATTTTCGTAGTGGTCATTGTATCAGCGCTGGATGCTTTCCAAATGTATTAATTACTTACTTTTAACTGTTTTAATTGGATCCAGGAAAGTTTTTCATTTCAGAAAAATAGCGCGTGTGATTGAGGAATGATATTGATCCACTTGTTTTGTTATGTAATTGAATTGCATGATACTGTTGCAAATAACCCGAGTACCTATGCTGTTATTTTTGATTGAAACCTCGACCGATTTTATTTTTAGGTATGCTACACTCAAATGTTACCGTTTCTTTTTATTTTATTTTCTTTATATTTGCAAACAAATCAGGACTGCCAGTGATTCGCAGCAACTGCGACCTAAGGCAACCATATAACAGTCAACCATAAAAAAAACTATCAAACGAAAACCATGACCTTCATGAGTTCCAACTACCTCAATAATCTCCGGGCATAAAAGCTCCATAAAATATTTATTTAACAACTAGCATCTGTACGTGGCTTCGTTCTCGTTTTGTCGTGATAAAAATAGCAATAAACGTATTTTAAATGTATATCTTTCACATATTTTAGTCTAATCCGTTTAGTTATTTTGTCGTATAGAAAGAAGTATCAAACATCCATCCAAACTTTCCCATTTATAATATTAGTGTGACGTGATGTGACATTCCATGACAGAGTGTAGTTCCGCGACGTCGCGTGACTCACGTACGGGATAACGTGATGATTCGCTCATTTTACTGGCAATTTGTTGTGCTTTATTCCAGCGCCACGACACTGGAACATTGTGCACGTATCAGATAAATGGGATCGTACACAGTTGAGTAGGAGAGTTGATTCTCTAAATTCATTTTGCCACATTAAATGCGGGGCTTTATATGTAAAATTATTTAATGCCACACTAAGAGCCAAGCGACTCACTTAGTGACTGATCCTAGCGAACAAACGTATTGCATACTACCTATTTATGGCTATACGATGCGCCTACCTAAGTCTAGTGTCTGTAGGAGGATCAGTCACTAAGCGGTTGCTTGGCTCTTAGTGTGGCATTAGCGTACCTATAGACTAATACTAAGAGCCAAGCGACTCTCTGCGAGCGAGGCTCTTTGTAGTTTGGCATTAGTCTAAGGTATAACATGTCAATAAACCAGTCGGTTGACTACAATATTTATAAACCGTGCCCATTTCGTAGCTAGGTATATCCTGTACTCACAGTTAGTAGATATTTTTTACTTATTTTCTGAGTTGAGCAGCTTGCGTTGAGCAATGGAGAACAAAATTGGTTCGATATGGAACAGACCCATTGCTCAATTTGTAAGAATTTCACAATTGACTGAAACGGGGGAACTCTCCTTTCGAGCATGAAATACAGAAAAATATAAATAATCTCTTACTTCTCGTAAGACATGAACTGGCTGTTCAAGATGTAAGCTGTGACCAGGAGCTGATAACAATGAGCAGTATAAGTAACGATCACATCTAAGAAGCATTGTTCAGTTAAGCCTCGGAGAAGAATTGATATTCTGTTTACTTCCTAATGAAATATCCGGCTTGAGAAATAAGCTGTAGTAAATACTTATGTAAGTTTATTTACACTTTTTAATGTATGTAAATGGAAAAAAGTAGTGTCTTGTCGCAAAATAGTGCTAATATTTTCGAAAAATTTAACTTATACTACCCAATTGACTCAGTAAACGTAGTGTAGGACGCCCCTGTAGCTCAGAAAAAGACTGCAGGTAGATGTTGGATGTGGCAAGCTGAGAACAGGGTGCTATGTCGATAATTACCGGAGATCGATCTCTAGCACTGGACTAATATAGGCTGATGATAATGAAACTTAAAGTAAGTTCAAATTCCTGTTCGATTAGTAGTACACAGCTGCCGGTTAAAACAGCCTTTTTAAAGGACAAATATTACTAGTTAAGTGCCTTCTTCTTCGCAGAACAAAGACTACCTTTTGTCTCTTAAGAAAAACTAATAAGTTCTTTGCTGATGTGTTTAGTTTTTCTGTCTTCTTAAACTTTTTTCTTTTCTACATCTATACAAGTAACCTCTTGCGATGTTTTAAAAATAACCCGTATGTTTTATTTTCTTTCCGAAATGCGATGAAGTGACGAAATAAAAAAATCTAAATAAAATGTAACAAGCAACGCCACTTCACTGAAAGCCTTTTAAGGCGAAAACAATTTAACGCAAGCCATGCTCTTGTCAATATTTATCCGCCTAACAAAATCAATCGTTAGTTTAACTTAGTTTATCAAAATAGCGTTGCATTTGTGGTTTAAGATATTTATTTACTTCTCAAAAGATTAATAATCACTGGTGAGAAACAAAATAAGCTTATTATTATGTTAGTAGTTCGTTACGAGCTATATTATTAAAATTATGTGGGTAGTTAGCAAAAATACTATACAGAGCAAAGTAAAGGCGCGCACACACTATACACAATTTCTGAAATATTAAATAACATATAGGTAATAATGTAAGCTTGACTATTTTTAGGGACAACTTTGTAAAATGTGGCACTTAATTTCAAACAGAAATTGTTGGAAAGTCATTATATTATTTTGTAGTTCATTTTTAGATGACCTTTATGGTCTTGTGGGTGAATTGTGGGTTCCACTCCAGGGAATAAATGCATGTGTTTGGAATATTCACCTGGGGGGGCTGGCAGCAGCATCCCCCCAGAACAGATTGGTTACCGAACGTCTTGCGTGTGGAGGGCGAACGGATTATAGCATCCTCTGTGATAAAAGCCAAAAAGGCGTTTATCATTAGATAAATATGTCCAGCAGTGGACTTATTAACAAACATCTGCTTTATTTCTGTTTCAAGTCATGTTCCAATCGGTATTTCATTTACATTTTACAGAAGAAAGGTAGTTTTTATGACGACAATCTTACTAGTTTCTCAAAAAAGTTTCTGCATCATTTCCCAGTAAAAAACAGAACGTCAATACATTAAATAAAACCGCGCTTGCAGGTTTATAGAAAAC
The DNA here is from genome assembly GCA_943735965.1 of Eupithecia abbreviata. NCBI lineage: Eukaryota > Metazoa > Arthropoda > Insecta > Lepidoptera > Geometridae > Eupithecia > Eupithecia abbreviata. Next base: position 5,725,899 of record OX030977.1, on the reverse strand, counting down.
TGAATCTGTTCTCGAGTGTAAAGCACCATTATTGACAGTTCAATGAAGTCCGTAATAAAATCTGCGTCTGTATGACCTAGTCTCCACGTCACCGAATCGATGGATATCTAACAATGGCACAGTATTGGCTGTAGCGACCTTACATGATTCAGCGTTTTAGCTTTGCGTTCTTACAATGGGTTTGTGAAAGAAACATTCGCACAATAGGTAGCGCAACCGGAGTTGGAACTAGTCTTTTTCTTATTCTGTACCCACAGAACAGGAAAATTAACACTAGTCTTCAAAGATTTGTGACGTCAGCATAGTCACTTCAATACCATGGTAATCGCGCCAGCTTCAAATAACAAGCTAAAGATAGGTAAATTAATGTGTATCGATTCACACAGCCCTTTGAATAAGTATCGATTTTGGTAAATAAAAAGGTTATTTAATGATGTTAAATCTCAACCGTAATACACCAACAAGTACAGTTCAAAGGATCATAGACAGACAGACGGCGACGTAACGTAGGCACCCTTTAGGCTCTAATCGTTAAAAAACCGGCCGGGTAAAAAAGTGCGAGTAGGACTCGCGCAGGGTTTCGTAACATTATCTTTAAAACAGGGAAAAATTCACGTTTGTTGTATGGGAGCTCCCTAAAATCTTTATTTTATTCTGTTTTTTTTTTATTTTGGTTAAATACCGGCGACAAAAATAAATCATCTGTGAAAATTTCAACTGTCTAACTATCACGGTTCATGAGATACAGCCTGGTGACAGACGGACAGACTGACAGACGGACGACGCGATGGCGGACAGCTTAGTCTTAGTAATGGTCCTTTAGGAACGGAACCCTAGAAAATTACTACCCAGCAATAAGTGAAAATGAAAATGAAAAGTTTTTATTTCTTTAAGCTTACAAATAAGCACTTAGACAGTTCATATTTTATACTATTCATTATTATCAATTAAATTATTTTATAGTTCACTTCAATTTTTTGTCCACCAGTGGAAGAAGTGAGAATAAACCACTAGTATGTTCAAAAAACATCGCCCCACTGATATATTCGATACACTAAGTAAAAAGTTACTATTATTATAATTTAATAATAAATTGCTGCGCAGGGTACATATGTATACTTAACTCTAATCTTATAACACCTAAGCCAAAATTATGTGAAAATGTTTTGTATACAATAAATAAATGAATATGAATATAAAAAAGCAAACCAAAAAAAATGTCTTCAATCCTAGCCGATAGGTTTATAAATATACCTACGAGATATTAGCATTTACATACATAAGTAGTTTATTAGTAAGGTACTCATGTAAATAAGCTTTCAGTACTTCAATTTTTCGGATTTTTCCTTTTCTTACATTCGATTCGATTTCCGGTAGCTCGGAAGTTTCTACGTTTTGCCAAACCTTATTTATAGGTACCTACATCATTCATTATGAGATTTTGCTTTCTTTCCTGTTCCTTGATTTATAAAGGTTGAATGAAAAATGTTGAAAAATAAGATGCTTCGCAACTAATTTGAACATCGTTAGCGTTATTATCTGATAAAATAACGTGCAAGAGATTAGTTGATTCTACAAAATTATTAAGAAACAGAGCTCTGGATATTTTGTATATCGTGAAAAGTATCGCGTGTCCATAATGACGTTATTTCTCACAATAACAAGCGTATTCACCCGTTGAAGGACTTCGCTATTTGGGTTAACAACCGTTCAAATTAATTAGGACTATTAGCCGTTACCTTTTTCATAGAAACATAATATAAAAAATGCCGGAAGGTATTTTATATTAGGTTTGTATGATCAAAGGCAAAACAGGAGTCTTTGACTTCAGCAATATAATATGGACCGCATTTCTTACTCCGTTACGCCTTTCTTCCCAACGTGTGATTGGATTATTGCTTATTAATTATGGATAGAGCACCTGCTGAGTTTAACAAGTTCCTTAGAGATGAGATAACTTTCCATCACCCGAAGGTAAAAGCGCGAGGGCGGGAGAGGTCAGGTCGCAAGCTAAGTTCATCTCAGCGGGGCGACTTTTCTTGAGAGCTAAAGAGCTAATCGAACTTTGAGCACTTTATGCCGCTCTCCCTACCTACGCCAAGAACGCTGTGCTCGGCCACGCGGCGCATTTTAGCGACGTGGGTCCAATTCTTGAATATGGGATGTTATGGTTTACGTGTACCGCTTGTAAAGCGTGTTCCGCGTGTTGCGTGTATCGCGTGCATAGCGTCGACAGTGTTGAACTAACTACGTGGGTGCCATATTCGATATAGAGCTAGCCACACGTGTAGCAATAAGGTCATTAATCTCGTATTCGCGTAACGTGTTCGTGGGTTGCAGTGGACGAGTACATTTTCTTACAAAATGAAGCCTAGACACACGTGTGTAGTGTCTCGTGTGACTTCAAAGTTTTGATTGGCCAACTACCTATACAATACAAATATAATACTTTGTTGTGATTGGCCTTTTACCGTAAATTAGTGCTACTTATCCTCTAATTAATTAGAGGATAAGTAGTACTAATTAACAGTACCTACCCACATTGTGTAGGTAAGTATTTAAATACTTACTGGTAGGTACCGTATAATGACCAAGGAATATCAAAGATAAAATAATTGCTAGTTAGTTCTAGTAACATTTATAAAACCATATTGCAAAGCTCAAATGCCTTCGAATATAATTCGAGTCGACTGGAATATTTCGGCTGGCAAAATTTGAGACAGTCCGTTATTAACTTGACCCCAAAACGTGCCCCAACTGATTACTGTTACCCGAAAAACAAAGAAATGTGCCAAGATGTTAAAGCCAACCTTTTTTCATCATCATCATTTGCCCTCTGACAGTCGAAATTAAGCAACCTTTCATCTTTGTGCTCTCTTCAGGTGGTCCAGGGTGCTATATTTTTTGCCCAGCTCTCGGCGGCTATATTGCCGGCAAAAGCTAATAAACCGTAATCTAGCCGCGCGCCACCGCCCTCAGCGGGGCGCCCGCCCAGACAATCAAAAATTTAATTTAGTCGGCTTAATAGTTGGCTGGCTAATATTACGAGCAAAGTAACTAAAATTAAATCTAGCTGTGAATGAGTGATTTGGATAGCAATGTGATTATTTATTCATAGCTTATGATACTATGGATTTAATAAAGATTATATTTGCCTACGTTTAATTTCTCAGCAAACTGAAAAAACAATTTTTTGAGAATGTTCTACAGCCCTTCACCAAAAAGTTTCGGCATGCGATGGCAGCCGTTTTTTCTCCTCTCGCAAATGTCGCAGGTATAAGCACTGAAAAGTTAAATTGGATGCTGTTTTCTTCCTATCTAATCTTAAAGATGGCCATTGTCAGGTACGAATAAAAAGTTAATCTCATTAAGGTTAATGCGTTTTTCTTTGCAATATAAGACAATACAACGCCAGGCCTTTGAGACAGCCGTAACAAGCCTATTTACACAGATAAACAAAAGCTAAACAAACTCCGAAACATCACGAGCGCATTACAGGACACCTTCCATTGTATATTACAAAAAGGGCGAAGTTGACGCTCCCGAACTGCGTTTTCTTTGTTTCTTGAGATTACACTTTTCATAACTCTCGCCGAGAAAGCCAGCGGCAGCGCCGCAAACTCATCAAAGGTCCGGCTTTTTGCGCTATAATTTGTTTCTTGCAAGAAACATGCCAGCGTAGATAGATCATTTTTTTTTATTTATTTTAACTTCATTATTATAACGTTACAGAATAACGTAGTCAGAGCCTACGAGTAAGTTGGGTTGCTCTATGTATGTACTGGGTTCTCATCTATTTTACATACATAATATTTACCATACTGTAGTTTGACAGCCAAGCATTTTATTTATGTCCAATCTCTGATGCCGATCACGTCCCCTGTCCGTGTCAATTTTATAATAATAAAAAAACAATAATACATGTTCTTCTTATTTTATATAATAATATGAGATGAGGGTATCTCATTATCTATTACATTTAATACAATGAAAATAAAATCATGGCCGCAACTATTATAGTCTTTTTTCTATAAAAGTAACAAAATGGTCAAAAAGTGCCGGCGCGCCCAGAATGGTACGCTAATTTTGTATGCGGCTAACTACGATAAAATAAGCGTCACGTGCGTAGTACGTGATCCGCTGTCAAAGTGTTAACATACTACAATCCTGCATTTGTACCTACATAACTGGGTTACTAAGTAGCCTAATAAGCGGGTATTTATAATAAATTATTATTAAATTATCTTTGCCAATAAAGCTATTACCTATTTTTATTTATGAGGATTCTTAGTGGCCATTAAGAATGAATATGATTTGATTATAATAAAGTATTGGAACAACAAGTTATTTTTGTTACAATAACTCCTAACTCTGTAATTCTGTAACTACAATGAAATGAAATTCACAAGATTTTTTGATGAATTTATTTCGGATTATTACAACATAGATTAGGCAATCTGATAACAATATTTTTAACATTAGTTATGTTACTGTCAAACCTGAAGCGTTGTCGAGTACGTCTGACTATGACGTAGTTTTGACATGTGACACCGTCAAGGCTCTAGTACGCGTTTTTTTCTGCCGTAAAGATCTACGATTAATTCACCGTGTGTAGGCACTGTGACAAATATGTAGGTATATATCAATGTGTTGGCGAAGCTTGTCGACGATGACATGCATACAGACGGCGACTTAACGGTCGATTTTTACGACAAAAACCGTATGTTAACACAGGTTAGGCAAAACTTATTTTATTTAATTTGTGTTTTATTCGGAGGACAAACAGTTTTAACCACTTGACAATTCACTTAAACTATATAATGTTTTAACCATTTAAACGCTTTATTTGAATGCATGCCAAATTATTACTTTTTTACATAAGATAGTTCATTGAACGAGCAAGGTTGTCTAAGAGGTATATAGAAGGTAGTTTGTAAAGAGCCCAATTTTTTTTCTTTAATTTCATTAACAAACTGTTTCGAAACTAACAGAGAATAAAGTATATGGATATGTAGGTAATGCATAGGTATCTCTTCAAATAATTCATTTGAAATTTAATGATTTTTAAAATCAAATAAAAATTATAATGTGCATCAAGATTATTATTTCATATATCCGAGTGATTACAGCTAAGTATGTACCTATTATATTTTTTATTTTTTATTTTAACCCTAGATTACATTCTGTAAGAACTTCCTTACATATCAAATAGCATCACAGAAAGTCAAGATACTTACATAGTTTTTTTTCGATATTTTTAGAGTTACGATAAACATTACTTATCAAATTAGAAACTTAATGACTAAATACAAAATAATTGTCAATTTCTAAGAGAATTTGAAAGATCGATGTTTTTGATAGAGCGAAACTGAAGTTATTTCATGTTAACTGACAAAAGGAAAAAAATGGTTTTATATTTGTATTTTACTATGCATATGTATATAATCATGCATATTTATGAATTTTATACTAAAAAGAAAACATATTACAATGGCTCATAGATTACGTTCCGGGCAAATCCCTGTAATTATTTTTTTTTAAATCATATATAGGTACTAGCCCAATTGTGACTGTTGTGACACATGTGGCGTCCTAAAAAATGTGCAGCATCTTCTAAGGGCGTTTGAGTGGAGCAATCAAAAATGGTCTATCAGATCAGAAGTTACTGATTTGTACAATGTTAACCATTAGGTTACTTAATAGATAACACCAGTATCTATTAAGATACTGGTGTTATCTATTTTAGCCGTAACACTGAGTAGCTCCGTAAAATTAATTAGGTTTAGTATTAGATATATATTAATAAATAATGCTGGACACAATTCACACAGCATTATCTAGCCCCATGGTAAGCAGAGCTTGTGTTATGGGTACTAGATAACTGATATACATAATACAATATATTACATAGATAGATATTTTTTATTATACATAGAAAACGACCAGAACACCCGGAACAAATATCTGCAGATCGTACACAAAATTGTTCCGAGGCGGGAATCGAACCCGCAACCTTCTGCGTCGCAGGCGGACCTTCGCCCACCGCCCCACATCGGTCGTCAAAATTAATGTTGTAGTTTATTATTATTATAACTGACATAGTCATACCAATGACTTAAAGCTCATAATTAAATAAGAATTAAATAAAACATTGTAACAACGTGTTCATCAAAAGATTGTATCTATAATAATACAATGTATAGTAAATTCGTTTCAAATTGAATACAAGGGTTGAGCTCGAAACGTGCTTTCGATCTCTAAAAAGGTATATTTAATAGCACGACATTTTCAACTCTATATTTTTTTTTAAATATTCGCGAGCTGAGTTTGAGGTTATTTCTAAGCTAAGCTAACGAAGTATAGTTTTCAGTCGGCATGCATTTTCTGCAACATTTTGTGATAAAATAATTTAGACCGACAGTTTATTATCTGTTGGCCTCGTTATTCGCAGACAAAAAGAAATATTTATCATTTAAGGTCTTTTATTATTATTTACACAATTGTCATCTACATACATATATGTTTGATATAAGGACTCACACTCTGTCGAAATCTGTTAGCACAGGTAGATAAAACTGTTGATAAACATACATTTTACATACTTAGTTATATGAAAACGGTTCGTATATTGAGGAGTGGGAAACGGTAGATAATCTTTTAATGACTTCAACTAAATTTCCTATTTACAAAGAGTTCTATTGATGGGACATCGTATTTGTGTTATGTACAGTTAGATATAAAGTCTGCAGCTAGAAGTACAGATGGCACACACCAGTAAGGGGTCTATACTTCAATTTAGAATCCAAGATATCTTATGTCAACAAAGGCCATAAAAATTTAATATAAACTGATAACAATAACATAAAAGAACAAGGTAACAGCAAGATTATCACTAAATAGTAAAATAAAAACTTCGACAACGCATAATCTCACATTTGAAGCGAGAATGATTGAATGTCTTTAAATATGTACATACATAATATATAATACTATATTCATTGGCTTCTGTAACCAAACATGAAAAAACTTTTGTATAAGTACAAAACATATCCAGGTTTTTAAATCGCAGTATAGTGTGACATCCACATATTATAAGTGACTATTGTACGAAACCTGTAACTAAGTACTTGGATGGATAAAATTGAAACGATAAAATAAAGTTACTTAACATTCTGTTAAAACCTCGCTGTCAGCTGCACAAAAAGGTTGAGGGCATTGTACTGTGGCTCTTTCACGACATTTAGGGTGCTTTTCCACCAGACATACCTAACTCAACAGCAGGTGTAAGCGAAAACTGTACTAAAATGTTTCAAAAAGTACGATATGCACATTCCAAGGATGTAAACATTGTGAAGCGATTCTATTGATTAGAATTGACACATTCCGTTGCCACTAGCACATCCCGTGGAAAAGCACCCTAAGTATGAAGAGTCTTCCTAATTGGGATACAAGTAGGTACCTACACTAGACGTAGCTCTCCCGTGTGTTCTCCAGAAGTAGGGTCCTTGTGGTGACGATCTCGCGGCGTCGGGACATAGTCCCGCTTGTTATACTCCGCCGGTCTTCACCCAGGGTACCGATGCTCTGCACAGTTATTAAAACCCAGAGTTAGTTATAGTATATGTACATTCTACAACCGTAGCACTAGGTTATAATAGTAGAAACTATGGTTGTTGTGAATTCATAGGTACAAGTACAAACAATAGGGTGGAATCAGACCTCAATTAAAATAGTACCTAAACAAATGCAAAAATAACGTACTTCTGGCAATCGTGTGCAAGCAGCGTCTAGGACCGTTCTTTGTGACGTCGTATGAAGAAGGCCTAAGTCCAGCAGTGGACGCGTATGTGCTGATACAAGCATTCATTGCAAAACGCTTGGGAGAACTTAATTTATGTTAATCTCTCCTTGCAGTTATAAATGTATTAATATAACATAATTCAAACATTGTTCTTGTGCAAAGGGGTAGTGAGTTGAGTGTGCACAACTTGTAGCTTAGCAAATTTGCCAAGAACGCCGTTACAAGGTTTACTTGTGACTTTTGAATCAAATTAGATTGAACTAGGGTACAGGCTAGACTCTATCATAGCTGAGCTGAGATGAACGGAAAAGAGATGTGTTTTAAGCAACCAATAGAACGTCGTTAACAAACACGTCTCCGCTTAAGTGGAGAACACCAAGTGGACATGTATCATATTTGTATGCGAAGAAAGAAAATAAGATCGAAGCTGAGATGTGAGCTGTGCCTATCAAGCCAGCGACAACACGCAGCGGAGACGAGAAGAGATGAGCGGAGATGTGAGCTGTGCCTCGCTAGTGCATTCTTCTCAAAAACGTTCGTTGCTCGCCACGCGCAGCCCACTCATTCTATAGCCCGCACAGCACACAACTCCCAGTCTAGCCAGTACGCATCTCCGCACAGTTTCGGTGGAGACCCGTATGGTGATTATGTAACGTTAATTTTGTATTAGTTTGACACCAGCTACGGTGTCATCGAATACAAAATTGACGTTTGACAGCACTAATTGATTAGTGCTGTCAAACGTCAATTTTAATTCACGCCTGTCGCAAACCGGTCGCGAGTTACATAAACACCATGCCGACCTGAAAATGTCTCTTCTCGTATCCGCTTTGGTGGAGTCTAGGCCTAAGACAGTTTGCTTGTACGCAAAGCAAAACCTTTGGGCGTAACTTTTTGTAATTACCTTACAAATTGGAATTAAGCTAGTTAATTGTTTACATAAAAGTAAATTAGATTGACCAAATGATTGGACGATCGTTGTAATTACACTAGATTAAACGTCAACGTTAACAGACGAAGCTGTTAATTCTCCGAATATCTTTATTTATATATTTGTTCGGAATACCAACTAGGGATAAACAAAAATGAAACTATCAGTTTATATTGACCACGTCACCAATAAAACTAAATCGCACAGTATCTTTGCAGTTCTAAAGAATTTACTCTACGATGCAAAAATAGAAATTTGAGCCCATAACTTGACCGAATTCTTGTTTAAGAAACCCTGAAAATACTTGAAATAATCGCAAACATACCCGTCTAGCTAAAACAAAGCATTGCAGTTTGGACGAGTTGAAAAACAAAAAGTTTACCGACAACTGTCCCGGAGTTAGAATGAAACACCGAAACATGTGCGCTGATTCACGGAAGCTGTTGTTATGGTATTATTTAGCGTTAGGTACAGATCGGGTCAACGAGTATGTCGACGTTTCTTTAAAAATATCATCGGCAAGAGGCGAAAAATTTGCGTTTTGGTTGATTTCCATGATTTTTTATCTCCCTGTAAGCTCAAACTGGGGCCAAGCTCGCTTCGACAATAGCCCTATATAATATACATAGGTATCAGCAAGCGCAGCCAAACTATTAAAAACAGATTCGGTCCGAATTTTGTCTTCAATTATATTATATTGGTTGGTAAATCTTGATCGAATTCGACTGAAACGGACCGGGCCACGCCATGGGAAAGTAACTTGTTATTTTCTTGTTCATTCCACTTTTATTTCGCGGTTGGTGAACATAATTAATGTGGTAGAAGTTATAAGGCATACAGAACCTCGAAAAATGCTTTCAGAGATGTGTTGGATGATACATTTGGGAAGTTAGCCCCCCTCGGTCATTTTATTGGCATAATTTATATTTTTGCATCGTGGAGTAAATTCTTTAGAACTGCGACGGTACTTTGTGATTTAAATGTACTGGTGGAAATGTTCTCTTAAAGTGTTTTTTTTTTTAATTTTATCCCTAGTGTATTCTTAACAAATAAATAAAAAAATTCTGACGATCAACAGCTTCGTATATTAACGTTGACGTTTAATCTAGTGTAAGTACATCAAACGTCGAAATTAGCGGGTAAGCATAAACAACTTCGAAAAATGCTTTAAGCGATGTAATGGGTGATACATTTGGGGGGCTAACCCACGAAATGAATCATCTAGGTTTTTGAATCGAGTGTTATTGTTTATTATACGTTTGTAAATTTTTGTTATTTTTGTGTTTAAGTTTTGTAGTTTGTTATCCTCTTGCGGTTTGCATACCGCTGGTCAACTCAGATGCATTTGTATATAACGCACTATTTTAGCAGCTCATTGGTTTTTTTTGTTATTTATTTGTACTCAAATTGAAAATATAAATATTAATTGATTTTAATTACACATTTTTTGCCCGCGCTATATAACATACCTATTAAGGTCCGAAGTGGAACTAACTCGAGCCAATAAGTAGCCAAATACATGTATCTTATCTAATACAATCACGAAAACCTCTAAATCTAAATTGACCAGATAGGTAAACTATAATATCAAGACATTTACCTGAGCATCTGAAGGTGTATTGGGCTCTTGCACATTCGACCGCATCTCATGCAAGCTGTGCGCGCTCCTGAAATCTCCCGGCACCTGAGACGATGACGTCAAGCCGTACCGGGGAGGTTCCGGGTACCTTTCACCATCCGCTTTGTAGTTGAGCCCTGTCAATCATTGAGGATTTAACACATTCACAACGTACGAGTCGTATAAGTCCTGTGGGTTTATAGCTGTTGGAATTGATGACAGTTTATACAATTAATATTAATAAATAAATAATGGAGGATAATTCACACAGCGGCACAGCATCTAATCCCAAGTTAAGCAAAGTTTGTGTTATGGGTACCAGATAACTGTTATACCGACCGATTTGGAATATTTTTTTATTAATTATGCGTCACCAGAACCTCTGGTCGAAGCGACACATGACTCGAGAGCTGGTGAGTATTTAGCGCTGCGCATTAACATTGCCATATAGCGGGCAATGCAGCCAGCAGTCTTGAGGACGCTTCTGGCTGATATGGATCATTTGCAACAGTTACTTAATTTAAAATACCATTTTCAGATTGTTTCTATTCTTTTATTGTAATTTTCTTTGTTAATAAAGTAGGTTTATTAATGTCCTATACGTAAGCAAGCTAAAAATTCAAGTGCAATCAAACGCGACTGCAATAGTTACGGAATAGACTGGCTGGTTTTCCAATGACAGATAGTTTGTGGTAGGCAAGCATACTTGGGTATGAATTGCCGTATATGTCCTTATATATGTACCCGTAGAAAGCAAATAAGCAGCTCCGGGATATCCCAAATTATGGAACATCACTGCCCATTGCAGAGAATCTTATGACTTTTGTAATGAATGAATGAATGAATAAACACTTGATTGCACTTAAACAATAAAATAACACCTTATATCTAAATATTACACATTAAAAGCACAATAGGCGGCCTTATCGCTGACAGTGATTTCTCCCAGGCAACCTAGGGATGGAGAAAAAGATATGTAAACTAAGAGTTGGTAGATCACAAACAAACAGATGGAGAAGTATCAAAAACAAAAAAAAATACAAACTATATAGGTACATAAAGTCTTGAGTAAAGAATACAAGTATTTCTTTTTTAATTGGTAGATTACACGGTTCACAGTTATCAATGTTATCGTGCAGAGATTCAAGTTCGAGGAGAAGTCCGGGTAAACCTAACTTAGGATTTTAGGCACTATCTACCAAAACCATGTACTTAATCTTTTTGACAGTAAACGATGTACACCTATCTATCTACCGGCTATCACGTCATGTCCGCTACTAAAATGTCAATGCAACTCAGTCATAGTAGTTAGTTCAACTTAGTTCAGTCATGTAACTACTGGCAGGTGATTTGGTCCATCGAACTGTAATTGCTTTTGATCAATAGCTGGTGCGCTTCAATGTTTCATATCAGCCGGGAAATTGGCTGCTAGGTACTTGGAAGCTTGTTGCACTGAGCTTAAATATTTTATAGGGAAATGCGTCTGAAAAACTTTGCAATCTGACGAAACGTTTTATTTTTTCATTTCGTTTATTCTCAAACAATAGTTACACTGGAGTGCTTCAAGTGAAATACGTACCAACTCCATACAGCCGAACATAGAACCTCCTCCTTTTTTCGAAGTCGGTTAAAAATGGGAAAACAAATGAAATTTCAAAAACTTGTCAATACTAGATGGATGGAAAAAAAAGCTCTGAAGCCCAGAAAAAAATATTCAATATTGCCTAAAATTGAATAAACTATCAAGGTACCCCGCATTCGAAAAACTACTTTCCTCACAATCGAAATAGTTGAAAAGATACATACACATAGGATAAGCGTTGCGACCTGCAGAAGTAAAATACAGTGTCGCAGGACGCAACGTGATTATTCTTATATGAGTTTCAACAAGGTACATAACAGAAGTATGACGTACAAGTACAGGACACCGGTCTCTTAAGAGTCCGGGCAACAGGAGCTAACAGGATGTATGTATTTGTATGTGTGTGTGTTTGTGCTGTTGGCGTTTCTGAGAACACTGGTCTCTTGAGGGTCCGGGCAATAGGAGCGACCACTCAGTTGGTGTGTTTCAGGATGTATTTAAATTACCTTAGAGTGGTTATGGTTAGTATGTCCTCTTTTTGAGCTTAGGAGAGTGATTGGAGCCAGAATACAGTTACCAGCCTGCATTTGTAGAGTGTGAGCGGGTAGATCTCTATTATTCGATTGATTTTATTATAGAGTGATCCGCTTACTCCGCTTAGATAATTATAAAGTCTATTTGCATTTTAAAAGACACCTTGCCGCCCTCCGTGTGTATCTGTCTATTGAATATACCGTATATTGAAATATTTTTTACGTTTTACAGCGGCTCTAACTACATAGGTACTGTGGTCTACGAACTACGGGACATTATAAAACAAACATATGTAAGGTACGAATAGACCGCACGTACGGATGATATTTATTCAAATTCATTGGCTTGTTTATTGAGTTTTAGCTGTTGTTCGCGTTGACAGGTCAATTACATGCTCTGGATCCGCAAATCAGCGTTTATCAACCAACTTTGTTTACAAGCGTTACATCAACCGGCGATGTTTATATAAGTAGGTACCTACGTAGCTACCTAGGTATACATACTAAGGGTAATGAAGTTAGTTTCTTTAATAATTATTTCTGTGAGTGTCTTCCTGACGCGATGACTCGACAAACGGACACCGAGCAGAGCTCAAGCATAAGCAGAACACCAGAACAGTAAGGCGTCATGCTCTGCAATCTTTTCGATCGCAGAGCATGGCGCCTATGCGATCTATCGATTAATCTAAAAATCTTAAAAAACAGTGTAACTAAGGAGTTGGATGTCGGTTTTTAGTTCGTTCAAAACAAAAAAAATATATAAATTATATGTACTATATTATTATTAATTATATTTGTAATATGCCTCTTACGATGACTTCCATTATGCCTGGCTAGATATTGCCAGTCTTGAATAATTTATTTAACATCAAAACATGACGTGTAACGAAAATGTACACCAATTTCACAGTTACTGGAACCCGCAATGGTTTTAGATACTGGGAATTTGGAATTGGACTATACATATAGATATAGTCAGAAATCCTTGCTTTGATCGACTCCACAATCCAATATAATATGGTTATGGACCAACTTACTTAATTAAAATTTGTGTTTTTTTTATTTTTTACATCAATTTGCGGTATCTCGTATTATATTACATATTTTGTAATTTTCTCTGTAAATTAAATTTAAAATCTCGGTAGATTTTTATTCGGGTTCATGAACTAAGATATTATATCATCATCATCAAGAACGACGACAAAATATAAGTTATTCCCAACGTCTCCCGTGGTGAGACGCACCTATTCCCAACGTATATAATATGTCAGTATTCCCAACATCTGACGAAAGTCGGAGCACCGCGATTTACAAGGTTAATTCTCAACGTCTCGCGTGAGGCGTTCCTATTAAATTATTTATATTTATTGATATGCAAAACAGAAAACAATCATAATATTAACAAAATTAATATTACAAATACAAAAAAGTAATTTTCCGGAATATAATCAACAGTACATAGACTTAACACACTTACAATTTAACGCATTCAAAAATTCAGTAAATTTATGATTTAACGAATTCTATACCATAAAATACTCTTAGGTAGTTAATGCTAAGAAATACGTTACCTTTCTCCATGGGGACCACGTCAGGGTTCTTGTCGTCTGGCTGCAGGGGGGAGCGGTTTCCATTTGAATTGTTCACCTTCATCATTTGCACGGGCGCTGAAACATGCTTTTATGCAAATCCGATACATTCTATTGCGGTTCACAAACGTGAAATAGCACTTTCGGATTATTAATAAATTGACTTTTAGTCGTCTAGCTGAAAAATGGTGCCATTTTTAAAATTAGTTTTGATATCGCTAGTTTAATTATTCATGCCATTCTTTGACAAGATATTTTAGGGATTTCTACTATAAAAAAATACCAATTTGCTTTTACCATCGCTAAAACCATAATTGTCTGGAAACAGAAATATTTAACGGAAGGCTGTAATCTAGTTCCGAAGATCTGTCCCGCTGTAAACGTCTATCAAATTCAGGATCATAGATTCTTTGATTGAGATGATTGCTGTCACTCATAATCTATCACTCACAGTCTATCTCGACCTATGAGAGACAGCAATCATAATTACAAAGACCACCAGCAATCCGACTGTCTCTAAGTGGACGATTCTAGTTAGATCCATTAGCTAAATATGGAAATAAACTATACTAAAAAATAAAGTTCTCGATAGAACCACACCTTCCAAATTCATCCCATTATGGAACCAGCAGGAACATTATTTCTTAGTAGATCCATGATGATCTTTGTTAATTTAATATGCTGCACAGACTACTAATAAGACTGACAGTGGCAATGGTGGTACCATTATACGGGTGTCCAGTGTGAAAATTAAGATTTGAAATGTAAATATTTCAAAAACGGTTGCCCGCATTAGCTGGTAAAAGAAATCATTCGACGCCGTCGGAATGCGGATTTTACAACCACAACTTCGCAGTGGTCTACTGTGCATGTCTTCAGAGTAGAAGCGTTTATTCCACCAACAATTTGTGCGCCACAATTTAGTAAGAATTTAGTTGTAGGTACACTTTTCGACGAAACAAATTTCCATAAAAATAGGATTGTTTATAGACAATGTTGCCAGTATTGGAGATTTATGAGAAACAAACAGTTGGAAAACCCGCTATTCAAGTAACTTACAAGCCCTGTACAAACCCACAGTCAAGGTTGAGGCCGCTCTAAAAAGATTGGAATAATCTGAATCTGATTTTTTTTCCGCAAAATCCTGTGCATTAAACGTAACTATCGGTCGCGATTATTAACTATTTTTTTATGTCGAGGTTTTGAGAAGATCAACGGAAGACTGCAGTATGCTTGCTGGAACCTTGGCTGTTTTGCACACATGGTTCCAGACACTGTAACACCTTATTCAGCGAGAGCCATCTCCGTGAAAACAAAACCCCCAAAACTGATGAGAGAGATATCCAAATCGCATGATCTCAACCTTATTAGTATTTATATGTACATTATAGGTATATTAAAGAAAAATTATACGATAGCAACCTAACGAAGAAAAAAATATTGGATAGAGAAGTTAAACAAATTCTTACACAAAATATTTTTGCTGTGCATCTCTCAGAATATTCGCCATAAGTTTCGTGACTGTGTACGCTGCGATAGAAAACATATAGATGGAATTACGTTAAAAAATAAATTCCGCATGTTTTTCTTTGTTTTTGTATAAAATACTTATTAATTATCAATTATACAGGGTTATTGGTAATTCGACGTATTCGCTTTCGGAGGTGATAGGGGTGACTATTTGCGAAAATTTTCACCCCCATGTGCATCATGCAAAAGTAAACCATTTTTAAGTTATCATGATTTAGCTTTTCTCAAAATAAGTCAAATAAAAAACTGTATATTTAAGTATATTTTTTTCTTCTGATTTACAAAAACGAATGAACACTGGTTATTTATTAATATTAAAACAACAATTATCGCTCCAAATCTAAATATGCGAGATAAAAACGATATTATTTCATTATTCATTGAGATTTTTTTCCTCTAAAATGCCTTAAAAACTAAAAAAAACGCAAAAGAAACTTGGCTTGCAGATTATTTTAACATAACATAAACGTTTCCTTAGCTCTCCAACAATGCATAACAATTATATTTCTATATTTCAAAGAAACTGAAAAAAACATCATTTCAAAGGAAGCAGGCGGAAATTCGTATACGAACTAAACATAAGGTCGTTCTTTAAAATTTCTATAAAACTAACTTAAAACAATACCCAATGTACATAAAACGAAAAATACATATTTAAAATAAAATTTAGAACAGTTAAGTAGTAACAACATTAAACAAAATTAATAATAAAAAAAATAAAAGTAAAGTAAATATATAGATAACAAAAAAGAAAACAAATACATACCATAATACTTACATCACAATTTTCAAAAATTATAATAAACTTACATAGAAGTAAAGTAAAGTAAAAGTAAAAAATCATTTATTTCTTTAGGCTTACAAAATAAGCACTTAGACAAGTCATATTTTATACATTAAATTATTATCAAATAAAATTATTATTAGACATAAGATAGAGCTATCAATGTTTTCATATGAATAAATAATGCTGAATAGAATTGTGCATGGATATATATAACTAGCATAGGTAGGTGTGTACTTAATTATTTCTTATGGTCCTACATCATTTATTTTTCAATTGAGTTTATACCTATTCCTGAGAGTGCTGTGATGAAAATCTGCTGTTCCCGTTATATAGAGCTCGTAAATCAGTCTTTAGATGCAGGACCGGTCTAAGACGCTAGTTTCCTACATTCTAGTCACGTCACGCGGCAAAATCAGACTTTGCTCTATAGCACACTTTACTTCAAAGGCCATTTCGATTTACGATTTACGATCACGGTGGTGGTGCCTTTTTATTGTTTTTAAACTTGGAACTTTAGCTTGCTGCCCTTATAGGCCTGTACGCTTAGTAACAGTTTATTTGTACAGTGGTAGTAAGCGTACAGACATATTCGGGCCGCAAGCTCAATTACGTAAAAGTTTTCGAGAGTTCGATAGACCATAACTTCTGTCGCATGCACGTACAAATAAAAATTGAAAAATTCCGTGAAAATAGCTTCTATCAAAAACGTATGAAAAGAAAGAGTTGCGGAGAAAAGGTTTCTCAAAACAGAAGAGAGAGAATGATTAGACATCTTATACGAAATGACAGGAGTAGTTATTTTCCTTCATCATAGAAGAAACAATTGAAGGAAAACGACGGAAGGGGAAGACCAAGCATCAACTACATAATGTAGTATATGAGTAAGATTAGATCACGGAGGAAGCCGGTGTCATCACTACCATAGTGTAAAACAAAGTTGCTTCCCGTTGTCTTTCTTCATTCTGTCCCTATGTATGCTTAGATCTTTAAAACTACTCAAAGAATTATGATGCGGTTTTTTAAATAGATAGAGTGATTCAAGAGGTAGGTTTATAAACCATTTGAAACACAGATTCTCATGCAGGCGAAGCCGCGGGGCGCAGCTAGTGTCGTATAAAGAAGAAATTGCATTATTGTTCCGATAATTGCTAGACTCTTGAATTTATAATAATGAAACAAGTAGCCTACGAGCTAGTTTGAGGTTTGACAGCAGTTGATTAGGTACATGTACATACCTAATCAACTGCTGTCAAACTACAAAAATTAAGTTCACTATCCGGTAGAGGGCAAGGAGCAAAATGTATGGAAAGAGACGAAATTTTTTATCCTCATTGTAAAATTATACAATAGCTAGATAGGCTCCTTTCCCGTTCAATAACGTAATCTGCCGGGTGAAATCTAATAATTATAAACAGGTAAGCCAATACCTAACAAAGTTGGAAGTCTTAAAATGTTATTTTCTCTTGAATAGATACTTCTTGACAAAATTGGCGTCGACGAGTATTACGAGACTTTTTAACTTTGGCTTTATGATCTTAATTTCTTTTATGATCGAAAAACTTTTCAGCTTTCAGTGAGTCCTCGGAGGCTGATCAATGGAAAATTACATTACGACTCATCGATGGATTTAACTTTCGCGAAATTAGAATGAGTTAAGAGTTAAGTATCAATATGAGAGTTGAATTTATATAGAGGCGGGAAGAGTTATTAATTTGTTCTTCTGGGCCAAGGGCCAGTTACATCATCATCATCATTAGCCTAAATAGCAGTCCACTGCTGGACATGGCCTCCCCTAATGAGCGCCATAGCGCCCTGTCTTCAGCTTGCCGCATCCAGCATCTACCTGCAGTTTTTCGCAGGTCGTCATCCCACCTGGTCGGAGGGCGTCCTACACTACGTTTACCGAGTCGTGGTCTCCACTCAAAAACACGTTTGCCAGTTACAGATATCAATAGATTTTGATACAAGTATCAATAGTCATGATGATTTATTTTGAGAATTTTCCGAGTAGTTTTTAGAAATTTACTGCATACAAAATTAGATTAGAGAAACAACAATTAGATTAGAAAAACAAAACTCGTAATAACAATATTGTCAAGAACAAAAGAATGCTAATTTATTGAAGTAAGTCCGACCTTTCCTATTATAGTTATTTCTGTGTGCCTTACATTAAGTACATAAATAGTGACCGCATGACGTCACGCCTTAGTATTTTCTGATCGATTTTCATCGTGTCAAGGCGGATTGCTGTAATTTGTAGATTTATTTTATCAAAATAATAATTAATCTCGATCAAAATAACAAATATAATTCGGTAAATACGTAATTTTAGTACCTATTAACTACTGTCATCATGCCTAAGCAAGCTCGACACTAATAACTAAAACTTGTGTCACTTGCTTGCCATTAGGATTAAGATAATTGTAAGCAATATTTATTGAAGGATCTCAAATGGACAAGTAATCTTAACTGTGTACATATGTATAAGAAGACGCGGCAACAGAGTTTTAGGTTAAATACCTACGGACGGTTGGTTTACTAACATTCCACATCGAGTTTGGCTAGTGTTTAAGTATTTAGTTATTCTGTGGTATAGGTTATGTGGTGTAGGATGGATGATTTTTTAGTTTTGTCGATATCTATAAGCGACTTTAAGAGACTGTCTTAGTATTTGGTACAAATATAAAGAGAGTTTCATCAATACTTTCCTATCATACAAATAGTGTAAAAGCAAAAGTTTGCCCCGCTATGAAATTGTTTGACCGAAGGCAAAGTCAAAACTACTTAATGGATCGAGCTGAAATTTTGCGCACATAAATATCTGAACCTGATATAACATGTAGGTTTTTTGTTATTCAAATAACTTGTGCGAAGCCATGGACAGAAGCTAGTTACTATATGAAGTCTTACCAGCGTATTGTATGGGACGATCGTTGACGTTCCTCACGAGAATAACGAGGGTTAACCTCCATACTGCAATCACCAGGACGATGGCGCCAGAGAGCCCGGCTAGGACCTTCGTGGTCCAATTAAGGTCCAGGTTTATAGAATTCGTTTCTGTGGAAAAAATATTCCGTAGATAAACCCGAAATTTTATTATTAAAAATTATTACTAAGTCGGGCGTCCACCAACGTAGAACGGAGTGGATTTGTGTAGAATCTACCAATAGAATTTTGACAGACTTCAAAATTAAAAAAGAGGAGTTTTTATGTTCGGCTGTATGTATTGTGTATATACTCGTTTGAGAAGAAATCGAAACATTTCTCCGTTAATTGTGGCTCGATTATGAAAATTATTTCGCTACTGTACTCGTTTATACTGGTAGAATAGGATTGC
The DNA here is from genome assembly GCA_943735965.1 of Eupithecia abbreviata. Taxonomy (NCBI): domain Eukaryota; kingdom Metazoa; phylum Arthropoda; class Insecta; order Lepidoptera; family Geometridae; genus Eupithecia; species Eupithecia abbreviata. Next base: position 5,706,191 of record OX030977.1, on the reverse strand, counting down.
CATTTAACGAAGCAATGCTGCCAGCATCTGGGTCTTCTGGCGACTGCCTAGACTCTTAGGAAATTGTGTAAATACTAGTTGTAATTTGTCATTTTGTTGTTTTTGTGACTTTGTAGATATAATTACAGAATGATTCCTAGATGGCCGGCCCTATAAAACAGTTTTTACTATTCCCGAGGGAATACTCTTGGTTTCTGATTTTTGTAGATTCGATCGAAATCTATTTATTTAGATAATGTTGTCCCAAAACTTAAAAAAATAAATATAATATAAGGGGGTTAAAACTGTTTGATTTTTTTAAAACAAATACAATTATAAAGATAAATGATGAAGGCCAAGATAAACTGGCATCAACTTGCTTACTCCCATGAAACTTTATTAGAGTGAAACCACCAAGAAAAGCTAGCTAGTGAATAATTAAACGGGAAAGTTTTGCTTTTGTGAAATTCAAAAGCGTCTTTCATGTATTAATTAAAGCGTTCACGGAAGCTTATCTACTCTTCACTAAAGTGCGGGAGCAGCGTTAACACACCTAAGTTTAACTTCGTCAAAGAAAACAAACCGAGTTTTTGATCTACACAATCTTTGAAAACTCACATAATTATGGCCACAGAACTAGGCAGTGGTTGTACCAAATTTTACGCTCCGGCGGCGCGGCGGCGGTCGTTTTATTAAAACTACACGCTTCTTACTTGGTAAATTGGTGAAAAATAAGGAGCACCATTGTAATGGTACAAAATTAGTGTATACCATTGTAATTTAAATCAACAACAAAATTTTCAACGATGTTTTGAACTTCGTTTGTTTTTTACAAACTTTTATTGAAGTAGCCCTGCTTGTCTGTGTGCAACAAATCTAGCAACTAAATTTTAGACCAGTTATCCTAAACCGATTGAAGTGTAATTTGACATACTTATGTAAGTTCGGTGACAATGCAATGTACTAGCTGGTCTGATGATGCAGACAGAATGATGCAGGTGACCATAGGAACTCCTAAACGAAACGACGTAATTCCATCAAGTTTGGGTTCGCTGGATTTGTCTTTCCAAGCACAAGATGATTCAAAAGTATTTTTTTAAGTTTTTATATTTAGTCCACCTATTAAAAATATTTTAACGGCTAATGACGATAGCTGTGAGTTCAATGTTTATACGACAAAATCACACTAACAACTCAGCTAACAATTTACAGGCGAAAGTTTGAATTGTTGTGTGTATGTTTTTAACTTCTACACGCTCAATCAAACGAACTGTTTTAAATGAAATTGGGTACAAATAGGTCATAATTTATTTTCATCGACAATGTCATTTACGAAATAAATGGTGTCATTGAAATATAAGGCCATTCATAAAGTTTGTTATATATATGTATTTACAGTCTCAACATTCCATCCATTAATTTTTTCAAAGAAATAATTATAAGCACTTATATAACGGGTATTTATTGCGTTTATATACATATTTTTCCCGACGTATCAACAGGTTAACACACTGTCGTAGTCACGGGATGACAATGTAAACCTACCGCGATACCTAAATACCCGTTGTGTTAGTATTAATAATTCCATCCATTCCACTCTAAATCCTAAATGGCACCTGTATGCAACGCCAGCCTTGATAGCGTGTGCACTCGAAGTGTGGTGATCTCAACGCGCCTTCGCTCATCGAACGCGTAGAAGACCAGCTTCAGGGTCTTCCCGGAGCCGAGGCCTCGCAGCTTCCATACTGGTTTGGGCGTCGTCACGTTCAGGATGAGGGTACCTGCCTCCCACGCCTCCACGCAGAAGCTGGTGTGCAGGCCACCGTCATATCCTGGTGGAAAACAATTTCAGTACTTAAAGTCATTATTGACATTCAAATCATTATGTTAAATATCCTAAATCATAGGTGTCCTCAGGAGGTGCCGTCACACAAAATACACACATTCAAAATAAATTCCAAGGTATCAGTGCTATCTACATATTATATGAAAAGTCCGTAGAGTTATTTTTGTAAGTCCAATTAACAATATTTAGTAATAATTAATTTGGTTTATTTGTTTTACTCGTACGTATTTCGACGGGACTTGAACACGCGTCCTTCCCCAAGTGCGAAGGCCTACGCATTATAAATATAACAAATATCTTAGTTAGGTCATTTGTTTCAGTTGTAAAAATTCATTCTTATTTGTTTCTTTTTTATTTTATTCATTTGATTGTAGTTTCAAATGTATTGCTCTTGAAAGTAGAGGTGGAAATTAGTAGCTAAATTTCTGGTGGAATAACTAAAAAAGTTTTTACAAATTGTTAGTAGATTTAGGATCACTGATTTCTCGTATAAGGTAGATAAGTAATTAGAGGTACACAAGTTATTTACGGGTAAATATTTGTTTAAATTGAACGTTTACTTAAGCGGCGAAGCAGTAGCGTAGTAGACAGCATTTGTATTAATAATGCGGTTTATACATATTTGTGGAACTGGGCCGGACACGTCTGCCGTATGTCCAGCGACTTGTGGGCAAAGACCACCACAGAGTGGAGCCCACCCAACGCTAAGAGGCGACGTGGAAGGCCCAGGATGAGATGGCGCGACGAGCTCGAGGTACATCTTCCATCATGGCCTGTTGCAGCGTTGGATAGCGAGGAGTGGAAGAAGAAAAGGGAGGCCTTTGCCCAGCAGTGGGACAGTAATGGCTTAAAATAAATAAATAATAATACATATGTGTATTTGATACACATATAATGCTATATATATATACACACATATATGTATTATAGATATATGGCTGTGTGAATTGTCCAGCGTTATTTATTTATTATTTACATACCTGTGTACCTACCTAAATTAATATTATAAATATGATCGGCCCCAGCCTCCACAGGAATCTGAGTGTTTACAGTTTTATCAAAAGATTGCCAATATGCTGACGATTATTTCACCCGTTAAGCTTAAATTACATTCAGAAGCCATATTATGTAGGAATGATCCATGATAGATTGGCCAATTAATGTTATTAACTATTGCAGAAAAGGTGGTCAAGCACACAACACTAATTAGATTAATGATTGATGAAGTACTACTAGCTCTAATTATATTTGCTCTGCCGAGTCGACTGTACAGGTATCCCTGGTAAGGTAAACAGAATTTCCCATACAGTTAGGATGATTTTCTAGCAAGAGATTGACGAACGAAACATGATTTTCAAGGCAATAAGGAACTTACCGATTAAAATCCCATACCATGGCAGCCTAAGCGGGCGGGCCAACTTAGCAGCTTAGGCTACTTAGGTACATGTAGGGTACATGTAAGTAGCCTAAATTGCATTTGATTTCTCAAAAAACATTATGCATGTAAGCGGGTTAACTAAGAACCAAATTAGGTTATTAGATTCGATTGCTTACGTATATATATATGTGCTTTTTTTTAATATTATTTGTGGAAACTTCTAATTGGCCTTAAGTTAAATATTCTCTATATACTGTAGGTACTATTATAGATATAGATGTAAGCAATATAATCTAAGAACCTAATTAGGATCTTAATATAATATATAATAATATTATAAAAAGGAAAGTATAGATTTTTTGTTGGTTTGCATTGAATAGGCTCCGAAACTACCGGACCAAAAGCTACACTATCCCCGGGTGACATAGGCTATATTATATTTTCAAATTTCAAATAATAATAATAATAAATACCCGTGCGAAGCCGGGACGGTCCGCTATTTTTCTCAAAATCTATACCTAGGTCACATTTCAGCTCTACTAAGTCGTCCGTCATGTTGACAGTCGAGCAGTTGTAGGGGCGATGGAGGGTGAAGCGACAGGGCTCCGCTTGCTGCCCGCCGGCGTTTGAGGCTCGGCAGCTGATGGTCCCGTAGTCTGCCTCGGAGCGAGGAGAGAAGGAGATCGAACTCCCATCTCCCATTGTGATGTTCTCCTACACAAAAATTATAAATTTCAAATTCCATTCCATGAAATTCATCAGTGGGAATTTAACTTCAACGAAACTAAAGAGTATAATTAAGTTATTCCAAAAGTACACCACGATATTTGTGGCTAAGAACACGGACAAATGTTTTTTTTTTGCGATCGGGCACAGTAGAGAATATTAATCACTGTCCCACACACTCACAACACATAGTTTTTACAGATTTTCTTCACATGATAAAATATGGAAAAACGATTTGGATAATACAGTCACTTCATTTGTAAATTATGGTTATTAGCTCATGGATTTTAGAATTATTTATGAAAATAGGTAATTGTTTTTTTTCTTCATATGACAACCTCTCCAAACATACACATTTGTCCGCCATTGCTGTTGTTCACTTTTGATTCGGTAGGATTCCGTCCGTTTTTCCTTCCATGGATGGTCCATGGTTATGTGCATTTCCAGAAATAGGGCGCATTCACACAGCATCCAATTTTACAGTATCCGTTTGTTTTTCACGATGGCGTATATAGTTGAAGGAGCGAGTTCACACACCGACAGTATTCCGGACCCAGTAAACGATTGTTTCAGGTAGCGAAGGGTCCGTAATAAGCGGTCCTGTGAAAACAGGACCCTTCGCTACGCTGTGTGACGCATCCACACAGCGTGTCCGTTTCCACAGTACCGTTTTTTACGGATCCTTAGCTAGCCTAGCAACGGGAGTGTGCCTAGACTAGACTATATACATATATACCAACTCACCGTATCTATTTCCATGAGCCCCTTTGAATTATTAAGGTACCACTGGAAGCTCACAGGGCGGGGGAATGCATCGACTTGACACGTCATATTAGCTCGCTCGTCGATTTCCGCCCCGACGAGAGCTGTCATCTTCGTCTTGCAAACCGGCTTATCTGCCAGAAATACGATGAAGAGAAGAAATGAAATGATAATATTGATTGAAATAGAAGTACATAATACATACAAATGTTACACTGTTTAACTTAGACTGAGACTTAGATCTGGTAAACTCTTTGTTAATATCAGTTTCTCGTCATAGAGGACTTTCCCAGAAAATATAATGAGTTGCGATTTTAGGTGAGTTCTTGGAAGACCTCGAAAACTAAATATTTATCGTAAGAAAAATATTCCTAAGAAAAATAAAAGCCTTTGGATACAAAAGCCTTTGATCTCTCCATAGTCCCGTATCAAACTGCTACCACAGATTAGGCAATGTTACTTCTACTTCGTTACGTCGTTGCGTAGGTAATTATCGCAAACTATTGTTACGACCAAGTATATGCAAGCCTCCAAAGGGGTCTATTATTAATTGGGTAAATAGCATTAAATGTACGAATAGGCTTGTCTAAATATTCAGAACTGTAGCCATGATGTAATAATAACATTCCAAAGGTCGGTACACACCAGTACCCGTGCTATTCTAGCAGTTTATCGACGTGGAAACAGTGGCTGGATACCTCTCCTGTTTCCACGTCGTCCATTCAAGCGTTTGCTAATATTGAGATGAAAGTTATGTTTAGGTTGAAACTGTGGAATCTAAATTCAGGTATACGTTGCCTAGTTCAAATTTAAATAATGGTTGTTGAAATATTGAGAAACATATTCCCGCGCAATGAAACAGTGCCCGCCGGATATATTAGAGATTGTTGGCTGTTTATGAGTAAGATATCTTTTTAGGGTTCCGTACCCAAAGGGTGCAAATAAAAGCTGTATCTAAAAGCCTCTGCTGTCCTGTCCACCTGTCCGTCTGTCAGCACGCTGTTTATCCGCGATCAAAAAACAAAATAAAAAAAACAGTTCAAATTTTAATTTTTGTAAACAGTTTAAATTTTCAGTTTTGGTTTTTCTTGCCGATATGACAACAAATAATAAAATTTTAATAAATATTAAAATTAATTAATTTACACAAAAAACGTGTATGTTTTTGCAATTTGTGCTCTACGTTCGTCAATGCATCTTTTGAACCGTAATATGTTAACTGTTGAAATTACGACCGGTCGTGTATTACTATTGCCGCTATAACAAAAAATAATTAATAATAAAATTAACTTAATAATTAAAGGGGGCAACGTCCATAATACGTTGACTGCCATTCACTGAAGTTTGGCAACATCTGGCGCGGTCAGTGCTTGAATAGGTGACTGCCTCAGGTTTCCTTTGGGAAATAGTTTTTACAAAATGATACGGAACCGTCCGTGTGCGATTTGACTCGGTTGCCAGGTTGACACAGCTCTAAATTATATTAACAGGTTTCTGCCCGCGGTTCGCACGCCTTTTGTCTACGGAACGGTTACAAATAGTAGCCTATGTTTGATTTTAGATTTAGAGCCACATATCCACAAAATATCTGCCTTATCCGTTCAGTAGTCTTAGCATGAAGATGTAACAAACATCTATCCATCCATCCATCATCTATTTATATGTATATTCTGTATATATACTATAATTTTAAAAGTTTCAAATATTCTCTCAGTCTCTTGAGTGTCATATTACAAAGAATAATTTTGTTTCTTCTGATAATAATGTTATATTATAAGTGAATCAAATTAGTTTTAAGTTAATTTATTTAAAAGGTATCAAACCTAATTTATAGCTTCCTAACATTTATATTTTATGTATATTGCTGTGCTCTTGTAGGGTACATGTTAAACTTTTTTCCTTCCGGGCTTCGCACGGTTTTAGTACGATTCCCTAACTTTTTTGAAAATATAATATAGCCTATGTTCACCGGGGATAGTGTAGCTTCCCAACGGGGAAATAATTTTTTAAATCGGTCCAGTAGTTTCGGAGCCTATTCATTACAAAGAAACAAACAAAAAATCAAACCTTTCCTCTTTAAAATATGGGTATAGATATCCTACAAGAACACAGATCCCCTGGTACTGTCCACTATCCTATCCATCCATGGTTGTCTGTTAGAGATCGCTTTTCAGATTAGTTTTTCAGATGTTATTGTACATAGTATCTTATATTAGGTGTGCAATAAAAGTATTTTCTATGTATCTATCTGGATCCGGCTAGGGCACAGCATGACAAGTACTGGCTGCAGTATGTAGTATGTAGGTACTTTATTAAAAATCTAGTAACAATACTCACAGATAACATTAAGTAGGAACGCTTGGGACCTGCCGTCGCCCTCCACGTTCGAAGCCGTGCACGTGTAGTTCCCGGCATTCTGCCTCGAAACTTCCCGAATCGCCAAGTGCCCTATGGCGGCCAGCACTCCCGCTCTCTGGTTGTATGAAATAGCTTGACCCTAAAAATAATAAATAAATGTATTTATTTCAAGCAGTATCTACAGCTCATATTAGAAATTATACAAAACCTTAAAAACTAATAGGGTTGGAAAAGTGCCATTCACAGCAGTGCCTGGTGTACGGGCAGTTCACCCTACAAAATGGAAGCAATTAAAATGTTGTCATTCATATGAAATAAATAAATAAATAATGCTGGACAAGTCACACAGCATTATCTAGCCCCAAGCTAAGCTGAGATTGTGTTATGGGTACTAGATAACTGATACACAATATCAATATAGTACAAAGATATGTATAGAACACCCGAAACAAATATCTGCAGATCGTACAAACATTTGTCCCGAGGCGGGATTCGAATTCGCAGCCTCCTGCGTCGCAGGTGGACCTTCGCCCACCACGCCACAGTGGTCGTCATAAATGGGTATATATTATGATGAAACTTCATAAAATCCTAACGATAACCCTGACGACAATACGGCATTATAATTCACGTTCGGCCCGCGCGGGCCCAATACGCCCAAATTAATTGACATATCGTACAATTAGTTTTGTTAAATATTATATCTATGTAATATTATATTATATTGTATGTATATACCTACCTAATTGGTGAGTCATCGCGGCGGAGAATTTGTATTTGACTCGGTCGTGCCTGAGTGAGCAAAACCAAATTATGTTCCGCATGGTAAAGCAAGATCAGACAGTGCCTACCAAAACTACGATTACTTACTTTTACCTTAGCATTATGTTAAAAAAGCTATTGCAGTTGCTAAAACGGCTTATAACTTTTAAAGAAAACTGTTTGTCGTATGATAATTTCCAGCTAGAAGTTTTCATCTCGGTTGCAAAATCTTTCCTCGCCTAACTTTCTAGCAAAAGTGGCTACTTCATGGCAGAAGTTTAGAGCAAAATATCGGAGCTTCTGCGACTTCGTACGGGGTTCACTCCATTTTACCAACGAATACGAGTGTTTTTATAACAATGCGAGCTTGTTGCCTGAAAAGAAAATAATCCAAAACACAAGACCTAGGTACCTACCATTGGACCATACTAGAGAGCAGATGAAATGGAAAAAGTTTATTTAGCTCGACACAAAACTTACTTAAATTTGAAAACTAACGTTTTTTTTTAAACAAGAAGTCATGAATTGTATCTGTAAATGTATTAGAAATACGTACCTGTACCCTAAGCATCATAGTATTTAAAACGTTAGTAGTTACCTCCATCATCATCATCAGCCTATATTAGTCCACTCCTGGACATAGGCCTCCCCCAATGAGCGCTATAGCGCCCTGTATTCAGCTTGACTCATCCAGCATCTACCAGCAGTCTTTCGCAGGTCGTCATCCCACCTGGTCGGAGGGCGTCCTACACTACACTACGTTTACCGAGTCGTGGTCTCCACTCAAGAACACGTTTGCCCCAGCGGACGTCGGTTCTTCGCAAAATATGGCCGGCCCACCGCCACTTCAGCGTGCTAATTCTCAGAGCTATGTCGATAACTTTGGTTCTCTGTCGGATGTATTGTTGCGAATCATATCCTTCAGAGAAACTCCGAGCATAGCTCTTTCCATAGCTCGCTGAGCGACTTTGAACTGGTGGACCAGCCCTATAGTGAGTGCCCACGTCTCAGCTCCGTAGATCATAACGGGTAGTACCTAAACAGGTGAAATCAATACGGTATTACTCACATTGTGCTCCCAGACTATCTTATAAGCAGGCGGGTACGCTTTTACGTCACACGTAAAGTAAACGTTATCGCCTTCTTCAATATCACGCGGGTTTAGCAGCGGTGAGCCCAGTTTCAAGACCACGATCGGGACATCTGAAGGGAAAAAGGTTATCATGAACTCGCCGAAAGTTGATGGCCTCTGTGACTTTTGTGTCACATGTCAAACTTCAAAATCAAAACAAAGATAGGAACATGATAGATTCAGTCCAGCCGAGTACTATTAAATCAAATCCAATCAAATCAAATCATCATTTATTTTTGCAGGAATGTTGGTACAATAGTTCTTCTTAATAATAAGGTTCCTATACATTCTGCCTCGTCAGGGCGTGCAAAATTGTTACAAATTAGTTAGCTACAATATTCTTAGGCATTATAATGTATTGAAGTTGTGATTTCACTATATTCTCTTTGGCTTTTACCAAAAAAAACTCTAATATAACCCCTGATACAAAGGATTGTCCTTTGTTGTATTCCTGTTGTGTCAGGGGTACAGTCAAATATCCACAACAGGAGGGTAACTTTTGTTCGGGTGTTTGGAGGGACGCGTTCAGTAGTGGACGTGTGCATGGTGATGTGGGCGTATACTCACAGTGTAGATTGAGTAATATGCTCGAGTTTATGGTCGCATGCTTGAGCACTGCGTGTGACGCGCGGCACGTGAGCGTTTTCCCATTGTTCGTCATACGCGGCGTCCATCTGATCACCGATAACGTTTCGTTTTGACTCTCCGTGTCCTGTGTAATTAGAAAAAAAAATTAAAATCGAGAGACGGGGTTTACATGTATAATAATAAGTAGATGGGTAGGTAGGTACTGGATAAAAAAAATCACAAGAATGATTTCTGCGTAAATTCGGACTTTATCACAAGTTTATTTTAATGGAATTACGAGTATTTATCTAAGGCCTAAGTAGGAATAAAAGACGTGCCTTCCAATTACAACACTGACACAAAACACTCAACAACTTATTATCAAAATGGGGATAATAACTTGCCTAGACGTGCGTTCAGTACTCGTGCGTTTCGGTCCTTCCCCCGGTCGGTGGGGTAGGCACAACATTCGAGTGTTTGAAGTGCGTTCAGTACTAAAGTACGAGTATGAAAAAGCTAGGAAAACCGAAAGCTAGAAATTCCATTGCTATAAATAAACGTACCTACATGAATGGCAAAATATCATGTCGGTATTTGTACAACCTTACCTTTTGGACTGCATTGAGTTGTTCGTTATCGAGCCACCAGGTGATGAGGGCGGGCGGGCGCGCCCCAGCCGTCCTGCACGACACTTGGGCGGTTTGCAGTACCGAAAATGGTTGTTCGCTCGTCAATATCTCCACGAAGAGCGGCCGCACTAAAAAAAACATTTATAGACTCTGATCTAGAATCTAAGATATTTTTTGTAAACGAAGGGATTAAAAAACATAAACTAACTTAATATTTTATGACTGGTATCGTCGCAGCAAATCGCAAAAGTTAGATTTTTATGGTTTCGGTCAGCTTTCGGGTATTTGGCGTTGCATTGTCTCTGAGGTTTTAGCAAAATGTTGGGTCCACCAAAAAAAATATTTTTAATTTTGTAAGCTAACGTTTAATTTCTTGGGGGTTTTTTGCAAAATTATTAGCAGTAGCTGACTTCCTCGGTTCAGATAGCATCTGACGGATAGAACCTGTTCTTAAGACGTATGATATATTCTCAATTAATCCTAAATAAAACAAAAAGTTCTGTAAAATACTACACCCTGTATTTTACAAAAAAAAGTAGCGACCAAACTTTCGGGGAGCCCCTGAAAGTTTGGTAAAGAGGTAAAGAATGAAAAAAAATATTAATTATTTATTAAACAGGTACGTAAGCCTGTTTATTTCATCTTAATGTCAATAAGCACATGTATCAGTCATCGCCTTGTCTAGTGATCATTTATTTTTCGAATTTTTCCTGTGTTCTGTCGATCGAAGCTGAACCCTCTGAAAGTCTGTTTGTTACACCCTGTATAATCCATTAAACATCTAAGAAAAGGCAAACAATACTAAAATGTTCCCTTTTATTCTAAATAAGCTTTGTAAAGTCAAGTAAGGTAATATCGATTTTCCTCTGATGTAACGCATATTCTCAAAGGAATATTATTATAGTAGCATGAGTATAGAGTTTATTTTCACTTATGTAGACCCTTATATAAACCTCTTTAACTTCAGGCGATAGCTTAGGATCCTTTATTTTGTTGCCTTGATATATGTATGTCAAAGTCAGACAAAAGTACTGGTTGATCCAGATGTATTATTATATTTTCGTAGCTCATTAGTAGCATTAAAACGAAATAAAATAAACCAAAGAGCGGCCTAAATTTGACGACCGATGTGGCGCGGTGGACGAAGGTCCGCCTGCGACGCAGGAGGTGTGGTGAATGTGTTATGTATATGAGTTATCTAGTACCCATAACACAAGCTCTGCTTAACATGGGGATAGATAATGCTGTGTGAATTGTCCAGCATTATTAATTTTATTTATTTATTTAAATACATAGTTAGTGCTATACAATAATGTTTCGCTGACTTATCTGTAACCCAACATTATACATAATATATTATTATTATACGACTGACTAAGCTCAAATTATTACTATTATGTCAGGTTAATACGTTACAGAACCTAAATGTAGCTCCATCAATAACTTCTACCGTAGTCGGTTAATAAAACGTACGAAATGTCAAAGCAAGACGGTGGCGTGCAAATCGACCAGTCTTTACGACACTTTGTTTTCCGTACCACACGTACGCCTCTACGCGTCCGAATATTTTACCTCCTGTAATATGGCAACGTGGTGAATTGAGCGTTATTGGGTATTGCGTTAGATTGATACCGACAGAGAATGTATGTGTTAGCTATCAATCGAAGTATTATGGATGCATATCAGTCAGAAATAATATATATATATACATATATAATATACAATACGAATGTTAGGCAGAAACTAGCGGTAGTGCATTAGGTACAAAACCAGATTCAAAGGCACCTAATGGATTCATTAAGGCATTAAATCAACTTAACAAAAGGCTATTTCTAGATTAAAGATGTTATCATCATTATGATAAACTTAATGGCACGAATTCGGTCATTAAACAATAGTAGTGATGAAAGCGGCCATGTTATTACAGTAATGGGGAATAATTTTCTTTTGCGGTGTGTCCAGGACAATGAGTGACAAATAGTAACTAATGGACGCTAGGTGTGACACAAAAGAGTAGGTATATTTATGGAGCCATTCTCAGAAATCGTTAGGGTCAGCCTGGGGTGGGCGACAATACTGCGGGAGATTTATGAAACAATATTTTTTGATTTGTCTTTCCGACTTTTGTCCGGCACTGCGTAGACCTTCGTGGAACCTACACTAGGAAATGACTTTCTTACCTCGGTTGACGTACGTAGTACATAATAACTGGTTTCAAAAGATAATTGACAAATAGGTAATGATACGTTTATTTTGTTTTTAATTACTACGAACACAAAGTACTAATTTTAAAATGAGCGGCTACGAATATCGTAACATACAAGAATCATTGAACTTTCTTCTATACTATTACTAGTTTGTGAGTTATTGTTCAATTATTGTGTATACGATACGACGAAGTTTGAGCACTTCAGAATTTCTCACCATTGTTTATAACCACGAAACGATTCAATATAAACTTTGCCGGTACATAGTTTCGAGGCTTCTTGTGTCAAATTACCAACTTACGGTGCGAAATATGGTATGAGATTACAAGGTGAATGATTTAGGTACTACAAATACACCCTGTATATTAGTAGTCCAGTGCGGAGTTATTCATTAATTACTGAATACCTAGAAATGCGTGCATTAGATTAAAATCATAAAACAGTTAGGGACGGGATGGAACGAACTAGAGATTTAGGTACCTTAATGCAACAGCCTTCAGGTTTCAAACAAAAATCTCCTCTCCATATAACGCGTTAATGATCGTGAGTAACGATTTCGTAAGCTTCGGTCTTTAAAGTCCATATTTAGTCAATATCGTTAAACTAATCCTCATAGAAGATAGATTAGTTAGGTACCTACTAATATTACTGGGTAGTAAAGGCATGGTCCAATGGAGCGTGTTCCCGGTGCATGTTGATGTCCGAATCAATTATCTAGGAATAGCATGCCTTGCCGTGCCCTAGTGACACGATCCTCTAGAATATCTGATAATAGGTATGTTAATGTTCAACTCCAACTGCAAACTCAACAAACATAGCTATTTCTTTGTAACCTTCAAGCAAATTGTTAAGATTTTGTTGATGAATCCAAAGCATTCTTCTCAGAGACGTGTGGATGTGTGGGATGAGCCACTTTGTGAGTTGGTACTGAGTTTTGTAATTTTCCCTATATATATAATTTATTTATTCTCAATCTTATCAAAACCTCTATCATCTTATCAGAACCTTCGTCTACTCGGCGCTAAAGTCGAAACGGCGAAAAAATATCAACATCGTAGCGACTTGTGCCGCGATTATCCCAACAAATTTCAATAAAAATAATTATAATTTTTTAGATGTTGCTCGTAAGAACATCGTATATAGAATAAGTTAATACCGGTATGAAGAACCTGGTGTAGAAGCACGAGCATGGTTACACCAAGTGTGATAGAGCGTAAAGACCTCATCGATTTCGATGGCAGCGGCCGTCGCTAGAGGGAACTTGGTCTTAAATACCCTACGACACGTGTGACAGTAAAGTTGGCCTCAGGAGTAATATGTGTAGGTACGTGTAGGAACGCTTACATAAGTAGATAGATAGTCTCTTCCCTACACTCCGGGTCTATGTAATAAGTAGATAGATAGATAGTCTCTTCCCTACACGCAGATGAAAGAAGAAAGAAACAACATTAATTTATTGACACACAAAAAAAAACACGTAAATGAATACATTTTTAAAATTAACTTTTACTCTACTTACCGTAAAAATAAAACGTGCCTATCCAGTGAACCAGTATGCCCCAACACTAGCTGCACAAAAGTTGAGCAAAGCCGGATTTCTGGCAGGGCCTTGGGGGTGAGCTCAAAAAAGTCAGAACGAGATGCTGATGATCATAGTGAGTACTCACGATGTAGCTGTATCTGTACGTTAGTCCTTAGCGGAGAGACCAAGGCGGTGTTGTCAGCCGTGCAGGAGTACACCGCCTCATGGTGCTCCCTGTTGAGCCTGGGTATCCTCAGGTCCAGGACACAGACCCGTGACGTCTCCTCTCGAGGGGGCAGCGTCGACAGCACTTTGTCATTACGCCACCACCGGAGCCGGGGCGTCGGGTTTCCTATTACCGGAAAAACTGTTTTATCTTTTTGAAAGTATTATTATTCTAGGAAGGAAACCGTAGTAACGTCCTGATCTCAATTGTATTTAAAAAATAGAAGAAAATCTTTTTTTTTCAGGACCTTGATGTATAGTGAAAGTAAGCAATTATTGGAAATATTTCTCTCGACGTTTTGTCAATAATTCAGTTACATTATAACCTTTTAATTATTGGATAAAAATTTGAGCACGAACGGAAATCATTAATTTAGAAAGGGAATAAAACGGTCGGACATTTGTTTTAACATTGTTCCAACCAGTGTTATGAACATGCGGATTGAATTAGAAATATGACATAAATCAGTATTTTTTGACTGGGTTTGATCTCTGATCGCGCGCGTTAAAACACTTTTTTATACTAAAATCTAAGCTTTATCTCTAAAACATAATGATCACTCTAGTTTTACCTTCACTTACAACACAGGTAAGTTTCAGGCTACTGTCCTCTACGTATGGACCCGCGAATCCGACCACTTCCTTGTCCAGCTCATTGAAAACTTTAGGCTTCTCTGGCAACTCTGCGAAAGACCATACATACATATATAGACATTACTTATAAAAAAAACTGTACATCCCATAATTTCAACCCGATCGGTGCAGTTCTTTTGACTTGAAGAGGTTGGATGGATGTATGTATGTTTACATCCATCCATAATTGAGCATTTATATTATTAGTGTAAAAATTACAACTTATTGGTACATGTATTCACAAATTGTAGGAAATACACATTAAACTGCAAACGGTAATTGCTCTTTATACGTCGCGTCAGTAAGGTCGTTTACGCTATTTACGATGCATAGACAGAGTTACCACAACCGCTTTGATTTACGTCCAACATTATTCTTCAACTAGATGACTCTGTAAAGCATCAAGCAACATTTTTTTTCTTTCAAACCCCCGCATGGCATGTAACTCGCGACCGGTTTGCGACAGGCGTAAATTAAGCAATCAGTGCTGTCAAACGCCAATTTTGACCAATTTTGACGTTATAGCTGGTGTCTATCTTATACAAAATTGGCGTTTGACAGCACTGATTGCTTAATTTACGCCTGTCGCAAACCGGTCGCGAGTTACATAATCACCCGGCCAATGTATAAAATAACAAAAAAGAGCCATATAAGCCGTTTTTAAGTTTTAGCGACACTAACGAATAATTTCTTCAATTTATTTTTATACAGCAAAGATATTAAGTCAAAGAAATAAACTATTTGATTTGATATTTTAGATATAAAAAGCAAAGAAATACACAATCGAGTGCAAGGTTGCGGGTTCGATTCCCATAACGGAATATATTATAATATTATTTTCAATATTTACTCTGATCGCACTATGATTATAAGAACTAACATAATCGACGTTCGAAGGAAGTAAGCTATTTATTCTGCGAAGGAACTGCGCTTAATTCTAAAAGCGACGATGAATGAACAACTTCCGACTTTTAAGCCATACCGCCATCATTAGAACCTTCAGCAAAATATTAGCAAAATACCTTATTCATGCGTCAAAACACCAATTCATCATCCTGGCGAAAGACAAGATGTTTTCTTCTGCTTAATAAACTGCTTTTAGCGTTTTGATATTTTCGTATTAGCCAGGTGAATTTTAATGATGCTCAAAGTATGTAGTATAATATTTTAAAACATAGACTCATGTCTTATAAACCTACTGGTTTCTGCCCGCAGCTTCGCACACGTTGTTTCTATATTTCTATCCCATAGGAACTGATTTATCGGGTAAAAAGTAACCTATGTTTTATTCCAGGCCCAGAACTACCTGTTTGCTAAATGAAAAAGCAACATCCATCCATCCAGCCATCCTTCTAAACATCCAAACTTTTGCATTTATAACATTAGTGTGATACTTAGACTTTATAGACTAAGGCTTTTTTGGTGTAGAGTTAGCGTTTAAAAATCTATAGTAGATAACTACGCGAGTAAAGGCTGTTGCAGATCATAGGCACACGGCTACTAGGCACGCAGCACAAAAATGTGCATTGAAATATGGGTTTCAACTTTGTATCGCTACATCAGATAAATAATAAATAATAATAATAAATAATGCTGGACAATTCACACAGCATCATCTAGCCCCAAGCTAAGCAGAGCTTGTGTTATGGGTACTAGATGACTGATATACATAATACACAATACATTACATAGATAGATATTTTTTATTATACATAGAAAACGACCAGAACACCCGGAACAAATATCTGCAGATCGTACACACAATTGTTCCGAGGCGGGAATCGAACCCGCAACCTTCTGCGTCGCAGGCGGACCTTCGACCACCGCGCCACATCGGTCGTCAAAGATGACAGATAGGTCGGGGGCCACTCGTCACTTTGATTGCTGAAATCACACCGTACCTATGTGTTTTCTACAAGTGACTAATATGCGTAAATCCAAACTAGCGCAGCGGCTGAGAAAATAAAGATCTGTGTGACTCAACACAGCCGTAATATTTTTCGAACGAAACGCATGTGCGACGCAACAAAACCGCTGTGTAGAGCAGCAGCACGAATGGATTAGGATAAAAAAAAGATCGCAGTCGTCGAAAAAAGATCGCAGTCAAACTGTTAAAGCCACTGTAAAATGTATCTAAATTTAACATAATTTAGTTTACGCACATTTTTATGCTGCGTGGTTGCGGTGTTCGATTAATGTGCTAAGATGTGATAATGAGCTTCATATTAATTACCTTTTTAGAACATATTACAAAAAGTGTGTCATGTATGTCACGGAAGGTAACTATACCACGGAGAAAAAGTATAGTATCACTTGTTAGTTATGAGTGGGCACCTTATCGACATAGCTCAAAGAATTAGCAAGCTGAAGTGGCAGTGGGCCGGCCATATTTCGCGAAGAACCGACGGCCGCTGGGGCAAACGTGTTCTTGAGTGGAGACCGCGACTCGGTAAACGTAGTGTAGGACGCCCTCCGACCAGGTGGGATGACGACTTGCGAAAGACTGCAGGTAGATGCTGGATGCGGCAAGCTGAAGACAGGGCGCTATGGCGCTCATTGGGGGAGACCTATGTCCAGCAGTGGACTGATATAGGCTGATGATGATGATGATGATGACCTTATGTAATTATATTTCTTTTATAATTAATATTTATTTACTTTACTGAACGCATGTCCCAAAAATTTCTAATATCATTTTGAAGTTCCGCACTCGTCATTCTAAGGCACGGCGCGAAGGAAATGGAGTTACCGTGTATGTATGGCTAATCAATTGAGAGATTGGTTTTCAATATTGTATCAGTAACAGTTCAGTAAAGACGAAAATAGCTTATTCACGACTTCGAAATTAAAATATTTTTCCGTCGCGGATATTACAATTTTTACAGGTGAATAAAGAAATAATATCGCACATAATAGGATTTTCGTAGTTGGATAGGTAAAAAAAGTATTGTTTATGGAATAAAAAAAAAGAATAAAAGAATTTATTTACACACACAATAATAAACAATTACAAAAAAAAAGGAGAACACATAAAAAATACAAAACAACTTAAGTAGTAGGGATTTAAACTTTACATAATGTAGCGTTGTAGTAGAGTCCCAAGTATAAGAATAACTGGTCTTTCCCTATGTGCGCGGCTAATAAGGTCCAATCTCAGCTTGTTGTCATTATCGACTGAGGACGATAGTGACACTGGTTTTCAGGTTGGACCTTAAATTGGGGTGAAGGTTTTTATTGAAACTAAAAGTACCAATTTGTATTCGAAGGTTTAATACCTATCTTTATTTAAGTTTATTTTGACAATGCCTGTATATACGTGCAGCTGCATTATTATGACAGGAATGAATAACATTTTGTTATAAATTAAAGTTTTTGACATTATAGGCGCCTTTACAGCCTTATCATTTTTATTGATAATTATTTTTATGTGCTTAAATAGGACTTATTGTTTTGTGTTTTTTTATCTCTAATTCTCCATAAAATCCGTTATGGTTTTTCCTGACACAACTTGAGTTATATACATAAATAACAATAATTTAGTAATAAATAAATAATGCTGGACAATTCACACAGCATTATCTAGCCCCATGGTAAGCAGAGCTTGTGTTATGGGTACTAGATAATTGATATACATAATACAATACATTACATAGATATTTTTTTATCATACATAGAAAACGACCAGAACACCCGCAACCTCCTGCGTCGTAGGCGGACCTTCGCCCACCGCGCCACATCGGTCGTCGTAGTAATATGTAGTAGGTAAATTTGACTATAACGAGTCAAGATAAGTTCAAGTGTATCAACATGTACCTACGGTGGAAAAAGTGTAATGAAATGAGTAGAGTTATATTTTGTGGCCGAAGTATAGTGGTAATAAGCAGCCACTGAGTGTTTTATGATATGAATTGATATGGGTCAGTTGAGCTAACTTTTGATTGTGATTACAGTCTGCAGTTAGATTGTTTCAATTGTAAATACTAGTTCTAATATGTTTCTATTATTTGATCTTATATCTCTTTGTTACAGAGAATGTTTTGTTAGATTTTAAAGTTTTTGAGATTTAAGATTGATCTTATAAAATAAACTGTTTGTAATTTTTGGAAGAATAATTTTATATTTAGGTGCTTAGGTGAAAGACGTTTGGAATAACTAGCAGAATTACTCCTAATCCTAGTAGCTCTAGTACAAAACTACTGGGACTTAATTCGTCCCAGTACAGAACTACAACCACTGAACACGGAACTGCTGGAGGTAATCGCAAAATTATATTGATAAGACCGATGTGGCGCGGTGGGCGAAGGTCCGCCTGCGACGCAGGAGGTTGCGGGTTCGATTCCCGCCTCGGAACAATTGTGTGTACGATCTGCAGATATTTGTTCCGGGTGTTCTGGTTGTTTTCTATGTATAATCAAAAATATCTATCTATGTAATGTATTGTATTATGTATATCAGTTATCTAGTACCCATAACACAAGCTCTGCTTACCATGGGGCTAGATAATGCTGTGTGAATTGTCCAGCATTATTTATTATTATTTATTTATAAGCTAGCGTAAAGCGATCCGTTGTAACGCGAATAGGCAGTCCCTATCTATATAAACAATCAAACGGCACAGGTATTGCAAAGATTGAACCTTATTTCAGTGGTATTTTGTTAACCTGCCTGAAATGTAAATATGAAAATAATAGGTAATATTGTATTAAAATATTTGTTTAGTGGAATATTTACACGAAGCTCTGATAATGCTATACTTAGAATTCTCAGAAAACGGATTTATATTTTTTGCTTGACTAAACAATACAAAACTATTGCTTATTACAAATTATCTTTGAGCGTTATTTTTTTCGTTCTACGTATGTATGTATTATATTATCTGTGGTTATAGTAAGAAAAAAAAATAACAAAACACTTGCGACACTTGTTTTGCTCATATCTCGCCTTAATGAGTGATAATTATATATTATTATTTTGTACACATGTAAGCAATAAATCATTGAGTATTGAGTATTATATGGCGCGTGTGTAACGTCCAAAATTAGGCAGCCTTATTTAGCCGATATGATGTATAGATGAATAAAATATGTCCCAGCTCGAATAAATTTGATCAACAATCTTATATTTGCACGTTTGCAGGTGGGCATACCCATAACTGGACGGTTACGGGCTATTGTTTACCTATTACTTCCAACAGAATCTTCTGGTTCAATGTAGGAGAGATTTTGAAGTCTACTCTACAGCGATAGAGTCCACGATCCTCTGGCACTATGTTCTGAATGTGAAGAGTGGATGGCACCGCCGCTGGGTGCCAGACTGCACGGTCGCCTAGCATGTCATCCCTCCAGTTGGCCTCCGAACCTTTGATGCGACTGTCGTAGCTGTGGAAGAAGGAGCACTGAAAATTATAATGAAAGATTGATTAGAAACAATTGGCACAGTTGAGATTACTGCAAACAATCTAGAGGTCAACAATCAAAAGCGTCTCCAAGACGCTGGCTGCATTGCCCTGCGGCAATGGTCTCGCGTCGCTTCCACCAGGTCACTCTGTAATCCAAATGTAACGCAAGAGCACTTGTTGTAACTGTTGGGAATTGTCTCAAGTCTCAGTAGATACATGCTAAACCTTGTTTGAATCCTTAAAACTTATTTTCTATTATTTCTCGAAGCGCTCTTAGATAACAACGGAATTTTTAAAATAACGAGATAAAAGAGATCCACTGAAATGGAAACTCGAGCGGCAGCTAGAAGTTGTGGGTTTATATTTTTTTATTGGTATTTCTATCGTTACTTTGTTCTCAGAATTGAAACTACCACAAAGTTTGAGTATTAAAAAACAAATAAAAGATTTGAGGTCGCGCTACGAAGACACACGCGATAGTGAATAACATTATTTGCTATATAAAATGCGAGCGTTATGCCACCGAAATTACTCGATCAAGCTTAGCAGGGAGCGCTCCGTACCTCGCGGGTTGACAGCTCGTAAATACTTCATAGGTTTTAAAGGTTGTCGCAGATTTGAACCACACCACTGCCGCGCAGCACAAAAATGGCATCAGATACCAGACAACTCGCTGGCCGGGCGTGAGACTTATGTTAAGCCATTTAGTCATTGCACTTATGTCACTCTAAAGATGGAGTTCAGCCCATATACATATATGTTTATTAATGCTTATTTTGCGCTCTGTAGTAGCGGTGCTAGATGTATGTGCGATGTCTTTAATTGCTGAGTTGTGGAGTTGTGACGTCACTAACCTGTAGACTGGTACGTTATCCTTGTACCAGACGACGAGCTGCAACAGATCCGAGGGTTGCGGCGAGTGCGTGTAGCAGGGCAGTGTCGCCTCGCCACCTGTCACAGCGGACACTCGTACTGTGTCGAGGAACTCGCCACTCGCTGCCGGGCTCGCCCATTGTCCTGTGAGGAAATTTTTTTCAAAGCTTTTATGTTGCTTTCCCTGTACAATGTACTCGTATGTATCATCATCATCAGCCTATAGTAGTCTACTGCTGGACATAGGCCTCCCCTAATGAGCGCGATAGCGCCCTGTATTCAGCTTGCCGCATCCAGCATCTGCCTGCTGTGCTTCACAGGTCGTCATCCCACCTGGCTAGAGGGCGTCCTACACTACGTTTGCCAAGTCGTGTATGTATTCGAAGGATAAATCGTGCAACTGAATTTTAAACCAGTTATCCTCAACAGATTGAGCTGAAATTTGGCATACTTATGTAAATTTGGTGACGATGTAATGTTATGGTACCATCGAGCTGGTCTGATGATGGAGACAGAAGGTGGCTATTTCAGCCCAGTGGCACTCACAGCTATTGAATTGCAGCTACAATAATAAAATAAATAAAATAAAATCATTTATTTCAGAACATAGAAAAGTAACAGATCTTATTTAACTTATTCTACGGTCCACATAATATATACCTTAAAACTATTACAATAAAGGAGGAGATTGATGATTTTCAAGTATATAATTTTTACTACTTGTTCGTGTGACAAGGCTATTTTTTAAGTTCTATAATCTATATAATGATAAGTATCTTCAAAAGCCTTAGCGTCTATATAGTTAGAGTGATATACTTAGAGTCTATATTTGTAGGCTTTCACGCCCCCTGTCGGAGCCTGACACAGACCCTGCTGGAACGTAGGAGCTCCGCTCCCAGGTTCCTCTATTGACCTGTCGGTAAGCACTTTATTGCTTCCGACGACTTCCGACTTTTAGCTTCAGGGCAGAATTTTGTAAGTACTTAGTGGTACTAACTTTGCGCTGACTTTAAAGTAAGGTGCTAGATTCGTGTCGGTTATCAAAGCTCACCTTTTGCTTGTTTCCAACTTTACCCTAGAAATTGTTTGAAAAACTACTCTTCTAAATCGGCTACCGGCGAATCGGCGGATGATTGATTTTTAATTGGACAATTTAAACTCAAACGCCATTCGACTATCAAAGAAGACTTAATTGATACCGATAACCTATTCCACAGCCCACAGTATCGAATGCGGGCTATAACTCAGAGGTGGTCATCATATATTTCGTTTAAATTACCCAGCCACATGGCAACGGCCTCTTACTTGGCCATGTAGTCTGGCAGTTCAGAGGATTATACCCTTTAGTGATGACTCATTTGTGATAGCTTTTGACTTACTGTCCACTGATGTGAACTAGACAGATCGATGCCCAGATTGTTTAATGATTTGATATTTATAAAAAGATATTATGACGTGTTCAAAAAAAACTACGAAATTCCTTTGTAATGAAAATGGGTTTTAGTTTTTATTGGAAATAGCTTCGACAACAAGATCTATTTTTTTTGTGGCGATATCTAGTTAAAGTAGTTAAAGTCTAATTATTTTGGTGTTATGAGTGATGGATGGATGGATCGCACGAAGCGAACAATCTCACTGATGAATGTGCAAACGTGCGTTGCTTCAGACTAGGATAGCCAAATTTTTCGAGGAAATGTACTATTTTTCAAAACAAACTGTAAAAAAATATAGTACTTTCGCATCCAAAATATATGTTGTTATGGAAAGAGAAAATGAACAAAGATAATCTGCTACTTGGTTTAGATACGTTCTACGCCGCACATATCAATTCCTCGAGGGTCGAACTTTTATGGGATCACCTTAAAATTAAGCTTTTTACGACGATGAAAGACTCATCAAAATCTATTATGAATTAGCAAGTATATCTATTAAGAATTACAATAATATCGGCTAAATTGTTGTAGCTGGTCGTGATTTGTTCAAAAGTATTATGATTATTTTTAAGCTTGACGGGATAGGACTAATCTCTTAGGAATAACATTTTTATAGGACCACCTCGGGATTATTCTCCATAATTGACGGAGAAATCGACAAATATACGAGTACATAAAAAAATCCGAGCATAGAACATTCTCTTTTTTAATATTTTTGAAGTTGGTGAAAAATTATCACCTGGGAATTTTAAATCACGTGGATTTCTCCTCACCATCCAACAAATTTCTGTAAAAAAATAAGTTTATAAGGTAAAAATACGATTATTTTGTAACCAGAAAGAAACATAATTAGAAATAAAGCAAAAAGAAAAACCACACTAATGTCCATACTGCCGTTTAGTTGTGGAAAGCTAACATCTAGTACCGTACTAGATGTTACCTTTCCGCTACACAGTTTCTTAACTTTTGCGGTAGTCAGCCCACAATTGTACCCTATACTATAATTTTATTGTTTCTAATAAATATTGATATTTGTATTTGTATTTCCACAGCTAGCATATTTATTGTACGCTTGTATGGGTGCGTGCGCACTACGATTTGTTAGCGTAGTTCTTCCGACAGGCCCTAAGTAAACATAATAGGTCAAACCTTTCAAATAAGACTTCTAAACCTACCTGAAAACGTTTCAAGTTTTACCCAAGTGTATTAATTTAACGTCGCCGTTTAGTCCCTTGAGGCTGTAGCACTTCGATAATTAATTAGTTTTGTCGTGTTCGTATTTTAATGAGGCTTCCCCAGTAATGTTATTATGATATTAATTTGATGAGGAGTTCCGAACACATTTAAAATATATTAGTACAAAAATTATCGTAGTTGGATGAATTCATTACGGATGTAAGCGGGTTAGCTACGAACCTTACGAGCGTTAGCGCGTAGTGCTCGTAGGGATGAGGTACAGTCAGCGACAAATTGATTTAAGCGTCTAGAGTAGTCAAAATTATATGAAAAACATGGAAGCAATTTGATATATGTACATATGAGCAGTCAGTGTTCAAAATAATCTAAGTAAGCCAAGTTCTCCAAGGTTGTATGCAAACTCATAAATGCTTAGATTATTTTGGATAGGTACCCTGACTGGTCACATAAATATGAAACAATGAGTAGTAAAATATTGTGAATACCTTGGGTGCTTACAACAATATTATGATTCAAACTGCGTATATCAAATTGCTTCCATGTTTATTTTGACTACTCTAGACGCTTACATCAATTTGACGCTGACTGTACGCGCGCGTCTAGAACCCCACTCACCCTGAAGAAGTCCCTCGATAAGGGATGAAACGTTGGTGTTCGTCCACCACAAATAATTTTTGTAGTTCACCCGCTTACATGCGTAATATATATTCAAAATACTTAGCAAAGGCGAATTTAATCGTAAGAAAGGAATAAAAAAATATTGTAGGAGTGGATGGCGTTTGCGGGTTATTTAACCAAGATAATAAATTTAAATAGTGTTATTTTACTGCTTAATCTTCCTCTAGCTCTATGCATGTCTTTCACCTGCTTTCCAAAGTGTCTACATCGCATTTACGAAGATGAAGGTTCTGAAGGGCCTTCCTAAATACCCATTTACGGCAGCTTCGAACTCTTCATTCGTTGAAAATGTTTAGAAAACGAGATACTTTTTCATATTATGAAACAAATGAAAGTCAGTCAAGAAAAAGGCAGTGGAGCAGTATTTTGAAACCGCAGTCTTGAATATTAGCCAGGGATTCGACAGACGTGTGAACGCGCTTTTTCTCTACCTGAAAGCAGTATATGGACACACTAGCAGAAACCGTAAAAAATCCAACTTTTTTGACTACCTACTATGTTTTATCGCGAAGTAGTAACTGCAGCTGATGGACGAGATATTCAGATACTATAGCTACCTATAGTATCTGTGATCTCTTTGAATGTCAGTCTTCGGTCTTCCATAATGAGATTACAAACTATTTCGATGACATTCATAATCATAGCTATCATTACAGCCACCCAGGCCAAAAGACATCTTTGATGCTTCTTCGTCTATAAGTTTTAATTCTGAGATCCTCAATTTTGCAGCTGTAAGTAAACGATAAAACTGATTCCCATTGTGTTTTTTGCCGACGTGAATCTCTTTCAGTATTTGATGAATCCAATATATTTACTTTTCCTAGTTCCTCGTAAATCGCTGCACTTGGTTCCACTAACTCAGCAATCTCTTATATTAAAACAATAATTAAACCACTACTAACAATTACTATTTGCTAATCTTAATAATTTTATTGTTTTGAAAAAACTAGTAAAATTGGTGTTTACACTGTTTTTTTAGGTTTTTCTGAACTATGTTTTTCTAATTTCTAAATATATCATCATCATCAGCCTTTAACAGTCCACTGCTGGACATAGGCCTCCCCCAATGAGTGCCATAGCGCCCTGTCTTCAGCTTGCCGTATCTAGCATCGACCTGCAGTCTTTCGCAGGTCGTCATGCCTCCTGGTCGGAGGGCGTCCTACACTACCTTTACCGGGTCGTGGTCTCCACTCAAGAACACGTTTGCCCCAGCGCAGCGGCCGTCGGTTCTTCGCGAGATATGGCCGGCCCACTGCCACTTCAGCTTGCTAATTCTTTGAGCTATGTCGATAACCTTGGTTCTCTGTCGGATGTATTCGTTACGAATCCTATCCTTCAGAGAAACCCCGAGCATAGCTCTTTCCATAGCTCGCTCTAAATATATACCTCCTGAATTTCCAACTCGGTTGTTAATTGACGGACGAATCGACTAACATTCATAAAAAACTCCAAGTCTTTTCTTTTCCGTCGGTTAAAAATAGAGAGAAAAAGTAAACCGTGGTATCACAGCAGTGTTCCCAATATTATAATTGTCGAATAAAAATAACATTACTATGTTAAACCATCCAAAAACCAAAGCTCGAAAAAACAGTCTACCAACCAGCGCGATCCAGCCCTAAATTGTACAAAGCTAAAAACTAGAACAAAGGGGCTAGTGGGACGGGAAAAACTTTATGAAACAGATAAACTTTGAACACTAGAGAACACAATACGGCACCAAAACACTGACCGAATTTTCCAATCCCGATACTAATCGGAGCGTTAGCATATTGGATTATTTACGCTAATACCGCCGGACTCACTACACTCTCCAAGCGGATTCGAATAAATGCTGCTAATTCACTAATCTACATCACCGAGTGGTGAAAATTATTACGTATACCTGGTTTGAAATTTTGCGGAGTTAGCAGATTTTCTTAATATATAACGAATCTAGTAAAATAGTAATCTTCTTAAGTAGTAGTAAGTTGCTGCGGAGATCCTGAACCAATCCATTGCGATTAATCAGGATCTCCGCTATGTTCAGAATAATTTATTGATTATATGAACTATAAACATCAAAACTTGTAAAGCTATCATGGTCATGGTTATTAACACAACAACATTTGTTTTTGCACACAGCATCATCTGGTCCCATGCTGCCAGAGCTTGTGTTATGGGTACTGGATGACTGATATACTTAATACAATACATTACATAGATAGATATTTTTTATTATTACATAGACGACCAGAACACTCGGAACAAGTATCTGCAGATCGTACACAAAATTGTTCCGAGGCGAGATTCAAACCCGCAACCTCCTTCTCGTTGACCTTCGCCGAACGCGCCACAGAGGTCGTCTATTTGTATAACAGGATATTTAAATATTTACCATGATGTGATTAAAAATATGAATAAATGTACTAAAGTAAACTAAGGCTCGGCGCAAATGGGCTGATTTCATGAGCTTTTCCTTTCGTATATATTGGGCTTAATCATGGGCGTGACAATATTGGTGGGTGATCCCCGCCGTGTGTGGCCACTTGAGACACATTGGCGAGACTTATTCGCGCTTAAAGGCAGATTTCAAAGTCGCGCTTTTACCATCGAGGCGTACAATTCGAGTGGATTTTACAGGTATGACTTTTTTGTTAACAACCATGATAGCTTTAAAAGTTTTGATATTCATTAAAAGTTCAGAAAAGTCATAACTTTTTAACTACAAACATCGCTCAACAATACACAAAGTAGCTATAAATATTTTTTATTTTATTTTATGATGCGTTTATATTTATCAATGGTCAGTTTTATTATTTTTATAGACTTTCGTGACGCTGCATAATTTTCTTATTATTATAGGTAATACAAATTTAAATTCGTACATAAATTGCATCGCCGACTATGTTGTAGTAAATAATGTCAAAATGATGTGTTCACAAATAATTCATCAAGCCTGGACTTCATGTACCTACTTATCTACGCAATTAAGTAATTTTTAGTAAATTTTGTAAAAGTATAACTTTAGTAGCTATAAAACACTTCATTGTAGTAAAAGGTACTTTCCCTTCTGTGTTACATTGTACACATTGTTTTAATTATTCACATCGATGTGGAAAATATCACCCTTTTGTATTAAGTAGTAGGTTCGGAAGAGTAGGTCAACCTACGATTGCCCAGTTAAATCCAGAGAAACTACCCTGATAACACTATTTGATTTTAAAGAACTAGGCCGACTTATTCAGTAACCTATGAAGTTGGTTGTCACGAACTTTTGACATGAATGAAATGTTGTGACGCACAGAAGGAGACTTAAATAAAAATGAAGACTGTTAAATTGTTATTATTAGTGATTTGTGTTGTGTGCTGCACTCAGCACCCTGGCGCCGCTAAAAACCAGCGCTGCACTGGCTTATGTCAATGTAGCATTTAATGCGGAGCCTTTCTGTGTTCTCGTATTTTAATTCTTTTATTCGTTCCTAATTTGTTATCTTTATTATTATTAGTTCTTAAGTTGTATTATTTTATATGAAACACAAATAAATAATTTCCATTATATTCTATACTTATAGATATCATAGTCCCGGTTAAATTAATGAAAAAACAAGTAAACGAAGGGGTCAGCTACCGATTCAGAAACCGCACTCACTCTGATGATGTCCTTCGGTCGTGAGAGACTGAGTTTTCCATCAATAATTTATGTTCGTGGAAATCCCTTTTAAAATTAACTTTTTATCCACATTATTCGGGACGTGGTAGATCCTGTTACCAAGCCGACATGTTTGGGGTACCGCTCTGCCTCATTAGTAGAATATTGAAAGTCAAAACAGGTGCAGGTGGAAGCCTGTATTCTAACTCCAGAGCTTACGAGCATGTTAAATATCACAGCGTCGATATAAATATTCATGATCGCGACGGGATTCGCACCGGCGCGGCATGTTAACGTGACGGATTAAATACTTGGCGATGCAAGGCAACGGCACATAGCGATTCCGGCGATGGAATCTCACAACGATATTCTAGAGAAGTTTACCTAACATGTTTGTGGATTAAACTAAGGCTCGGCGCAAATGGGCTGATTTCATGAGCTTTTCCTTTCGTATAATATATTGGGCTTAATCATGGGCGTGACAATATTGGTGGGTGATCCCCGCCGTGTGTGGCCACTTGAGACACATTGGCGAGACTTATTCGCGCTTAAAGGGAGATTTCAAAGTCGCGCTTTTACCATCGAGGGGTACAATTCGAGTGGATTTTCGCTGTCTGTAGCACGCCGTCGATTTAATAATCTTTACGGTATTCGTCGATTACGTGATGGACCATCGATCAACCTCATTCAATCATGGATAGCAAATTTCAGAGCTACAGGATCAACATTGAATAGACCCAGGCCAGGACCTACACCATCGGTAGCCACGGATGAAAATGTCTGCATCTGCAATCATAGGGCCCTATTTCTTTGAAAATCAACGTGGCCAAACTGTAACTGTGAATTCGGAGAGATATACCCAGATGTTAATAATGAGATCCGTATTTGTTGTTATAAAATTAAAATAAACTTGCTTTATATCAGAAGTGTAGTTCTTTTTTTACAGTTTTTTAAACATTGAAATCTGCCACTGGACACCCTGTATTTGGAAATTGATGATAGGACTACCTAATTTTTTTCCCAAATGTTCAGAGGGATCGGCATCGACCTAAATCTCTCTGATAATAAAATGAATCCTTCAGCTTCAAACCGTTAAAAAAACTGAACTTTCTTTCTGATAATATTTTTGAATGTTGAACCTAATAAATAAATTGAGAGCACTGCCTTTTTTCCAAAAGTGAGAGGGTATTGACCTTAATCTCTGGCTAAAGGATTAATTTTATTATCAGATAAAATTCATCCTTTAGCTTCAAACCGTTGATAGAACTGAATTTTCTTTCCGATAATATTTTTGTATTTTGAACCTAATAACCTACTCGAATACTGATGTTACATCAAAGAGCTTACCAATCCATCATTATCGTATCCATATTTTTATATACGACTTTGATAGATTATGTATTTTCCACGCCACTGTGTAATTAAATAGCTTCTCATTACGTTTTTAATTCTTGGCTCAATGCCAGGTGAGTGTTACTATTTTGATTTCATTTTAAAGTTCATTTAAAAAAAATATATGTTATTTGTCTGGATCTAATACAAAGCGTCGGATAAATTTCTATTAAAATAACATTTTATCATCATCACCCACCTATTCAAAAGCAAACTGTCGATTAAAACAATAAAGTTTAATTTTTTTTTGAACCTGTGTTCTAAAAAGAACTATCCAATAAATTACAAACTACCTATAAGAATACAAGAGGCATACCAAATCTTCGGGGAATCTTACCTTTGCGAGAATTTAGGAAACATTCCGGTAGAACGTTTCTTAAGTGCTGCTTTAACCGATAATACTGAGCCACTAATCCCGATATGTCTGCGGAGACGGTTGAAATTTATAGTGTAGCGAAGCTTTAGCACCGTGCAATCGCAAGTAAATGCTCCACTCGTGATATAGGTTAGAACTTTGTATACCTAGTACCCTACATTCGTTAGCTATACGTTACGGTCGAGGCTACTTCTAAGGCCGTGCGAACATAGCGGAGCGGAGGAGTGTAAAAATAACATGGGAGGCCTGCTTTGAGTTTTTATAATCCTAAAATTAATGAAACGGACAGAGTTTTCGAACACTACCGCTGACTTATGCAGAATCATTCAGTGGCTAAGAACCCCATTTTCGATCGTTTGATCGTCGAGCAAAAGCCACAAAACAAAAGCAAAAAAATAAACACTTGGATCGCTGTCATACTAAGTAGTTCCTCTCAATAAGGTGGGTGCGCTGCAAAGCGCCTATTGTATGGGAGGAAACGAAAGCTTTTATGTAAACTATGTAGTGTACAACAATTACTAATGGTTATGGTATTTTAAATAGCGTACGATTACTCATAGGAACAAACAAAATGTGGATGCTTATTTGCTAATCACGTTGCATTGAATGAATGAATAAATTAACACTTTATTGCACTTAAAAAATAACAACCTTATATGTAAATATAACACATTAACACTTTGAGTGCTGAAAACGCACGGTATGAGTTTTCTACAAGTGACTAATATGCGTAAATCCACACTAGCGCGGCGGCTGAGAAAATACAGATCTTTGTGACTCAGCAGAGCTGTAATATTTTTCGAACGAAACGCATGTGCGGCGCAACACAACCGCTGTGTAGAGCGGCAGCACGAATTTTTTAGGTAAAAAAAAAGATCGCAGTCGTCGAAAAACAACCGCAGTCAAAGTGTTAACAGTACAATAGGTACACTATTTGCGTAGAACAGCTACAAATGCCTACGCCGTAGCAGTGTCTACGAGCACCTCTAAGAACTCGTGTAGTATTGGAATACTAATGAATCAATCATACTGCTACTGATTACCGTTCAAACTTGGTAATGTAATGCTGCTATCCAGTTTATCCAGGTTGCTCCCTGGGATACGCTCATAAAGCACTCAAAACCACTCTAGTTAAATCGAGTATAAGAGCTTACACGCATAAAAACCCTCCGATTGTATTAGCTACAGACCTCTTTATTGTAAGCTGGGTTGAATACAATAGGGCAACCGGCTCCCGAACTCAAACGTAATTGATTCAGATTTCTTTCTGCTTATCTCCTAAATGTTCTCTCGGTTTTTCAATTTACTCAATGTTCAATTTGATTATTTCCACTTCATTGTGTATTCTAGCATTGTATCCTTTTACAGTTTTTTTCTGTATTTCTCGTAAAAGGGACGCGCTTATCGAGATAAAGGCCAAACGCTTTGTCTCTTCACGAGAAAAGGATAAGTAAACTACTTTTCTTCATTCCATTTCTTTTGTATGAAACAGATAACCTTCGCAGAAAAAGTATTTCCGAATGTAAACATGTTTGATTTGAGTCTGATAAATATTTACAGGTTCTTATGTTTCATAACTATTTCAAAGTTATTACCCTGTCACGAGTTTGTTGGTATTTTCCTGCGTATTTTCGGTATTATGAGTGTAGGCGTAATACCTACTACATAGTTAAATCTGAAATTAGTAGGTATTTAGTATAACTAAATCAAATAAAGAAAAGTAAAACGTCAAATGCGAATTGGGTACCAAGAGTTCCGTATAGACCTCTCGCCAAATTTTACGATTCTAGATCAACAGGAAGTACCCTATATGTGTTTGTGTGCTGTAATGATGTGGTTCCATTGAAAATTAAAAAAAAACATAATCGGCAGTAACATTTGATTCCTTGGGATTGCATTCTTGAAGCCGTCATATAAATCAAACTTCTAAGTCAATTAGTTTTATTTATACGACGGCTCCAAGAAGTTACGGACTTGAGTATTTGATACTAATTTCAACTCGATACCGCCACACGTTCCCGTGAAAAACGGGTTAACAGACGGACAGACGGACAACAAAGTGATCTTATAAGGGTTCCTTTTTTTCCTTTTTAGGTACGAAACCCTAAAAACTAGGCTATAATACTCGAAATAGGTCACTCGCTACGACATTATAACCAGGCAAATTCGTAATCCTCCAAATAAATAAGCCATCATCATTTACAAATGCGAAGCCATTACCCATGCCGTTTGTAGTCTGGTTAGTAATAGACAGCACATCGGTCGGTTACGGTCAGAGAATAGAGGAGTTGTATTCTACAAAAGCGACACAAACGTGCTCGCTGAAGCATGTCATTGTACCCGGGATTATGTAAATAAAGTAAGTTCACGCCAATTTCATTCTCGAAGTAGAGACACTAGCACGCGAACACTGAACACCTACCTGTGTTGCCCGCTACCCGCGCTCGATATTGTTTTAAAGAGCTCTTTGGTCTGGCATCTAACTTAACTACCTAAGTCTTGACTTGTATTCAACTTTTTGACTGTTGTTCCCGTGTTCTTTTAGGTTTAAATAATTTTGCTTTTAGTTTAGGTAAAGGCTCAATCGAGGAAGTATGCTACAACATTTATGCCTGAAATAATTAGTTACCTAGAAAATATTAACATTGTCCTTATTGTCCTTAATGCGAATTGATTTTTGTCCTTAAAACCTTACATCGAAGCAACAAATACAACGAACTCTTTAGATCTAAAGTACCGCTCGGATTCAGCCGCAAAATTCTAATCTCAACATTTTTACTAACGTCATAAATAAACTTAAATATGACAAAGTTCTAGTCTACTTAATTCTATTAGATAAAACTGTGGGAAAGCGTCTATGAAATGTACATTTGCGATCGCATACATAATGATCAAGTTTCCTGCAGAATATCTCTTATGTGACTCGTTCCAAAAATTAAATAAAACTTGGGAAGAGTTTTTGCCAAATTATTGATTAATTCAAAGGAACATAATATTTGTCTAGAAAAATGTTGTAAAAGCATTAAATACCAAACATTTAAAAGTGTGGGAGAGATTGGTAGCTGGAAAAAACACGGACAAAGCTACGAGAAGGTTAGACCGGTGCCAGAGAATACATATTGTATAATATTTGCCTGTGCTGCAAAGATTTATTGATATGATAGAAAAAAAATATTTTTTTTGATCTATTCATAAAACGAGATGAATTGTAAGCGCTAGATTAAGTAAACGCACAAAGATACTACCGCTTTGGTAACGGAAGTGCAAAGAATCCGCTATGCAATCATCTGACTTTCTTTGACTAAAGAAAAACAAGCTTTTTCCACGTTGTTCT
The DNA here is from genome assembly GCA_943735965.1 of Eupithecia abbreviata. Lineage (NCBI taxonomy): Eukaryota > Metazoa > Arthropoda > Insecta > Lepidoptera > Geometridae > Eupithecia > Eupithecia abbreviata. The sequence goes on along the minus strand of OX030977.1, from coordinate 5,673,156 downwards.
TTGAAAGGAAAACTATGTAGAAGCGGCTATTTCTTTAAATGAGAAAAAGTAAGTTACTGTTTTTTGGTTCGAGTATAATAGAATAGAAAATGTTTATTTGCATTTTAAAATAATATAACATTACAAAGTAGGTTTACAAATTACAAAAAATAGGCTACCGACCCTCCCTAATTCCTCTCCATTGACCCGGGTGCCAATGCAGCTGGATTTCAGCGGCGCCAGAGTACTAGGTGTAGTACTTAGCACAACACCTATCTATACTAATATTATAAAGAGGAAAGGTTTGATTTTTTTGTTTGTTTGTTTGTTTGTAACGAATAGGCTCCGAAACTACTGGACCGATTTGAAAAATTCTATCACCGTTAGGAAGCCTAAATCCCCGGTGAACATAGGCTATATATATTTTCAAAAAAATTAGGGATCCTTACTAAAACTCCAATAATGTAGCCAAAGGTTCTAATACCCGCGCGAAGCCGGGACGGTCCGCTAGTCACAAATAACAACAATTTAACTAAATAATTAAGTTTAGTCATAGGTAAAGTTAAAACAAAGTAGCTTATACGTGAATACGTGAATAGTATTAAATTAATTTAGTAATAATAAGCGCCCATAATTAAAAAAAAATTAGTATAAGCATAACATGATTTGTTTTTTATATGAGTAACACTACACTACACACAACTTGAAATTATTAATGGCTGTAACACTGTGGCTCTAAAAGAAACAATTGTTCCACCCTTGTTCTTTCCCCTACCTTGCCCTCCTCAAAATGTACTCGCCTTCGTTATTTGTTCTCAAACTATAATTGGCACTCCAGTATATTTCAACAAGATAAAATTAATGTTATATTTCCACGTTGTGTTTTCCTTTCAAATAACTTCAGAGCAAGGTTTCTAAAACAGGGTAAGGTAAGTAGCTAAAAGTGACTACATACTCAGTCACTTTCCCAAGCCGGTCGTTATGTCTGTGAACTAGATAAAACTTTTAAAACTTACGTAAAACTTATAACATATAATAATATTTTGACGACCGATGTGGCGCGATGGGCGAAGGTCCGCCTGCGACGCAGGAGGTTGCGGGTTCGATTCCCGCCTCGGAACAAATGTGTGTAAGCTCTGCAGATATTGGTTCCGGGTCGTTTTCTATATATAAAAAAAAATATCTATCTGTGTAATGTATTGTATTATTTATATCAGTTATCTAGTACCCATAACACAAGCTCTGCTTACCATGGGGCTAGATAATGCTGTGTAAATTGTCCAGCATTATTTATTTATTTATATAAGCAACTTTTATAAGGATATCTTTGGAACTGAATAGCGGCGAGTGGAGCAGAGTACTTATGATTTTTTTCCAGTTACTACAATGATGAAAGTGAAATCTGAAAATATGTCGTTTTTATCATTAGATCACAATCTGTCCTGATGGAAAAGGACGATGAGGTCGACGATGTAAGACGAAAATCTAAGACAAAAAAAGAAAGACTCCTTTTCACTCTCGGGTGAGTTATGTTTGTGTAGTACTCACATACCACATTTATACTAGAAAAAGCATTATGTATGTAAATCTGTCGCGCGTCGTCCGAGCCGAAACGATGCGTGGGACGTTAGATTAGTTAGGAAGAGCTTTTGTGACCGGCAATTACATACGGCCGGCAAATACAAGCTGATTCATAGAGACCGATATTCTTATTTATAAAGTAGAAAGGTTTTTGTTTTTATAATTTTGTATATCCATATTTTTATTTCTTATTAGGTGCTTACTGGTGTATTTTTAACTAACTTCGATTAAAAGAGGCGGGTCTATGATCAGCTGTACCTACTTTTGTTTATTTTGTATGTACTCGTATGTACGCCGATTTCTTCGTCAGCTGTGGGCCAATTTAAATTAATTTTACTACTGTAAAGATACCGAAAACAATGTTATTTATTTTCGAGGGATAAATATTTTTCCCGCAAAACTTAAAAATAGCGAAAACACGAGAATTCTGAGTCAGTTATTCGTTTTTAACCCTTAGTTACTCGCGAATAAAAACATACATAAGTACTCGCGTGGCGTGCTTTCCACCTCAATTTTAGAATTACAAAAAAACGACCAAATACATACAAAATCGACGAAAAACATACGAGGAGTAGTTTCTATGTTCGGCTGTATGTATTTATTAATAATATTTGTCGATTTCTCCATGGATCGATGTAGAAAAAATATTTTCTTTTGTATCAAGAATGATACTATATATCTTATAAAACTTAAAAACAGTAATAACATTGGATTTCCGTGTTTGGTACGTACCTTCAGTTGAAAAGTAGCCCAGCAGCAGTGCCAACAGGGACAGTACCTGGCCCGGCCGCGAGCGACTCCTCCACAACATTTTACATCTTCCCATTCAGCCACTCGAACAATAGGTCACTTCACTGTTTTCCATTGATCTTATTTCTCTCCCAGCCTTTTATGAATCTGAAACAATGAATTTGCATTGAAATTGCCGGTTTTTTGTTCAGTTTAGAATCGTCAAGATATTATCTTACATTACGAAAGTCGGTCAAACAATGAGTAATGTACCTTTAGGTTTATGTTATAGCTATGTTTATACCTACAGTACTATTAACCTACAGTTTATTTATAGCGCCATGTTTCTATTGCAGCCTTAAACTTAAACACAATGCAAACTATTGATTCAGTTAGAGTCTAGGCACAGGTGTATGCGCCATGATCACGCAGTTACTCCGTGATCATGGCGCATGCAACTGTGCCGAAATATTGGATAACTCAAAAATCAAATCATGGTAAATATCCCGTTTTAAATGACTTTAGTATTAATAACCATGATAGTTTCAAAAGTTTCAGTTAGAGTCGACTCAATGTGTAATGTGGAGGTTAGCAGCGAAAACAACAAAACAAAACTAACTTTGACAAAAATAAGTTTTAAAATATGTGAAATTAAGTAAGAAAGAAAAACTAAAAATGTATTATTAATTCAAAACCATGTAGTATCTAAACCCAAATGATAAATAAAAGTTCTCGATAAATTAAAGAACTGCACAGCACAACTCGATTATAATTAAAAACAAATCAAAGCAAAGCGGATCCAGAACATACAATATTTTTCAAGGAAATATAATAATTGTCATTGAAATTTTGCTGATTTAATACAGTAAAAACAATAAACACGTAGAAATCAAACGGATAAGCTTTAATAAAAAATAAACATTTTATCAAAACTGTTTCAATTGCAGGTAAAATCATGTCAATGGGAGCTTTGCTGGAAATGAAAATGGGTATATCATTAGAATCATTACATAGTATAAAACAAAGTCGCTCCCTGATGTCTGTCCGTCCCTATGTATGTTTAGATCTTTAAAACTACGCAACAGATTTTGATACGGTTTTATTTAATACATAGAGTGATTTAAGAGGAAGGTTAAGAGTTGAGGAAGGTAGTAAACCATTTGACACATAGATTTCAAGGCGGGCGAAGCCGCGAGGCGTATCTAGTATACCTATGTATATACTCATTACCCACTTACCCAATTTGTCTGTAATATGAAATTTATGAACAAGTATGTAAGAAGCTTCGTGTGTAACCTACTTTAGTAATTACCTACGTTCTTCCATTAACAAGACCGTAAAAGCACCCTCCAAGTATGCTGTTAAAAATTCAACGAAAAAACGGTAGTTCCACCTGTGACTTTAATCATGAGAACAGGAGAGCTTCTCAAGCTGCTTCTAACCTTCTTAGCAGCCTACCTACTGTGTATTTTTAAAAGTATTTTAAGGTGGTTTAGTGATAGGTTCACTCCTGTGTGGCCCACTATATTACTGTACTCGGTATTTCAGTATTTAAATTATTTTCCACGTCGTTATACTGGCACCGTCGCTTGGCACATGAACCTCCACCTTTTGTTTAAATCGAAATTTTCTTTACTACATAGTATAAAAAAAAAGTCGCTTCCCGCTGTCTTTATATCCCTATGTATGCTTATATCTTTAAAAGTCGTAACGGATTTTGATGCGGTTTTTTAAATTGATAGAGTGATTAAAGAGGAAGGTTTATCAACTATTTCACACATAGATTTCCACGCGGGCGATGCCGCAGGGTGCAGCTAGTTGTTAATAAAATTCGATTATCATTTTAGCTCATCAGCTTATGATGAGCTAAAATGATGAGCATAATGTAATGTAATACATGACATTCTATGAATATGTATTTACTATGTTTGTTAAATACTTACAAGAACCGTTATGAAATTGAACCTAAATAAATTGAATATTATTTATAACATTAATATATAATAATTGTGATTTAATTCTAGATAAATTTAACACTTTGACTGCGATTTTGTTTCGACGACTGCGATCTTTTTTTTGACCTAAAAAATTCGTGCTGCCGCTGTTGCGGTTGTGTTGCGCCGCACATGCGTTTCGTATCGGAAAAATTACGGCTGTGCTGAGTCACAAAGATCTGTATTTTCTCAGCCGCTGCGCTAGTGTGGATTTACGCATATTAGTCACTTGTAGAAAACACATAACGTGTGATTTCTGCACTCAAAGTGTTAAGTCTATTTAATTCATTTGTGGACTTTATATTTTGTGTGCGCGATATTAATTGTGGTGTTCTATATGCTAAAATACAAAATATAAACTAGGTCCTAAACCTAAAAAGTCACTTGTATCATAAGAATAAAGATAAATAATAATTGTTTTCATTTATAACATGCCATTCACTGAAGGCACGAGCACCTTATTAAGGAATTGTACAAGCCGACCTGACATTACAAACGTGGCCCTCTGGTAAAACAGGAAATGATGATCAAAGTCTTTAATTTTCCTTTGATTACGGCGAAATAACAGTTGAAGGCTAAAATAAACGAGTTTGTGCCTATAAGTTGAATCGTAATAAAGTCGTATCGAAATGTATTTAATATGTATGAAATCGAAAGGTACGTTGTCAATGAAATTCAGAGCAAGACGTGTTATTTAGTCGAAACGCACCGACGATGTCGTGAATCAAGTCAAATTTTGGCAGTTTCATGCCATTGCGGACAAACGTTCCAATCAAAAGTTAATATACATATAAATGGTTTATCTAGGTAGATATAGTTAATATAGTAGTACCAATTAGGTTAGGTACTCGGTATATATATTTTTTGTAATTATACGGAGGTTACAAAACAAACACAATATTGCTGGAAAATATTTTAAGATACGAAGAAGATAGAAGTACGAGTACCATCGCAGCAAAAGAAGTGCGAAATAACTAAGACAACTTTTATTCATAATTTAATTCGTGGCTGTTTATTTTTTGAGCTCGAATAGGCACAATTTTCGCTGGCGTGTGTCCTCTACAACGCATTATCATTCATCATTTAATTCGTGTCCATTCTCTTTCTTCGAACTCGAATTTGCACTAATTTGTTGCTGTGTGCAGTTAGCATACAAAAACGTTGATGTGGTTTTCATTCATAACGGTCTTTGTTGACATAAAGCATCTTGAATCCTAGAACCGAGTATAAGGCAATCTTAATAAAACCATCAAATGAAAAATCCAAAACACGATTCCTTCGACCGAAAAGGTACCTAAAACATGAAAATAAAAAAATCAGAGTGCATACTACTAACTATAATAATATCATAAAGAGGAAAGGTTTGATTTTTTGTTTGTATAATATATTACGCATACACTAGCGACTATTTTGGCCATATAGCTAGAAGGCAACCAGGCAACCTCGAAAAACTAGTGGTAATAGGCAAGATAGAGAGAAAAAGACCAAGAGGACGGACACCAACCAGCTTGTCTGATCAAATTAGGGCAATAACAGGACTCACATTGCCTGCAGCCGAAAGCACACAGATAGGCCGAAGGCAGAGTGGTGTGGAAGCGGTTCAACAGCGGCACCGTGAAAGCTTTCCAGGACGTGCACGACCTTCAGCATTGAAGACAACGACAAAGAAGAAGATACACTAGCGATCAAGACAGACATTAATTATTCAGTCCATTCAGAGTGATCTTCAGCTTTGAGATGAATATCTCGCGGAGTTCAACTCGCTCTAACTAGTATCTCGCTTAATTAACACCATTCAAAGCACGCCTTACCTGCTCTGTAATACACTTATCAATTACGTATACATCTGATACATTATAGAAATACAATCTTTTGCTTAGCTATAAATAAAGTATTGACATGTTTATAAAATAGACTCATATGTGATATTTATGTGTTCATGAGTGGAGACCACGTCTCGGTAAACGTAGTGTAGGACGCCCTCCGACCTGGTGGGATGACGACCTGCGAAAGACTGCAGGTAGATGCTGGATGCAGCAAGCTGAAGACAGAGCGCTGTGACGCTCATTGGGGGAGGCCTATATCCAGCAGTGGACTGCTATAGGCTGATGATGATGATGATGTGATATTTAAGCTTGCTAGTGGTTTCTTTTCTACTTCTTCCACTAGCGGTCAAAAAAATAAGTAAGGAGAATCAATTAGGCAACACTTAATTTTTTATTTATAAATCATTTTCTTTAAAATTTGACTTCTGTATGAGCTTATTTTGTAAGCCTCACTAATGTATTTTTCGCCTCACTAAATATGTGATCCGCTAATTTACTTTTAACGGTATGTATAGGTACTATAACTTTACAATGATTTTTTGTGTTTATTTTACGAGATGATTGTTCACACATACATATTTTATTGGCATATCTCTACATACAACTATGTAGTTCCCTAATTCTTGACAGGTGAGTGAATTGAATGCGACAATTTAATATTTTATGTACACGGTTACTTTTGACGGATAGAAATGCGAATCTGTGTGAAAATATGGTGACTGGCTAAAGTTTCAATTTTTATCGAGCCGACTATGTAATTATTCCAGACGACTTTTCCACGATAAAGTATTAAAAATAGTAATAGTAAAAACTACTTTTTACTAATACGTAATGGAAATTACGGTAAACTCTACAATTTACCGCATTAAGATAAGTTATTGTGGTAAACTTAAATTTTTACTATTACTATTTTATCATGTCATTATATTATGTTTTTCTTTTTATCACGAAAAACACGTAGTACACAATGCCGCAGAAGCAAGAAGCAAATAATACTATTTAATTTAATTTATTGATCAGTGATTGATATTCTGATTCCAAAAAAGAAGTATTAGGACCTGCCTTTAAAATAAAACAAACTGTTGAGAAACAATAAATCGATTACAACATCTTCATGGACAAAAAATCAAAATCAATTGTCATACAAAATCATAAAGCATTAGGATATGACCATTTGATTGTCTAGCGAACTACCAGAAATAAAATAATATCATAGAATACCTATGTATTTTGTATGTACATACTGTACACACAAGATTTGACGTTTCCGACGCGTTTCAGACAAAATATTTGGTTTGGTATTTACCTTGTGAATTTTTTGCAGTATCCCATTGTCGATTACTGCCCGAAGCGCGCAATTTTGTCATTAAAATGTTGCAAAATAATTAATAACGGATGATTCGACTCAGAGGGGCAAGTCTTTTGTTGCGATTATTAAATATGTATATTGCATCTTGTCAAGTCGCTCAGCGAGCTATGGAAAGAGCTATGCTGAATACATCCGATAGAGAACCTAGGTTATCGACATAGCTCAAAGAATTAGCAAGCTGAAGTGGCAGTGGGCCGGCCATATCTCGCGAAGAACCGACGGCCGATGGGGCAAACGTGTTCTTGAGTGGAGACCACGACTCGGTAAACGTAGTGTAGGACGCCCTCCGACCAGGTGGGATGACGACCTGCGAAAGACTACAGGTAGATGCTGGATGCGGCAAGCTGAAGACAGGGCGCTATGGCGCTCATTGGGGGAGGCCTATGTCCAGCAGTGGACTGCTATAGGCTGATGATGATGATGATGATATTGCATCTTGTGCATATGTATAATTAAGACACAATTATCAAGTATCATTACAGTCTTTTATATTTATAACAATCCTGTTATAAATATAAAAGACTGTAATGGTAAAGAAAGGAAACTCACAACACATGGTAAATATCCATTTACCATGTGTTGTGAGTTTCCTTTCTTTCCAATATTTCGGCTGAAATTTCTGGCATCGTATGGGGTAGAGAAACATAATATGTCCAGCTATGGACATGTGTGGACTGATATGATGATGAATATCTACATCTGATGATAGAAATGACCTTCCAACGTTTCGATAGGAATGTAATTATATTAAAAAATCATTTTAATTGATATAAAACAAATTTCAGTAGACCTTCTGGCACTTAGCCACAGATGTCGTTATAATAATAGTAATAAGGTAACAAATAGATTAACGTTATTTTAATCAGACCAGAAAAAGTCAGCCTTGTTCTGAAGTGGCTCGACAAAGGCTGGAAATAAGTTATAATATAAACTCCATGATTCATTATAATGACCTTTTATCGAGCGGTAATAAACCGATACTTCGTTAAGTAACGATACTTGTGCGTTGCAATATACGATAGAAACCAGATGACGGCCTGATTTAATTTCGCGCCAGAATATTAAAACCTTAAACCTATAGGCACCTTCCAACGGTTTCTCTTAATGAAATTTATATTATTATATATAAAGGCTTATCAAAATGATGCGGGTTTTCTTGCAAGAAACAATTTATAATTTGAGGTAATAAAGCCAGCTGAGGTAATAATGCGCGGTAGGAGGCTGCGAGTTTGATTCCCGCCGCCGCGATAAAACTATTTACCATTGCGTTTAATACATCACGTGCCCAAGTCGAGCATGTGCAGGTAGGTGTAGAAAATGTAGAACAGCGTTGCGTCCACCTAGCAGGTCGCATAACTGATATCTAAAAACCTAGGCTGGCAGGGGATGCTTTAATTAATCAAAAGAAATGGTTACATCAGAACCGGTACCATCTTTGTTTCCCTAATCCCGAGAAAAGAATTACTGTTATTTTGAACGAACAATCGTCTTAAAACCTTTTTAATTTACGGCTCAGGAGTGAACATCACAATTCACTTAAAAACAATGACCAATTAAACTAGTTAAGTGCTCACCTAAGTAATTATATTTCCTTTAAGACCGCCCTAAAATAGAAGGAATGGCTGCTTTTAATTTCTTCTATCTCATTAATAAACCATAACGAAAAGGGTACAGCTTAAAATCCGACGGCGTAGTATCGTTACCATAAAAAGCACCATTATCAACATCAGCCTACCTCCGGAAGTGATGGGTCATCCAAGTCATCATCATCTGCAACCCTTCACCCTCGGATTCATTCATACATTTGTGCCACTCCACACGGTCCTACACCAATTTCATGCAAATTCGCCCTATGATGTTAGTGATATCATCCAACCATCCCGACATGTACGTCAATATTATTGTACGAGATGTCTCTCTATGTTTTGCCAGTGATTGTAGGCATCTATGTGGCAATTTATAAAGTTAATAAGGTTCAGTGTGACAAGCAGTTAGGCCACGAAATACGCTTCTTAGCCAAATCAGTTGTGCTATCTAGTTAGGCCACGAAGAAACACTCAGAAATGTTAGATCTATACCCATAACCGAAGTTCTACTTACTTTGAGGCTCTTCTAGATGATGATGTGTGGATTGCCCGGCCTTATTTATATCATAATATCTACATTACAAAGGCATAAGACTCCCTGATTTATTTAGATTCAAGCACAGATTAGGTATCACCCGGATTATTTCCGTTGGACCCTACCTAGATATGTAGCATATCTAGGTGGGATTCATCGGGAATAATCCGCTTAACACTGGGATTTTTATACAGGGTGCCACGTAACATCTGCACTAAGCCGAAAGAGAGGCTCTGGACCCCGTTAACTTGTGGTATTTTATGGATTTTAATATAGGAATTGGTTTCTGATTGTGATGTTAGGTACCTAGCTGAGATACTTACAAATTGTCGTGACATAGCCATCCCACGTTATTTCTGAAATACGAAACCATTGTTTTTTTTCTTTGTTTTCGTGTTTTTCTAGACGTGCTCGTGTAATATTATAAAAAGAAAAATGTATAAAAAGTGTAAGTAATTACTTTAAAAAAAAATACAAAATTCTAATTCGGAATTCAACATTAATTTCTTACTTGAATTCCAAAAAATACTTTAGTTGATCCCATTGGGGTCCAGAATCACCCCCTTTTGGCTTAACAACAAGTGTATTAACACTTAATTTGTGGCACCCTGTTTCATAACATAATTGTCATTGCCTTGTCCCCCATGGGAACACGGGGAATAACAGAAATCAAAGTACCTTTTGAAAGATTACTCCCGGTTGTACCCAATCTTTACCTTACTACAATTGTTAGACAATGTTTTCCCTCATCTAGTACCTATAATAAACTCAGTGGCTTAACCTGCTCTGTAATCTCAGGGTATTTTTCAGCTCGCTGTGGTCCGTTTATCTTGTAGGTTTAACCTTATCTGCTGTTAATCCCTTACATACTCCCGACGTAACCTTTTCGGAAGATAATCTTCTAGTTAATCCAACTTACCACCTTCCGTTTCCGTTGGGTTTTTTAAAAGAGGCCAACAAAATATGTTACCTATTTAGTACCGAAACTGTCGATTAAAAATTTCAAAATCAAAATCGATTCGCTTTTGAGATTTGTTCGCTATTGTGTCTACACAATCACATGTCTAGGTGGTCCCTTAAATTGTATACCCGAGGGGTTAGTATTACCCACAAAACATAAAAACAGTGGCTTTTTCAAACTACTGAGCATTATTATTCATTAAGAAAATTACAATAACGGAATAAAAATCACAGAACACTCTTACCTCGCCTATCCTACTGAATGGATTTTGAGGAAACTTCATAATAATATAGCTTACATAGCAGAATAACACATAGGCACAAAGACAATTCATAAAGATATATTGTATATTATCCAAAATATCTATCACCACGTTGGTGAAAGCGCGGGGCGCAGCTAGTATATTATATAACCGCCTTTCCATCTGCCAGGAGAGTGCGGAGCACTGATGCAAAAACGTAGCATTCACCTGGGCAAGCACTTGCACAGCCCAGACGAGCTAAGAGACATCTTAGCTCGTCTGGGCTGTGCAAGTGCTGGAGGAAATCGACGAGCTAAGAGACATCTTAGCTCCGTCGATTCCGTCGAAATCCTACAGTTCCTAGCAGCTGCAAGGGTTAGGGGCGAATTATGCACGCCGCAGCTTCGGGGCTGAACGTATGAAGTGGCGATCATAATAGGCCTATCATAGCCGCAATGATACCCAAGCCATCCAAACGAAAAAATAAATAACAGGATAAAACAATTTTAACTAGTATTATATACTAGCTGCGCCCCGCGGTTTCACCCGCGTGGTGATATACAATATATCTTGATGAATTGTAGCCTTTGTGTTATTCTGATATGTAAGCTATATTATTGTGAAGTTTCATCAAAATCCATTCAGTAGTTTTTGCCTGAAAGAGCCTCACAAACTTTCGCATTTATAATATTAGTAGGATATTGAATAGGACTAATCCTATAATATCTATTTCTATTTCTTAAAAATCTAAGCCGTCATCAGAAGGCAGAGTACCCATGCTAAAATAACGTATAATAAAAAAAAATATGTATATTATAATACTTCAAAAACATAAGTAATGATTGTGGTGTATAAATTGTTTTCAATCACTTATTGTTATGCAAACAAAGGCTAGCTAGTCATTACAGTGCTATCTTAAAAACGTGGTCAGAAATAGTTCAACCAGACTGCTTTTGCTGTAAGGTAAATTGGGTTTTTCCTTTTTTGGATAATACATAATTATTTTGAAATGACCAACCTATCGTCACATAAATAAGGTTAAAAATGCAATGGCAGCAACTACCCAGAAAGCAAAATCCAGCGCGAACTCTTTCACTTTGACAAGGTATCATTTACATCTTTTAATTTCCTCTTAAAGCGCCTTTATTTTCTTAAAGCCATTGTGCGAATCTTTATTAAACTTTGCAAACGAAATGCTATTTCTTTTGGTTTTATTATTTAAATGGGCAAATGATTTCTTTGTTTGGTGAGGTAGCCTGCGGCAACTCGGTTCAAGAAAGACAGGCCCTCCTGTAGGTAGATTATATGTAGGTAATCAAATTTAAATTAATTATTTATTGCTAGGTTAAATCTAATAATAATCTAATCTAATAATAGGATTCTCCTTGCTGAGGACCGAGATGAGTGGAAGAAGGGGAGGGAGGCCTTTGCCCTGCAGTGGGACACCCCGGGCTAATATAATAATAATAATAAATAGGTTAAATAGCAGTTTCATTCAATTAAACGATACCTATGGCGTTCATTAGGCTTCCCTAAGCATATATTAGTCCATAGGACATAGGCCCTTTGGCCAGCTGTGGACTAATATAGGCTGATGATGATAAACGATACAAATAAACAGTATAAATAAATAAATAATGCTGGACAATCCACACAGCATTATCTAGCCCCAAACTAAGCAGAGCTTGTGCTTTGGGTCCTAAATGACTGATTGACTTTATAGAATACAATAATTACATAGATATATGTATTTATATTTAATTGATGCATGTTCATACGTTTCCATAGAAACAACGCGTGCGAAGCCGCGGGCAGAAAATAGTATTCTACTACTACCAGGAAGGAAGCATTTAATAATTACAAACTTTTTCAGCCAAACATATAGGATATGCAACCAAGCAATCCCTTAGCTACTATATGCGAGGACACATAAATGGTTATTAGTTATTATTTAAGTTATCTGTTAAGTGTGTAAAACTGTTTGTCTTCCGAATAAAGCGAAATAAAATAAGATGTGGTGAACTCACATTCCAACAAACTATATAAACCTTCTTACGTCACGTCAACGACTAGCGCTGTACATTGTCAGTTTTTTATTTTAACCTAGTTACCACAATAAATAATAATAATAATCTACCGTTTTGATATATTTTTTACTGTAGAATAGTTTTATAAAATTTTATTGTATTTTCTATAGTAAAAAATGTATTTTATACGAGAATTTTAATAAATGAGTGTATAATAATAATAAATAATGCTGGACAATTCACACAGCATTATCTAGCCCCATGGTAAGCAGAGCTTGTGTTATGGGTACTAGATAACTGATATACATAATACAATACATTACATAGATAGATATTTTTTATCATACATAGAAAACGACCAGAACACCCGGAACAAATATCTGCAGATCGTACACACAATTGTTCCGAGGCGGGAATCGAACCCGCAACCTCCTGCGTCGCAGGCTGACCTTCGCCCACCGCGCCACATCGGTCGTCAATACAATACATTATACAATTAGTTCAGCTCTTATAAACAACTATATAAGAGCTGAACTAATTGTATTCATTTTTCGCTATCATAATCCTTCCATAAATAAATGTGCTGTGCTCGTATTTTACTAGTTTTCCTACACCTCACGAGCATATCTAAACTGGTAACCCCGACGTGACGTAATTTTAAATGATAATTTTCCTCAAAAATAAAATGAAAAACTTATATTTATTTGTGAACTAGCTGCGCCCCGCGGCTTCGCCCGGGTGGTCATTTGTTTCAGGCAATTTTTAATTTTTTTCTCTTATTTCTCTCCGTAAAAACCATCCTTGAACTTCAACGAACATTTTAAAAAAGATTTGGCCAAATTGGTCCAGGCGTTGTTGAGTTATGCGCTTACCAACACATTTTGCGATTCATTTTTATATTATAGAAGATTATCTGTGGTTTCGCACAGCGACTTTATACAGTTGCAATATTAATCGTTTATATTTACACGATTTATATTCAGAGCTTAGGTAAGTATAATGAAAATAAAACGCGTTAGGTTACCTCACACCAGTGTGTGAAGGTTAGTCAGTAATCATATTTTAGAGTTAAAGCAAAGAAAAGTTTGTTTTGGCAGGCAACCAGCTTTGCATATTATCTCGTCAAAGCACATGGTGTCCAATTCCACGCACGTTGAAATTAATGATCCCTTGTTACGTGAGCTAACGGGTTGCCTCGCCGCTGATACTAAGGGCCATTGCACACTACGCGGGGCTACTCACGGTAGCGACCACTTTCTTCTGCTGATAGAGTCGACAAATGGCTTGAATATATCTATATCTATTAATATTATGAAGAGGAAAGATTTGATTTTTTGTTTGTTTTGAATATGCTTCGAAACTAATGGAAACTAATGGTATATAAAAAACTCTATCCCCGGATGACATAAGCTATATTATATTCTCTTTATCCCCCTAGAAATGTGAAATTCGCATTTCGACGACCGATGTGGCGCGGTGGGCGAAGGTCCGCCTGCGCCGCTGGAGGTTGCGGGTTCGATTCCCGCCTCGGAACAATTGTGTGTACGATCTGCAGATATTTGTTCCGGGTGTTCTGGTCGTTTTCTATGTATAATAAAAAATATTTATCTATGTATGTATTGTATTATGTATATCAGTTATCTAGTACCCGTAACACAAGCTCTGCTTACCATGGGGCTAGATAATGTTGTGTGAATTGTCCAGCATTATTTATTTATTTAACGCGGGTGAAACCGCGGGGAACAGCTAGTCTTACTACAAAACTATTATTATCTTTAAGCATTCCTTATTATTCGGCGGGTTAACTAAGAAACTTGTTTGTGTTGCGAGAACACCAACATTTCATCCGAGGGACGCGGGGATGCCTATATTCCGCCGAAATAAAAAAATTGCATGATTTCTTTTCGTGTATTCGGTTAGCCTAGACACAATCTGAATGCGACCATGACATCTCAGGCTCATCAAAATCAATCAAAAAATCAAAATAGTTTATTGCTTTAACTTAAATTAATTAATATATTACAGTGGTATGGGACCCTCTTTTAAGTAATGTAATACCTGTGCTAGAGGGTCTCGCTCTGCAGCTCATGCGACCAGTTATTTTTATATACTCGGAAATTTGCTTCAGATCAGATAAAACCTTCTCCTAACTCCGCAGAATGTGAGTGGAAACTTGGGTATCTATTAGTCATCACGCTATATTATAACTGCAAAAGCTTGGATGTTTAGATGTTTGTTAGGTAGCATCTTCTTCACGCCGAAACTACTGAATTTAACGGGTTGCGATTGCATTTCAATTTATTGTGAATTGCAAAGATATAGTTCTAGGCCTGGATATCTTGTTTACCTTTTCATCCCCTAAAACGCGAGCGAGACCGCGGGCATAACCTAGTAGAAAGATACTTAACACATACGCGTCATGCGCGTCACTAGTACAGCGGCGTACCATATCGAGTTGATGTCCCATCACATTATGAGACTCAATACTCAATACTGAGGAAATAGAGAGCTTTGTAAGCGCGCAAACTTGTGAACTATACGTCCTGCGTACCTAGCTAGTCTTCGTTGAGGCTGCCCGCCGTGGTCGAAATTCGGCTAGAAGATCATTCATATCAAACTGTTATACATCGAGTGGACATCGAAATGGAGCCTAAGAGTCCGTCTGTACCAAGCTTTAGTATAAACTACACAACAAAGCAACGGTTAACATGCTGAAAAGTGCCACTTAATCTGGGACAAAGCTGGCTATTTGCGTGTGACGGCTCCGCAGCGTGGCTATTGTGTAATGTGGCCCTGGTCTGCCGCCGATTTCAAGGACACAAAGGAAACAATAAATAATCGTGTCAGGAAATAATAGGAAATGAAAAAATATGCCGTACGAACTACATAAATGTAAGCTGGAATCACTAATGATAAGGTGGTGAATGTAGTGATTGTGCTGGAAATGAATCAAACCTTTGAAACACGCTAGGTTGATTATTCCATACGGAATAAAATCTTATATGGGTATCACACTAATATTTTATATGCGAAAGTTTGGATGATTGGATGGATGGATGTTTGTTACTTTTTCACGACAAAACGTCTGAACGAATCGGGTCTAGAAGTTCTGGAAAATTTTGTATACAGGTAGTTTTAGTCCTGGAATAAATCAGTTCCCATAGGATAGAAATAACCTTTAAACCTTTCCATAGAAACAACGCATGCGAAACCGCATGCAGAAACTAGTTTTAACTTTAAAATAATATAGTTAAAACATAAGTAGGTAGTTTTATGGATTTATCCTATTTCTTACTTTAGGCATATTCACTCCGTCACCGTTTTCCAACATTTTTTTCACGCTACTAGCTACCCTAATAGGTACCTGGCTTGTCTATGAATCAAACGTTTTTATTACCGTTAACCATAGCGTAAGGAAGAAATACTTACCATTGCATTAACATCCGTTTATAATATGACCAAACACAAGTTTCTACAACAACGAAGTCTGAATCAATAAAAACCGCACATTTTAATTTCTACAGCATCAATGAAACACCACTTTACTTCAAAATAAATTGCAACAGTTCGAAAGTATTCTCGTACCCGCGCGAATTCAACGAATCTGACCAACGAAGTTTTGAGTTCGCGCCAAAGTCAGTCGGAACTGAGCCGCGGCTTCACACTGACTCCGCTGCCTTCTACAACACAACTGAGGGTTAACACTGCGCATGCTCCCGAACTACCTTCAAAACTGAAGGAATATTCATAAGTTCCTTCATAGTTTTGTTTATTTGTACCTCCTAACGGTCTGCAAATCAAAACAAATGGTAAATAGCTGAGGCTAGCTTTTGGATATTAAATTCGGGATGAATTGCTTCCCCTTTAGTATAGAAATGTGCTCAGTGAAGTGACGATGGAAATATAATTAATACATGAACTCTTCAATTAGTTAAGAATGGTAAGGAGATCAATAGAAGTTTGTATGTTAAGTGAATAAGAGAAATAGCAGCAAAAATTATGACCATTTCGCCGCTTGTTTATTAGGTCGTTATTGTAATTGCTGTCACTCATACACTTTGATGTTCTTGAACTGTCCGCCATAATTATAGTATCGGCTACAAGTTTACCATTCCGTTATTGCTACTACGTAGCTAAGGACGCTTTGTCTGCTACAAGCAAAATGTAGCTTTGCTACGACTACTGTCATAGTAGGTATTTAAACTAGCGTTACAGGAATACTTATATACTGTACTTATATATACTATAAGTATATATAAGTACAGTATATAAGTATATAAAAAATATATAAAAATATATAAAAAATCTTGGCTTTAATTATAAATTGCGCGTACCGCCCTTTTTTGAAGGACAAATATTGTCTGGATGTCAGCTGCTTATCTCCAAAACAAAATACGGAAGTAACTGAAATAAACTAACCTAACTGTATATCTAATTGTTCGAACTGCATAGGCTGTTGAACTGAGTCTACTTGCGAGAGCATCTATTTGCGGCCTCCATTGATGGGAGGAATCAATATGTAACCCTAGGAACACAGTAGAGTCTACAAGATGAACATCTCATCCTTCAGCATTATTTCAGTTGGGGGTTCTCTTACATTTGGTAGCATGCTTTTCATACATTTAGGTTTTTTAGCATTGAGTAAGAGATGATTGGCGGTGAACCAATCTAGTATTCGCGAAAGCCAATTATTTACATCGTTATAATTATATTTATTTCTTTCAACTTTAAAAATTAATGAAGTATTGTCAGCAAATAAGATATACTGGACACTATCTATTTATGTGACGGTTAACATTTTTAGAAAATCGATTTTAGTGTACAATAAAGGGTACCTAGTTAAATATATTTTGTTAATCGGCTATAATCTATGTTCATATATAAACGGATATATTCATTTGATAAACAAAAATGTCCAAGAAACAAATACTGTTCGATATATTAATGGCCTTGGATTCGATCAGGCATATTTTATTTTTGTATCTCGAAACGCATAGGTTCTATAGTGTCTCTGTCTAGACAACAAAGTATATAACTTAACTAGTTAAGTTGTACCTATACTTTGCCGACTTGGGCTTAACTAGATGGCGCTGCTAATAATGTACGAGCGCTAGATCACGCTTATAATAATTAAATTAGATACATATTCAATTATTCATTCTCCAAAGTAGGCCCAAACAAGGCGTAGCCTGCACTAGGCAGTCTAAAAGGGAACTACCCTTGGTTTTTTAATGCAGGTCCAGGAGCATACATCAGTATTCAGGTCTTCGGGTAGTGAGAAATAAATTATGAATGGACATGTACGTGGAGCGGTCACTTATCAGGCGCCAACGGAACCGCTCTCCATTCTTCAAAGTCAGCCGTACGTTTTAAATAAATTTACATAATGACCACCGTCCAGATACTTACTACGGACCTTGTGCGAGTCGCCTACAGAGCTGCAAACGCTAAATAAATAATAAACAATTAAACAATGCTGGACTATAGGGTTCACAAACGCATTATAACTGGCCCGTGCATTCTATTTTCAAAAGCTTTTAATGTGGTTTCTCAAAATTAGTTATCATGCCTTGTTCACACAATCATCATCAAGCAGGGCTTGTATTATGGGAGACTGGACAACTGATATACTTAGTACATTATTATTACATAGATATATATATATTTTTTTTATTTTTTTTTTACATAGAAGGTTAAATTATATTTGCAGATTGTACAAATATTTTTTCCGAGACGGTAATCGAACCCCGCTGCGCCGCGGCCATCGTCAGCTGCTATACTTTTCTCTTCCTCACACACACTACTTTCTCGCGTTGGACGCATTAGTCTAGCCTTTTTAAGAGTTATTGTAGATATATTACGCTGTAGTATGTAGTTGTAGGAATAGTGAATCTAAGTTACTACTTATATTTACTATTCATACAGGACAGTCAGCGAAAATAAATATAATGACCATATTCACCATATAAAAAAATATTTAAGTTTCATAACTGTAGAAAAACTGTTAATCCATTATGAAACGCGGGTTAACTACAAAAATTGGAAGAAACAGCACGTAAAAAACATTCATTACAATTTTTTCAAACTACAATAGTCTTTACAGGCTGAGTTTTAGTTTTAGACATAGTATTTGAGCTGCAATATACGAGTATGTTATTAAAACAAACAGTTTAATTCCCGCATATAATTTCAACATTTGGTCATCGTTTATTGCCGTAGGCCTTGCTGCGGTTTATTCAAACGGTTGTTTTATCCAACAACTGTGCAAAACCACTCGACCCTTTTTAAAGCTCGATCCAGAGTGCGTCCAGTGACCGGTCGTTAGCAGACAATAATGTAATTTGGGACTATACCCACTGACCTTATTTTTATTTATCTAAATGGAAATGGTAAATAGAAAATGAGGCCGGTTGCGCACACAAACCTATAAAAAGTATTTACAGAAGTACCGTTACCGTAGGCAAACAGGTTCTGTTTTAGAACGCGATTTGACGTCACACGATTTGGGCAAGAAATCTCCTATCTCATACAGAATCATGGAATGGAATGTTTGTGAGATCGAGTCCTGTGTCGTAATATTTTGGGATCTATAAAATGTTATAGTAATCAGCCATTTTGAAAAAGCTGACGGGGCAATTTTATATTTAGTAAACTTTGAAAAACGTATTATGCAGCCAAACTGACCTTCATTAACAACAATATATTTTTCTTTTTCCGGAAAGTGTGTCAGAATCCTTCTCAAAATACAGTTGTAAATACTAGTCCTAATTTGTTTCTAATTTTCTTTGTAAGTTAAATTATATTTAATACATTCGGATTGCATTAAAAAGTGTATTTGATATGATTATATGACCGAGAGTGAAGTTTCCTGGGTTTGATATCCGCCGCCGCAATGATTTACATGTTCAATTTGCATTATTCATCAAAAGTTAAGCATTGAATAAACTGCATTCGGGCCCGCACCGTGTACCAAACTTCCCGCAGTTCGAGTTAAGTCTTCATACACAGATTTTTATGCATCTTACCCTATTTTTTTTCCAAAATAAAAGTAGCCTAAGCTACCCGCTATAATAGAAACTCTCTGCTAATCATAGTTCCATGAAAATCACGCACAAACCATTTTTCGTAGATTAGCCAAAACAAACAAACAGACGGACAGATACAGACACAGACAAAAACTTAGAATAAGTATTGTGTAATACTTTCATGTTTCTTAGAACATTTTATGCATTTGGTAAGTGTGAGTGTGTATAACATGCATATACGTACATATTATAATATAAATGAGCTTTTTTTAATGTAAGATCTAGGATAATTATTAATATAGTTTAACTTGTATTGTTGTCTTATCGTTCGTTAACTACAGTACCTAGATTATCAATTTATTTTTAAATTAATTGAGAACTATAGTGCTAAGACAAACCTAAAATAGGCTTTAAGGCACTAATAACTAAATGATGTAAACTATTTGTATTATTAAATAATCTATCTATCTTTGTGCATTTAGTGAAGATGTTATTTTCACATTACAAACACACTTCAATTTTATTAAAAGGAGTTGCACAATTCTTTTACGTTTTGTAATTAAAATGTAATCCAGCTTTGTGCCACCACACCAGGTCTGAAAATCAACGCTTCTAGCTTCGGCTTGTAGCGGCATAAAGAAAGAGCTTGCAGAACTATTTACCACCGAACTGCGATCCCCAACTAGGCATGCCCAGCGTGGGGATTATAGGCATTACCCCCATGAGCTAAAAGCCAATAAGGCGCTTATGAGGTGGAGGCCTGCGTCCAGCAGTGGACCAATATTGACTGTTGAGAATAGGAGGTGAGGGACCTTATGTAACACATTTTTGTATCTGTATCTTTTTATTTTCTACTTTTTTATATAAATATGTTTCTTGCATACCCATTATTGTAATGTGTCGTGTTATGTAGAGTTTCAAATAAAATTATTTTGTTTTATTCATTTCGGTTGTATGTTTTTTTTTAAATATAAGATTACTTATAGGTTATACGTAAGTAACATTGTTATTTATTTATGCATTTACCTAGAAAACCTTTTCCAAGTTCGCGTATGGTTAGCTCATAAGTTTGAATTACGGCCAGCTTGGTATCTTTCCGTGGATGTACGACCGTCTCCATAAGTTTTGATCTCATGTATACCTATAATATGTTGTAGAAAACTTACTAAATAACTCAGAGTAAACTTGACAAATATCATATAAATCTAGGTTCGTAGTTCATTTTCATTTTCATTTTAAAACCTTTTATTCAGAAAATATTTACAGTATATGGTTTTACTTAACTACTATTGCTTAAACTAGGTACATCTATATTATCTGTTTGCCCTCTTTTGGCAAAGGCTCCTCCACCTCCTCCACCCCTTCCACTTTATCTCTCGCCAACCTTATCCACGTGTTCCCTGCTACGTCTCTTAGCTCGTCCTCCCATCTTTTGAATTGTCTCCCTCTATTTCGCTTCTTGTATCTTGGAAACCAATCCATCAGCGTTTTGCTCCATTTGTCTCTTCCTCTTGCTGTATGTCCAGTCCAACTCCATTTCAGTTTCCTTATTTTAGGAATTATTTTAGGTTCGTAGTTAATCCGCCTTAATTCGTA
This sequence comes from Eupithecia abbreviata, assembly GCA_943735965.1. Lineage (NCBI taxonomy): Eukaryota > Metazoa > Arthropoda > Insecta > Lepidoptera > Geometridae > Eupithecia > Eupithecia abbreviata. The sequence goes on along the minus strand of OX030977.1, from coordinate 5,651,707 downwards.
AAGAAACATATAGAATACACATAATATAAGTAAAGTTTTGTTCCGGGTATTGTCGTTGTATAATAAAAAAAATATCTATCCATGTAATCTATTATATTAAGTATATAAATCATATGTATAGTACCAACAACACAAGCTCTGCTCAGGTTGGGGCTAGATGATGATGGTGTGGATTATCCAGCATTATTATTATTCTTAATTAATATACTAATATTAATAATTCGAAATAAACTCTGTCCGTCTGGTCTGTCTGTTACCTTTTTATGCCTAAACGGCTTGAGTTTGAAAATGGGCAGGGAAGTAGACCTGGGACGGACATAGGCATATTATGTAGGTACTATCCTTTTTATCACGGAAAAGCGCGAGCGAAGCCGTCGGCAGAAGCTAGTATACTATGATATTATAAATGGGGTAAGGTACACAAAAGTTAGTAGCTAGGGTAAACGTGTTCTTGAAAGAGACCGCGACTCGGCAAACGTAGTGTAGGACGACCTGCGAAGGACTGCAGGCAGATGCTGGATGCGGCAAACTGAAGACAGGGCGCTATGGCGCTCATTAGGGGAGACCTATGTCCAACAGTGGACTACTATAGGCTGATGATGATGATGACACAGGTAGTAGAAGAGAATCATCATCATCATCAGCCTATATTAGTCTAGTGCTGGACATATAAAGTATTAGAGGATGCCAAGCTGGTATTGAGATTTTCGTTCAAAAATTAACCATACATTATTTTATGTATTTTTATTCCTGCTCTCTATAGAGCTTGATATAATTAATAAAGTTTGATCGAAAGTCGCTTGACCCAATTTCATTACCCATCACAACCACATTATGCTCCTTGAGAAGCATTGTTTAATTTTTTTGTGTGTGTGTTGTGTGTAAATTGTGTTGTGTTGACTAGGTATCCGGTAAATAAAAGGCATTTCCTGTGTCCTTATGGGTAATAAGTAATTCAATGCACTAGCACAGACCATCATGGAAAAAACTGTTTATTTTAAATGGAAAGTTTGTATTGTTATATTTATACTGGGTTCTGAAATTTAGTTGAAAAGCCTTCGCAGAAATTAAGTAGGAAAGTACGTATACGTAAGTATGAGCGAATTTCGTTGATTGCCTGACCTGCTGATAAATTATTAGGTTTTCTTTGTCGTGAATATTATTTGATCAGCATCACTAACCTTTATTACTTTCGGCTTGCAAATTAAGCAAATTCATGCTAAGATATCATGACGGTTTCTGATGCTTTCAATACACAGGAACTTGTTCGCGGTAGCATTATTTAAACATCTATGTGTCTGTGCAGTTATTATTCGAATTGAAATATAAAAAAATCGAGTGTACAAAAACATCTTGTGGTTTAAAAATAAAAAGTTAAATTTGTTCATTTGAAATAATATCTAGATACCCTAAAAGTTTATAAGGCAAAAAGATACCACAGACTACATAGAAAAGGTTATCATACTTCTAAAAATACGACACTCATAACAGAGATCACTTTTTTCGGTAAACCTCATACAATTTTGCCGCTTCTTTATTGCAAATAAGGCAACCCTCGCATGTCCTCGCTCTGTAATTGCTACTGTCTCTGGTCGCACTATCGCTCGTAACAGATGTTCACAAGTGCCGTCTTCTAATACGGTCTAGCTCAGTGACGGGCGAAGTACCGGATCGAAACACGTCGGCCTATGAACATGACGAATACTCATGTTTTTGTCGGTTGAATAAAATGTATCGCTCAGAAAACAAATCCCATCGCATGCAATCTCTCTTATTTTGTGATTAACTATTGTCTTATTTTGGAATGGAGTTATAAGTAAGACCAAAACAACCAAACACCTTCAAATAATTGGAAAAATTATTGTCCCTGCCTAAAAATGTTGTGCTTGAAGCGTATGCAAAAACTTTTATTTATGTTAAACGTAATTAAACTAAACATTATCCATTACAAAAAATATACATTTATAACGTCGAACTTTTCGTACTACACAAACAAAATGTTGTTAACATTTTACGATTTGAGGTATAGACCGAGGAACGGTTAAATTTTATTCCCTTCAAACTGACTTTGGTCGTTTTTTGGCGCTATTTTGTCCAAGTCGATAGCCTTCGAAACCAATAAAAACTAAGCCGCAGTGAGCACAGCAGTTAAGACTTAAAAACAAACAAACCGTTTATATCACAAGTATGTATAGGTAAATCGCATCATCATCGCAAGGTAAGACAAGTATTACCGTCAGTGAGCTTCCAACGTCAACACGGTCATTACCATCAGAGAAAACTGATAAAACGAGTCTTGAAAAAACGGCTCGTTGCTGTGTGAACACTGAAACGACAGCGGCGGCACGCAAGGCAACGGTCGGCGGGCTAAACAAGCCTTCATTAAAATAATTCATTTCATTACCCCACTCGGACACGCAAGTGTGTTTTGAAAATTTAACTACATAGAGCTTTTAACGCCACGAGGTGGGTGGTGGTATTCGCGGAAAACTTTCATTTGTTTTCCTAAAAAGCTTCCTGTTAGATTGTTACTCAAACTCAGTTGATTTTATGAACTTAGTTAAGAAATACATTAATTTGTAAAAGAGACGTGGCTGAATTCGTTCAAAATTATAACGTGAGACAATAATCCCATCATATTTTTTTGTACTTATAAATAACGAGATACTATTGGTCCGATCTCAAGAGATAAAAAAAAATCTTGCATAACTATTTTTGATGATTTCATTCAAGACATAAATTAAGCTAGGAGAGATGTAAGTACCTATCAGGCTTCGAATTACTAAATGGTTAAATGGTACTATTCGTCAAATCGGTACCGGAGATAGGTATCTCTGTTTAATTATGTTAAATAGTAGCATCCTATGTAGATGTGCTTCATTGCATTCCCGAATCAGAAACGTACGAGAAATTAGAGCTATGTGGTTAAGCCCTGGCTGGTAGTCGTTGAGGGCATACTGCAGGAGAAATGTGCAGGCTTGTGGAGTCCACACTGTACGAACTACGAATGGGAGCTTATCATAGCTTCTGACAAATGAAATATGCACGTAACCACTAACAACTCCCTGGGCTCGAATGCCGACCGAAACAACCGAAAGTTTAGTTGGTTATTAACTCATTTATTTTCAGATTCGTAATCCATAATAATATACATACAAATAAATAAAATGTCACATAAAATCACACGATAAAATTAAAAGAATATTATAAAAACAAATCGAAAAAATTATAATATTTAGATGTTACATATTTCACACGAACTAGATAATAATGCTACATTGGTTGATCTGCCGTATGCGATGTCCTACTTGAATGAAATACAAATCCACAAAAAAAGTGTTTTTCCCACGACTCATAGCCAATTGACTATGAGTCAGTATGAACCATACAACTCACAGCCTAAACTACTGATCAGAGAGATGTGAAACTATTACAACTAAATGAATTTTTAAAATCACTTTGGTCAAGGTTTAACAATTTTTTTCAATATTTCCGTTATGAGTAGACCTACGTAATTTTACGTAGGTATGTAGATTTACCTAACAAATCGAACAAATATGTTTTTTTTCGTATTTTCTACGACGACCTCTGCCTCCGTCACATGTATTTTCTGTACGAGGCTACATAAACCTGTAATTTCTGTAATAATGCACCACCTACTTTCACGAAGTTGCATAAAATATCTATGCTTACCTACACTCCAGTCACGGGCTGCGGATAATCTCAGTAAATCTGTGGTGAAGCCATTGATCCGTTCGGTATCTGGATACGTTGTAGGTCTTCATTCGTCCGACCCCATGATAAATAAATATGTGGCCACAGCTATGTATTTACTGGCTTGAATAATGAATAAAGTCTATCTATTGCTGAAAACTGCATTAAATTCCGTTGAGTTGTTTAAAAGATCTAAGCGAACCGACAGCGGAAGCGACTTTATTTTATGTTATAATAAAGATTATGTTTATTCAATAAGGTTTCACGATACATATTTCAAAAGTACGGTTCTAAATAAAATTACTAACTTCTGAAGAGCAAACAAGATGCCCGCTGAATATTGTTGTTTGCATCAAAGTACATTTTCCCAATATTTGTTTTCCTCATAAATATTGAACTTTACAATGGTATGTTGACATTTTTTATTCCAAAAAGAAGACAACTCACCAAAGATTTACATATCGAAATCGTATTTTTTACCGACATATACCATTTATCATCAAAACAATGTGGAAACCCTGTCATCTGTGATAGAGAGTAAAATACGAGAAGGGTTGCCAACGAATCTCTTCCCATTTGAAAGGGCTAAGTAACCTAATTTAATGTAACAGTACCTATGTGTGTGAGTGAGAATAAGTTAATCCTTGTGTTCAAAATTTTGAAAACACCTAACTTGTTTACGAGTCCTGAACAAACACCCAAACACAGGATACGTAATTTAATTTAAATAATTCGTCACTGCCCCAAAGTGTACAAGGTACCACGAAACATGTGTACTAAGCAGCGATCACAAAAACTATCTATTCCGGGTCGGTGCAAAAAATCCGTCTCCGTAAATAAAGGCGCACTTGTAATTTTATTTTCAACGTAAACACGTGTCACAATGTCGCAACGTGTATTCAAAATATGCAAAAATAAAATATTATTTGTTAATTTAAAGCTAAAAATACAACTTATTACTACTTATGACATTTACATACCTCAAGTGCGCTCTTATTTACGGAGACGGTTTTTAGCTTGATCTAGATAGTATTTGTGATCGCAAGTACAAAGTAAACTGAAAAAAAAATCAGAATCAGGGGGTGATTCTGGACTCCCAATAAAATCATTTTTAAAATATTTCATAATATTAAAAAAAGCAAAAGTGCGTGTAAAAGATCACGACTAGGAAGAAAAAATTACATTTCTTTTTCAAAACATTCACATGTTGATCTCCTCGGGTCCAGAATCACCCCCTTTCAGCTTAGTACACATGTTACGTGGCACCCTGTATAATAGATATGAAAATCGACATAATAAAATTAACATTTCTGGGTTGTATTTATTAGACATTTTGTTTAGACTGGACTTCATCATGGTTATTTTAATTAATTCATCGTGGTTATTAAACAAATACGATTAGCAGACGCATGTGAAGAAATTATATGAAAAATCCTTAATTGCTCGGATATTTACTTAGGTAGGTATCAGATGTTTGTTTTATTATGTTATAATGACTGGGTCAGATACCCGCATCAACATGGAAAAACCAAATAAAACCTTGCTCAAATACGCCCGATTTTTCACCGGTTCCTCCTTTTTGAAGCTTTGTTTAGAGACTACACGAGTAAAATGGCACGAGACAAAGAACATTAATTAAGACAGATTTTTTTGGTGTACGGCTTGTTTGTGTATAATAATCTATGTATATAAAAAATTCGTGTTAGTTACACTATTTATAAATCAAGAACGGCTGAACCGATTTTGCTTAAAATTGGTGGGGAGATAGCTTAGAACCAGAAGACGGACATAGGACTTTTTATCATTTAAACCATTTGACACATAGATTTCCAACAACAAGTGCGACGCCGCAGGCGTATAGCTATAGCTAGTATAAAATATAAATGGAAAAAAAACAGTACGAAGAGTGAATTTTATTCTTCTTTTTATCGCTTCTACGGCTCACAAATAATTTGCGAATAATGTCAAAAGATACCTATATACCTTATACCTATATATAGATACGTAGGTATAAGGTATATATCTTTTGGCACTAATAACAAATTACTAACACTAAAACGTAGCCCCACTCAACTCACACTATGGTATACGCAACACTATGTATGTATTCAGCGAGATTCTCATTAAAACATCACGCCGAAATTATAGCACACTTCACTTCAAAATGCTTGGGACGTGACATTTTAGCTTAGACCGTACTAACGACAAGAATTCTCGCAACACTTTCAACTAAATAACAATAAAACGACTTAAAGGACCCTCGCAATGTAAATATTTTTAGATGTTTGAATTTCTGAAGTGGATGGAAATTGTTAGAGTTCAAGAATTAGGACGTTTTAATGATGTACTTATTGACGACAAGAATTAAAAAATAACACTCTGTTAATTCTTGGCTTGGATGAATTTTGATTATACCATTTCGAACTGAGACAAGTGCGATTGGAAATTACTTTGACAAGGTTCCACTAACATTCATTTTAATGGAATTGTATCGTAAAATATTAACTATTGAAGGCTTCGTCCCATTCTAATCGTGCGCAGTCTATAAGACATCCAGCTTTTCAAATCTGCAGTCTATACAGGGTGTAACAAAAAGTAAGAAGGTCTTTAACGAGTAGTGGTTTAAACTCGGTCATAGATCCAAAATAAAATATTTACCGAATTTTAAATGTTTTGGTTGCATATAATGACGAGTAAGACAAAAAAATTACCTACTTTATTTTTTTTGTCTTACTCGTCATCAGCTCACTTGTCCACGGCTAGACATAGACATCAAATAATGAGCGCGTATATATTATTATTTCACTGATATTTTTGAACTCTACTAATAAATGTTAGATAGATTTTTGTAAGAAATAACAAACATCTATCCATATTTTATTAGTAGCCAAAACTACTAAACGGATCGGGCAGAAATATGTATTTATAAATCTTTATTCAAACACATGCTACTTTTTTTTTATCCCATAAAACAGGTCCCAATGTGTAGAACTAAGTTTTAAACGTTTTCATAGAAACAACGCTTTGCGAAGCCATGGGCAGAAAATAGCGGAATAGGTAATATAATACACAAAGGATCCTAGAGTTCCACTATAATAATGATGGTGATGTTTAGTCTTAGGAGTCTTTAAGCATCAGAAACGCTGCATTAGAATTGACGACCGATGTGGGCGAAGGTCCGCCTGCGACGCAGGAGGTTGCGGGTTCGATTCACGCCTCGGAACAATTGTGTGTACGATCTGCAGATATTTTTTCCGGGTGTTCTGGTCGTTAGCTATGTATAATAAAATATATCTATCTATGTAATATATTGTATTATGTATATCAGTTATCTAGTACCCATAACACAAGCTGTGCTTACCATGGGGCTAGATAATGCTGTGTGAATTGTCCAGCATTATTTATTTATTTAGAACTATGTTTCACCTTAAAATAACAAACTCTTGTAAACCCTTTTTCTTGATATATAAAATGTTGACACTACCATCACTGTATATTTCGGAGACATCTATGTTTGTCAAGAATAATTCAGAGCTCTTTAGTAAACCTTCGAATTTCGTTATCCGCAACAGGCGTGACAACCATAAAGTCTGTTTACCTAATAGAAATACCAGGATGATGACCAATAGTATCTTTGGTATAGCCCCGTCTATATATAACAAACTACCAAAGCCTATTGCCGAATATATTATGAGGCTATTGCCGAAATCGGAGTTCCAAAGAAAACTTAAAACTATACCTTCTATAGCAAATGTTATTATACTATTATTGAATTTATTACTGTCAAAGATTTAACTACTCCATGACATTCGTTACATAAGTTATAGTTATAAGTTTTTTCCTTTATTATTATTTTATATTTGTTTAATCAATTTTCATCATCTATTTTACACATTTTTTAATTTTAATTACACTGCAATTTAATTTCATCACACACACATTTTAAATCCGACATTGCATACTTAACGGTAGAAATACATTGAATCACATTTACACTAAAACACATGTATTTCATACAATAAATATACTTTACTTACTTTACTAGTAAAAAATCTCTAATATCGCGACTACGTAAATCGAGCAGCCAGCTTTTCCGGTTCTCGGTACAACTTACACCACAAGTATGTTTGCATAAATACATCATGCTGAACTTGCGTAAACTGAGGTAAATTTTAATTATTACCAAAGCTCTGTAAGCTTTAGTTAAAATCGCGCTGCCTTTAAATTAATTAATTAGGCTGCTGACTGTACACGGTGGAACAATCATAAACTTTCGCAAATCACTTAATAAGGTGAAATTTTACGGTGCATGAAATTTGTAATTTGCGAAATATTTTTTAATAGTTAAAACCTGCAGGTTTTCTCACGTTGTGTCTGGTTACAACTAATTATAATTATAATATTGGTAATAATAATAATGCTGGACAATCCACGCGTCATTCAGCCCTAAGTTAAGCAGGACTGTGCTGTGGGTATTATATTACTGATATACTTAATAATACACTACATAGATATATTTAATTATAAATTAGAAAACAACCAGAACACCCGAAACAAATCTATGCAGATTGTACAAACATTTGTCCCGAGGCGGGAATGAAATCGCAACAAAAATTTGATCCCATGAAGTTATTATAAGTGTAAAGCATGTAAACTTTCAATTTTTTTCTAAACTAAAATAATATAAATTTTAGATTTAGGTACTCGAGCGCGTTAACATTACTTTTTGTCCAAACGGTCTAAATCTTAGGCGTAGACGAGGCGGAGACTAACCATTATACACCACATTTATCAAACATTCGCTAAATAATTGGAACCACTCACGATAATAACTTATACTCCGATATAGAGAGCCAAGATATTTTATGTCAACAAAGGCTGAATAAATGAAAATTTAACAAAAACTGATAAAAATAACAGAAAACAACATGGTATGTTATACCAGTAACCGTAACAGTATCATTGTATATACATACACATATATTATACTAATACACAACCTTCTAAAAAGCATAATTTTACATATGGAGCGAAAAATATTTATATTTAAATCGAAAACGAACGAGAAATCAACTAGATGATGAATGCATTCAAAATTAAAAATAGTTTCGAGCTTCTGTGCTTTGCTTCGATGATACCAATGTCGTTAAATATTTGCCATCGATCCTTAGGTTTTGTAACCCCTTTGTATACAAAAAATATCCAGCCTTTTGAATCGGAGTATAGAGGTTAAGATGATTAAGGTTCCCCTTGAAATTTCTTGAAAATGACGTTGAAATCCATATGTGAAGCTAAGCATTGACACTTCAGCTCGAAATATGCCACGAACATTCTAGAGAAGGGTGGCTCTTGACGTCACCTCCTCTATCTGCGGGAATTAAACCCGATTAGAGGAATCCGAAGCAAATATGTTGGGAATATTATGTTACTAAGTGCTGCCAGCAAATAGGTTTGGCACTTGTAACTAATCTGATTATAAGTTTATGACTTCAGTTGGCCTGTGCTATCACACTTATAAATGCGAAAGTTTAGATGTTTGGATGGAATGGATCGATCGATGTATGAAGTTTATAGTTTTATCGTGAAAAAGTAACAAGCATCTATATAGAATGACAGACAGCAGCGCGTTTTTACTCTATGTGTAACGCGCTGCTGTCTGTCATTCTATATAGATGCTTGTTACTTTTTCACGATAAAACTATACTGATTGGATCGGGCTGAAATTTAGCATAGATGTAGCCCTAAAACTGGAATCAAGCATTGGCTATAAATACAATAAAACAACGCGTGCGAAACCAGGGTCAGTTGTTGAATACGGATCTGTTAGGGCTCAGTGCCAAATCGGTAAAAATAAAGGTATGTGCTTTTTCTTCGTGTCTAACAGCCTCAATCGTAATCATGGCCGACTGATTTGGCAACTACTAAGTATCCTAAGTAGGCAGGTAGATATACATACAACAATACAACAATAGTTTTTTTGTATTATATTGTATTGTTAGTAGAGCTACTTTTGCTCCTGTTGGTAACTTATTGAATACTTATTAAAACTTGGGACTTAGTTACTCGTGCACTTTTTTCCAAATGTCCTAAATATAAGTGGAGCACGAATAGGTACTCTAACTTGGTATAAATCATAGAGCGCACGAGAGGATAAATATTAAAATTAGAAACAATTCATTTGCACATAATTATCCTAAAACTAAGCGGACCACTTGACCGTTGTCCGCGATATTTTATTTTAGTTTATACTAATTGGTAAAACATAGAGACCAGGATTGGATAAATCTTGTTCCATTTTAAAATTAGAAACAGAATTCAGTAGCAGTATATTTCAGTCCTGTACTGAAATAAACTGAGATTTATCGGCGAACTAGATCCACTCTCAACTCAAACCAATTGCAAATAGGCAGGCATCTAGTGTTGCCCGCATTAGCCGACCCGACACCGACACCCTAGTCTTTGCATTATTCTATTTCTGGCACAGGCATCAGTGGACACATAATTCTAAGCTACACGAAAACCAATCATAAAACAAAGCCAGGAACAGACTGGACCCACGTATGCAATCTATGTGGCGCATTATGGGATCTTGGCCCATTACAAAAAATTAATCGCTCCACCATAAATGGCATCGTCTCTGAATTACATATTTGAATTACATTTTATATGGCTTTGATGAAAGAAACCATTAAAATAATTTATTATCAATCTCTCTCACTATCTAGCTAGAGGTTATTTCATCTATAAACGATTCTGTGACGAAACCACTATCATAGTAAAGCCTTTGGTTAGCACAATTTGGTCCCTGTACGCTTGTTATTGACTTATTGTATGAAAACATATGGCCTAGGGCCATACGTACTTATGGTACAACACGACAACCGACATCACACACGCTACGTCCGACTTGTCGCGCCAAATTGGCGACGTGGGAAGTTGGAGGGGATGTCCGCGCGCTATCCCACGCATGCGAGTGTGTTTCTGGTTCAATCTTACGCTACGCGTCAATCACGATAGACCGTTGGGTGGGGCGGGACTATGCAATAAATTTGTGCATCTGATTTATTGCGTCAATTTGTATCGTACATGCCTTTTTGCTCTTCGTTTATTCATCTCATGAACGTATCAACTTATATGTCATTTTTACACGCGAGAATATTCATTTTAGACTAACCTAACCTAAACATTCTCAATTTAACTAAATTAAGTTTGATAAAGCTTTCATAATCGTCGTTAAACTTTATATCTGTATCATAAAGCAAGACGACGTTGTATGAACACTCGTGAAATCCCAAGAGCAATCGTCTCGCTACCTACCTACGTCGGGCAAGTGTGCCTACGCTCGCCCACGTTGCGTCGCGTCATGTACGTCGCATACGTCTGATCAGTCTGTTTCTGCCTTTATGCGTCCACTGGTTTCTGTGCCAGTGTCGGAGTCGGATCGGATACACTAACGAAGAATCTCATTAATGACCTAATTCTGCTGTTCATATTTACTGCAACGGTTGGGCTTGCATTACTTGAATTATCGATGATATAATGAGAGGCATTCTGACCCAGGCAAGCCTAACCTAGGCAGGTAGGCAGTCATAGTCGTATTTGTAATATTTGCTTTGCTTATTCATATTATAACTTTGTCAGACATGACACGTGAAATTTAATTTTAAGTTTAATATTTGTTTACATTGTTTGCTTTTTGGTTTAAATTGAAAACTGTATAAAGTATGAGTATAATTACTTATACTTTACACAGTTTTCAAATAGATAGATATTAGATATCATATTTGCTGTACCTAACTACGTACTAAATGTTGTAGAAGTCCTAATTGTTGTCTGTTCTGTTTTTTTTAACGTAATAGATAAAACTTTTATAAATGTCATGATTATTAACACATTTTTAACGGGATATTTTTTCAAAATTTCGGCACCGTTTCGTGTTCACGGAATAAATCAAAATTGAAATCATGGTAAATAACTCCGTTATATACACATTTTTTTTACGATTATTATTGAACGAAATGAACACCACTTCCGCTACTTTTAACACAGTAGTCATTCATATTGCCTCACCCCGATAGGAGCCTTTGCCCGCTCTCTAAGAGTATTCACAACCGGACAGCAAACCACAAGCCACGCACCACATCTCTCCGAAGCAGAACTTTCATTAGCATGGCGCGCAGTACCTATCTCATTCACGGAACGCTGTTTCCATTACGGATGATGTACCTCCCTGCTTTTGCAGATCCGTCGATCCTATATCCGCTAGATAGCAATTAGTACCGAATAGGGGATGTTTAGAGCGAGTACACATAAGGCGTTTTGAAGCGCACGTTTGCATAGCCCAAACTTTGTTGCTATTACACCACCGTTATCTATGAATAAGTCTACCTACCTCTTATATGTGTTTTATTTTTCACATTAAGTCATAAGGCTTAAGTACATGGGTACATTTTTTACCTATAGGTCCAATACATCCTTAATTCCTTACATATACAAACGCGCGTTTGAATACCTAGAAGCGTTTCGATATGTAACGAATGTTGTTATCGTGAATATCCTTTGTTCGACCACAGTCTCACGTGATGGTAGGGTGACGATGTATGTGGCGGACGATGGTTCACGAGGGCTAAGAAACCGTTTCATGTGTTATTAAAACACGCGTTACTTTGACATTTGAACGCTTCAAAACGCCTAATGCGTACTGGCTCTCTCGTAGTGGCTGGCATAAGTACGGATGTAATTTAGCTATCGGGAGATGACTTTGCGAATGAATGGAGATGGTTTTAAAGCCCGCTTCAGAACGCCTAATGTGTACTTGCTTACAATTGTGCTTACAATGCAAGTGATGTGAGGATAGCAAAATACCTTTCGACGTAGTAACTCAACTCAATCTAGCCACCGGAAATGAGATATTTCGAATGGGAATTCCATTTTCGAGCTCAATCATGTTGAGTTAGTATTTACTTATGATTTTAATCTAAAGGTAGGCATTTTGATGAATGTGATAACTATGTTTTATATTGTATGTATGTTTTATATGGTTATTAAAATTTTTGGCAGATCAAGGCCCTAATTCGACTAAATTGATTAATTTAGTCGAATTAGGGCTAAAGCTAAAGCTTTACCATAAAAATGGTTTCGTCTTTAGAATGACAGATTTTGGCATTTTACCTTCGATGATAAAACTTTAGGATGAAAGAACACGCGTGTCAAAAGTTTCACTTTTTAAAGCTGTTTTAGTTTGCAACCATTCAATCAATTTCTCCGTGCAAATAGCACCGCATGCACGATCTAGAGTTTCTAACATCTATGGACGATTCTGCGACGATACCACTGTCATAATAATGTGATCAGTTAGCAGAATTCGGCCCCAGGGGCGCACTGCTACCGCTCGGCTCAAAAATGTACATTCAAATACAGCATCAGATGACAGACAGCCCGCGGGCCACTCGTTTGAAGCTCGTCGGAAGCCATTGTATCACTGTAAATTGTATGTTCAACGAGTTTAAGCCCTATTTTAATCTACATTTTTGTGCTATGCGGTAACGGTATCAATTGGAAATACTTGTTCTATTTTGTTTGTATAATTTGATTGTCATTTACTGTTCACCACTCCCGCTCGAAAACGGTGACTTCGCTGCTCAAAATCGATTTTTGCTCACATGTGGAATAAAAGTTACTTACTATTCAACTTGATGAAAAAAGTTATTTGAATTCAGAATATTGTACTAAGATTATGTAATTAGTAGTAGAGACTCTATGGTTTGCGCCATCTCTAAATAATTTCCCAAACCACAGTGTTGTATTTTATATGAGAGTTGCACCTCTGCTCTGTGAGCTAGACTCGATTTAGCTTATCTATAGGGAAGGAGGTTAGACAGTGTTCAAGATTTATAAAAAGAGAGCGAGAAAATGGTTTTTGTTTCGTGCCTTCGCCAACCATTTTCCCTACTTGTTGAACAAATAACTAGTCTCTCTACTCTCTTGTCCAATTGGCGTTGACAAGACATTTAATCATTGCTACTGGTTCTATAGATAAGTTACAGATATACCTATACCTATTCGCTTTAAAGCACGAGTATAGATGAAAATCTTCTTTAATCTTTTTTTTTTTTAATTACTTCGACAGAACAGTAGCTTGCTACATCGTGGGCAGCTACGTCGTAGGCGGCTACGTCGTAGGCGACTACGTCGTAGGCGGCTACGTCGTAGGCACCTACGGTAGCTACGGCCGGAGGACGTCCTACACGTTTGTCAAGTCACAGTCTCCTCTCAAGATTATGTTTGTCGATGCTCTAGTGGTTGTCGGTTCTTCGTGAGATATGACCGACCGACATTAAATGTGGCAATGAAGAACCGACAACACAACGACAACATAAGCAAGCCCTGCCGTCTAGTATTCCTGTAATTGCATTAAAAAAAAGAAAAACCAAGTTATTAATTTACGAATGAACGGCGGCCTCGTCCGTGGGTGTGGACCGTGCTAACATCCAGTGATCTACGAATGGCGTTTCAGTTGTTATATAATGTCCTAGTTTTAGCCCGCAGCTCCGCTCGTAAGGTAATTATGCAGATTTAAGCTAAGAACTAGATGCGTACAAAATTTCAGCCTGATTCGTTCAATATATCTAGTTTCTGCTTCTACTTATGGCGGTCGCACTGTAAATCCATCTTACTTAGGCAGTTGTCTCACCGCCGCGCCGGCGAGAAAACGACTAACTATCGGCTATTTTCTCGCTCAAGAAACGTACAGTTAGATATACATTCCGTGTAAACAAAAGAGATACATATACAAATAGTTGATCGCTGACTGTTCACACTGCCGGTGAGGACTTGCTTCGTCGCAGATCAGATACGCACAGCACAAAAATGTTTGCCCAAGACTTTATGGGGGGGTCATGCTTAATCATTACCGTAACCAAACATGCATTTTGGGGGAAGGGGGTGAAGACACCACCGGAAACCTCTGAACGTTACAATCTCAATCATGTATTCACAACAGTAAGTATAGTCAGTGGCGAGCAGAGCGAGCCGCGGTAATTTTAGAGTTTGGTAAGGTCTGGTTAGCAAGAAAGACAAGGAAGCTAAACGGAAGGAAGGAAGAGCGACGACGACAAGTAGAGATAATCGCAGCATTTTTGAGATTATAACGGCAATTATCATAAAAGCTAAGGAATATAAAAAAAAGAAACCGTTTTTTTTTCTCGCAGTGGTAACCATAGTAACCATTTTGTGTAGTTAGATGTAAGGTAGGAAGGTGTAAGTAAATAAAATTCATATAGCTCTTTGAGGTAGGAAAGTCCTGTGCAATTTGACCACATCCATTATATTCGCAGGAGCTGGTTAGGCACCAGTTAAATCGTGTTTGCGAACCTTTGAAAGAGCTCTTTGTTACCAATGTACATTAGCAAATAGCGATGGAACAGAACAAAACAATTTTTAATCAAGTAGCATCGAAGCTGGAAAACATTGTATTACTGCAATTGAAATGCATTTAGATTAAAATACCGAACGTTTAGTACTGAGGGCAGAAGATTCAAGTTGAAGTTGAGATCAAGTTTGCCTATACGTCCATATTTACGAGTATATTAGTTAAGTTAAACTGGTCCGCCTGCGACGCTATGTTTGCAGGTTCGATTCCCGCCTCGGGACAAATAGTTGTACGATCCGCAGATATTTGTTCAGGCTTTTCTGGTCATTTTCTTTGTATAATAAAAAGATCTATGTATGTAGTGTATTGTGTTTATATATATAATATTATGTAGGTTTATCAGTTTACTAGTACCCAATAACACAAGCTCTGCTTATCTTGGGGCTAGATGCTGTGTGAATTGTTCAGCATTATTTATTTATATATTTATTTAGTTCAACTAGTTGGTAAAATAAAATAAATATGGACATATAATATACCTATCTAACATAACAAATAAATTCCATCATGTTTCTCCTCTGATGAGTTACCACAAAATGCATGCCCATGGGTTTCGTTGATAATTTTCTCCCAGCTTACCTACTGACCCATAACCCAAATATTTTGAAGAAACTAGAATGTTCTCACAACAACTTCCAGTAAATAATAGTTACCAGTGGAGACCAGCGCATCGTATCGTACCTACCTAATCGAAACGGGGCACAAACTGCCGCCATGGGACCAAAACAGAGATGAAAAGACCGTCCCTTTCCACGCCAACAGTGAGAGTAAAGATGAAAAAGTAGGATGGTCTATTTTTCAATTTCTATCACTTCTTTGAATCGGTAGACGCATAATATTTATTTATTTATAACTAGCTGCGCCCCGCGGCCTTAAGTCATTCTACAGGGTGTCCGCCGGCAGATTTTATACTTCAAAAAAAAAAATATATATATGAATACAATTAAAGTTGTTTATTTATTATCTTACAGAACAATAATGCGGATTTCAGTTTTTAAAAATTACTCTACCCAAATGGCGTCTTTCTAGCCGCAAACATTCTTGCAATCTTGCTTTCATGTTGGCGAAAACTCGCTTGCAAAGTTCTGGACTGATAGCTGCAATCTCTCTATCTATCTGTATCTATTAAAAAAACCGCATCAAAATCCGTTTCGAGGTAGATAAAGATGTAAAGCATACATAGCGACAGACAGACAGCGGGAAGACTTTGTTTTATACTATGTAGTGAAGAAGATAGAAGTTTATAGTACAACCAAAGCACTCACCATCGTATGCTATTAACTATAAAACTACTTTAAGATTAGAGTCATAGAATCTGTCGATATGCTTGAATATAGCTAAACTACGTTAAGATTAGAGTCATAGAATCTGTCGATATGCTTGAATATAGCTAAACTACGTTAAGACTAAAGTCATAGAATCTGTCGATATGCTTGAATATAGCTTAACTACGTTAAGATTAGAGTCATAGAATCTGTCGATATGCTTGAATATAGCTAAACTACGTTAAGACTAAAGTCATAGAATCTGTCGATATGCTTGAATATAGCTAAACTACGTTAAGACTAAAGTCATAGAATCTGTCGATATGCTTGAATATAGCTAAACTACGTTAAGATTAGAGTCATAGAATCTGTCGATATGCTTGAATATAGCTAAACTACGTTAAGACTAAAGTCATAGAATCTGTCGATATGCTTGAATATAGCTAATCTACGTTAAGATTAGAGTCATAGAATCTGTCGATATGCTTGAATATAGCTAAACTACGTTAAGACTAAAGTCATAGAATCTGTCGATATGCTTGAATATAGCTAAACTACGTTAAGATTAGAGTCATAGAATCTATCGATATGCTTGAATATAGCTAAACTACGGTTAGACTAAAGTCATAGAATCTGTCGATATGCTTGAATATAGCTAAACTACGTTAAGACTAAAGTCATAGAATCTGTCGATATGCTTGAATATAGCTAAACTACGTTAAGATTAGAGTCATAGAATCTGTCGATATGCTTGAATATAGCTAAACTACGTTAAGATTAGAGTCATAGAATCTGTCGATATGCTTGAATATAGCTACTGTAATTATCTAACCCGGCGTCTATAACAGGTCACTCGTACTCGATGGTAATCTTATGCTCAGCGATAAGACCGCCTTTTGTTCTACTTTAATATTACTACTTTTTCATAAATAGCATATAAGATTTTTATTTATGTTAATTTTAAGTAGGTACAATAAAATGTTCATTGATTCATTCTTGTGAGTAGAACATTTTATATCCGTATGGATATTAAATGCAACCACTTACTATCATACAATATAACTTTAATTAATTTATTGTAGATACCTGATTACCCCAGACTTAGAGAGAGAGGCTTACTTAGAGAGGCATGTCCACTTGTCCAGCACTGGACATGCGTGTGAGCTGTTACGGAAGGTACCTGAGTCAAGCAAAGTGAAAAAATCACTCATATTAAGCTAACAAATGATACGCTCAGCCTCAAAACCTGAACGACCTTCGCGCCAAAGGGGAGCAGCGGCATGATAAGTCCGTAAATAAATTTTGCCACTTAATCCCGATTACGAGCGTGCGGATCCACCGTTGGCCATTCCGGTCCCAACTGCAGCAATGTGTCGGGCGATTTACAGGCATGTTTTACACGACTTGTGTTATAAGGTATTGTTTACGGTAAATATACCTACCTACGAACATAGAGTAACAACTCGCTGCCATCTCAGTCTACGAATATGAAGAAGGAAATATTTATTACTAGTTTCTACCCGCTTCTATGGAAACGTCTTAATGTTTGTTATTTCTATCCCATGGGATAAATCAGTTATTTATGTGATAAAAAGTATACCTATGTTTTATTCCAACCAAAGCACTATACAAAATTTCAGCACGATATATCCATCAATTATTTTATAATACTAAACAATACAAAAGGCGGCCTTTTCGCTATTTCTCCCAGGCAACCTTGTCAGTTTCGGAAATTTAAATGTATACGTTTATAGGTATAAAAATTATCAATTTCTAACATCCAAAAGCAGTAATGTCTAGTTACCAAAAGAATCTTCCATCAATAAAGAGATAAATTCTTAGTTCTAGGTTCTAGGTACCTAAGAAAGCAATTATAATGAAAATGTTTCACAATTCCAATTCAGTCCAAACGCTAAGGTACATACGGTTCTAAAGGTAGGTATTTGCGAAGAATATTTCAAAGCGAGACACAAATTTCGTCGTCTCATTATAACGAAACATCAGGGAGTGCTTAGATATTATATTATTAAAGAATGCTTTGACTTCAGAAACATTGTCGCTTTTTCTCTAATTTTATTTTTTGATCCTTCGTCCCCATTTCCCTTATAAAAAAATAAACAACCCATGTTTTCATTAAAAGCTTATTCTCCGTCTCAAACAAAGGAAATGCGAATAGGTACATTATTTACTCAAGTTAACACGTGTGGGAACTTCTAGTCTTTTCAAGCTTAGCAGAGCTTGTGTTTTGGGTACTAGATAAGTACCTACTTGTTTATTGAAATAATCATACATGTACTATTTAGGCAATTTACAGCTTAGTCGTTACATTAGGCACATAATCAATAATCACAACAACAACAAAAAAAAACAGGAAAAGAAAATACTTATTATACCTATTTGGGCCAAAATCATCAATCGGTAAAAGGAGATATCTTGTATGGTAAGCATATGTACAAGATATCTACTTTACAAAAAGAGGTGACCTTGGGAATTTAGAAAAGTGCATGTGCCTATTAAGACCTTACTTAGCCATAACCATGTTAGGTACCATAAATAATATGATAAGAAAGTATAGGTCATAATGATGTCCGCTCCGCCTAGATAGAGGACCATCATGTCTAGGTGCATGTGCGTCCGCGTCGTGGCCTAAGAAAGTGATAAGCTCACTAACCGCTATGTTAGTTAATAGCTATTTTAATAATCTATTCTACTTTTTCTTATAGCATTGCTCGTGTATCAGGTACCTAAGCGGTATTATAAATGCTAGTTAAGCTGTAAGCCTGACCATGGCAGACTACATATACCGACTACAGATTGACTTAACACCAATGTTTGGAACCAACAATGAACCTAAAATTTATTGATAAATAAATAATTAATGTCAAGAGAGTAAGAGTCTCTACACTACTCAGTACTCTACTTTTGTTAAAATTTATAGTTTTTATTTTCTTACCAAATTCTTAGGTCTAATGTCTTTTCTCCCCGCGTTCGTCAATAAGCCTAAAGGCTTTTCATTCCTTCGAGTCGATTGCTGCCATGTTGCTCAGCAAAGTGTCAGTTTCACCTTGCTGAGCAACATGGCAGCAATACTCCATACCAGAACGAACTTGAACTTGACAAACGGAAAGTTGCTGTCCCGGTGTGAAATATAGCCTGATATCGTATATTATGAGACAATTAGCTTCGTGGCCATGTTTTCAGCTTTAAAACGGATTTAGGCAAGTACCAAAGTGCAGAGTTGGTGTATGAGTGACACCGATGAGCTGCAGTTGGTTTTCGAGGCATCTAATTTGACCTGAATTCGTTCGCCTTACAGTTCAAACACAGACTGCCATCAGAGTCAAGTACAAGTTCATGCCTGTATCTCATTCTGACCGGTTTTGGCTTCTGGATCTAAACACGATGACCTCTCCTGCGTCGGTTTCATAAAATAAAAATACCGGGTACCAGCATCTGGTTGAAAAAAATGCATCGTTATAAACGTATCGTTGTGACCCCACCCACGAAACAGGGGACAGGCGGAGGCTTAGTAACAGTCTCATTAAAAAGTATTAAAACATTTTTTTTGTATATAAAAAACTTATTGAACAATAATTTTGGGTGTTTGTGTGTGGTGGGATGGTAAAAAATTAATTATAACGTTTATACATATCATGATTATAACTGAAAAGCGCCAAGTTTCAAAGCAGTTCTTAATCTTAATTGATTACGTTTTTTCATTAGGTATAATTATTATGATTTGTATCTTGGCAAATCCAACATTTAAAGAGTAGGTATGGTGCTATATTTCACATTTATGTTTTAGATTACATAAGTCCGTCTAAAAACCTTCTCACATGATAATTAAAAATAAATAAATATAATAATAAAAAAGGGAAATAATAGGCAAACGAGACTCTCACTCACCCTATTTTGAATACGATCATTAGAACTTTATGAGCGTTTCAATTTAATAATTTGCTACTCTATGTACGAGTACGTCGTCGTCGTCCTCGCAGCTTAATTAAGTCGGTGAGGATTCTATCACGTATTTAATAACTGTTAATTGGTATGATAGCCTATGAAAAGGGGTAATGAATGAAAATGTAGTCTCATAGGTTAGTTAGATGCAAGACCCGTAAAATTAAAAACCTATTCAGGCTATTCAACTAGACTGTAACCACAACCACACTGTGTTCACAAGCGCTTACAATGAATTAATTGTATATTATTCCTCTTAATAATTTAATTGTTAAGAAAAACTTACTTCAAAATTCCTTAGTATTTATTTACACAGATTTTTTAGTTTTTCGTTAGAAATACTAATCCCTCGAGGAACATTTTTTTTTCTGGGATCATTCTCCATTATCGAAAGAATTTACAAAATCGGTCCATTTGGCGGAAAAATCGACGAACATACAAAAATACAATACAGTCGAATTTACTTTCATCTTAGAAGACGAACATAAAACCGATTTTACCACAATCCTACTACTATTTGTATGTACGGATGGATGTTTGTTACTCTTTCACGCAAAAGCTACTGAAAGGATCGAGCTGAAATTTTGCATAGGTACAGGTATTTCTGGGCCCAGAATAAAACATATGCTCCTTATTATCCCTTAAATCAGTTCCCATAGCATAGAAATAATCTTAAACGGTTCCATAGAAACAACGCGTGCGAAGCCGCGGGCAGAAACTAGTGTGATAATAAATTTGCTAGCCGTGCGAAGACTGGACGTGTTGCTTGATATTAGGTAACCTACCTTAAGTAGATAATTAGGTATCCCTACCTAACCTCATTATGCCTCCCTACCCTACCAAATTATAAAGAAATTTGAAATAATCAATTATTAGGTAGGTTCGACTAGGTAACAAACCAATGTACCTAATGATTGATTATTTCAAAATGGTTTCTATCTGTGTAAGGCTAGTTGACAAAATTTGGAAATTAGTTTAAAACTATAGCTTAGCATCTATTTCACCCCAAAAATATATTATTTTAAGAAAAATAGGTCTTTTACATTAGTATTTTGAGTTTTTAGAAATTAACTTGAAATTGACCGCGAAAAAAGCCAAGATTGTCATGGCGTCTTGAATGACGTCACACCTCGTGAAAAAACCTGCCGGCCAACTCTTGAGACTCGATTCCAATCGTAATTTGAAATTGTGATCGAAATCATGCCATTTGGTACTCTTGACCGCGCAACTAGCGCACGATTGGAATTGGTGGAATTTTATGGAACTAAATGAAATCGACTCTTCTCGAAACTATCAACTTTTTGGTACTCTTGACGCGATTTTGACGTTTCGTATTGAGAACGGAATCGAGTTTGCGATAGAAATTTCACAGTTGCCAAAAGTTAACTTTTTAGCGATTGTGCGAGGATATTAGTGATTTACAGAGTGATATTAAACGAGAAAATGGCACATTTGGCTCTTATAAGTGATATTTTAACCAATGCTCATCGAGAAGACATAAGGCAAAGGCGAAATACAAGAAGAATAGCCCGGTATTCAGAAAATGCTTTTGCCATGACCGACGATGAATTCAAAAAGTGCTACAAGGTCAGCAAAAGTCTTTTTAACGTTATAAGTACCGATTTATTGCCTTTGATGCCTAAGCCTTTACTTGGATTCTCGTACAATAAAAAAGAGTAATCTTTTTTATTGATATACTTGATAATTTATGCTTACCTTGATAATTGATAAAAAATTGAATGTATTAAATTACTTTCAACTTTGCTGCACTCTTCAAGTCTTGGAGCAAACTAGTTGAAGATTAATTAGGCTGAAAAGCTTGTGTTAACATCGAGAAGCACTTAAAAAAGTGGGACACTTGTTTTTAATTCCCCGCAGTTTTTTTTTTCTAAGCCTGTACGCATCGTGATATTTCATTCTACCACTGTTATTTACAATGTGGAGTCGATCTTATACTCGATTCTAATTTCAATCTCGATTTTGTTCCAGAGTGCCAATTTTACGTTTGGTGAGATTGGAACTGATTCGGATTAGAATTGGATTGAGATTGGGATTGGATTCAAGGGTAAGCCTGCAGTTCACTTTATACAAAAATGACAACTACACCAAGGCGTTTCGCGAGGTGTGACGTCACGCTACCATGCGCTTCTCTGATGTTGTTTAATGTCACGTTGATTAAACGCCTCATTTTGTCGATTTTATTTTCCAATTATATTATTTATCTTTTAATAAAAAGTTTTTTTTTTGTTTACTGATTATCATGGTTAATCATTAGAAGCTCTAAGCCATCCGATTTATTATTAGTGGAAACAAGCCTAGTGGACCGGCCATATCTCGCGAAGAACCAACGGCCGCTGGGGCAAACGTGTTCTTGAGTGGAGACCACGATTCGGTAAACGTAGTGTAGGACACCCTCCGACAAGGTGGGATAACGACCTGCGAAGGACTGCAAGTGGATGTTGGATGCGGCAAGCTGAGGACAGGGCGCTGCTGTGGCGCTCATTGGGGGAGGCCTATGTCTAGCAGTGGACTGCTATAGGCTGATGATGATGTTTTCTATCAAATTGAAAACAGTTAGGTACCTACCTACTTCTATCACAAGATCACTCATAGTTCACAAGGTCTTGACGTTAGTTTTACAATAATTCGTATTTTTCTTACCATCTTCCATCTATACTATACTAATATTATAAAGAGGAAAGATTTTGATTTTTTGTTTGTTTGTATTGAATAGGCTCCTAAACTAATGGACCGATTTGAAAAATTATTTTGCCGTTAGTACACTATCTCCGGTGAACATAGGCTATACAATATTTTTTTTTAAATTAGGGATCCTTATTAAAACTCCAATAATGTAACCCAAGGTGTAAAAAAATTTCCTTAAAAATTATTTACATCGCGTGCGCTGCGAAAACTATTGATTATAAAACGAAGTAATGTACTACAACTTTGCAGAACACATCATTGTCTACAAAAAATGACGCGACAGCATAGTACATCTAACTATAATAGTGAGATGTACTATGTTTTAGTTACGTCACAATAAGTGTTTTTTATTTTAAAAACTTAATTAAAATGCCTCCGCTATTGGTATTAATCCTTATCAAAATAAATTACTTCATTTTCAAGACTGCTTCAATACCTTAATATAACTTTTTGAATTATTTAATTCGGACATTCCATTCGAAAGAGACGAGTTCAAAAATGTAAGTATTAGAAAAAATTCGCGTGGTTCGCACTCGGCTAACTATAACTAGGTATGCGTTAGAGGCGTCCTTGGGGTACGGGTACGGGAAGTCAATGTTAAGAAATAAACGGCCGCAAATAAATTATTAATAATAAATACCCGTGCGAAGCCAGGACGGTCCGCTAGTTAGAGATAATCTTGAAAGTCCTTCGAAAATGGAAATGGGAATGGATTCCTGCTACTTTCATGTATTGAAAAAATATTATAGATAAAATATCGAAGGGTGCACGAGAATCCGGTTTTTGAAGAGACTCGATATTTTATGGAATTTTATTTATTAAAGGTACACCAACTGTAAACAATATTGTGCTTACAACTTGTCTCATGTTAACGTTTAATATAATATTAAACGTTAACATGAGACAAGTTGTAATAATATAGGTACCTAATTTTAAAACGTGGACACAACATTCAATAAACTATTACCTACCTACATTTAAGTACCTATTTATTCGTACGTTAACAGAACGCGTGAGAAAATACCTATGCCTACAGCATTCAATTTTGGAGTAAGGGGAGATAATTTAACCAATGTAGCAGAAAAAATAATCATGGGAAACTATCGTTCACTGATTTATTCAAAAGACATTTAAATACTAATACACTCTAATACATAAAAAAATTACGTAAAAACTATTTTTGATATGACTTGATCTCCCGATCAAAAACTTGTGGCGGCGGACCCTTTTAGCTTGTAGTAGGTACTAAAAAAGAAGGTCACGAGTGATTTTATTTCTTTCTAGATTTGAATAGGTACTATACTATTCCGTGGTCATTCTTATGACTCGTATTATTTTATGTTGGCAGCACATCGTGACATGGAATTTGACGTTTTCGCTTCGGTACGGGTAGCTTGTTTACACTTGTATTGCGATTCTAACTTTCTGGCCCTGGAAATAATATAGAGTCTGTGCAAAAAGAGAACCGTCGCGTCGTCGTCGTGGCGTTACGGTGAATTAACATACAATATTTTTTTATACTTAATGTAATAACTTATTTATACAATGACCAAAGTTAGCAATGCTAAATAAGGTACCCTCTAATGTTACCTTTGTAGCAAAGAATTAGGTAGCATAAGGCTAACAACAAGGATTATGTTAATAATAGTAATTTCCGCTAAATTTACCATTTTACATGAACCATTGGAACCATTTGATGAAGGCAACCCTAGAATGCTTTGGTTTCTGCGAGTTAAGCGATAGAAAGACATGCAAATAGTTTTATAGTGCAAGCTGAAATGAACTTGATTACTTTATTTTTAGAATCGAATAAATGTTTATTTGCTCGAATTAGAGTGTCAAACAAGCTACGGTCGAGCAAATTGAATAAGCGCCTGTGGGGCTACCACGCTATTTAACACATAACGTAACGCGCGTTATCGCTACGCTAATTTTAACGCGAATATCTCGTGAAAAGCCCCACTGTTCGCGATTCTTTCTAACAGCGTTTACACGACGCTAACTGGCAACTGCCAAAATGACAGTTAGAGCGCTAACGCGCTTGTATTGACTTGTAGTGTAATTGCCCCTTGCATATGGTGCTTACGATTGTTTGGTTGTAGGCAGACAAGCAAAGCGATGAAAGGAATGTACTCCTCCGTACTAAAATGGCGGATGTCTCAAATAATGAACGCAAAGTGAAACTCAATAAAAATGGAAAAGTTGTTAAAAGGCGGACACGAAATCCAGAAGGTAATTTTTGTAATTCTACTGTTCTAGCAATCAATGAAATCACGAATCCTTATAAACTAGTTGTGGTAACTTGTAAATAAAGATGCGCCACCGGAGCTTTTCCTTGAGTTGCCTCTTACTACCTTTTGCCTTATTTCTGTCAAGATTTCGAATCTCTTGTTTATTTACCTAAGCAAATTAAATTAACTACCTACTTTTTAGTGGAAGGCTACGCAAGCGTGTAAGGTAGCTATCAAATATTTAAGGTACATTACCTACTTATATGTAAAATACTACATTCCTTTTATCCATTATTTCAGAATGGCACAAACAGAAACAAAAGCGACTACGAATTGCGGGGCTAGAATACATAAATGCAAATGGAAAACTGGTGCCACCCAAGCAGCCTGGCCCAGATTGTAACTGCCGACGCGGATGCTTCCAGAAGGTGCCAGAAGAAGTTAGACTGAAAACCTTTCAGGGCTTCTACTCAATGAAAACGCATGATGAACAAAATGCGTACCTATTTGGCCTTATGAGACAAGTAGATGTAAAACGAAAGCGAGTTAAATCAAGTAGCAGAAGAACATGTACATTTGAGTACTTCATTCGAGTAAAGGGAAGAGAGACCCAAGTATGCCAAACAGCTTTCAAAAACATTCACGCCATTACAGAGAGAAAGGTCAGGGTACTTTGCAAGAAAATGGATGATGGCATAATGTTTCCCAGTGACAACCGTGGCAAAAATAGCCACCGAAGATCAGGCGAGGTGCGCCTGCCTGCAGGAATTGTGGAGCAAATAAAAAATCATATATATTCTATTGTGCATACACACCGCCTCAAAGACTTCATCAGGCTGGATAAAATAGCAGGCTTAGAAATAAATATCTCAAAAATGTGGAAAGATTACATTCGTACTTATGATCCTGATAATATATCTGCAACAATGCCCAAATCTAAAAGAGCCTCTGATGTTGTACAGCAGAGTGAATCGGAAACAATTCAAATTGAAGTGCCTCCTCCCCAAGAAACATTTGCTCCTGTCAGCTATCCAGGCAATGGTCAACTGGTTAACATTGCTGAAAATTATTTTCAAAATCAATATCAAACAACTCTGCCTGCAGGTACTACAAATTTTTATCAAACTCCAAATGGTGGTCAAAGCATGGGTATTCTACTCCAAACTGCAACACGGCCAGCTCAACCTAACACTGCCTACATTGTGTTGCAAGCGAAGCCAGAACCTCAAAACACAATGATAGCTATTGACAACACCAGGTATAACACAGAATTGATTGAAGTAGATACTGAAAAGATTGATGGGAAACTTAAGAAGGAACGCAAAAGAGGACCCACAGTAAAGCAGTGGCGTTATACAAATATTTTTCATGATGAAATTAATGGTGCTGCTCTTGCAGCTATAAAGACGAGGCTCGGTATGTACTATGCTGAGAGTGATGCAGCTCGGAAGAAGGCCAAGCAGACCCGACCTTCGGACTCAGTCCAGACACAAACACAGCAGGAACCCTTTCCAGATATTAGGCCTGCACATGTCACCATATATGCTTCTGGGC
The DNA here is from genome assembly GCA_943735965.1 of Eupithecia abbreviata. Classification (NCBI taxonomy): domain Eukaryota; kingdom Metazoa; phylum Arthropoda; class Insecta; order Lepidoptera; family Geometridae; genus Eupithecia; species Eupithecia abbreviata. The sequence goes on along the minus strand of OX030977.1, from coordinate 5,624,846 downwards.
GTGATTAAATCGCCAGCTTCCTCATAGATTTCATAAATAAGATTAATAAAAATACTAAATTATGAAATGTTGATCAAAAATAGGTATCAGTATTTTTTTTCTATAATTTTACTTTATTCTTTTGATCTCTTGAATAATTTGAATAAATGATGTAATGCATTCAAATCATGATAAAATTATATTTAAGGACATTTTAAGGATTGTAATTTTTATGACTACTTATTTACCTATGTAGCCAGGATAATCAATTTATAAGTATTTTTATTGAGTACACATACATTAGCTAAGTAAGTTACAAGTACCTATGTATATTAAAATATACCTTGGATATTGTTGTCTGATTCAGAAATAGACATCCTGATATTATTTCCATAAATTTTACCCCTTAGCTTCCTAAGACTTATAAATTGGTGTGTTTTTGACAATATTCAGCATCTGGCTGCAGTCTTTCGCATATCGTCATCCCACTTGGCCGGATCATCATCATCAGCCGGTATGTGTCCACTGCAAGAGCGCCGTCTTCGGCAAACGTAGCGTAGGACGCCCACGCTACGTTTGCCGAGTCGCTGTCTCCACTCAACACGTTTACCCCTGCAGGTAGGTAGGTGCTGGACGCGGCATGCCGGAAGACAAGATGGAAGGAAGACCGACACAAGGGGAGGCCTATATCTAGCCGTGGACGGACACTGATATCCGCTGATGATGATGATTATGACAGTGTTGTGGCATAAATCGTCCCATGGATCAAAGGTCTGGTAAAATTAGAAACACCCATAGAAATAAATAAGTGCATTTTGCATCCCACCTGGCCAGAGGGTGTCCTACGTTTGCCGTCGCGGTCTTTGATAAGTTCTAGCTAAACAGATCGCGTTATAGATCCAAACCGATTTATTTTAACCCTTTATAAGGCAGAAGAGTCCAGAGAAATAAAATAAATTAAGTGAATTGTTAAAAAATAGGTACTTGCAGGGTATTTTTATCATAGGTAAATGGGGAACATCTGTAGATTGTACTGTCCTAAGGTGGGAATCAATCATTCCATTCGCCTGCTGTGCCACAGATGTCAAAGCCTAGCTAGCTATCAAAATATTAGCGCTGCATGCACTATCTGGAATTTCATCATGGATTCTATAAATTAATCAGAATTGAGCACCCAGTCAGAGGCTGCACAAGTAGATAACCCAAAAATTCAAATTTTTGCAAGTTGGGTAATGAAGGTAAGTAAAATCAAAATAATGGAATGATTTTTAAGTTTTTATTTTACTCTTAAATTACGCAGACAAAACGCACACACCTCCCGCAGCCTTGATCTTCTCTTCAGCTGTTTTTGAGAAGAATTTAGCTTTCACAATCACAGGTTGCTTGGGTAGTTTGCCTTTGCCTAATAATTTGTAGTAACCCTGAAAAGAATACAAACTCTATAGTATTTATAATGAACCCAATCTACAATAAACTTATGTATAGATTTAACATTATATAATATGACATAAAGCTAAAGAAGGGTGATAATCCCTGCAATAGACTCAAAAACAGTGAGTATACAGCCATATTTCAGTAATACTTACAGCCTTTACAATGTTGATGACTGGTACTTTGCCATCAGTAGCGTTGGCATACTTGAGCCTGGCCTGCTCGGACACCAGGGTCCACAGCTTGTCCAAATTCAAGACAGGGCAGAACTCCTTGTTTTTCCTCTGGTGGTAGTTCCTCATACCAAGCTGAAAAAAAAAAAATTAAAACTCTGTGCCAAATTCAGTGATGGTTTTGATCACTTTGAAATAAGAGATATAATTTACAGTGAAAAGAATTTGAAAATGTCTGTCTTTACTGTGTACATTTTAGTATGGTTTAAGTTAAAAGATGCATAAAAAAGCAGTTAGATGGTTAAATTGAGTGTTGATTTGGATCCTGATTAGTTACCTTGCCGAAGTATCCAGGATGGTACTTGTCCATGTTGATTCTGTGGTGGTGCTCACCACCAGCATTACCGCGACCTCCAGGATGCTTGCGGTGCTTACCTGGAAACCAAGAGTACACCTATTATTTATCATAATATATAAAGTCTTAAGTTATAAATCTTGCGAGTGTAGAGTAGTGGCTATAAAATTAGCCCGAAAAATTAAGACTTTTTCGTGCATACATTTCCTCTACGTTAATCGCAAAATGTTTATGAAACATATGTCCACTCGGGCGAAGCCGGGACGGGCCGCCAGTATATTATTTAGAGGATACAAAATTATCCCCCTATATATTAGACCACGTCTGGCTCTTCTCGTCTATGAAAGATTATATCAACACTCTGCCCAAGTAGGTATGGCTACTATAGATTGGAATAAAGTAGCTCCTGGGAGTCCTGGGTAACACCAGTTAGTAAATACTAACAGGCCAGGCCTTTGAGGTTATGTTGTTTTGTCATGAATGAAACATTCGTAGAAAGATAATTTTAAAAATTACATACCAATACGACCATGTCCATGGCTCACGTGTCCTCTCAACTTCCTGGTCTTCTTCTTGGATGTGGCCTGCCGGGAAACAACATCATAAATAAGGAGAGTATGGAATCCGGAGGAGTTTCCAAAAATAAAATACACAAACACTTGATCGTCACTTTAAATGCATAGAACTTATTTATTTTGGCACATTATTGGATCGATTGTATGGATATTTTCAGATAAATTTTGAGAAAAATATCACAAACCATTTTTGTCCTTCGTCAGGTTTACTGAAAGGAACTAAAAAGAAAGACCTGTCGGTCGGCAAAATGTCAGTGTCTGTTAACGTCAATGTCAATTTGATAGGCCCACCAATAGAATGTGTCCATTCATTGTCTATGATACTTCGCACTATGGTAACGTAGTGTAGTGTAACTAAACTACACTAAAAGGAATTTGTGAGACTTCACACCAATTTCTTTTCAATTCTACTTCTCGATCTATCTTTACCAATTAGAGATTGTAAATATATGTCTGTCTATTTGGGTTGGGGCGGCGCCGCCGCCGCCGCCGGCGCTATGCACGCCCATCATCCCGCTAGCCTCAGTCATGTACTTTTGACTTCTGGGCAATAACGGTCAAGTCAGTCAGCGCCAGGGTTGCCAGACGTACGAGAAATCATGTACAAGATTTACAGTCCCTGTACGAGAAACGAGAGAAATAAAAATCTCGTACACTTTTGTACGAGATTTTGACAATGTTGACTGCCTGTGCCATTTTCCCAACTAAAAATATTATAAAAAGGATAATAAGGTCCACGCCGCCATAGAACAATCGACTAGGCACATCACTAGATTCATTACCTCATCACTAGTTGTCACTAAATGTCTTAGACCGGGAATTCCCGCTAAATGTATTTGTTTGTTGTTGTCCTTTTTGCACTCATGCAACCATCGCATTCTAACATAAAATATGTTAGAAAAACTGAACGTGGAGGGGAATGTTTTGTCATTACTCTCATTAGTTGAAGTTTGTCAAGTTCCCGTGCATTTCGATATTTCATCCTAATTAATAGAAAGTAAATTTTGAATAATGAGTAGTGACAGTGAGGATTCATCCACGCCGCCGCCTAGGAAAATAACTAAAAAGGGAGGATGGACTGAAAAAAAAGCAGGTTACACGGTTTTTGAACATCGTACGCATAATATGGACTCGTTTCATTTGATAATCTCAACCTCAAGAAATGAATAAACCGAATCCAAACCAGAGATACTCGTAACATTGTTTAGAACACAGATTTAAAGAGATTTTTAAACTTTAAATTTGTGCGAGATTATGTTCTAAAAGTACTAGATTTTTGGCATCCGCGGTACGAGAAAAAAGTTTAGACATCTGGCAAGTGGCAACCCTGGTCAGCGCTAAAGTTTCGTGCCGCAGCGCTACATAGTAGTGTCCAAGAAAATTAAAACGTGATTCTCTTTTCATTATTTTATTAGGTATAGGTTTGTAATGTACCCCACTAACTTTTTTTAGTTTAAATGGTCTGTCTTGTAGAGCTCGCTTTATCGCTAAATTAATGATTCCCTTGATTTTCATTGGCTTGCTATGTCGAACTTCGTGCTTCGCAATCGATCGAATACTTATCGTACAACGTATCGTATCGATTTTTATGTTTATTTCATACCTATGGATATTGGCACATCACTAAATCTTAGTACGTTTCCAGAAAATGGTGGGATTGTGTGTCGATATTAATTCTGACACGTATTTTGGGATAAATCGTGATTATTTATTGAAAATCCTGCAATGCTGTTATGATTTCATTGAATAAACATCATAGTCCTATCTAAATTATCTAAAATGGAGTTTCGTGAGACTCTGTTGGCTGCTCAGCGGAATCAACAAACCAAAATATCATCTGTGAGTTCAATTCTTTCTTCTTTATGATACCTAGTAAATTATTATAGACCTTGCAATTCCTTACATTTTGCTAAGCCATTCCTAAGAAATGTACAGATAAGGCCTCATATGCACTCTTTTCTGTAAGTAGGTATTGACTCTCCATTCCTACGAATGTTTTAGGAGAGCTCATACTACAAGGCTCGCTTCGATCCTCCTAAGAAAGAACAGAAGCAAAGGGATAAACTATCGGCGAACATACAAAAGTTTTTGGCTAAAAAAGATGAAGAAGAAAAACAGAAGAAGCTGGAAGCTTCGCGAAAACGAGATGAGCTTCTGGCGATGCGTGATCCCAAACTCATGAACAAGATTAAAAAGTCATTGAAAGTTTTCAAGTCTGCAAACAAGTCTGTGATAGATGATGCCATTGACCGAGACAACACAGCTGTTACTCTGAATGGGCCTGAACAACCTGACCAAGATGATTATGGCTATGAGTCACAAGAGGCTGCGGCTATTTATGCTAAAATGATGCAAAAATACAGCAAGATACCTGATGAACCTAAATTTCCTAGTAGCGGTATGTTTACTTTCTTTTTAAAACCCAAAAGAATAAGTTTAAAATAGATACTTTTTTTTCTTTTTCTATACTGTTTCTTGGCGATCTGTTTATGTAAACAATAATCCAATCTGCTCTCTGATATTATCCGCTTTTTGTGTTGTTAGTAGAGTTGACTCCAGTGAGTCACCTCTAGGCTTTTGTCTGTGAATCTTTCAGCTTGTTTTGAGATACTGTGTCTCTTTAGTCTAGAGAATTCAAGAGTTCCAGTTCCTTGTAGTTGAGAGGCGAGTTCATTTTTGTGATTATCTAGCCAGAGCTGATACTTACTACTAATTACAATTGAACCAGTAGAACTGCCACACTTGCAAACAACCTAGCTAGAGCCCAACTAATCAAAATCAATATGTAGACATAGACATAGACATAGACATATCATTTATTTGCCACTACATATACACACAATATAAAGAACAGTTATAAATTACAAACATAATACTTAATATTAGTTACATTATTTACACGATAAAAATAATTATTATTAGTTGCCCAATAAAAATTACATTGAAAAAAAAAAAAAACTAAATAACAAAAATAAGTAAGTAGGTGAACAATGTGTGCTGCAGTAGCAAATGGGTCCAGGCTCAGCATAATGCCAACTGTTATGAACAGAAGGCGCTGTTATTCTGCCTAGACCAGAATAAGAACGATCACAGGACCCTGCGATTACGAAATATTAAAAATAAGATAATAAGTAAATTATACTAGCTTAGTTATAATAATAGTAGTGCCTTTGATAGAAAAAATATATATATATATATATCATGTGCATAAATAATAATACGAGGGACAAAAATAGGCTGTAAAACAAATAAACATATAGAGATCTAACTAAAAAAAATAATAATAATAATATAAAATCTAACATATAAAGAGAGCATCGGAACCAAGCAACCCAGACTTTTGTTGATACAAAATAAATAATTTTACCCGTTTTCGAAAAGTGAATTTAGATTTTATCAACCGAAGGGGTGGTGGAATATTATTCCAACATTTGGTTGCTTGGTATCTAAAACTTCCCCTAAACCTAGCTGTTTTATGATTATAATAATGCAACAGATTTCTATTTGGCCTAGTGCTATATTTAGTACGCGACTGATCGAGTTTGGAGAACAGGTATATAGGGGTGCCGAATGTTAAAACACCATGAACAAGAGTGGCCATATGCAAAGCCCGTCGCGAGGCCATGTTTAGCGTAGAGGAAGAGTTTAAGTATGGCGTGATATGTGTTCGCGCCGGGATATGATAGCAGAATCTACAGCATGCGTTTTGTATTCTTTGTATAAGGCGGCTAGATTTGTATGTAAGACGCGGACCGTAAACTAAATCCCCATAGTTAAGTTTCGATAGTATAAGGGTTTCACAGACTTTTACACGAATCTCTTCCGTAAGATATTGCCTGATTTTGTAAAGCAGCTTTAGTCTAAAGAAACAATTTTGTGCTAAATTCAAAATGTGGCGCTCAAACCTAAGTTCACTATCAAATACTATTCCAAGGTTCCTAGATTCGCTCACCTGCTCAATGCTGTGACCTAAAATGTTTAAATCTAGGGTAGTGTTGGAAAGCATATTTAACTGATTTTTTGTACCCAGCACTAAAAACTTAGATTTATTAGGGTTAAGTACAAGAGCGTTATTTTGAGACCATACAGCTATACGATCTAGATCCTCATTGACTTTCCTAGTTTGAATGGTCACATCACTCGGTTTCATAGGTAGATATAACTGTGTATCGTCAGCATATAGGTGGTATTTACAATGTTCTATACCCCAACAAATATCAGCAAAAAATTGAAGTGAACTATAAAATAATTTAATAGTATAAAATATGACCTGTCTAAGTGCTTATTTGTAAGCTTAAAGAAATAAAAACTTTTCATTTCATTTCATTTTCATTTTCATTTCACTATAAATAATGAATAGTAGGGGACCCAGGATAGACCCTTGTGGTACCCCGCGTTCCAATGGTTTACGAGAAGACTTTAATTTAGTGCCATCATCTCTACTAATCTGAACATACTGAGACCGGTTACTTAAGTAGCTATTAAACCATTTCAGGGTGTTAGTGTCTGCCCCATAATATGAAAGCTTAGATAGAAGTAGCGGTATATTTAAAGAGTCAAAAGCTCTAGAGATATGTCCCTAAGATGTTGGCTGCATTGCCCCGCTGTCTGGCAAGCTGTATGCACCTGCTCATGGCATACTCACCAATAATAACAACATTACTGAAACAAAATAATAACATTACTTGCTATAAATCCTGCAATAAGCAAGGCATTCCCTTCTTCCGATTGTGTGGGTGGTTTCTGGGCATAATAAAATTATTCAGCAAATTTTTTAATTTTCAGGTCCTACAGCAAAAAAGGATTTAAATGGCACCAGAGAGAGAGTAAAACAGGCTCTTCTACATGTAGATGATCCAGTTCCACATAAAAGGAAGCGGAGGACTAATGCTGAAAAGACACCTGATGGTAAGCTTTTTAACTATTTTTGTAGATATTTAGCTAAATAAAACACTATCTAGCCTAAAAGAAAGAAATCTATTGATATATATAGTAATGCTAAGAAAAGTGGAAGTGTAAAGGGTAGCCTTATCTCTTCCAGGCAACTTATACTTATTATGTTTCAAAATTATACAATACAATAATACTTTTTGTACACCAGATAAAGATTTTTACAAAAAAGACATTACATGCAATAAGTAGAATGGGCAGCCTTATCACTTGGAAGAGATCATTCACTTAATGGAAGAAATACCAGCTGCGCCCCGCTGTTTCACCCGCATGGTGATAGGTATTTTTGATAATATACAATATATCTTTATAAATTGTAGCCTATGTGTTATTCTGATGTATAAGCTACATTATTGTAAGGTTTCATTAAAATCCATTCAGTAGTTTTTCTGAAAGAGTAATAAACATCCATCCATACTTACAAACTTTTGTGTTTATAATATTAGTAGGATTAACTTTACTAAATTTCAGGAAGAGATGAAAGCCCTCCTTCAAAATATGAACCAGAAAGAGAAAAGAGGGATGAAAAGCTAAAGTCAGACAAGCCCAAAATTCGCAAGCCTATGCCACCGCCAATAGATTTCAACCAGCTACTGAAACTAGCAGAACAGAAGAAAGGTGAACCCTTAGAAGTAGAAAAGAAGAAAGTGGAAGATAAACCAAGAGAAGGTGAGCGGCTGATGACGAAGCGACAGAAGCGTGAATACGACGAGGAAATGGCGCGGCGGCAGCGGAGGCTGGAAAGAATGGATGCTGAGAAGTCAGGTGGACGCAAAGGTGAGTTCAAGCCAAAATATTAAAGGATAATAATAATGCTAGATAATTCGTACAGCATCATCTATGCCCAAGCTAAGCAGAGCTTGTGTTATGGGTACTGGAACTGATATACACAATACAATATATTATGATAGATATTTTTATAATACATAGAATATACCAAGAACACCCTGTACAAATTTGTTCCGAGGCGGGAATCGAAACCTGCGTCGCAGGCGGACCTTTGCCTGCTACAGAAGTCTGTAAAAAATTATTATATGTATGAGGCAAAATTCGTACAATTTTCGACGACCTGTGTCCCTTTCTTTTGAAGTTAGGTTTAGTTCATATACTCTGTTCTAGACTCTAAAAGGTATTGTTATTATATGTATCATACTATTAACAATAACATAAAACTTATAAGGTAACAACATGATAACCACTAAGTAAAAACATAAACCTCAACAACGCACTCGCGCTGAATAAAGCTTAAAAATCGATTTCGTAGAAGCCAAATAACAATAAAATTTTACAGCTTTCATCCATTACATCATTGTATGGATGAAAGCTGTCAAAACCAATAATTGTTTCGATCTTTTCGATTTGCTCTGATGCTGGTATCATCAGATCGAAACTGGTCTGTAAATATTTTTTATTAATATTCCTTTTTATTTTGTATTTTCCCCCCTTTTCTATCAAATAATGGTTATAATAATGTTTTTTTTTTCAGTCCAAGGTCAAAAAGAAGATAAACCAGTGGAAAGAGAAAGAAAATCGGAACCCAGTGGCTTTGGTCGCATTCCAAAACTGAATAATAACTCCACTGATAAAAATAATAGTCTTCGGCCTTCGGATAAAGAAAAAATGGAAAGACTTCAACGAGAAAAGGAAAGGGCTAGGCAAGAGAGAGAGAAAATAGATAAGGAGCGAAATAGAGAGAAAGAAAAACTTGACAAAGACAAGATGGATAAAGATAAATTGGACCGATTGAAGGCAGAGCGGGAAAGAATCGAAAAAGACATTGAAAGGCTTAACAGGGACAGAGAGAGACTTGAAAAAACTAAATTAAAGCTAGAAAATGGAAGATCAGATAAACCTATTGATAAAAAACAAACCAGTGAGACTGTTAAGAAGAATATAGATCTAAAAAGTCAGAACACTTACAGGATAGATAAGAACTCTAATGATAAGAAATTAGGTAGTAAAAATACTGATAGACTAACAAATAGTCATAGCTCTACTGTGCCAAAGCTGAACAGAGAACAGCAGCTTAGAAATGGCGTAAGAGATATGTCAGATAGAAAAGCCCCTTATGACGGAAAGTCACGAACACCAGAAAGTAAAGTGCCTTCTAAGAGACCTGATGATAGACCACCAGGGAAGCCAAATGCCGGGCCCAGTAAGTCTGTGGTTTCTAATTCATTTGATTTTGATAAACATGTGAACTCTTTAAAGAAGGGTGCCCCAAACACATCTAAGAATGGTGCGCGGAACCTTCCGCCGTCTGGCGTTAAGCGGAAACAGCACCCTGATGACAAACGGAAACCAAATCGTGAGTACAAAGCCTTATCATGGTGGCGGTTTTTTTATCTTTTCATATTATTATGAGCCAACCTCATGATTACCTAAACTTAAGCTCCTCAAGCGCTTCCTAAACTTTTTGCCTAACTTAACCTCGGATACTCATAAAAGCATTAGCTCAAAATCTCAAGTGAAGAATTTTTCACAGATTTTCATACTACCCTGTAATTAAATCGAGTTAAGCAATGAGATGTGATCTTGCGTTGCCTTTGAGTATTCAGGGGTTTATATGACATAAAAACATTTTCTTTAAAAATACAAGTACTAATTTCAGGTCGTGTTGTAGATTCTGAGTCCGAGTACGATTCAGAGATGGACGATTTCATTGATGACGGAGATGCCGACATGGACTATTCGAAACACATAAGAGATATTTTCGGTTATGATAAGTCCAGGTATGTAATTTACTTTGAAAACATATTTGCGTCAAGGTGGGCACTGACCGGCGGCGTTACGGGGTATAATCGAATGTGTTACACAGCGAGCATTTGTAAAGTCAAATTGATATGAGCGTCTAGATTAGACAAAATTATCTGAAATTCATAAAAGCAATTATATACGCAGTTCGAATCATCAGATTGTTGTAAGCATCCAAGGTGTTCAAAATTATCTTATCAAACCAAGCTCATTAGAATCTCATGTAGCATATGAAACAGCATTTTCCCTAGAAATATTTCTTAGAAATTAAAATTTATAGCAAACTGCGTTTTTTTGTGTCGAGTCAAGTTTACGTGTTTCGAGTCCCATAACTAAAATCCTAAACTTTGATGCTCATGGTTTTTGGTACTCGTTTCAAGTTAAAAACTCACGACGCGATAGGTTTAAACTAAACTGTTCTATTGTTAAAGGTATCGGGACATGGATGATGATGATGATCCAACGATGGAGTCGAGCTTCGCGCGTCAGCAGCGTGAGGAATTCATAAGTAAAAAGATTGGTAAGTTGAGAATAATTCAAAGTCATTGTTAACGACAACCTAGAGTGGTGGTAAAAGGGTATGGTCCACCAGTTTTTTTAGTCGCCCAGCGAGCTATGCTCGGAGTTTCTCTGATGGATAGGATTTGGAACGAACAAACGAACGACAGAGAACCAAAGGTATCAACATAGCTCAAACAAGCTGAAGTGGCAGTAGGCCGGCCATATCTCGCCAAGAACCGACAACCGCGGGGGTAAATGTGTTCTTGAGTGGTGAGCGCGATTCAGCAAACGTGGTGTAGGACGCCCTCTGGCCGAATAAAGAGTTTCTGCGAACCACAAAGTAGAATGAAATGAACCTGGCAATTGTGTGCATTTTAATTGGGGTCAGGGGAATTATTAATTCGTTGTTTAGCTTGGCTTATAAGGCCTTCCAGTGTCCAATAAATATTTCGTGATACTGGGGCTAAAGGGTCGTACATTAAACACGAGCCTCGAGGGGGAGGAGTTACGAAATATCACAATTCACACCCCTCCTTGTGATGTTAGGGGGGGGGGTATAATGTATTTATAATTTCACATATATGATTTCTAAACCTTAATATTCTATTACAACAATATACTTTGTACTAAAAATACACGTGATATTGGGGGGTTAAATACGTCACGTGATCAATGGACGACCCCGATACATCAGTATTGTATATGTTACTGAAAATGCTCTAATGCCACTCCAATGTACACGATAATCACAAAATAATTGATTTAAATTTCAGGTATAATGGAAGACTTAGAAGATATGAGAATGGAGGCAATGGAGAAGAAGAAATCAAAAAAACGTCGTATAAGTGACGATTAACGATCAAACCATGGACAAAAAACATGTTCAGCTCAGGCTGTCCACACTGGTCTCTGTAGTTTTAAGTTTGAAATATTATAATGGGGATCAATCAAATTGACTTATTAGATCCGATTTCACCGTTGAATTTCAACTCGTTTATTAAAAGATAAACTCAGGGTAGGCGCTATAAACGAGTTTAGCTGATTTTACCGACATAAACTAGATCCGGTTCAAACGCTTATAAAGCGAGTTCAAGATTTGTCATGTCGCACAATAGGTATTTGAACTCGATCGAGCTGAACTTAGTTTTAGCAGGAAACGGTGAAATTGAACCTTAGTGTAACTCGAATTTCGAGTGGAAGGATCGTAACGTGTAACTTACCCTGAGAGACTGACATGCATCTGGCTTGACACACTCTTTGTGTGTCATCCCAGATGTATGTCAGTCTCGTAAATTGAGACAATATTGCTGATTTGGCGCAATTCAGGGTCACATGATTGGTCAAGCTTAAATTTTTATAATATAAATATAAAACAAAATGGTTTATTGATCGTTTTGTATGATTTTCGTTGAGTCGTACACATTATATCAATTTATTGTCAGCTATAGAATGTTATGCATAAAGTAAGACGTATTATTGTGCCAATCTATAAGTTCGGTATCAAATGTTTTGATTACATCTTAGTTTGTGTCAGATACAATACACAGGGGTCGATATTGATAGATCATGAAGAAACAAAAACCTGATATTTATCTCATCTTATATTATCATCATATATTATCGCCCATAAATATAATTATTTATCGGGATAATACGTGGCCTTTAGAGCTGATTAATGTTGTACTATTATTATATTATTTTAATAAATGAATCGTTAAATGTATATTTCAGTTGATTTAAGCTTCAGTAAAGATTTATTAAATTTATAATAATAATAATATGTTATATGATTATTTAGGGTATAATAATTTTGGACAGACATTCTCTCGTACATATTTAGATACGTGTGTACTCCTTTGTATAGATAGCTTATTCTATTATTTACTTTCGATAAATAATAGAATTGATAGAAAAAAGAAGACAAATTTAAATTTGTCTTCTTTACTCAATACACTATTAACTCATTCAATGCTCAGCCTTTCACTGCCGCCGCACGTGGTCTGGCTGTCCGACTGTGTTTATTGAGCCACGAAAGTGTTAATATAATAACTGATCTGGGATTGTTTCTTGGACCTTAAAATAAATAGCTAAGTATTGTATATACAGACAGGTATAAAAAAGTAGATTACGTGTATAATCTAGTTTTATACACATTTCTGTATTTAAAAAGCTCTAAAATACGAAAGACATCACGTTACCTATGGTTTAACTTAGGAGATTACACTGGCAGTACAAGCACTGATAGGCCAGGTCTGGGTATACGAGGAAGTAAAGGAGATACAGATTGCCATGTTACTAGCCGAAGGGTATCAACTCGTATTTATTTTTATTTCAAATATATTTCAAAATTCAGTTTTTCTTCTTTGTGTTCTATTACACGCACACCTGCATTATTTAACATATAAAACCTTTGACAAATGATGTTTACTATTTTTTTCAGCAAAACCAGTGATTTTTTATGTAATCATTACAAAAATTTATGTAAATCCTTTAAAGTTTAATAAGGTAAGAATATACGTGAAAGAAAATAAATAGAAGAAAAGAAGTCACTTATAAATAAAAGTAAAAATGTTCTAAATTAGAAATAAACTTAAAACAAAAGTTGGTCCTTAAGGGGTCCAGAATCACCCCTTTTCGGCTTAGTTCGTGTGTCAAGTTAAGAGCCTTTCTGCCTAGCTACAGTAGCTACCTACCTAAACACCGTTACATTAACATGTTTCATGTCCTCCCATATGTCCCACAACTAGTATAGGTATCTAAAACAGCTATTGAGTAGGTACTTATATATTGTGCATGTTTATTCTGATTATAATAACCCTGTATAAGTAGTAATTTACATTTTTGCTAACAGTGAGAATTTTTTTTTAATAATATAATAAATAATAATGATATTACGAGGAATATGGTACTTTTTATCCCGAAATTCAGTACAGGTTCACTTGGGAGTGAGAATGAAAGTCAAACTATATACTTAGTTTTATTTTATCAATGTTTCGATTTCATTCATTACTTTTTTTATTACAAATAGTTTTGCAACATTGCAAGGTAGTAAAGAAATCATTGTTAACATTAAGACAGGGCCGCACCCTGTCCTCAGCTTGTCGCATCCAGCATTTGCAGGTCGTAATCCCACCTTGCGGAGGTCTTCCTACACTGTGTTTGCCGAGTTGCGGTCTCCACTAATGAACACCCCGGAGCTGCGCCAAGCAAGTCTGTACACGGGCTACACGTGAGCGCCATGCCATAGCGCTCTGTCTTTAGCTTGCCGCATCCATCATCTACGAGCAGTCTTTCGCAGGTCGTCATCCCACCGATCGGTGGGCGTCCTACACTACGTTTACCGAGTCCACTCAAGAACAAAAGATCGTGTAGAATAGGCTAAGCTAAGGATATTCCCAAATGAGTCGTATAGAATCAAAGGCGGCAATGTGTATACCTATTTGGGATGACTTTTGGCACTAAGGGTCGGTACATATCTAACGTTAAATGCGTCACGTTTAGCCAGAACAGGCAAATAAATATTAAAATAAAACATTAAACCTTTCACACACAACCAATGATGCGTTAGTGCGTCGAGCCATTCAGACTTCAGACTAGTGTAACATCAGCGAAGATCGTTTGTGTACAGGCCATTTCAACTGACTAGACGCGTAATGTGGCAGGTAATTTAACAGGTCTAATTTGACAGAATATACGCGACTGATGATACGCTCGACGATTTTCCGTCAGATATGTACCGACCCCAATGTAATTATGTTTTAAAGTCTGAATTGAGCGACAATAAAAACAAGGCTATCACGCACAAAGTAACGCTTGTGTGTGTGTTATTATTAATTATACAAGTATTGTACTGCAATTTTAGCGTGAATAACGCGTTAAAAGGTAACTTTTCACGCTAAGCGTGTTAACGTGCGTTACGTTATGTGTTAAATAGTGTGGTAGCCTTGTGATAATAAAAAAAAGATTTTTGACATGGATAAAAGCTGTTGACTTGAGTTTTAACACTTTGACAGCGGATCACGTACTACGCACGTGACGCTTATTTTATCCTAGTTAGCCGCATACATAATTTAGCGTACCATTCTGGGCACGCCGGTACTTTTTGACCATTTTGTTACTTTTATAGAAAAACGCTTGTACGTGATCAGATCAGCGTCTCTAAAAAAAAAACTGTCACGGACAATGTAAAAAAAAAATACGTGATCGGCTGTCAGAGATTGGAAATAAATAAAATGCTTGGCTGTCAAAGTGTCAACAAAATCACCTTGACTTTGAAATAAATGTATGTATGATAGATAGATACTAGATAGTAGTAGGTACACATAAGTTTTTCGGATTCTCGGAGTCGCCGAGAATTTTCCTCTGTTCGTTCTGTGGTATTCTTCCTTCCTTCTGTGTAATTCGTAATCGTATGCAAAATACATAATCCTCAAGAAAACAAATTTCATTTCGATACGATTGGTAAGAAAATCATGCATGGCAAGCTCATTTCCTACTTTCAGATTGTTATTTGGCCATTTTTAGCCTAATATTTACATGCATTCATTTTATTTAAGTGTATCTGCTGCTTACGTGAGGTATTATAATATTATAAATATAATTCCAGCAATAACCGTTCTGACACCCTTTTCAGACATGCATTTAGTAAACAGCCTGCAAGATATACCACAGTTCAAGAATGCTAAAGTAAATGTCAGAAACGAACCAGAACTCCTGCAGAAGATTAACAAACTGATCCAAGATGGAGCCAACAACTTACAGATTGTAACAGATTTCGATCACACACTAACTAGACATTCTTTGGACAATGGAGAGTCTGTCCTGACTAGTTTTGGTAAGGCTTTTTTTTAAAGTTTTCTATTATAAGTATATCAAAGAATTGAAATAGATTGATACAATCTTATCTATTACAATACAAATATCATGCAGCCTTTGTCCTTCATTGGAATTTCATCTGTCTCCTTACCAAAATTCATTAAGATCCTTTTAGCTGTTTATATAGACATTTAAAAGCAGCAGATGGACAGTAACTTCCCCATTTATATTATTAGTACTGGTTTCCCCAGGAATGTTCAGAGAATGTCCATCTGTACCTCAGCATTACAAAGATGAAGATGTCCGCCTAGCTGAAATCTACAAGCCAATTGAGTGTGACCCAAACCTAAGCACAGAGGTTAAGATTAAACACATGGTTGACTGGTATGTCGCTTCCCATGACATGCTCAAGTAAGAAATTTTGTTAACACATGTAAGCAAAGGATCTAAGTAAAATTCGGGAGATATGGTACATTCTCCCAGCGCGAACTCCACAACACCGGTGTGGGTTCCAAGTTACAATAAACGCATGCTTTTATATATCAGAAATTGTTCATGTAGAATTTTTATAGACTACATTTTAGTCAATAAATCACACAGAAGCATGTTGTAGGAAGCATACGAAAGACGAACGGTGGTGGCACCCCTGTCTGACAATTACTGAGGTGAGTGGACCTAATTAGATTAGCATATATACAGCCTTCCACTTTCAAGAAGCTATTATCTAATCTCCCATTTTTTACTTAGTAGTATGCATTATACACTCATGAATATTGTCTCAAAATTACTCTGCATGTCTCTTTGGATAAAGGCCTCCCCAACGTTTACCATTCTCTTTTACTAGCCAATCTTGACTATGATGCTAATCTAGATGAGTTTATTTACTTGTCTTGTGTTAGGAATTCCTAAAGTATTTGTATTTTTCATCATACACTTCCTAGCCAAATTTAGCAATTTTTTTCTTTACAGAGGCATTCAATTTCCATGCCAGGAATTAAAAGAAGTTGCACAAAAAATGACTGAAAGCTTCAGGTAAACTAATTACATTCTATGGACTAAGTTTGTTAATTGATACAATGGTCTTAGCCTGATGAAAGGTCTATTTGAAATTTTTTGTATAATGAATGACATCTGTTACTTTGCTATATTTTGGTTTCAATGTAATTATTTAATTTTTTTTTTATTAATAAATAAAGATGATGATTCGTCATTAAATATACTTAAACTGATTTTGTTTCTACTTAGAGTTGGAGTGAAGGACATGATAATATGGAGTGAAAAGCATAAAGTGCCGGTTTTAGTATTCTCTGCCGGGCTTGGGGATTCAGTAGTAGCTGCTCTTGAAGCTACAAAATTCCTGCTACCTCATGTTAAGGTAATCCAATGAATATTTGTCTTTTTTCATTAAAAAAG
This sequence comes from Eupithecia abbreviata, assembly GCA_943735965.1. Classification (NCBI taxonomy): domain Eukaryota; kingdom Metazoa; phylum Arthropoda; class Insecta; order Lepidoptera; family Geometridae; genus Eupithecia; species Eupithecia abbreviata. The sequence goes on along the minus strand of OX030977.1, from coordinate 5,607,900 downwards.
CATTAAATTTTAATCATTTAAACCAGTTGAAGAGTTGTTTAAACAACTATTTGACAACCACTCCCACACCCACAACCTCAGGATCTTGTGGGTTCGATTCCCGCCTCGGGACTAAGCTATGTTTGATGAAAATCGGTCCAAGATGGCCTCAGCCACAAAATGGCGTGTCAGGCGTTTTTTAAATTTACTTTTAATGTTATTTTATTTAATAAAAATCCTTGTGAAAGTAGAAAGAAATATATGAAACCCATTAAGCTTCTGACGCGCTTTAAACGCCTTACAATACACCACCGCTGCACTGGTTTAAACTCGTGGTTCTAGCTTTACAGTGCTTGTATTTTTTCAGGTTGTATCTAACTTTTTGAAGATGGACGAAAAAAACAACATAATAGGAATAAAGGGTGAGGTAATCCACACATACAACAAAAACGAAACCGCTATTAAAGGTACTGAGTATTACGAAATGGTGAAGGAACGCCACAACGTACTCCTGATGGGAGATAACATTGGCGACGCGGGAATGGCAGAAGGCATGGAGCATTGCGAAGTTGTCATCAAAATAGGCTTTCTAGACCGAAACACTGAAAGCAACCTTAACAACTATCTGAATAAATTCGATATAGTATTAGTTAATGATTCAACGATTGATATACCTAATAGTATATTGAAACAACTGTGATCTTATTTATACGTAAATTGTTTTATTGGCTGTTTTTTTTTTGAGTTTATTTGAATGAGAAATGTACGAATAAAGTACCTACCTTGTTCATGTTTGTTGCTTGTTTCATTTCTATGTGTGCCCCTTAGCTAAACATCTGAAAGAAGTCCCCCATGTTGAAATTATGGTAGAGGTAAAGGTAGAATGAAACTCGAAAGTAATAAAATTAAACATTTTGTTATTATTTTAAACAACACATTAATACTAATATATTTTCTAGTCATTGCTGTGTATGCTCCTCGGCATCATTGAGAAGAGAACATCACTTTAGTAAGACAATATCACAAAATATAAATGCATAATTTAGGTAGATAAGAAACATCAATTTAATTTTATGTTTAAATTATCATTTTTTCTAAATAAAGGTAAAGTACACTACATAGGTTACATACCTATATGTACCAACATACAATATGCGCACACTGAAATTTTGGTAGGTACCTACTTTAAAAAAATGTACTAGACTGATACATAAGTAGGAACAGGTACTCAAGGCATTGTTTAGGACCTGTTTAGTGTAGGTAAGTTCATCCTGAATACGACACAAATACAATGTAACTTAATTTTGAATGTTACTCAAACTGCTTGTTTGAGTAACATTCAAGGTTTGTTGCACTATCTCATGATTAACATGTTTTGCACCAAAATTGGAATACTTTTAGTTCTGTCAGAACAGGCACAACACAGAAATATTGGAGGTCTGGCCTCGATCGAATTGGATTGTCCTTTAACGGTAACATCCGTGCTTGGTAACGCTGGTTGTAGAAGATGGAGAAGCAACACTCTATGAAGAACAAATCTAACATGCAAATAATACTTAAGGAAGATAAGACATCACATTATCTGGAACAAACATTTTGATAAACGCTATTTAACATTTTTAAATTCATTATACAACAAGACATGTAGTACCTAACATAAGATGGCCCCAGACAATTGGCTATATTAAATTCTTGTCTTAAGTTTTAAATCTATTCCGAATCAAAGTTCAGTTAAAGGCAGATGACAATAGTATGTTCCTACATTTTTTACTTTCTACAGATTGCATCAAAGCTAAGCCAACCATCAAGATTAGCTATAGGCAGCTTGTACTAAAGTGGTTAAAAACGACAGTTCCTTTCGTTATGGCAAGATAAACATTAGATATCCAAAGAATCCATAACATATGACTGGAAAATACACATCAGTTCTCATGTTATAACACAATCACTTTGAAACGAATTAAAAGCTCTAAAATAAACAACAGTCTTAGAATAAACAGTTATTTACACAAAGATATTTCGTTAGAAAAATAGCCTACTGTACATTTATTATTATAACAATAATTTTATTATCATATAGAAATATATATTTGTCTCTATTTACCAACTAGAAACAGTACATAGTAAAAATAGTGATATATTTAGGAATCATAAGACGTGCACAAAATACACTTGTCTTGGATGCTCATTCCATCCAATTATTGTTTAGGTACTGTGCGATATGATTATGATCGTGCATAAAGTGCAATCGTTTTGTCTGCGGACGACATTAATCGAACGAATCGTTTTCGTTACCATAATTAAAAATTAACTTATTTTGTTCACTCCGGGCGCGATCAGCCGCAAAATATTTTAGATATGGACTAGTGTATTTTTGCACGTTGTAAGTCACTATGATAGGGCAGTTTAGAGCCAAAGCAAAGATCTCGCTACGATGTACCTAGTGTTAACATAGAAGAGTGTTAACTATCATACTATATAAACTAACTTCATAAGCCTATAAAAATACTTGTTTTTTTTAATGATAGTTTCTAAATGCATAATTAAATTTAATTTTCATTTAGTTGATAATCAAATAGGTTTATTTAATTATCAAAGCTGAATCCGACTCCGAGTAAAAGAGAAGAGTAAACTTATACAAAGTGAAAAAGAAATACAAGGAACACTAAAAATATTCGAATAAACGTTTAGAATGATTATCGTCTTCTCTCAAATTTTATATCATACTGATTCGAGACAGCTCATTAACACGAAATTTTACATTTCTTTAAATCACTCATTCTTCATTTCATTAAGAATACATTAATGGTCAATACTATGACTGTAAGATCAGTTATTTGTATAATAAACTAAATCCATTTGTTAAAGGCACTTTAGTCATAAAAACATCACTGATACATTTGTGGAATGGTGCCTTTCTATGAGAAATGTGCTGCTAGAAGCTACGGATGAGTCCGTCAAATAAGATTACTCAGCTATTAATATCAAGTCATCCTCAGATCTTGACGAATTTGAAAAAGTCAGCATCATATCATCAGCAGCGAAGAGTACATCTCTGATGGAAAGGAATAAAGCTCAAAATACATTGATCTGTTGGAAGATATCTGCCGGAGTCTGTCAAAACAATTATTCAAGATTTTACCAGCAACGAAATAAAGTTCATTATTCAAGTACGTATCCTCCGAGAATTCGAAAAGTTAAAGCAAAATGGCTGGCGCTGTGCGAGCTGAATTAAACATAACTTCAAAACCAGACGCAGAGCCATCTAGCAAGAAGTTGAAGTTGAAACCTAATTTGGGATTACGACTAATCAGAAAAGAAGTATTAATATTAAGAAACACCTATTTATTTAAGATTTTTTTGCTTATCTCCGGCAGACCGATATATTTTAGCCTTTAATCTACATTCAAGGATCATACAATACAATAACATATAAGGACATCAATAAAATTACAAGTAGGTATAAGTTATACAGTACAGGTTCGACGGCAGATCTTCAGAACACTGCGTGTGGTGGGCGCACTTTCAAGACTAGCCTCTTTTATTTCTTTTGCTAATAAAAGGAATAAATAATCCGGTTTAATGTCCAGATTGTATGTTACACACAAATATTTATAAGGCACACCAATATTTATTTGAAACAGTTTGAGAAAGTAAAAAAGAAGATCATATTCAACTGATTTCTCTTGAAATATAAACATTTTATACAATTATCCCTAAGAAATAGACTAACGATAAATAGATAGAGGCACCGGTATCACAGGGGTACTACTGACGAATACAATATTTTGAATAGTTTATTTATAATAGAATATAGAGAAATAAGTAATACTCAGCCAGTTATAAATAGCGCAAATTAATACAGAAAACGTTTTTAAATAGCGACGGTCTTGTCAAATACGGAAAAAAGTTCCTGTCACGTTATGTTTGCCTGATATTATATTTTATTCGCTCTGAACAGCGAGCACATATCCAATAGAGAGGAAATATGTTCCTTCCAATTTCGAAACCTATCAGTGTTGTTTAACAGATTTGTCACTAATAGAAATCAACGCTCGCCTGCGCTAAAACAGTACAGCGCCAACAGCGGATATATCTAGATCAATATGGCCCTTTACAACATGTAATTTAAATGAAGCCGGGGCGGGTCGCTAGTACATTACATCATACATTAATTAGATATAGATGACATAAATAATTTTTGCGATGCTCACAGTTTAGTTTAACATTAACTATCGATATCGATAAAAATATTTGCTTGCCCAACTCGAGTGTGATGCTTGACCTTGAGTCGGCCAATCAGAGCGCAGCGGTAGCCGCAGTGATTTGGCGAAATCGTTGGTGAACAAAATAAATGACATTTCTTCTCTATTGGATATGTGCTCGCTGGCTCTGAAGCAGTGGTGTTGGGAACCTCCAGTTATATATCAATTACTTATAAAAGAACACTAACACCACTATTACAGATCTTTCCGTACCTTTATTTATCAGAAAGATGATTTAAAGCCCGCCCATCACATTCTGGCCGTAACCGCGGCGCTTGGTCCCGCTTTTAAAAGCCATAAATATAAGAGTACTATACTAGATCTAGAATGCACGCAAGATGGATTATACATCATCTATGACTGTATAACATCTATAAGACTGTAAAACATCTATAAGACTATAAAATCTCTAAGATTGCTTTGATTGGTCAGCACGCGCGCGTACTATTAACATTAAAGTTTTAACGGATCACAGCCTAAGTAAATGTCGGATCGAGGTATAGATGGGTTCACGAAAGCACCGAGTGGAGGTGAGTGGGGTTCGTCAAGTGATCGAGGCGGCTTCGGTAGGCGCGCGCGATCGCAAGCCGTCCTCGTCTGTCGGTCTGAAATATACAAATAAAGTTTTAATAAAATAAATGTGAAACTATCGTGGTATGGCGAATTCATTGGGTGTAGTGTAGTTAAAAATGAACCTTATTTGTGATGAACACCAACAGGTTCGTAGATAAACCGTTTATTATCCGTAATGAAAATAAAATGAGATTGTGAGACTAATAGTAATGTACTGAAAATGAAAATGAAAATGAAAAGTTTTTATTTCTTTAAGCTTACAAATAAGCACTTAGACAGGTCATATTTTATACTATTAAATTATTTTATAGTTCACTTCAATTTTTTGTCCACCAGTGGAAGAAGTGAGAAGAAACCACTAGTATGTTCATAACTTATGTGTCTAGTACATTTGATTTGCTTATTTGTAAGTTGGTAGATTTTGAGTTGGAGCAAAACTCGTTCCAAGCTTTTTTATCTTCTAAGTAATCTGATATTTTGTAATAAGCTTTTTTACAAAGAATATGTTTCACAATTTTTTTAAATTTATTTATTGATAATTTTTGCAACTCACTTGGAGTTTTGTTGTAGAAGCGTATACATTGCCCTTTAAAAGATACATTTATCTTGTGTAGCCTAGTTGTGGGCACAGCGAGTTTATTCTTATTTCTAGTATTTACATTATGTATTTACATTAACTAATCTACTAATTGTGTTTCTGGGTTCAAACAAATTTATTTTCTCTTCTTCTTCTGTAAGTAACTCTGTACGAACGAATACATCCGACAGAGAAACAAATTTATCCACATAGCTCTAAGAATAAGCAAGCTGAAGTGGCAGTGGGACGGCCATATCTCGAGAAGAACCGACAACCGCTGGGGTAAACGCGTTCTTGAGTGGAGACCGTGGCTCGGCAAAAGTAGTGTAGGACGCCCTCCGGGCAGGTGGAATGACGACCTGCGAAGGACTGCGGGCAGATGCTGGATGCGTCAAGCTGAAGACAGTGTGCTATGGCGCTCATTGGGGGAGTGCCTATGTCCAGCAGTGAACTAACGTATGCTGATGATGAAGTAAAACTGACCTGTATACATGAGCGTGTGCGCGGTCGGTCCGGTAGTGCGCGGCGTAGGGTATGCGAGTACGGCGCCGCGCCACCACCGCGCGCCGCAGCGTGCCGGGAGACACTGAGTTGCGGATCGCATGGTATGCCAGTCTGGAACAATACACAACTGTTTCTAACTAGTGATAGAGCAAATCACCTAGGTTAGAGAACGAGCAAAGAACTAAGTACTAGCGTCAGTCACTACCTACACTCCGCTGCGGAAAGCCGTGTGTGTGCTAAATAAATTATATTCTATTGTTGTTTATAGCACGCGGGACGTCGGCGGCAGGTATTGTATTGCATTGTAATTAAAGCATGACATAGGAGGTTAAGGAAGCTCAGAATATACCTAATAAACCAAAATTGCTAGGAATGTATCTGTGTACAAACTTTTAGATTATAATAATTTTATCATCAGTAGTCGTCCTGTAACTTTGTTTAGCATTAATTTCAGTAGCCTTTTGTGGAAATTTTTAATTAGCCTTCAGTATTTAGTCAGATACCTATTATTTAAGTTAGCTGTTAATTTCCTGAATATTGTTAAAATAAAATAAAATAAAATAGAATGTGGTCGAATGTCTCACCTAGGCGCCAGCGAGAGCACAGTACTAAGCACTAGCGTCAGCCAGTACACTCCGCTGCGTAGAGCCGTTTGCAGCACGCGGAACGTAGACGGCAGGTTAAAGCAGGAGACACACAAGCTCTGGTACACCAGTGTCATCACCACGAACGAGAGAAGCGAGCCCGTTAGCGCGATCAGGTGGATAATCGTCTGGAATGTACACATAGTACACATACAACATAAGTAAATATCTAAATCAAACAGCTAGATATTGATAACTATCATAAATAAAACGGAATTTAACGACCGATGTGGCGCGTCCGCACCCGAGACCAATTTGTCCCGGGTATTTTGGATATTTTCTATGATAGTAATTTTTTTTATCTAATAGTAGTTCTAATAGCAAAAAAATATTAATTACGGATGTAAGCGGATTAACTACGATTCTTATTTGTGTTGGAAGAACACCAAGTTGGTGTTCTTCCATTCAATCAAAAAATAATAATCTATACAATACATTAGGTTGTATAAAGTAGTAGCTTATGGCTAGATGATGCTGTGTGAATTGTCCAGCATATATTTATTTATTTATGTTAATAAATACACACACATCATCATCAATAAAGGAATATATCATATATCAAATCATGGGGATGGCAAGATCCATTTCGGGTATCTGCGCCGCGCCAGTTAGTATGTATGAACCTATACAACAACTCAAAACTTAACGTGTAGTCTAATTTGATTGGACGGACTATTGATAGGCTCTGTATGATTCCGTGAGAATGGTGCAAAGAAATCAAGTAAATGTCCTTATCTCCATAGTGGCACAGATCATGGAAACGTCAAATATTTTAAAACTAAGCGTGCGTAAGCGCTCTTCAGCCAGCGATGGAGTTATATGTCGATTTTTTAAAGATTTAACTTTAAAAAATTACATTTATGTATAAAAAGAAACTAAAACGATAGAATCACACCAAAGCAAAGTTTGCTTCACAATCTGTATTTAGTGAACTTGTTAAATTCCATGCAAGATGTGCTCACACGTGAAATTCCCGAGGTGCCGCAAACAACGAAACACAAAAAGTAACTCTTCTATCCCACACGGACTTACGAGTGTCTTAAAGAAGAGCTGCATGTAAACAGTTTACAATTAATATTTTACAACGTTTTCTACTGCCAGGCTTCAGCTATGCGACCCGAAGGGGCGTGTCACTCCGGCTTTCTAAAGTTTAATATATTCATTTATTCTCAAAAAGACAAATTATATGCATAACGTCACTACATGCGAACAGGGTTCTCACGTTAAGTATAGATATATAGATAGATAGAAAATTCTTTATTGCACTTTAACTATAAACTATGTACAGTAAAAACTTAAAAATTAAGTACAATTGGCGGTCTTATCGCTCAAGAGCGATCTCTAACAGACAACCATGGATGGATAGGATCGTGGACAGTACCAGGGGATCTGTGTGCTTGTAAGTTATGGGATATTATAAATAAAATACTTATAGTACTTACATAGAAATATACTACATATATATCATAAAATATACATATACTACAATAAAGGAATATATCATATATCAAATCATCATATATATAAGCTTTCTAGAAAAACGTATGCGTCGGTAGCAATCATTGTGTTGACACATGAAGTGTCGCTTATCATGTTGGAGCCGCAGTGCATGGCAGCAAACACGTCAAAAACCGATCCCGCCGGATGCGAGGTCGAAGAATTCCCCGCTTTCGCCCTTAGGTGCACTCCCTATCCTCTTCTAGAATCTGGCAACAGCCCAAGCCGAGGCTCGCATTTAAGTGTGCATGTTGGCCCAACATAATCTTACCGGCCAAATTTGTAAGGAACAACATGTCTTTATTTGAGAAGGATGAAAATTCTCAAAATAAAAGACAGATAGTACAAAAACCACTTAAGGTGCCTCAACTGAGATTAGAAGTATGTAAAAAGAATTGCTACGCAATGGCCATACGGCTTTATAATAAACTACCAAACGACATGAGAAATATGACAAATTTAATCGTAAATTATATAATTGGCTCACTCAAAACTATTTTTATTGTATAAATGAATATTTGAATTTTAAATTTTGACATGTACCTAATAACTAATAATTTCAATATAATTTAAATGATCTAAAAACGTAGGTACTATATACTAACTGTCTAAACTAAAACTAAATATTTGCACGACTACCAAGTCAAATATAGTGATACTTACTCTACTTTAATACCTTTACTAACCTATATTTAAGCAAATAAATACTATTTCATTTCATTTCATTTCCTTTCAAAGCCAAGTCCAGTAACGCTGTCATGGCCATCTGCGGTCAACAACTTAATAGTCCATGATTTTGACTTTTGAATCTCGGCGGTGCGGCTCGAACGAACGCACCGATACAACACGCTGGTGAAACTAGACGTTAAGTCATGGACTCTGAAAGTGTTATTTAACTGTACACTACAACTTCACTTACCCAGCTCCTAGTCTCAATAGCGACGTACAACAGCATAATCGTAAGACAACAGGTCATGGTGGTCGCTCCGAACTCCCAGATATCGACGGTGGAGTCCCAGTAGGCGAAGGCGTTGCACCAGTACACCACCAGGCTGATGTAGATGCACTCGGCTAACACGAGCCAGTACGAGTGCGCTCGGTACGCGAGACCGCGACGGCTTGCGTTGTACAGGCCGGGCCGCTCTAGGAGGAGGGTCGATGGAGCTACTCGGTCGTATGCGCCTGAAAAGGACAAACGGATATAGAATTAATACATATCTAGACTACAGATTAACTGGTACTGTCAGTGGCTTCGATTGTGTTGTTTCTATGGAAACGTTGAAGTTATTTCTAATGTATGGGATAAAAAGGCTTTGATTTATTCCAGGCCTGGAGCTACCTGTATGCAACATTTCAGCCCGATTCATTCTATAGTTTTGGCGTGAAGAAGTAACAAACATTCATCCATGCATCAAAACTTTCGCATCACATTTAATATTAAAAATAGGAAAGTTAAAAGGGATGGATGTATGTTTGGGTTACTAAACGCATCGAGTTGAAATTTTGTATACAGGTAGTCTGGCCTAGTGTGAAGTGATATGATAGTTAAAAACTAACGCGATCCCCTTTTTTTAATGACGTCAGCGTGGATTTTATGAAAAAAAAAAAAACACAAAAGACAATCGCACCATCTTTAAAATGTACTTATAGCTTCATTAAAATGTGAGCCTGTGTGTCAATTAACAAATAAAAAAATTCCAAAGAACACATGTTTAATGAAATTAATTAGTTTGAGACACATACACGTGATTATTCTTACCAATAACAGCGGGAGGTATCGCCGTGAACACAAGGTTGTACGCCATCAGATGAATCTGGTCGATCATAACCATGGCCGAGAATCCGCAGTGCCACTGGTACCACGATACAAGGAACACAAATGTCTGCGGACAAAAGAAGACACGTTAACTTTATAAAATGATATTAAATATCTGCTTTAATTCTTTTAGACCTTTACTGTTGGACACGTCACAAAATTCAAATTATATTATAATAATACATAAAAAAACTAAGGAAATAAAGTGGTCACTTTGATTTTTTGTCGTAAGCTATGAGGTAAAAAGCATAAAAAAAACTACATTCGAATTGAGAACCTCCTTTTTTGGATTCTGTTAAAAACTAAATAATGTCACTTACGGCATTTTTAAGGAAGAAATAGAGTATCATTCTAGCGAGTCTATCGTAGCACCAATGCCCGTGGACGAGCAGCAATCGTTCGATGTACTTAAACCGGGGCAGCGCGAAGTCCGACGCCATCACCGCCTGCGTACCTTCCAGCCCGGATAAACCTGGGGAATACATTTCATGTTGACCATATTCACTATCATCAATAGTAGTATACCGACGGCCGCTGGGGCAAACGTGTTCTTGAGTGGAGACCACGACTCGGTAAACATAGTGTAGGACGCCCTCCGACCAGGTGGGATGACGACCTGCTAAAGACTGCAGGTAGATGCTGGATGTGTAAAGCTTAAGACAGGGCGCTGTGGCGCTCATTAGGGGAGGCCTATGTCCACCAGTGGACATAGGCCAAGATAGGCTGATGATGATGAATGGTAGTTTAAGTTTTTATGTTAAGTGTTTTTTGAAATATTCTTAACTCTGTTAACCAGCAAAAAAGGCTTATTATTATTATATTCACTAGGCGCTATTTCGCTCATCATCATCTCTCTGGGGGAGGAATTTTCCAGCAGTGGACTAACATAGGCTGATGATGATGATGATATTCACTAGTTCGGCAGTTTACGGATTCAAATAATGTTAGAAAGAAAGTTCAAAGTTTTTTCAAACCTTGTTAAACAAAACCGCTGCGATGTTTCGTGACTATACGAAGTAATAAAAAGTTCAAGTTACGTCACAAGCTAAAAACAACCCTAGCGGTTAAATAAATATATAAGCAATTTTCGCTTTTACGCTTTAAAATATAACTAAAAGATCAAACATTCATCATCAGTCAATCAATCTGGAATCTGATTGAAACTTCGATTTTTGGGCGTGCCTTGACCAAAGCTTGATTGAGCGCTAACCCATGCCTAAACACCATATTGCGTGACCGACGTTTGATGTATAGTGTACGCAAGCTCAGGTGTTGTAGTGACGACGGCGAAGGCTCATCGAGCAGCGACACTTACGAATAAAATGACACTTTGTTTTCTACTAGCCACAGCCAGCGGATTCGCACGCTTTTTTCCGTTTAGGCAAAACCGAATATGACGACCGATGTGGCGCGGTGGGCGAAGGTCCGCCTGCGACGCAGGAGGTTGCGGGTTCGATTCCCGCCTCGGAACAATTGTGTGTACGATCTGCAGATAATTGTTCAGGGTGTTCTGGTCGTTTTCTATGTATAATAAAAAATATCTATCTACGTAATGTATTGTATTATGTATATCAGTTATCTAGTACCCATAACACAAGCTCTGCTTACCATGGGGGTAGATAATGCTGTGTGTTGAATTGTCCAGTATTATTAGTATTATTTTTTTATGGAAAAAAAAAAAAATTAAAAAAATAATAATAATAATATCGTAGTACGAGTACTTACGGATTTTGTATGATCTATGAAAATGAAAAGTTTTTATTTCTTTAGGCTTACAAATAAGCACTTAAACAGGTCATATTTTATACTATTCATTATTATCAATTAACATTATTTTAAAGTTCACTTAAATTTTTTGTCCACCAGTGGAAGAAGTAAAAAAGAAACCACTACAGTATGATCATAACTTATGTGTCTAGTAGGTACATTTGATTTGCTTATCTGTAAGTTGGTTGATTTTGAGTTGGAGCAAAACTCGTTCCAAGTTATAAGTACAACGTTTTAGATAAAATTCACAAAAACTGATGATAACAATAATAGACAGTAATGTTATCACTAAATACTAAAACACAAACTTTACAAATGTATAATATCACATGTGCAGCGAAATTTTTTGATTGAATTATTATAATATTTTGAATTCTGAAACGAATCCAGGTTTTTGAATCGGATTAATGTTAATTGAAATTATCCTTATCGTGGTCGTACATGGTCACCTTCTCGATATCTTTTCCGAATTCACCTACTTCAGGAAGATTCTGCAGTTAGGTAAAAACAATTTCGAGAAGGAGGCCAAAAGGAGGATCCGAGGAGGTTTGGGAAACTACGTCGAGTCTTCTCGTCATCCATACAGCAATGCTTAAAAACGAAGTTTTCAACTAGTGCATCCTACCCGTTATGACATACGGAGCTGAGACGTGGATACTCACTATAGGGCTATCAGTTCAAAGTCGCTCAGCGAGCTATGGACAGAGCTATGCTCGGAATTACTCTGAAGGATAAGATTCGTAACGAATACATCCGACAGAGAACCAAAGTTATCGACATAGCTCTAAGAATAAGCAAGCTGAAGTGGCAGTGGGCCGGCCATATCTCGCGAACAGACGGCCGCTGGGGCAAACGTGTTCTTGAGTGGAGACCACGACTCGGTAAACGTAATATAGGATTGGCAGAATCCATAAAAACATGTAAGGTTATATTAAAGCTCAGAATGTGAAAGTTCCGCAAAAATCGACCGAGACATTTCTGATAACTAAACAAACAGACAGACAGACTTATATGTTTTTTATTAGCTGAACTAAAAGTTCCAATTTGTCCTCTTTCACAGAAAAGCTGGCTGCCCTTTAGTAAACGACCGCCATTTAGGGTTAAGCTTACTGTAAACAAATTTACGATTGAAAAGAGTAATTTAAAAACGTTCTAAAAAGTATTTTTCTTTTATTGTCCAAACGAGCTGTGTTCAGGGCCAGGTATTATTGATTCAGTAGCCCTGCATGGTCAAGTATGTTTCAAACTTTTCTATTACCTATTTATTTGTTGGAAAAAATTTGATACTTATACCGAAATATGTATGCGTTAAAATCATTTTATGTTTTCAAAGTCATATTATTATTATATTATAATTACTTCTTCACGACAAAAACACAGAATGGATCGGTCTAAAAAGTTGCATAGATGTAACAAAGGCTCAAGCAGACTATTTATACCAAAAAACAGTTCCCATGGGATAGAAATAACCTTTAAACGTTTCCATATAAACAACGCGTGTGAAGCCGCGGGCAGAAACTAGGTACTTTACAAACAGTTACTAGTAATGTATCTACCTATAGTTTTGGACTCCCAAGTCACCCATCGTCTTTATCATGGAGGTCATTCTCCTAATTGTTATTTTCTTCGTCGTTTATTAGAACTAAGCTTAATTAGCTCAAAGAATTAGCAAACCGAAGTGGCAGTGGGCCGGCAATATCTCACGAACAACCGACAACCACTGGGTATAACGTGTTCTAATTGGAGACCGCGACTCGGCAAACTTTTTTTAGGACGCCCTATGGCCAGGTGGGATGATTGTCTGCGAAAGACTGCTGACGGATGCTGGATCCGGCAAGCTGAAGACAGGGCGCTTTGGCGCTCATTAAAGTAAAAGTAAAGTAAAGTAAAAAATCATTTATTTCTTTAGGCTTACAAAATAAGCACTTAGACAAGTCATATTTTAAATATTAATTATTATCAAATAAAATTATTTTACTGTTCACTTCAATTTTTTGTCCACTAGTGGAAGAAGTGAAAAGAAACCACTTACACATTAGGGGAGGCCTATGTGCAGCGGTGGACTAATATAGGCTGATGATATCGAATATTATTTGTTCTAACCTAATCTAACTATATTTTATATAATAACCTTGAAATATATTATGATATAGTATAATTGGTCGAGGGCTGTTCTGATTACATCAATAAATAAATAAATATTTGTACAAGGTAGGTATTCCTTTCTTCTAGAAATAACAAGATCTTTGGGAATCCCTTATCCGTATTACTATTAGAATTCCTAGTAGTGTTTACTCACCTAATCTCACGTCAGCCGTCTGAATCATCGACAGGTCATTGGCGTTATTTTATGTTAACGCCAACGTAAAGGTTTTTGGCTGAAAAACAGCGCTGAGCGTCAATCGCTCAGCACATCCTGAGCCAACCTACCTACCTACCTATTCCGGTACAGGTCATGGGGGCAAAACTAGATCTGATGCCCACCATTTGTGTAATATAGCTTATAAACTTCCATGTTCTACATATGTTTCTTTTTCTTTGTTTTAATGTATGTACTTATGTGTGTGTCCTAATAAATGCTATTCTATGTTTGTTACAAAGCACTTACTGACTAGTCTAATAGTCTGATTCTACGGGTATTCTGATTCGTTCTTTATACTTATTTTCTATTGTTTATCTTTTAGTTTTATTGTTATATCTTATTTAGCTTAATGTGTTTTTTTTTTATGTATGCTTGTCTTGTTTGTGTGTGATAATAAAAGTTTGTTATTCTATTCTATTCTGAAATGATGATGACGTCCTTACTTTCATTTAAGAAACGAAGTTGGGGTATATAATGAAGTTTGGGAATCCCACTTGTACTATTAAGGGTGTTATTAAGGGAGGTGGTTGGTCCTCGCAGATTATGATATGTACGCACCTACTCCTACGTCAGCGGTCTGGATCATCGACACGTCGTTGGCGCCGTCGCCGACCGCCAGAGTTATCACTCCGAGTTCTTCTTTCACTGCCTGTAAAATAAAACTAAATGTTAAACACTAAATATAGTGAACTAATCAAATGAAATGTTATACATAATACTACTTTCACTGTTCCTCATTTGTTATTTTATTTAATGTACTTAATCTTCATCATCATCATATGTATTATAGTAGTCCACTGCTGGACATAGGCCTCCCCTCATGAGCGCCATAGCGCCCTGTCTTCACCTTGCCGCATCCAGCATCTGCCTGCAGTCCTTCGCAGGTCGTCATCCCTCCTGGCCGGAGGGCGTCCTACCCTATGTTTGCCGAGTCGCGTTCTCCACTCAAGAACAGTTGTCGGTTCTTAGCATTATATGGCCGGCCCACTGCCACTTCAGCTTGATTAGCAAGCTGAAGTGACAGTGGGCCGGCCTTATCGGCGTCTTAGAGCTACTTAAACTTACCTTCACAATATAAGCCTTCTGCAGCGGCGTAGCGCGACAACAAAGCACCGCGGAACATCGTTTCGCCAGCGAGAGGAATGGCGTCACCAATCCAGATCGCCTGTCGAGGATGTACGTAAGCGTCCTCCCGTCGACGACTAGGCCTCTGCTTTCTACGCCCGAGCCTTCTGCCATGCCGCTTTCCAGGTACATCTTTATAGTGGACTCTGCGTGTTCCTACCAATGAGAAATAGAGTAATGAGAACTTATAATGAGTCAAGAAGGGTTTGGTTGGAGGAAATTGCCAAGACAATTACAGCAACCGATCACTCTGAGAGAACAGCGCCGCTGAGTAGGCGATGTTGACGTCCGTCTCCGGCTTGTCACCGGTCAGCATCCACACTACTAGCCAGGATCTAACAAAGTTGAAACACTATTGGCTAGATCTTACCTTATCCCTTGACATGAGGTACAGCAACCGATCGCTCTGAGAGAACAGCGCCGCTGAGTAAGCGATGTTGACGGCCGTCTCCGGCTTGTCATCGGTCAGCATCCACACCACTAGCCAGGATCTAACAAGGTCGAAACACTATTGGCTAGATCTTACCTTATCCCTTGACATGAGGTACAGCAACCGATCGCTCTGAGAGAACAGCGCCGCTGAGTAAGCGATGTTGACGGCCGTCTCCGGCTTGTCATCGGTCAGCATCCACACCACTAGCCAGGATCTAACAAGGTCGAAACACTATTGGCTAGATCTTACCTTATCCCTTGACATGAGGTACAGCAACCGATCGCTCTGAGAGAACAGCGCCGCTGAGTAAGCGATGTTGACGGCCGTCTCCGGCTTGTCCCCGGTCAGCACCCACACCACTATGCCAGCGTCCAACAGCGCCCGCACCGTCTGAGGCACACCTTCCTGCAACTTGTCTTCTACGCCGGTGCCGCCGACGAGGGTCAATGCACTCTCGAGGCGAGCTAGTGATTCGCGGATTCGCTTATCTCGACCTGATGAAGAGATGTACATACTTAAAGATGTAAAACAAAAGGTCAGCTCGCAAAACTAGTTAAACAGCTAATTTTCCAAAAATAACTCGTGTACTACTTGTACCTACAGGAGTTTATTTCTTTTGACTGTTTATGTATTGTCGACGCTGGGTCGTAGAATCAGTCCGAGTGTAGAATGGTTAGGCAGATTGTAAAACACTGTAATTCAATTTATCTTCAAATGGTCCTTTTTTCTTTAGTCGAAGTCTATCTCGACTATAGTCATTAATCATTTACCTATAAATTGATGTGTAATTGAAATGAAATTTAGCAAACAAACATTACCTGAAGGCTACTAATGCATTATTAATGTGTCTGATTAGCATAATTAATGTACAATTCATGCAGAAACTCTAAATACTTAATTGTACATAAATCACATAAAACGGAAGAGAACTAAAGAAGCCAACATTTCCGTCAAAACCATAAATCAAAAGTTCTACCTCAGTCTTTAAATAAGGTAAGTAAAGGTAAAACGTATTTATTCTGTGTCACAAAATTACAAGTAAAATACAACAAATATAAGTTACGTTAAGTACTTACACAAAAATTAAAATATCAAGGCGTAATGAAAGTTATAATTATAACTTTATAAGTAACCAACGAAATAGTAAAATCAAATAGGTAAAAAAAGTATGCATATACGCACGATACAAAAGAAGATCAAAATAAATTGTATTTTTTTGTTATTTAATTAAATTAATATCGTTTATTAATTCAGACACATCGATATTAAGAGTTAATAAATTCGCATGGAATGAAAATCGCCATGTTTACTGCCAAGAACATTTGTCGAGTAGGTAAATGTAGGTAAATACAGAAGCGTTACTAATAATACCTTCTCCGATATCCATGGCCCGAGCATGCGAAGCGAGCCATTCTTCCCACAGCGACGAATTCATAGTCCGCTTCGCGAAGACCAGCGTCCGCAGACCTGCGCGTGAGTACTCGTTTAGTAGCGAGCGGGTTCTTTCGTAAGCTGTCTGTTCGTCGGACCCGGCCCGTATCGGTGCTAGGGCGCCGAGGACGTTACTATCCGCGCCTTTTACGTAAAGCACCACCTGTCACAATGATTTGTATCAGTCGCATTGCAGGTTAATAATGTTCTAGACTGCTAGCTTTTGTCGGCTTCGCGCTCCTTTGGTACCTGGATCAAATATTTTAGTCATCATCTTTCAGCCGTTGACACGACATGCAGTGCTGGGTAAAGGCCTCCTCTTTTACATTTTATCTTACGGTCCTACTCGGGGATAATTTATCTTACCCATTATCTATTGGAGAGTTCCTAAATATTAAGAATCGAACTTGTAGGTAGCATTATTTATTTATTTTATTTTATTGTGACTTCCGGTGTTCTTATAATTAGGTCATTAATTAGGGTATATTAACCTTTTAAACTTAATGATCAAAGGAAAAAGATTATGAAGCATTATTCCGCAATTCGTGGCGTGTCGTTTGGGGAGGCCTATGTGCAGCAGTGAATCAATGCTTCAAGTTATCAAGTTCTGGATGAAGACTCAGCTTTAATCACTCAAGAAGCCTTAAGTTTTTTTTTTTTAATTCTACCAAATCTAATAAATAGATAATTATTATTATGATAGCATACAAAATTAGTATCAATGTTTCGTTTCATCAAGGTTAGACAATACACATGGTATACATGCGTATTGTCGAACCTTGATCAAACGAGATGTGCGGATACACGACATAGATTATATTTATAAATGAAAAACAAAAAATAAAAAATTATATGTTACCTATCTCAAAAACAAACCCAATTTAATTATTTTTTTGTATTGTTTAATTATTTTATGTAAAAACGAATCCGGATCAGTTCATATCCGGATTTAGCTTGTTTAAAGAAATTAACTAATAAATTTTTATAATGTATAGGAGGCCAATGAAAAACAACACAAAAAAAAATTTTTTGCAGTTAAATAAATAATATGCTATGCAGCATACTAATTATTTATTTATTTACTGCATTCATCTCCATCACAAGGAGTTTTTACGTATCTACAGAACCTCGTTAGGGCGTTGCAACATTCCGATTTCCGAGTTTGAGTTCTTAGCTCAATTGTTTCAATTGGAAATACCAGTTCTAATCTGTTTATATTATTTGATTTTAATTTCCTTTAAAAAACAGAAATGTTATTGGTTAGGTACTTGGGGAATATTTGAATCCAGTCTCTTTTATTAAGTAAATCTCAAAGCAAAACTTGTACAGTGATTTTCCACTCAACACTAAGAGACTCATTTGGATAAGAGTTTTAGTCATTCCAATGATGCATATCAGACGTTAATTACCCACTTCAAATCGATTACCGACTCAATAAGGGACCACGTACCACAACCACGCCACATCTCGAGGCGACAAAAAGTGGTTTAGCAGTGGTTACGTGTGAATACTGTCGCGCAACTTTTTGCAGTTGCGTTGTGGTAACTACAAAATGTAGATGTGGTTATGTTGATGGTAATAGTTACAATACCGCCTGCGGCCAGTGAGCGGTATGGCTAGTGGTTGTGATGTGGTCGGTACCGACCGACCATATGCTTGAATTATACATCCAAAAGGCCCCGTGTTAATTAAATTATGAATTAAAACTATTCAATTCAAACTAACATGGTTATTAACACAAAAGTCACTTATATGTAACGGGATATAATTGTGCCGAAGTATTGGTAAACTATTAATTTTCACTAATATTAGCACCCGACCACGTGGTGTCGTTGTCGCGTGGTTATGGTATGTGTGAATTGTCCCTTAGTCAATACAAGCCAGTATTGTGCCATAGAATTTACAACGGCAATCAACATAAAAGCCGTCAACCTTTATCAGTGAACCGGCATTTACAGATTCATTGAAAGTCGTATTGTTCCGTACGAAATAAAGGAGCCTTGAGTAGATCACAGGAAACAACGCGTGAAATGCCTCAAGGAAATGTCTGAAGGTTGATTACTATGTCGATTATTAGTTCTGCGGGCGGGTTCATGGTGTAAATATATAAACTGTGACCGAAATAAAGATACGTTGGTTTTGATGGGGAAACGGGTCGCGTTTAAATAAAATAAAGGACTCTGCGCACTACACCGTAAACAATTACCGTGCTAGAACTAATAATATTTATTTGCTGGATACTATTGGGCAAAAATGGCTGTATCTTTTGAGTTTCTTGTTCGCTTCTTTACTTGTACAAAAAATCAAATTGTACTTTATTTCCTAGTATTACTTGTTATTTGTAACTTGTGACGTGTCAAAGAGTCCTGTGAGGTCTAAAGGAAATAAAACACTTTGATGTTTGATTGCGTTGAATTAAAAGTAGATTTTTTCACAGCTTCAAAGGGTAATTAGGCATAACGCGAGTTAGTTATACTGCGTAATAGGTATACACCGCGTAAAGGTTTGAAATATTCTGTTAAAATTTCAACTTGATAGCTATTCTGATTATTTTCCGGAGAAAAAGGTCTTGACGGACAGACGTAGACGAACAACAAAGTAATCCTATAGTTTATTTTTAGAGAACCCTTATAAAAATGCGTTTTAGGTAGTTTACAGGTAATTAATCACGTACCTGTCCATTAGGAGCACGCATAGCGACCGACATACATTTTCTGATGCTGTCAAAAGCCTGCACTCTGAGCACCTTCATCTTGGTAAGTTCCCCTTGAATCCCTAGCTCCACATCAAAAGGCGCTCGCTTCCTGAGCTCATAGCCGTAAGCCAGTGCCGCTTCCGCTAGCGCTAACTCGTCGGGGCTTTCGGCTTCGTATCGTGTGATCTGGAAGTGTAAAAAAATATCAGTACGAGGTAAGTATTTTGCTGGGGTGAACGTGTTCTTGGGTGGAGACCATGACTCGGCAAACGTAGTTTAGGATGCCCTGCGACCAGGTGGGATGATCTGTGAAAGAATGCAGGGAGATGCTGGATGCGTCAAGCTGAAGACAGCGCGCTATGGTGCTCATTGGGAGGCCTATTTTTTTGGGAATTATTTTAATTAGAGATTACCCCCAGTGCGAGGGCTTACGCAATATAAAAACAAAAACCTTTTAATACAAGATCATCAAGTTTACATTAAAAAGAGGTTATCGCGTAGTAGGTACTAGGTATGTATGTAACATAATATGAAATTTCATGTTGTAATTAACTACATAATAACGCACACAGATCCCCTTTTTCAATCCAACGATCCTATCCATCCACGGTTGTCTGATAGAGATCGCTCTTGAGCGATAAGACCGCCAAATTGTCACATATCTTGTATTTTTTTTTTTATCTTGTTTGTTTTATTTTTAAGTGTGCAATAAAAGTATTGTCCATCTATCTATCTACCATTTGGGATTTTTACCGCAATATTTCGCACGACACGATTCCTTCCACCTTTGCTACCGATATTAACGATTTGTATTCACTTTTTTTTTGTCTGTACTTATTACGTGTTATCTAGTACTAGTTATTTCTTCTTTCTTTACCTACTCGATATAACTTTAGTTTCAAAAGAATAAAACGATCAGATCTCTAATCTTTGTATCCAGAATCACACCAACTTAGGTAGTTGCCTAGTGCGAGTACCTTATATGCGTCATTTGCAGTATGACGCACAATACAAATATCGATAAAGCCCTATAAAACTCGCTAACACTCCATGTAAGAAAACGTCACTGATAACGAACGATCAGAACGACATTCCATACACGGGCACTCCAATCAGCAACTTGCCACGCCATCAATCCAAAAAGACTCATTATAATAATAATAATAATAACGGTTAACGGTTAACGGCGTAATAGCGAAGAGCCTCGATCAACACCTGAAGAGACTCTCGCTATGAAGTTGGATCAAGGGCCAGATCCAGAAGGCGGTACTCTTGGACTCGGCACGTATCGTCAGGAAGTTCCTTTCTCTGCAGCCCTAGTCACCGGCCGCTTGAGCCTAGCTTCGCGGTCGGTGATTTACCGTTTTGATATATTTTTTACTGTAGAATAGTTTTATAATATTTTATTGTAATTTCTATAGTAAAAAATGTATTTTATACGAGAATTTAAATAAATGAGTGAAATAATAATAATGATCTTTATTTCAGACTACATGGGTCCATATAAACTTAAAAGTACACAATAATAATTAAAAAGTCACAAATCTACAAAAATTAAAAATAAACATGAGATGATTCAATGGAAAAATAACAAAAACAAAAATAACAAAATAATCAAAACAAGAAATTAATATACAAAAATTATTTAACGATTTTGAACTTTACATCATTATTATTTGTAAAAGCGTGCAACCTGGAAGAGTGATAAATATAAATGCAGTCAAACCTATTCGCGAACACGCTCAGAATGCTGTTGGAGCTGGCCCCGACTCTGCGCACCAGAGATGTTCCCCGCTTGCGCATGGTTGTATAGAAACAGTCCACGCGCGCCTCGGCGAACATCCCTGATGCGCTGCAGAACCGGGGCAGCCCCATCAGCACCCTAAATGCGTTGTTGTACTGCACTCGTAGGGCGCTGTACTGTTTTTGCGTATGGTTCACCCACAGGCTGCATGTGTAAAAATTAGAACAATAGGCTTTAAAAAGCGTTGTTTTTACCTCTCTAGAGCAGCGAGCGAACCTGCGGGCTATCATGTTCGCTCTTACGGACAGCGCCCTCCGTTCTCTCTCAATGTCTGCATCGTCTTTCAGGTCAGAGGTTAGGAGATGTCCCAAGTATTTAAATTCTTTAACTATCTTTAATGAAGTTCCATACAACTTTATGGACGGTATGTTAGATACGGGACAGCTTCCTCTGGCCTGAAAAACCATGCATTCACTCTTCTTCACATTATATTTCAGACCATGTACTGTAGCGTACCTCTCGCATATCTGTAATAGCTTACCCAGGCCACACGTGGATGCGCTCAACAGCACCATGTCGTCTGCATAGCTTATGCTGTTGATGCAGACACCGTCAATGTGACAACCGACACGAGTGCTGCTGAGCTCATCCATCAGCGCATTGACATACAGGTTGAAGAGCTTTGGAGAAGTCCGCCCCCCCTGTCTCACGCCACACTCCAGCCTGTATGCCTCCGAGTAAGCGCCTGACCATCGTACCACATTGACCTGGTTTTGATACCAGAACTTAAAAATATCATTAAGCTCTGGTGGCATTTCTAGTTCACTTAGCTTTTGCCACAGTAAGTCATAACTAACCAGGTCGAATGCTTTAGATAGGTCGAGGAAACAGGCATGAATGGGAGTCTTACGATCAGTGTAATACTTAACAGTCTGCTTCAGGCTCAAGATAGCCGTTTCTGTTGACAAACCTGGTCTAAAGCCGAATTGACTATCATTAAGTGTTAGATAACGACTAAGTTGAGCATCAAGCAGACTGTCCAGTACCTTAGCTACAATAGTAGCTAACGAAATCGGCCTATAATTGTTCTTATCACTAGTGTCGCCGGTCTTATTTTTAACGATAGGTACCACCACAGTTTTCGTCATTTCCTCGGGTAAATATGAGTGTCCTATACATAGGTTTAAGAACATAGCAAGTACTTTGGGCAGGTGAGGACCCGCGTTCTGTAGGTGTTCTATGCTCAGACCATCATGGCCAGGAGATTTACCACGTGACATACCTTTTATAACTTTTAGTACATCAATGGCCGTGAACCTAGTTTGTAATTCCTGGCCATTTGATCCCACATCGATCACTGACTGTGATGGTCCCAAAGGCGGTAATTATGACACAACAAAACCTTTTCTTTTTAAATATGGATATACCTTTATCTACAATGGTCTATCAACAATTAAAAAAAACTAAGTTTTCCTTACCACACGATACGAGCACAACCTGAACTTTCCTTCCACATACAAAGGTTGTTTTGGCATAATTACCATCACTACCCTTGGCAGGCGGTTTTGCGAACGCAGCGCAGGTCAAACCTATTCGCGAACACGCTCAGAATGCTGTTGGAGCTGGCCCCGACTCTGCGCACCAGAGATGTTCCCCGCTTGCGCATGGTTGTATAGAAACAGTCCACGCGCGCCTCGGCGAACATCCCTGATGCGCTGCAGAACCGGGGCAGCCCCATCAGCACCCTAAATGCGTTGTTGTACTGCACTCGTAGGGCGCTGTACTGTTTTTGCGTATGGTTCACCCACAGGCTGCATGTGTAAAAATTAGAACAATAGGCTTTAAAAAGCGTTGTTTTTACCTCTCTAGAGCAGCGAGCGAACCTGCGGGCTATCATGTTCGCTCTTACGGACAGCGCCCTCCGTTCTCTCTCAATGTCTGCATCGTCTTTCAGGTCAGAGGTTAGGAGATGTCCCAAGTATTTAAATTCTTTAACTATCTTTAATGAAGTTCCATACAACTTTATGGACGGTATGTTAGATACGGGACAGCTTCCTCTGGCCTGAAAAACCATGCATTCACTCTTCTTCACATTATATTTCAGACCATGTACTGTAGCGTACCTCTCGCATATCTGTAATAGCTTACCCAGGCCACACGTGGATGCGCTCAACAGCACCATGTCGTCTGCATAGCTTATGCTGTTGATGCAGACACCGTCAATGTGACAACCGACACGAGTGCTGCTGAGCTCATCCATCAGCGCATTGACATACAGGTTGAAGAGCTTTGGAGAAGTCCGCCCCCCCTGTCTCACGCCACACTCCAGCCTGTATGCCTCCGAGTAAGCGCCTGACCATCGTACCACATTGACCTGGTTTTGATACCAGAACTTAAAAATATCATTAAGCTCTGGTGGCATTTCTAGTTCACTTAGCTTTTGCCACAGTAAGTCATAACTAACCAGGTCGAATGCTTTAGATAGGTCGAGGAAACAGGCATGAATGGGAGTCTTACGATCAGTGTAATACTTAACAGTCTGCTTCAGGCTCAAGATAGCCGTTTCTGTTGACAAACCTGGTCTAAAGCCGAATTGACTATCATTAAGTGTTAGATAACGACTAAGTTGAGCATCAAGCAGACTGTCCAGTACCTTAGCTACAATAGTAGCTAACGAAATCGGCCTATAATTGTTCTTATCACTAGTGTCGCCGGTCTTATTTTTAACGATAGGTACCACCACAGTTTTCGTCATTTCCTCGGGTAAATATGAGTGTCCTATACATAGGTTTAAGAACATAGCAAGTACTTTGGGCAGGTGAGGACCCGCGTTCTGTAGGTGTTCTATGCTCAGACCATCATGGCCAGGAGATTTACCACGTGACATACCTTTTATAACTTTTAGTACATCAATGGCCGTGAACCTAGTTTGTAATTCCTGGCCATTTGATCCCACATCGATCACTGACTGTGATGGTCCCAAAGGCGGTAATTATGACACAACAAAACCTTTTCTTTTTAAATATGGATATACCTTTATCTACAATGGTCTATCAACAATTAAAAAAAACTAAGTTTTCCTTACCACACGATACGAGCACAACCTGAACTTTCCTTCCACATACAAAGGTTGTTTTGGCATAATTACCATCACTACCCTTGGCAGGCGGTTTTGCGAACGCAGCGCAGGTGTTAAAATACATATACAGAAGCTGCTGCTCTTCCTCTGGTAGATTCCCTTAGTCGACAGTTAGGCTCGCCGCAAACGGGCCGCCGACCACAGCCACCGGTGGCCAGCGACAGCGACCTACAAACTTTTTCATATATTTTGTATAGACGCACGCACCACACACATGTAGCCAGTAGCAGCCACTCCTTATAGCAGTGTCTGTAATTAATGAATGAATTAAATTCATTCAGTGCCTGAGACTCGTTAGTTGTGGTCGCTGCACACAAGCAAGACGCCGACACCCGCCACTATCGCACTGCTCCGCCCACACGCAGTTAGGCGTTAGAGGTCCTACGTATCGAAGCGAAGAGCAGGTTACAAAATGAGGATGCTTCCGAACACCGTTGTCTGTCACACACTTCGGCCACTGTTAAAAATAATAATAAATAAAAATATGGTGGTAGCGCGTAGCAGGCACTGGTGTGCCTGCTACGCGCTACCACCATATTTTAGCCACACAGCCACCAGGCTGTGGTCGGTGGCTCGTTTGTGCACGATTCCATGTAACAGTCTTTAGCTTGTTGTAGTATGTTGACTTGGAAAAATATGTTATTGTGTGCAAAGCCGCGGGCAGAAACTAGTGGAAGTACGGAAATTACAATAAAAGTTACCTACTACGCAATAAATTCCCGGTACTATAAACTTAGTTTTACTTCATAATTTAACCTATTATAAAATCAGGATTTAGTATCCTATATAAATATGGATGTTTTTATGTCTATTATTATTTATGATGCCACCAATAAAGAAGTTTAATTAGATTATTTTATGGTTTAAAATTGATGTGGGTATTTATTACAAAAGTGCCTATATCTAGCTGCATTCGTTCAGGATTTTATATGAACGCAAAGTTTTAAAAAAAGTTCTTACCTATCAACAGGAAAAGAAAATTAATAATTATTAACCATTTAAAACGAAGTAATAATACCGCCCTTCCTTGAATACGCTGGTATTCAAGGAAGGAAAGACTTAGTTCTAACTTCTAAGAACATGTTTAGTATTTAATTAAAGATAAAATAAAATATATTATGTAAAACCGTGTGGTCAAGGAAACGTGTCCTGTTTACTAGCCAAGCGCTAATTCAACTATCCGACTGCGACGACTTTTTCGTGGTGAAATAAATATAGGTACAGATTAAGGCTGAAATGCATCTAAATGTTACGAGTTAAAGCACATAGTTGACGACCTCTGCGACGCAGGAGGTTGCAGGTTCCATTCCCGCCTCGGAACAATTGTGTGTAGGATCTGCAGATATTTGTTCCTAGTGTTCTGGTGTCGTTATCTATGTATAATAAAAAAACATCAGCTGACTTAAGTCAGTCGCAGGTTCGATTCCCGCCTCGGGACAAATATTTGTTCTATCTGCAGATATACATACGTTCCAGGTGTTCTGAGTGTTTATGTGTAAAGTTAAATATCTATATGTATTGTATTAGTAAATAAGTAAATCATTTATTTGACACATAAACACACACATACAATTGGCTTAATCATAAACAAGTACAATATTAAACAAAACATAATAGGTATATCTGTTACCCATAAAACAAGCTTTGGTTAGCTTAGGGCTAGGGTTCTGTATGGATTGTCCAGCAGTTTTTATTAACTTAATAAAGATCATACCTCCTCGTGGTTAGGGCTGGGTTCTCCGCTCTCCTTCTTATTCAACAGCTTCGGCAGCTTCAGGCGCAGAGGCGAGGTGGTCGAGGCCGGCGGAGGCGATGGAGTCGTCGATCTAGACTCCGCCAGCCTTGAATATCTACAATAAAACAAAGACATCAATAACTTTTATTCCTTTTGCCTTACAAAATACGCTCTAAGAAACTCTAGCTCTTAGCAGCATATAGCAGAGAGATCACTACATAGTATGAAACAAAGTCGCTGCACGTTGTCTGTGTATCCCTATGTATACGACCACCAATACGATAAGACCGCCAATTGAACGAGTATCTCGTTTTTTTTTTAAAGTTATTATTTTACATTGTTCTTATTAACTAAGTGTGCAATAAAGTATTATATTGTATGCTTAGATCTTTAAAACTAACAGATTATGATGTGGTTTTTTTTCAACACAGAGCCATTTGTCATAAGATTCCACGCGGCCGAAGCCGCGGGCGCAGCTAGTAAATCAATATTCCTTAGTAACGCAGAAGTAAAAAACGCTCGTGACTTCATTCCCGCGACCCCGTGCATGGTGTACGCGGCATCACTCTATTGGTGTACGCGGCGCAGGCCAGTCAATATTTTCCTACACCATCGACACTAATATTCTAACACCATCATCAGCCTATGTTAGTCCACAGCTGGAGATAGGACTCCCCCAATGAGCGCCATAGCGCCCTGTCTTCAGCTTGACGCTCCAGCCAGCATCTCCCTGCAGTCTTTCGCAGGTCGTCATCCCATCTGGTCGTAGCGCGTCCTATACTTCGATTCGTATCTTACCACATTTCAGTTTGAGCCAATTTTTGTAAAACTTGAACTAAATAAACACTAGTGATGTTCCGACTAAGAGTTTGCCCGATTAGTCGGAACATTTCTACAGCTAGTACACACATCTATATTTTAGTAATAAATCCTACTCTTTATTAAATATTTAAATAAGATTAATATTTATTGAAAATAATATTTTCATCGTTGTTTTCTTTGTTAATTTACGGATATAATATAATTCCTCCTACACGTATACTTTTATTGATACCTACAAATTAAGAAGTATCTTTGCCGAATAGTCGCCGACTACGAGTCGGCTCTACCGACAAGTCGGAATATCTCTACAGCTGACTTATTACTCCATCCATTGGTAAAGACCGTGTGAAAATGCGTTGCGACTTCGACTTTGTTTTATAATAAACTGGCGGCTGCCCGCGGCTTCGCGCTTATTTTGTAAATAGCCTATGTCCATATCGAGATTCGTCCATATCGGGATCCATTTACTTCCCTGCCAAATTTAATATCCGTTCAGCTGTTTAGGCGTGTAGAGATAGCACGAGTTAGGCTCAACTCACACCAAAAGAGCGTCGAAGCGCAGCGAAGCGGAGCGCAGTTTCAGTGTCATATGAATTTTAACTTTATTTTTATTACAATAAAACTTATTATCGCATGAGAAACTCGAACGAGTCGCGCGGATGCTCGCGGCGCCGCGTGAATTCCGGCGAATTCGACTCGTTCGAGTTTCTCATGCGATAATTAGTTTTATTGTAATGAAAATAAAGTTAAAATTCATATGACACTGAAACTGCGCTCCGCTTCGCTGCGCTTCGACGCTCTTTTGGTGTGAGTTGAGCCTTACTTTTGAATTTATAACATTACTAGCTGCGTCTCGCGGCTTCGCCCGCGTGGAAATCTATGTGTCAAATGGTTTATAAACCTTCCTCTTGAATCACTCTATCTATTGCTGATAACTGCATTAAAATCCGTGGTGTAGTTTAAAAGATCTAAGCGAACAGGCAGCGGAAGCGACTTCATTCTATAGTATGTAGAGGTAAAGATAATTACCTCGTCCCTGATTATTAGTATGGGTGGAAGTGAAATGGGTAGTGGTATATTGCCCTGTACGAGCTTTGTGATGCCGTTATTTTGTAGCATCAGATATTTTGCACGCTGCTGTAACTGGTTAGTGCCATTATCGCGTTTAAAATCCTTGAGTAGCACTCGACCTTCAAAAGTTCGCTTTCTCATTACAGTCACTATTACACTCATTTACAACAGGCAACTAACATCAAGATAGCCTTTATTAACACAAATACACTTTATTTCCGCAATTCACGTTTTCACGTTAACAACATTACACTTTAAATGCTTTGTTTTTCACCGACTTCGAAAACATTTGGATGTTCTATGTTCGACTGTATATGTAAATACATATGTTGTGTTTTTTTAATGTATGGATGGGTGAGGCCGTCGATTTTGTTTCTTTTTACCATGCTTTTATTAGCTTCACCTGTATGTATGTTTGTTTGTAACTGACTCCTTTGGACTCGATTTTGACCCACTTTGAACGGTCAGATTTAATTTAAACTTAGTAAACTTATTAATAACCGATGGCAATACAATAATTTGATCTAAAAAATAGAAAATAAATAATAGTTTAAAAAAACTAAAAAACCACGCTTTTATAAATAAACCGAACTAAAAAGTAGTTTTTTTTTAATCATTCAAATTATGGATAAGAGTGATAAATAAAATAAATAATTTTAATGTAAAATATAAAAAAGTATATTCCGCCCGTAAAAAACCCCAGGGAACAACAGACAGGAGTCTGTTGTTGCATTTTGTTACTAGGTCATGAGTTCATTCAATGCTATTTTAGTCATTCATTTCATTAAGTATATTGGTGTTTTCCCCCAAGGTAAAAGTTACTTGAGTGACTTACCCTCATTTATTTGATTATTCCTCATTCACTTTTAACAATAAGTGATTAAGTATGTTAAAGTGAATAAGAGCGTTTGAGTCAGTAGAGCTGTGTAGTTTACCTACCAGAATCATATTAAAAGAGCATCCTAACAATCAAGATAACATGTAACAAAACAAGAGCCTGAATATTCTGCTGATTTCCGTCGATATCAGGCATCCAGCATCTGGCCTGCAGTCTTTCGCAATTCATCATTCCATCTGGCGTCCTACACTACGTTTGCCGAATCGCGATCTCCAATCAGAACTCGTGTCCCCAGCGGTTGCCTGTTCTTCGCGAAATTTCGCTATATATGGCCGGCCCACTGCCACTTCAGCTTTCAAACTCTTTGAGCTATGTATATTGATACATTTTGTTTTTTACTACTCTTTAGGTAGATCTACAAGTAGCCAAATCGTTACAATAGAAACCAAATAATAGAATAGATTGTAACAGATAATCTCTTACTTATCGTTTGATCGTAAAGTTCCATTGGAGCGTGAAGGTTTTTCGTTCGAGAATGGCTCCGAGTTTAAATTGGAAGCGCTCAGCTGCATTTTGTCGATGTGGGGCTCGCTCACAACTACAGTGTTGCAAATCGCTAGCATCAGGATAAACTCGCGGACCTGCCAAAGGAAAATAGCATTTCATAAGGTGCAAGATTGATTGACGCGTGGTGCCACGCGCTGGTAGATATAGTAATGCTAGACCATTGACACAACAATATCTAGCCCCAAGCTAAACAGAGCTTGTGTTGAGGGTACAAGATAACTGATATATAATATAATACAATACATAGATGTATATTTTTTATTAAACATAGAAAACGAGCAGAACAGCCGAAACAAAATCTCTGTAGATTGTACACACATTTGTCCCGAGGCGGAAATCGAACCCGCGACCTTCTGCGTCGCAGTTGGACATTAGCTCACCGCGCCACTGAGGTCGTCATAGAGAAATGAATAAAATAAATAAATAAATAATGCTGGACAATTCACACAGCATTATCTAGCCCCATGGTAAGCAGAGCTTGTGTTATGGGTACTAGATAACTGATATACATAATACAATACATTACATAGATAGATATTTTTTATTATTAGAATGGGTACTGAACTGTAGAAACTCTGTTTCTAAAGTTCAGTACCCATTTCGGAAACCCGGATTCGGAAAACTAATCTGAAGGGCAATACAAGTCTCAGGCACAAAGGATACTTAACTAAATCTATACTCCGATTTAGGATCCAAGATGATCTATGTCATGTCAACTAAAACATTTATGAATGAAAAATAAGACAAACTGTAACAACAAGGTAACAGCAAGGTAATCACTAAAAACACAAACTTCAATAACGCGTAATCTCACATACGGAGCGAAAAATATTTTAATTTCATTTCGAAAACGAACGTGCGTGCACTAAATGATAAATGAAAGCTTTCAAAACCTTTTGTATGTTTGAATGTATGTTGCCCCTTCGTATACAAAAAATATCCAGGTCTTTTTTATCGGAGTATAGGACCCTATTTTGCGAAACTAACGGCTTCACTATGACAATGGTATCGCGTCACAGAATGACAGATTTTGATATTCAACCGTAAAATGCATTGCATCCAGATTAAGTTAACATGCAAAACATGCTTTCATTACATAGTGGTAGTTAGTTTATAGCCGTGTTGGACGGACGCGTTATAATTTAACATTTAAGTTACTAACTGCGCCCCGCGGCTTCGCCCGTGGGAAAATCTATGTGTCACATTGTTTATAAACCTTCCTCTTGAATCATTCTATCTAATAAAAAAAACCGCATCACAATCCGTTGCGTAGTTTTAAAGATCTAAGCATACATATGACAGATAGACAGCGGTAAGCGACTTTTACTTAAGATATAACATGCTTCTCAATCTGGACACACTATCAGATGAAAGAATCTCCAGCCAGATGCAGCCAGGAGGGAAACGTGTCAAAAGTGTTAAAGTTAAACCATTCTATCGATATCTTCTTGCAAATAGCACCGTACGCGTTATCTAGTCTCCACCCAGTTTATTTCTTCTAACGATAAAATCCTTAGATGAAATAAACTGAATAGAGTAATGATTTTGCAAAAATATCATTGTCATAGTAAACCCATTGGTTAGCAGAATTTGGCCCATTAAACTGTGTATAGATATTTACCATGGCCGTTTCTTGTTGATGGTCATCTGAAGGCTGACTTTCTTCACCGTCACGCTCGCCACTTAGGTCGCGCTGCAGTCTCCTGTTCGGTGACACCTCGTTGATAGGTGTAACGATAGGCGGTAGGTCAGCAGAGGGCTCCGCAGGCGGACCCGGGGGGTGGTCATAGTCAACCCCGTTGACCGTGCACCTTCTGAACACCATCTTATTCTCAGTCAGTGTCCCAGTCTTATCGCTGAATAGATAACTAATCTGGCCCAACTCCTCGGTAATATTCAAAGCCCGGCACACTGTCCGTTTGTTCGTGACCGTGTCATACATCTCCACGTCTTCGTGTATGTGGTACACTTGTACTAACTTCGTCATTTCTATCGTGACGTACAGCGATACTGGAATCATAACTTGCAAAGCGATTATGTAAGTCCAGAATATGAGGAGTCCCTCGACGGCGGGCCTGCTCGCGGTCGGTAGGAACGGTGGTTTCAATATGCTAGGACCGACTACGTAGTTATCGAGCCAGATTTTGCAGCCGACTGCGCCGCCGCAGCAGAGGAATAGTAGAACCAGGACGCACCATATGACGTCAGTGTTCATTTTCTTTTCTAAATTAGAGCACTTATATCTAGGTCCGCCGTTGTTCAGCATCGCCTTGGTCTCGTGGCCGGCGTACACGACGATGCCCTCGACGTAGTCTGTGTTTTTGATCGTGCACTCCCTTAGCAGCAGGTTCTCAGAGGTAAGCGGAACCCGTTCCCCGTCCGGGTGTGACAGCGTGCCGGTAAATCGATATATTTTCGTCGATGGCCGCTCTACTTCTACAGAGCTTTTAAATTTCAATATGTCTAACGGCTGTAAAAGAAAAAAATATTATATTACTTAATAAAAGTTTTTAAAAACAAGCTTTTATAGTCATCTAGGACCAAAATGCTTAGGAAGACGAATCCAACGAATCTAAACTCGTCGGGGTTAAGTCGTAAGTACATAAGTCACCGAAAATACATAAGTATTCCACATTTCAACTCAATCGTTTGGGGATCACTTGTCGCTAATTCAGTTGCAAGATTTGTGCCACACTAACTAACAGGGCAAGTAGAATAAAAGCTTGTAAAAATATAAGTTCATGACAAATAGAGAAAGTTTCCCACGCTCTGTACGGTGCAAACTTCGCTATCTAAATGTCGGCATCAAGCCCATCGAGTTAAGAAAATGACTGTAGTCATGGTTTTATTGCGGCTGACATTGCTATGGCATACTACTACTTTGCGTGATATCGAGAATTACGGTAAACAAAACGGCGCGGCGCGGCGGCACAATATGCGACCCTCACAATAGCATGTGTGCTGGTATAACAACAATCACATTAATTTTTACCTGCCTGCGTAAATGAAAAACTCTCAACAGTTGATCAAACAATCGTGTTACTTGTGGAAATGAAAACAATGTCCTAGGTCTGAGCTGATGTTGAATATTTTGGAGCCAAAAGTGTGATTCCACAATCACACTAATAGATATTATAAATACGAAAGTTTGGATGGATGTTTGTTACTTCTTCAATCTTAAACTACTGAATGGATCAGCTGATATATTTTGCGTATATGTAGCCCTAAGCCTGATATCAAACATAGGCTTTTTAGACCATGAATCAGTTCCCATGGAATAGAAATAACCTTAAAACGTTTCTATTGACAACAACGCGTGCGAAGCTGCGGGCAGAAACTAAGATCATAATAATTATATACTTAATAGTATAGCTGCTGGACAATCCACATAACATCACCTAGCCTCAAACTAAGCAGAGCTTGTGTTATGGGTACTAGATGACTGATATACATTACATATATAGATATTTTTTATTGCACATCGAAAATACCCGGAACACCCGGGACAACTATTTGCAGATTTTACAAATATTTGTCACAAGGCATGAAAAACGTTTGACGTTTTTCAAGGCATGAAAAACGTTTGACGTTTTTCATGCCTTGTGACAAATATTCGTCAAACCGCAGGCAGACCTTCGTCCGCCGCGCCACCAGCGCCACCACATCAGTCGTCAAGCTAGTACATGTGCCAGTACCCACCTTTTCTTTGAATCCTGGAGCAACCACCCTCTGTTTGAGATTGGTCTCTCCGTCCAGATTGCAAGTATCCAAGTAGCAGATCCCCATGGTACTTGAAGTATGTAGCAGCACCATGTCTGCAGGCACAGCTTCGTTGTTCGACAGGTGGACTATATCTCCGACGCGCACGTCTTTCCATTTCACTCGCACGTATCGTCCCGCAGACCTGTGGGAGAGAGATACAAATTCATACAACGTCATAGTAGTTCGATTTGTTTTGAAAATATTTAGTTCAAAACAATTTAGCTATTTTAAAACGTAATTGAATTTAATAGTGGCTTAATGCACGGCTGTGAAGATAATTTATAGATAACTGACGATTTGATTGCTTACATTAATAATTTTCAGAGTAGACATTCAGTAAAAGTACCATTACATAAATAAGACCACTATTTTTGACTTTTTTTAAGATCTGTAAGTTTTCATAAAAATTTGAAAATAAATAAATAATAAAAATGTGTTGATTTTTCTCATAGCAGAATCTATGGCCACGGCGCGGCGGCGCGGCCAGTCTCAATGGAGACTACCCAGGTGCGCAGGAAATTATAGTGCCCAAGTGTGTGCACAAGCACAGGTGCACTCTCTCTCTATTCCCTCACTCTCATAATCCGATGGAACGTCAGACCGATACGACCGGGGAGAGTCAGGCGCAGGACCAACGGCTTAACGTAATTTACGAGGCACGGGGGTTTAACACCGCCAAAATCCTGACCCCGGGCTGTTCTTTCAATCAAAATTAGAAACATTGTACGTTCCTGTACAATCCAAAATATTTGATCACCACGCTTGGCCGGCGGAATGCTGATCGCAGTGGTGGTATTATGTGTTAATACACAGAATGAAGCTGCTGCCCTTCCTCAGGTAGATTACCACGGTCTAGATCTCAGGAACCCTGCGGTCTATTGAAATTACTTATGTTTTGATTCGAAATAAACTATTATAACTTGAACTCTTGCTATTACGAGCCGTTACAAAAACGTTTGCTCTGTCCCGCTCTTATGAACAAAAAATAATATAACTACCCTTCATTTAAACCTTTATTTACCATGATTTGATTTTTGAGTTATCCAATATAGGCCAAACGAAGCGCACTATCTCCTGCAGAGTAAAAGAACACATACGAGCAGTTAAGAATCTGGCAACCGAGAAGTCTGCCATAGCGGAACATCTTCTCGAGTCGGGTTCCAACCACTGGATCGGATGTAATCTCAACAGAGCGACACTACATACTAAGAATGGTACGGGAAGCTATTGAGATTACGAAACACAGGAACTTCAACCGAGAAGATGGCAATTATCGGGAACCTGGAACCCTGTTGTGAGAATGTGCAAAAACGGAAGAAGTGATGTACCAACCGCTTCGCGTTCTGATACCGTCAGTTGTGTGTCGTGATCGAGCTGCGTTCGATAATAGTGAAACCGGTGGTAGTGGCAACGTTCGTAGCAAAAGACAAAAAATGAGGGTAGATCGGTATGTCTGCCCATAAAAACTCGCAGTGCCTTCAGTTACTCCGTGATCATGGCGCATGCAACTGTGCCGAAATATTGGATAACTCAAAAATCTAATCATGGTAAATATCCCGTTTTAAATGACTTTAGTATTAATAACCATGATAGTTTCAAAAGTTTTATATAACTACCCTTTTCACAAAATGGTGCGCGTTACGTCTCGACGAAATTCTGTGCGAAACAGTACACTTTTAACATCGTCAAAAATACAGTATATTTTTTTCTTAATCGTGTTTCACTTGTAGCAAAATCCTACTAATATTATAAACGCGAAAGTTTGTAAGTATGGATGGATGAATGTTTGTCACTCTTTCACGTAAAAACTACTGAATGGATTTTAATGAAACTTTACAATAATATAGCTTATACATCAGAAGAACACATAGGCTACCATTTATAAAGATATATTGTATATTATCCAAAATATCTATGTATCACCACGCCTGTGAAACCGCGGGCGCAGCTAGTGTAGTGTATTTGTACCAATGGGGATTCCGTGAGTACTGAGATCTTACACTAGCCAAACTCGATGTAGAATATTTGTAAACAAACCACGACACAAATAACTAAAACTCACGTGCTTGGAATTCGAGTTTCAGATAAACAATAATTATTGAGTTGCCTATAAAAAGACGCGGCAACTGAATGAATTTTAGGTTAGGTCACAAACATTTTACAAAATTAAGAAAAAAGAAACAAATTTTCTTTAGGCTAAGAAAATAAGCACTTAGTTAGACAAGTCAAATTTTAAACTATAAATTATTATCAAACAAGAAATAAGGTGATTTTTATTTATTGTTCACTTTACATCGATTCTAGATTCTAGCTAGTGTACTGATTGGCTTAGATTGATAGATAGATAGAAAATTATTTATTGCACTAAATAGAAAACAATGTACAGAACAAAACTTAAAATAAATTACAATTGGCGGTCTTATCGCTCAAGAGCGATCTCTACCAGACAACCACGGATGGATAGGATCGTGGACAGTACCAGGGGATCTGTGTGCTTGTAGGTTATGATTATGGCTTAGCTTGACAAACAAACCCGTAAGGTTCGCCTCGTGCTGAAATCACACCGTATGTGTTTTCTACAAGTGACTAATATAATATGCGTAAATCCACACTAGCGCAGCGGCTGAGAAAATTTAGATCTGTGTGACTCAGCACAGCCGTAATGTTTTCAGAACGAAACGCATGTGCCGCGCAACACAACCGCTGTGGCAGCACGAATGGCTTAGGTTAAAAAAAAGATCGCAGTCGTCGAAAAAAGTTCGCAGTCAAAACTAAAAAGTCCTCGACGAAACGATCATATTTAACAGCATGCGAATGCGACACATATTTTACTATGTTAGTGTATTTTGTAGGTAAGGCGCGCTGTGTGTGCTGACTGCATAATTCATAATGTTGTACTAGACATTGTTTCAATATTTATGTAAGGTTACTTACATAAGTAGGTTAGTAAAGGCTTATTTTATTACTAGGTATGTTAAGTTTCTGCCGACGGCTTCGCACGCGTTATTTCTATGGAAACTTTTGTGCCAAGGCGGGATCGAACCCGTAATCTCCTGCGTCGCGGTCGGACCCTTGCCCGCCGCGCCACATCGGCCGTCTTTATTACCCATGAGTGGGTGAATTGTGCAAAATTGTTATATTTTATATTTTTCAGTAACACAATCAGCAAAACCAAACGCTGAAAAAAAAATGATATTTCCATGTTTGAATAGCATAATTTGTTTATAGGTATATAACACATGACATGAAATAGAGAAGAAAAAAAATCAGCAAAATCTACTAAGTAATTTACAAAGATTTTACACTCAAAAAATAAAATCGATATTTAATATTTAAATAACATCATTTCGAACAGATATTTTAACGTATAAATAACACATGACATGAAGTAGATAATAATTTGAATGACTAGATAAAAATCCAAATGACATCGGTTGAGTTGAGTGTTTATTTAATAGATTATTGAACTCAGATAAAAAATAAGCATAAACTGCACATTAATCTTATTGTATATTTATTGTTTTGTGTATTAGTTTTAACTATTTTTAATAGAATATGGATCTCGTGTCTGGAAATAAAGAAATTATTATTATTATTAAAATAACGAAATATCGGTGTGTTTCGTTACTGACACGCGGAAAACAATTATAAAGCCGTGGTCTGTGCTGTGAGCTAAGGAATCTTAATATTAATGACTGAACGGACTGAACATATAAATGTGCCTTACAAATTGAACGTTTATGCGCACAATTCATAGCTGCTACCGCAACTCACTCTAACACTAATAATAAATTAATAACAATGAGCCGAAAGAATTTAGTTTCCATTACTGTAAGTAAAGTGTACGTTAGTTAGTAGGTACGACAAACAATAATGACACATTGTTTGGGAGCTACATAGTTACCTACCTCTTGAATCGACCTACATACTCGACGACCGACGACGTGGCGCAGCGGGCGAGATCACCCTGCAACACGGTAGCGGTTTCGATTCCCGCCTTGGTACAAATGTTTGAACGATCTGCTATTCCGGGTGTTCTGGGTATTGTCTATGTTGTACATAATAAAAAATATCGAAAAATCTATGTAATGTATTGTTAATAAGACAAGTATATCACTCATCTAGTACCCATAACACAAGCTCAGCTTAACTTGGGGCTAGATTATGCTGTGTGGATCGTCCAATATTATTTATGTATTTATATCCCTAGCACTGCTTACATCACCATGCCTCTTATTTCTAGCAATATTTCAAAATAATAAACTCCTATGTCGGTTGTATTATTAGTTATTAGTAATCTGACCTATTCTCGATAAGTCTCTGTGTTAGCTTTTGAGTAAAGTTTTCAGTCACGTTCACGTTATGCAACGAAGGTGTTTCTTATCCCTTTCCTTTGGGGACTTCCCCTTAGATTACAATAGTATTGAAACTGTTATGTTCTATTATATTATTTTAACTACCTAAATCGTAGACAAAAGATACGGTGTTGTTTATCTTACCTACCGTGCGATAAACAGCTATTGGTTATTAACCAAAACTTAATGAAAATAGCTCATGTTCTGCTTACTAGTACTACTATTTGTGGCTTAGGCAGTTGTCTCACCGCCGCGGCCGGCGAGAAAACGACTATCGGCTATTTTCTCGCTCAAGAAACGTACAGTTTGATATACATTCCGTGTAAACAAAAGAGATGCCTATACAAATAGTTGATCGCTGACTGTTCACACTGCCGGCGAGGACTCGCTTCACTAGTTTGTCGCTGGGCGACAAGAGCCAGGAAAATAATACTCGCTCAGCGATACTCGCTCAGCGATCAGAAAAATTATGATGGAGAATGAAATTTCAAAACTTACCTAGTTTCTTATTTATTTGATATATAATCTGTGTTTGTTTGTTCAGTGGCGTTTATAGATTAGATACGTAACCCCCTGACGGGTTTGCAAGACTCGTAAATTCTCAAATATTTATGTTTAAAATAAAATATCTACATGTAAATGGTCATTAGGTTAGTAAGTATTCAATTACTTAGTATGTTTTATTGTTATTATTTCTCTAAGTTTATATCATTATAGTTATATTTAATTTAATTTGATTTTAATGTGTGATTTTATGTTACATTTTGTAATGTGTAATCTTTTTCCTACTTTGTTCTGACGACGAACGAATAATACAAACAAGGATAAAGAACGAACTATATTTCAAATAGTTCCGTAACAACTTGCACGGTAGGTAGTGTAGGTACAATCCTACAAAGATAACAACATCATCAAGAGTTAACATATTTTATTTTGATTTACTAGCGGTCTTTTTATACTTTTAGGAGCCTACAACCACTCCAACCACCAACACCGTTTCCACTCCTATAGCTAAGCCTTTAGAGATATTTTATAGAGGAAACTAAGTCCGACATAATCTTTCAAAACCACACCTATGCCTGTATTTACTTATGGTATACGATATTTAGGCTTACAGCCGGTTATTCGAATACTGATGATCAATCTCTTCTAAAATATTCCTTTTTATTATTCTTTTTCTAGCCGAATTGACGTTGTCAGAAGATTTGATTGATAAACTGATTATAGTTAATTTATTAAAGATGATCAATGTACAAATAAACGGTTAATAGGCCTGCCTACAATTAAATAGCTTGGTGTAATGATGCGTGCGCGGACAAGGCAGTGAAAAGTGCGGTCAAGTTTTGCATTAGGCCGTCGACGTCAGTCGAGGGGTCACTTTCTCCTCGACATGACATGGCGTGGCGGAGGGAAAAAGCGACTAGCTGATTCCGCCACGAAGTATGTCAGTTACATCAGCATACACTGACACCCGCACACACGCACTGTCAATGTGAAGGCCAAGGTAGAACGTAAATCGGCTTATAAACGACGGTGAGGAATCGAAGTGAAGTGAAAGAACTATGATCGAAGGAGAAATAGCAGAGAATAAAATTGTGCATCTGTTCTGCAATTTAGTGCTGATAGATTGAGATTTTACGTGAACTTTTAGGCTCATGTAGAGGCTCAGATCAGGTAGGTAATAGGGTGAGAACGGCTGTACCGGTTTTGATGAACAAGAAATGTATGATTACTCTTTGAAATTTGAAAAAAAAAAATAACGTACAAAAGCCTCAAATTTAAGATGAAATTGTAATTTGGTTGCCCGCTTGCCAATGTTCATTTCTATTAAGGAGGTAAATCAGAAAATTTATTTTTATCACCGAATTTTTCTTTTAATTTGCCAGTATTAATTACGTTATGGTATCTTGACCTGTTCAAAAATTGTGCGAAACGAAAAGTATACTAATAAAGTAAATAACGACTCACACGAACAACAGTAGACAGACACTCTACTCTCTCTCTAAGGGCTCCTTATTCGAATCGAAGTACAAAATAAATAGTCTTTATTTTCTTTTAAGTTATGTAGATAGTCTTTGATGGATATAGGAACATTAGGAACAAACAATTATGCCAAGTTTTACAAATACCGTTAGAAATTCGCTTTCTTTTTAACCGCACGATGCCGCGAGAAACGCGAACTCGATGGTACGCGGATGATAGAGGTAGGTTAGGTACCAGGAGGCCTACTTTAAATCTGCAATATACGCAATTGCGTGTTTCATTTCACTATTGTCCACAAATAATGTAAAAATTGGTATTCGGTGTATTAGAGTAACAATTAGTCGAAAGGAAACACCGAATTGCGTATTTGGAGAATTAAAATAGGCTCCCAGTTCTCTTGTCAGTTATAATAAGAGTAATTCAAACAAATCAAATCGTTTGAGTAAGCAAATGCTCAAATCAGACAATTGACCTTGGTAACTATTGAAGAAATTACAAGCCAAGGCCCGAATAAATCGATACCAATTCGACACCAACCGGGGCATACAGAAGCGTCGTTATAATAATCGAGTGTCAAGGAGCAGTATAGGCAGTCAATATGCGTCAGCAGCGTCACAGTTTCAGAGAAACAATACTCATCACTACATAGAATAAAACAAAGTCGCTTCCCGCTAAAACTTCTGAAACTATCATGGTTATTAACACTAAAAAAAACACTAAAGTCATTTAAAACGGGATATTTACCATGATTAGATTTTTGAGTTTTCCAATATAATCAAATCATGGTAAATATCCCGTTTTAAATGACTTTAGTGTTTTTTTTCGCTTCCCGCTGTCTTCTGTCCCTGTGTATGCTTTTTTCCCCCTATTTTGCTTCTTTAAACTACGCTTTTTTTATTGATAGAATGATTCAAAGCCGCGGGGCGCAGCTAGTTACGGTTACATTAGTTTATGCCGGCGGATTCACATGCGTTGTTTCCGGAGATAAAGTAAAAGAAAAATAATGCTGGACAATCACAATAATTCTCAATAAAAATAAATATGTACTCTACTTTTTATCCGAAAAATCACGTGCGAAGCCGTGGGCAAAGCTAGTTTATAATATGAGATGCCTGTGTTCAGTGAGAACAGAAACTAATTTACAAAGGGCTTGTAAGGAAATGTCGTCGTAGCAAATTGACCGTGCATGTTACCTCGGGAATCCCGGACTCATTAAGCATTGTTACTTTGCAATTTTGCAGCATGTTTTGAGCTGGCCAGGCATTTTCTCTTTGTGGTACATAACTACTTATATCGCTATATTCGCTGAACGCATTATGTTTTCCATTATGTTGAAGCCAACCTCATATTAACTTTGCCATCAAATATCGTGATCAAATACATTTCGAAACCACGGGCTAGGGTTTAAATTCCAACCTATCGATAATAGCTAAAAATAAATTATATAAATAAATAATGCGTTTGTCCAAAAAATACCAAGAACTAAATGTGATCAAATAACAATCAGCATATAGGTACATTTGTACACCTTGAATAATTTGATTCTTATAAAAAAACAAACTTCGAATCCCTTTATTTTACACGTTTCGCGGGATAAATACTAATCCCTCGGGAACAAAAAAAATGGACCATCATTCTGTATACAATTGAAGGAGAAAAAGACTAACATTCATATAGCCGAAAAGAGAACCTCCTTTTTCGAAGTCGGTTAAAAATTACAAAATATCTACATATAATGTTGATTATATTTTTTTGTTAATGGCAATTGTGTCTGGTTGGACACTTTTCAGTGTCAAGTAGGTAATGGAAAATAATAGTAAATTATGAAGATTGTTTCATATTTTCACCAGAGCCGTTACGTAGCAAGTCCACGTGCAGGTTAGATTGGCTTGGGAGACGAGATGTTGAAGTTAAATAAAAAAAAATCAAGTAAATCATCCCAAATTACTTCTGAAAGAAAAATCAAGTAGACCAAACAATGGCATCTGACATCACAACAAGCACTTTAAAATAGAAAGTAAGACATTGCTGCGAGCGATGACTCGAAATGAAAGCACGAGTTCACTCTTGACGACATATCAATGGAGCTAGTACATCTATTGTTTGCAGAAAACAATGTTTAACAAAATATTATCATCTACTTAATCATACACAATCGAGATATTAATAACAATAATAGGCAGGCGAGAAGACAGAAAGGAGAACAAGTAAATTGCAATATAAAATTACGCATTAATTCAATGGTGTCACACCTTGAGATAGTGACGTTAGCTGACCTAGAATCGCCCACTTGTCCATTCTATGCTAAGCTTAAAGCCGGCGCTAAAATATCAAGTTGGTTTTGTTCCTGACATTCCTATTATCTACATCTTCCTTGATAGAGTCACCTGCCAGGTGTTGCGTTGTTATGATTTTAATATAAACTACCATCCGCCCGCGGCTACACACGCATTTTTTAGCATAAAAAGTAGCCTATGTTAAACCTAGCAGGTCCGTATCTTTATGTGTACAATTTTAGTTCGATACATTCAGCAGTTTTCGCGTTGTCTTCGACAGAACATCTTCAAAACAACGGCACAAACTCTCGCCTTTATATCATTAGTAGGATAGGACTACCAACTCACAGAGGTCGCAATCACCAGGTTAACCATTCACTAATTCCATTCGACAAGCACTACAAAATATGTGAGTTGTAATATCTATAGTTATAAGTACTAAGTCATAGACTAGACGTGACAAAGTCCGAGAACTGGCGGCCTCGCTCCGCAAACGTCCTATGCCGTACACAAAAACTGCAACACCCTGGTTCTAGAGACGTTTTCTATTGTAATGCTCTCCAAACCGGATGCAGTGCAACCTTCAGGTGCCCCAGGGACTTGAAACAAGTTCCGACTCACAATAGAACTCAGGCAAGGTTACCTATAGACTAGAGAAGGCTAGGTTTAACGCCCGTAACACTAACACACTTCATTTGAATAAAAATTTCAATCGAATCCTATTCACAACGCAGAATCTATCAAACCGTGCTAATAATTTGCAAAAGACAGCGTAAAACTCTAGGGATTTTTTTTTTAAGATTCTAAATCCGAAAATACTCAACTGTAATGTTCCAGACATCACAAAACCAATAGGCGAGCGTTTCTATTTGCAACTTGCAAAGGCGTTTTCCCCGAGGACGACGACGTCGGGTTTTAATTGTGATATCAGACGGGCAAGCTAATAACGACCGATATGTAAAGTGAGTACTTAGGTACTCGATAATAATTATAATGATTGAAGTAAACGAGAAAACAAATTCAATAGCTATAACGCCAGCACGAAAACACAATTTTAAAAACAGCCGGTGAGAAACGAAACAATTATTGTTACTTTTAGCTTCTGGTGCGAACAATTTGGTGCGAAACACCGCTACACCATTATTTCCAGCAACAAATTATACTTTAGGTCATTACTGCAATGCAATAATATGCAGTACCTATGGACGTTGATCTTTTGTACTCCGTCCACGCATTCATTTTCTTTGACTAAAATAAAATATATAAAATCATGAAAAAAATCTGTAGGTATACACATACACCTAATCTATCGAAGATCTCGTAAGTCCTGATTTATACGAGTCGATATATTTGCTTCACTATTTTTAAAAGAATAAGAATCTATGAAATATTGTTTAATTGTGAAAATAAATGCGTAGACGGAGTATAGTGAAAACCAACTTTTACCTTGTCTGAGTTAGAAACGCAGAAGTAGTGTGGCTATTCAGAGGTCGGTGGCGCTTTGCACCGT
Source organism: Eupithecia abbreviata (assembly GCA_943735965.1). Classification (NCBI taxonomy): domain Eukaryota; kingdom Metazoa; phylum Arthropoda; class Insecta; order Lepidoptera; family Geometridae; genus Eupithecia; species Eupithecia abbreviata. The sequence goes on along the minus strand of OX030977.1, from coordinate 5,564,430 downwards.
TGGTACTCCTGCCAGACTAGACAACCGAACTCGTTCCATCGTAAGTTATCGTCTATCTGCATAATGATGAACCAGTAGGAGAAATTGAACTGCATCCAACTGTGATTTTCTTCACTACGCCAGAATTTCAGAATATTGAAAAATTTTAAGGTCGCAAACACTTCAACAGTGAGCTATCATTCTAGGAAAGATTATAGGCTTCTTATCTATGGAGTGAGCGTGAACAGCGCGCTTCAATTTACTCATGAGCATGTAAAGTAGGTATGTCCTGGGGCCTAATTCCGCTAACTAATCGCTTTACTATGATATCGTCGCGATGGTCTCAGACTTGCACATTTTGGCATTTTACCATTGATGCTATGAAATGGAATAGTCGCAAAATCGTCGATAATTCGATTAAATGTTCGAGATGAAAAGACTCTAGGTACAGCCGGTGCTATAAGCACGGAAAGATTGAGAGATTATAAGATGATAATGATAAAAAATCTTTGGATATGCGTCCCACCCCTGTAGTTTCTTTCATCAAAGGTAAAATGCCAAAATGTGTCATTCTGAGAATACCATTGTTATGGTGAAGCGATTAATTAAGTGGAATTCTTCCCCTAATTGTTTACAGAATAGTCATTAAAAGAAGGGTCAAGGGAATGTGTCAACATTTAAGCTAGTAAAATATATTTATACAGCACCAACAAATTGCCCCAATTCGAAAGGATGTAAAATTGTGTAACTCGATGTTTTGAGTACAATGCGAATTTTGCCGACGGATCACTGATAAAATATTATCATGAATATGTATGTGTCATTGTTTTCAATTACCGTTACTGGTTTATTCAGTCAGGATAAAATTAATTGTTTTGCAATGAAAAGGAAAATATGCTAACTGGTAGGTATATAATTAATATTCAAATTTATATTTTTAAGACTTTAATAAAAAGTGGTCCCTTATTTTATTACCGAGGGATTAGTATTAATCCAAAATAACACTTCAAAACTAAGGGCTAAGAATCAGCTTTTAGTTTTTGCGAAATAAGAAAATGATGTACCTATTATATTTCATTTAACTTTACTGGTTTATTCAGTATATTATTTTAAAGCAATAAAAGGAAAAAATATGCCAACTGGTCTTATAAAATCTGGTGTATTGGTATTATAAATATGCGATGTAAACACATCGCATATATAAAAGGACCTAGGCGTAAGCGAGGCCGCGGAAAGGCTAGGTCGAGTCTTTGCCTGTATGAGTTTTGCATTGCAGTATACCTACCTTTGATCAGTCACGCAATCCGTCAACATCGGTCGATTCGATCGGCTTTGGCCCTGCATCGTGTTTGCCATGATAGCCAAACCGCTCACTCGCCCAATTTGATTGAATATTTCACGTTGTTGACGATGGAATCACTCGGGTATTCATTTAGATTGTTTTTGGGTCCACAAGGACAGTAAAGTAGAGCGTAGCTTTAAGGTCACGTTGTTCCCGGAAAGAGGTTCAATACATCGCTTGTGTTTGTGCGATGGTGTTAGTTCTATTATGTGAGTGTAACATAATATAAGTGACACTATCACTGGTAGATGCCACATTAGGTACTGCCTTAGGCCTTTTCAATCTGAAGGTCTTCGTATTATGTTTTGTATTCTACGGTTTGTAGCAGTCGTTCGTTAGAAGGACGGTTTTTAAGTGCAATCGATTTTATGTTTCAAATCGAGCATTGTCCTATTCAGTTTCTTTAGCTATGTCATCAGTTTGTTTTGCAACATCTGATATTTCCTCATCCTCATACAGCTGTAAAGATGTTTGTAGCATCGCTAATTGTGCACCGACCGAAGCGTTAATTGTTTCCACCCACCGTTCTCTGCTAATTACTTTGTATTACCATAATAGGAAAAGTTATAAGTTAACCTTGGTTAAAATGCCATGTAATAGTTCCATTGGCTAAGTAATGGGTTCACATTAGTTTAATTGTTTTCCTACTTGTTGAGATTCATCAAATAGTATGGAAAGATCAAATGAACTTACCTAAGTGAAATTCGATCCAAATAATCTAGTCCTAGTTCGAAGAGATTGATCATAATATAGCTTCGCAGCCTTGTAAGGACTATCATATCAATGACCGACAGCGGCTTTAGGTATATACCAATTTCAAGTAAAAGCTATGAGGCTTTGCAATCAAAATTTCTTCTTATCTAATCAAAATTATGTAACGCACATAGCGTTACATAATTTTGATTAGATTTTATTCCGCTTCGATCGGATGGTCGAGAGAATAAATAAGTTTGTAGCAAAAATAGATATTGCTTATTGAATTGAACACAATCTCTCAATGCTATGCTCTTGTGAATATGTTATCGTTCATAAACACACTTTGTGTTCGATGAGAATAGAAATCGAATGGTCACAGTTTTGAATTGACTACCCTCAGTACGGGAATGTGATACCAATTGCCTACCGCAGATTCTTCATCAATATCATCAACAGCCTATGTTAGTCCACTGCTGGACATAGGCTTCCTCTAATGAGCGTTATAACGACTTCAGCTTTGACGCATCCAGCATCTACCTACAGTCTATCGCAGGTCAACATCCCACCTGGCCGGAGGGCGTCCTATACTTCCTAACGTGGGTTGATTCTTAATAAGTCAGACATGGTGGTTATGTTATTACACTAGCAAGAAAAATAAAATACGGAAGACGAAACGGACGTGTACTTGTTGCTTGATAAAGATATTTTATCAATGCGTGACCAACATAACTATGTTCTAGTCTACTTCGCACATGATGATAAATGAATATGGATCCAGTTTTAACGGTAAGATTGAACAGAGATGACATTGATATTATTTTTGCAAGCTATTCTTTCGATTGATTTCAATTGGCGTCAATTGCAGGAATTACACTCTATTGCCAATGAACATTACTTACTTACAAAAATATTCGCGCTGATTTGTGGCTTCATTGAATCAAATCGAGCAAGCTTGTTTTTTCACGTAATAGGTACATGGATAGTATGTAAGTAAGCGAATAAAAAGCCACTTTTCCCATAAACCATGCTTTTATGTTCGTAATCACGCACTTTTATATATCCCAAACAACCAAATTCCTTACAAATTTAGGTCTGCGCAATTGTCCACACATGGGGTTAACCGTGCACTAAGATAAATTAATTCAGGCAGATTTATAGGGAAAGACGTCTGTCTTGTTCTGTCTTGTCTATTAATAATACATATTGCTTTCTTTATTATATTATATATATTTCTTTCTTTCTTTTCTTTCATATAAACATCCAAACCTTCCATTTACCTATATTATTAGTGATGGGTAAAAGTAGGTAAATCTGTCTCCATTATCCATGAAACGTGAAGTGGGTGCGGTTTTACGCTTCTACGACTATTGTTTGTTTAATTAATTTGTATCACAGTGTAATTTCGTTTATTTGATGGTAATGTCCTTAGTTAGTGACCACATAAGGTCGCTGTCAAGGCCGCAGCGAAGCACGCAATTAGAAGGTGGCTCTTTGGTGTGGCTTCTTTAGTACGTATAGGTACCAATTAATATTGTGTGGCTATTGTCTTTTATTTTTGGATTTATCTTATTCTTGTATAATACAAATTTCCCCTTTGAAATTATTCGTTAGTAGACATTAATAGTTAGTAGTAGACACTTGGCTAAACGAAAAGACGGAAGATTGACTACAGGCATTACGTTATGGTGGTCCAGAGGCGCACAAAGATAAAGAGGCAGACCACCAGCCCACCAGCTTCCCGGTTATCTTAACGATGTCTTTTGACCATCGGAAGATAAAGATAAGATTATGATAACCGGGAAGGTATAGCCACCTAGAATTCAACTTGAAATTTATATTGCAATGCCCTTGTAGGGTGCATTTTGCACTTCGGTTATATTATTTTAAGACCTATTTGTACACATGTAAGCAATAAAACATTGAGTATTGAAAAGGAGTGGATTAGGGTGCCACAGGCAGGACCAGACAGAATGGCGTAATAAAGGGGAGACCTATACCATATACCCAGCAATAGTTTCTCACGGGCAGAATAGTAATAAATACATACATAGGTTTTTTCAAGCAGTGCGTTGTGTGAAGTTCTGCAACTTCATCCATTCCTGATTCTTCCTTGCTGTTATTGCGGTGCGCATTATTATCGCGTCAAGCAAATCCAATAGAGGTACATACATGCAAGACATTTGGTTATTTTATGGAAGAACATTACCACGACAGATTTTGCAAATAGGTTAGTAAAATCACGTTCGTCGTAAAATCCGGCAACTCTGAGTGACGCAAGCTCTTTGGTGGTGAGACTAGGGATTTATCTATAACGTTCAGATTAAGGAATTTTCCATACACTGTAGGTAACCGACATGTTTAATCATTTAAGGCAGTAAAATCTAGATGATAAATACTTGGTTTTCAATTTAAAGTTCAAAGAACTTGCGGGAGCCTTCGAGCAATATGAAGTTTTGATCATAAAGCATAAGTGGTGGCTAAAACCAAATAAAACTGGAAAATTTAATTATTGGTAATGAAATTTCATACAACTGAGCTGGCCTATTCGAGTAAACCGGAAACAGTCTACTTTGCTCAAAAGAGGTTGTCAAAATAATTACCACATTACGCACTTCAGATTTTATTCATTGACCTTAATAAAACGATATGTATATAGGTGATAAGTGCTATAGGTATTCGGTAAGTCTAGTATTTACATGATTTATGATCGATATCTTTGGTGGTTCTGCAGGGGCTAGGCAGTAGATACTAAGATAACAATCGGGAACCTACATAATAATTTAATGTGTTTATACATATGTATTATCAATGTTTGCCTTTCTCGAATGTTATCTTTACAAGTTTGTATGGTGTGTGTGAATGACTTCGTTGGATTATTTAGCTGTAGATTCATCTATTGTTATCAACTGGTTATCTTTATCAGGGTAATTGTTACTTTTCACGTCACTACTATAATTTTTTCACGGCTTGTTTTCATAGCTTTTTAAATAGTAAGCAATTTGATGAATATTTAAAAGAAACCCCGTGATGATAATCGAGTCGAATTCACAAGGCATTGCATAATATATCTAATTATTATAGTGTAAAAATCTCTTTGTTCGTAGGAACTTGAAATACGATAAAGAGTAGGTAGGTATATTTTGTACACGATGAGATTTAAAAAGAATAAAATAATTTATTGAAGCCACACACAATGTTATACAGAGTTGCAAAAAAAGGAAAACACACAAAAATACAGAACAACAAAAGTCATAGGGTCAAAGGGATTTAAACTACATAATGTAGCGTGTAGTAGAGTCCCAAGAGTAAGAAAATCTGATCTTTCCCTATGTACGCGGCTAATAAGGTCCAATCTCAGCTTGTAGTCAATATCGACCGAGGACGATAGTGACACTGGTTTTCAGGCTGGACTTTAAATTTGGTGAGATTTAGGTAGGTAGGGTATGTACCTAAGTAGGTAGGATACATACATAACCGATCATTGTTTTCGTGGTTTTGCCCTAATTCTGACAGACTTTTCCGAGTCCATTGTCAGTTACTATGCATCTACCAGGAGCCCTATTCTGCTAAACCAATCGCTTTACAAAGACAATGGTATCCGTCCGTCGCAGATCGTGGCGATCTCTACCAGCCTTTACCTACTGCTGGACGCAGGCCTCAGGCCTTCCGCTGATAAGCGCCACAACGACTTTTATCCTATGAGGGTAATGCCCACATAATTCCACGCTGGGCATGCGGGTTGGGGATCGCAATTAGTAAAAAAGTTAAAAAGTTCGCCCAACCCGGTGGATATCCCCTAGTCCTTTCTTACGATACTCGTGCCGCCGCCGCGGGCAGATTTGGGGTGGTGCAAATTCTAAGCCGGCAGCAGATAGCGAATCGCAACAATGCAGAATAACAAAACACGTCTTTGATGGAGATTCTGCGAAGATACAATTGTCACAGAGAATTGTGCCCCAAGCAGTTTTAAATCGTGTAAATTTTTCAACGCACTTTATAATTAAAGTGATACCCTACCTACACCCATAACTTGTACAACTAACCAAACCTTTACGTTGTACATTTGTTTCAATCGAAATAAATCATTAACCTGATTAATTATGTTTAGTACAGTTACGAGTTCTTTGAAAAGTTCGAGGACGCCTTGTTATTTACCGTCGAGTGACTCGAGTGGAATATTTCAGAAGCATCAATTTACCACTGTTTGAGGAGTACCGCCCCTTGAAAGACTTTTGTGAGAAATCCTGCCATCAGCATCAACAGCCCGCCCGTATACCTACGTCACGTCCACTGCTGAATATAGACATCAGCCAGAAGACGACACGAATAGCGGTTCTGAGCCACATCCATCCGTGAACTCCGATGTAATCATGCAATCTATTTATTTGTGTGCTGATTGAAAAATTGTTAATTTTATTAGTCATCATCAGCCTATATTAGTCTACTGCTGGACATAAATGAGCGCCCTGTCTTCAGCTTACGCATCCAGCATCTGCCCGCAGTCCTCGGTCCTCCAGTCGTAGGTCCTCATCCCACCTGGCCGGAGGGCGTCCTACACTACGTTTGCCTAGTCACGGTCTCCACTCAAAAACACGTTTACCCCAGCGGTTGTCGGTCCAGCATTATTAATTTTATTATTTATTATGTATACATAGATTTTAGATAAAACTTGAGAGCAACCCCACAAAGGTATTATTTAAAACATCATATTCATTTATTTATTTTTGCTTGCATGTTTGTTTAACGCAGTTGTGCAGTTATGTATAACTCTGAAAATCAATGATCATTGAATGGAGGGAGAACCTACTAATAATATTACATACTTCTCTACTAATTTTAAGAATTAATTTGACCTGGTGTCTTCATTACCTAATGTACCTCGAATGTCATTGTTTTGGGTAAGCATTGTATCTACCATGGTATTTACCTAACTACTATGCTGTGGTTGCTGTGTAAGAAAAATCTATTCCTTCAAAACAACCTGTGCATATAGAAGAGTCTAAGAGAACCTACCAAGGATGTGCAGGAGCTTCCTTCCGAGTACTATTATAAACACAACTGTGACACCTAATGTCGTGATTTTGATAAAGTCCCCCTGGTTTGGGGGAGGCACGATCAGCAGTGATATGAGTGCTGAGAAATTTTTAGTTTTTTATTTGTTTGATTTATTATGTACGGCAAGGAAAATCTTATAGATCTGTACTAAATTCATTGAGGAAAAATGTAGAAAATGAATAATGCTGGACATTCCACACATCATCATCTAGCTCCAAAATACATATATATTTTACATTTAAATCTTGATAGCACAACCTGTGTTAGGTTGTGCTATCAAGATTTAAATGTAAACTTTCAGTACCAAGGAGGAAAGTGTTGTTACACTCACTTTTTATACACTCGACATGATGAGTTGTTGATCCTGTCATCAGATCGGCGTCTTCTTCTGTCTTCAAATAAATCCTTGATTGCAGTCACTCCAAGCACAAATAACACTGGAAGCATGGATACTTCTCTGCCAAACGCACTGATCGCTGGCAACCAGTTCAACAGCACTATGAATATAAAATAAACATTTGCAATGCGATGAAATTGTTCAAATAAGTTTTTTGGTAAAAATGAGAGAAGGGTGTATTTTGTAGTCCTGATTTTATTGTCACATCTCTCTCCATTAGGATGATCTTTAGAAGGAGTTTTGTCTGGCACTAAAATATTGGGTATCACTATGAGGCTACGATTGTCAATCGATGGCTGAGGGCGACGCATGAGCCAGAAGGCAGCGCGTCGCAGGGGGCCTACTTCGGAGTAGCGGCGGATCGTGTAGATGGAGTCGGAGCGGGAGGCTTGGCGCGAGTGTCCACGCACGGAGCTGTGGCGCGGTAGCTGGGTGACGGGCTTGGCAGGCGCGGGCTCGCGGTGCCCCGGGGGCAGGATGAAGTCTGTGCGGCTGCCCGTACGGCTGTGCCCCGACCCCGGCGCTGGGACTGGCCGCCCCCCTCCCTCGCCGATCTGCCCGTGTGACAGAGCTCGTTGGTGCCCGCGCAGGGCAGACTTGAGGGGCGGCCGCCCTGCCGCCGCCGTACACGCTGCTGCCACCATAGGCGTCCCTCCATGGCTCACGGACCTCGAGTGACCTTTTCCTTTTGGCAGCAGGTATGGGTGCTCCGGTGCTCCCGGTAAACAAGGGATGCTCTGTGGATTCTCTCCGCTTCCTTCTGTTGACATTTTTATACATTTGAACAGTGACAAACTCGCTTTCCCCTTTCATTTATGAATGTAAACTGTGTGATCGCACTGCTTTATTCGTTGTTTGAGGTGATATTAGAAATATATGCCATAGTAAACGGGACATATGGTTACAAGTCTTCTCATTCTTGCAGTATTTTGCAATACACTTGATTTTCACTTGCACTTGACTTTACAAATTGAAGTAAACACACCAAGCACTGGGTAACTTAAACTATTGTTTTTGATGTATTCTGTCCTGCCACGGAGCAACAGTTGCACTTCGAAATTATGAAATACTATAGAAACACACACGCAAAAATGTTAGTTTTTTACAACCAACCAACCAAACACCCGAGCATTGCGTTGCTGACTGACTGACTGTGGTGTGTGTGTGACTGTCTGATGATTGACTGACGAAAACATAAAAAAATGACAGCAAAAAATGTCTTGCTGGCGGACGTTTGGCATTGACATCCCCTTGTCATCAAACAACGACCGAACCCACAATTTTTGTGGGTTCGGTCTTGTCAGTTAGTGGCCTTGCTAGTGGCCAGCTATAAGAAGGTATGGGCACATTAAATGTGCCCATCTTACTTGCATGTATGGCTAAACCAGTTTGCGCAGCTAAAATGGTGCGAGTGGTGTGTAGGTACGGCAAGATGATAGGTCGCGCAAGCCCGGTCCCTTCCGGGCTTGCGCTTGGCTTGTGTAATAAGGAAGTTTCAATTTTAACAAAAATATTTTTTTTGTTAAAATGTGAGGCAAAGAAATTATAATATATATGGTGAAAGAATTATTTTAATAACTTGAAAAATGATAAAATGAATCCACTTTTACTAAACCCCAAACGAATTTTGAAATGCGCGCCGAGCATTTGCTCTGTGACGTCACAAGTCTCTCCGGGTCTACGGTACGGGTGGGGCGGAAAGCGCTATATTTTTGAACTCGTGATATCTTTCGAATGGAATGTCTGAATTGTATAATTCAAAAAGTTATATAAAGTTATTAAAATGATAATATTATATTTATTTTCATGATTACATATTCATGATTATAAACAAATTTATTTTGATAAGGATTAATACCATAAAGATAAATAAGGTAACTTTTCAAGCGGCGGCATTTCAATTAAAATTTTAAAATAAATAACACTTATTGTGACATAGCTATATTAGTTAGACATAAGCGGTCTCAACATTTTTTGTAGAAAATTATGTGTTCTGCAAAATCGTAGTACATTATTTTATTCTATCTTTTAAACGCTAAAATTACCGTAATAACGCTGATAACGCGCGTTACGTTATGTGTTAAATAGCGTGGTAGCCCTACAGCAGAAGTTCACCATCATACCACCTATTAAATAAATAAAAAAATATTGCTTTACGTCATTCATAGGTTAAATAGCGTGGTAGCCCCACAGCAGAAGTTCACCATCATACCACCTATTAAATAAATAAAAAAAAGATTGCTTTACGTTGTCTTTTTCTTACGAGTATCGTTTATTTGGGCTAAATATAAGCTTCCTTAGCATAGTTCCTTAGGCTCAAAATCTTAGGCGAATTAGGCTACATGTACGAAATAATATACGATTTTGGCTACTCAATAGGCAAAACTAGGCGAATTGAGTTAGCTTTTATCTGGCAATCCCTGATCCCCATCTCATCATTCGTTCGTTTTCATTCGTCGTTCGTTGTGTGGTGTCGTGTCGTGTCTAGCAAGAGCCGAAGAGGACTAGAGGAGGCTCTTTTCCGACATTTTGACACGCTCATCTCCCGGTGATTCTTATTTTCGTTAGTAGTTCTATAATTGTTTTGTCCCAAAGAGGGCCGTAACCATGGATGAAGAATACGATGCAATCGTTCTGGGAACGGGATTGAAAGAATGCATCCTCAGTGGTATGCTTTCCGTATCTGGAAAAAAAGTGCTACACATTGATCGTAACAAGTACTATGGTGGTGAATCTGCGTCAATTACCCCGTTAGAAGAATTATTCGCAAAGTTCAATGCTCCGGCACCTGATGAAACGTACGGGCGAGGTCGTGACTGGAATGTGGACTTGATTCCTAAGTTCTTGATGGCAAATGGCCTTCTCGTGAAGCTGCTCATCCATACGGGCGTTACCCGATACCTGGAGTTCAAGTCTATCGAAGGAAGCTATGTGTACAAAGGCGGTAAAATATCGAAAGTTCCCGTCGATCAGAAGGAGGCGTTAGCGTCGGACCTCATGGGGATGTTTGAAAAGAGGCGTTTTCGGAATTTCTTGATCTATGTGCAAGATTTTCAGGAGGAAGATTCGAAGACATGGAAAGATTTAGATGCAAACACTGCTAATATGCAGTCACTCTATGATAAGTTTGGTCTTGATAAAAATACTCAAGATTTTACTGGCCATGCCCTGGCTCTTTACCTGGATGACAACTATCTGCAACAGCCAGCTATTCAAACCATTCGCCGCATCAAGCTCTATTCAGATTCTCTGGCTCGTTATGGAAAGTCACCATACTTGTATCCGATGTATGGCTTGGGAGAACTGCCCCAAGGCTTTGCTCGTCTTTCAGCTATTTATGGAGGAACTTACATGCTGGACAAGCCTATTGATGAAATTGTTTTGGGAGAAGATGGAAAGGTGGTTGGAGTGCGTTCTGGAAATGAAGTTGCTAAATGTAAGCAGGTATACTGTGACCCAAGCTATGTCCCAGACCGCGTGCGGAAGAAGGCCAGAGTAATCCGCTGTATATGCCTGTTGGACCATCCGATTGCTAACACCAAGGATGCTCTTTCAACCCAGATTATTATTCCTCAAAAGCAAGTGGGCAGGAACTCTGACATATATGTGTCTCTGGTGTCTTACACCCACCAGGTCTCCGCTAAGGGCTGGTTCATTGCAATGGTGTCTACTACTGTCGAAACTAATGACCCAGAGTCTGAGATAAAGCCTGGCTTGGAGCTATTGGGCTCTATCAAGCAGAAGTTTGTTCACATAACGGACTACTTTGAACCTGTTGATCAAGGCAGCCAGACCCAGATCTTTATATCTGAATCCTATGATGCCACTTCACACTTTGAGACAACTTGTCTCGATGTGCTGAAGATCTACAAGAGGGGCACAGATGAAGACTTTGACTTCTCCAAGGTGAAGGTAGAACTGGGTGAGGAGGAACTGTAAACTGCAGTAACTGCTGTTGTGTAATTATATCTGCTGCTTGTTAATTTCTATGTATAAAAGACTTTGTTCAAGATTATAATGAAATCATTAGGATTTATGGTCAATATTGAAAGCCTAGTAGTCAAATATATAAGTTCTTACATTATTTAGGCATCTTTATACATATTACTCTATAAATATTTTATTTAAAAGATTGTTACTTATGTGAAAGGTTTCATTCATTTTGAGGTGGCTTTTATTATTTTATAAGTATGTAAAGTTTTAGATGATCTGCACAAGAGTGGTTTACAATTTTGTATGGAAAAGATTTGTAACACATTCCATTTCCTTATCAGGTTCAATCTTAGATCATTAACATATCTTTTATTGTCCAAATTATAAATGCTCATAAACCTTTTCTGTGAAAGATCATGAAAATAAAGTTACAATGTATGTATTATAAATGTTGTTTGATTTATTTCAAATAATTAGACATTAGTAGTGTCATTCATGATGTTACGATGCTGTGTAGCTGCTTCTTTGTAAAGTCGTGTGGTGTAATGCAATGTGTAAATATAAGAATGTTTCAACAAGCAAACATTTCAAGTGCACTAACAAGGACTTAGTTAACTAAGATACACACACATCAGCTTTAGATATATAACAAATAATAATATAGAGTATAACAAATAATAATATTGCTGCTTCCTTTAAATATTCAGGTGTGTGGAATGAGAGCTAGTCATTTGGTTATACCAGCTATAATTAAAGACACATATGTATAAGGACTTTGACCTAATTTTTTTACTGAATGTGATTGTTTTCACTTCATTTTGAAGGATTTCGAACATGAGCTCGCAAAACATGTTTTGAAGATGAGTGTGTTACTATTTTACAACTGATCTGATCCTAATGGATAGATTGGCAAGAGATGGTATCCCAGGAAAGGACACAAGATAGTCTACGCGTGCGAAGCCACGGGCAGAAGCTAGCACTAATAACATAATGTTTCTGTTTTTCTTATTATAGTGTGTAAACCCTGTTTTTACCTGAGCCAACATATTGTTATCTTTGGTACCTAGAGGGTTTTACGAGTCCTGAACATTACTATGTACGCCATCTAGTTCAAAATTAGGTAAAACTTTGAACTAGATGGCGCCTTGTACCAAATTCCATACAAACGTCGCCACTCCCTCCTATCAGAATCTAGTTGTGAGGCAAGTGTACTCTGTTGTCAAGAGAACGCAAATCCATGCACCTTACGCTTTTTGAGATTAAAATAATTTATTTTATTTATCACTCTTATCCATAATTTGAAGTATCTAAAAAAATATTTTCAACTTTTTAGTTCGGTTTATTTATAAAAGCGTGTTTTTTTAGTTTTTTAAAACTATTATTTATTTTATATTTTTTAGTTCAAATTATTGTATTGTCATCGGTCATTTATAAGTTTCAATGAAATCTGACTGTTCAAAGTGGATCAAAATCGAGTCCAAAGGAGTCGGTTACAAACAAACATACATACAGGTGAAGCTAATAAAAGCATGGTAAAAAGGAATGTCTCTTCGACAAGAAGATACTATCGGCTCGATTTGATCGATTTTACAGAAACACATATTTTTGGTAAATAATTTATTGGAACCTATAGGAATAGTTTTAATACATTGCATAAGTAGGTATCTATATCTGAAAGTTCACTAATTTATTGTTTGTGCTCCTTTTGTCTAAGGCTTCCAAACATATTTTAAGAGAATAAATGTGGTCATCTCTACAACCAATGAATATGTAATCGCGAAACACAGCCGGTGATGAAAAAGATTCACTGGGCAATGAATGTTCCGCGATTATGGATCCATTTTCAGAGTCTATTACATTCAGTTTACCGTTATTTGAAACGGCTAAGATCAGTTTACTACTTAATGCACAAGGCGTGGAGTACACGGGCGATGTTAAGGGGGTTTTCCACTGTAAACTAGGATTAACATGGTTCTTAATAGTGATGCTGTACACTTTATTGTCATGGCATCCAAACACCATTTGCCACTTAGACTTTTCTCCCTTTATATATAGTGATGAAAAGATATTTCCTTTGGTGCCTTGGAACTTCCAAATCTGAAACATAAATAGCAATTTCTGTCTACACTGTAAGGATTGCGCTTTTAGTTAGTCGTTGATGGGGATTGTCAAAGGAAAATGGTAGGTATAGATCGTGCATAGGTAGTTTGAAGGTACTTCCAGATTAAGTAACAAAACATGTTATATAATATGTTATAAAATTTTATGTGATATACCTAATTTCACATTTTAATACTGTGGACGTATTATATAATTTAAGTTAGGTTCGTATATATAATGTTACGTAATCTGGACGCACCCTAACGTAGGCTAAATATCTTTGGACCATGACAACTTCATTCTTATTGACCCACCCATGACAACTTCATTATCTTATTTTGTGGCGCTGTATCTATGTTGCCACATTTCTGCCAGTGTGTCAAAATATTCCTGCCTTTGCTGTTATATCTAACTAAACTGTAGGTATATACTAACTTAATCTTCTAGTCCCATAAGAAAACCTCTGCTTAGTTTGTGAGATAGATGAGAAACTGTGTGAAACACCTATGCAGAAATGTTGTCTAACGGCCTTCCCGCAAAAAAACCTGTGGGGAAGACTTACCATAATTCCTTTCTCCACAGTCCGGCAATGAAGCACCCCCCTGACTTCAATGAACACCACATACTTCTCATCGTCATAGATGACTGGACTAGCGAACACAGGGCTGCCAACCGTGCTGCGCCACGCGAAGGTGTTGGTCGCCGCGTGAACACTCGCGCACACCCCTGACAATGTACCCACGAGTATGTATTCTTTCTTGGCCGCTACCAGATTAGCGGATATCGCTTGTTCGTCGATTTGGATCGTCTGTTTTACTGTGCCGGACTGAAAATAATAATAAAAGAACTTAGGTAAGTACTAGCTACTGATGTAAACAAAACCGCAGGGTGTCGCTCCACACCTTGTGGGCGACGCACAGTGAATATGGCGAAACTAGCGCCTCCAACACCTATAAAAAAACACTACACTAACAACATCTAACCGTGTTCTATTCGACGCATACCTTCCCTTTTCGTCCTTTCCTCCAGTTTGTTAGCTACCTACAGTACCTACTACCTACCTACCTATCATAAGCTTTTCAAGTAATACAGAGTTGGTTGGCAATCAATAATAATTTCGCATCGATTCCTCAACTTAAGCTTACATCTACTCTGTAAATGTTAGCAATAAAAAAGCTTTAGGTATCACAAAGTGGAGGAACAGACTTTTTATAATTCCTGTTTTATTAACGTTATAATAAGAAAAAAGATGTGGTTCATGTTTTGGTACTATTACCGCCTAATCGAGAGAGAAGTCAGTGCGACAAGGTTGCCTGGAAGAGATTGCTTTTAAGCGATAAGGCCACCCATTGTACTTGTCGCCTGTAATATATTTTTGTAATGATCTGCATAATGTGTACAATAACGCATTTTTATAAATTTTATTTTTAAGTATATTGTAAACTGTTTGTGCCTTAATAAACGAAAAATAAAAATAAATAAATAATAATGTATTGTATTTTTATTGTTAATAATAATAGTATGCATTAAGTAGGTACGTACCAAAATATCAATGCCCCGAATTAATCCATCATACGAAGCAATGTACGCAATTTGATCGCATAATACCGCTTTGCTTTTGATCATACATCCGATATTTATTCGCCAGATTTCCCTGCCTTCTTCGAGTGTGAAACAAATAACGGTTCCATCATAACCTCCTACGATGCCGCGGGACGAGGTTTTAGACTCTCGGTAGCACAAGACGGGGGCCTCTATTCGGATATGTATATTTATGACACCTTGTAGAAAACCTCCTATGGCATCAAAAACGATGATTTTCCCAGAGTGGCTGCCTACTACCATAAAAAGATTTCTGAAACAATTTTCAATGCGTCAATGTGGGCATTCTACCTGTTAAATATGAATTAGTCAACATAAAGTGGTCAAACTAAATTATAGGTAATATGCTAATGTTCATAAAGTCACGGAGATAAGGTGGCTGATTACGGCCCGTATTCATAAAATAAATGTTGGACAATCCACACAGCATCATCTAGCCCCAAGTTTAGCAGAGCTTGTGTTACGGGTACTAGATGACTGATATACTTAATACAATAGGTAACTATTTTTTATTATACATTGATAACGACCAGAACACCCGGAACAAATATCTGTAGATCGTACAAACAATTGTCCCGAGGCGGGAATGGAACCCGCAATCTTAACCTTCTTAAATGTTTTGTTTGCTCTTTCACACGTAAGCCTCCATTCATAGCTTTTGACTACAAATTAAAGGAGTTAACTGTTGCAAGAGTAGATTCTATCCGTGATTTAGGTGTACCTAACATTCGACTCAAAGCTGCTCTTTGACAAGCACGTGGATAACATTGTCAAAAAGGCATCCAAAGCGCTAGGCTTTTTGATCAGAATGTCGGCAGAGTTTGAGCAAACGTTTAAAATTCTTTATTGTGCGTATGTCAGGAGCCATCTTGAATACGTTTCTCAGGTGTGGAACCCTAGCTATAATATTTATATAGATCGGATCGAGGGCATCCAAAAACGTTTCCTCAAATACTTACAATATCGCGCCAGGACTTATATACCCAACTATTTTTCACGTTGTAGGAAGTTTCACATTCTTCCACTAGCAGAAAGAAGGCGTGTAGCGGATGTTTGGTCAACATATGGTTGAGGAACCCTGTTGCCATAGAAAATCATTACTCACGCATTGATAGATGACTGAGCAAGCTTTTATACTACGGGCCTAAGTCTGCGTACCTGCCTACAGAATAGTTTATGGAACTTCCGATATAATAACTTTGGGTACTTACAATCCAGATTGAAAGAGGATGGGAGAGGCATCAACACACTTCCCAGTGTCATAAGACCACAAAACTGTGAAATCAATATGGCTAAGTACAGGTATAGAATCATTGACGTTAGAAACAGTTTCTCTCAAACTTTTACTAGTCGCTTTAACCCTTTTCAATCGCTTTTTAGGCTTAGGGGTTTCCAAACATAAAATCTCTTTCTCTGCCATTTCTAATATTTCACCAATTGAATGCTTATGTGACAATAAGTATGGCAATATAAACTTGCCTAACTGTGGGCATATTAATGAGAGTCTATTGGACATTGTTACAGCAAGAAAGGATGAACCTCCAAGAGCAAAGAAGTCAAGGTCTCGTATCTGCTTGAATGTAAAGCTTCTGCCCAATGTCATTTTAAGTTCATTCAGTAAATTATATTTTTGTGATTGCATGGTTTGCGGTTCTGATAAAGTATTTTCAAACATTTTAGCTAATGCACTTTTCGAAATCTTTCCATGGTAGTTTGTGGGTAAGTTGTCAACTCTTATAACTCTATCAGGCCAATGAGTTTCATCCAGTTGATCTTTGATCAACTCTGTTAATTCTTGACTCCTCAAGTTTTCTGATGAAAAGTACACAACTAACAGTGTGGGTTTTGGTAACCAGATACAGGAACATGTTTTGACCTTGGAAGAACTCATGATAGTGGCTTCAATCAATTGTAAATAGACTTTATTCCCAAATCTCTTTATCATCTCATCTTTACGGCCTCTGTAGTAAATAGTTCCATTTCTCATAACTCCAAAGTCTCCAGTGTCTATAAACTTTAGGGAATTTGGCATGTTAGTGCCATTTATTGTGTTCATTACATAACACTCTCTTGTTTTGCTTACTGTAATAAGATTCAAACATGATTTAGTATATAATTAGTCCATTTATGTATGTATGTTTACCACAACAAAATATCAGGTGAGTACCTACCTAATACAATTTTTCCAGTATTTGTTCTATTTTCCACTGGTTTTATGATCACCTCAGTCTCAGACAGACAATTTCCCAAAGGTACTTCTCTATCAGACAGAGGTTTGCTTAAGTCCAGTTTCGCAGCACAGGCCCAGCATGACATCTCCGTCACTCCATACAATGTAAATATTTTGGTATTATTGTCAATATCTTTTAACAGTCTCAACCTGTTTAATCCATTTAGTGGTTCACCACCAAGAGCCAGTATCTTGAGTGTTGAATTTGCTCCAAGAATCGTATTTCGGATATCAGCATTAGAAAATTGGAAGAATTTGGATGGTGTAGTTTGCCATACTGTTATTGAATTGTCTATTTGTTTTGGAAAGAGTATACTAGCTTTTTCGGGTGCAATGACTAATGATGCTCCATTCATGCAAGCTAGCAGTATTTCCACCATCGAGGGATCAAACGTAAGTGGTGTAGAGAAGTAAATGTTGTCAGAAGTGTTGATATCGAACATTTTGGTAAGATCACTAATGTTCGGTTGGATACTGCGAATCGGGACCTCTATGTGCTTGGGATCTCCTGTGCTGCCTGATGTTAGGGCTATAAATGAGTGCTGCTTTGTCTGCCATTTTTGGTAGATACCTGTTGCTTCAGAAGATTCACAATAATTGCAGTAAAAATTAACCTGCAAGTTGTATATAGACACAGATTTCTCTGGTTTTTTGCCAAAAAGCACCTGAGCATCTCTTTTTTCTCCTCCAGGTTGAATTGTTACTATTATTGGAAATGATACTGGTTTGCATGATTCTTCTATATTTTGAGAAGGATCAATGAACATGAAGGTCATACAGACTTTATGAGCCCTGAAAAGAAAATAATATATGATCATCCTCAGAGGTAATATTTTATTAAAGCATTCAAAGGGGAACTTACGCAGCAACAATACATGGTATTATATGGTTTCTTTCAGTGACCACTGCAATAGTAGTCTTATTATCACAATTCAGTTGCTGTAGATTTTGGGATAGGTATTCACAAACCCCATATATCTCGGAATAAGTGTGAGTTTTATATAAACCATTGTCATAATATTTCACAGCTATGTTGTAGGGGTATTTGGCACAGGCGCTAACAAGAACATCATAGAATCCTCGCTGCATAGCCATTGTTTTTATTTATTTAATAAATATTCTGCATGTGTAGAAATCTCCTAACTGTGGCATAGCTGAATCTGCTATCTGAAATGAAATTAGTACTAATTAATAATGATGTTGTCCAGCAAACATAGATAATGATGACTGGGTATAGTTACTAATTATTAGCCTTTACATTCGCGTTGTGCTATTGGGCAGACTTCCCAAAGGATCAGGCCACTACCTATAAGGCCAGAGATCATGGAAATGAGAAACATGTAATGATTACTATTTTTATTCAATTAAGAGCTCGAGGACCTCGAGCATGAGCTCGAGCCTTAAGTGCGAGTTGCTAATTATATATCGTACCTCTAAGTTTCATTACTATAGTTACGTACGTAAAATGTGGAACTATCAACATGAGGTTTCAAATGTTTTTCCACTAATAGCAGAAGTGTAAACTTAAATTATGCAAGAGCATTGACGGAATAGAACACAAATCAATAATAGACAAGAAGACAACTGGAGATTTTTACAATTTTCATTTTATAAAGCCAGCAAAACCAAAAAAAAATTTATTTACTCCAACAAAAGACCAATAGACCACAATTGAACACATCCACCCACAGAACAATAATATTTGAAATTTTGAACTTTGAAGACATCAAACTGCTGCATGCAGCGGCTGAAAAAAACATAACAATGTTTGTTTTTGACATACCAATTTGACATTTTGATGGACATTGACGACATTGACATCGACATTTAAATCATCTTTAAATCGTCTTCACGTCGAGCGCAATCTAGCGTTGACTAGCAGAAGTAAATTTTGCAGCTTTTTATCGCTAGATGTCAGGATCATGATTTACATTTTGCAGTTATCTTATCTAGTACCCATAACACAAGCTCTGCTTAGCTTGGGGCTAAATGATGCTTTACGGATTGTCCAGCATTAGGTAGATATATTAACCTCTAACGGTTCTTATTATGAAGAACTGTAATGGGGGAATTTTAAAAAATCAATTATTTTAGCGTGTAAATAAAAAAATCGCTGCTGAGGGTACTTACTGACCTACAAAAAGTGGTGTGATCTGAAATACAACAGAACGAGCTTAAGGGACCTCCGGAGGGACGAATTCTTCATACAAACGTAATACCAAAATTATTTCTAATTCAAGCATATTTCCACTATAATATTGCATTATTTGTATTAAAATAGTATTTGTCTAGGTTCCCAAATAGTTTTTTTTTCAAAATACTTACTTAAAATGAAATGAAAGCCAATCTCATTTTGCACATTTTTATGCGAAAATGGACATGTTTTCTTGCTATTTGTTTCATATTAAAAGCTTCAATATCTTACGTTTTATTTATTAAGGAAGATAGCTTATATTGTCTAGTTACAGAATACCAACTTTGTGAAGAATACAAAAAGTTTTCAGTCATAATTTTTGGTATTACGGAACAAACCAAATTTTGAACGGCTAATATTGCTATCGCGCACGCATGTGGCGCGGCGCAAAGGTTAAACAGGGACAGCGATATTCGGAGCGATTTTTGCAAGCGAGGGTCGCCGGACCCTTAACTCCCTAACATGCTTTGAAAAATCATTGTAAGAAGTATTTTGTACGTTTTAGCTTTTAGTTTGTTTGTATATAATATAGGTATATATTTATAATATTTAGCAATGAGTAGAGTAAGGGGTTAGAGGTATTGAACAGTACGAGGAAAGGAAATACCAACCTAGGTAATAAAACTAGGACGCTAACCACCTAGGTACCTACGTATTGTAGCGTAGCTCTGATTTCTATATATTTTATTCAGCCATACTACTTAGGTGCCTTCTATTTTTCAGTAGATATCGGCCTTTAACATATAATTAATAGGTAGAAATCATTATTGCTGGAGCTATGCTAGCTCTGTATAAT
The DNA here is from genome assembly GCA_943735965.1 of Eupithecia abbreviata. Classification (NCBI taxonomy): domain Eukaryota; kingdom Metazoa; phylum Arthropoda; class Insecta; order Lepidoptera; family Geometridae; genus Eupithecia; species Eupithecia abbreviata. The sequence continues at coordinate 5,544,106 of OX030977.1, read as the reverse complement.
TAGTACTAAGTATTTAGTACAAGATGGATGGATGGTGTGAAGTTTGTGACTGCGGCGTAAGTGACCTAAAACTTGTACGCCAAAAGGACGGACAAGCACAATCAATTAGGGGCGGTCAGCGATCGTAGGAAAGGAGGGCAGCGCGCGCGCTCGCCGCGGAAACTCGGAAAATAGTGGCGAGGGTGGTGAGTGGCGGGGGCGGAGCTCAGCCCAGCCGGGACTCGCAGGGTGCGTGTGCCGAGAGGCGCGAGGCGGCATCGATCCAGCGGGCGGCGGCAGTCCGCCGGGGCGGCCGGCGAGAGCGCGCGTATCATGCGCTGCCTCTAGAGATGGCCGGCGCTCGGGCGCTCGTGGCCGCATGCTGGAGCTGGTGGTGGCTGACCATCGCAGCCGGTAAGTACCGCACTCCATAACTTCTCACAAAAATAAATACCTCGTTACTCCCGCAAACAGCTGATCGCGCAGCGCCTTTCCACCTGAAGCCTAACTTTTCACAGTTTTGTAGCATTCGAAAGAATATGACAGCCGGGTGCCGTGTTCTCTATCCTCGACCCCTCGCCTCAGGTGCTGGAGGTAATGACGTCGAGGGTTGATGTTTGTTTTAATTGTATTATTTTAATCGATATTTTCCTCGTGGTGTCTTCATTACGTATTATTTAATAGTTTCTTAATAGTTTGGTGTTCACGCTTATCTTTACTATGGGTTTAATTTTTTCAGCGTTTGTCAATAATTGTTTTGTGTTTCTATTAGCGTAGGAAGTTGGTACTTGTGGGCTGTAAAGTGTAAATAGGAGGGGCTCGTCTCCAGCCGGCACCTGGAGGCCGTCCTTGACGCGGGCCTGTAGCCGCTAAACAAACCGACGTATTACGTAATAACACCACCGATGTGACACATTTGCGTAAATATTGATCTAAATCACGCCATTGCTGGTCAAATGAAAAATATTTAACAGATGGTCAAAAAAATCGATCTTAACGCACCTAATTTTTGCTTATTTTTTGCATACCGTCGTTATCGTGTGTGTCAGGCAAGTTCGTTCGTGGCATAGGCATAGTTGAAATTCCCGAATCCTCCTAATGAGGCTTAGAACTTGACACATTTGAAATTTAGAATATGTAGCTCGCTCAATGCTCATGTACCAATTATAAAATACTTTGGAAGGAACTTTTACCCAAAGAAATAATCGGCAATTTATTTTCAAAGATACCGTTAAATCATCGAAGATCTCCTTTAACTTTCCGATCATTTTGATCGACGACCACACTCTTCGATTAAATTCCCATTCAAAAGATTTCAACGCGTTCCTAATCCAGTGATGATAATTTGTAATTGGAGTAACTTCGGTACACATAATGATTCTTTCAAAATGTATAAAGAAAACTGTTAAAGGATTAGTCATCATCATCATCATTCGAAGCTGGATTTTACTAATTCACTCTGCACTCACCAATAGCAAGTTTTTAGAAAAAATGTAGATATTTACGATAAACGTGAAATGGTTTGCGTAAAATGAGGACAAACCATCCGTTTTGTTCTCGGTAAAGCGCGTTGGCTGTTAGTAACCTTTGATCCATTTTCATAACTGTTTTTCATAACTAGCTAAAAAAATGGTACTATACTATAATTAAAAATTGCGATTGGTGCAATCAATTACTATTAGTTTTAACAGGTCGATACCTATATAACTACTAAAACACAAATTCTATTACCGTAACCCATTATTCTGCCCTAAAGTGTTAGCTAACATTTATCAAAGTAGAACATCGAGCGAGTTGGTAAATTCAGCTACGCAATCATAAAAAGAAAGGCATTCATATGGTATTCGTTATGTTTGATTAAACCATACATTTTCAGTAAAGCCATGTTCGATGTACATTTTCACAATCCTTCTGCTGACAATAATTGAGGGCAAGCAAAATATTTTTCTCATTGTAGGTATGAAAAATGCTTTTTTTTCGCCGCCCGCCTTACGTAAGCTTCGTTTGTAACTTAGAGAATTTTTATCATCTTGTCTTTACATCGCTTTTTATTTAATTTAAAACATTTTCGAAATTTAATTTCACACTTTTCGTAAGAACTTTTAGTACTCTGTACTCTACTTTATTTATAATAGGTATTTTGCGTTTAGAACTTTAATTTGCTTATAGAGCAGGTTTAAGAAACGTTATCGAATTACTTTAAGAGAAGTAGACAGGAGATAGGTTCGTGGATTATCAGGACATTTTTTTTTAGTAAGAAATAATAATAAACCGGAATAAAGTGGGGTACAGTACATTAAATTTGCATTCCGGTGGTGTCACTTTAAAGAGCTTTGACTCCATATACTTGCCACCGAGATCTTTGCTCGCTTTGCTCACTCGATAAATTACCATGCAGAAGTACTAATTAATATTCCGCTTATCATGAAACCTAAGCATGGTGGTATTTGTTCGGATAACTTATCTAGAATCTGTTTAAAGAGAATAATCCGTAGATAAAGATGTACTCACTGGACTGAGTATTAACTAACATGGTTGAAACTGGCTTGTACTATAATAATAACTCTATGGTTGAAACAGATGTCTTACAATCATTGTACATCTTGTTCGACAATTATTTGGTTATGCGGAGTATAGATAGTTCCTTCTATGTAGTTTCGTACTGTAAACTGTATACTCCATCCATTCATCGCTTAATGATGCGCTCCATGTTCAAGCAATAGGTACAGTATTGAGTACCTAAGTTCTAGGTATTCTGGATTGAGATAGGTTATGTTTTTTACATAGAAAATATTCTATGAACAAAAACCGTCTCAATTAATGTAGTATATCGGTTATCTAGTCATATCCCCATAACACAAACTCTGCTAACTTGGGACTAGATGTGGGGATTGTCCAGCATTTTTATTAGTTTTTTTTCTGGTTACCAAACATTTTCCAGGAACTGTAAGAGCATGGGAACTGCTATCTCCTAGAAAAATAAACACAAATAAGTCAAGCTGTGAGGTCATCGATCTATTGACTCGGACTCTACTTCTTAGACGCTATTGACTCTAGGTACTTTGTTTCTGGCTAACCAACCGGTAGGTTGTACGCTTATTGTGATCAAATCTCTTGTCAAATTGTGCCTTCTCTTACCGAATGACTGACGTCGGCATAGAGATGATCAGCGTACGAACGACCGGCTTTTAATATTGCAACTTGTAGGTAGAGCTGGTAGAGTAAATTCTGTGAAAAGAGTAAGGTAAAGGAAGCAGCAAATATGATAAACAATTAATGTTTTTCTGAAATGCTACGATATTGAACAATTACAAAACAGTTGTTAGTTTCATGTTTAAGACTGCATGCAAGCAAACCGTAGCATAATAAGCTGAATCTTAAAAGTTCATCGTTCTTTGGTAGGAATAATAATAAAAATAAAGTGGTCGCGTGCGGGAAAGCCTCAATGCCCTTACGTAGTAGGTACAGCCATACCCTTACAGGTTTCTACAGAGGGGATTCTTTTGCAACTTTTAGCCATTCCAATTTATTTTGATAGTTATTAAATTAAGTCGATGCCAGTTTATTTTTTGTGGAAAATTGCGAGACTTTTTTTGGAAACGGTAGACTGGGGTGTAGTGTAATAAAAATATTTATTTATTTTTATACATTTCTATGTGTGAAAGCTAAATATATTAATATATATAAAACATAATTCTAATCCTATATTTTTCCACTTTTCACACAAACGGCTTTAGGGGAAAAACTATAAATAGTGAGGCTTTTAGCAATCAACCTAACGTACGTGCTTGTGTTTATGGATGAAAAAAAGGTTTAAGGAAAAACGATAATAGAAATGCAAAATGGATAAAAATAACCGAATATGAGTAGTCGGTACCTGCATTTAAACGGCATTTTTCTTGAGTTTGTGAAAACGACGGCATTCTCATTCGGGGGTTGTAAAATATTCATAAAGGTAATAAAAACTTGGTTATTTTCCAGTAAATTGAGCTCAGTGGAACAGTTTCTTATTACTATTTTAGTAGTGTTGGGAGTTAGCTGCCTTCACTTGTTATTAATGGACCTCGGAGCCGTGTGGGGTTGTTCGTTACCGTAGTTCTACGTTGTAACGTAAGACTGACACGCTTGTTAACCTTATCGTGAGGCTCACGCAAGACATAATATTTGAGGAATTCCCATTAACGGTAATATAGGATTCGACGTTAAATGTTAATGAAAAAACGGGGCAGTCTTTGGGGACTGCCAATAGAAGTGAAAACTAAGTAATTTTATATTTTATTTTATAGTGGGAAGCGAGCGGTGGCGATGACACGAGTTTCACGCTTTTTGTTCACCCAAAAAGTATACATATATACAGTTAGGAAAGTGTTCGGTGACGATGACTCAAGTTCCATGATTTTTGTTCATCCAAAAAGTGCTCAACGCGACTACAGCAGTTTTACTTTCACTTAAAATAGGTACCCTGTCAAATAAACGATAGGTGCCATGCCAATCGGTAAACGTAAAGTCACATTTATTACAAGCTTTTATTCTATTTGCCCTATTAGTTTGTGTGGGACAAATCTCTTGAGAGAATTTTCGACCAGTTATCCTCAACCGATTGAGCAGTTTGGGATACTTGTGTAAGTTCGGTAACAATGCAAAGTCATGATACCATGGAGCTTGTCTGGTCAGAGCTGATCTGTAAATTAATTAATTCTATAAATTTGAAGTATCAAAGTATAACAACCTAACAAAATCGAAAGATTCGTTTTTAGTATCAGTAGCATGTATTTATTATTATTATACATTTAGAGTGTCGGAGGTGATCGGCCGGGTGATTATGTAACTCGCGACCGGTTTGCGACAGGCGTAAATTAAGCAATCAGTGCTGTCAAACGTCAGTTTTGTTTTAGTTTGACACCAGCTACAACGTCAAAATTTGTCAAAATTGGCGTTTGACAGCACTGATTGCTTAATTTACGCCTGTCGCAAACCGGTCGCGAGTTACATAATCACCATACGGTTGTCGTTAGCGTAGACTGCTATTTAATGATTTTCCATGGTCAATTGTTTTTTAAAATTTTTTAATCGGATATACTGATATCCAGAACATTGTTTTATATTTTATTTTGAGAAATATTTAATTGGTTAAACCTTGATAGTGAATACTGTAAGGACTTAGGCTGCTTCTAAATAGTCGAGGAGTGTGATGAGACAAGAGTAAAAATAATATACGACCAAAGCCAAATTATGAGAAATAAAGCATCAGAAACCTATATTTTATTTTAAACTAGCGACCGACCCCGGTTTCTCTCGATATACATATTTTCGATATATATATATATAAATCTCTATTAAAAAACTGCCTCGTAATCTACTTTGTCTACAGCCTACATTCTACTACTTTACTATTTGGATTATACGAAACAATTTGATGATGGAGCCATGACAAAATGTTAAAGATGCGTTTCGTTAAGGAACTCGGAACCCTAACCACGTGGACTTTGGAATGGTTATATGTATGTGTTTCGATATCGTTCGTTTATTAGGTATTCCTGCAAGTTTATAATTCTTTGAGATAAGTGCAGAGAGATTGCAGGTGTCGCATTGGGCGCACTGCGGCGCTGCCACCAAATCTACCATGACCTCGATACAGACATCCACTGAAAAACTTAGAGCTTTAAAATCGAATAATGAGCCTTCCTTGAGTTTATCTACCAAACGTAGTTGCGTGAGTGGATTTCCTACGTTTTATTTTAAACCAAGCCATAAAGTTGTGTACGAAAATTTTTTGATGCTTAGAATTTTGTAGTCTAGACTTATAGATTAGTGGTTAGAATTCAGTCTTTGTAGAAATTCAGTATCAACTAGATAAATGATCTTAGTCGTAAGTTAGATTATAATAAGCATGGAGAATCGGGTCTTACGTGTGTCGTTTTTTTAATTTAAAAATTGACTTAATATATATTCTATTCTGCCGTTGTTGGCTGAGTCCAAAATGGAGACCCAGAGCAGAAATTCGAAGACGAAAGCGACCACTGCAAAATTCGACGGACGACAACGGGCACGGAGACCCGTAGGTCCCAAAGACGTGATCGATAGGAGTAGAAAAGAAGAGCGTAGTCATCCAAGAGTGGATCCCGAAAAGGCCAACATGATAACGACGACTTGATATAATGGGAAATTCAGCATACTTTTTAAAATGTATTTATGTCAGGATTTATTGTGTGCGTAGACTTTACGAATAAACTGGGCGCATTGCGTTGCCTGGCGACGAATGCACGTGTTCACAAAAGTACAATATCGACCAGCCGGTTTCCAGACCCTTTTGAATGGCCAATTACTTAAAATATTCAGCCTTATTCATACGTAATAAGGGTGGAAGTGTGTAAGTTTACACACGCAACGGTGTACAGGACAATAAGGTACGGTACAAGCTTCAATTAGGCCGTCTCGCTCGCAATTCAACCGATGATCAAGCTCCTTCCACTTTAGTGGGATCTTTATTAAAATGACGTAATCAGAAATATCAGTGTTAGTGTCAAAATCAGGTTTAGTGAGACGATGAGTGAGTAAATGTTCAGAATAATAAGTTTGTTGGTAAACATAAGTTACGGTACGGGTTGGTTAAACATTTGTTAGCTTAAAAAGTTTGAAATGCATGGAATCAAAGTGATCTGAGTCTGGATGTATTCAAAATAATATGCAATAAACGTAATTATCTTTGTTGGTAAAGACAGGTTACGGGTTAAATATTTTTTACCATAAAAAGATGAACGCATGGAATGAAAGTGACCAAGAACTTTTTTTTCGTGTTATTTGATTTATATACAAAGGTGTATAATTTATTTTATTTGAATTATTCTTTTATTTGAATTATCTTGTACGGTTGGAAATAAATTCCCTACTTTAATCTTCACAACAAAAAATGATTTTTCAGAATATTGGTGTCGTCATACCAAATTGAATCGTTTATCGGGCTGCCAAATTGGAGTAATTTATTCCCGGCGGCTTCAAGGCCGGGTTTTCCCGTTCCCTAAAGAGTTCCCTAAGCCTAACGTACTTTCCATACAACTTGCGTTATTACTTATTTCAAATGTGCTTAATATCGATTGGATTTTAATATTCTTACGTCCAATTTCATTTTCATTACAAAATTAGGTCGAAAACCTTCAATGTTATTGTCTCATTTGGAGTTCAAATTCGTAATACTTATAACTGTAAAGTCTTAGACGACTAAGTGCTACATAAGTTATAGTTTTACCGTGTCAGAGCAAAAAATCAAAATCGCTAATAAATTACTTGGTTGTTTTGAATTTTCAACCATTAGGGACTTCCGAGGTCTGCCAGGGTTTGATTCAAACAGGCAGGTTGCACCCTTCGATACCACGACCGGTGTATCACATGTTTGTTCAATACTCAATACTCGTGCAATCTTTTTATTTGACAGCCAATAAATTGTGTAGGCTAATAATGCCGTCTCATGATTTAATGTGCGCTTGGGGTCCCCTGGGTTTATTTAAATGCAGTCGTTCAGGCGCGGATGGTGACGACGCCGACGCACCGGCGCCTTTGGTAACGATATTTCTTTATCATATATTTCAGAATTTCGAAACAGTTCTATTATTTTTTAGAACATAACACAAGACAAAGGTAACTGCATAATGTAGACTGTATGTAGTGCATTAAGAAGTATATGTAATATTTAACAAATTGTGTAAAATTTAATTCCAAAACAAAAGTATCTTAGTCAAGTCAAATGGATTGGTCGAAGGAATCCTTGGCTAAACCGGCGCTTGTAGAGATAGTACGTAGAGTCTACCTATAGAGTCAAAACATCGTCAACAAAGAAGTGTTGTAAGTTTATAGGGAAACACGATACCTAACACCATCTCACACAATAGTGAACGCACCCACGTGCGGTGTGGTAGGATATCGTTATCTCTCGTGCTGTTTGCACAGATTAGGCTGTCTCTAGCCGTGTGTCCCACTGTCAAGTTCAAAATGTCAAAGACATGGCCAGACGTACTTTTGAAGGTCAAGCTAAAAGGGTCAATGCTCCGCGAAATGAGATAAGCTAGCTGCTGCACCATGCTTTATGGGGGCGCAGCTAGTTTTCAAATAAATGAAAACACTATTCCAGCTCAGGAAAAAACATAAAAACTGACCGATATTGATTGACCGTGCGTGGTTATCACATCTTCTTTTGTTTTCTAATGATTTAATACGAGTGAAACGTGGGACTAGGTCACAGTACCTACCTACTCCCACGATACATATAAGGTCTATTTGCCTGTAAATACCGACAGTTCGGTTCATATTTATGACATGGTAAACCCATGTAAATCCCACCGGATATTTATTTGCAAATCTAAGGTAAAGGATGTATGAAGGACAACGTGATATCGGAATCACAAATAGGAGGTTAGAAAAACGAAGTAGGGTTCGGGTTAGGTATAATGAAGCTTTATCAATAGTTTATTTATATAAAATATAGGTAAACGGATAAACAAACAAAAAATTATATAGGTATTGTTAAACAAATGCATTGAAAATGGAAATAAGTTAGTAAGGTCTACTTTTTTAATGACTTTACCTTTTTAATTTTACTATCTTAGTTTATTGATAGCTAATAAGTGTAAGCAAAGGCAAAATGATAAATAAAAAAATGATATATATATATATATACAAAAAATAATATTCTATGCGAGCACAGAACATAGAGAAAGTAAGTGAGAGTACGGAAGAGTCACACTCACACTTGATGAATTTTGTTTTTAAAACAGTGGTACTTTTAGCAGTACGGTTTACCTTGAGATAATGCAGAGAGCCTTTCACAAAATCAGGTGCACATTCTCTAGGAGACTTTATTTAGTTATTTACCAACTGACTCAAATTATCAAAGTAGAGTTATATAAGTTGAGAAAGTTTAAAAGCGGCTAATTCGAAAGTTTAGAATAAAAGCTGGAACGATATGGCAGTCGGGGGCGGCTGAGTGGTGGCCGGCGGCGCGTGTCCACCACCTGTCGTGGCACCACCGGTCGCCACCCCGACAGCCGGTGCTTGGCCTGTGCCACTTCTAATAATTACCTTGTGAGTTGCATATGTAGAGTACTAAACAAAGCAAGATTTCATAATTAAACTAATTTGTAATGTGATGAGAGCTACTTTGACTTATGATCGAGTTTAAAAAAAGGTTTTCGATGCGCTGGTATTTCATATTCCGTGATCTTTCTATCAAAATAATTGAATACAATCGAATACATATTTGTACTGAATGTTTTAAATAAATTTTAATATTCTGATATATATATTTGATTTTATTTGAATAAATAAATAATAAATAAATAATGCTGGACAATTCACACAGCATTATCTAGCCCCATGGTAAGCAGAGCTTGTGTTATGGGTACTAGATAACTGATATACATAATACTAGAAAACGACCAGAACACCCGGAACAAATATCTGCAGATCATACACACAATTGTTCCGAGGCGGGAATCGAACCCGCAACCTCCTGCGTCGCAGGCGGACCTTCGCCCACCGCGCCACATCGGTCGCCATATTCGCTAACTTGATTATTCTGCTAACTGACAAAAAAGATTTTAAGGACGTGATCAGAACACAATACTCATAAAAATATCTACTTTAAAGAAGACAGAACTCAAAAACATAATACTTGAGATATTGTATTCGATTATTCATTTTGCAATCCTACCTAATACATGAGATGTCTTTAAAATTTCACTTAAGTTAGGTATTAGGTGCCCTGTTAGTTGCCCTGTTAGTTGCATCTTGAGAGGTAACTAAGCGAATCACTTAATTAAGTGATTCGCTTAGTTGCAATTAAGTAATCATCTAAAATGTAGGTTGACTTAAGTTAATATTAATCTCCTCATCCATGAATTCTTTATCGGGCAATAAGTTTTATTTAGGAGTAGGTTTATAAGTTTGTTTTTAAATGTAATGTCTCTTTCATATTATGGCATTTCTGTACTGCTTTGTAGGTGTGGGGAAGTGAAACTTTATAATGTTGGTAGTAAGGGAACGTTAGGGGTAATTTTGTTATCGAGTATTCTGTGGCTTCCCCACTGGTGGCTTATTAACCGACCTCATATTCCAAAATCTTGCATGCTTAATGTAGATCTACCTTTTGCGCTTAAAATTTACATTTAAGCAAGTGATTTAAATTGCATAGTTTAAATTTAAGTGCTGATTATTTAGGTACCCAGTTTTAATTTCTTTCTATTATTTGATTGGAACTTTCTTTGTTAATAAAGAACCTACAATTTAAAATTAAAATGAAAACAAATTTATGACTCTTGGTCACATCAGATTTTTTCAAATTACATACTTTAACAAGGAAATAAAGGCGTCCGTGGCACTTTGAAATTTGTTCACTTCAATCAATCAATATTTAATTTAGTATATTTTCAATTCAGTCTATTTTTCATATCTAAAGTAGGAATTATATTTTAGTAAAGATTGACAGCCTTATTTTATATCTATTACTAATTTTTGTAGTGTAATTATTTGTTTTCTTTTTCTCTAAATACCTGAATATATCTATTTAAGTGCCACCGTCTATATTATTTCATCATGACAAGTCCATCCTTAGGTTGCCTGGAAGAGATCGCTCTCAGCAATAAGGCTGCACTTTATAGTTCCTCTAAAAAGGTAAAGTATTGAATATAACAAAGTACCTAAGTAAAGTACATATATTTTGTTTCTGTATTGTTTCCTGTTTGGTGTATAAAGTGTTTTCTTTCTATTTTTTACATTGGTTGTAGATAGAGGCATTTGGGTTAGTAACATTGTCAATGACATAAGTGCCAAAATGCACATGCAAACGTAACCCCGTAATAACTAAACAATTATAAAGTGTCGATTAATCGATTTGCATTAGGAAATCGTCAAGATCGGACGATCTCTCAATGAGTCAGAGACATCGCACGATGTGTATTTTGCTGACGAGAAAGTTAAACATGCTATGTTTTGTTACATTGGTTGTGAGTTGTGAACTTGCGGAGCTATTTTATATACCTCCGTGTCTTACGTCGGTACCTACTCTGATTATACAATGAGCCACCTGACAGTTAGATATTCCATGTTGTAATTAATCATAGAATAATGTCGCAGAAACAGTTATGTGTAGGTACTCTTATGTACAACTAGCGGCCTGTCCCGGCTTCGCCCGGGTGGACATTTGTTTAATAAATATTTTGCGATGGACGTACAGTAAATGTATCTTTACGCACGAAAGATGTCTTCATTTTTCGGGTTAATATATGCAGCCTATGACACTCACGAATAACGTGGATTTCTATTGGTTAAATAATTTTCAAAACCGGTTCCGTAGATCCAGAGATTATCCCCTACAACCTCACAGACTGCTCTGTATAATATTATTATAGATTTGTTATAGATCCCTGAGAGAAGATAATGTCTGGGCTTTGAAATCGAAAATTATTAAACTTGTACTTTATTTACAAGCTACTCGTACAAAGAATAAATTCACGACTGCTTTATTTAATTTAAAAAATCTTAGCCAATGTCACTCCGGATGATTTATGAATTCTAACGATATCCCATCTGATATGACGGTATAATGGTCTAATGTTTGACCACAAAGAATATCAATCACATACCTACCTACTTAAAATACAAGAGCCTTGAACATGTTGCACTCCTTTTCCGGGCAGCCGATTTCATAGATTAGGGCGTTATCAAAATGATTTGGTAAACATAATATTATATATACCAAATCAATTTGGTGGTGGTAAAATGTTTTTTAGAATTTTATAGAATATCTAATCAAGGAGAGGCCAAGGTGTTCTTGAACTTCAAAAAGTTGCTTTAATTTTTCATAGACACGTCATCGTCGGTGCCACTAGGAGTCGTGCCTACCTTATACATACAAGTTTGTCACGCAGGGTGATAACATGTGGCACGGTAGCCATGTCTAACCCTCCGTGGAGTCCTAATTGTTCGTTTCATTCTATTATAATTGAAATGCATTTTTGACTTCTTCTATAACAGTTTTAGAGGTTAATTTCCAATGTAGCCTAATACGTCACCAATCGGCTCTATCGGAAGACCAGCGCGCAGCGTTGGTTATACCATACGTTATACTAAGTTTACAACCAAATAGTTCCTTATTATTTAGATTTCTGTGTTAACAACTAACTCATGCTAAGACGAGAGACCCACCGATTTGTGACATAATTACGTCGTAATGCAAAAATAATTCTGTTTTGTCTTTATTTCAAATCATGTTTGTTTGAGTTACAAAAAAAATATTGTGCTATGGTCTGAGCCAAGTTCGGCTCTGATACGACATACCTACAGTACCTAAAACATATTTGTCGGGGAAAATATTAACTTTTGATCGGGAATACTTATTTCGATTCAACGTGGCAAGCAACATTCTTCCTTTTTTTATGGTCGATAGACCTGCGTTGGACAACAGTCTCACCTGATGGAAAGTGAAGATGTGGCCGACGATGTATCACGAAGGTCTAAAAGAAACCTACGATTTGGTGACGACCGAGCCCGAGCTTAGTTTTTAGTTGTCCCTATTAATGATCTTAATTATTTGTAATGTGGGCAAATCAGTTAATTTCTTTAGTATATAAGTTAAAAGTCTATCGACAAAAATTCAATATGGTGCATGTGACGCCCTTGTCTTGGTAGAATAAATGACCATAATTACCAGCCAGATGGCCAATTCACCCAACCGACTGGGCAGGCACGCGCCGCCGTCTCAGGTTACAACGAGGGACTTCAATTAATTGTAACACCCTGTATATTCTTCCGATCGAATAGACAACGCGATCAATTTCACAGAGAATCGAGTTTCTAATGTTAAACTAGAATACCCTTTCAGGTGCAAAATGAATGATATTATGAGACAAAGCGTACAAAAAGCCATTGTTTTCCAATCATTGTCATGTAAGTAGTATATCGTTTCGCCCATTTTAGCTAGGAGCTTCTCACCCATTTTGGCCTGATCTAGACGGTGTCTGTAATGAAAAATACTGAATGAATTGGTTAATTAAAGGATGTTGAATTGTTTGAATTGGATAAAGGATTTACATTTTCTGAGTTAAGAGCGTTGAAATAATATTCTTATTAGAAAAACCGGTAAGTAACCGATTTACCTATTTATGACTTCGTTTCTATTAGATGAGCTCAACAGAGCCTAACTATATAAATTTATTGATGAAGGCAGCTTCGATCCTTATCAAAACTCAAAATAGAAAGTCACAAATCATATGCGACCTTTTGCAATCGACCTTCATGAATCTTTGCTTCAAAGAACTTGCCCGTCATCAAACATTTTCCCGATACCGACGGAGGGTTCGTGTTTCATAACAGTGAAATGCCTAATATAATAAATGAATTAACAATCAGCTTTGTCTGCATACCGCGCGTTTCCACGAAAGCTAAAGGCGGTCCCTCGCTGGGAGTATTTGCATGTAATGTATATTCATATTCGAGCACTTTGAGTGCCCACGACGGACATGTAGTTCTTGCACGCCCAGTGTATGCAGCGCACCCCTTTGGTTCGACTGCGGAGGCTGAGCGATACACGCCTTAACATCAGTAGTCCGTTGCTGGACATAGGCCTCCCTTAATGAGCGCCATAGCGCTTTTCATCAGCTTGCAGCGTGCCATGCCAGCATCTGCCTTCAGTCCTTCGCAGATCGTCATCCCACGTAGCCGGAGGGTGTCCTACACTACGTTTGCCGAGTCGCGTTATCCACTCAAGAACACGTTTACCTCCTTAACACACACAGCGGAATAATAGCATTACAGCGGCTTGTAATGAAAGCCGCTTCGTCTGAAATTGTATAATCAATTGTTTCTACTGCAACAGCATGCCTAAAATCTCGAATCTTGTTGGGTTATTTAGATTACAGGCTCTCAGGATAAAATTCTCGTCAGCCAGTATTGTATTGTACAGTTGTGCTTTATGTGCTGCGCACATAGTGGCTGAAATACGGTAAGGGAGGCATAATCATCATCATTGTAAACACAACATCCACCTGTTCCACGCATCTGGCGTTAGTCCCCCGAGAATGACGCAGTTAATAACTTAGCGTCTGAAAGACTGCTGCCTCCGAAGGACTTCAAGTATCGGTAATCCACCCGTTTCCAGAAAATGACTTTATCTTAAAGCTCTATGATTCTATTGATTTAATCTTAATAAATATTTTGATTGTACTCGCTAAAACTGGTTTCCCCGGTTTTCACAGCATACTGGAATCCGATTTCAGAAATCTAGAATCGGATACGGTTCCGCATACTATAATGTAACGTAACGCAATGTTACATTACAGGCGTATGCTTGCGGTGAGGACGCGCCTTATATATCTAACTGTCTGTGGCTGACGAAATTATTTTTTCGATTGAACCTTAAGAGGCCAGCGGAGGACGAATTCCCCATACAAACGTAATACCAAAATTATTTCTAATTAAATCATATTTCCACCATAAGATTTTATGATTTATATTTGAATAGTATTTATCTAGGTTCCTGGATAGTTTTTTTTCAATATACATACCTAAAATTCAATGAAAGCCAATCGCATTTTGCACATTTTTATGCGAAAATGGACAACTTTTCTTCCTATTTGTTTTGTATTAAAAACAACAATATCTTACGCGTTATTTATTAAGGAACATAGCTTATATTGTCTAGTTACAGAATGTCAATACTATGAGAAGAATACAAATAGTTTACAGTTATAATTTTTGGTATTACATTACAGAACACAACCAAATTCATACCAAATTTTGAACGGCTAATATTGCTATCGCGCACGCATAGGGCGGGGCGCAAGGGTTAACAAGGACAGCGATATTCGGAGCGATTTTTGCAAGCGCCTCGAATTGAAGTTGAGAGCGAGCGTCGCCGGACCCTTAAGTGCACCTTGTGTTGTTTTACGTTACCCTATCTGTCTCTCTTTACGGTTGAACACGGTTTGATGGAAAATAATTGTTCTTGAATTTACTTTTAAGTTTTCTATTTGTAAAATACAGCCTTTGGAATGTGAAAAGTTTCCAAGAAGCATCACAATTCCTCTTATTTGAGTGAGGGGTGAGGGGATGAAGTGTTGGCTAGTTATATCGTATAGCTGCAGTAAAATCTGGCAGTCAAGAAGTTATGATCATATGAAATTACTTACTTGCATTTTGATAGGAGTATTTTCATGACACATTTATCGCAACTTAGCAATCCAGTGGAATATTATGGGACACAGGACTTATGTTAGCAGTCTTGGATTTTTTTGTAAGCCTTATTCTCAGTCTACGGTCTACGCGGTAGCTTTATTGATTTTGTGTATTAGAGTATCTCAATTATCAATTTTGTTGTGACATAATTAGATTACTTTAAAAAAACAATAACCGATTTCAAATTCTCATAATTTACACTGTTTTTTTATAGTTTTGCGAGGGAAATTTCTTAGGATTCAAAAATGTATGGGACCACCTTATAGCATCCAAGAAAAAACCATCCAAGTCCACTTCTGATGAAGTAATCGATGAAGAAACAAAAATAGGTTTAAAAAAATACAAACAGCCGAATATACATACATACCTCCAATTTTTTTTGTTGTCGGTTAAAAATATTGTATTATATATTTTTATTATATATATTATAAAAATATATAATACATATATTTTGTTCTAATCATATACCTACATTAGCGAAATTGGTGTTTTTTATAGGTCAATGAATTTTGGTCCTAATGGCATGATTTATTGGTAACCAATATTGGCAATAGATGTTGCTGGGCCAAGCAGCGGACTACCGTCTAGCTATCAACAAAGGATCTAGCAAGGACAGACCATTAAAACCGAATAGTGTGGATATGTTTACGATCGCGTGGCAAATACGGTTTATAGCAAGGCTATAAATAAGAGCGATTAAACCAACTACTGAAACTTAGGAGGTGCCAAGATTTGGGCGACCATCTAGGTTTTAAATTAAGGCAAACACATTCAAAATACCTAATTATTGTTTGCGATAGGAAGTATTTTTCTTAGCTTCTAATTTTCATTGCTTACTGCGCCAGTGTCATTTTCCTCGTGTTCTATTTTGAAATTTGTCATGAAACAAGATCTAATCTAACAACTGTCAAAAACTGGAGAGCAAAGACTTAAAACTCTTTGCTCGGTCATTTTCCACAAAGCAAAATAAGGTTTGTGATTTCTCGGAAAGAATCAGCGCTAAATGGACGAGGCATTTTGGAGCATTTTTAACCGACGAAATCATAAGCGGATGATGTTCTATGTTCGGCTGTATATATTTTTTATGTATGTTCGTCGATTTCTCCGTCAATTACGGACCAATTTAGAAAATTATTTCGCGATTGTACCGTGCTACCTATAAAGAATGATCCTGAAGTGGTCCCATAGAAATGATATACCCGAGGGATAAGTATTAGTCCCGATTATATTTACTGTGGTTGAAAATTTATATAGGAACTATTTTCAAATTTTTCATTGGTTACTGCGCCTGTGCCATTTTCCTTGCTTCTATTTTCAAAATTCTAATGAAAAAATATCCAATCTGTCAAAAACTCGAGCCCGACATAAAAACTCTTTGCTTCATCATTTTCCACAAAGTGGAATAGGGTCTGTGTTTTCCCGGAAAGAATCAGCGCTAAATGCAGGCCAGTCAGCCGACGAGGCAATCTGGAGCATTTTATTTACTGTGGTTGACGGGAGCCCGAGACGAGGCGTCGCCTCTCAGGCGCCGGGCTTTCTCATTCCCTTTCTCGAGCTAGGGCTGACACTATGCTAGCACTGATATGACACGCGATGACATTTTATTATTCCGTGCACGACGTGCCATTTAATTTCCGCTCGCTTCTAGTAATAACTATCAGCGAAGATTTTGTGGGTGCACAAGCTGTTACTTCTTCAATAGGAAAGTATGTTTGTCTAAAATTTAATTTAATTTAAAAAAAAAAAAAATTAAAATAAATAATGCTGGGCCATTCACACAGCATTATCTAGCCCCATGGTAAGCAGAGCTTGTGTTACAGGTACTAGATAACTGATATACATAATACAATATATTACATAGATAGATATTTTTTATTATACATAGAAAACGACCAACACAGAAAATCGATATTATTTTGTTTTTATTTTTTGTAGACCTAACGAAAAGCTAAAAGCTAAGCAAAAACTGTAACAAATAGTAATTAAACCGCAAAAAGATTTAAAACGCGACTCGACTAAAATGTTTTTTATTGCATAGAGCTTTAAATACTTCGTTAGGTTTACTCTTAATTTCAACAGAAACATGATCGTATACTTCTACTATATTCGACAGACCCACGTTGAAGTAGAAATCAAAATAAACGGAGGGACGATTTCCTTGCGGAACCAAAGGAGCAGTCGCCAGGAGTAGGCGCCAATATTCGTCGGAACTCGAACTTTTAATTGAGTTAAAAAGTTCGAGACATGATATCGATAACATTAACTTGATAAGCTTTTTTATGACTCTCAGTTTATTGTTCATAGCAACCCTAGGAAGTTCTGTGTCATAAGCTCGTAAGGCATAGACCTCGTAAATTGGAACTTGGGCTTGGGCTCTCGAGGGTGGCCCGCCTGTTCTTGACACAATCCGTCAGTTTTTAATTAAAGTGGAAGCTTAGCTTAGTTGTTCATTAGCTTAATGAAGGCTTTCTTTGACCAAACAATTCAGAAACCTATTTATTCAAAGTATAACGAAGAAGTATAACGTAAGGTTGTAGCTTACAAAAATACATTTTAAAACTTTTTTGAATTCACAAAAACGTTATGTTAATACGATTCAGATAACGTTTATAACGATAACCTTTTTTCACCAATCAAAAACCTACAGTCATTTTGAATTCAAAACCAATTATTAAAAACAAAAGCTTGTAAAATTATAATAGTAGCTCAAGGGAATTTTGTTATTCTGTAACATCTTCTCTAACGCAAAATTGTTAGATTTAAATTTGTATTTAAAAATTTTGTCATTTATTAAATTCTTATCTAGATGATTAAGTTTGTAGTTGTTCCCTGTTAAAATCCTTCTTTCTTGACCTTCCAGTAACAAATGTAAAATATCTGTCTAAGTTGTTTAAAAAAAAGGAAACAAAAAGTTATTTTACTAGCCAAAACGCATGATCTATAGACACAGCGAACTGTAAGTAGCCCAACCACCGAGTTCACAATTCAAATTCAGCTTACATAAGCTGAGTTTGGCCGTACCGCGTAGCCTAGTTGTCTGAGTATCGAGCCGCTGTAACTGACTACTTTATATTCTGTGTGCGCTAGACACTGCTCTATACTCTATGGCGGGGTTCATGACCGGGTTACCGCTGATAGATGTTCCTGTCGGATGTTGCTGGCAATCCTTGGAACGCTATTATTTAAATAAGTTCTCAGGTGTACAAAGTGCGCTGGATTTAAGATTTCTTTCTTAGGAATTTTACTAAGATTCCATACTCACACACATACTTAGCTACTCTACTCTACAAGTAGTTATTCTAAAACTTTTTTAACGTAGGTATATGCTTTGTAAACACTGATTTTTCTTTACACACGTAGGTGCCTACGTGCCATTTTATTTGTGAAGCTAAATAAAAGTATGAAACACATACTTTTATTTAGCTTCACAAATAAAATGTAGAGCCTTGAAGAAATGAAATAAGATTACTTATTTATACAGCGTTCTTGTACATAGTTATTACAGCTATTTCCATTCGTTACAAAACAATAACACTGGTATTTTATTTTACAGAAAGAGCCTTCAGTATTCGTTTTATATTACTTCGTATATAACGAGACAATCAATAGGCACGATATTTCTTTCAAGGCAGTTTTTGGAGGCCCTTACATCGTATTGATTGATGAAATGTAGGCCACTCCAGTTTATGGCCTGTAAATATTTATAGGATCTGAAAATAAGAACAAACACTTATACATTTGATAGGGCATTACAACTTGACGGTTTAGGAAATGGTTCAGCATAATTCCCTTGATTAAGAGAAAAAAAGATGGCATTCTTAAAAGATAGCATTCATAAATTCTATTTAACTATTTCATGGCCTACTTTTCTAGATAAGTTCCAGTATAATCCGAACGTATTCGTAAAAAGTGTTCATTATTTTACGTCATTAAATTATCGGGATCGCAGCTCAAAGGAACAAAAACTGTTGAGTTAGTTTAGTAATTATTACAGTTTATGTGCAGTAGTGCTTTCTTAAAAATCACATGAACAAAGAGTCTTCACGTTAAGTTTAGAGACAATCAGAAAAGTGCCACGGATACGTTCCTAGTAATTATGACACGTGTTTACGTTGGCTGTTTTTCAATCAAACTAAACAAAATAAGTGCTCACATTACAAGTGTGCTCTTATTTATGGAGACGGATTTTTTGCTTCTAGATAGTATTTGTGATCGCGTGTGTTTTACAAAAAATATCACACGCTGTAATATCACTACAGAGTATAAAACAAAGTCGCTTCTCGCTGTCTGTCTGTCCCTATGTATGCATAGATCTTTATAACTACGCAACGGATTTTGATGCGTTTTTATATATAGAGTGATTGAAGAGGAAGATTTATATTATAAAGCATTTGACACATAGATTTCGACGCGGGCGAAGCCGCGGGGCGCATCTACATAGTATGGTATGTACCAACAACAGCGTAGCCCGTCTACGGAATATTACATGAGCTCGTAGCACAACACGAAATGGCTACGGTGTAGGTACACGTAAATACTCATATTGAATTGGAAACGAAGCAATACGGGAATGGGATATGTTTCTTTTGCATACTTGATGTCTTGATGAGGTATGGTTTTTATATATAATGAAGATGTTTAATATATTAGTTTTCATTCAGAGTAAGGAAGTGGTTGGGTCTGAGGTTCTGTAATCGTTTATGGTTCTCTTATAACTAATTTGTTACGGTTACAAAAATGTGGGATGAAAAAAAAAAGTGGGATGGTAGGGTGCTTCATTACGAGTATTCTCTGCAATTTTCATTGGACATTTAAAAGTAATCTTTCACTTCTCTTGCTCAAAAATTGTGTCATTATAGCGTATCTAGGCGACCGTAAATCTCGTGTCTAATCCAGGATAGAAAGTATTTTATCCTTTTAATTTTAATCTGAAATCATCAGCCAGTACGTCGTCTCTTACACAAAGACTTGACTTTTTTGTGTGTTCCAATTACAAAGAATATGCATTTTATTTAAATGTATTTTTGAAAATGGAATTGAATGCGCCTTCTTGGTGATTGTTATAGTAGAGCGAAAACACTGGATTTTTTTTTACTATAAATTGAAGTAAAGGTGTAAATGACTTATTGAATTGTTATATGCAAATGAAACAGAAAAACAAACAAATAATTACAATAAAAACTGATCCTATCTGTTACGATCAAAAACACTTAAAATAAATAAAATAAAATCACGTGAAATATGAAGTAGAGAATAATGAACAATATGAAGGTTAGTTTCGATTCTTTTATTTTCTAGCAATCGATGTGAAAATTATTGTTATAGATGTTTTGGTCACTTGTGTGAAAATACATACACTTTTTCTTTGCTCTTTATGCAATTACTAACAATTGTAGATATTTAATGGTTTACTCTGCTCATATTCATTACATTGAAGACCTCTGTGGCGCAGTGGGCGAAGGAACTGCGATCTCCAACCCGCATGCCCAGCGTAGGGATTATGAGCATTACCTCCATGAGATAAAAGCCATACGGCGCTTATCAGGTGGAGGCCTGCGTTCAGCAGTGGACCAATAAAGGCGTGGAGGTGAGGTGAGCATTTATTTATGTATAATTTTCTTTTTGCTTGTTCCAGCCACCGAGCTAGACCTGCTGGGCGCGTTGGCCTTGCACAACACGTCGCGGACGGGTGTTTCCCTCTCGCCAGGAATGCAACCACAGCGGATAGCTTACACGTTAACAGGTACCGTTCTGTTGTCTTTAAGCAGGTTACTGAACTGACCGGTGTTGGGCACAGATTCCGCTAAAGCAGAGATGTGTGGAGATGTCCATAACGGAGACGAGAAGGTCTGTTTTTCAGCTACGGGTGTCTCGACCGAATCTGTGCGGAGATGCGTACTGAATTGACAGAATTGAATTCAATTCAGCCGCTCTAGCCAGCACACATCTCCACTCAATTGAGTGGAGATGTGTGCTGGCTAGAGCGGCTGAGCTGCGTGCGGCGAGCGTCGGATGTTTGTCTACGGATATGAATATGAATGCACTAGTGTCAAAATTGAATCTCAAAATACACGTGAACAGAAAATCAAAAACACATTATTTTTTATTTGATAATAATTTATAGTATAAAATTTGACTTGTCTAAGTGCTTACTTTGTAAGCCTAAAGAAATAAAGGATTCTGAATTTTGAATCTCTTCTCGTCTCCGCTGCGTGACGTCACCAGCCTGTAAGGCCCACCTCACATTTCTGCTTATTTTTTTTTCATTGCATACAAATATAATATGATATATCTCCGCTCGGTGGTCTCCACAGAAACTTCGTACAGCAAGCGTTGGTGCAATTAGTACTTGTAAAGAAGGCGCTCGTTGAGCAACGAAACGGAATTTTGACGATTTATGCTCGCTGCGATATTACTCCCTGTAAAACCAGTAAAAAGCCAGTATCTGGCTTTATAAATACTCCTTGCTACACATTTCTATTTATAGGGTTTAACAACTATATGCTTTTTTCCGGTATGTTGGTTTCTAATCGAATGCTACGAAAACAGATCTGCCGATCAGTTTAGCCTGAGATCAAGCCTGAATCAACAGCTAGCGGGCCTGAATCTTTTGTCAGCCTCACTTATCTTGCGCTTTTCGGATCCTAGGACAGAACATTTATCATCCTGTTTTTTTTCATATTACATTTTATAATAAAACTATTTCCGCTGATTCCGTGACCTAAAATTTTAGTTAAGCCTTTACCGCGGACTAGAGCAGATGAGTTTCTTTCATAAAATTGTATTCTTTTCACAATACAACTACGATTGATTTACTTAATGGCTTAATTCAAAGTATCTAACTACAACTCTATTTATTTCATACAAACGCGATGTTTTGATTGCCGTTATTACAGCCAAACCATTCGGAGTGCTTGCAAAGTTTACATGAAATCGATAAACTTTCACGATGCGAGTATCAATTCTCACTAATGGATCTGAGTCGCGGAAGTGCATTTCATGTTGGGTTCGAATCCGATCGGCTCGCCATTAGGCTTTAGGTTATCACTTTATACAAGCGAAGCGTTGAGGGAACATCGTTAATAGAAATACAGAGCTTTTTAAGTAGAAATTTATTTACAAAGAACATTACAGCTAAGTAATAGAAACAAATAAGAGCTAGTATTATCAGTTTTTTTAAGTTGATAAGCTTAGTGCAGTCTGTTGCTAACAGAATCTAATTTTTTACCGACGAAAAACAAATTAGCGTTTTCTATGTTCATTTTTTTTTTATTTATTTACCAACTTAAAGATATTGTTACATAAAAAAAGCTTAAAAATAACACGAAGGAAACCACAAAGGTTTACTTATGTTTACTTACATAAGTAAGTAAACATAAGTAAACCTTTGGGATCATACTTTTTTATTTATGTTCGTTAATTTCTCCGTCAATTATGGACCGATTAAGAAAATAATTTCGCTATAGAGAATGATCCTGAGGTAGTCCCATAAAAAGTATTCCCATGGGATAAGTGTTTGTCCCGAAAAACATAAAAAACATTATAACTATGGAATTTCAACTCGGTTGTTAATTTTAAAAAATAATCAAATTATTATATTGATGCTATTCCTATCGTTATAATCGGAAATAAAGACGATAGTCAAGTTACTTGCGGCGACCTATTTTTCTCTAATAATAGGCTTTCTAGTTGGGTCCCCACTGAAAACTAGCAATTGAACTACCTAACCGATTATTAGGTAAGTTTAGTAGTTGTATATTGCATTTGGGCGTATCTAAAAGAGCAGTCATTGTTTTTTCATAACATTCTAATAAAAAATAAAAAAAATTGGATCTTCTTCAATATTTCATTGTACGTCGTTCTTATCCGCTCATCAAACTCCTCATGCGAGCTCATGACCTAAGGGAGGCGCGCCTTTTTACATTTTAATGCACTTCGTATTAAGTCACTCGCCTCGTGTCACTTATGCTTCAGAGGGTGGCTTTTAAACGCGATTACTGTTTTCCGAGGCAATAACAGCTTTATTGTAATGTCTGTTTATTACCGGTGCTGTTGAAATAGTAAAAAGGTTACGTTTTATTCAATGAATGATTTCAATTACAATAATTAGCTTACGATAACTTTATCGTAAAAAAGTTTGTGTTAAAAATAAACACAAACTTATTCACACCGGCTTGTACTTAAAAGAAGATTTCCCACCAAAAATCTTAGAAGTAAGAAAACAGCTCCAAGTACAGCTGAAAACGGAAATTGAAAAAGGAAACAAAGCTTTTATCAAATACAACAAGCTAGTTGTCCGAGCACCAAACTCACCATTAAAAATGCCAAACAAAGTAATAAACCATAATAAGAGGACTCTAAATTGCGACAATGGACCAACTACGAGTAACGGGGACAGTATTAGGCCAGTGAAGAAGAACAAAACGCACAATGATAACAGAAATATAACACAATACCTGACGACACAGACGAGAGAAAATAAAACAAAACAATAGCAATTAGCGGCACCTCCTCCAAAGCTTAACAACAAAACACAACAGTTACAAACAAAAAAAAGCATCCCAACACGGTTGGTCACCGCGGGAGAGCTAGACCAAAACCCTCCAGCTCACATGAAAACAAAGAGACAAAAAAACATTATATATATATGTACCTACAACGCAAGATCACTTTCTACGGAACAAAGAATGGTAACATTTAAATATGCAATTCAAAATATAAAATACGACATAATAGGATTATGCGAGATTCGAAGAGAAGGATACGACATTCAAGAAGACAACGAAAACATATTTTGCTATTTTGGACAAAAAAAGGGACAACTAGGAGTCGGTTTCATAATGAAGAAAAAATACAAAACAAACTTCGTAAGTTTTCGTGGACTATCTGACAGAGTTGCAATTTTAAACTTAAAATTCGAACAAGAGACACTATCTCTCATCCAAGTACATGCACCGACATCAGATGCAAGCGACGAAGACCTAGAGATATTCTACGAAACCCTCATCAAAGCTCAAGATATGTCTGAAAAGAAGTATATCATAATGGGGGATTTCAACGCGAAAATAGGAAAACCAAGCAGAGAAGAGACAAGAACAGGACTATTCGGCATACATGGAACTGAATTACGAAATGAAAGAGGTCAAAAGCTTATACAGTTTGCTATGGAGAACAACCTCTCCATTCCAAGTACATTTATTAAGAGAAAACTTAATCAAAGATGGACATGGATATCGCCTGATAAGACCGTAAAAAACGAAATAGACTACATAATTTCTTCTAAACACCAAATGTTCAGTAACATTGAAATAATAAACATTATATACCCCTCCGATCATCGACTAGTCAGAGGCAAGCTCATCATGGATAAACCAAAGAAAAAACGAACAAGCTACCGAGCATCAATCCCAAAGGTTCTAGAGACAGAGGATGAGAAAATACAATTTGTAAAAAGCCTAGAAGAAAAGAAAGAAGAAATACTCAATCAAAATGGTGAAAATGTACAAGCATTCTACGACAAACTAGAAAAGGCAATCGTAGACAGCATCCCTAGAAAAGAAAATCAAGAATATAAGAAAACAATACTATCTGAAAAATCTAAAATATTACTTAAAAAAAGACACGATCTACAGAACAAAAATCCACTGACCAGAGATGACAAAATAGAGCTCAGCGCACTATACAAGGCAACTAACAAACAAATAAAACTAGATTACAAAATATACAGGACAGGTATAATAGAAAAACACCTAACTTGTACTGGAAGCCTAAAAAGAGCACAAACCGAACTAAACCAAAAAAAACACTGGATACCAAAACTAAAAAAAGGACATACATGTAAAGACACTACAAACGAAATTCTTGCAACTGCTACTGACTTCTATGAAAATTTATACAAGACAAGAAATCTAAAAACGATACCACAAGAAATCTCTATCTGCATGACAACTAAGAAAAACGACATCCTAAATTTTGAAGACAGAGAGATAGACCTACTTATCAAGAAACTAAAAACACGAAAGAGTCCAGGAGCCGACGGAATATCTAACGATATGCTTAAAACATCAAGCAAAGCACTATTAACGCCTTTGACTGTCCTATTCAACCAAATCTTAAAAGAAAAAAATATTCCAAGACAATGGGCAGAGTCAGACATCGTAATACTATACAAGAAAGGAGACCCTACAGAAATAGCTAATTACCGCCCAATAAGCCTTATGTCAAGCCTGTATAAAATATTTTCACAAGGCCTACAACAGAGACTTACTCCAAAAGTGGAAAAGTTTATTTATGTAGAACAAGCCGGTTTTCGTAGAAGTTTCAGTACAATCGACCACATCCATACGCTAGAACAAGTAATCGAAAAATACCAAGAGTTCCGGAAACCTCTATATCTGGCTTTCATCGACTACCAGAAAGCATTTGACTCAATAGAACATGAGTATATCTGGAAAGCTATGAGACAAGCTAAGGTAGAAGAAACCTACATAGAAATTATAAAAAAAATATATGAAAACTGTAGAAGTAGAGTAAAACTAGAAACGACGGGAAAATTTATTAAAATTGGAAGAGGGGTAAGGCAAGGGGACCCCCTTTCGACGACACTATTTATTACCATTCTACAATCAATAATAAATGAGCTCTCCTGGAAAAATGAAGGTATAAAAATTAACGACCAGAACCTAAAATACCTAGCCTTTGCAGACGATATAGTACTTCTCGCAGAAGACGCGCTTAAACTCCAACATATGTTGACTACCCTACATAACGCTAGTAAAACAAGAGGACTAGAGATGAACCTACAAAAAACACAAGCTATGACAAACAACGAAAAGAAAGACTTACTGATTGAAGATACGACACTAGAATACGTAGATGAATATATTTACCTAGGGAAACAGGTCTCATTTAAGCCATCAAATAACATCGAAGAAATAGACAGAAGAATAACAAAAACCTGGAAGAAATTCTGGAGCATGAAGGAAATTTTAAAAGGTTCACTACCTTTAAGGTTAAAGAAGCAAGTATTCGACTCTTGCCTACTTCCAACGCTTACCTACGGCAGCCAGACATGGACCTATACACGAGAGGCAAAGGACAAAGTAGCAAAATGTCAAAGAGCAATAGAACGGAATATACTGAAAATAAGACTAAAAGACAAAGTACAACATAAAGAAACCAGATCAAAAACTAAATTTATAGACGCTCTACAACACGCTCTTAAAATGAAGTGGGGATGGGCCGGACACGTAGCTAGAATGCCAAAAGAAAGGTGGGCCACTTTAGTCACCTCATGGAAAGGTCCTAAAGGCAAAAGAAGAATTGGTAGACCCCTAGCAAGATGGTCAGATGAAATAAAAAAATATTTAAAAACACAAAATTGGACAAGCGTCGCAGAAGACCGCAAACAATGGACAGAACTGGAGGAGGCCTTTACCCGAGAGGGGTCCTAACTACTTATTCAATATATGCATTAAATTCAATCGAAATAAACAACTTTTAAAATTCATTATTAAATATTATTAAATTATTAAATCTACATACTGACATTTTCTATAATATTTGACATACTTATATTAGATTTAACAAATTTTTCATAAGAATGATTGATCAATGTTATTTAAGGTTAAGGAATAAAAGGCTTTTTTATTTTTATTTTTATTTTTTTATTTTATTTTATTTTTATTTTTAACTTTATCGTAATGAAAAATAGCTTAGTTTACTTAGACAAAGCTATTTTTCCTCCATGTACGAAAGCTTTAGTAGGATCTCACTTCTCTTGTTGTTAAAATAAAGCCATTCTTACGTTTTTGCAATTATTTTTCTGCCAGAATATAAACGACCATTGTCAAAATCCATATCTGCAGGGCGCACAAAAACATTTCTTCAATTATCTTCAAAAACAGATTGATCGTTCTCCCGAGGGCCCGTCAGCGCCACGTGCCTATTGTGCTTTCCCTTTTGACTTTTGCAATTCGGTAAAAAATACGCGGAAGATGAACTTGCGGTGATTTACAGGAAACCCGATTCAATAGACAAGGGAGCAAAGTAAATGGCGGGGGGATCGTTTCTTTTGTTGCTCAACCGTCTCAAAAGTGTCTGTTAGTCATGAAAAAGGAAATAAAAACGTAAAGGCTTTCAAATAGGGCAGGAGGGATCATAAATGCGGAAGGTAAAATGAAAATATAGCGTATTTTAGGGTGGAATAACATGAATCCGACTGATATTGCTCCATAAAAAATATGCGGTTACTATTTTCTCTCGGAAATGCTCCTAAAGGTATCTCGAAAAATATAATAGTTATAAATAAGGTTTTATGGTCAGTATTCAGAGCACGAAATTATTAATCAGACGCCTCGTTCGCCGAGCTCATTGACTACCCAATGTAGACAGAAAATTAGGTTAATTAAATTCACAAATCTTGTAATCCTACCCCAATGGTTGGGATCGACTAGATCGTTCAAATTGATTGTAATCCCCTAGTGTCGCTGCGAGTGGAATTTGGGACGAGCTTATTACCGACAATAGGCAGAATAATCTCTAGGTTTCGAGGTTGAGCAGCTGAGCTGTGTCGATAGGAAGTAATCCTTGGTACTTAGACCCTGTTTATTTTCTGTTTGGTATTTGAACGAGTACGAAGTTCCCTAATTGTTGACAGGTGGTGAATGAAGACTGAATGACAGAATTAAGTATTTATTTCATAGACATACTTTAAAAATATGGGGACTTACGAAAGTTTAGATTATTATCGAGACGCCCGAATACTCAATGGGATCTTAAATATTTAAAAATTTTACATGATAAAATATTAAGAATATATATTGAAAGTATAATAATAGTTTATATATTTTTTATGTTTTTATTTCCCTATATATATTATTTATATTTTTACAGGAGACTAAATCACCCCATACGCGAGGTTGATGACCGAGTTATAATGGGTGGTTTTGGCTCGACTGTAAAACTCGAATTGTAAATGGAACACCAAAAAGTCGAGTCTTTGAGTGAGAAGTCTTGTAGTGGCTGATGATTTCAACCAAATATAAACTAAAATTGTAATAAGTTATATTACAATTTTAGTTTATTTTTAATTGACATTACCTCAAATTTATAGAACTTAACGACATCGTGTAACATGTGGTGGAAATAACAACAAATAAAGACATTTAAACGTCTCTGAGTAAAGTCTGCAAATTATTTAATTGATGATTAAAACTTTTCATTTATGATTCTTCTTCTAATTAATCGAATCGGTAAAGCGCGTGATAGTACATACATGGTTGTCATTCGAACTAAATAGTAAGACAATAAAGTAAGAGAGTGGAATAACTAGAGTCGAAGTCTTCGCCTTACAAAACTTCTAAGTATTATAATATTTATATTTATTCACGGATAACGTTTTCTATTCGTTTATGGTGTTGATAAAATCTGAGTGAAACTGATACGTACTACAAGTTGTGCGATTCTAATTTCCGGTTTCTAAAAGTACCTACAATATTTTCAACGAAATTGTAGAGATATAGATGTAGGTTAAGTTAACGCGTACGAGAAATAGATTCAATTTCTCGGAAATAGATTCATTGCCTGCAATAGCAATCAAGTTACCCCAATCGTTGTCATCGCGTCTCGCTAGGGTTAACCTGCTATCGGCGCTGAAAGTTAATCCACCGGCAAATGTCCGCAATCCCCAGTGATTAGCTCGCCTTGACGTTTCCCTGCCCACAGGATTTAGGGCTGCCTCATTTCACATTCATTATTACATAATCTCGGTTTACATTAAAATTGTAAGAAGACTATTTCTATAAGTTACAATAATAACCCAAACAATATTTTGGAATTGTCTAAATTGGCGCAGTGATAAAATCATTTATATATTTTTGAGTAGCGCGGTATTTAATTTCAAGTTTTATTAAAGTAGGGGTATTTAATAAAACTTTACAACTGGATATTGAATTTTCACAGGACAATTTGTCTACGAGCGATGACCCTATTTAACTGAACATTTGTCACATTCCACTAAGTCGTAACGTAATCCTGGCCATTAGTCAAATTGCGTTCGCATTCGCGTTCATTCGCTTTGTCGGAGGGTGTCAGCCCTAATTGTGGGGATGTCGGCGCAGGGGACATATTGTCCCGTTCACGTCCCTGCAAGTGTCAAACATCAACGGCAATGTGTTTGTTTAAAAATCTGTAGCGATAAAGTACAGTCCGATGTACATATTTGGGCGACGGAAGTAAGTCTCAAAGGGATAGCATTTACTTAGATATTAACATCATCTGAAGACGACCTCTGCGGCGCGGTGGACGAAGGTCCGCCTGCGACGCAGGAGCTTGCGGGTTCGATTCCCGGCTCGGGAAATTTATGTGTACGATCTGTCGATATTTTTCCGGGTGTTCGGGTCGTTATCTATGTTTAATAAAAAATATATACCTACGTATTAAGTATATCAGTCATTTAGTACCCATAACACCAGCTCTGTTTGGCTTAGGACTAGATGATGGTGTGTGGATTGGCCATCATTATTTATTTATCTGAGTTACCTTAAAGTATTCTCAACTAATCTTTAGACTAGACAAGAATTATGCATAAATAGAAACGTTTATGTTAGGCATACCAAATGCTTGTGTTATACGAGGCCAATGTTTGTCTGCGATAGACACATGCAGCGTTAACACGCTTCTACCGTGTTTGTAAAGCCTTGTTAGGCTTGTCACTGCCAAGGGCATAAGTGGCGCATCAATAACGCCTCTGTGGTTGACATGACATGCATGTTGGCATTAATGTTTGATTAGTAAATACGGTGCTACGAGCTGCCTACGAGTATTTTAATAAGCGGATGTGATTATATTAAAAGTAGTTATAAGCTGGGTAGAGCTGTTGAATTGGATTTTCTTGAGATTAAATTAGTTTTGCTATCTCTTTTATCTCATCTTACGTCTCTCGTTGGCCTTTATCTCGTAAGAGTCATCAGTTAGCTAATGGATCTTATTGAGACTCTATCTGCTTTATAATGACCACAACACCCAGAACAAATATCTACAGATCGTACAAAAAAATGGCCCAAAAATATTGATCTATGTAATGTATTATATAATCTAATTCCAGATAATGCTTTGTGAATTGTCCAGCATTATTTATTTACTTATTAATATACATTTTTCAGTTTTTCTCTACTATAGGGCGTGAGTTGAGCATGTTACCCGCTTGTAATCAAGCGGGTAACATGCTCAACTCAATGGGTGCTAATGCACCCATTGATTTGCTCACCGGTTCGCTTCGTGAGATGATGTGTGACAAAAGCAAAGTCAACTGAAAATGCCGACCTCATGGAGAGCGACCCTTTTCCTAACCTCCACCGTTTTATTTTAATTGACGACCGATGTGGCACGTTGGGCGAAGGTCTGCCTGCGTTGCAGGAGGTTGCGGGTTCGATTCCCGCCTCGGAACAATTGTGTGTACGATCTGCAGATATTTGTTCCGGGTGTTCTGGTCGTTTTCTATGTATAATAAAAAAAAATATCTATGTAATGTATTGTATTATGTATATCAGTCATCTAGTACCCATAATACAAGCTCTGCTTAGCTTGGGGCTAGATGATGCTGTGTGAATTGTCCAGCATTATTTACCTATTTCATTTTTATTTAATTCTGATATTTCTGCAAGTGATTTATCTAAAATTATTATCACACAGCCTCTTTCGAAGACCAAAAACAAATACGTAATTGAATAAATATCCTGAAAATAAGTAGGTTTCAATATAATCTGACATATGTAAAAAGCATAAATTAAAAGAAAACAGGTCATGTGTGCCCAAACGATAAACGATTCCCAATAAAATAAATCCATAACGGGCAATCATACAATAGAGTGTTTGTACAAAGCCAGCAAATATTTGTTCGTCACTGTATTGATATTCGCGAGGGTGATTTAATTAAACCGAAACAAAGTTAGGGTTCCACGCGAATCATAAATTCAAATTTAATAAAAACACCTGCATAATATAACTCCGAGATTATTCTGTTAATTTGAATGGCATCGGAATATATGAATTTTAAAATGAACCCTCTTGTATACATTACAATATTACAGAAAAAACAGAGTAATGAAATATGAATGAAAATGATGAGAGGCCGTTGGATCTCTCCAATTTTATAAGCTTTCTAACTAGAACCTCAGTTTTGGCAAGGGGAGATAAGAAAAGCAGGGAAAAGTAATAATGAATTATTTATCGTTCAGGATCAATATTCTCTGAGTTTCGTGTTGCAATGTAGATTTTATTCAAACACAAAACGATTGAAGATTTGTTTTATTGTATTTGAACTACTTAGAATAAGGCAATGAACTTTATATGTAAAATATCGCAAAAACTTCAATTCATATTCAGCACTGTATACTAAGAACTAAGCACATAGAGAAAGCATGTATGTAAGCTTAGTGTATATATATATATATATATATGAGTGTATACACTAGCTTAAGTATAACTCAAGTGAATTGTTTTCCGAGAATTTTCCCTCCCACATTGTTTTTCTACAATCTGAAGCAGTAATAAAAAGAGTTGAATAAATGGCGTCCCATTACACGATGCGTCTGATTTGGTGATAAGATCTTGTTCACTCTATTTCAGTTTCTTAAAATTAACAATAATAAGACATTTACTCCGTAAATCAGTTCCCATGGCATAGAGGTAACCTTTAAACTTTTCCATAGAACCAACTGTAGCTATAATAATACTAGAATCAGTGCGAGGAAGTACCCGAGGTTTCGCACGCGATTTTCCGAGATAAAAGAAATCTATTTCCTTCCCTGGGATAACGTCTACCACCCTGACAAATTTCATTAAGAACCAATCAGTCTTTTAGGCTTCTAAAGATATGTATATATATAATAGATACAGAAATGGAAGGATACTCTCGAATTATGTGAGTGCGAGTTTTCTTCTTAACAACCAGAACAATTTATAATTAATTTGAATAAATAACGTAACTCGTGGTAGGGGTAACCCTTGACAGTCTAAACACAGAGCCCTGACTTCATATTTTCCTCATCACGAAATAACAAATTGTAGCGAGACACAAGGTAGGGTGTATGGAACGAAATATTCTTTCATTTTGTCATGCCATAGATCTATCATATTGTTTGATCAACGTTGTTTATAGCCC
The DNA here is from genome assembly GCA_943735965.1 of Eupithecia abbreviata. NCBI lineage: Eukaryota > Metazoa > Arthropoda > Insecta > Lepidoptera > Geometridae > Eupithecia > Eupithecia abbreviata. The sequence continues at coordinate 5,511,741 of OX030977.1, read as the reverse complement.
AACAGTAATTTATCAAAGTATAGTAAATTTTTGTTTCGACGTTTAAATGGTTTTCGACGACGACAAATCACTTGGGGAGTTCTTTTGAGACAATTACAGTCAAATGTTTAGTTCCGTGTCGAGCATAGTGCACCGAGCTTTCCTGTGCATGTAGCCATTGCTGATGTTGTAAATAAAATACCTACTAATTTACACTTTCTCATTAACAAATATATTAAGATTTGCCCTACTTTTTTGGATTTAACAAACGTCATATAGTTTTTTATTATCACTAATCACACTATTACTAATACTCAAACTTACTAATATGATTGATGATTTTACCTCTTTACGCCAAAACTACAGAACGCTGAAATTTTGCATATGAAGTTCTAGTTCTATGTCAAAATTAATGCGTGTTACTTATATAATAGAATTGTAATATAATTTTTATGCTAATAGAACTTAACGACATCAAGTGTAACATGTGTACCTACGGTGGAAATGAATAAACAAATAAACAATCTAGGCCTGCTAATAAAAATTAGCCTTAACATGTGTTAAGCCTATTTTTTATAAAAAGTATGTACTTTTTATCCCATTATCAGTTCTCATGGGATAGAAATCGCTTTATAACGGTTCCAAAGAACCAACGAGTTAGCTTTTTGATCAGCTTTAACACTTTGACTGCGATTTTTTTTCGACGACTGCGATCTTTTTTTTAACCTAAAAAATTCGTGCTGCCGCTCTACACAGCGGTTGTGTTGCGCCGCACATGCGTTTCGTTCGAAAAATATTACGGCTGTGCTGAGTCACACAGATCTGTATTTTCTCAGCCGGCTGCGCTAGTGTGGATTTACGCATATAAGTCACTTGTAGAAAACACATACCGTGTGATTTCAGCAGTCAAAGTGTTAAACGAATGGATTGCCCATAAGTCATTCAGATTCTACGGTCAACTATAAATAAGAAGTATTTTTCTATTTTTTTAATGTGCTTTACCAGATATGTAAGACTGCTCAAACCATGATCCTTACTTTTATAGAGTAGTCAAGTAAAAAATAATCTCTGGTTCTAAAAAAAACCGCTAGCGCCGTCGTTCACTGTCAGTCACCTGCACAGATATACTGAGTGCACTGTACACATCCCCTCGTATATCGGTCCTTCCACGCAGTTTACCCTCGCCACGGGGGAGAATGGACCATTCATATGAGATATTATTTCGTCACGTCGCTAACCCTCAGTGATTTAAATTGGACTATTGCGTACTTTATTACACACTCGTTTAATTTGTTCCTTGCATCATTCATGTGCAATAATATTTATTTGCTATTTAAAGATAACGACACGTTTATTTCGCTTTATAAGAACAAGCAAGCACGGGTATTGTTGTCTAGGGTAGAATAGAGAAAAATTACGTCACTTTGTATTCGAATGCGTAAATTATATGAAACTTTTCAACATTCCTTCAACTTCAGTAATGTACACAATGTATGACGACGCGATGTCATTATTGTCTACCCTAGACAACAATACCTGTGCTTGAACTAAAGCACAGTTAATATTAACAGATATAGGTACGAGCTATATTGAATAAGTGGTACGAAGAGAAGATCCCAAAAGGAATAAATAACAGAAGGAGAAAGTAGTAATATGTAGGTGAAGGAAGAGAAAGAGAAGAAAAACTTCGAATACTTTTAGAACAACTTTCTAGCTAGAAATTTGCGGTTTTCGAATGTTTCCTTTATTTATGCTATAAGACTTTGCTTCTTGTCAAATTTCATGATTCTAGGTGAACGGGCAATACCCTACAGGTTTTGTGTGCACGTAATTCCCTGAAATATTTCAACAAATTGGCTGTTACTTTTGATTGCGTTGACTAAGAAGTTTGATTTATATCATGGCTCAAAGAAATTACAGACCTGAGTATTTGATGTTAATTTCAACTCAATACCTTTATGCATTCCTGAGAAAAAAGGATTGACAGACGGACAAAAAGACGTCTTTATTCGACTTATTTTATCCTTTTACGGAACCCTAAAAATATTATACGTTTTATGTATCTATCTAACATTAATAAATTATATCTTAACATCTAAGTATTATGTAAAACCTAACTGTAGCAGAGCAGGCGGCTTATACCAGCAAAAAATTTTGTCTTAATTTAATATCAGAAGGTATTGTAAGGTGTGAAGTAAATGCTTGCTACTGAAACTTCACAAACAATCAGGAATATATTAGATGCCTTGTTAGGTATCTGCACAAGTTACCCGCATTGCAGTTAAACTTCGTTACTGTGTGAACCGAAAGCGAGATGTACTTACTCCAATCCACTCGTCCCGATAATGTGTGCCAAGTTTGAAAATGAAAATCGAAATGATATAACTTTTTAGTTCCAGTTTTATTGTTACGGCACTGTTGAGGTAGGATCTAAGTATCCTAAAACTACAAGTAATGTATTTTTAGGATGTACTTAGATGGATGGATGGAGGGATATCTTGATCTATATATGACGTGAAAATGTTTTGGTAATTTTTAGAGTGTATTCGGATCCGTATAAATTACTAACAATTTTGTGATGATGTTAATAGTAGGTTTATTGATCGATTAAACGTTGATACATACTGAGCTTCTTTAGAGTCGTTATATTAACTTGAATGATATATGTTACAAATAAAAATAATGAAATTTAATTCAGTAAATAGCAATAGGCATTCGATTCGACGTAACATAAGTTGAGCTGGCAGTTTGCCAGGTGCTGCGGTGCAGGCCAAGGTCTCGTAGGCATTGCTTCTGATATTTGATTATTATCAAAACGATTCAGAACAATTTATATGATTTACATATTTACCCTTTAGTTAGGTAACGGTACTTTTGCGTGACGATTAATTTCTAACTAACGTGACGCTAAGGGTTTTTAAAGTGTAGATTGTAGGTGCTTAAACCTATTATCAATGTTTTTAATGTTTGTTTTGTTAACCAACTTCGAAAAACGGAGAAAGTTCTATGTTCAGCTGTATGTATGTTTTTTATGTATGTCTGTCATATTCTCCATCTTTATAGGATGAATCTATTGCAATTGTATAGGAAGATGTAGGGAGTCCCTAGGGAGTCCCATAACAAAAAATAGTTATCTCGCAAAACTTAAAAAACATGAAACTATGTCATTTTCGAATTGTTTCAAAACAATCTAATTATATTAATACACTCATGTGTATTATAATATAATAATAACCAGTGAATATTGTATATACAAATAAATAATTTTCCCAATTTTCACTTTAAGAATATTTTCCATAATAATTGAGTAAATAAATAAAAAATTTCAGGTGATTCGCGCTCTCTCCAAGTAGAGGGCGATGCTTTCGAGCGCGCAGCCGAGCTGCTGCGGCGCTCGCCCGAGTTCACGGTGCTGGCCACGCTGCGCCAGGAGCCGGCTAACTCGGGCACTATCATCTCATTCTCACATGGGTACAACAGGTACGCACGCTTCGCATTACCACCCCATATCCAAACCATACTCCTACGCCGCGCCGTAGCAAATGCTAATATAAAACTTCTACGAAATTCCGGGCCGTAGCGCCTACTTTCGTAGCACTTGCTCTACGCGTCGTAGCATTGTGTTAATACAATTTGTCATGATCAGCTTTAGTTGTTATCATTGCTTATTAAATTATAATGATTTATGTACTTTGAGTAGAACGGATTTGAATCGATGAGACGAGCTACGGGGGCTGAGAGAGAGGGCATCGAGCTACGATCGAGCGGCGCGGGAGCATGCTCCACGGTGAGTTCTAGATCTCAACATCGCAGCGCGCGTCCGCATCCAGCCTCGAGTGTGATTGATGCGGTCGCGCGCGGGGAGTATCATGTATCTTGGAATGTCCTGTGCCTCGGAATGTCCTCCTTAATATTCGTTGAACTTTTGGGCTCACTGTAAACTTTGCATGGATGTATGTGTGCGCGGACGGGATGCATGCGCCCGCGCTCCCCCTCCGCAGTACGTCTTGTGTTCTGTGTTTGATATGTACGTATGAGCCTCCACACCCCCGTCTCTCGATGTCCTCTCACTCGATGTTGTAATGTAACCGATGTGGTGTTGCGAGCCCGCGCTCAGGGGACACGCGCCGGGCCGGTCCGCACTTGCATTCCAAGCGACATGGGATCCCGCTATGTCCGCACGCTCTCCGGAGACGCGTACCCCCTACTCGTCTCTGGATAACGTTCTGAATCGCCCGGCGCCGTACTACGGTTCTCTCTAAAAGTCAGACGGCGGTTACCGCGCGCGTTTACCGTCACTCACCTAGCGAGCCCACACCGCACGCGGTCCGTTCCGAGGTACATGGTCCCCCAAGATGGACGCGCGATATTGAGATGTAGAGCCAGCCGAGGTACCGCGGTCCCCGCGGCTCGTGGGACCGTTGTTTGTTGCTTGCTTTGTTTGTGTACCTCGGAAGGGTTCGCTCGTTGGCGCGGGCGTAGAGGAGGAGACGTAGTGTCTTGCGATGGTTAGTGCAAGTGGTGGCGTGATGCGGCAGGTACCTGGAGGTGCAGTCGAGCGGGCGGCGCGACGAGGTTCGGCTGCACTACGTGGCGGCGGGCGGCAGCGCCGCGCGCGTGGAGACCTTCCCCTTCCGGCTGGCGGACGGCGCCTGGCACCGGCTGGCGCTGGCCGTGTCGGGCGCACAGGCCACGCTGCTGGTCGACTGCCACCCGCTTTACCGCCGCCTGCTGCCGCCGCCAGACCGGAACTTTACCACGCCGCAGCTCTCGCTCTGGCTCGGACAACGGAACAGCAAACACTCATTATTCAAAGTTAGTACCTACATACATTCTGTTCTATTCATTACATGCTAAGTATTTATTTCTGTTTTGTGTGGTATAATAAAGTGTTTTCTATCTATCAATCTATCTAAACCTACTTAGATGAGATATTACATGAGACCCGAACATTATTGTTAAACCATTTGGCCGCAAACACTCTTTTACTCACAAGATTTTATTCCATAGTGAGTAGCAGAACGAAACTCATTATATACACGATCGTACGTCGTTCTTCTTTACACGAAGACTAACATTGTACACCTATAGAGGGTCATATAAAATGTATTTCTTAACTATGCTTGTAAAGACTTGGGGCCTAGGCGCACGCAGCAGGGGAACGGAATAGTCTTAACACTTTGAGTGCTGAAAACGCACGGTATGAGTTTTCTACAAGTGACTAATCTGCGAAAATCCACACTAGCGCAGCGGCTAAGAAAATACAGATCTTTGTGACTCAGCAGAGCTGTAATATTTTTCGAACGAAACGCATGTGCGGCGCAACACAACCGCTGTGTAGAGCGGCAGCACGAATTTTTTAGGTAAAAAAAAAGATCGCAGTCGTCGAAAAAAAATCGCAGTCAAAGTGTTAAAATACAAACCTAACTTTGTACGACGAAATCTACCCCTATTTCTTTAATAAGTTATTATAACAACATTTTGAATTCCAGGGAACAATACAAGACGTGAAGCTGGTTAGCGGGCCGCACGGCTACCTGGCTCAATGTCCCGGACTGGACTCGGAATGCCCGACTTGCGGACAGTTCGCACTGCTGCAGGCCACTGTCCAAGAACTTACCACACATATCCATGATTTATCACTCAAGGTAAGGAAACAGTATACCTACTCATGTTCATATTACTACAAAAGAAGGATCTTATTATGTAACAAGAAATGATGTGAACAGTAAAATTATATTACTTCATAATAATTTATAGTATAAAATATGACTTGTCTAAGTGATTATGTATTTTGTAAGCTTAAAGAAATAAAACATTTTGAATTTGAATAACTATAAACAAAAACCAGTTCTAAACCTTACAATAATAATAATAATAGGCCTTTATTGCTGGTAACAGAGTTGAAAATATTTCAAGAAAAAAACACATTTACAATATCAAAATCAATTTTACGTGTGACTTTAAAATTAAAACTACTGGCGTTGTGAACCTTAAGCCGGGTACAGACTGGTGTTACGAAGCGTAATACTGTACCATTAGCAGCAAGCGTGATACGTTACGCCGCCGTGAGTTAAAATCCGTCTCGTTGCTCGTTGCGAACGCCTTCTTTCCCCGTATGCGCTGACTGCACGCTCGCTGTGTAACACGTTAGATTACACCCCGTAACACCACAGGTCTGTACCCACCTCTTACTTTCACTTGACGCGTCTTTACGCCCCGCTTTTGTTTTTACCTAAATATTACATACTAGCTGTTCCCCGCGGTTTCACCCGCGTTAAACTCGAATTTCACTATATTAGGTGAATTTTTACACCTTGGTTACCACCGTTATATTATTGGCGTTTTAGTAAGAATCCCTAACTTTTTGAAAATATAATATAGCCTATGTTCACCGGGGATAGTGTACCTTCCCAACAAACAAACAACAAACAAACAACAAACAAACAACAAACAAACAACAAACAAACAACAAACAAACAACAAACAAACAACAAACAAACAACAAACAAACAAACATACAAACAAACAAACAAAAAATCAAACCTTTCCTCTTTATAATATTAGTATAATAGACATCGTGAATTCATTTGTTTTTTTGCATTAAAGTCTTGTTTATTAATTTGACGAGATTTGCGAGATGCAAAGGTTGACAAATGGGAAGTAGCCTCTCTTCGATCTAAGAACCTTGGGAGTTTTTTCGGTTTCTGCAATATGGTTCTAACTAAAGAGAATTGTACCTACATAATATGTTGTTCTCTTCCATAGCTAGTAGGCGCGGAGACGCGACTGGCGCGACTTGAGCAATGTGACTGTCAGAAATCATGTTTCTCTAACGGGACTGTCCACGCGGACGGCGCCACGTGGCAACGGGACTGCAATCGATGCTCCTGCGTGGTAAGCTAAACTATTTTCTACTAGATAAGTTAGTCCGGACACCAGACGTTTGGCAAAAATAGTGAGGCCCTGGAATTAAGAATGCGTTTCGGATCAATAATGGGCCCCAACCATAAAGGTTGTTTTAGATCTGGACCGCATCATTGCGGCACAATACAAAACTGTGCATTCAATATTTCGTGCTCCTAATATTTAGAAGCAATTTATACTAACGGCAACAGATAATAGATAGCTGGCGGGCTACTTGCTTGAAACTTGTGGCATAGATTTAATGATACTATACCTTGTGGTAAGCCCTTATATCACTGTAAAATGTTAGCTTACGAGCACATATTTAAATGCTGATTTTTGTGTTGTGCGGCAGTGGTGTTGAACGGGCGCCAACCTTTAACAACTATTTTTATTATGCATTTGTTTTAAAGCATGTCAGCAAGTGTGTGGTTTAAGGTTTAAACCTTATTTTACAAGTTGTCACTGTCAACTGTATTGTATTTCCAGCACGGCGAGATAACGTGCAGGCCGGTCGAGTGCGATAGAGCGGAGTGCAAGAATCCAGTATTACATCAAGGAGACTGCTGTCCTAAGTGTTTAAGTGAGTACTTGCTGTTATTACAAAAACCCTCTGCAATTAATTCAGCTTGAAACTCACATTTACATACTTCCCGATCAAACACGATGGTATCTGCCCTTTTAAGAGCCTTTATTCGAAACTTTACTTAAAAACGGCTCATCCCTGATTTTACAGTGGGTGTGGGAGTGGGAGATCGATTTTTAGTAATTAATTAGGTTCCAGACAAATGTATTTTTTCATTTTGTATGACAATAAATATAAGAATTAAGATCTGGCGTCTTCAAAAACGTATTCAGTGATGATGGCCAGAACTTGCAGTTCACGTATTGTCAGTAAGTTACCAATACCAATAACCCCTGTATAGGTAAAACAAAAATCATAATATCTGAGAAACTTCACAAATATGGCACTATAGCTTCAACAATTCCACAGAACAATGTCTACTACAAGGGAATCTCTTCGAGCACGGCGAGCGGTCGGTACCCAAGGAATGTTCGGAATGCGTGTGCCACGACGGGAACATGGTCTGTGTCCGTTCAGACCCCAAGGTCGTGTGTCCACCGCTGCCCTGCGACCCTTCGGACCAGTTCACCGTGCCTGGAGAGTGCTGCAAGTTCTGTCCAGGTAAGCCTTTCTATCCAGACCTGTGGGGTAGTAGTGCTTGTGTGGCCTTGGGCCGGTTCTTGCGGTCCCAATGGACACAGATCATGCTCCCTGGTCTATGCCCATTTGGACCTCAAGATGAAGGGTCCGCCGTGCTTCAAGTACTGTCCAGGTAAGCCGCTTTCATCCCTCGAAAAGTTGGCGTGACAGTTCACGCGAGACTGTGTTTGTTGAAGTTTGTTAGACAGTTTGAGATCACGTATTGCAGTTTGATCAAATTAACTGATCATTTGAAACGGTTCAATACATTTTTGCTTCAATGTAATCTGTAAAGATTTTAACGCACTCCTAGAGTGTATGTCCATCAGGAGTGCGCTCTTTGATGCACCGTTCCGCGCCTTTCAACCTGAGTCATAGTCGGTACCTAATTCAATTCAATTTATTTATTTCAGCTTCTCAAAAAGTAGGTACACATGTTACAGCCATAGTTATAAGAAAGAACTTACGAGTACATAATTTAAAAATAAAAACATGTAAGCGGAAGGGACACCAACGCCTCATCATCATTGTTCATAATCATTGTCAGAATCTATTACTCCAGTAGCGAATATATGCCTTTCATTTTCCTCTGAATCTGCTTTCACGACCACACCAGCCAGCTACAGTTTTTATGTCATCGGACAATCGTGCTTTGGGTCTTCTTGACCTCCTGCTTCATGCTCGATCTCCTCTCCGTCTGTTTGTGGTTGTGTCTATACCTACTAAAATATTATAAAGAGGAAAGATTTGATTTTTTGTTTGTTTGTTTATATCCAATAGGCTCCGAAACTACAGGACCGAATTGAAAAATTATTTCATCATTGGAAAGCCTATATACTATCTTTATATAGAATTTAACGCGGGTGAAACCGCGGGAAACAGGTAGTCTGTTATAAAATCGAATAACAGCGGTGAATGGCAGTGCAATCCCCGACGATAACTTATGTGTCTATTTATATGCAGGCGTGGACTACTGCAGCATGGGACATTCTTGCGACGAGAACGCGACCTGCATGAACCTCAACACCAAGTACACTTGCAAGTGCAACCAGGGCTTCCATGGAGACGGGCTTACGTGTAGAGGTATGTCTACTGTTGTTAGGTAATGTTCCAATGAAACAGCAACTTGGTGCTTGATCTTCTTTCAGAGATATTAGGAGTTTGGTTTGTTGTAAATAATTGGGTGCGAGTTGAACTGTTGTAGGCTACGCGGGGTAACGTCGAAGCACTTGCTACGAAGTTCTTACAATATCTTTGCAGAGAGTTGCGGTTACCGCCATTTTGCATTTACATTTTCTTTCTTTCCTCGTATATTTCTCACTTTCGACAACCTACTCCCTCCCTCTACTCCTCCATAAATACATATTTAACATTTCATTTCATTATATGGTACAAATTCGTAGCAAGAGCTACGACGTTACGCCCGCGCACTATAGCCTACAAAAGAGATCAACGCGCACACACTTTTTACAACAAACCAAAACATTATATGTTCTGGTACTATAAATTCTTACTGTAGTTTTGTAAAATAAACTAAATCTATGGCAAGGAGTTGCGGATTTCAGTTTATTTCCAGTTACAGAGAAATGTAGCAGTTTGTAGGTTTTCGCGTAATTTTTCACTCGCGTTAACGGACATTCGTCTATCGCGTGTGCTAGGAATAAACCAGCCAAGTGTGAGTATCGATACTTGGCCAGTTTTTCCAGTCGCGTTTCAAAATCCTTAAGACGGTATGCAGTGAGAGCAACTACTGGGGCAACTGGCAACAAGATGTTAACATATAATCTTCTTTATAATTATAAAACTAAGACGTAACTTATTAGAACTTTTACATATATGATTTTAAGAAGTTTACAGTTTGTTTGACTAAAGTAAGCTCTATCTACATATCACCTTACACAACTTGAAGTAGAGTATTTCCTACGCAGACGTAGACGAGTGTCAAGAAGCGGGTGACGTGAACGGCCACCACTGCCACTCTAACACGCGCTGCATCAACGTCGTGGGAGGCTACGTGTGCCAGTGCCTACCCGGCTACACTAGGAAGGATAAATTCAACTGCATCGAGGTATGTATGTACCAAGCAAATCCAGATATCAATGTATGTAAATCCAGTGACTATGAGCCTTTGCATTCGACGAGGATCGAACTTTCCGCTTTGTAATTGTAATCAGCCCAGTTCTCGACACGAAGTCATATCTTGTTTACTTTACAATTTCCTTTTTTTTATAGTCAAATTAAGTAAAAAATAAATGAAATAGAAAATTTTATTTGGAGCTTAAACTACAAGTTGGTAATAAAACACAATAATAATGAAACACCAAAAAGAAACAACTTGCTAATGTTAAAAAATGATCCCTGCCTCAGCATAAACATTGGTCTGCCTTTATACTATTGTTTATTCCCGTATTATTTTGTTTTGTATGGTCTAATAAAGTGTTTTCTATCTATCTATCAAGTTTGCAACCAACGCTATTCTTAAGACAAGGCCGATTGGTGACGTCACGGAAGACACGAAGAACATTGCTTACATAAAAACTATAGGAACTATGCACGTAAAATATATAACTATATTTTACGTCCAGAGTTTAAGAAATAGGAGATTTGATACGTAGCCGTAGCTAATGATTGTCCTGCACACCCCGTTTGACCATTATTAGTCTTTTTATATTTTATGTATGCTAGTTTTAAGGTATATATTACTATGGATGTAGATGAAGATAAATAAGATCTCTTACACTCTCTATGGTCTGAAATAAATGATTTTATTATTATAATCATTTCCCTCAGGTGGATGAATGCTCGGCGGAGAGTCACGGCTGCCATGTGGACGCGGCTTGCACCAACACCCCCGGATCCTACACGTGCCGCTGCCGGGACGGGTACGAGGGCGACGGATATATCTGCACACGTGAGTATTACACACCTATTTCATGAGCTGATCCCACCATATGCCTTCCACTCAAGGAAAAACAGGCAGACGGCGCAAAACTATCCTTATCTAGTGGATATACTTTCCATTCGCACTTAGCAGTTTTTATCCACTTTCATCATTCGTGCCGCTAAGGAATGAAACTCTACCTGCTTCTGTTTCTTCGGCAAATTACAACCTGGGTCTCTTAAAGACAAAAGTATCTTAATGGTGTCTTCTAGACGTGATACAACGCCAGCCATATCGTCACTTTCCATCAGATGAAATTTATATCAAACGAAGGTCTATAGATTATATTAAAAAAAAAGTTGGAACGGCGCTCTCAAGCACCGAAGGTCCAACTCCAATGCTTCATAGAGTTGGGCTGGTTAGGGCCTGGCGAGGGTAATGGACAAGACATTTTCAGATTTCATGGTGTCAGATTATGTTGTTCGTACTGAGAATCTTCCTACGTAATCAAACATACTCTACTCGTTTTTGTGGTTGCAGCGATTTGCACGGGCGGCTGCCTGAACGGCGGCGTGTGCGCAGGCCCGGAGCGCTGCCTGTGCGCGCGCGGGTTCGGCGGCGCGCGCTGCGAGCGCGACGTGGACGAGTGCGCGCCCGCCGCGCTCCCCGCGCACCCCGCACTCGCCCCGCCGCGCGCCTGCCTCCCGCCCGCGCTCTGCGTCAACACACCGGGCTCCTACTATTGCGTTTGTGCCATGGGCTACCGCCCTAGTCAGCACACGGACGAATGTGAAGGTAACGTGCACGCTCCTACTGGAATGGTTATGGCGTGGCGCAGAAGACCTACAAGCACCATCTTGGACACCAGAGATCGTCAGCTGTCCCAGTCCCTTGCCGATTTAATCCAAACGACAGCACGAAATTCTTCAACACCCATCATCGTGTTGAACCCATCGTGTCCTTCGAAAAGACTTCTATCTTGACGACCTCTGTGGCGCGGTGGGCGAAGGTCTGCCTGCGACGCAGGAGGTCGCGTGTTCGATTCCCGCCTCCGAGACAATTGTGTGTACGATCTGTAGGTATTTGTTCCGGGTGTTCTGGTCATTGGTACGGTCATCTATGATTACGCAGACAGTCGTCAAATACTTGTTTGTATAATAAAAAATATCTATACTTATATGTACTGTATTGTATTATATGTATATCAGTTATCTGGTACCCATAACACAAGCTCCGCTTAGCTTGGGGCTAGATTATGCTGTGTAACTTGTCGTGTTGTGATTAGATCCCCACCCATTCGGAATATGCCCTCGGAGTCTTCGGTGCGCCATGGGTGATGTAGAGCTGACAAATAAGTCCGCCATTTTGTTGACTCAGTCCATCGAGACGGAAAACTCTGATCATCAAACTTTAATTCCAGATGTGGACGAATGCAGCGAAGGCTTCCACACGTGCCATCCAAGCGCACGCTGCATCAACACGGATGGCAGCTTTAGATGCCAATGTGATACTGAGAACTGCGAGCTAAGTAAGTTATAATCATAAGACGTATGCCTTGTGTTCTTGAGTGGAGACCACGACTCGGTAAACGTAGTGTAGGACGCCCTCTGAACAGGTGGGATGACGACCTGCTAAAAACTGCACGTAGGTGCTGGATGCGTCAAGCTGAAGACAGGGCGCTGTGGCGCTCATTGGGGGAAGCCTACATTAGTCCAGCAGTGGACTAATATAGGCTGATGATGATGATGCCTTGTGATACTTATATATCATGGTTTTTACTCTAACGAACAGTTGCAATCTCGCCAAATAATGGAAAAGTACATTTGGGCTGGCTTTCTAGGCTACTATGGCTCAGCTTTCTACTCCATAAATGATAACATTAAAGATGTCGCTCAGTTCCGCATTGAGAATAGTATGTAAGAATTTCAATGTTGTGCTTAGCTTTACATACATATTGACTGTATTTAAATCGCAATTTAGGTATTTAGATTCAGATAGGCAAAACAAACTCGTATGTATAAGACACTTAAGTTATACGAGTATATTAATGTACTAATGGTTTCTCTTTCACTTCTTCCACTAATGGTCAAAAAATGAAAGTGAAGAGATGATCAAAACACCTTATTTATTATTTAACTAGCTGCGCCCCGCGGTTTCACCCGCGTGGTATATATAGTGGATAGATATTTTGGATAATATACAATATATCTTTATGAATTGTAGCCTATATGTTATTCTGATATGTAAGCGATATTATTGTGAAGTTCATCAAAATCCATTCAGTTGTTTTTGCTTGAAAGATCAAAAAACATACTCACATACATCCTCAAAAACTTTTGCGTTTATAATTTTAGTAGGATAATAATTTATGATATAAAATTTGACATTTCTATGTGCTTATTTCGTAGACCTAAACAAATAAAGTTTTTGAAATGTGAAATCTGATATCATAAGCGTTCCTTTGTATAGGTTGTCAATGGCAAGGGAGGATAATGTCAGATGGAGCGCGATGGACAGAAGGCGGGGGCTGCCGCGCGTGCGCCTGCCTCGCCGGCGTCGCCTCCTGCGACCGCGCGCCCTGCGCCTGCGACTACCATGACAACCAAACCACTATTGTAAGTACAACGAGATAAGGCTCCCATTAGTCTAAGACTAGTTTTATAGTACGCCGCTGGACGCGCCGCCGGGCAGCGCGCTGTTAACGTTTACTGATAAGCGTTTCCTGAACGGCGTTGCGCAAGCTCGCGACTTAGAAACGCAACTACTACCCCCATACATCTCCGAACGCGCGCACTCCTACGGCGCTGCCGAAGCGCGTAACAATAAAACCAGCCTAACGCGTGCTTCTGCCTCGCCAGCGGCGGCGTCGCGAACCAAAGGTTTACGGGAACAATGATGTAGAGATTGAGTAAATACTATATACATACATATATTTGTTCCAGGTGTCGAGTACAGCGAGCAGCGAGGCCCTAGCCATAGCGCCGGCTTCATGCTGCCCGCACTGCGAAGCGCGCTACCACTGCCGCCATCAAGAGATGCACCACGTCACCTTCCGCAGCGGAGAGCGCTGGCTCTACCAGTGCCAGATCTGCGAGTGCCTCGTGAGTCTTACTTACTCCTATGGATCTTAGGCTAGCTGTTGCTTACCACCCAGTGATAGGTGAGGAACTAATTGTGCTGCCCGCACTGCAAAGCGCGCTACCGATTCCGCCATTTGGAGATGCACCACGTTACTACGCCACCAACAGTGGAGCTCTGACTCTACCAGTGCCAGATCTGTGATTGCCTCGTGAGTCATATATACGCCTATGGTTCTTTGGCTTTTGAGCTCTCTTATCAGCCAGTGACCACTGCGGAACAAGTCGAGCCGTCGTCGTCAGCACAGCAAAGCGCTCTACTAGGAGATTATTACCGACCCTAAAATAACGGGCGGGAAGCCCCGCTACTTTTTCGATAATTCTGCCTTATCACAAATGAACGTTCCATTCCAGCTTGGCGAGGTGGACTGCTGGGAGCCGGAGTGCGAGGAGAGTGGGGGGTGCTGCGCGGAAGGGTCGCGGGGCGGCGCGGAGGGGTCGGGGGGCGGGGGGCGCGCGCCGCACCGGCTCGAGCTGGCCGGCTGCGCGCCGCCGCACTGCCCCGCCTGCATGGTACGTACCGCGCGCTGATTGCTAGCTTACAACTGCTTATCAACTTGCTCAATTACTTTCACCTTAACTGTCACTTTTCTAATCAGAATCTGTTGGTGCCTTATATCGCGATTCTAATTTTCACGTTAAATGTCCCTTTTCTAATCAGAATCTGTTGGTGCCTTACATTGTGATTCTAACTTTCACGTTAACTGTCACTTTTATAATCAGAATCTGTTGTTGCCTTATATCGCGATTCTTGCGGTTCGATTAATAGTTTACACTTGAATTTAATTCTGGTTTCCTACCTTTTACCTATGTATTTAAAAGCTGAGCCTTATATCACGACCCTTGCTATTCCAGCTTTAAGTGCTACCAGGGTCTTTGAGGTTTTAAAACATTGGAACTTTGACAAGAGAGTCTGAAAGTTTAGCCAAAGGAGTAAATCGAACAAGGGGTCTAAAGCATCCCCCAGACGAACGTCAACTACTACGACTACACATAAACAATTATTGTGTAGTCGTAGTAAGCCGCCACCACAGTCCCGTTTTACAAAAAATTTGAAAAGTTATAATTTAATTTATTTATCGTCAATAGACCTTCGTTTGATCACAATCTCGCTGGTAAGTGACGATGTGGCCGAAGATGTATCACATATGTAGGTCTAAAGACACCTATTCACTTTCGCCTTGAAGAGACTCTCAGTTGGTCCGATAGAAGTTTCTGATCAGTTTCTGATCTGATGAAAAGGATCGATTGACATCAAAAACAGTTTTTGTGTAAAACGCCATTTTTAGGAAACTTTTTTGAAAAACAATAACATGCGCCCGCCAAGCTAGGGTTCCTCTCGGCGGCCCTCTGGCGCATGAAAATTCAAAATGGCCTCCGAGCAGCTTCGGAAGATCTATTTTAACTTTAAACAAAATCCTTGAGTTTATTGAATCTAATCAACATCAACATTGTCATGTCATAAGCTGGGCCTTATAGCTCTAAATCCAATTGCTAAAATTACTCCTCAATCCAAATTTCAACCTGTTGTCAATGTTGACCTGCGCATGTTATACTTGGGTGCCCAACGGTTCTCTGGCAGATGAAAATCCACAATGGCCTTTTAAGGGTTATTTCCTTTATTTTTATAAGGTCATACTTTCAAATGGTCAGATTTTCAAATAGTCGCTCTTTCTAATCTCCAGTGTTTTTCAGCGTTTCAAATTGACTGTAGGTAGGAACATTAAAAACTAACCAAAATCATCGCCGTGTCATAAGCTTGCCGGTATAACCTGTTCGCTGCTCCAGTTCATGTGTGAAAGCGCCTTTTCCGCTTGTTGCAGGGCGGGCAGTGTGCTACTTTGGTGAGCAATCTCGCGTGTTGTGTGCATCGGTAACCATCCCCACTTCTCTTATTCATTCATACATTTGCTACATTAACAACGTGTTTATGTTTACGCTTATGTTTTCAATTCAATCATTCGCTATATTCCCTTACATTCATTTTTAAAGTAGTACTTTATGTCGAAATTTACTTGTAACGTGATATTTACCACGCATTTGTGGAATTTTGTGTCTTATATTGGGCGCATAGGCGCATGCAGTTTGTGTTAAACAGGGTATAAAAACACAAAACATCACCAATCATGGTAAATATTTCGTTACAAGTAATTTTAGTGTTATTAGAAACCATGACAGTATAAAAAGTTTTCTTATTTCATTATCATTCGATTGAATTGAAGGCAGAATCATTTCAGGTATCATTTTGTTGCATGTTTTATCATTTTCTCATTTGTCGTACGAAATAGCATGGCGGAACGCTTTTTCGAGCGCTCATGTGTTCCATGAAGCTTGACGAAGCATGATTCTAAATATGCTGTGATTTGTTAATAATTATTCATTATAATTTATTTCACTCGAGATCGTATAAGTATTTTCTCAAACACTAGTCAAAGAGACCCCAGTAGAATAGAATCGAATAAACCCCTCTCCCTGTAGATAAATTGTAAGTAAATTTTACATCTGCTTAAAAATGTCATAAACAATTTGACGCCCAACGTGTGGCCGGTGTCATAGCTGGTTCCTAAAAACAAGCAACGGCTTTTATTTGCTAGCGATGCTATGGAAATAAAAAAAAAGCATTTTCAAAAGAAATTCAAAAGTTCAGCGTAGCGCATTCATATTTTTAACCGATTTCAAATAAGGAGGAGGTTCTCAATTCGGCCGTATGTTTTGTTTTTAAGAAGCAGGCGTGATGGGGTCGTTATGTGTCAGTGGTTGTGTGTACATGTGTGTAAGCGGTGTGTTGTGTGGACGGCAGAGCGCGGCGCGACGTGACGGCGGCGCTGGCGCTGGTGGCGCTGTGGTGGGGGCGGGGCCGCGCGGCGCACCGAAAGCATCGCGGCGCGCGGCGCTAGAGCCGCCCTGAGGCCTGTCAGCGCCCGACCACCATTTATTTATTCTAGATAGTTCTAATGTTAACCAATTGACGGCGGACGCGCCCCGCGCTCGACGGCCTTAACTTAGCGAGCGCGTCGCGTCCGCCCGCACGCCGCCCGAACGCTCCGACGCAATCTCCTCGTATTATAGCTCAGTTTTCAGTAGCCGCGTCTTTCCGTAGCCAGGTTGCCTTTCAGCGTCCGCAATCAGAAACGAACGCACAGCGAGTCGGGCGTCGTGCGCTTTCCTCTACTAGTGCTCTGAATTCATGCGACATTCGTAGATTGATTGCGCTAGGCGTTTTATATTTGTTCCTCATCGACAGTAGACGCACACTAGTGTCCCATGAAATTGGAGCACCCGCTTCCGGCTCGATGCGAGGCCGCAGCCGTAGACTGATGTCGAGTGACTGTATTACTATTGTTAAGTAGCGCGCGGCGCGCCAAGACCCGCGACCTCGCAGGCGCCCCGGGGGCGCGCGCCCGCCTCGCCTCCTCCGCCGCACGCCATATTGATACTCTTTCAATTCTTAACATTCCGCCGAACGCTTCAAATATAAAGTTTAGATTGGTAACGGTACTAGTTAGCTATTGTTGTGAATGTATATAAGTTAGGCTAGAGGGGGCGGCGGCGGGCGGCGGGCGGGTGTACGTCGGGGTCGCGCGGGGGCCGCGGCGATCGGCGGCTTCTTCGTTTTATTACGTATCGACGTATTATATTTTAATTATAGTTATTAGTCCTGTACATGAGTTAAGTAGTCTGCGCCGCGGCCGGTCCGCGCGATGCTGCCCTGTTGTACGAAATTTTTCATAATATAATAATTTTAAGTAGTTTATGTTTGTCTAATCTAATAGATCGTTTTTTGTATAATTTGAAAGTAACCAAAAATAGGTACCAAATATAGAAAAAATATGATTGTTTCTTAATTTCATAAAGCATTCTAATGCTTGCATGTTGTATGTATTGTGTTCAAAAAATTATAATTAAAAAAGATTTAACTTCATACTGTTGTTTGAATTCCCCTTGGATCCCACAGGAATTTGGTGTCAGTTGGGAAGTAAATAAAACCGGCGCCGGCGGCCAAGGGCGATTCGACTCGCACACGGAGGTTTTCGTAAAATTGTACAAAACTCGTTCGCAATAGAAACAATAATTTTCCGCAGCTCGCTCCACTTGTTAATGAAAATCGCTTGTTTACCCGTCGTGGGTCCTTCATCGATAACGATTAGCTGTTTTCGGTAGGATCGTTAATCCCACAAATGAACTGCAAAAATACTACTAAAGTCACGATGGTGGGGAGCCAACCCTGATGCCACTCTGGTAGGGGATACAATTCATAAGCTACTAATGGCTTATGAATAACAAAAATACAACTTTATTTGATTTTAAAAACCGTGTTTGATAAAAAAATACTTTGATAAAATACACTTTAATTTAATGACAGGTGCACTGCAATCACAAATATAAAATCTGGACTTATGAAATGATAACTTATTAAATTTTTCAATTAAACATTGGATTTAAAGGACATTTTGTATATCAAAAAACATTGCATAGGTACTTAATACAATTTTTATCTTCCATGTTTCGTGAAGCTTTTGTCTTTTAACAACTATCTATGTTAATAAGTCTAACTCGTTGGTCTCCCGCCAATATCCAAAGAGAAATATAATATGCACAATAAACAGGGCAACTGAGTAGGTGCATGGTATTTTAGATAAATCCTTCTTTTTAACGTTGCTTAGCTTAAACAGTTGCTAAGCTGTCAGGCGCAGAAAGAAGCGTAACCTATTATTTAGTGACTGTTTGAGTTAAGGCGTTTATTTGCTTGATCGGACATGACCAAATCATGTAATCGCGGTTTATAAAGGCAAACGATCTCAATGTGAAAATCCAAGTGAATATTCCACCAGAAGCTCGAGTACCGATAAAGATCGATAAGCACAGATTTAGTCTAATAATTTATCGATTCTGCCTATGTGTAGGGTTTGTTTATCGATCTCAATCGAGATCCGAGACTTCGCTACTAGTTTGCATCGGATTCCGCCATGTCTGAGCAAGCCCTTTTAAGGAACGTTAATGGTTTGCGGTGATAATCGGGCTGAGGATAGGGTTGACGGCGACCTGCGGCAGACAAGCGACACGGAAGGGCTGGGGCTTCACACGCTCCTCCAACTTAGGCAGCAGAACGCTCACCAACGAGTATGCAGTCATGAACAACGCCAGGGCCTTTGGGAAAATTATGAGAAGACTTTTATTTATTACAAGATACGCCCCGCGGCTTCGCCCGCGTGGAAACCTACATATTATACATATGTCAAATGATTTATAAACATTCCTCTTGAATCACTCTATCTTTTAAAAAAAACCGCATCAAAATCCCATCTCAGCATACATCGAGACAGACAGACCGCGGGAAGCGACTTTGTTTCATACTATGTAGTGATAACTGATACAACTAAGGAAATATGTATGTCTACAATAGAGAATCATACTACTTATATAAAACCCAAATAAAAAAATAAAAAATGGCAACACCTGTTTATTTTTTAATCTGTGCCTGTTCTTACAAGATGGTACAAACGGACATGACCTGAACTAAATATTGAATATTTTATGAGGAATGTTTGTTCAAATGGAAAGGAATGTTTCCTTCCCGTAAAATTTGCTATCTTTAATATTTCGGGGAGCTGCCATCCAGGTAACGTTAATTTGTAACATCTTGTATATGTCTCTACACTTCATTTTGTTCAATACATCGTCCACGGAGGTATATTAGCAGCATCGCAGTTTTGCCTAAGTAGGTTACTCTTGCCGCGAGCGCGGACCGGGCGCCTACATAGGTCAGTACATCACCAGCAGCCATTCAAACCGCACTCATAACCATCCATATTAGTCGTAGTTTTATACAATATAGCTATTGTCCCTATACTCGACTATTATTACATCGGCATCCCGGGAGCAAGAGCTAGCCACGATTCCTTCAGTTAGGCTGCCAAAAAACTCACCAAAACAATGATAAGAGCACAAGCCAAGATAGAGAGCGAGTTAGCGAAGTTGCGCAGTTCCGTCAGAGCTGGGCCAAGGCAGCCGACAGTGTAGATGGGTTCGAGGCATTGGTCGGCCCTCTGCAAGAACATACACATTTTAAAAGTTAAACAAGAAATATACCTCTATTTATATTGAATGAGTCTATCATCATCAGCATATGTTAGTCCACAGCTGCACATAGGCCTCCCCTAATGAGCGCCATAGTACCTACTCTTGTCTTCCGCTTGACGCATCCAGCATCTCCCTGCAGTCTTTCGTCGTCATCCCACCTAGTCGGAGGGCGTCCTAGACTGCGTTTACCGAGTCGTGGTCTCCACTTAAGAACACGTTTACCCCGGTTGTCGGTTGGCGACATATGGCCGGCATTCATTGCCACTTCAGCAGCTTCTTAGAGCTACCTATTTATTAAGTGGCAGGCTTTAAGGTACCTTTCCATTCCAAGAGCGGCCACAGCAAGCGGGGGGCAGAGTTCGGCGATATTGATACCAATCCGCATAGGAGAGAATACCACAACATTTCAGCTGGAACCAATATATAAAAATATAACAATCGGAGTATAGAAATTGAGCGATAAAGATAAAGATTTTTTATATGCCAAAAACACGTGTCATGTAAAGTACCGTATAAAAGTTATTATTAGTTTGACAACAAATTTGCCAAACATAAACGATTCTTTATTTTTCTATACTAATAATATAAAGAAGAAAGATTTGATTTTTTGTTTGTTTGTTTTAAATAGGCTCCGAAACGAATAGACGATATTTTTTTATCTAGTTTCACCCCTTTTTAGGGTTCCACTTTATCCAGAGACACTTACATCGAGCTGCATGGCACAGAAGGAGCTCCTCACAGCTGGTTCGAAGCCAATGAGCGTCATCGCGCGCTGCATGCTGGCGTTGAGGGTTTGCGGCTCGCGCACCGACCGCTGCAGCCCCGCTATGGACGTCACGCCCATCGTCAGCGTTATCATTGACGCCGCTGCCAGCATCATCAACTGCAAAACTTTATTAACTCAAACATTCACGATGATTGGCGGATATCACAAATAAAAGCAAAAAAAGACAGGACACGTTGTTTGGCCTTATCGCCGTAGCTTGCTACGCCGTATTATGCTACGCCGTAGAGTGCTACGAAATAGCTTGCTACGCCGTAGTATGATATGCCGTGGAGTGCTACGCCGTAGTATGCTATGCCGAAGGGTGCTACGCCGTGATGGGTACGCCGTGGCTACACCATGTGGTATGCTGCAGAGCAGTTGCTTCACCGTACCTCACTATTGTGTTTAAGTTTGCTTGCTCGTATAAGGTATACCATACATACTAAGGTATACAAATAACATTAGGTGTAAAACCTGTAAAAACACTCACATTTGCCATCTATGAATAGCTAGATTGAATCTTACCGTCCCTGTCAAAGCGGCTGACTTAGGATGGTATGGTACGATGGTGGCCAGCCAGCAAGTGGGCAGGCAGAGCAGCGCGCCTGCCATTAAAATGATGCTGGAGCCGAGCTCGATGCCCAGGTCCGTCGTCCAGAAGTAGTACGACATCCGCACCAGGCTCCATGCTGCCGTGCCGCCAAGGATAGACCCACCACTCTGTCCAACAGTAATGGGAATCAAGGGTTTGTGTAAGACAAAAAACAACACGTTTGTTTACTTAGATAGACGCTAAGCGGCTAGCTAAGCGCCAGGCGCGCAATCCTAGTCCCGAACATTTTCGTCGTTTAACACGCAATGTTCGGTTTACTAAGCTCTTTGTTTGGAGATTTGCTAGGCTCTAGGCGCTAAGCAAGCCACCTGTCTGTGCGGACGTAGCCTTACGGAACGTTTATCGAAACCTGTCAACGACGTCTTGGCGCTCAAAGGTTGATTAAGTTACCGAGTGGTAGCATACCTAAAGTCCACAGAAATAACCAATATCACCCAGTCCGCAGTTTATTCTACGGCTTGTTATTTTTAGGAAATAGGATCCTTCAAGCTAAAGGTGCTGTGCTGTTGTTAACAGAGTTCAGCAGGAGATACAGGCAGCATTCTTAAGAATATACATACAATGATCACGGCCAAACCTTGGCACATTCTGATTCAGTCGAAACCCGCATTCAACTGGAAAAGTTCATATATTTGTTGATAACTTACAAGCATGAGCCCAGCACAAACAAATAAAATAAAACCGCTACTTCTCATCACGAATAATAAATTTTACTTTTTGGTTTGAATAATTCAATATTTTTAATGAAATTGTAGATTGTTTTTACGGTGACGTATATAAAGTCATCATAACAGGAAAAGAGTTGAATGACAAAACAATTAAATGAGGCCGGTTAAGATGACAGTTTATAAAAAAGAATGTGTTGAGAAAGTCAGCGTAGTTGGTTAAAGCTTAGAACCCTAAAATAACCTTATGATTTATTAGCGTAATTTACTTCAGTGATTGAGCCAAGGAAAAAAATATTCTCGTCCCGGGATTGAGTGTTTAAATTTTAACGCACTTTATCGGCATAAAAAATAGCCTATGTCGGCCCTGAGATACCGTCTACATCCCTGCCAAACATTAAGAACTATTCAGCCCTTTAGGCTTGAAAAGGTAACGGACGAGAGAGAGTTATTTTCGAATATATGATTGATGTGAGCGAAGTTCAGTGGCAGCTTGGGTGACTTAGCTGTATGGTAAAATATTCACTTCGAGAAAATCTTTCGAGGAGTTTTTGAGGCAAGGAGGTCCAAAGGATCAACCAACTTAATCAAATGGACACTCATTAAATAAATAAATAAATAAATAATGCTGGACAATTCACACAGCATTATCTAGCCCCATGGTAAGCAGAGCTTGTGTTATGGGTACTAGATAACTGATATACATAATACAATACATTACATAGATAGATATTTTTATTATACATAGAAAAACGACCAGAACACCCGGAACAAATATCTGCAGATCGTACACACATTTGTTCCGAGGCGGGAATCGAACCCGCAACCTCCTGCGTCGCAGGCGGACCTTCGCCCACCGCGCCACATCGGTCGTCATTAGAAAGGTATACTTGAGTACATTTCAAAATCTCAGTTGGTAGAGATTCTATAAATTCGGAGTTGTTCTATAATGAACCGAACCAATCAATTTTGTTAACCTCTCTACAGTTCCAGAATAAGGAAAAAGCAAAAAAAAAATGAATTGTTTCTTCCTTCCGTTCCACCAGTGTGCTGAACTGTGCGGCACCGTAATGCACAGTGTACGACACAAATGTTCACTCTGGTCGACGGCAAACAATAACAAATAGTGCGCGAACATTTCTAAAATGTTCGCGCACATCTGTATATTTTTGTGCGCGCACAGTGCGTGTAGTGGACTCGCGTCGAAGCGTACACGTTTGTTGTTCGCGAACTCAGTCGTGCTTCCGCCACCGGAGCGAAAACATTTATTTGTACGCGCACATTGTTTAACGGAAACTTATCTTCTATTATGGTATTCCAGTCACAATGATTATATAGATAATCATCATCATCAATATCAGCCTATAGTAGGCCACACTGATTTATTACGTGAATAGAGTTTTGTCTCTAACTTAAGTTCCTATTTGCTTTTTTTTCTTGATGAAGTGAACTAGACTGCTCTGGTCTAGACTAATCTTGAAACTAAATGGTCGCAACGATACTGGCTGCTAACTACTTGTATTATGGTATACTAGCTGTTGCCAGCGGCTTCGCGTGCGGTTTTCACGTAGCTTATGCCCGTCCTCGGAATACTATTTACCTCCCTGCCAAAGTTCACGTGAAAGGGTAACATACAGACTGACAGAACTCTCGTCGAATTTTTAATATAAACATGTTAAGTACCTATTAATATTAATGACTTGTAGCTACATATGTACCTACTTCGTGAAAGGGCGATATTTTATGTTTGGAGCCTTGGTTAGAAACCTGCAAGTCAATAACTAAACTAACAGGTACCTGGTGGTTATACGAGTACGGACTATAATTTAATTGCAACTATGTTGAATTGTAATCGATTCATAACTGTGACCTGTGACTGTGCAAATTCTAACAGTTTTTAATAAATTTTACTTTAAGTAATTGAAGTTAAAACACAAACCGCGATTTCTATGTCAAATTTTACAAATTGCCTATTAATGAACATTAATAGGCAATTTGTTAAATTTGACATGACATAAGAATTTATTACGCTGAAACAACTTAGGTATAATATATGTATATAAAGCCTTTTGCTTTATGAGGAAATCAGTTGAGTGCTGTAATTCGATTGACCTGTGGCTACGTAAAAATGAATAACAGTCTTTTATTTATACTGCTGTTAGGGATTCATATGCCATATGTCATATGTTCCTCGGGAGCTGAAATTTGGGAATTTGGGTTTGACCTACCTGGTAGCATTCAGACTTTCCAAGAGAATGGTTTTATACATTTTTGGGAAAAGTCCAAATCTATTTCAATACCGGTGAGTAATTTTGATTTTTCGTGACAAAATATGAAACGTCGATATGTATATGATTTATTTTTTGGAGGGCACTCTATTCTTCTTAATCCAAACTACTACTTAATAAAACTACATGATGTGAGAGAAGTTCTTTGAAAGTTCTCGGAATTCAGTACGGTTCCCTTGGGAAGAGGGTAGGGACAAAGTCAAAATGTGTGCGTCTAAACTTACTTGTATACCTATGTACTTAGTTGTTTGAATTAACGCGTTGTTCGATTCCGCACATTCTTTTTTTGGTAATTTTTGTTGCAATTTCAGATTTGACTAAATCAGTAGAAAATCGAATATAAAAGAACTAAATTGAAGAGAAAAATAGTAATTACATAAATATAACTGTTATTTAATCACGAACATGGCCGCAGGTACATTACTATCTAAAAATAAATATAGACATCCTGAAATCATATTAGATTCTTTTTTTTATTCTGGCATTAATTTCAGTCACAACCATGCCTCATCCGAGTGTACGAACGAATTGAAGTGAAGAACCCTGTGTCGAAACCAGAGGTGAGCCACATTGATAATGTGGCCACTATTCAGTACGGGCAGTGGCAGCCCAGTGAATCTTGGTACTCCGTCACCGCCAAGTCGATGCCCGTCCCTTGGATCTGTGATCCGAAGATGCCACCAGTTCCTGACTTTTACGTATAATATATATTAATGTGAATAAATATGATTACAAAAAATATAATTAAAAAATATTTGATTATATTTTGATGAACTGTTTGAATGTTTATTTGGAGACCATAAGAAAACTTTTATTAAAAAGCGCTTGACATACTAAAATTTCCCATGTTTTAAAGCGTTTGTGTTATAAATATAAATATAATAGCGTCAACTCACCCTGAGTTTAGGCTATTTTATTTTTATGTCCTTTTCCATCTTTTAAACGTCCCACCCATGTCCCAACCCTTTCTTCTATTCCCTTCAATCTTGATCTGCCAGATGAATGGCTAAAGATCTTCGAAATAATACTTAGGCATCGTAGCAGCCGAAATATATTGGTATTATTATCTCATTCGAACACATTCGATGTGTTTTAAGGAAAGGAGTGTATTACTCTATGGTGCAAGGTTGCATGCGTTTTTGGAAGCGGGTTTAATAAAAACTCTTTGGTTTCATGTCATCACTGATATATGACAATCATATCGAGAATCATCGAGTCTCTCATTCTGTCTATATTCTGTCAATACTGCTTATAAGTTAGGTAGGTATATTTTATGTAGGTTAGTTATAATTCGATAGAATATCAGATTCGTTGTAAAATCATCAAGTGTGAATAATGCATCCACTACGGGAGCGAAAATGCGATGATTTGTTGAATCACCCGTCGCTGCGGACGCCGCCACCGGAGCCCGAGAAACCAAAGCCTCCGCGTGTGTATCGCCCCAGGGAGTTCAAACTTGTAAGTAAATGTTTCTACCTTAAAATACAGTTAATATAAGACCTACATATATGTACTACAGCATGTATCGAAATCAATAATCTGTAATCTATACACTAGCAAAACTCGATGTGGAATATTTGCAACACTGTAACATTTTGCCAGGTGGCACCAAACTTACAAAGACCAACATCACCATCTTCAGCCCATTTCTAATAAAAATAGTCATCTTCTTCATCTTCAGCTGGTATCAGATAAGAGAATAATAAGGCACGTCGCTGACTATAATGTGGGAGTGGTGACACGGCAAGGTGGTGGCGTGATCTCTATGTAGAGTCGAGGTGCGGATGGCTATGCTATTCGAATAGCATAGCCATCCGCATGCTTCCTCTACACTACACCAATTCCTTCAAAATGACAGCGGCGTCGCGACGCAGACAGGCAAAACACATTTTAGAGTGATTGAAGAGGAAGATTTTTATGTATATAATACATACATTTGCACCCGTGTGAAGCCGGAGCGGGTCGCTAGTTGCTAAATAAAACAGAGATGCTGTATGCGCCGCTCGTGCGCCCGCGCATCGACGCCGCCTTCACTCTAGATCAAGTGAACGACTCGCTTAACTATACTTAGGTGCCAACCTATGCATGGGTGACAAAAAGCATCGCATTGTAAACTAAAAGCGCCTCTGTGCTCGCCGCAGGCAGCCGCACTCGATTTTACTGAAACGGGGCGCGTTCGGCGCGGATAGGAGCGCGATTTTAAATACTACTTCATATAAAGCTTTAGAAAATGCGATGACTGTGGCTCCTGCGGCTCCTGCGGTGTAAATTGATGAATTGATTGGATGTACATTTAGTTCATCCAATATATTGGATATAAATTTAGTTTTTGAACGTGCACGTGACGGTTGCACGTGCACCTTCAAGAACTAAATTTACATGTGACTGATTGAAATAAATTTTAATGGTTTCGCGTAGTGACCAATTTGAAAACTGTTTTTGCAGTGACGAATTGTTGCCTAAATCAAAGGTTGCACGTTCAGCTTAAGCCGTCGGACTCTGTTGTCATGATAAGTCACGACATCTTTCTGATTATTTTTGTTCTAGACATTGCGTGTGGTCCCCAAAGTAAGAAGCTTGTTATAGTTGTTATGGGTACCAGATGACTGATATACATAACCTGCAGATAATACAAACATTTGTCCCGTGGCAGGAATCGAACCCGCAACCCTCTGCGTACTTTAGCCTACTGCGCCACTGAGTTCATATTTTTTTGGTTTTTAAGTGTAAATGCGTTGCGGTTTGAGAGCACTAACTTCCAAGTCCATTTGTTTCAGCCTCCGAGGTTTTGTTTGCTATCCGTAGAGTTCTACAGCTCTTGGTGTAACCATAGGAAAGAGGTAATCATATCATACTAATATTATATATTATTTCCTTTTCTTAAATTCATATAATTCTTTCCATCCAAAGGTTGCCTGAAGAGATCGCTTCTAAGCGACAAGGCCGCCCTTTGATTATGGTGTACAAAAAAGAATGTTTGTATTGTATTGTATTATAAATACGAAAGTTTGGATGGATGTTTGGATGTTTGTTACCTCATCACGCCACAACTACTGAACGCGCCCGTACTTTCGTTCATTTTTCTTTGTGTACCGACAGCCGGCCGAAGAAGGCCAAGTCAAACGAAGGCCCTCGTTGGGCTCGCTTGCTTTTGCCATGACATCCATGTTCGTTCGTTAGCCTTCACTCGCTCTCGCTCGCTTGGTCTGTACCCACCCATCACGCTTACATCAACATTCGCACGGTCAAAAACTGGTTTTAGGAATAGATAGATATTTTGATAGCTAATAAAAATCTTCACTTAAAAGCGTCATTAATTTTCCCCACTTTTAATATGACCATCATGAGTTAATGACGGGATATTTCCCATGATCTGTAGCTTTCCAATATTTTGGCACAGTTTCATGCGTCATGAACATCACTGAATATTCTTAACTCTCTATAATATTTCACACACGCCGACAACTGCATTATCCCTCGGCAATAGGACATTGGCTTCGTGTTTTATCTAGTGGCCTGGAACGTCGCGAGTTGACGTTAGTAAAAAGGAAAATAAATTATGAGAAGTGTAAAGTCCTTACCGAATTTTCGACCACGGCGGCCAGTCTCAAAGGAGACCATTTGCGAGGGACATTATAGTGCACAAGAAATTAAGTGTATGTACAATTTAAAATGTTTTCAGTTATACATGTCAAGGCACAAGGTAGACGACCATCCCCCGGGGCTTTTCCCTGAATTATACCTGAAGCCGCGGCGTCTAAACTACTATGCCAAACAGCTGGAGGCCAACATGAACGTGAACAAGGAGCTACTGAAAAGGATCAACATCATTCAGAGAACCGGGGTAATCACTACATAGTATAAATCGCTGATAGCGATATGGCCGCCGATTGTGCCACTAGATTTAGTTAGTATTAAGATCCTTTATTAATATTATTTTTTGTATTGATGATGCAATAGAGATATATTGTATTGTATTGTAAAACAAAGTCGCTTCCCGCTGTCAGCCTGTCCCTATGTATGCTTAGATCTTTAAAACTACGCATTTTAATTGGATTTTAATGCGTTTTTTTAAATAGATAGAGTGATTCAAGAGGAAGGTTTATATGTACATAATACATGCATTTGCACCCGTGCGAAGCCGAGACGGGTCGCTAGTACTTTATAAAAATACCCCAGGCGAAGTTTTGGCCACGGGGCGGCGGCGGCGGCGCGGCGGTAAGTCTTAAAGGCACCAAGCTATGTGCGTGGATAATTTATTATAGTTAGAGGATTAGGTACCTAAATTAACACAGTCTGCGATCGACCGCCAACGTCGTGGGCTCAAACGAATACTACCATTTCAAACGTTTCATACCATAAGTTGGCAACAGTGGTTTAATAATCAATAATAAAGTGTATATGTATTTAAACATAGTCTATAGTATAGACTATGTTTATAAGTGGTTATGGTTATGGTTTGTTGATGAATCTGGTTTATAGATAGTATAGACTCTATACCATAAACCAGATTCATCAAGAAACCTTACATATACCCCATAAACCCTATTTAAATTTGACCCGAAGGGGGTGAATTTGGATCAAACTGTATTTTAATTTTATTTAAGGGCTATGTGGACTGCTGGATAAACCCCGAACCGACGAACACGAACAACAAGCTGCTCTGTCAGCGGAGACAGCGGTTCCTGAACGAGCTGTTGGCGAAGAATATTTACTTCTACACCAGATTGTGTATTGCGGTAAGTAATGAACGAATGTAGGTACACTTATTGTACTAAACAAATTTACAAAATAAAAACCTTAATCTAAATATTTACATAAACAGTACAATAGGCGGCCTTATCGCTGATAGCGATAAGGCCGCCGATAAAATATATATTCGAGTATTATAAAATGATAACATTCAGCCCGTGGCTTCGTACACATTTTTCATAATTAAAAGTACAGTAGTACCAGTAGCCCTTCCCCGGGACATCTTCTATATCTTTGCCAAAATTCTATAAGATATAATCCATGTGTCAAATGGTTTAATTTAAATGATAAAAGTCCTATGTCCGTCTCCTGGTTCTAAGCTACCTCTCCACCAATTTTTTGCCAAATCGGTTCACCCGTTCTTGAGTTATAAATAGTGTAACTAACACGACTTTCTTTTATATATATATAGATTACAGTAAGTATGGATGGATTAAGTATTTAGTATGGCTATTAGGTTCCTTTAACTACATAATAGTAGCTACTCGTAGTACAGTTACCTTACTACGTGTGTGGCGTATTACGAGTAGGTATTAAGCCTAGGACTAATAAGTAGGTACTTGGTATTAGGCCTAGGACTAATAAGTAGGTACTTGGTATTAGGCCTAGGACTAATAAGTAGGTACTTTGTTCGAGCCGAGAAATTGTAAATCTGGGACGAATACGAAATACGGTAGAGGTGAGCCCGTCTGTAGGATCCTTAAGGAGCCTCTCAAGTATCGTTACCGATCTAATACCGTTACCGATCCGTCATCAAATGAAAAATAAGTTTTTATGAAATTATAATTTACCTCTACTTACAGAGATCTGAGCAGCCCCTAACGAAAGAATTGAACTCAATGTGGGAGGACACAAAACATAAATTAATACTAGGAGCTTCGTGAGTATCTTCTCTCCCTTAACTTTGCTTAAAGGTAAATATACAAGCAAAACTAGCAGCTCCACCACTTATTTTTAGGGTTCCGTGGCTCAAAATAAATTTAATTTCTTAATAGACATACTCCTCACGCGTTCCTCAGAAAAAGGGTTTTTATAGATCTTTACCCTAGAGGAGAGGTATCAAGTTAAAATTTATTTAAGATACTCAAAAAAATACAAATAGGTACCTACTCAATTCTGCAATCAGCAATCAAAAACCAATTTATTTAGTCGACGCAATCAAAAGACCTATATGTTGTATATTTTTAGGACACATGCATGAGTTGACATATTGACATCTTCACACACTTTCTTCGTACCGAGCTAGAATCACGACTAGATAATTTAATATAAAAACAAATATGATATTTGGCAAAAAGCAATGTTTTATACTAAGCACTGTGCTGAGAAACTGGGCTGCTAACAATGAGATTTACTAACAGCATTACCAATATAACATCATTGGCTGCTAATAGCACATGGAAAAATTAAAAAAAAATCTTTACCTACATATATGACATCATTGGCTGCATAAATGGAAAAATAAATAAAAAATAATACTTAATATCACATACTTAATACCAGTTTTGTGGTGCCTGCTTCGAATTTGTACCCCAAATCCCTTGTCGTCCTGCGGGTAACTTATGGCGACTAAGGGATTAATGAATTTTTTACTTTTTAACTGCTAAGATATAACTGTTAAATAATATATGATAACTGTTTAATACTAAGATGATTTCTAGGTTGCCTTTTATCTTATTTGAGACGGGAAAAATTGATCGTAACATTCATGATCCTGCCTTCGACAAACCCCCAGGACTCCATCGAACCAAGTAAGCATTTCAAAACTGTTATTTCTGAACCACGTCTAGCTGATTATCTAATATTCTATGTGTTATTCACGTCCATTCATTCGCCATCAACTTCAACAGCCCTTGTCGAGTCACCATTGGGCATGGCTCTGCGTAGACTTGTGTACTCATACCGATTCCATTCGCCTTGGTCCTGCTCTGGGCTAAGCCAAGTATAGCCCAGTCAGGCATGTCATCGATGACATACATGACTGGGCTATACTACTCTACAGATTACAGCAATTAGTTTCTAAAATAAACAAGTCAAATCATATTACACATACGTTGTACGTAACATACGTTTATTTTACAAGGGCTGTCGAAGTTGGGAAAGTTGATGGTGAGCAAATAGACGTATATAACACATATTAAACGTTATGTAGAACGAAAAATGTATAGTAGCGCTCTGGAGTCAGGAAGTTGGCGGTGTTCAACCCTGTGCCTCGGAAAGCACGTGTTCTGCACCAGATCTCTCTATGTATAATAAAATATATCTATCTATGTATTGTATTAAGTCAGTCATCAGTCATCATCAGTCAGTCATCAGTCATCAAGTACCCATTACTAAAACTCTACTTACCTTGGGCCTACATAAGTTATATGCACATACTAGGGGTTTCTTTTCACTTCTTCCACTGGTGGACAAAAAAAATATTTAGTATAAAATATGAGTGCTTTTTTGTAACCCTAAAGAAATAAAAACTTTTTACTTTGATGATGCTGTGTGGTTTGTCCAGCATTATTTATTATTATTTATACACAGGCGCACTATATTTGTTTCTGCGCATAGGCCTAGTCTCTGAGACTGGCCGCCGTGGCCGATATTCGGCTACATCATTAGCAAATTAACGTTATATTCCAGAGTGGCGATGATGATAAAGGTTAGAGGCGGGTCGAAGATCGGCAGAGTCATCATAGAGCTGTTCACAGACCTGGCGCCGCAGTCCTGTGGACTGTTCTTGCATCTGTTGCGGGGGGCGGACGGACGCGGCTATTCCGGGACTAGGATATTTAGGTATGACCTGCGTACTTCATAAGTCTAGGTCTAGAACTTGATAGTAATACATTCATAATTATATTATCCAAACTTTCACATGGAAACTGTGATATTGATGATATATAGGAACTTACAATCATACTCAAATTATAAATGCGAATGTTTGGATATTAAGATGGATGGATGTTTGTTGCGGCTTCACGCCAAAACTTCGGAACAAATATGGCTGGAATCAAACAGGTACCTTCTATGTCATTGAACAGTTCCCATGGGATAGGAATATCCTTATAACGTTTCCATAGACGTTTCTGACGCGTCCGAAGCCGCGGTCAGAAACTCGTATTTCGATTGTTAGGTACCTAACGATTATCAAAATACTAGTAAATGGGGGGGTACCTATTGGTATTTGGTTTATGTCCCATTTTAGGTACCTATGTCTTCAAAAATGACCGCAACTGTAGGTACATATTTTGTTTACATTTTACTTTTCAGAGTAGTTCCAGAATTGTACTGCTGTTGTGGAGACGTGGTCAAGGACAATGGCTTCGGGTGCTACATCAGCGAAGGCGAGACTGAGCCCATGGCTCCAGAAAACTTCAGGCTGAAACATACAGTCCCAGGTGACGACCTTATCACTTACATATGTCATGACATGATCACACATAAGTATTAAGTAGTCAAGCAGTATCATCATCTTACTATATAAACTTTCGTAGTTTTACGAATTCATTATGATATAGGTAAGCGGGTCATCTACGAACCTAGCTTATGTTAGAAGAACACCAAAGTTTCATCCCGAGGGATTTCATCAGGGTGAGTGCGTTTCTAGTTAGACGCGTTCTATCATGAACTCAGACAGACGTTCAGTCCATAGATAGATATACCTAGTCTTCTACCAAAAATTGCCACAATGATCGCTGGTCCTGCGCTACCACATCCATCGATTTCGCGCGACCTTCGACCGGTAGAACAATATTATACATATACCCGTACAACGTACCTTGGTACAAAGTTAGTAGTAGCTCTCAGAATTAAGCTAAAGTGGCAGTGCGCAGGTCATATAGCCCGC
The DNA here is from genome assembly GCA_943735965.1 of Eupithecia abbreviata. Lineage (NCBI taxonomy): Eukaryota > Metazoa > Arthropoda > Insecta > Lepidoptera > Geometridae > Eupithecia > Eupithecia abbreviata. The sequence continues at coordinate 5,478,634 of OX030977.1, read as the reverse complement.
AGAATTGATAACCGCTCGGGAGTAAAATAGGTAAAAAGGTACAACGCGAAACGGAGTGTTGGGAGACTATCCACCCGATGTACTGAAGAGGTCGATCGCTAGCGGTCGCTGGGAGTCTGGGTGTCGATGGATGGAGGCAGCTCTGGGCTGCTCTTTCTGACGACCTCGTATGGGGAGGCTTATGTCCAGCAGTAGACGTGTATGCACTGATATGATGATGATGCTGATATTGATGTCGTATTATATCTAACTAAATCTATGACCTAACTAGCTTCTGCCTGCGGTTTCGCACGCGTTTTCCCAAACTGTCGCATTTACAATTAGAGTGATCTAACAGCGAGTAATATGTATATGTATACGAGTATAAATTAATTAATAACGTTGGACAACTCACACAGCATCATCTAGCTTCAACTAAGCTAAGCAGAGGTTATGTTATGGGTACTAGAATGGTACCTATTCTACCTACTTATATCAGCCTGTTTTTCAGGAGTATTGTCGATGGCGGTCAACGCGGGATACGTCTTCGGACAATTCAACATCATCTTTAAGCCACTGCCGCAGTTCGATGATAAACATGTGGTCTTTGGACGGGTGAGAGACATTTTTTAAAACCATATTTATTGATAGGGATTTTTAGAGAGATAATTTAAATCTTGCAAATTACAAATATTTTGGGGTTTTAAATAAGCAATTTCGAGTAATTAAGCTAACAGAAAATAATTGTATCAACGCGGCGCATTGCTTTTCCACTCACAAAAGGTCATACAATTTCATCATCATCATCAGCCTATATCAGTCCACTGCTGGACATAGGCCTCCCCCGATGAGCGCCATTGCGCCCTGTCTTCAGCTTGCCGCATCCAGCATCTACCTGCAGTCTTTCGCAAGTCGTCATCCCACCTGGTCGGAGGGCGTCCTACACTACGTTTACCGAGTCGTGGTCTCCACTCAAGAACACGTTTGCCCCAGCGGCCGTCGGTTCTTCGCGAAATATGGCCGGCCCACTGCCACTTCAGCTTGCTAATTCTTTGAGCTATGTCGATAACCTTGGTTCTCTGTCGGATGTATTCGTTGCGAATCCTATCCTTCAGAGAAACTCCGAGCATAGCTCTTTCCATAGCTCGCTGAGCAACTTTGAACTGGTGGACCAGCCCTATCGTGAGTGTCCACGTCTCAGCTCCGTAGGTCATAACGGGTAGGACGCACTGGTTGAAAACTTTCGTTTTCAAGCATTGCGGTATAGATGACGAGAAGACTCGACGTAGTTTCCCAAATGCTGCCCAGCCCAGCTGGATCCTCCTTTTGGCCTCCTTCTCGAAACTGTTTTTACCCAACTGCAGAATCTGCCCAAGGTAAGTGTACTCGGAAACAGTTTCGAGAAGATGACCATGTACGACCACCGGCCTTGGATCAATGTGGCCATTGATCATGACTTTGGTTTTATCCAAATTCATGCCAAGACCGATACATCGGGAGGCTGAAGCTAGGCCGTCCAGCATCCGGTTCAGTTCCTCAAGCGACTCCGCCATTAAGACTATGTCATCAGCGAATCGCAGGTGAGAGATGTACTCGCCGTTTATGTTGATGCCCTTTCCTTTCCAGTCCAGCAACCTAAACATATCCTCCAATGCGCAAGTGAACAGTTTCGGGGATATGACATCCCCCTGCCTCACTCCTCTGCGCAATTGGATGGGATTAGATTGCTGGCCCTGTACTTGGACACTCATGGTGGCGGCCTCGTAGAGACATCTCAGCACCTCGATATAACGATAGTCTACTTGGCATCGCTGTAAGGAATCCAGAACAGCCCAGGTTTCGACGGAGTCAAATGCCTTCTCATAGTCCACAAAAGCCAGACACAGGGGCTGATTATACTCTTCGGACTTCTGTATAATCTGCCTCACTGTGTGTATGTGGTCTATGGTGCCATATCCTCCGCGAAACCCAGCCTGTTCCGGTGGCTGGAACTCGTCGAGTCTCCTGGCGAGACGGTTCGTGACCACTCGTGAGAACAGCTTATAGACGTGGCTCAAGAGTGAAATGGGTCTGTAATTCTTAAGAAGGGTTTTATCTCCCTTCTTAAAAAAGAGCACCACCAAACTCCCGCTCCACGCCTTTGGAGTTCTCCCACTGTGAAGGACGGTGTTATAGAGGTTCTGCAGCTCCTGTATAACAGGAGCTCCTCCGGCTTTAAGAAGCTCTGAGGTAATTCCGTCCTCACCGGGGGCTTTTCCATTTTTAAGCTGCCTTAGAGCTAACACGATCTCGTCTTGACTGATGTCAGGCAGTTCGTCGGTATAGTGGCGTGTCAGGGTGGCTCTGGAATCTCGGTCATCTCGTCGGTAACGAAGGGCATGTGCAGCGTATAATCGGCCATAGAAATCCTCTATCTCGGCGGATATCTCCGGCTTTGACAATACGGTCCTCCCGTCGTGCGTTTTAAGCTTTGTCAGGTGGCTCCTGCCAAGCTGCTGAGTGAATACTTTGGACCCTCGGTTACGCAATACAATTTGCGTACATAATATTCATTATCATCTATAGATATTACTGACCTATTTTGTGAGGGGCTGGTGCTTGAGGTAGGTTAATAAAACCTGTATTACAAGTCATTAAAAAAAGTTATCTCCATCTATCGCCCCGAAACAGGCACCCGCCGTAAGAACTTGTTGGGTTAATTTATCGGTGAATTTATTGATATTTTCTGATTAGGTTATTGGTGGGCCGGTGCAAGCCTTAGAGAGAATCAGCGCGATGGGCCTGCCGCGCGGCAGCACCACAGCAGATATTGAGATCCAGAGCTGCGGTTGGTACACGCGCACGGGCGTCTACCGCGAAGGAACTCCCAACACTGTCTCATTCCCTACGAAACATTAGTAGACGCCACTAGTGGGCATTATATAAAGTTCTCACTGCTTGGTTTAGCTATTGTTTGTCGCCTACGCCCTGAGTATAGATAGAACAGACTGGATGGAACTTGCCTCATATTTATTACCCATGGTATTGGTATGTACGTTTTTCTAGAACTGGAATGAAAGTACACAGTGTTTTTAGAGCTCCGGTACTAAAAGCCAAAAATAATTCTGATTTGCTCGTCTGAGCGACTGAACTTTGAATCAAAATATTATCAATAAAGTTCCTTCTTTTCTCTCAAAAATGTTGTTCATGTTCAGTCAGGCTATAACAAAGAAATTATAACGATTTCTCAGAATCAAATTGCCCCCAAAAAATATAAACGCTCGCCCTTGCCGGTTCTAGTGGGATTTTTCAATTAATCTGTATCTACATATGTATATCCCCGGGGGGAAACCTTTTCCGGTTGTTAGATGTATTTTTATTCTTACTGTTATGTACCACCTACTTTTTGTGCACTTATTGCATTTATCAGCCTTTTTGTACAGACATTTTAATAAAGAACAGATTTTTGAGATTTGTAATTATATTTTTTTAATTATATATATTTTATCTTTAAACGGTGTTTGGTTAGGTACTTACCTGATTAGAACAAAATAATATCCAATTTCACTCAGTTAATTATTTATGAAAATAAATAAAATCAACGCACACAGAATGCAAACCAATCAATCACAACATAATTACTTTGTCAAATTACCGACATTATTTAAGGTCACTCAATTTTCACAAATAATCCACAGGACAAGATCAACGACACCAACTGCAAAAGAAAATATAAGTTAGTATACTTCATCATCATATGTTAGTCCACTGCTGGACATTATGTATACTTAACTTCTGCTAATTCAAGGAGATCTACTGGATAAGTCTAAGTATGATATTCGCTTAGTGACTCAGGCAGGCTATTATTTATCGCTCATTAGTCCTATTTCTGAACCCAGGTATTCAAAATGCGGCTTATAAGCTCACAAAACGAACTCACAAAATGTACTTGCTATCATGATAACAATTCAACTTTATAACCTTCACTTAAAACTTCATGGGATAAATACTACTATTACAATACAAAATTGCCATTCAATTTTTGCGGCCACAACAATTGGCATTAATTTGATTTAGCTTATTTAAGTTAAGAATATGTAACCTCCTTTAATTTACACCTTTTTAGTAGATTTCAGAAAGTAAATTAGAAAACTAGGACGGCGGTTTGTTGCTTATATTTGTGTGACTTACCATTATGATGGCAACTACAACCGCCACTATGCCAACGTAGATGGCGTTTTCCCGCAGCAAGTCTATTGTTTTGTTAAGGCAACCGTCCATATGCATCGTTGTCGGGTTAGGCGATGCTTTGCAATCCAGTCGCTGGAATAAACAACTTCATTTAAATGCCACTGAATGAAATAACCATGGTGTCCAATCGTCAATAGTGGTAATCGATTGATTGTACTACAGTCAATCATTGAGTGTTTCGCACATTTTCATACTGATTTCACATTTACACGACTAGTAACTCAAATTTTTAATTATTTTCTAGTGGTGATACAGGTTGGATTTTTTGGACAGGCCGCAAGGAGGTTAATGGTGTAGCTGCAGAAAATTGTCTGCAGCTACACCATTAACGATTAACGATTAATTCGAGACTATCCATATATTTAAGATAAATTTTACTCCCCATTCTCAGTCGTTTAAAAAAAAATTACATTTTGGGTATTTTACACGAAAACTTTTGATGGCAATCAATCTTGGTTCTTGGCATCGCCATCGTCATCAGCCTATATTATAAGTTCACAGCTGGAATTAGGCCTCCCGTAATGAGCGCCATAGCGCCCTTCAGCATGCCGCATCCAGCGTCTGCCTGCAGTCTTTCGGAGGTCGTCATCCAACCTGACCGGAGGGTGCCCTCTTGGCCTGCTTCTCAAAATAGTTTATATCTTACTGCAGAATCTGCCAAAGGTAAGTGTTCCTACTCAGAAAGTATTTCCAGAACGTGACCATGTACGACGACTGGTCCCGTATCAATGTGACCATTGATCCTGACTTTGGTTTTATCCAAGTTCATGCCAAGGCTGATGCAACGCGAGGCTGAGGCTAGGTCGTCCAGCAACTGGTTCAGCTCTTCCATCGACTCCGCCATTAAAACGATGTCTATCTTAAAACCGTTTCATATACCTACCGAGATGGTAGGTATATGAAACGGTTTTAAGATTTACCTACCAATATCACTACATCGTATAAAACAAAGTTGCTTCCCGTTACTGTCCGTCCCTATGTATGCTTAAAGCTTTCAAACTACGCATTTTGATGGTTTTTTTTTAAATAGAAAGAGTGATTCAAGAGGACGGTTTGTAAACTAATTGACACGCGGGCGAAGCCGCGGGCCGCAGCTAGTATACCTATATGAACAAAAACATGTCGGACCAACTGAGGTTGGCGTAAGTACTATAAAGTCAAAAATCGTTCTATTATATGCATACTAACCTTTCCAGGGTAAACCTCCTTGCAACAACTGGTTGGCACATTGTCATTCCAGTCCTTGTAGCTCCTAACGCCGCAGCATTCCAGATAGGTCTGCGTTTTGTCCCAGGACGTGGTATACTCGTGCTTGACTCCGTAGTAAGGTATGGCGGCGTACAGCTCTCGGTTCAGAGAACTCATCACCTTCTCTCTGAAGACGAACTGCAGGATCCCTCCTACTAGCATGGTCACGAAGATTATGAACACGAGGATGTAGTACTGAAAAATCAAATATGAAATGGAAAGTCAGATTTTTCAGGAATATATAAACCTGGTGTCAACATTTTTGTTGCCCCAGGTACGGTTGAGGACCATTGTTCTCTATTTTAGATATTATACTCCAGCAATACTAAACGGACAATGTTTGTTTACATTAATGGATCCTAAATCTTCTTGGCTTGGTGTTTGATAATTTATCCAAAATCCACAATAAGAAAGTGGGTTTTAGGTAAAAACGGGGGCAATGTTTACAAACATTATATCTTCAGTTTGGTCATAGTTTATATTATAGTTGCATTGAAATAAAAGTAATATCCATACCAGGATAACTACAGGAACCGTTGTACAATTCTATGACCGTTTTCAACGTCATGAAACTAAGCTAAAAAATGATATCCTCACCGTTAGCAGCATACACTTGACTTCCTTCGCCGCGCCGCAGCAGCCGAGGATCGACAGCAGCATGATAGCCGCTCCCATGGCGATCACCACCGCCACAGACGCGATGAACATGTTATTGCTCATCAGCGTACTTGGGAAGGACCGGTACAGAGCCACCCATAGACCCATGGCCAGAGCCACGGCGCCCGCCACCTGTAACACGCATTATAAGTAGATATACCTACTTCGGAGCTTGTGAGAAAAAGAAGGCAAGACGGTTTCTTAAACACATGAGTTAACCAGGTTCCCACGTTCTTCAGTGGTGGCGCAGTGAGGGAAATGAGGGAAAACTTCTAGTAGGTACCTAATGCATAATTAATCTTATATTTTTACGACCTCTTTGGCACGGTGGACGAAGGTCCGCCTGTGATGCTGTAGGTTGCAGGTTCGATTCCCGCCTCGGGACAACTGTGTGTACGATCTGCAGATATTTGTTTTTTGATGTTCTGGTCGTTATCTATGTATAAATAAAACATATATATCTATGTAATGTAGTGTATTAAGTATATCAGTCATCTACTACCCATAAGACAAGCTCTGCTTAGCTTGGGGCTAGATGATGCTGTGTGGATTTTCCAGCATTATTTATTTATTTTATGTTCTTACATGTGGAGCTTAGCAGCTTAGCAACGCATGGCGGCTCTATGGCAGCAGTCTTATTCTAAAAAAAGTCCACATGCGAAACCGTGGTGTATATTGTTCTGTATACGGATTAGCTAAAGTGAGTAGTATATAAGGTAGGTAACCTACTTACAAAGGTCAAAACGTTCATGACTATTAGCGACATCTTCATACATCTCCCGCAGCCGTCCATTGCTCCACCCATTGCTATTGCCCTCTGAAAGGAAAAGAGTATATTATGATTACAATTTACAGCGTAATTTTTATTAACTCCTAAGTACCTACTCACAGGTAGAACTCAATTTTTAAACACACCTAAAACCCAGGCCTACAACATATGTATATCTAATCCATTCTTTTCACTTTGTCGTAGTCGGGTAAAAATTCAAAAGTATGGTATCTTACCTTATTTCCAATTAAATCCAAATCTTGAGATACCTTGTTCCAACTTATTAAACTGAAGTCTGTCTTAGCTGAGCTGCTGCTACTTCAAGGTAATAATACCAGAACTACACACAAAGATTAAGATTTATAGTGTTTTAGGACTTTGAAAAACTTTAAAAAATATCAACATAACTAGGTATGTTTATATTACGGTAGGCCAGCTTAAAAGACAAAAAAGATTGTTAATACGTACGTACCAAGGTACTATCAAAGCAGATTTTACCAAAAAAAAATTTCCTCACAATCAAATATTCAGGATAATAATTAAAAAAAAACTAATATCTCGCGGTTAGTGAGGCCAACATCTAGACTGCCATGAAACTTTTCTATTACATACTTATCTCAACCACAGGTAAAGAAAACTAAATGAATGAACTACTTACCGGAGGTGAAATACCTACGTAGGTAATTAGGCTAAATTAGAGTTGAATCATATTTTTTGCTTGCAGGATAAACCAACCAAAGTAATAGGTACCTACTAAATTTATCAAAACGTGCATAGGTTCCAAATTGTTGTTGTTTTTCTGGCAGGTGGTAGGTAATCAATTTTTTATCCGTGCGCAAGATTTGATGGGATTTGTAATCATCTACTGCTTGCTAGGAACAGTAGGAACATTATGGCAAGCAAAAAAGAAGAGTCGAAGCGTGATCGTTGCTAAGAGACATTCGATAATTTATTACTAAACTAACTAGGTGAATTAACTAAGTCTTAGGCCCGTATTATGAAACTATTCTCAATCATCGATCTATGCTTGAGTAAAGCTTTGGCCAAAGAAGATCGTTACTAAAGCGTATATCGATGACTGAGCAAGCTCTTATAGGTAATACCAGGGCCAGGTAACGTATTTTGTAGTACTGTGTAGATTGGTATTGGTACATATAGGTACTCGTAAAGCGTGTACGCAATCCAAGGTAATCCAACTACATGGTATGGCAAGGTCCATCAAAGACATTCTCCTCACTATGGCAAAGTTATTGAAAGTACCATAATACTAGTACATACCTATGTACAGTACAGATACATAATGTGTTATCAATACAAACCACTAAAAATGCTGAATGAACGGTAACGGCCCGGTGTTGAATACCTCAACTGGTTTCACCAGGTTACTTTATAGTCGACTAGCAAAACACTAACAGTATCATTTTTCCAGTGTCTTTATCAACAATTTCACTTTATTACTCTCACTTGTACATTTGGGTTCACGATATGAGTTCATCAAGGTTCATTGAGTAGTAACTTTAGTACTCGAGGTGAGTGATAGCGTAGGTCACGCTTAGTTGGGCACAGGTGTGTTGTTCGGAGGTTCAGAGGCTACTGCTTGCTTGCTTTGTTTGTAACTCGTGGGTCCCCCCCACTACTACGTGACCACACGACACCCTCGTCGGAGGCTTTGTAAAAGCAGTTTGCATTCGAAACCGGGCCAGATTCATGCAGTGTGATAAATGTTATGTTTCCTAGCATGTTTGTGGTTATATGGTGCATTCTACGGTGCATTGCATTTACGTTGACACCTTACTCAATTAACACATGGCTTTGTTTAAGAAACTCGATGTCGTGTAATTAATTTGATACCGATTAAGCACATACTTTTTATATATACATATATAAGGCGTATAATATAGAATATATACCCTTCTTACCTACATCATAATTCTATGAGTTGGTATCCATACTAATATAAAAAATTGTAGTTAAGTAACTGTCGTCTGTATATTTACATACATCACGTCTAAGCGGCGCTGGAAGGATCATAATGAAATTTGGCAGGGAGGTAGGTAAATGGTATCCCGGGGTGTGCCCGGGGACGGATATAGGCTACGTGTGACAGCTAGTGGTTTTTAGTCTTCCTTCGTGGTGAGCTTTTTAAAAAAAAGTTAGGAAAGACGATATAGGTTAAAGATTTTTTTATTTCTTTTCATTACATTTTGTTAAAAACGATTACTAAACTCAACAAAACTGAATAAAATATTCATTTTCATAATTTGCTTGAAACACTGAGGTATTCCGTGTCGGCTATTCATTATAAAATGTTTAGGTATAGCTTTGGTAGAAAGAGGTAGGGCCCTCAGGTATACAAAATGGAATAACAGTATTACTCGTGTATAAAATCGCACCTCCAAAATTAGCGAATCCAAATTGTCAATGCCAATACTTTACATAGGTACCATATAGCGTTGCATATTCCCGCGGGGTAATGATATACGAGTTCCCTTTACGTTAGAACGTGTTATTACGGCTAATTAGATAGACAGTCGCAAACAACTGTCGTTACGGGTAAACTCGCGACACTGTTTAATCGAACTTAAGTTTAAAGTTAAGTTTAATGGCCTTTATTAATTTTCTCACCGTGAAAATCTACGGTTTATTTTCGCCGTCGCGTCGTCAGTGTTGTGGATGACTATGGATGCTTGTTCATGATACATTTTCTTTTCGGCACAGCAGCAATGACGGCACGGTGAAATGAAGTCGCCCGCCTCGCCGCCGCCGGCCGCGCCGTGTCTGCTCATCAGTGCGCCCGCCGCGCCGCCGCGCCGTCGCGCCGCGCTGCATTCTACGCCGGACCCGCGCCCCACGTTTTCCATGGCGGCAATTAGGCATATTCAAAAATAGAAAAAAGGCCGTTGATTCGTCCGGTGTTTTCGCCGTGACATTAATAATCTCCCACGGCGTGCTAGCCGCCGCCGCTATACGGTTACGAAACTCGTAAGAAACCGTGGGCGGGAGAGAAAGAGCACTTGTTCACGACACGTTTTCTAAACGGTACGGTGTGCCGTCATCTTAGGCTCTAATTAGACCGTAATAACAATCACGTCATAGATACATAACGTTAAGTGCTGCCCAGAAGAACATGCAGCGCTATAGGCAGCGCGTTATGCATACCGTACATAATCGAACACTTCGTTCTAAACTTTTAATAACAGTGGCGTTCATCGTTAGCTTGACCCCCTAAATTTGTTGTTTTAGATAAAAACAGCTTGCTATGTTTATTTAACGGAAATATTCTAGTTATAAAATACTTTTATCAAAATCTTTATAGAAATTGATTTCAAACGTAACAGAGACGTCAGCTAACTATAATCGCTACAGTACCTACTTCTAAAACTTTTAGGTAGGCACATGTGTTTTTTTTACAAATTGCGTACCTACATTCGGACTGACTATTAAAACGTGATTAAAACCTATCATAAATTTTGAGACTTAACGATAGATTTTATTTATGCTTTTGACAAAAAAAAACACAGTCTGCAAGTTCCTGAATATTTAGGTTATTAAGTCATGTTTACATTATTCATGTTTACATTGTAAGACATAATTTTTTAAATATTTGTTTTAAAATTGCACTTGACATTTTGGATTCCTGGTTCAAGTGCTGAACCGCCGAAACATTTTTAAAATAAATAGATAGATAAGAACACCTTTAACCATCATTTCACACAAATATACATAAATAATTATTTTGTCGATAACAAAGTGCACTTAAAATATTTTTGTGTGATATGATCTCGTATATATTATTCGTCTTCTATTTTTTGTATGTGTTTTAATTAGCAGACCTATAATTATGATGGTTTAATTGAACCAATAAGAAGCTAACCCAAAAATTTAACTGGCGAAGTGCTAGTCAACTCACACATGGAGGGTTCCGTTCCATCGTACAAAACTATTCCGTAAAAGAAACCCTACCGTTTTTTATAGATCGCAAAAAAAAGCAAGACGCCAACGTGACGTGGTCACCAGCCAAGTACTGACCGCGCCCAACGTTTATTAACATCAGTGATCGGTACTGAACGTAAATGGACGCGGACCTTTATTTGATTTTTGATTGTTTAAATAAATTATAATAACGGTTCAAGGAATACAGCGCTGACAAACTTATATAATTACAACTTGCGAAAATAGTTTGAAAATTTCACGTATTTTGTATGGGCCCTCCAAGTTAAACTTTTATTTTAATATATTTGACGTTATAGGGGCAAGAGAAATACACACTCTGTAAAAATGTCAACCGTCTACCTATTACGGTTCATGAGATTCAGCCCGCTGACAGACGACGGACAGACAGTGGAGGCTTAGTAAAAGGTTCCCGTTGGCACTCTTTGGGTACGGAACCCTAAAATTGCAGTATGTATTGATATTTGCCAGTATTTTCTATATCAAATAAAAATCATGATTTCCATACATTACAATACTAACCAGAATGTGTAAACAATATTTTTTTCTAATTTCCGACGACAAATACATTCAGAGGTAAATTTTAAATATCAATGCATTCGCTACGACTATAAACATATAGATACACATTTACACTATACAAGCTACTCCCATTGGTTACAGTTACACATTACCGTAGTACTATACAGGGTTACTGGTAATTCACTGACACGACGTGAACTGCAGGGTTTGCACGCCATGATGAATATTTTTTTTAAATAAAAAATAAAATAATGCTGGACAATTCACACAGCGTTATCTAACCCCATGGTAAGCAGAGCTTGTGTTATGGGTACTAGATAACTGATATACATAATACAATACATTACATAGATATATATTTTTTATTATACATAGAAAACAACCAGAACACCCGGAACAAATATCTGCAGATCGTACACACAATTGTTCCGAGGCGGGAATCGAACCCGCAACCTCCAGTGTCGCTGGCGGACCTTCGCCCACCGCGCCACATCGGTCGCCAATACGTTCGTGAAGACGCCAGGTCTTATTTCCTACTATTGTTCATGTGCTGCAGTGTCGAATCTATCTATCAGGGATGAGTTTTATTTTTAATTAATCATGTGATTTCAATCAATTCATTTTTTTCACTGCTATGAGAACAGAAAATAGTCAAAAATTAAAGTTCCAAAAAAAAAAAAACTTCGGTGCACACACGCGCAATAATTTTCACAAATTTTTGTAGTCCTCCATACAAGTTTAAATACCAAATGGAATAATTATTATGTGAAAATAAAAAGTGAAATATCATGATGTTTTTTTCGGAACACAATGAATTACTAAAGACCGATCTCCCACTGTGGTCTGAGAGATCGGCCCACGGTTAATTCAGTGCAAGCCGCTTTGTTTAGTTCTCAAAGACCGTCGATTATATCTGATTCTAATAATTATATCTTATATGTAAGCGATAAGGCAGTCGATTATACCACAATAGATACAATTAGCATTAAGTTCTTGGTTTAATTGTTTTATATGACTAGATCGTGCAATAAAGTTATAATCAATCAATAAATAAAGACCCTCCACTGAACGATTATTGAATGGTCTCATACAACTTGGTATTGTTAGCGGGTACCCCTGTACCTACTACTGCTAATGCCAAGTATAAAATACCAAAAATTCCGTCTATGACGTCTTCAGAGACGTGTTCGTGATTATTGGCAGAAGCGGCAAGTTCACGCAGTGTCAGTAAATGATCAATAACCCTGTATAGTAAATTCTATGATTCCAGACAATTTACTTAGAGTACCTATTAGTTTGGTACTATTTTATTAAAGATACATTATGTTCAATTCATTTAATGTAACTTTAGATTTAAAATAACATCAGATCAGCTTCGAAAGCGAAAAATTATACCTTACAGATGTTCTAAATTTGTGAAATACAATATTTTGTAAGTTGATAGATTTGGTTAGGAGCTGTCATTTCATTTACAACATTTACATACATAATACTTATATTGCAGCTCCCAACCAAGCATCGATTAAGCTAGTCCGATGACGTAGTAGGTATACCTACGAAAAAACAGCGAAACATTGCAGAAATAAGCTGAACACTTCATTTATGATTATTTATCGCGCACCTTGTGTTCCTCGTTTCCCTTTGTAACTACATCCAGTCGCCCCGTGATCACTGTCGCTGTAACGCGATAGAAATGTAGGGAAAATAATAACACAACGTACGTGATAAAATAAATATTAAAATACCTATTAATAATTTGAATGATCATTAATTACTTTAATAAATAGCGAAAGTTTAAAAACATGAATTAAAATATGAACACATGTTCAAATATACTCAATTTAAAGCAAAGACTACAAAATAAATTAAAATATTATCACGCAAACTTATTAGAACAACTATTATGCTTTAGAGTTGTCAAAAATCAGGGAAGCTGCACAATTTAGTAATTCTAGTTAATTTAAAGCTAAGGCCAAACTTGCGCGTCTAACACGCTAAGCGAGAGCGTCAGAGGTGCGGCGGACGGTGCAATGGCGCCTTGCACACCTTCGCGATCGAGGCGAGCGAACACTGCGGTCGGCAGAGCGCAGGTCTAATTCCGCGTTTGACGTTCCCGTTTGGCCGAAGCTTAAATAGTACTAACTCCTTAGTATTTAACACGTAGATTACAACAAAAGAGGTTTAGGCAAACCTTACGTTCCTAATAATACATATCTATCAAAGTGTGTGTTTTTTTTTTACTATAGCCTAAATCAAAATTCAGTTATTACAATTAATAGTTAATAGTTGTACCAAGAGAGGGCTGAGGACCCTATCTCACGGGGACGCCACGGCGACGTGATAATTACGAATAATTTATCAAAACTATTGTATGGCCTTTAATGGGTACTGACTTTGCCGAACATCGCCAAGTGAGTTAGCTGACATACAATACAGCATAAAGCTTCGACCAAACAGCGCGTCAAACACGCTGGGAGGTGTCGCGCGGCGGACGCTGAAATAGTGATTCAACGGCACCGTGCACATCTACGCGACCGAGACGCGGGAACTTTTTAAGAAAAAAGGTTCGCGTTGTTGACGCTTCTGTTTCCCTCGTCTTTGACTACGCGTCAAGGTTTGGCCAAAGGTAAAAGAAAGTATATTTTTGATGGGAATATCTGTATAACGAAGCCAAAAGGGGGTAGTTCAGGACAGTTTTTCTCTATAGTTAATAGGTTGTTAAAATTCCGAAAGCTTTAAGGGTAAAAATAAGAATTTGTTCCGCCCAGTTTGTCAAACAATTTGTCGCCATATTGTGTCTGCGCCCTAATTTCATAATACATTACTATGTCCTAATTCACTCACAATAACTGTTTATTATCTATCTTTCAAAAACATTTCTAATCCTTCGAATATAATTTTACCGATCATCAGGACCGTCAATCAACGCCAAGCCTAGGGCTATTTCATACAAAAAAAAAGCTAATTTACCGCCCAGATTTTTGTCAGCGAACTTTTATCCATTGAATAGTATTGCACTAGAAATTAGATACTAACTTAAAGGTAACTTTGTAAATAGCTTAGGGACCTTCTTGGTGCTGGTATCAACCGTGGTACAATATAATACTATAGACTTGAAATAGACCTCGGTAATAACTCTACACTCCGATTCAAAAACCTGGATATTTCTTGTAATTGGTTACAAAACCTAAGGAATATTGGTGGAAAGTCATGAACGACATTGGTATCATCGAAGCAAAGCTCGAAACGATGTTTTTAAAACATAAATTGTTTCATCATTTAATTGATCTCTCGTCGAATTCAAATTTTAACATTTTTCGCTGCACATGTCAGATATGCGTTGTTGAAGTTTGTGTTTTACTTTTTAGATAACCATGTTGTATAGTTCATCGGAGTATAGCTGGTAAGTATGGGAAGCCATTCACTGCAAACTAATATCGTTCGCTTAAAAACCTATTAACTGAAAACTTTCATTCAATTAGTAACTTTAATGAGCTTCTAAGAATACATCTAGAGTATAAGACCCATAACTTTACACTGTTTGATTTACGAACCAAGCCTAACACAACCTTTAAAAGAAACATACATAATATTGCGCAGATTTTTCTATTTACAAATAGGAAAGTACACTTTGTTTCCGTGCCATAGTTAACATAGGCCGATGCATCGTAACAAGTGTATGAATAACACATAGAGTGCCCTTGACATATCCTTCTATAATCTTCAACGGCGTGTATAACAGCGGCTTCTCAGGCCCGTAGAAATGAACACAGTTAACAGAATAGGTCCGGGCATGGCAGTGGGAGTAAACAAACACAGTGAGTCCGGTGTGGAGGGGGTGAGGTCGGGACATCACGCGGCGGCGGCGGCGGAGCGCGGCGCCGCGGCGCGGCACTACGGCCGGCGCGCGAACGACGCGGACGCGCCGCGCCGCCCGTACGTGCTGCCTACAGATGCTGGAACAAACAAATACAAACTCTAATGTTTTATTGTGACCATCACTACGACTTCCGTAGCGCGGTGGGCGAATGCCCGTCTGCGACGCAGGAGGTTGCGGGTTCGATTCCCGCCTCGAAACAATTGTGTGTATACAGATATTTGATTCGGGTGTTCTGGTCGTTATCTATGTATAATAAAAAAATATCTATCTATGTAATGCATTGTATTAAGTATATCAGTCTCTAGTACCCATAACACAAGCTCTGCTTAACTTGGGTCTAGGTCTAGATGATACTGTGTGGATTGTCCAGCATTATATATTATTTATTTATTTATCACTACATAGTATAATAATAATTAAATATTTTATTCTCTTTACACAATGAGCTATACGTACGTAGTTTTAAACTTAGGTTTAAAATTACAATAGTTCGTATAACTATAAGAACAACATTGTGCGAGGCTGTTTATGTTTGATTGATGATGCTTGATGCTGGAACAAACAAATAAAAACTCTAATGTTTTATTGTGACACATATTATAAAACAAAGTTGCCTCGCGCTGTCTGTCTGTCCCTATGTATGCTTAGATCTTGAAAACTACGCAATGGATTTTGATGCGGTTTTTTTAATAGATAGAGTGATTCAAGAGGAAGGTTTATAAACTATTTGACACATAGTTTTCCACGCGGGCGAAGTCGCGGGGCGCAGCTAGTATTTGTATAAGTAAATAATAAGTAAATGAAGGAATTCTTTAAAGAAATTTTGAGCATATCTACTTCCATAGCTCGTTGAGCGCTTTTGACCTGGTGAATCAACCCTACCGTGTGTGTCCACGCCTCTGCTCCGTAGGTCATGACGGGTAGGAAGAATTGATTAAAAATGTTAGTCATCGGATTGAAAAACTTATCTCCTGTTTTTGTGAATCATTTTTAAAACTTAGGATCTTTGGCGCTGGACGATGCTGAAACAAATTATAATAAGCGTCCGTCATGCACGCCCCTCAACTTCCCCAGTAGTCGTTTCCTCCACGTTCTCGAGTTTCCACACGCCGTTCTTACCTTGGTTAGGGAAGGGCAGACAGTTCGACTTGAGAACCTCCTCGTGGTTCCCGTACGCGCAAAACTTTACTACCACCGTGTTGGCAGACACCCCGGTCACTTCAGCTTCATAGTACTGAAACAAAGGAAAATCCATTATTTTATTAAATGCGCGGTATTTGCGGAGGTTGTGAGTGGACGGGTTTCCAAATAAAATGGCAGAAGCTTTGGTAGTTGCCCAGAATGTCACATTTTCGTCTGAATAACCGCAGTCCGAACATGTTGGGATTTAACCACGCTTTCGTACGTTGAACATAAACAATGGATATAGAAAAGTTAATAAACTTGGTTTACGTCGCAATCCCTGGTGTAGAAGATAATAAGTATCATAATGATACAGATTATTAATTGCAACAAAGATGACTCACGAGGAACAAATATGACTACGAACCGGATATCACCCGGACACTGCCGTTTTTGACGGAGAGAAACATAGTGTGCGCACTCCATTCGTACGAACAGTACCTATTTATACGTTTACATGCAAACAAATTTCACTCCAAAGTGAGTGCGGCCGAAGAAATAAATGTCAGAATACATTTCAAAGTAAGGTCACTGAAAGAAAGTTCAGCCGTCCTTTGTTTTATGCGATCCGACGGTATCCGTTAGTAGGAGGTCTACTAGTAGTAGTAGTAGTAGTAGACCTAATGCTCGTTGACGATTGCATGTACCGTCAGACAGAGTGAGTACATACGTTGTTATCCTCCCAGTAGAGAGCAAGACAGCGGTCGCCAACGGTCCAGCTGATCTCCGCGACGCCGAGCATAGCCCGCGCCTGCTCGTTGACGCCCGCGTGTTGGAAGCCGAGAAGCGAACCCGCGAATAGAGTCGCGCCGCCGTTGGTGCCGTATTCCTGACGAAAGAAAACAAATTATCTGTCTATTATATATAATTATTAATTTGTTTTGGAAGATAATCTACCACCCAAACTATTGATATATATTTATCTATGTTATGATTCTTTCGAGCCTTGTTGTGTTCGACTTGTTGCTACGCAAACTATATTCAATAGGTATAAGAGGAACGGTCCACGATTGGTTTAAGTCCTGTGTGTTTAAGTCCTTACCTGGATAATCGGCTACAGTACGTGGAAATCGAACATTTTGACCCCGACGCAGGAACTATTATGAATGTAAGATCCAAGGCGCATCACAAGCTCGATCCCGCAGGTCAGTGTTTTAGGATGTTTGTTGTTTTTGATTTTTATAAACGACCTGCCCAAACACATAAATACACCTTGTGTTCTATTTGCAGATGATATTTCCTTAATAATGCCATGCACTAGTAGCGAAAATGTTATTAATGTCGCGCGACATGCTCTCACTGAAGTAGCCACTTGGATGGCGGACAACAGCTTAATAATCTAAATGACAAAACAAAAGTTATGGAATTTAGACCTTTTCAAAAAAAATATCTCAATATAAGATTCAAATTTAACAATACATTTTTGGAATGCGTAAACAGTTTTTCACTACTTGGCATTTATATATATATAGACTATAGACACTCACTTGAAGATTTAAAAAACCATATCAAAATTATCTAGTTTTACGTACGCGTTACGGGAGCTAATCAAGAGAACTGACCTTCCAACAGCGCTAAATGCTTATTACGCAAATACACACGGTCACCTAACTCGCAGTGTGATTTTATGGGGGAATAGCACAGATGTACAAGATTTGTTCATTATGCAGAAGAATGTGTGCGTATCCTAGCAAATAATATGAAGAGACAGCTGCAAAACTTTTTTTAAGTTTAAAATTCTAACCTTGCCATCTATCTACGTATTAGAACTATGTAAGTTTTTTCGAAAATACCCTAACTTACACACAACACTAGACGAACTTCCCAGAAAATATCCACTTAGACCAGGGAGAAATAAAATCATACAACCATCATCAAACCTGTGTATGCACAGTACCGGCCCATATAAAATGACCATTAAAATATATAACAAACTACCAAACGCAATAAAAGACATAGAATCTACCTTATTCATAAAAATACTAAAGAAATTATTAATTGACAAATGCTATTATGATATAAATGAATTTTTAAATGACAAATTGGCATTATGTTAAGAATAAATAAATAAAACTGACATTATGATAAGGCAAATAAAATATAACTATTACTAAAATTACTAGACAAGTAGGTACTACTTACCTTAGTACCTACATATTTATATTTTACTAAAAACAACCTCGGTCTGCCTTCCACTTGTTGTTCACGCCCAATAGGGTTCACATTGTGATACTAATCTATACATAAGAACCTACTAATTAAGCCAATGTGATGACAACAATAAATATATTGAGTATTGTCTGTCTAGTTATATCCTCGAGTGAATCACGTATGCGCGCCGCAATAAAATTTCGTCTATTTTGTCGTGCATTTCTTTAATACTCGCTCGAGAAAGAGAAAGAGCAAGACCAAACAGACGACAGACTTTGTCGCGTATGCTGTGCGACAATTGCACTATAACCTGCGATCACAAATAATATCTTGAATACACATTGCGGCATTGTGACACGTGTTAACGTTGGCTATGTTACAATACAACTAAACAAAATAAGAGCTCACAAATTACAAGTGCGCTCTTATTTACGGAGACGGATTTTTTGCGCCGACCCGAAACTAGGTAGTATTTGTGATCGCAGATCAATAGCAAAGGGTAACTAAACTGGCTGAGATGATGTTTATGAGCGATAAATCTTTGACAGTGGATGTTGTAAGAACCGTCCAAGGGAACCCTCGAGCCAACCTAACACTTCCAATGCGCTCACCAATTCGCCTGTGAAGTATGGTGGTGATGGCCAAATTTCCACTTGTTTGGAAGCATGTTGTGCGCTGATGAGAGTGTGGTACCTGTCTCGGGTAAGCGTATTGGCGTCCCTGGAACCCGGCGGGCGGCGGCGCGTAGCCCAGCCCCTGGTACAAGGCAGCCTGCTGCGCCTGCGCCGCTTGTGCCTGCGCTGCCTGCTGTGCCTGTGCCGCTTGTTGCGCGTGCGCTGCCTGCTGCGCTGCCTGCTGCGCCGCTTGCTGCGCCTGTGCCGCTTGTTGCGCCTGCGCCGCTTGTTGCGCGTGCGCCGCCTGCTGCGCCTGCGCCGCTTGCTGCGCCTGCGCCGCTTGCTGCGCCTGCGCCTCTAAGTACCCGTTCTGGCGCCGCTGGTAATGCTCCTGATACTTCGCAACGTCTCCGCGTCTAATAAAACAAAAATGATCATAACTTGTGCTGCCAATCAAACCTGCCATTGCTGTGTGAGAAATTATTTATCTTTATATAATTTAATTAAAACAGTGACCCGGGCGTCTGATCGGAAAACAAAAATCAAAGTTTCTGATTAATTTTAAAGCCAAAACCAATCTCCAAAAATCACCTCTGCTCTAATCACCTGCTCTGAAAAACTAACGAAGGTGACGGTTGACGTCGTCGACTGCGCGGCTCAAACTCGTCACTTACTGACAGCTTTTGTTTCGGATCTCAAAGAAATAAATATCAAAATCGTTTTCAAAATACCGTCACTCAATAAGAATGTATCGTCCGTCGTGATGATACTAATCTATACCCGATCCGACGTGATCCGTAACCTTCGTTCGTTTTTCGAAGTAGACCTCTGACTTGCGTCTGTGAATTCGCGAGTACGAGTTAGAAACCCACCTGTATGACTGCACTTCCTGAATAGGATGCATGTTGATGTAAGGGTCAGGCGGTGATTGGTACCGCTGAATATCGGGCATGCTCTCGTGAGGGGGACTCGCCAGAGTCAGGTGGGCAGCTGCCTCAGACAAGCAATCCATACTATTTCGATAACTCTGCTGAGATTGATGCACACTCTCATTCATACTCATCTCACTCATCATATCATGGTAGCTTGTCTCGTGGTAGCTCGGCTGATAGGCACTAATAGACTGGTACAAATTCTGGTTGCTGGTGTTGCTTTGTTGCTGCATTTGCTGCCTCTGCTGTTGTTGTTGCTGATGTAGCTGGGCTTGCTTGTTCCGCTCATCTATTTTCCGCTGGAACCGTGGTGGTTTCTCTGTTTGCATTTGATATTTTCTATCATCTCTGTGACTGTGATGATTATCATTGTAACTTCCTCTGTCCGATCTATGTTTGTCAAATCTACCATTATAGCGAGAGGTTTTGGCACTATATTTATCTCTTCCATAATGGTTCTTTTCACTTCTTTCTTCAGTAAAGTTGTTATGTTGCTTCTTATCTTTATCAGGCATGTTAGGAAGTTTGTCTTCGAGAAAGTCAAATAGAGAGACTTTGGCAGTGGGTTTTACGAGGAGTTCCTCGTCATTGAGGTCTTTATCTCTTGTCCTGCCCTTGCGCCCTTTAGGGGGTTGATCACGCTCAGGTTCTTTCTGAGGTTTGTCTTTCGACCGCCCTTCTGAACTATCTCTATCTCGCTTTGTTAAAATCTTTAGAGCTCGGTCTACATTGTTTTTTGTATATCTCAGGACATGCTCAGCCTGTTCCTCAGAGAAGCCAGCATCAACAATCTTTTGTACATTGGCATCTAGCAATGGTCTAGTTCCTCCTCCGAACACCTAAAATAAAATTGTTTACCATTAGACCATTTTATTAATCTGCAAGGCAGTTTTTTGCACAGACAGAAACATGAAAAGCCTAACCAATGTTAAAATCTATAGGTAGGGTTACCTTTTTCACCCCAGAGCCCATTCTCTGCGCCTCCGCAATGGCCCCCTTCCTCTGGGCCTCAAATTCTGCATTATCCTGTCTGTTCTGCTCTTGTATACTCTTGAACTGCTTTTCAATAAGGGCTTCTAATGGTCTCCCAAATGGTATCCATGGGGGAGGCCCACCATCCATTCCACCTATGCCACCTGAAAACCAGAAAATGTTTAAAGGATTATATATCACTAAAATAGCATTAATATTAGGTTATCTTGTACTCATGTTTCTTTAACTTTGTTAGTGCTCTTTACCTCTTGTATGTTTGGCAAGACTTCGGTTCAACTCCCATTTTTCAATCATATGTGATACTCTCCCTCCCAGAATATTGATCACACTAGGTGTCAGCCACAGTATTCCGTGAAAAGCCTCCAGACCCTCATTTTTTAGTAACAGCTTAGTACCAGGAGGTGTATTGATACTGAGATATGTAATTGGACTAGTTTCTAAAGCAGTACAGATCGATTTTCCATCATGTATTATAAGCTTCAGCATTCGTGGAGCATGTGCTGAATCTTCATTGGCTTTTGGTGCTGAGACATTTCTTATCTTTTGAACTTGCACCACTATTGGGCGTTCAAGAAGCAACGGATCCTTGTTGAAATCTTCCGGAAAAGCACCTTCGCCAATATCCCTCAAATCATACTGAAATAAAGATATACAATCATATAATCAGTGACATCGAAAAACCAATGTTTTTTACGAAGTTTCAACTAAATGCTATACTCACATCTAAGGCCTTTCGCCCAAGAATTTGGACATCATGTATTTGTCCGTTTTCGGAAACAATATCCAATCCTTCTTGGCTCAGATGCCTGTAAAAATCAAATTCTTATTGGATTTACAATATTTTCAAAAACTAGAGCCTTTAGCTCACTCGTTACTATTTTAGACTTACCAGCCTATTTCCTTGAGGCTTTCTAAGATTGACATGTTTATAAAGTAGCTTTAAACAACATGTCTTCAAGAATAATACTAAATTATTGGCAAAAAGTTATAAAACACGGCACGGCTCCCACACAAGCACGATACAATTTGATTTGATTGACTGACAATTCGCAATATTTGACATTGACAAACAAAGTCAGTGATGATGAGCATGTGACATCGTGACACGCACGCCATTATTTTCATGGTGACACCACGGTAACACTTAGCTGACACACCTTATAGTTAATTAAATCCAATACACACATGCGAAATGAAAGGTGGTCTACGATGTGAAACGGCAACGTAGATGTCTCCTCTACACGTTGGCCAATTGTGTGCCACTATGTTGGCTAACACGTATTGGCCAGCATCGTATAGTGAGGATTTATGTTCAATGATGGTGTGTTATTGTAGTCATATAATAATTGTCTTCAATTAATAGACGAAAAATGCCAAATACAAAAAGAGAGACTAAACCCTCCTAAACGCACACATATTTTTTTATATAACTCATCGGGCCAACTATACTGCCCCCATACGTGCCGTACGTAGGGTATTTCAGACAAAGTTCTGTCTAGTGACCCTTAGACTATGCATGATGTAATATAGACAGAAGAATCCCTAATATCCTAGAAATCATCGGGGCGGCGCGGCGGGGCGGCGGCGGCGGCGGCGGTACAGCGGTGGATGGTGCGCGGCAGCCATTATCGCCTCAAAAACAATTTTGCTTAACTTCTTAACCTCCGCACGTTGTTGGCCTGAACCGAAGCCAACTGAACACATATTGTTGATTTATGAATGTGGTTTTGAAAAAGGAACCATTGACCACATAATTTTTCAACTGCTCTAAATTACATTTCCCCTTCTATGATGTATGATGTCCCTCCTGATATCCCGCGTCCTACATCGCTTGAATGTTTATTATCCCTCATATTTTCCCCTCCCGTAAACTTTATTATGTAAATTTGTAAATTCTAATAAGATTAAACTGTAAATACCTACTAACATATGAATTCCAAATTACACATTGTAAAGCTCCTTCTTATTAACCCCTTGTGTGTGCATGCATTCAAAATAGTACTACTCAAAAAGATCAAACTGTATAACTAAGTAGTTATAATTAATAATTTCATTCCCTGTTTTTTCTTTAAATAAGTATAAATAATAATTCTAGAACTTATATACGTATTATAATTTTATTATAATTTTAAATTATAATGTTAAGCAATTATAAGAACCTGATAATGTTGTTGTCATAGTTTTAGCTTTTGATATTTAATTTACGTTTTAGGTTTGTTCTTTGTTGTATTAGGCCACCTTGCGCACCACTGTCTCCACGAAAGATAGATAAAACATTTATTTATAGATATATGTTAGATTACTTATTAATACAAATAGGTTATATCATTTAGTTATAAGTGCCTTAAAGCCTATGTTAGGTTTGTCTTGCCACTAAAGTTCTCACTTAATTTAAAAATAAATTGATAATCGAGGTTATACATACTGTAGTTAACGAACGATCTGACATCTGACATTTGGTACTAATAGAAAAGCAATGGTACGATCTGCTCTACCATAGCACATGCTGAGTGGAGACCGATTTTGTCAGTTTCTCTGTTAATCTAAGTTTACTTTATAAGTAAAAGTAAAAAAAGTAAAAGTAAAAAATCATTTATTTCTTTAGGCTTACAAAATAAGCACTTAGCATAAGTATCTGTTCTGACAAAATAAAAATCTTTTTACTTTACTTACATGGACACTGGCAGAGTTGTGGCAACACAGATACAGCGAGCCCGAGCCCAGGGTTGCCAGACGTACGAGAAATCTCGTACATGTACGAGATTTACAGTCCCTGTAGGAAAAACGAGAGAAATAAAAATCTCGTACACTTTTGTATGAGATTTTGACAATGTTGACTGCCTGTGCCATTTTCCCAACCAAAAATATTATAAAAAGGATAATAAGGTCCACGCCGCCATAGAACAATTGACTAGGCACATCACTAGATTCATTACCTCATCACTAGTTGTCACTAAATGTCTCAGACCGGGAATTCCCCCTAAATGTATTTGTTTGTTGTCCATCTTGCACTCATGTAACCATCGCATTCTAATATCTTTTACTGAACGTGGATGGGAATGTTTTATACTCATTACTCTCATTAGTCGAAGTTTGTCAAGTTCCCGTGCATTTCGATATTTCATCCTAATTAATAGAAAGTAAATTTAAAATAATGAGTAGTGACAGTGAGGATTCATCCACGCCGCCGCCTAGGAAAATAACTAAAAAGGGAGGATGGACTGCAAAAAAAGCAGGTGACACGGTTGTTAAACATCGTACGCATAATATGGACTCGTTCATTTGATAACCTCAACCTCAAGAAATGAATAAACCGAACCCAAACCAGAGATACTCGTAACATTGTTTAGAACACAGTTTTAAAGAGATTTTTAAACTTTAAATTTGTACGAGATTATGTTCTAAAAGTACGAGATTTTTGGCATCCCCGGTACGAGAAAAAAGTTTAGAGATCTGGCAACCCTGCCCGAGCCATAAAAATAAGAAGTTGTTGTTTTCTCTGTCCAACCAACCATGTTCCGAAGGGTCCAACCCAGCCAACATGCCAACTAACTAACTCAAATCGGTCGTCGTCACTAAAATACAAACAAAGCAAGTCAAATAAAACAGCTGTTTTCATTTCAACAATAAATTCATTGTATTGTTTTACCATTTCAGCTTTCTTGAAAACCCTGCGAAGTTCCTCAAATTGATCAGTGTTTCTTTTACAATGTCTTCAGTAAGTTTTTAAGGCTTTCCTGTTGATTGGTGTAAGTTGATTAGACAATTCATTCTTTGGTCTATCTACATTATCTTTATCTTATTGGTTTCTATTGTTGCAGACCCACATTTTCAACGTAGAAATGACGTGTGAAGGATGCTCCGGAGCAGTAGAGAGAGTTCTTAACAGGCTAAAGGGCCAAGGAATTGATTCTGTTGAGATAAGTCTTCCTGAACAAAAAGTCTCAGTTACTTCTTCATTGAGGGCGGAACAGTTATTAGATGTTATAAAAAAGACTGGAAAAAAAGCTACTTATGTGTCAACACAGTAAAATGGCTGTTTTTTTATAATATGAAGGTTTACAATGTAAATAGTTATGACCCCTTGACTAAGATACAAGTCACAGTGAGCCAAAGGCATAGAAGACCTTTATGGACTACCTTTAATTGAAAAGTTGCATCTGCTATAATATTTTTTAAATTTTTGAATATTTGTACCTATTGTATTTTATTAAAGTTTTTGGTTTATCTGTCTTGTTTTGTGATAACATTCTTCCAAAGTGTCAGCATTTATTCATTTCCTCCATCAACATAATTATTTTTCAGGTCAGGTCCAGAAGATAGAGCACATTATTTAAAAATCTCATTGCCTTTGCCTACTAGATTCAGTAAACTTCTTCCTTTGTTCCAATTACCTATTACCTAGTTAGTATAACAATGATATTATTCAATCTCATCACATGGCTCATTGTCTAGCTTTCAGAGGTATACCTTCCTAGGTAATTTCTGTTTTAGAATTTTTAAAGTTTCAGAGAATTATCAACTTATGAACATTGT
Source organism: Eupithecia abbreviata (assembly GCA_943735965.1). Taxonomy (NCBI): domain Eukaryota; kingdom Metazoa; phylum Arthropoda; class Insecta; order Lepidoptera; family Geometridae; genus Eupithecia; species Eupithecia abbreviata. The sequence continues at coordinate 5,452,990 of OX030977.1, read as the reverse complement.
TTTCAAAGAGAATACAATAACTATGTATGATTGATTGTTTTTAGTTGTCCCTCAGATTGTTTGATAATTTCCCCAGAGCCTGTGTGTGATGTCTTACGTAGTTAACATAGTTATTGTATTCTGTTTGTAGTTTTTTTTTGTAGTTATTGTATTGTTATTTTTGAGAACATACAACCAATGATTCTCATTGCATACAACATCCTGCTAATAATATACAAATGTGACAGTTTGTGAGGATGTATGTAAGTATGTTTGTTGCTCCTTCACACAAAAACTACTGAATGGATTTAGATGAAACTTCACAATAATATAGCTTACATATCAGAATAACACATACCTAGGCTACAATTCATAAAGATTATTGTATATTATTCAAAATATTGCAAAATATCTATCGCCACGCGGGTGAAACCGCGGGGCGCAGCTAGTACATAATGAAACACATCAAATGAAGTGAAGTTCCGTAAGGCTCAACTCACACCAAAAGAGCGTCGAAGCGGAGCGCAGTTTCAGTGTCATATGAATTTTAACTTTATTTTCATTACAATAAAACTTATTATCGCATGAGAAACTCGAACGAGTCGAATTCGCCGGACTTCCCGCGGCGCCGCGGGCATCCGCGCGACTCGTTCGAGTTTCTCATGCGATAATAAGTTTTATTCGCTTCAATGCTCTTTTGGTGCGAGTTGAGCCTAACAAAGAGTTACCATACCAATACAAGTATAAACTACCGTAGGTACGTAGTATTATTATTGTGATCATATTGCCTAAAGAAAGTCACATTGCGCATTGTGATGATTCTTGGGAGTAGTTGGTTGGGAGACGAGATGTTGGAGTCCCCCATACTTATTGTATGTGTTGTATGTTCGTTCTCTTTGATTCCGTAGTTAGGTATATTGTATCCCACCAAAAACATAAATTTAAAATAGGAGAGCCAAGTTCAATGCAAAAATTATGATTGGCTGTGGGCTTCGCGGCAAAAAGAATTGATATCTGAATGAGTGCCAAGTCAAATCTATGTAGGTTAGATTTGACTTGGCCAGTTTTCATTACATAAGTCATTTTATAAAGTTATTCAACGTTTTAATTCTGATAAAAACTGGCCAAGAGAGATGAATCTGTCAACTCGAATAATATGCGGAAGATAGGGATCGGATTGGGATGAGATAGAAACACTATTGAGACACGATGCTTGTAAAATGTTAGTTAAATAAATATCGAACTCTCGTATTGACCATTTATGGAAAGCACAAGACTTATAAAATTATAGAACCTCGTGCAATATTACACCAGAAATCACACAATGCTATATTATAGTGTATGATTGTTTGAAGCTAATAAATTTCTTTTAAAATAAATGACTTTTTTACTAAATTGTGTTGTTTTACTTACCTTGTTACCTACCACTTTCACAGAGATTTTAATGTTATCATTGTTTGTTTTTTTGTCAACTGTGATTAATTATTGTTTGTTTTCCTAGTGTACTGTAAAGTTGTTGTATTTTGTATGTGTGTGTATGAAGAGCCAAAAAAATTATCTCAATGTGAGCACGTTTACGAGGAAACACAAATTTTGTTGCAAATGTGAGCGCTTTTTTTACCTTTTAGTGCAATACGAGTGACGACCTCACCTCCCCGTACAATATCAGAGAGAGGTGTTTTGGACATAATAATATATTGTACAGCGGTTCCTAATACTAACTCTTCTATGAATTAATATCAGTGAATCTACCGGGCTACCACGCTATTTAACACATAACGAAACGCGTAACCACGCTAGAGTTATAGCGCGAAAAACGCGTGTTAAGGCGCATTTTCAGTGTTGCCGTTTTTTATTTTGAGAAAATGCTAGATCTTGCTCCAGAAAATGCTAAAAAATGCTATTTTTTTTTACGAAAATGCTAAAAAACATGCTAACATCCAAATTTTGTTATCAAACTACCTGTACCCACGATTTCACACGCGTGCGTGACACAATTTTCGGTATAACAGTAGCCTAACATGTTATTCTAAGGTCTTAAGTATCGTGATACACCAAATGTTTGCGAAATCCATCATTCATCCATTTCAGCGCTGAGTGGTAACGAAAATACTATAGGTACCTACACAATTTGTCACATTTCTGATGTTGTCTTAGGATAAGAAGGACAACAAAGGTGAATATTGAAGAACATTTTGGTCGTTTATCATTTTAATCCAAATTAAACGATAAATGAAAATGAAAATGAATGAAAATGAAAAGTTTTTATTTCTTTAAGCTTACAAATAAGCACTTAGACAGGTCATATTTTATAGTTCACTTCAATTTTTTGTAAACTACTACTATACACTAGTATATTCATAACTTATGTGTCTAGTACATTTGATTTGCTTATCTGTAAGTTGGTAGATTTTGAGTATGATTTTGAGTTGGATATTCCTAAATCATCGTCATGATCGTCGATTTGGGCTTGTGATGTCGATGGGCCACTTTCAACATCCACACTCATCGGCGTTATATTGTATCTTTTACTCCTCGAATTTGTCTTAGTACTTCTACAGGTACGTTATATGAGTAGTACTTTTGATTTGAAATGCCAAAATATGCAGTATGCTAAATGCAAAATTTAAATGCTAAAGGGTCAAGAAATATGCTAAATTTAGCACTAAAAATGCTAAAACGGCAACACTGCGCATTTTATCGTGAAAAACGCCTTTTCACACGTTATTCACGGTAAAATGCCCAACAAGCCTTATCACGCTACTTAACACATAACGCGAGACGATATTCAGTGTTGCAAAAGTGTAAAAGTAAAAAACGTTAAATTTGCCAGCTAAATATCGGGAGAAAACGGGAGATTTTTATTCGGAATGAAACAAGAGTATTTTTGGATAATAGTGCAATCATTTAGACAATATATAATTATTCATACTCTGTAACATTTTCTCATCTATATTAAAATTTTGATTATTTTCTCCTATACATCTTTTTGTGTGTAGAAGACCTATCATTGACTTAAAGGAAAGTTTATTCCGTTGTTTAGTTTTCATCATATTTATGGATGAAAAATGATATTCTTTCCACTTTTACAGATGAGTGTGGCAAACATAAAACTTTACAAAGGAACAAACGTTTTCAAACCTGCGTTAGCCATCAGCACATTTCATACTACTCACGCTTGTCCAAAATTCCCACAGACAATGATAACTCGCATTTTAAGGTGTTTCATTGCAATTTGCTGGGCAAAATTAGACGTGGTTTGAAGAATTTAGGGAAGTTCCCGTGCATATATAGATTTTGAGTCATAGAATTCCGTATTTGGAATATTTTTTTCTATTTTTACTTTTGAATTACCATTTTTATTTTAACATTAGTTGAAAATGCAAAAAGTCGGGAAATAGGATTGCTAAATCGGGATATCGGGAGACCATGGCCAAAATCAGTAGATCTCCCGATAAATCGGGAACTTTTGCAACGCTGACGATATTATGTGTTAAATAGTGTGGTAGTCCGGCTGATTCGTTTTCTTTCGGAAACTCGATTATGATATTGACTACTAAATTATGACTAAATTACTCGATAGGTACTCTACTAAGATATTATCGTTGTCTATTGTACACTGGAACACGACCACAGACAAAATAAAGTAAAATTAGTTTGAAAATGATCCAAAACCAACACGAGGTATTCAACAATGTTTTGATATAATTTCGTATATTTATCGCTTTATCTTCGATGTTTTAGAAATGGGAGCGTTATAAAATGTATATATAACCCTAAAAGTATTTGACTATCCAACCAACAACTTTTAACTTTTTCATATTATTGTAAACGCTTGCCCAGCACCGGGAGCAAGGGTTTCTAATTATTTCGCTACGTCCTCATGTTAATTGACTGAATATTCTCCTGCAGATTTGAACTTCTCTAAAATATGAATTGAACGAACTAAATCATATGAAGAAATTGTAAACAAACTCGAGGTAAACAAAAGAAGTTCTAATGTCGTTGCATCATTTCTGTGAAAGGATGATGCATCCCTGTGCATCCCTGCTCTTCTTACAACCCCAACTTGATGTTTTAGAGGTAAATTTCGAGGATCACTATGAACGTGGGCGGAGTCGGCGGTGAGATTCCGAACGAGGTGGCGTTACTGGCTGAAGAACTCAGCCGCGCTGTGGAGCTCACCCATCTGCCTACAGTTTCACATGATCAACGTATTCAGGCTTACAATGTCTGTGAAAGGTAATATTGACATGAAAATGATTTATAATTAAAAATAATGGTGATATAATCACCATAATTCTCTTACCTCTTATGCTAGGTGGGGTTGGCACAACATGTATTTCTCTTTTAATATCCTTTATCAGCCCTCATCTTTGCATCACAACTCACTGATTAGTTATATATATAAAATTGTATTATTCTAGCAAGAAGTAGAAATCAATGTTCATAGTGCTCAATCACACTATCCGTAATGCTAGAAGTAGAAATCAGTATTATTTGTCTCCTTGTGAGTAAAGAAAAAGTAAAATAATGGTGTGAGTTGATTAATCTAAGTGTATTAAGTATGTACTTCATTTGTCCAAAACCAGTATTAGCGTAACTAAAAGTGTAATTCATCTTTCAGTTTTAAGGACCACTCTCCGTGGTGTGCCCAAGCCGGTTTGCTTCTGGCCAGTGGCAACCAATACTCACCAGTTGTCAAACACTTTGGGTTGAAGCTCATGGAGCATACAGTACAAATCCGATGGCCCCATATAACACAAGCTGAAAAGATATTTATCAAGGTAAAGTATGCAGGCGCAGCTAGTAACAATATATGTTACTAGCGGCTTCACCCACATAGAAATTCGAAAAATATGAAATGGGATATGAAAAATAGTGTACAACCTATTGTTAGACCTACCGAATATACTCTAAATTTCATAATGATTGGTCAAGACGTTTCGGAGAAGTATGGTATATTGTGACAAGAGAATGTTACATTTGTATATAGATTATTATTTCAGTGAGGGAGATAGTGATGATGGTCAATCCCAGGGATATATTTCAGGATTACAAAAAAGCTCAAGTCTACATAGAAAACATTTCATGCATGCACATATCACATAGCATTGCACATTACCGTAACAAGTGTACGAGAAGAAGAGTTATGTTTTTCAAGATTATATTAGATTAGATATTGCCCATTATTTCTGTAAAAATATCAACTAAGGCCAAAACATAAAGTTAACTTTTTTTACAGGAAAATTCAATGAAGCTCCTATACATGGGAGGATGGGAAACTGGACACCTAAACAATGCATTGGCTCGTGTAATTGTAGAGATGATAAAGAGGGAATGGCCCCAGCACTGGCCTACTCTACTCTCTGAACTCAATGATGCTTGTTCTCGCGGTCACATGCAGACTGAAATTGTATTGCATATCTTCTTGAGGCTAACTGAAGATGTTGCTACACTGCAGGTTAGATTCTTATCCTGTTGGATGTTTAATGAATGATACCTAAAATTAAATGCATTGATCTTGATGAAAAGATTCAGTGCTTCTAATAATTTTAATGATTTGTTAATCAACGACAATCACGACAAAACGCGACCTATTTAACCTTGTCTTTGATAAAACACTGCATTTTACTTGTTTTATAACTTGAGATAAAATGGACTGTAGTATGCAATACTAATGCAAAATGTATAAAGCAGCACATTGATTTGCTTGATAACTAATTCGATACGGTCGTCGGCCGCTGCGCTGCGCCGCGCCGCCGTATCTTACCATGGTAATTTATTGCCAGAACAGCATATGAAAATCAACATGGATAGTTCTTCTGGCTCAGAAGGGATTTCAACATTTGACTTAAATTGTTCTGCAAGCTGGATAAATAGTGAATTTGTGTTGATTTGACACCTAACAACAAAATTACCTGTTCTTTTTTTTTTTTAATTAGCAATTATGTACTTAATTTCCAAAATCCAGGCTAGGTACGGCGACAGCGTGACTAGGCAATCATTTTAACTGGTATTTACATGGTGTTATTTGATTTCCTACATTTTGGTGGCTTGTACATGTACACCCAAGTTTATAGCTAATTGTATAAGTGCTCTTTCAGCATGTCATGCCACCAACACCAAAGTATGTAGTAGTAATGAATTGCCACATATGTGGGGGTTGAGCTCATTATGCCATAATAGAAGCTTCATTCTGTAAAATGTCTATCATTATTTATTTTATCTCTTCAGACACTAGAGCAACAGCAGCGTCGTAAAGACATATACCAAGCACTAACAGGGAACATGTCAGAAATATTTGCGTTTTTTATGAACCTGATCGAAATGCACGTGCGAGAGTTCAGAGAGAAGACTGCGACTGGAGACTACGCCGGTGCTGCGTCTAATGGACGTGTTGTTCAGGTGAGCTTTTCTTTATTTATTTATTTTATTTATTGGAAAAGCAACGGCTTAAATTAACGTAATCAATTTCATTAATAGCATCAGAGAGCAAATTAAACATATATTCTTTCTCCACTCTACTTCTATTTTTCCTCATTACACCTTGATTCACCACACTACACCTTGGTTTGCCCCATAGCTGCACATTATTTTACCCCACTCTACACCTTGTATTTTCTTTCCCAGTCTACATCTGATCTTTCCTCACACTACCACACCTTAGTTTTGCCCATACCTGCACCATGTCGTTCCTCAAACTACATCTTAGTGGCTTCCAAAGGTTGATGGACGCGGACCTTAGTATAATCTTCACACTACGCCTTTCCCCACACTACACCTTGCCTTTCCCCACACTACACTTTGTCCTTCCTCCCTCACACAACATCTTAGTGGCTTCCTTAGGGTGATGGACGCGGAGCAGAGTATAATTACCTGAGTTCGAAATACTCGTCTCCCACTGCTTCCTGATAGGCCTGATAGGCATTTATTTACGCCCCGAAATCACAAAATCTTTCTATCTGGTGATGAATGCATGTATCATTCTTGAATATAAAAATATTTTTAGTAAACAAAGCCATGTATGAAAACTTAACATAAACTGTTAAAAATAGCAGTTGTCTGCTATTATTGCCATTTCAAAAGAACCTCAAAATAAAACATAAACAGAACGAAAACGCATAAGCAAACGCGCAGCGACAAAGGCGAACACTCATGTTCGAAAACGCACGAGAGACTAATGTTAACAAAAAATATCTTTGATTCTAGAACAGAGTATAAGCAATAATTGTTTGTCAATCTTTTGATCACGATGAACGTAAAATGTTTTTTTTTGCTTGTAGGCGGTGCTGCGAACATTGACTGAATTTGTAGAATGGGTGTCGACAAACCACATTGTGATGAACAATGGCTATCTCCTGCAAATTCTCTGCGTGCTGCTGCAAGATGACGTGTTCCAATTGCCCGCTGCGGAGTGCCTACTGCAGGTCGTCAATAGAAAAGGCTCAGTAAGTTAAACTCTTGACTCTCGGACTACCACGCGCTAGAAATTCATCAAACTTAGCTTGGTCTGAACATGTGCCCGCTAACAATTGTTTAAGGAATAATTTGCGCCAAAGTGCAAATGGGGTCAGTGAATAAATAAATAAATAATAAAGGACAATTCAATCAGCATCATCTCAGATGCAAGCTAGCGGGGTGCAATTAATAGACCTAGTAAAGCAGTATCCTATTAAAGAAGGATCATTAGACCCAAGTTTTAATTTTCATTTAGACTTTGTGTGGACTAGTTGCAAATTATTTAATCAGCTTTGCTTCCTTAATTCCATTCGCCAATAATGACCGATCTTCCCTTAATCTAATGTGGCTATTAAAATCAATATATAGAGAAAAAAAATACGGTTACTACGTCGCCATTATACAGCCAGCTGACACGCGGCAAAAGAAATAAGTTGTGTCAGAATACAATTTAGGTATGCCATACGTTACAAGACCTTATTGACTAAAATGCTATAATGACTACATATGTGTCGTGTTGTTACAGTCCAAAGAGAAGAAACCGCTTATGATGCTGTTCAGCGTAGCAGCGATCACGTGCGTCAGGGATGCCACTCGGTCTTGCATCAACGCGGTCGATGAAGCTCATTATTTGTTCCTAAAGAAACTCTCACAGGTATACAGCGTTATTGGTAAGTCACTGCGAGAGCTGCAGGTTCTGACTGAAATTAAAGAATAATAAGACCTGGCGTCGTCTTCACCAACGTGTTCGTGATGATCAGTACCTGGAGTTCATGCAGTGTCAGTGATTTATTTATTGTAGACAGTTCACGTCCCTGCCGAATTTCATTAGGATCCATCCTTTTGAATCTATTAATAAATACCTCATCAAAATCTGTTGCGTAGTTTTAAAGATCTAAGCATACATAGGGACAGACAGACAGCGCGAGGCTACTTTGTTTTATTTATACAATGTAGTGATTGGTGTAGATGACATTTAATTTAAATAAAATAATACTGGACAATCCACGTAGCCAGTATCATCATCTAGCCTAGCCCTAAGCCAAGCAGAGCTTGTGTTATGTGTACTAGATGACTGATAACAATACAATACATTACACATACCTACAAAATGCTGCTGAATTTGAAATGAGTTGTAATGTTTCTCACAGGTCCTAGCAGGCTTAGCCACACTGCTCACCTCAATGTGGAGCCACGCTACCGCCGTGGAGTCTTGGTTCGCGCTCCTTCTAGAAACAATGCTCCTGCTCAGCTCCCATCCATCATTGACGCTGGCTCATGCAGCTAACTCTGTCTGGCTCGCGTTCTTGAAGCATGAGCATGCGAGCAAACTGCCGCATGTGTTGGCTGTGTTGCCACAATGGCTGCAAGCCTCGGCGCCTAAAGTACTCAAGGTAAATGGTTAATCATAAATATTATGTAATCACAACACACAAAATGAAACAACTATAAATCTAAATAAATCTACTTTTATATAAATTTATCGATATGTTCAATCTAGTAGCCACGCGACCTCTATTAGTTTCGACACGCTTAACTAGATGTCGCTATTAAACGTTTATGAGCTCTAGATCGCGCGTGGGATAGGCGAACCTAGGTAGTGTAGGCTTTCAAAATTCAAAGGGATTTATTTTCTATAATTCGATATACTATAGTTTATTCATCATCAGTGATTAACTTAACAGTATCAAGAAGAAACTAAGTCGTTACAATATAGGACACGCCAGATATATTAATTGAAAAATGAATTGTCTATCTATCTATAATTTTGAATGATTTATGCAGGTGAACTACCCTGCGTCCCGTGTGAGCGGCGTGCACAGCGCTCTCGCTTACGCCTGCATGGATTACGACAGCGAGCAAGAGTTCGCGATATTCTTCAGCCGCTGCCGGACTGAAATATTAGACAGTTTTAGGTGAGTCTACTTGGCTACGAGCCATGAAATATGGTTTTTATACATTTTAGCGGCAGACATAGACATACATTTATTTGCTAATGCACGGTGCTAATGAGAAACAAAGGTAATATTATTAAATTATTAGGTATTACATTTTGCGAAATGTAATAATTATAATTACATACATCAGAGGGGAAAATAGGTTCTCGAAAACATTATTGACAAACAAGAAAGACTATAATTTTGCGTGGTATGGTAAACACGAACTATCAATTTAATCAAAGACAAAGTCGCTGAAGCTAGACCACCTTCCGAAATCGGTTGCAGACGAGATGTATTGTTTAGAAAATTGACATTCATGCGCAGTTTTTGTTGTTGACTGTACATACGTACATCATAATAGCTTATACCGCATTTCCGATTCTCTAAAAATATATTAGCACACGATGCTTTTTTAGCTATTTGCTAGTATTCATTTTGCTAAATTATGAATGCATTGTATTGTATCCCATAGGCATTGCATGACTGCTGCGCCGTTGGTCACGTGGGCCTTCGTCGAGCATTGGACGAGTGCGGCGCTCGACAAGATGGCCAATTGTCCGCCTCACATCGAGACTCACGAGCCACTTTATATCGAGTGGGAAGCCCTTTCACAGGTACATTACCTTACAAATAATGTAACTAAGCCAGTTTGAAGCCAGCTGAATTAATATAGTGCTATATACGGTCTTTATAATCGAGCTGAAATTATTGGCCTTGTCTGAGGTCTTGTCTCTAGGATACAAGACGAGGCAAGACGACACGGTTGGCACTATTTAAAATAAAACGAAGTTTATTGCGCTGAGGTAATCTAAATAATGTTTTTCAAGCTAATTGAGGCAGTGCACTACCATACTAAGTTAAGACAGCTGGTCATATCACTGGTTTTCTAACTTCAATCTTGAATGGTTTGGCATGTTTCTGCAGCTATATTCACACTGTACTAGATCTATACAAGATCTTTTACTAAGGCCTTAAATTGAAAGATTGATTATTATTCTGTACAAACTATTCATCATCAAAAACGGTTGCTATCCCTTTTTGTATCGAAAAGTACACAGATATTTTAATTATTTTCCGTAACTTCACATCAACCTTGATTCACAGTTTAAACAACTCTTCTTATAGGCAAGGTTAAGGTAGACATTACTAATTATTTCTGTGGATAAAGATTTAAATTACTGTAGGAGGATCAACACAAGTAATTTTTGGTACCTAATTCTTTTGATATAACTTTAATTTTTTTGGAATGGAAATATTATTTGTCAGGTCCTCGATGTGGTCCTCTCACGGTTGGTGCAAGCGGAGCCGCGTCCCAGCGTAGTGGAAGGCTTGCAGCTGCTGAGACGTTGTGTGACGAGCAACCCGCCTGCGCCGCTCGTGCTCTCTCTCCTTCTCTCCTACATATCTGCGCTGTTTGTGTTCCTGAGCTGTGCTAATAGTCAGCTAGCTGGTAAGTTGTTCTGTATGCACTAGCGTCGGCACGTGGGTGGTCACGCGGTGCCTGGAATGTACCTTTAGTTATTAGGGATATTATGGCTAAACAACACATACTCGTAGTTACAGACTAATGGAGTAGACGTGGTCCAGAACAATGGTCAATCATTAGACGAGTAAAAGAAGTAGTGACTTATAATAACTAACAAAAATAGCTCCTTCATTTGCACAATGAAGGAATTTACACAATTTGTGACTAAACAATTTATCATGTTTAAAGAAGCGCGTTCGGGTTCAGCCTTTCTAGGAAATTGGTGGTAGATTGACATTGTGACACAAAATGTGACATCGTCATTCGATGAAAAATGTCGGTCAAACACTACTTATAAACTTTATAATGTTACGCAAACAAGTCCGTATAGCTAATCCTTATCTTTGGACGATTTTGTGACGATACAACTGTCGTACGTAATAAAGTGCTTTTTTAGCAGAATTGGGTCCCTGGAGTTCCATAAAATGTATCAATGTTTCAGGGCCAGGTGTGGGCGCCGCGGGCGCTGAGTTATTACCACAAGTCCTGGATAAGATATTCGCTGCGTTGGTGTACGACGGAGACCGGAGTTCGCGCGCTGTCAAGAATGTTAGGCGGCATGCCGCGGGCTTATTAGTGAAATTAGCTTCCAAGGTAAATACATAAGCCTCAAATTAATTTTGTATAAGAAACATATGTCTTATTCTTGATATCGATATATACATATGTCACCGTTAGATAGTAAGAACCGTAAAATTATAAAAATCCTAGTTACTTTATAATTTTCCGGAAAATAGTCAATTTAAACACGTTAGATTGTACGTGCTAAGCACCCGTTATTTTATTCGCCTAAAGAAATAAAACATTTTTAATTTAATCAATATATCCTTACCAAACCTATTCCGAAAGGTTTTAAAATGAAAGGATACGATCCAGCTTACAACACCTTTGATCGCACTAACTTCACATTTACATCTACCATAATAACTTTAGCACAATTTCTACGAACCACCTGCGAGTCTGACCAATAATGACTAAGAGAACATAAAGAATTACAAGTCGTACAAGAGACTTCCATTCCGTCTGAATGTCGCGAGCGAAGTCAAGTGAAAGTGGGCGCGGCGTGTTCAGCGCGCCTATTTATGCGGCGCACGGGTGGGGTTGCCCGCTTGGATTGCAAAAATATTTCTAGTAATATATAACTTCGTATTGAAATATGTGTGTGTTACGTTTCACTAAGTTCAGTCATTTGGTTCGTAATAGGAGGTTACCTGGAAATATTTGCGGGAGTTTAGATTTCGATGTGCTCTTTCATACCGTAACGCACTTTATCAGCGTAATTACGCTAATTTTAGTCTTATTCATGTTAAAAACAATACAATAACTTGATTTTTTCACTCTTGTTTTTCCAGTACCCTCTCCTCCTACTGCCTGTATTCGGGCGCTTCCACGAGCTGAGCCTTGCGGTGGTGGCGCGGACCGACATCAGCGCAGTCGAGAGCGTCACCTTACAGGAGGCCTTGCTGCTCATCTCTAACCACTTCTGCTGCTACCAGCGGCAGAGTGCGTTGGTTCAGGAGGTACGCAGTATAAATAAATAAATAATGGTGGACAATTCATACAGCATTATCGAGCCCCAAGCTAAGCAGAGCTTTCGTTATGGGTACTAGATAACTGATATATATACATAATACAATATATTTAATAGATAGGTATTTTTATATTATACATAGAAAAAAATCAGAACACCCGTAACAAATATGTGCAGATCGTACAAACATTTGTCCCGAGGCGGGAATCGAACCCTCCTCCAGCGTCGCAGGCGACCTTCGCCCACCGCGCCACAGAGTTCGTCAGAAATATTAAATTTTATTATTATATTGAAGATTTCCTTGTTCATTCATACTCCTGCTTACTTTGGGTCTGGATGCTGCTGTGTAAAAGCTCCAGATTTTTTTTACAGGTCCTTTGTTTAACTCTCAGCTTCTTATGTTAGACAGAACGTGATTAACATAAGAAGCGTACTGTTTGCTTGAATTCAAGGATTTTTAAACCTGCTAGGATTTCAATCTTACATAAATTTACAATAGAGTGTGGGACCTACTCGATGGACCGACAACATTGTGGGGCGGCTCAGGACCACTATTTGTGGCGTTGTTTGGGGAGGCCTATGTTCAACAGTGGATGTGAAAGGGCTGATGATGAAACAACATTTCAGTAACATTATATTTAACTTCTTGTAACCCACCTCATGACCAGTGGCGGTAGCTTCATACAAGCCCAAAAGCCGGGCTGCCCTACCTCGAATTTCATACCGACCGAAAACATTTACTTCAATATTTCAATTTTCGCGCGCCAATACATTCATTTGTTTCTTTTTAATCTATGGCTAGATGACTATCTAGCTTTGCTATCTAGTAAGTATCCGAACGCGCCGGCGGCGGCGGTGCGCGGCCTCAGGTTGGCTCTCAGGCATGCATCTCGCTCACACTCATGGGCTTGCAAGGCTTTGCAGTCGCCTATATCTGTCCCGTTCTATCCTATGACAAAGTGCTACGTCTATAGATATAACTAGGTTAGTTTTCTATAGGGTTTAGTATGGAAAATTAAGCCCGGCTTTCACTGTGAAGTTCGTTACAAACTAGGGTCAACTCACGAAGTTCGTACAAGAAAATATTCGTATTCATTCATTCGAATCTCTTTTGTTTGTTTATTGAGTGAGCGACAATTAGCATATTTATTTATCGTCCTAACTTTCGAGATTTTTGTATGATTTAGAGTTTAAAATGAGTGTAACAGGTGATATTGTTACTTGTGAGGATTTGAAGTGTGTGAAAGTTTTAATAGGCGAGGAGAGGGTGAAATCTTTATCTTTCACGGAGAAAAAAGACCTGTGGGCTTCCGCAAAACCTACACTACACTGGTTTTGTGTATTTCGCAAAATAGTAAGTCTCATTATCATAAGACATTTTAATAGATCAGTGTACAAAACTCATTGGATTGTTGGTTGCTCCCATTCCAACAAATTGTATTGCTGGAGTTGCATATTTTCTAACGAGATAACGGTTTGGAATACGTCTGGTTTTGATGATTTAAATTAAAAAAAATATTCACAAAACACATGAATGTAATTCCATTTTGTAATTTCCATAAACAACGCATAGAGACATCATTATCTCGTCAATTATCTGAAGAAATTTCAAATCACAATACGCGTGTTGATCACAACCGCAGTGTATTTCAGAGATTAGTCGACATTGTTTGTCATTTAGCACAACAAGAGTTACCTTTTAGAGGTCATGATGAGTCTAAAACTTAATTCAATAAAGGAAATTTCTTAGAACTCGTGTATTAGCTCTCCAAATACGACCTTTTTTTAGAAAAAACATATGCAATAACAAGATAGCGGCAAACCGGTGCCTAGTTATTTAGCGAATCGTATCTCGGGCTTGCCCTGTTCTCAAGCCCTAGGCACGCCACTGCTCATGACAGTTGATATGGGCCTCCTACCAATGCTTGACTCTACCAGAAAAGTGTTTAACACAATACTTCTCCACCTCAGTTCGTGCTGTCCATTGTCACCTACAATTATATATTCTACAGCTTGGGATCAAAACTGCTTACTTCTAACAGTTTCTTACATTTATTGTATTTTTTTGTTTTACGGGTATTGTGAATATAATATTATTAGAAAGAGTTTTTTTCCGTAGTTCTAGAGTACTCGCTTTCAAATTCTGTTGTTGGGAATGAAAATTTAAATATTTGTTTTAATTCCTGTAAAATAAGTTTCGATGGACGTGCCCAGTTATGATTCTACACCCCTGAATATCACATACTAATTCGCGTGCACATTGCAGGTGCTAGGATCATGCGGCAACGTATGGGCACGACTCCGTCCATCGTTCGCTGGAGGCGCGACGCTGGCCCGTCTGGTCGGGCTGGACGCGGCGCCCACCGACGCGGAGGACGCGGCGAGGCGCGAGCGATGCGCTCTCACACACGCCCTCACGCTCACACTCGGCGTCGTGAAGCGGACTCGAGTGCCGCTGGATCCAGACAAGTGAGTGTTCCAACTTATCTCTAGACTAGCGGACCGTCCCGGCTTCGCACGAGTATTTTTTTATTTTATTTTAAGGTATTTTTTTAAACTTTGGATTACAATATTGGACTTTTAATACGGATCCATACATTTTTTTGAATATAATAAAGCCTATGTTCACTGCGGATAGTGTAGCTTTCCAACGGTGAAAGAATTTTTCAAATCGGTCCAGTAGTTTCGGAGCCTATTCAATACAAACAAACAATCAAATCTCTCTTCTTTATAATATTAATATAGACAAACATCCATCCATACTTACAAACTTTCGCGTTTATAATATTAAGTAGGATAAAGGATGTCACTTGGGTATTTCAAATGGGAACATATCAGCTCGTTTTTGTATTTTAAGATATACTCTATCCATCCAGAATAGAGCATGTTTACTAACAAACCAACTGACAGTTCAATCAGCTGATGAAGGGGTAAAAAACATTTTATTATTTAGGTTAGCTCTTGCCTGCGGATTCGTTTGCGGCATTACGGGTATACGTAATTTGTCCTAATTCAATTTTATTGAACCAAACATTATAAAACTAGATTGCAACAAATTAGTACCTGCATAACCTATCAAGATATACCATGTAGTGGCTGCTATCTTGAGCTTTGATGGGTGTGTCTCTGGGCTATGCTAGTGATATTTGATGTAAATTTATGTGGCATAATTAAACAAGACAGCCTTGTGAAATCAGCCTACTGGCAATTTTTAATCATTACCTATACTTATAGAATGGAATACAAGCTAAAGGAAGATGAAACAAGACTATAAATGGAAATTATAGGAAATATTTATTTTTTCATTCATTACATTAGACGTCATTTTATTTTTTCAATACATGTGTCTCTCTTCTGGGACAATCTACTCATATTTTTGTATCATTATTTATAAGACATCCTTTTATTTTTTTATTACAAGTGTCTCTCTTCTGGGACTATCTACTCATCATCACTGTCAGACTCTGAACTACTACTTGTTGTATCTCCGGATACCTGGATGATAAATTGATCGATCACATTATCTGTAATACCATCCAGGCCTCTCATTTTTTTTTCTTCTCCAATTACATGGTCTATGCATTTTTGCCATGCTGCAGGTGTTACCAAATCTATAGATTCTTCTAGTAAAATCTTTAATTCGTGCATTTTAAATGTTTTGTTTTTGCCTGCAACATAGCCTTTGACTTGCCCCCATATCATTTCTATTGGGTTTAATTCACAGTGATAGGGGGGCAAACGCAAGACTTCAATATTTTTTTCTTTTGCATAGTTGTCTGTGGCATAGGCCATGTAATTATGTTTTATTGGTTTTATCAAATCAATAAGCTCCCTTTTTATCATAGTGTCCTGGAACGAGATACCCTTGCTTGTTAACCAATTTTGGATGTCAGCTTTTTTCCATTGCATGTTTGGTACTCGTTCCAGGCGACGAGAGTGATAGGGAGCATTATCCATTACTATAACTGATTCTGGCTCAACTAAATCTATTATTTTTTTAAACCAGTTTTCAAATACTTCTGCATTCATTTCTTTGTGATAATCTCCTTCACCACTTTTGCTTTCGAATATTAATTTTCCTCCGCTCAAAAATCCATCTTCATTTCCTAAAAACAAAACACCTTATTAACTGTTGCCATAGAAAAAGTTATTGTTTTAAAAATTGCATCAAAATTAAAATAACAATGATATCACAAGATGCAATAATATCACTCTATCTATACATAATACTTGACCATGATGCGACTGGATTTGGATGTGTTGATCTGTGCTAGCTTGTATAATCAATAATCATATCAGAAAAAATTGGATATTGCCTGCCTACTTATGTACAACATAAGGGTTCATAAAAATTTTAAAGATAACCTACCAATATGAACGATTATTAGGCGCTTTCCTTTTCCAGAAGGCCCTTTGAGTCCCGTAGAAAGGCCTTCCAAGTGTGCCTGTTTTGTCGATTGTATTGTAGTGTCCTGCCACACCTTCGTCTTTGTATGTCCTAAACAAACAAAAAACAACAATTTAACATTACATTTTACAATAAATCGGAGAATTATCCTGTCAACCAGGATGAATGATGCAATAGCAAGCTAGAAAAAATGGCATTATGTTTCATCTATATGATAAGATAAAACATACTGTCACAGAACCTTGTTTTTGTAATTTTTCATGTATTTATTTACTGAGAAAGATAAAAATAAGTGAATAATTACCTTCGTTTATCCATGTCTCATCTGTATAATAGATCTTGCGCCCTTCTTCTCTCATTTTGGCAATTCGTAGTAGATAATTGCGCCTCCACCTCACTATTTCGTGTTTTTCTATTAAACTGCTTTTACGTGATCTTTTAAGGTACTTGAATTTTAGCTTATGTAATAGCTTATGGAATGTACTCCTTTTGAAGTTTGGTAGGTCTTCGTCTTCGTTAACCGCATTTAACACTTTGTTTAATGTCGGTATTTCATTTTTGAAAAAGAATTCATGTACCTTTCTTCTTATGGCACTTAAATCGAAGTCCAAGAGCTGGTCTATTTTTGTTAGTTTTCGAGGTAGAGGGACTGGTGACTGGACACGATGATCTGTACTATAATCTTTCAGTATTCTCCGTACCGTACTGCAGCCAATTCCAGCGGTTTCGGCAGTTCTTTTCACCATGTCCAGCTTGTAGGGATATTGGTCTTGAGGCCAAGTATCTTCCACCAGTTTGAAAATATTAATTACTGTTTGCTTCTCAGCAGAAGTGAGAGCCGATTGCTTTTGGCGTTTCTTCTTGGGCGAAGCAAAGAGCTTCGACGAGCTTGGACCCGGTTCATTGCTCATTGTAACAAAACAACAAACAACCAAAACTCAACACCAACAAAAACTCAACAGCAACAAAAACTCAACAAATAACGATAAACTCAATGAAAACAACGTAACAAAAGCAGGGCGCACTAAAGAAAGATAATTACTTGAACTAACCACAACAAAGCAAGAGAGTCAAGTGAAAAGCAAATGGCGGCGTTTGTTGGTAGTGTTTCCAGTTCTGTCAGAAAAACGGGGAAAATAAAGTTATTTATTCATTCATTCATTCATTTAGTTTATTATCAGAAAAGAAGGGTGATATTTCCTCCATGGTAAAATTTGTACTTTGCGTTGCGTGAAACAAAGACACAATAAAAAGTTATTTTTTTGTTTACTTACCAGAAATTGAATTGAAAGTGAACGAGGCTTATTTCAATAAAATGAGAATGTCATCAACCGAAATTAAGATGGTAAAAAAAACGTAACAAAAACAGATAATATACAGGTGTTTGCACCCTCGAGTACATACGTTTTTCGATGCTTTTTAGATATTTGAAGATATTTTAGAAATATAGTCTGAAATCTTTAAAAAAAGTTATTTTGTTGAGGGTTGTAAATGCTACCTATACCTACCCTTTGACACAAGTTATACCGAACTTACATCACGATTACGAGGCCAAAAAGTATTTTTTTCATGGTATTTAACATGGCAGATTCTTTGAATAAACGCTTATTTTGAAACGTTTTTGTGGTGCATTGAGACATTTGGCATACTATTAGAATGGCCATTAACTGGAAGTTTTGAATGAATTCAAAGACCAGAGTCACGCTAAGTTTTTTTTAATTCAATCCAAAGTTTAACTTAGTTTTTCACTTAAAAAAAGTAAAGTAAAAGGTATTTATTCTGTGTCACAAAATTACAAGTAAAGTATAAACAAATATAAAGTTACAATCAGGACATCAAAACACTTTGCATGCCCATAGTGGCTTTATTTACCCAGATCTCACATAAATTTTGAATTTATTAGTAAGGGCTAATATGCTAGTAAATCTGTGTGATTTAAAAAGATCGTAAACCATGTTATTTCGTAAAAAATAAGTTACGCTATTAAATAGTTCAAATTTCGGAAAAAATCGAACATTCTTATAAAATATCTTGAAAATAGGCTTTTGTGGAGGGCACGCCCAAATCGCTTAAAATGGGATGGTTTAGTCCCAGTAGTTAAACAATCTAAAATTATGTAATAGGTATTGTTTTAATTTGGTTTCTAATATTTTTTATCGTCTTTTAGTGTGTCAGTATTTTACTATAGATTTTTGATGCCATTGCGTTTGATCCAGGACTTGGATTTTTAGTTTTGTTTGACCTTGTTGTTTAAGTAGGATTAATTCATTCACATAAAGGGAATGTGATCTAAAACCACTAAATAGGGTAAGCTGAAACCAGCTAGCAACACTCGCTCTTTGTTGAGTTTATGTTCCATTCGTTCCAAGATAATCCGGCCAAATTAAAATAATGCTCTTTCTATGAATGACGTATGGTGAGAGTGCTATCCTTAATTCGGAATCGTATTAAAAAAGGCACCAAATGTTTGCCTCCCAGGACTTCAAATCTGAGATTCGTTATGGTTGGCACTGCTACAAAGTCAAAAATCTCTGGTGATTTTAATCTTCCGTGTTTGACCACTTAGTGATGATTTTGTGAATTGAAATAATTGGATTTGCATTAAATTGAACACCCACCGCGCTACAGAGGTCGTCATTTGTCATTTTACGTGTGAAATCATTGGAATTCTGTTAGGCCTGCATAATTTCGTAGTGATAACCCTAAAAAACAGCTGATTTCGTTTGTTAGTAAACATGCTCTATTCTGGATGGACAGAGTACTCTATCCATCCAGAATAGAGCATGTTTACTAACAAACCAACTGACAGTTCAATCAGCTGATGAAGGGGTAAAAAACATTTTATTATTTAGGTTAGCTCTTGCCTGCGGATTCGTTTGCGGCATTACGGGTATACGTAATTTGTCCTAATTCAATTTTATTGAACCAAACATTATAAAACTAGATTGCAACAAATTAGTACCTGCATAACCTATCAAGATATACCATGTAGTGGCTGCTATCTTGAGCTTTGATGGGTGTGTCTCTGGGCTATGCTAGTGATATTTGATGTAAATTTATGTGGCATAATTAAACAAGACAGCCTTGTGAAATCAGCCTACTGGCAATTTTTAATCATTACCTATACTTATAGAATGGAATACAAGCTAAAGGAAGATGAAACAAGACTATAAATGGAAATTATAGGAAATATTTATTTTTTCATTCATTACATTAGACGTCATTTTATTTTTTCAATACATGTGTCTCTCTTCTGGGACAATCTACTCATATTTTTGTATCATTATTTATAAGACATCCTTTTATTTTTTTATTACAAGTGTCTCTCTTCTGGGACTATCTACTCATCATCACTGTCAGACTCTGAACTACTACTTGTTGTATCTCCGGATACCTGGATGATAAATTGATCGATCACATTATCTGTAATACCATCCAGGCCTCTCATTTTTTTTTCTTCTCCAATTACATGGTCTATGCATTTTTGCCATGCTGCAGGTGTTACCAAATCTATAGATTCTTCTAGTAAAATCTTTAATTCGTGCATTTTAAATGTTTTGTTTTTGCCTGCAACATAGCCTTTGACTTGCCCCCATATCATTTCTATTGGGTTTAATTCACAGTGATAGGGGGGCAAACGCAAGACTTCAATATTTTTTTCTTTTGCATAGTTGTCTGTGGCATAGGCCATGTAATTATGTTTTATTGGTTTTATCAAATCAATAAGCTCCCTTTTTATCATAGTGTCCTGGAACGAGATACCCTTGCTTGTTAACCAATTTTGGATGTCAGCTTTTTTCCATTGCATGTTTGGTACTCGTTCCAGGCGACGAGAGTGATAGGGAGCATTATCCATTACTATAACTGATTCTGGCTCAACTAAATCTATTATTTTTTTAAACCAGTTTTCAAATACTTCTGCATTCATTTCTTTGTGATAATCTCCTTCACCACTTTTGCTTTCGAATATTAATTTTCCTCCGCTCAAAAATCCATCTTCATTTCCTAAAAACAAAACACCTTATTAACTGTTGCCATAGAAAAAGTTATTGTTTTAAAAATTGCATCAAAATTAAAATAACAATGATATCACAAGATGCAATAATATCACTCTATCTATACATAATACTTGACCATGATGCGACTGGATTTGGATGTGTTGATCTGTGCTAGCTTGTATAATCAATAATCATATCAGAAAAAATTGGATATTGCCTGCCTACTTATGTACAACATAAGGGTTCATAAAAATTTTAAAGATAACCTACCAATATGAACGATTATTAGGCGCTTTCCTTTTCCAGAAGGCCCTTTGAGTCCCGTAGAAAGGCCTTCCAAGTGTGCCTGTTTTGTCGATTGTATTGTAGTGTCCTGCCACACCTTCGTCTTTGTATGTCCTAAACAAACAAAAAACAACAATTTAACATTACATTTTACAATAAATCGGAGAATTATCCTGTCAACCAGGATGAATGATGCAATAGCAAGCTAGAAAAAATGGCATTATGTTTCATCTATATGATAAGATAAAACATACTGTCACAGAACCTTGTTTTTGTAATTTTTCATGTATTTATTTACTGAGAAAGATAAAAATAAGTGAATAATTACCTTCGTTTATCCATGTCTCATCTGTATAATAGATCTTGCGCCCTTCTTCTCTCATTTTGGCAATTCGTAGTAGATAATTGCGCCTCCACCTCACTATTTCGTGTTTTTCTATTAAACTGCTTTTACGTGATCTTTTAAGGTACTTGAATTTTAGCTTATGTAATAGCTTATGGAATGTACTCCTTTTGAAGTTTGGTAGGTCTTCGTCTTCGTTAACCGCATTTAACACTTTGTTTAATGTCGGTATTTCATTTTTGAAAAAGAATTCATGTACCTTTCTTCTTATGGCACTTAAATCGAAGTCCAAGAGCTGGTCTATTTTTGTTAGTTTTCGAGGTAGAGGGACTGGTGACTGGACACGATGATCTGTACTATAATCTTTCAGTATTCTCCGTACCGTACTGCAGCCAATTCCAGCGGTTTCGGCAGTTCTTTTCACCATGTCCAGCTTGTAGGGATATTGGTCTTGAGGCCAAGTATCTTCCACCAGTTTGAAAATATTAATTACTGTTTGCTTCTCAGCAGAAGTGAGAGCCGATTGCTTTTGGCGTTTCTTCTTGGGCGAAGCAAAGAGCTTCGACGAGCTTGGACCCGGTTCATTGCTCATTGTAACAAAACAACAAACAACCAAAACTCAACACCAACAAAAACTCAACAGCAACAAAAACTCAACAAATAACGATAAACTCAATGAAAACAACGTAACAAAAGCAGGGCGCACTAAAGAAAGATAATTACTTGAACTAACCACAACAAAGCAAGAGAGTCAAGTGAAAAGCAAATGGCGGCGTTTGTTGGTAGTGTTTCCAGTTCTGTCAGAAAAACGGGGAAAATAAAGTTATTTATTCATTCATTCATTCATTTAGTTTATTATCAGAAAAGAAGGGTGATATTTCCTCCATGGTAAAATTTGTACTTTGCGTTGCGTGAAACAAAGACACAATAAAAAGTTATTTTTTTGTTTACTTACCAGAAATTGAATTGAAAGTGAACGAGGCTTATTTCAATAAAATGAGAATGTCATCAACCGAAATTAAGATGGTAAAAAAAACGTAACAAAAACAGATAATATACAGGTGTTTGCACCCTCGAGTACATACGTTTTTCGATGCTTTTTAGATATTTGAAGATATTTTAGAAATATAGTCTGAAATCTTTAAAAAAAGTTATTTTGTTGAGGGTTGTAAATGCTACCTATACCTACCCTTTGACACAAGTTATACCGAACTTACATCACGATTACGAGGCCAAAAAGTATTTTTTTCATGGTATTTAACATGGCAGATTCTTTGAATAAACGCTTATTTTGAAACGTTTTTGTGGTGCATTGAGACATTTGGCATACTATTAGAATGGCCATTAACTGGAAGTTTTGAATGAATTCAAAGACCAGAGTCACGCTAAGTTTTTTTTAATTCAATCCAAAGTTTAACTTAGTTTTTCACTTAAAAAAAGTAAAGTAAAAGGTATTTATTCTGTGTCACAAAATTACAAGTAAAGTATAAACAAATATAAAGTTACAATCAGGACATCAAAACACTTTGCATGCCCATAGTGGCTTTATTTACCCAGATCTCACATAAATTTTGAATTTATTAGTAAGGGCTAATATGCTAGTAAATCTGTGTGATTTAAAAAGATCGTAAACCATGTTATTTCGTAAAAAATAAGTTACGCTATTAAATAGTTCAAATTTCGGAAAAAATCGAACATTCTTATAAAATATCTTGAAAATAGGCTTTTGTGGAGGGCACGCCCAAATCGCTTAAAATGGGATGGTTTAGTCCCAGTAGTTAAACAATCTAAAATTATGTAATAGGTATTGTTTTAATTTGGTTTCTAATATTTTTTATCGTCTTTTAGTGTGTCAGTATTTTACTATAGATTTTTGATGCCATTGCGTTTGATCCAGGACTTGGATTTTTAGTTTTGTTTGACCTTGTTGTTTAAGTAGGATTAATTCATTCACATAAAGGGAATGTGATCTAAAACCACTAAATAGGGTAAGCTGAAACCAGCTAGCAACACTCGCTCTTTGTTGAGTTTATGTTCCATTCGTTCCAAGATAATCCGGCCAAATTAAAATAATGCTCTTTCTATGAATGACGTATGGTGAGAGTGCTATCCTTAATTCGGAATCGTATTAAAAAAGGCACCAAATGTTTGCCTCCCAGGACTTCAAATCTGAGATTCGTTATGGTTGGCACTGCTACAAAGTCAAAAATCTCTGGTGATTTTAATCTTCCGTGTTTGACCACTTAGTGATGATTTTGTGAATTGAAATAATTGGATTTGCATTAAATTGAACACCCACCGCGCTACAGAGGTCGTCATTTGTCATTTTACGTGTGAAATCATTGGAATTCTGTTAGGCCTGCATAATTTCGTAGTGATAACCCTAAAAAACAGCTGATTTCGTTTGTTAGTAAACATGCTCTATTCTGGATGGACAGAGTATATCTTGAACGAGTCTAAACAGTATTTTCAAATCTGAAAAGTTGAGTTCAATATCGTCCGCTTCCATCCATGATAGACCTTTGCAAAGTTTCTTTATCAGTCTGCCCGAGCTCAATATTTCTCGCCAGTCTGTCTCAACCATTATGATAGAGAACTTTGATTTGGGTATTGTAGTCAGTTTTCGCAAATAATCTGAAAGAATAACAATGAACAAACACAACCACAACAAATTATTATCGTGTCTACAGATACAAAATCAAAGATAATGTAAACGCTTTACTACAAAATAATAAAAAAAGGCGCACCTAACAAAAGAGTTTCCATACAGTAAATTGTTATCAAACCTTTGTTGTCAAAAGAGCGTTGCTAGGCAACCATGTTTATTTAGAAAAAAAGGCGTATTGCAAGGAATTTTATAGGTACATTTTTCACACCTTGGGTTAAATTATTGGAGTTTTAGTAAGGATCCCTTAGTTTTTTGAAAATATAATATAGCCTATGTTCACCACGGATATTTAGGCTTACTAACGGTGATAGAATTTTTCAAATCGGTCCAGTAGTTTCGGAGCCTATTCGTTACAAACAAACAAAAAATCAAACCTTTCCTCTTTATAATATTAGTATAGACAAGCGTCATCATGCTCTAGAGAGAATCGGTAATGCGGTATAAGCTTTATGATGTACATACGTACAGTCAACAATGAATGACAATTTTCTAAACAATTCGTTTGCAACCGACTTCGGAAGGTGGACTATGTTAAGCCGACTTTGAAAAGGAGAAGGTTCAGTGTTCGGCTGTAAGTTCTTTTTTATATAATAATATGCTCGTCGATTTAATTGAGTATGTGCGTAATTTGGGGCTAGATGCTGCGTGGATGGTCCTGTCCAGTATTATTATATCTCCGTCATTTATTAACCGATTTGGATGATTATTATGTTTTTCTGTATAGGATGACCGCGGGGTGGTCCATAAATGATTAGTATTTATGGAAAACTGTTGTATACTAAGGGATTCGAATACAGAGGAATATATCCTACCTCTATGGATTCGAAGTAGGTTTTCGTTTTTGAGAAACAATCAAATTATGATTATTTGAATATGATACTTCTCTTAGTAAATCTCCTACATGATTAAAAGTCTCGACAGAATAATTTACAAGTAACAACTACATGTTATTTACTTACTTGTTACTTGTTTCTGGACTGGTTTCCGCAACTTGGCCGCCGGTGGGCCTTTTTTGCGTGTCGGGTGGGGGGGCTGCTATTCTAACCACCCGATGTCCTCCAGGAAGGCCAGCAGCTCGCTGATGCCGGTGCATGCCTCCCTAGGCGTCCTCGGTGTCCCAAGGTGATGCAGTCTTTGAGAAGCCACGCTGTCGCAATCTACAAGCACATGCGCTGCCGTCTCCTCTGCATTCATGCACCCTCTGCAAAGGGGGCTGTCCGTGATACCCAAATTAAAAAGGTGTTTGTTTAGCATGCAGTGTCCCGTGACAATACCGACGACTTTCCGGAGTTTGTCACGTTTGAGATTGAGGAGTTTTCGGGAGTACCGTGGGTTTAAAACCGGGAATGCCTCCTTCGACTGCCTGCAATCTGGAATACTTGCCCAGTGCTCTTCGTGTCGTTTGGCTGTGCGTTGACGGATCCATGAGCGGACTTGACTAAAGGGGAGGGGAATTATTGGTTCAGGCCCTGCCGTTTGCCATTCTGAACCTCTCCTCGCCAGTGAATCAGCTTCGTCGTTACCCCTGGATCCGCTGTGGCCTTTTATCCATTGTAGGGTGACTCTATTGGACTTACTTATTTGCTCTAGCAGGTGGTGGCATTGCAAAGTCAGTCCTGAGTTGTGTTCTCTCCTGTTCAAGGCCTGTAGTACTGCCGCGCTGTCCGAGAGGATCCTGATGTTTTGGTCAGTTACCTTCCTTCGTAGCACTGCAGTCGCAGCTTGGATAATACCTACACATTCCGCCTGGAAGATGGAGTTGTGGGCACCCAGTGCTGTTGTTTTGTGAATATTGAGATCTTCCGAGAACGTTCCCGCCCCCGTACCTGTTTTCATTTTAGAGCCGTCAGTGTATATTCGTACTTCATGTATGTTTGAGCTATCACTTGGCTCTTCGTGCATTTGTAAAGTGAAGCTTTTTGAAAGTATGTGTGTTTTAGGCACCCTATCATATATCGAGAGTAGCATAGGGTTACTTTTTGCATAATCGTCTATAATTGTGGTGTGTTGTGCTTTTGTGTTGTGGTTCAATAAACGTAAAGCCCAGAGTCTGTATGCAGCTGCGGCTGCCTCTTGTTGCACATGTAAGTGCAGTGGTAATAGGCCAATCAGGGCTTCGAGTGCTGCCGTGGGGGCAGTTCTCATACACCCTGTAGTCGCAACGCAGGCCAGTCTCTGGAACTTTTGTAGTTTATTTATGGTAGTGCTTTGATTTGTTCTTGGCCACCAGACCAGGGCACCATATGTCAGAGAGGGTCTAATTACAGTGTTGTATAACCACAGGGTGATCTTTGGGCTGAGACCCCATGTTTTCCCTAACAATCGGCGACACTGCCAGAATGAGATGGTAGCTTTCTTTATCTTGTTTTCTAAATGTGTTGCCCAGTTTAGTTTATTGTCCAAAGTTATACCTAAGTATTTAACTGAATCGGATAATGTAAGTTGCGTGTCGAATAGAAATGGGAGCTGATATGTTCCTAATTTACGCTTGTTGGTGAACAGTACTAGTTCTGTTTTCGTTGGATTCACGGTTAGTCCATAGTCTGTACACCATTTTTCGACGGTCTTTAGCGCGTTACTCATAATGTTACACGTCACGCTGGCAAAGTGTCCCGATATGAGTATCGCAAGATCGTCCGCGTAGCCTACCGTGAAGAAGCGTTGAGCGTTGAGCTTGGTGATTAGATCGTTTGCTACCAGGTTCCACAGAAGCGGTGACAAGACTCCGCCTTGTGGACATCCTCTTGAAACCACTCCTCTGGTCCCCCCCTGCACATCGATCCGTACTGCTCTCAGCTTGAGCATACTGATTATCCAATCTACCAGCGTTGGCTCTACGTTGTGTTTCTGTAGGGCTGCGTTGATGCTGTTAAAGTTTGTCTTGTCAAAGGCTCCTTCAATGTCTATGAAGGCTGCAAGACACAGTGTTTTGTTTGAAATGTCTTGTTCTAATCTACTGACTACTGTGTGTATCGCAGATTCAGTTGATTTACTTGAAGTGTAGGCGTGTTGTTGTGGGTGCAGTGGTTTTACAGTTAGTATGCTATCTCTTATGTGTCGATCACATAGCCTCTCTAGCGTCTTGAGTAAGAATGAAGTGAGACTGATCGGCCTATAGGATTTTGCTTCAGTGTAGTCGCTTTTACCTGGTTTGGGTATGAATAGGACTCTAACCTCTCTCCACATAAGCGGTACGTAGCGGAAGGCCAGGCAGGCTCTGAAAATAGCCGTCAACGCCCCGCCTATGTGTGCTATCCCCCAGCGAAGGAGGCCAGGAAATATTCCGTCCATCCCTGGCGACTTGTATGGTTTGAAAGTGTTGATGGCCCAGTTTACCTTATCTCCGGTTACCACTGAGCATGCTACGGTCCAGTCGGTCTCCGATGGTGTGGCTTGACTGGTATCGTGCCACTCTGTTTCACCGTCTATGAGGCACCCTGGGAAGTGTGTTTGTAATAAGAGTTCATGTGTTTCTGCCGTCGTTTTCGTGTAGGTGTTGTCAAACTTCTTAAGCGAACCGATCTCGCGGTTTGGCTCTGCCGCCAGGATCTTTCTGATTCTGTTCGCTTCCGAGTTTGATTCTATGTTAGTGCAAAAGTTTTTCCATCTGAGACGACTCCTACGGCGTAACTGTTTTTTGTAATCGGCCCGGGCCTTCTTGTATACGTTCCAGTCGGAGTCGTCGTATGTATTCATGGCTCTGTTAAAAGACTTACGAACCTTACCCTTGAGCTCCTCCAATCGTCGAGACCAGCCTTGCTTCCCTTCATCCGTTTCTCTATTGACGGTTAGAGAGCAGGCTGACTCGTAGCTCTTGTTAAGGCTCTGCGTGATATGCTGTACTGCTGCTTCTATCTCTGCTATGTTACCTATATCCGCTACCGGGCCACCCTCGCCTAGGTGCTGCTGCAAGGATTTTGCAAACAGTACTGTGTTTGTTTTGCGGGGATTACGCCTGGGTGCTGGAGTAGTTTTGTTTAACGTCAGTTCGTACCTGATCCACCTGTGGTCGGAGGAGGAGGTCTCATCTGATACCCTCCAGTTTTGCACGTAGTCTGAGCAATTCTCCGTTACCAGTGTCAGATCAATTATGGTGCGGCATCGCCTCGTCACGAAGGTTGGTTCTGCGCCCTTGTTTGCTATAGTGACATTAGTTGTGAAGAGGAAATTTACCAGATCGTCTCCTCTGCTGTTTGAGACGGGCATGCCCCATATGGGGTGATGCGCGTTCGTGTCTGCTGAAATTATTAGTTTTGAGTTATTCAGTTCACATTGTCTTACCAGATCCGTAGTGTCTTTCGTGGGCACGGCCTCGTCGCCGGGCATGTAGGCTGACGCTAGCACTACGTCTTCGGTTTCCCCTCCGAAAACTCCCTGAAGCCTGACTGTCGTCAGGTCTCTGGAACAGAACTCGGTTAAGGGCACAGTTTTTATGTTGCGTGGTACAAAAATGCACGTACGCGGATGTTTGCAAGTGTTGTCATATATTAGCTTACCGTTAAGGTTGTTGAGACCACATACATGCCCTGCCCTGATCCACGGCTCCTGGATCAGGGCTATGGTCTCGCTGTTTGGGGCCCCCAGCACTCTGCGCAGGTTAGCCGTTGCAGTGAGGCTGTGCTGGAGGTTTGCTTGGACGACATTATAAGAGGAGGGGCTTTGGGTCACCATCATTTTGGATTCCCTTTTGCTCTTCCTCCCCTGTAGCCTCGTCTGTGTCCCCATCCGAGGCCAGCGCCAGTTTCTCACTCATCTCCTCACTCATCACCTCCATCGTATCTGAGCACGACGGTCTGGGTGATGAGTGTTGAGGGAAAGGCACCGGTGAGTCGCGGCCTTCGGACGTGCAGCCCTTGCTGGGCCCAGGTTCGTTCCCAGCTGCTTTGTTCAGCAGGCTGGGAGGGTCGTCTTGGAGCTTCCCGTCCGCTCCGTAGAAACGTACGTATACGTTTCCCAGACAGTACGCCAACTTGCGGCCATTCTCCATGATGATAGGGATTAAGGATTCTGGGATCCCTATCGTCACGAAGAGTATGTTGTCTGCCTGCCTTTGGTGTGTGTACACGGTCCACTGGTGAACAAGCGCCCACTTGTTCTGTTTCCCCAGTAGGATGCTAGTGTCTTCCAAGGAGGTCATGCATTCGGGAAAGAAGATTGCTGCACGTACCTTCCTTGTAAGCTCATGCTGCTTTACCACCGCAAGGTTTGGGCAAGCAGAGCTCGGCAGCTGCTTGACGGTGGCGATCAGCCATTCCACCGTGGGCTCATCCACACACCACAGCTTTAGGGCCCCGTCGGTGAAAATGGGTTTACCCTGGAAGCGCGGCGTGAACAAGATGTCCGGGTTCTTGGCCTCGTCCATCATCCGACTGCCGAGGTACCTCTTCAGTGCGGTGGCTTGCTCTTCTACCAGTTGCTGTTTGTCTGTCTTCACCACCGCTACGCTAAGGCTGCTTTGCGCGATTTCAGCATAGCTGGTAGTGGGGACGCGACGTGAGTAGTCGAGCCTTGGCTTCTTCTGTTCTCCTCTCGGTGACACAGTATCGTCCAGTCCCTTCCGCTTGCCTGGCTCCTGGCTCCTGGCGGCGACTTGGATCGAGGCCGGGGCCGTGATCGGAGTCGCGGCAGGGGCTTGAGCTGATCGGGAGATCGCTTTGGCTGCTCGGTCCTGACGATTGAAGCGTTTGCTATGCTTCGTCGTTTTCTCCTTGCCTCGGCCTGACTCAGACCCGGCAGCCACCTCGAGCGAGCTCGTAGGTTTCGCCAGCGGGGCTTGCGGCTTGGAGTTAGACGCATGCTTAGCATTTTGCCGATGCTTATAGTAGGAGCTAGGACCGTCTGCGTTCGCAACAGTGGCTCCGGTGTTCGAAGCCGCCTGTTGGTCTTGCTTCAGTCGTAGCTTCCGCAGTTTACGTCGGGCGTTCTTGCCTAGGGGAGCATTAGCTCTCTCCGAGGTTCGAACTTCGGTAGTAAGGGCTTCTGCCAATGCCACTGGCTTTTCCCCTTTCCCTGCCGCTCCGTCTGATTTGTTGGCTTTCGATCTGACGATCGACCAGCCAGCAGTAGAATCCGTGGCAACCTTGACGGCCGCGTAGGCTTCCACCGCCTCCTCTGCTGAGGGCCCAAAGTGGTCATTTTTTGTAGTCTGCATTTTAAGTTTTATTATTGGATTCATCTTTCCGGGCCCCACCCACCACGGAGTCCAACCAGGGGGATGTATGTACACATTATACACCAGGGTTGCCGGTCCGATATAGAACGGGTGATCGCGTTGTCTACGAGCCTCAACGGCACCGCTATACTCGGTGATGACCACCATCACCAAGGTAAGGCGTGCACCGCCGGCTGCAGACCCCATCGACCCCCCCCTCTCACCAGCGGTAGCTGAAGGCCGACCGCCATGCTGATTTGTCTTGGTTGGTTAGACCATGACCGCCCGTTTTCGGAGGAAATTCACGCCAAAGAGGAGTGTTGCGGAAGAGACATCTGTCCGCTCAGCCACCAGGACAGTTGCATCCCCCCTATCGGGCCCCCTACGCACAGCATCAAAAGCGTAGGTGGTCCTCCCACCACCTGCCATCACTCTTTTTGGGGATAGCAGGCCCACGGAGCTGGACCACCTTGCTCCGTAGCGGATTCTTGGTTAGGGATGGGATGGGAGGGAGAGAGTGAAGTGTGGGAGATGGTAGCGTGTCATTTCTATCCAGCATCTGCTTATCGCCTGATGGTGGACCCGCCGGGACATGATCACTTTATCCCAGGCAGTGTTCGTCTGGTGGTTTTAGTTACATCTATTTCTGAGGGAATTAGACCAATAACAGGGGACAACCACGTGAAGGATTCCCCACCAGGCTTGCCTTAGGGATCGGCGACTGTTGCGCTACTCTCCCCTAAGACCGTTTGCGCCTTACATTTCTTGAGGAGCTATGTAAGGCAGGTCTGTATCTATACTAAACAAGCAGGCAGTTATTCTAGGTGACTAGGAAAGCAAGCAAGCTAGGCAGTGCAACTATTAAAGCATGGATACAGCCCCCCCCCACAACTACATGTTTTAATGACTGTATTGTTCTCAACAGAGCAGCCCGCGGAGGATTTAGCGGCGGCGTCACACCCTCCGGCAATCCAATATGGCGGAACCCTTGCAGTGCGCACGTCCTACCCCTCCTCCCCTGCGTGTTAGAGCTGGGACGAGCACTGCACGAGTTGCACGACGCGCCCAGCACGCGGCACCCGGGGCACGCGCGCGCGCTGCTGCCCTCGGCGGCCGAAAGGCGGAACCTACTGGGATTGAGAGACCACGATGGAATGGGAAACAACGCTGGACCGCGTCCCGAAGATAGAATGCAGACTTTTATACACACGTTGCATGAAAATGTAAGTCAAATCAAATCAAAGCATTTATTTGCTGAACATATTAGTACAGGTACATGTCAGGTCTTATAACTAGATTGGTGTCAAATGTACTCAGCAGATTTAAATCGCAGTGATTCATGGTGATTAAATTATTGAATAATTAAAATAATAAATAGATACAATCTAAAATAAATAGTTTATTTTAAGATAATAAATTCACAATAAATGTCAAAACATAATATTTTTTTCTACTTAAGATTAATGCTTTCAGGTCTGCCTAGTAGTAGGCGCAGCGGCGGTTTCCCTCGGCCGCGAGTTATTCGCAGTCCCCGGGTTGGCAGAATACGTCGCAGGGTCCTTACTAGCGGCGCCGCGTCTGCCCGACCACTGGCTGCGACCACTGGTCCGCAACACGCTGCGGTCGCTCATGCTGCACTGTCCGCCCGCTCACTACGCCGACGTGGCTCTACCGCTATTGGCTCACGTGGCACCATTCAGTACGTACTATATCACTACATAGTATAAAACAAAGCCGCTTCCCGCTGTCTGTCTGTCCCTATGTATGCTTAGGTCTTTAAAACTACGCAACGGATTTTGATGCGGTTTTTTTAATAGATAGAGTGATTCAAGAGGAAGGTTTATAAACCATTTGGCACATAGGTTTACACGCGGGCGAAGCTGTGGGGCGCACCTACGTACTTATATAAACTCGCTAGCAGTAACAAACAGTATCCACTGGCTGCTGACAGGCTGGCATTCTAAAACCTTAATATTTCTACAAAGGAGTTGCAAAACCCTAGGAGTGATGGGTTTTATGAGTATATTCGTTGTTGAAGTTTGTGGTATACGTTTCAGGGATGCTAACTTGTTGTCTGTTTTTGTTTAAGTTTTCATTCATAAATGTCTTTGATGACATAAAATATCTTGGATTCTAAATCGGAGTATATATATGTAGAGCTTGTATAAGTAGAGCGTGTAGAAACTAGATCGCTAATGCACTAATTTGAAGTGAACTAATTTTATCCTGTCTAATTCCAGTGGTAACACATTTGTCCCAGCGTTGGGAATACATCAGCTCACTGTACGAATCTGGCAAGTTGGAGGAGGAAGTCGGCAGCGAATCACAAGAAGTCCTTGAAGATATACTAGTCCGTAATCTCACCAGAGAATATCTTGAAGTACTGAAGGTACGTTGCTTTTAGTTATATTATTTTCAACGAGCTTCTGCCTCGGCTTCTTACGCGTTTATAAAGTAGCATAATAAGCGAAATCTACCTAAAATTTCTGTGCGATCCATTCAGTTGTCCGCGCCAAACCTCATCTTCGCCTCTAGTCATAAAAAAACTCTACATTTTGTTTGTGGAATATACTGGAAAACCATTTGAGCACCAATAGGAATTAATATCTACGAACATGTAGAATCTTAACAGTACCCTTCAAAGAACAAGTTGAACCCCTAAAGGCCCTTGTTAACACACGTTTTTGCTCGTCGTGAAAATCTACGGTTTCATAGTGATAGAATTATCAGTATGAAACCGTAGATTGTCATCTGTGAGTTGTTGTAATGGATCACT
Organism: Eupithecia abbreviata; assembly: GCA_943735965.1. Taxonomy (NCBI): domain Eukaryota; kingdom Metazoa; phylum Arthropoda; class Insecta; order Lepidoptera; family Geometridae; genus Eupithecia; species Eupithecia abbreviata. The sequence goes on along the minus strand of OX030977.1, from coordinate 5,419,925 downwards.
CACAGATGACAGAATTATCAATACTAGCCCTAAATGTTTGAAAGTACCAATTGGTACTTTGAAAACAATCCTCTTTTATGATCAGGTGATCATAGGCATAAAAGAGGATTATTTTGTTGGTGAAACAACAGTTGTGTGCGCGTGTTTGCAGTTTCCGGTTTCTTTTACTAGGTGGACAGTAAAAGAAACCGAAAACTAGTTCGCCTTTAAAGGAATGTTCTATCATTCTATATTGTCGATTTATATTTGAAACGTTTATTTTAATTACTAGGTGTCGCTAGTGGAAGCCGGCCCGAGTCCAGATACCAACACGGGCGATATGGAAGAAGACTCGCCTCCGCCCGTGACCAATCCTGCGCGACAGCCGGACCATGTCTCTGAGTTAGGCGCAATGGTACATACATTTTATTTTTAATGGTGGCACCCCGGTATGTCACTCTCGCCCACACACCCCGAGCCAGGTGGAGTGTGTTTATGGTGTGCTCCTCTGGCCTCGGGTCCCTCGGAAACTCTCGTCTTGCCTCAGCCTAGAGCTAGATAATATGATAATCGAAATTATCTCACTGTGGCTGAGGTCTTGTAACGAATAAACAACTTTCAACTTTATCACAATTGCTTTACCAGGTAATGAGCGACCCACGCGCCGGCCCAGCTGTCTTACGCGGCGTCCTCCTAGCCCTCACGTGGGCGGACTCCACGTCATCGCTGAAAGCCTGCACGTTGGTCCTGCCCGCGATGAAGGCAGCGCTTCAAGAGGGTCGGCTCACGGCGACGGAGGCTAGCGCCGCGCTGGCTGCAGCGCTGCATGCGCTGAGAGTGCACGGGCAGCATGATGCTAACCAGGCGGCGTTGTTAGCTTTAGGAGTACAGGTACGCATAAGCATAATTTAGATTAGGCCCTACATACTTAGATGAAACGCTAGGAACCCGTACTAACCTGTGTGTGTGTAGACTTATTTCGCATTACAAAGATCCATAATTTGTTAGAAATGCTCTTAATATAAATGTTAGTATTTTTAAAGTACTAAAATTAAATTATTATTTCACTTCGGGTTTGGCTAGTGCATTGGTGGTTAACCATGTGAAGTTATTTAATTAGTAAATGAAGGCCCTAGGTGTGATGTTAAGCTGACAGCTCATTATTTATCTCTAAATTAAGTAGTTGCTGCGCTCCTCGGTAGCCCAAGCAACAGAATAGTTATTGTTATATATTTGATATCTGCACAGTATTCAAAGCAACTATCTCGCATGCAATAGTGCTTAATGTGCGGTTAGCCTTGACCGCTTAAACATGCCATTTATTTATAAGAATGAAATATATGATACGATACCTTTGATAACTTACCAACAAATATTTGTCTAGATGTACGAACTACTACGACCAACGTTCCCGAGTATTGCGAACGTGTTACGAAGCATTCCCGAAGCGGATCCACACGATCTGCAGCGACTGGACGACAAACTGAGCGCTGCGGGCGCCAAGCCGAGTAAGATAGACAAGGTCAAACGAGATCTCTTCAAGAAGGTCACCTCTTGTGTGAGTACCTCACCTCTTGCCTTTATAATTGCATGATATGGATAATGTTGCTTTCACAGAAGTTTACGATTAGCAAAATCATTCCTGAAGAAGCTCATGCTCACGTTTTTAATTTTTACATTGTGAATATACTTCAATTTTGATCTTGTGTTAGTATGTTGTACCTTTCTGTATTTTACAAGTATACTTTATGTATCTGAATTGAATATGTAAATAATAATACTAATAATGCTAGACATTCCACAGCATCATCTAGCCCCAAGCTAAGCAGAGCTTGTGTTATGAGTACTAGATAACTGATATACTTAATATAATAGATCGATATTTTCTTGCATTTTGCAAGGAATAAAATTAACAGCTACCGATCGAAAAATCATTAAAATGGCCTATGACGCAGTATGCCTAGCTATAAGTATTATTATTGCATCACTTTGTGGGGTGGTGCAGCATATTTTTTTTGCAAGAAAGGGCTCAGAGGGCCGTCTTAAAAGTTAGTTCTCTATAGTTTCGATCCGATCTATATAAATAGGTAATGAAACTCCTTACAGTCAGACAGTCGTTCTTTCTTCAACTGACGCTTAGGAAACATGTCCAGCTAAAGTATGACTCAAATCTGGTAAAGGACAAGCTAAGAAAAAGCACTGTCTGTAAGGGTGTCCAATATCATTATCGTCTTCATTAAAAATTCTTCTGCTTTCTTGGACCTTATATTTATAACAAAATAAATAGTATCATATCAATTTATCCTGTTACGCAAAATAATGTTTCCGGTAGCGAAAAATCCGTAAAATACGGCTATGTCAAAACGAATCCGCTATGTGAAAACATAAGAAACAAACTTTATCAAAAACTTGTCTCATTTCAGTTAATCGGACGCGACGTGGGTCAACTCTTCAAGAAAGACGTATTCATTCTCGACCTCCCATCGATGCACGTGCCTAAAGCCAAGCCAACCAGCGCCGTCGACTCGCCAGAGGGCGCCGGCATAGACAAACTATTCGCTAAAACTCCCACGTAGCATTACCATCACAACAAACTAGTTATCCTTATATGCGAGTTTTCTACTGGATGGACTTTTACCATTGTGAATTTGAATGTGATGTGAAAATAATTCGCTTTTTATATAATGGGGCGTTTAGGTAGTGAAAGATTTCACTAAAATATACTGTAAAGGCGTGTTCCACTGGAGTGGTGCGGAATACACCAATCAGAGACCATACAATTTTAATTATGTAATTGGTCGATTCCACTTCGATCCGCGTCAGTGCCCACTAAAACTGTTTGATAAAATATTTTAAGCGCATGTACATGTATGTCATACTACATGTTAGAAAATATTTAGACGTTTCTCATATTGGAAAAAGCTAAACTGTATAATAATTAGATAAAAACTGATTAATAATGCTAGCTGGACTATGCAGTCAAACTTTTACATATTTCTATGGATATGAAATACTTGTGGATAATGCTTACAATTTCGTATAAATACCTACTTAATTATTTTATTTATATACGGGAACTTTTGTTTGTTTTATGTATAAAGTTGAAAATGCATTTAGATTATGGTATGATTAATTACACTATTGTCGCGTTTTGATAATTTTTTTGCTAAGAAGCAAAAACGTGATATGATCCATGTATGGGACCTATTTGTAGCATACATAAAACCTAGGATATATAGGAGTTTGCATCTGCATATTGTATTGGCATTACGTCTCAGTGGCAAAATGGATAAAAGTAATAAGTATGGCTATAAGCAGGCCCTACAATTGAAAGAATGTATTGGATCTTATCATGGCTCAATAAATTGATAGTTCCTCGCCACCAATGCATGAAATTTTTGTATGTATAGGATATATATGTGGTTTTATTTGTGTAACATGCATAACAGTGATTGTATAACTCATTTATCATAGGTCTGAACCTGAGCGCACATGTTTAATTCTCAACAATAATAAATCATTCACAATTCTTGATATTGTGCTTCTAGTACAAAATTATAGTATTCTTTTAAAAATATACATTTGGTACGGTAGCAATCTGTCGCATTGAAAATATCCGGCCTAGCTGTATCTATTTATAGATTGTTAACGATATTATTATTGACTACATTTATAATAAAATAAAGAATATGAAATTCATTGAAATTGTTTTTTTTTTTTAAACATCCATATCCCTAGGCAGATGTAAAGCTGTGCGGAGATACAATACAAAAATACTTGGCCTGGGTTGAGAAGGATTTGTCGTAGAAATTGGTTTTGTGAAGTGGCATACTCAAAGCCAGATTTTCTGACGATCGGAGAACACGGGCTATACGTACTGGCTGGACCGGAGCGGAAATGTGTGCTGGCTAAAGGTATTCGCAGATCAGAGGTGCACTGCTACCACGCAGCATAAAAATGTGCATTCAAATTATGATCTTTAACTCAACTGTAGATGAATTCTAAAATTTTTGTGACTAAAATGTATCTAAATGTAAAGAGCTCAATCCCATAATTATTTGAATGCACGTTATTGTGCTATGATGTAAGCGGCTGCGTGCGGCGACCGTCAAACGTTTGAATCCACTGCGAAGAGCAGCTCGCATCTCCGCTGATCTCTTCTTTTCACATCGATAGCTTGAGAGCCGCGGCTTACAGCTCCACTTCGATCTTTCTTTGTTTCTGCGCATACAGATATGATACATCTCTGCTAGGTGGTCTCTACTAAAGCTAAGCGGAGATAAGATATGTGCTTTAGTAAGTCTGGCCCTTATGGATTATGAAAAAATAAACACAAAAAAGCAATAAATATTTATTCATTCAACGATGTTTTACATCTCGTATGTATAAACCATTTGTGTGCCCAACTCAATATTTTTGCCATTGTTGACAAGCGCCACTTTGTTATTGGTCACGTCTACCCTCAAAACTGAAGAGTTGTCAAGTACCACGCACTTTGTCTCGTGGTCCCCTGGCACTGGGATCTTGCGAGGTCCTAGAAGTGGGTCTGTGTACCTCCAGAGCTTAAGACTGCTTATAGCTGTAACAAAAATGAAAAATTAATTGTGTTTGTGTATATAATAATAATATACAAAAATAACAACACTACACTTTACAAAATGTCCTAAAAACACGTGCAACAGTTGAGCTATCTATAGTAACAAATCAACTGATCCAAAACAATACCAATCAGAGTAGGTGCCAACATAGACAATGTTGAGATTAAACTTTCTTCAAACATATTGGAGAGCAGTGTCGTTTTTTGCCGATTCCCCACTTTAAAATGCATTTAAAGTTATCGAGTATGAATGCTTATTGTTGCACCGCTAGTGCTAGATACATGCGAAGTCGTCTTACTAACATTTAACCGCCTTGATTTCTTTAGCGATCTTCGCCTTCACTTTTTCCACGGTATCACCATCAGCCAGCGTCAGCGTCACTGCGAACAAGCCGCTCAGAGCCGTCGGGTTGATGACGCTGACGTCCACGCCCGGTTCAGCACTGAAGTTCACGTGGGGCTGGCCGGGGGCGCAGTCCTCGCGCGTCTTCTCAGGGGCTGCGGGGTCGTCCGTGTACTTTACTTCGATCGTCTCGAGCTGTCAAAAAAGGCAAATGGAATTTCAAAATAAGTAGGGAAAAGGCACTAAACTCCATACATATTACTTGTATAATGGAGAACAGTAAGCAAAAGGCCATGGAGAAGAAAACTAGTATCTAGAAAGGCTGGTCAATTTTCTTAGATTAGGGTACTTTTGGTATGATAAATTATTTTAAAGGGTCTTCCAATAGGACTTCCGAAGTTTGACAGTTGCCGGCATATTGTTTAAGGTACATATGTCAAATTGCTAATTTAAATGTAGAGATAGGAAGCGCTTAAAGAATGACTCATGTAAGGTAAAATGTATTCTGTGTCACAAGATTGCAAATAAAATTGGTACAAACAAATATAAAATACAACCAAAAGTAGAGTAACAAAGAAAAGTTTGCAGCACACAGTTGATTAGATATAGAAATTTAGCAAACAGACTCCAACAATCTTAGTTCAAAGTCTACCCAATTAGCACTTGTCAAAAAGTTTAATCTGTGCTCGAGTAACAATTCAGATGTCGCTAAAACTAAACTAATCTGACAGGACTAAAATGATCTATCCTTTTAAATCTGAACGTAATGAAAGGGACGGCACCATTTAAAGACCGTCAAAATAGTTCAGTTTTGTATTTGCAAAAATATTAGAACTCACATCTAAAGTATTGAGAAGATACTGCTTATTTTCGTTCAACACGGCCGCTTCGTCGAACAACAGGCCCACAGACAGCGCTTCGAGGCCGTTACGAGCTATATTGTCTCTGGTCGTCTGGACGAAGGGCATCACTCGCTTCATGTACTTCTTGAGAGCGTCGATGGCAGACAGCTTGCTGGATATCACTTTGTTGTCGGGGAGACCTGTTGGCTGGAGAAATGCATTATTAGAGAAACATGCCATAGAAAGAATAAAGATTTTTGAAAAATCTTACGATATCATATTATGCATTATTTAGCTAGCTCCAAAGTCAGCAGAGCTTTGTTATGCATGTTAATTTAAAAATTTAACAATAAAACTTTCTAAATACAAAAGAAATGGTAGCTGCCATCAAAAACATCAAATTTTGTAACACCCCATCCTGTATAGGTACTACTTTGAAAACTGTCAAAACACCGCTGCAAGCCTTGTATAGTGCTTTCTTTACTCGAACAATGCGACTTATTTAAATGTAGTTTTTTTTTTTTTTAACAATTTGCACCTGAAACAAAACTATATTTTGCGCCGGCAATTATGCTGGCGCCTTTTCGGGTAAGCCGGAAGCCGGAAGACCAACTTACATTGTCGAAAATAATCAGTTGGTTACATACATGTTTGAGTAAAAGGATTTTACTAACCCCATTTAATTCCTTTAGCGTCGTAAGTATAATATGTTGCCACTTAGGAAACTCCTTCGCGACCCAAATAACAGCCATATTCGGTTTCTTTTCCGGTTTAGGCGTCTCGCCTTTCTTGGGTTTCTTGACTGCGCAGTGGTTTTTGAGGTAAATGCGGAAAGAGTGGGCCGTGTCCATGAGGTAGTTACTTGCTTTCACGGCGATCTCGTCGACTTCACCCGGCACTGGCCAGGAGGCGCGGAGAATACTACTTCTCTGCAAGTTATATAAATTTAATTTGACGCCATCCAAGGTGCAGCAGTTTTCTGTGTTTGATGTGCAATAAACCGTATTTGTATTGTATTGTGCAGCAGGTAGGATGTTACGGGTTGGATTCTTTCATCAGGACCAATGTTTGTAGGATCTGCAGATATTAGTTCCATGTTTTTTTCTATATATAATAAAATGTCATGAGGGGGTCAATGGGTTTAATAAATAATGCTGGATATTCAATAATTTTTTCACACAAAATCAAAGCCCGGAAATGCTCATTAAATTAAGCAGGGCTTGTAATGGGTGCTACAAACCAATATCATACCTACTGTATTATATATATAAGTTTGGATGTTTAGATGATTTCTAGGCGGCAGGAAAAAAAATTATTGAAAAAAAAAAACAAATAATAATGCACTTCTAACACGAAAGTTTACACTTTTTTGTGGTGGCTTTAAGACCTTATTAGTTACTAGCTGCGCCCTGCGGCTTCGCCCGCGTGGAAATCTATGTGACAAATTATTTATTCCTCTACTACTATTATTTATACCTCTTGAATCACTCTGTCTATTTGAAAAAAAAAACCGCATCAAAATCCGTTGCGTAGTTTTAAAGATCTACAAAGGGACAGACAGACAGCGGGAAGCGACTTTGTTTTATACTATGTAGTGATTATTACCTTGTTACCGTCGCTTGCACCCGCCTTAACATCATATCCTTTTCCCAGCAGCCCCCAGACATGCTACGCGACGTGATGACAGATCGGCGGTATGAGAAGCGCCTGCGTTTCTAACACGGAAGTTTTCTTTTATTTGTGATGGCTTTAAGACCTTATTATCCTTACCTTGATACCATCGCTTGCACCCGCGTTAATATCATATCCTTTTCCCAGTAGCCCCCAGATATGCTCCGCGACGTGAGGACAGATCGGCGGTATGAGAAGCGCCTGCGTTTCTAACACGGAAGTTTTCTTTTATTTGTGATGGCTTTAAGACCGTATTATCCTTACCTTGATACCGTCGCTTGCACCCGCGTTAATATCATATCCTTTTCCCAGCAGCCCCCAGACATGCTCCGCGACGTGAGGACAGATCGGCGATATGAGAAGCGCCTGCGTTTCTATAAAGCGGACCACTATGTCGCGGTGCATGCCGCCTTCTGAACACAGCTCTCTGAGAAACAAACGGATCAGTTCAGATTCATTTATTCCATTCATAAAGTGGAAAATACAGACAGATACAACATAAAAAACATATGTATATTCACAATGTTTAAATGAAAATCATCAACATCCATTGCATTTTATTTTATAGTAGTAATGTGTATCCACAAATTTTCTATACTACTTGTATGCAAAATTTCAGACTGATCCGTTCATTAGTTTTGTCAGTGAAGAAGTATCAAAAATACATTGATACATCTAACTAAACATTCCTTCCTTTATACCTGGGTTAGAACATTATTTTTCATTTAAGCTTGCTAAACTACTGTGACATTTGCATGCTAACATTTTAATTTTGCACGCCTCGATGCGGTAGGAATGTATTGGAAATACCATTTTTTATTAAGAACTTTTGTACGTACATTCCAGCGAATAAATGACTTGATTTGATTTATAATATTAGTGTATTCTATTGTAGGCAGTACCTGTATTTATCCCTAGCAGCTTGCAGTTCGAAGAAGCCAGTTTTCAGCGCCTCCTTGAACAGCATCCTGTTGTAGTTGTCGTCAGTATGCTTTATCTTAGTGCTCATCTCGCTCATGAATACTTTGTCGTGGAAGTTATATTCTCCTGAAATATGATAGGATGAGAGAGAGAAGTCTTTATTTGCAACTTCAAACACTATAACACAAAATACAATAATTATACAGTACATTATTAAGAACAACCATTATAAAATACAGTTGACCAGTCAAAACAAGCAATAATATAAAAAAATCTAGGTAAAATGTCTGTGTGTACTGCAGTACGTCAAAAAGGCCTTGGCTCAGCGTAATAATTTGCTAAAGAGAAAAATCACAAATTTTCAGCCATGACCTATTGAAAGCAAGCAAATCGAGCTTCAATTCAGTGTGATATGTGCACCTACTGTACCTAGCTACTAATTATTTCTGTTTTTGTAATGTTTTTTGAGCTACTCTATAAGAAACCTACAAATGACTTATTCGATAGGGAATCGTTGAAGTCGATTTTCCCTCATTCCCATAAATATTTCATTGAACACAAATTATTAATGGCGAAATCTAAATGTCTAAAATAAGCTAAACGTGCGATTAAGACATAGAAATAAAGAAGTTGAACTCATGCGCCTAAACACTTAAACGCAACTCAGATTTAATAACGTCTCGTGACGATTTTTAAAACTGTAAAGAATTTAAATTTATTATATAATTCTTAAAATGTGCTAAATCTGAGTTGAGTTTGTGTTTTCGGGCATTGGATTGTTACCCGATCTGAATGTTTGCTTCATATCCAATATTTCCTTGGCCCATTCAATGAAAGTGTACAGCCTGAGAATAGCCGCATCAGCGGTGCTTTCCACAAAGTTGGCGTCTTCTACAGAATCGCCAGCATCAGCCAAAGTCAAACGCATACCATCAGCGGAAAACTTATCGATAGACTCTGATAAAGTTAGAAAGTTCCCTTCCGATTTGGACATTTTAGCAGAGTTCAGCATCAAATGGCCGTTAGCTCGGATTCCGGTTGGCCACTTGTCTTTTTCTTTGTCCCAAATGGCGACGTGATTGTAGATGTAGTATGTCAGATGATTTTGGATCAGATCTTTTCCGGACACGCGAAGATCTACTGGGTACCTGCGTTAGAAGGAAGCATTGAAACATTTTATAATTTTGCTTAATGGACTAAGAGCCTGCGACCGACATACCCTCGTCATTTTATAAAAGCTGAGAGTTTGTCAGTGTATACTCCCAACATAGATAGGAGCGATCACCAGTTGTGAAGTTTGGGTCATAGTGGCTGTGGCAGATATTGGCTAGCAAAGTTGCTGATTCCGAACTTCATAATCAATCAGTGATCGTTCTTACCTGTGTTGTGGCATACGCTGACAAACTCGCTTTTATAAAATGACGGAGCTCTGTCAATCGCAGGCTTAAAACCTCTATTACATTGGATTCAAAGTATTGCATTACATACCAAAATTGAAAAGAATTCTTCATTAGGTTCAGTTTATCTTTAGCAATCTTTGTGCCTTTCGGGAAGGGCGCATCTTTGAAAAATATGTAATCCCACACCTCGCTGGTCATTTCTTCGGGCTTGATCTTCAAGGCATTTTCTTTATTGGCTCTAAATGTGTCGCCTTGCAGGAAATGCGATATTGTGTAGTAGGCATTGTAGATGGTAGAATCGGAGAGGGATTCGATGACCCACTGCGTGTCCCAGGGTAGTTTAGTTCCCAAACCGTAAGTCCTAGAGCATGCATACTCGTGCAGCCAGCTGAGAGTGGCTTGGAAGTTCTTCCTCACTTCATCGTGGTAGGTGTTCATAGCCCCGAGAGCCTTCTCCGTTTGAGCCTTCCACCCTTGTTCACCGTAGTCCAGATACCACTGGTTACAGAGCGCGACCACACACTCATCGCCCGATCGTGACATAATAGTCTTCTCCGGCTCGTAGTAAATTACAGCGCTGTTTTCCTTCACTAACTTAGCTTGAATGTTTTTCTTAACATCCTGAATCTTGCTACCTTTGTATTCTCCGACGAGTAATACGCCGTCGTAGAACCCTTTCAGATATACCATCTCTTTGGCTTGCGTCAGCTTCTCGCGATCATTTTGGCTCTGGATTTTCAGTTTGTCGTACAGAAAAACGGCAGACAAATTACCGAATTCTGGTATCTCAAGGATCGGCACGGGTTTGTATGGCAGCACCATTTCATCAGTTAAGCCATACTTTTCTCTAAAAGCCGGTTTCTTCTCCAAGTCTAGGAAAGCGGCATAGTCGTCCGGAGCGTCTGATATGACGCTGGTAACAATGCCTGTACCTTTATCTTCTTTAATCGTCAACATTGGCAGGGAGTATATCTTCGGATAGCACGTCAGGGGAGCCTTTAGTGCTATACCCAGAAGATCTTGACCTAAAATTTCTTTCAACACCTTATACTCTCCATCTGTTGCTGTGAAACCTTGATAAGACATGTTCCTAGCGGCTCGGCGAGTGCTAATGAAGATGCCATCGTTGACTGTCTCAAAGGCAATGTACTTTATATCGGGATGCACCCAGCAGTTGGTTTGACCGTACATTGTTTCGGGTCTGAGAGTTGCAGCAACGAAATTCACTTTTTTGCCTTTGTAGGGCCTAGAAATGGAGATAAATAGGGTAGGTATATAAAAATTAAAAGTATTAAGCTAATATATATGTATGTCGCCGCCAGATTGTAGAACCAAACCGTTTTTAAATTGAACTATGCCGGTTACAAAACGATGATGATGATTATTCTTTGTTAATAGCAATGTTTGTCTGGTTGGACACTTTTCTGCCAGTGTGTCAAGTAATAGAAAATAATTGTAAATTACCGGAGTTCATTGTAAAACTAACCACCTGTTCCATGTCATTCGACGAGATGTCAGTGAATTATAGACATTCTTTAAGGGCTGTCCTGCTGACCTCACCGGATCCCCAAAATATTCATTTAAAATATAGTTCGGGGTTAGTTAGCGAGGTACGATACAAAATGAATTATTAGAACTAACTCGTCTGCCATACAATAGTTAAAATACATTACCAGCGACGTTGCCGTGGCGTCCCGGTGAGATAGAGGACTCTTACTTTCAAAGTGCAACAATCGGCATAATAATTTATTTGAATGGCGCCGTTTTGAAAACCGCCTAGCCATTCTATTAACGGGGTGATTCTACGATCCGACGGCTACAAAAACATTACTGTACTGGTGTAGTGGGTAGTGTGACTAGATCCCTTTAATCCTAGTTTATCTAACTATCTGATAAACAAAACAGTTGTAGCATCATTTGTGGACCATTGTGGCGCGGTGGGTGAACGTTCGCCTATAACGCAGGAGGGTTCGATTCCCGCCTCGGGACAAATGTTTGTAAGATCTGCAGATATTTGTTTCGGGTGTTCTAGTCGTTTTCTATGTATAATAAAAATATCTATCTATGTAATATATTGTACTAAGTATATCAGTCATGCAGTACCCATAACACAAGATCTGCTTAGCTTGGGGGCTATAGGCTAGCAGAATTTATTTATTCTTACTTGAATACTTCTGGTAATGGTTCCAAGACTTCCATCTTGATCAGGGTATACTCCTGCGGGCCAGCCCCTTCTCCTGTGCTTCTATCGTGGTCCATACACGGCTGCTTGTCTACCGGCGAGTAGATAGTATACCGCTTGCCGTACATTATCTTGTTGCGGTTCTTCAAATGATGGAACTGCCATCTCACAAACGAATCGAAAATGGGATTCGCATCGGTGGTTATGAACTTGCGACGCCAATCGACCTAGATAATATAAAAAAATTGTTTTGGAAAACTTATCGCTTTCAGCTATTATTATTACTTTACCAGTGTTGATAAGGAAGTAAATTTATCAAGAACATTTTTGTTCTATGTATTATGCATATCAGTTTTAAGGGGCATGCATGCTTGAAATCAAGTTCAATTTAACTTTTAATGTGACAACAATACTGACAAATGATATTCTGGCATAATGTTGAGAAAATAACATCATTATAAGCACACATACGCACACACCTCTTTTAAGTAGAACAAGATTCCTTCTACCTGTGGCTTTGCACGCGTGTTTTCGGGATTAAAAGCAGCCTAAATGTTAATCTTACGTCGGTCTACGCCTTTGCAATTCAAGTCTGATCCATTTAGTGATTTTTGCAGGAAGTGGTTATTGACTGTATCTGCAAAACTTTTAAAACTAACACTTATTCATTGTTCACTACCAACCTCATTACTGTTGGAAGAACATAAACTGTTTATGCCTTAACAAGGGACTTCTACAGGCTGAGTGCGGTTCTAGACCCGCGGACTGCAATGAATTCTTTAAACTATGACAATTTTTATACTTTTTGAAAGATTAATACATTTTGAGGATGACATTTGGCATTGATATTTTTAATACAGGAAAAACTAATGCAGTTGGAAGTTTATATTTATTAATGTGGTGTGATATTAATATTAGACATTCAGTCACATTTAGCTTTTTTTGTGATTTCTGCCTCTACCAGTTATGCAGTTTTGCGCACATTGTATGCTTTGTAGTCTGTCCTATTCACATTAGGCTTTATTATTAATTTATCATTTATCTTGTTAGACTCTAACTAGAATTGTTTCAAAGTTTGTTTTAGCAAAGATTGATAGCAAATTGCTCAGCTTGAATATCAGCTATCTAAATTACTTGTAGAATCTAGGAAATAAGAAAAGCACAACCACCTTAATCAAAGTTGCATTTGGCTAGTTAGTGAACAATTGCTTAAAGGGAATCAAACCAATAATAACTTACATGGATACCCATTCTCTTCAAATCATCAACAGCTCTAGGTGGAAAATACTCTAGCCAGTAGCTTTCACTAGCAAATAACTTTATTTCTTCATCAGGTATCCCAAGGCTCTGCATTATCTGCCATTGGTACTTAGCCCCACCTGTCTTGGCCACAGCTTTACTTTTCTTGCCTTTGCTTTTGTCTTTAGGTATGATGTCACCTAAAATTACCAGGAAGTTTAGAAAATATATTACTTAGTATTGAACTTGTAAAGTTCAACAAACAATCAGGGGAAGCAAAAAATGGTCCATATCTATACTCTATGGCCACAGGAAATAAAATAAGAAAAGGAGAAAGGCTATCCAAAAGATGGGTTGATGACAAAAGGGCCACAACATGTCTACACTGGCTGCCAACAGAGGTCACAATTGGAAGAGGCCTTAGTCTAAAGAGGTACACAGACATGTGTGGAGGCAGATGTTTTAGTATAAGTTGAGTGTATATTATCTCACATTATAAACTGTCTGAATAGGTAACTAACTATAGGTATATTGGTTAAAGGTTAAAGGTTTAAGTATATTCTAATAGTATATTTAGCTATGTTTTCATCCATGCGTGGTGATAGATATTTTGGATATTATACAATATATCCTTATGCATTGTAGCGTATGTGTTATTCTGATATGTAAACTATTATATTATTGTGAAGTTTCATCGAAATCCATTCAGTAGTTTTTGTGTGAAAGAGCAACAAACATACTTACATACATCTTCACAAACTTTTGCGTTTATAATTTTAGTAGGATTATTACAAGTTAAAAAAACTAATTTAACTCATTATTGCTGTGTATGTTTCAACCAAGATTCATTCAAGTGAAAAAATGGCCAGTAAACGAATTAATAATTACCTTCATCCTTAACCACTACCTCTTCTTCGACAGGAAAAACGGGTGGGTACCCAAATACTTCCATCTCTCTCTTCAGCTTATCTGCACATGCTTTGATCGGCATACCAGTGCAGTGAAAGCCAAATGGGAAGAGTACCATCTTGCCTTTTAGTCTATGGTACCTTGCAGCAAACTGAAAAATACAAGTAGGCATTGAATGTATGCAGCTCATAGGATAGAAAATAGCTTGAACCGCTTCTTTATAGTCTCACTGTATGACCTGTCTAAGTGCTTATTTGTAAGCCTAAAGAAATAAACTTTCATTTCATTTCATTGTGACTTACTTCACATTTGGACAGTGAGAATATATGCCCTAAATGCATGCGCCCATTCATGTATGGGAAAGGAAAAGTAGTCATGAACTTTTCACACTTTTTCCCATCCTCTGGTGCATCGATTTCGAAGATTTTTTCTTTTTCCCATATTGCCTGGACTTTCTTTTCAATTTCCTGTAGATATTCTACTTTGAAAGTACCCTTACGGTCTAGATTAGTCTGAAATAGAAAGTTGAGGGTTATAAAAACAAAAAGTATACTCGACGATTTAATTGAGTACATCAGATATAGGTTTTAGCTGTATGCGGTATAAAATATCACAGCACACTAAAAAGGAGAATCAGTGCAATTTTAAAACACACAACTCCTGCTGATCTGAAAGAAATTGTGAAACGAATTCAATTTTCATGGTCCCTTCATGTTGAATAAAGAATTGTGACATACCATTTTGATTCCTGCTTAAGTAAACCTCCTCTTTTACTTAAGAATAGCACGTAGCATTTGTATAATTTGAGAAATTACTAAAAATGTGCTAAAAAGTAATGCCGATCGCCGACCACAAAGTCGCCGACACGACACGACAAAGTTTGCACGTACGTACATTTCATACGTCGTCCGTATGTCTATCAGTCACAGTCAACAGTCAAGTCAATCGTCAACTTCTACTTCTTTTTTGTCGACTCCTCACGTTATGCCGGTCATCGTCATTCCCTACGATCAAAGAGTATTATGGATTCGCTATAAAGTGTTTGGTGCCATAGATTTAGTAATTCCAGATGGAGTCCTACGGAATCACAAGTCGTACGTATTAGAACTTTGTAAGTTTGTTCGAAAATACCCTAACTTATACACAACACTAGACGAACTTCCCAGAAAATATCCACTTCGACCAGGGAGAAATAAAATCATACAACCATCATCAAACCTGTGTATGCACAGTACCGGCCCATATAAAATGACCATTAAAATATATAACAAACTACCAAACGCAATAAAAGACAGAATCTGATACCTTATTCATAAAAATACTAAAGAAATTATTAATTGACAAATGCTATTATGACATAAATGAATTTTTAAATGACAAATTGACATTATGATAAGAATAAATAAATAAAACTGACATTATGATAAGGCAAATAAAATATAATAATTACTAAAATTACTAGACAAGTAGGTACTACTTACCTTAGTACCTACATATTTATATTTTACTAAAAACAACCTCGGTCTGCCTTCCACTTGTTGTTCACGCCCAATAGGGTTCACATTGTGATACTAATCTATACATAAGAACCTACTAATTAAGCCAATGTGATGACAACAATAAATATATTGAGTAAGTCAACAACAGCAATGGCGGACTTGTCATAAGTGAGAGATGCCAACTGATGAAAAAAAATGCCGATAATTTTCATAAAAGTTTCTACAAATCACAGATCACAAATCAAATAGGTAGCTATTATTTAAAAAAAAGTAGCGTAATGCTTTAATCTAATGCTTTTATCAAAACTGCTTTAGAGATTTTCAAAAAGTGTAAGTGCCTTTTCACCTAAACACATACGAAACCATATATGCCAACATATATTTTTCTGGACTGCATACGAAGCCATATATGGCTTCGTGTAATAACTTCTTATATAATAATTGTAATTTTTTTATTTCGGTTTCTTATGGTTTGTTAGATATAAATAAACACATTTTTTCATAAAACAATTTTTTATTGAACCTCCTTCATAATTCATGCAGTAAGGGGTAAAAGAATGTTATTATGACACAAAAGATTTTCTTGAAGACGAACTAATTGAACCGATCACATTTTTTACAAAGAAAGAGCTACGAACCTAAACTAAACTTATACATAATTATATTGTTTATATAATTATTTTAAAACTCCATAAATTTGTTCCTACCTAATTTTGTTAATAGTAGGAACACATCTAAAAAGGTAGCTACCTAAGTAAAACCTATAATATAAGGAAGACACCTGCAGTCCTGCACCTAATATACCAAAAGATCTCTATTATTTTGTTTAGAATGTTATGACCCTGCCTACCTATATAAGTATCTATCATAAGACATAGATTGTGATCTATTGCAATATCATAACTGACAGTGTGCATGCATTACATGAATATTAACAGAACTATTATTTTAGTCACGTAATAAAAATAATATGGTGGTTTGTTTGTGCTAAAGCGTAAATCCACGTGCCAAAGGTCTATAGCACGTACGAAGAAACTGAGTAAAAAAATTTTAGGCATCCACAAAAGTGATTTCTCTTTCTACGACCGACCGGCGGCATCTGTCATTTTCGCCGGAAACTCGTTCGTTCGCCCGCCCGCTTTGAAGAAATAAATTTGCATCAGTATTTTTGCGAATATTACCTATAATTTAGATTTAGTTTATCCAGTGAACCGTCAAATACACAACAGCTAATATGGCGCCAAGGACGGCAAAAGCAAAGGTAATTAATATATTGTAAAAACTCAGATTCCCTCTAAATTGCGCGGCCAAGCTACAAACAACAGATATAAAGTTATATATTGTTTTACGATGATTTATGTTTTTTCGAAAATTAGGCTCATCACTTTCAAGTTTTACATGATATTATGGTTACAGTGTTATATATTTATATTTTTCTAAATTTCTTGTGATGCAGCATTTCAATCTGTTTAATTTAAATGCACTTACGCCTCAGAGGCAAAACATTGATTCCTAAGTATTTCTTTAGGGCGCTCTCGTTTTATTCGGATATTCGGTTGGTGCTAGATGTCAAATACTACTCACAGTCTTCTAACAAACTTAGATTCTAAAAAGCACAGGCATTTTGAAAATATTTAAAGTATCTTATTTTACATGAAAAAAACATGCATTTCGACTTTGTAGGTTACCTTTGGTGATTATGATTATATTTGTGTTCTAAAGTTTAACGAAAGTGTGATCTATTTTCTTTTATCTTAATTATTTAGATGACCAATGTGGCGCGGCGGGCGAAAGTCCGCCTGTGACCTAGAGTTTGCGCGTTCGATTCCCGCCAATGTTTGTACAATCTGCAAATATTGATTCCAGGTGGTCTGGGTATTTTGTGGTTATTTATTGTCTCAAGTATATCAGTACCATAACACAAGCTCTGCTTAGCTTGGGGCTAGATGATGCTATGTGGATTGTCCTGCATTATTTATTTATTTATCAAATGCCTATCCTACTTCCAGAAAACCACTGAAACAAATGAAAGCACTAAGAAAGGTCGAGGTAAAGCTAAGCCAATGGAGGTAGAGCCTGAGACAGAAGATCTAGAGCTTGATGAAAAGGTATCAGCTCCTATAGAAAAGAAAAAGCGTGGAAAAAAGGCTGCAGGGGATTCTGGTAATGGTATTGATAATAACGATAAAGAAGAATCAGTACCACCACCCAAACGAGGTAGAAAGAAGGTAGAAGAACCTCAAATTGATGATCAACCTGAATCTATCGGAGACAATTCCGCAGATGATGGGTCTGCTAATGCTGGTGATGATGAGAGTGTTGATACAAATGGGGATGAATCAGCTAAAGCTCCCTCAAGTCGAGGGCGCAAGAAGCAGCCTAAAAAAGAAACTGCTAAAGCAGAGCCTAAAGGCAGAGGCAAGAAGGCAAAGCCTGAACCAGAACCAGAAGGTGAAGAGGAACTTGTTGAGGAGAAGCCTAAAGGGCGCGGGAGAGGGAGGAAACCAGCGGCTAAGCCCGATGAAGATATTGAAAGTGTAGAGGAGCTTCCTAAAGTAAAGGCAGGCAGAGGTAGAAAGAAGGCTCCAGTCAAATACACAGAGATGATACACGAGAGTGATGAAGCAGAAGAAAAAGGAGAAGAAGATGAACCCATTGAGGATATTAAAAAGAAAGAAGCCAAGGGCAAAAAGGGAAAGAAGGAAACCAAAGAGGACAGCATGGAGAAAGATGATGGTTCAGAGGAACTGCCTGCAGCAAAGAAGAGGAAGGTTAATAAAAAAGAAGATAAAGGCAAAGGTAAATATTTATTTATATGAGAAGAAAGTCAAGTTTATTTACAGTGCTCATTTTAGTTTGCAATCATAATATGCCTAGCTTGTAGTTTAATTAATTCAGCCTCAAAGAAATTTAAGTAGCCTTGTTAACCTTGAGCAACTCTCACCTTTAAAGCTTAACTATTTAAAGAGGTGCAAATAATTAATTTTATTTCTTTTAATTTTAAATGTACTGCATGACAAGTTGCAAAGAAGTCCAGAGTCAAATTTAGTGGATTTGGATGAAATATTGCACTTATTATTTAAAGTCTTTTGTTATAGATTTAGCTTATATATAATAATGACCAACTTTTTACCACCTAAAATATTTCTTGAAGATCATTCTATCCATATAGTAATAAATTATAAGCTGTAATAAATATTGGTATATTCGCGCCGCCCAAAGACGCAATGATAATAATAATAAGTAATACATTAATAATAATAATCATCTGTACCTAATAATAATGATTCTTTTCGCGCCAATACGTTAGACGCCAGGTGCTGTCAAATAATCGCGCGGAATAGAATCAAGCTGCTATTGTTAACGTCTTCAATTGAAGATCGTTCGCACACGCAGCTGCTACGTTTATACAATGTTGCTGCATCTATAATTTGGTACGAATGCGTGGCTGGGCTGGACAACTTCTCATTTATATCGCACTTGTATTTTGGGGGATATTTCTTATGTCGACCATTTTAAAACTAAAAAATAAAGCCAGGAAAAAAGGAGAATACGTATATATTATTATCTTCTCTTCAAACTTCTTAACATAACGAACATTATCATTCTTAATGATAATTTATAAATCATGTCTGAATATGGTTATTGCACTTTCAATCTAAGTAACGCGTAATAAGTCTTCTCGCACGCTACGCGTGAAAACGTTACTCACCTTTTTTTTTTTTTCACATTTGTTATTCGTCATTGCAGGTGATTCCAAAGATGATGAGGAAGATGAAGAAATTCCAGAGGCAAAGCCCAAAGGCAGAGGGCGGGGGAAAAAAGCTGATGATAAGGGTAAATAGCATGTGTACTTTTAGGTATTTATTGACGTTGTTTAATTTAAACTGATTAAGTGTGTTTTATAATTTTCAATAAAGATTACTGGATATCTAAGGAATGCTTTTTACTTACCTTTCAAATAATAGCTTTAGCCCTATCCTATTTTATGATATATCATTTCACGGCCTTATATGCAGAACATAACACTAGCCTGAAGGGTAATTTACTAATTGGGTTAGGTTGTATGCAATAAATTACACACTTAGGTTTTAGTATTTATGTATAGGTACAGCTTTTGTCCCAAAGAATCAATATATACCTACATTTGAATTTGCATGAAACGGACATTCGAGAAATATAGAAGTAAACTTTTATCACACTCTTGCAACCACGCTTCGTAAAGTAAATGACCTAACATTATAAAAAAAAAACCACTTGGGTAAGGCTTGTTGAAATAAGGTTGCGGATTATTTATGCCGATGTCTGAAACTTAATAACAGTAAAATGAGTACAGAGAACATAACAATGTTACAGCGCCTGAAGAGAAAAAGAAAGCCCCTCCTAAAAACAAGGCGGCCACTGATTACCAAGCGATAGACTTTTCTAACGAATCCAAGAACCTTCAGAGCAAAGAATGGAACTTCAAAATATCAAGTTGGAACGTCGCTGGTATCCGATCTTGGCTGGACAAGGGCGGTCTTGACTTCGTGAATTACGAGAAGCCTGACATACTCTGCCTGCAGGAGACAAAATGCGCGGAAGATAAGCTTCCTGACGAGCTCACGCACTTAGCTGGATACCACGGCTACTGGTGCAGCGGTGGCAAAGACGGCCACGCTGGAGTTAACATCTACACAACGCAACTGGCCATAAACGTAGAAAAGGGCTTAAACAACGAGGAACTAGATGAAGAAGGACGCATCATCACGGCTGAATACGAGCAGTTCTATTTGATCTGCGTATACGTCCCGAACTCTGGGCGCAAGTTAGTCACTCTGCCGAAAAGACTACAATGGAACAAAGAGTTCCGAAGGCATGTTAAGGAATTAGATAAGAAAAAGCCTGTGATAATATGCGGGGACATGAATGTTTCCCACAATGAAATAGGTGAGTATTCAAAAATTACATTATCTTCATTAGCTTAACTACTAGCCTCTGCCCGCTGCTTTTCACGTTGTAGGTATAGATATTAAATACTCGAAAACTGCAATGGCTGATGGATTCGCTGTGGAAGCCATTGTTACATCAGCGGGATAAAACTTACCACCTAATAGTCTAGGGTTAATACAAACCTTCCCTATGTCTACTTATTACTTAGTTAAAAAAATTAAGCTAGTAATGGGGACGACTACCCGATATTAAAATCTATATAGTTTATGCCCGCAGCTTCGAACGCTTCATTTAAGGTTATTTCTATCCAATGGGAACTGATTTATAGGATTGAAAGTGGCCTATGTGTTATTCGAGGCTTCGAACTACCTGTATGCAAATTTTCAGCCCAATCAGTTTTGGCGTGAAGAGATAACATACATCCACCCAAACATTCGCATTTATAATATTACTAGCTGCGCTCCGCGGCTTCGCCCGCGTCGAAATCTGTGTCTTATGGTTTATAAACCTTACCCTTGAATCACTATCTATTAAAAAACCGCAACAAAATCCACTATGTCCACAGCTGGACATAGGCCCCCAATGAGCGCCATAGCGCCCTGTCTTCAGCTTGCCGCATCCAGCATCTAACTGCAGTCTTTCGCAGGTCGTCATCCCACCTGGTTGGAGGGCGTCCTATTACTACAAAGGTAGTACTCGGTAAAGACCGAGTCGTGGTCTCCACTAGAGAACACGTTTGCCCCAGCGGCCATTATGAATACGACAGCATGGGTGGATGTATACTGCTACTTCTTCACGCCAAAACTACCGGGTCTGGATGATTTAAAGCTGAGATGAAGGTGTAGACCTGAACTGTGCTACTTTTATCCCGAAAAAACGCATGCGAAACCGCGGACAGAAGCCAGTAGTAAATATATCATAGAGTGAATAATGATTATTAATCAGGGTTGGAAAAAGTACACTTAAAATCAAAAGTTTCACTTTTAA
The DNA here is from genome assembly GCA_943735965.1 of Eupithecia abbreviata. Taxonomy (NCBI): domain Eukaryota; kingdom Metazoa; phylum Arthropoda; class Insecta; order Lepidoptera; family Geometridae; genus Eupithecia; species Eupithecia abbreviata. The sequence continues at coordinate 5,398,424 of OX030977.1, read as the reverse complement.
TTTAATAAAACAAATCTCAAAGAATTTCAATCAAATGGGCCCTATCTAAATGCCCTAAAATAATTTTTAAGTCGTCTTAATATTCTCGTGTTAAAAGTCATTAACAAAAAAAAACTGCTTTGTAACAAATAACCTGTAAACGTTTTCAAAGTAACTTGGCTTGCGAAGTCGCGGGCAGAACAGAATTGCAAAACTAATTATAATATCACTCAGAACTACAGATCATATAAGTATAAAATGTGCCCCGATGCAAGAATCGAACCCGCAACACTCCATGTCGCAAACGGACCTTAGCTCGCTACGCCAGAGAGGTGAATATCTACTTATGTATGTTACAGATTTAGCGAACCCCAAGACAAATCGTAAAAACGCTGGTTTCACGAACGAGGAGAGAGAAGGAATGACTGAGCTCTTAGGGGATGGCTTTGTGGACACCTTCCGCCATCTTTACCCAGACAAGAAGAGCGCTTATACTTTCTGGACCTACATGATGAATTGTCGTGCTAAGAATGTTGGATGGTATGCATTTATCTCTGAATTAACCTATTGAGAAGACCTCTGTGGCGCGGTGGCCGAAAGTCCGCCTGCGACGCAAGAGGTAGCGGATTCAATTCCCGCCTCGGGACAATTATGTGTACGATCTGCAGATATTTGTTCCAGGTGTTCTGGTTGTTATCTATGTATAATAAAAATATCTATCTTTATTATATTACGTTTATCAGTCATCTAGTACCCATAACACAAGCCCTGCTTAGCTTAGCCCCAAGGCTAGATGATGCTGTGTGGATTATCCAGCATTATTTATTTATTTACTACCCAGCCTCTGTGGTACGACCCGAAAAGGACGAGTTGCTGTGCAGCAGTTTCATCGGGAAGACGTAAATCAATTCATCATGGGCAATCAATCATGGGAAAGTGTTAATGTATTGTACTTTCATTGCCCATCATGAAGTGATGATGATGCCTATCTGTTCTCAGGTAGTGTAGGTAGCTGCGGCGGTGACCGCAGAGACTAGGCAGTAGAATGTTTTTTATAAGTCATTAAGTAGGTGTAGGTACTGTACTAGAGTGGAATGAGAATTTTTAAAGTTTGGTACCTATGGATTTTGAGTTTGTCCAAGATAACAATCATACATACGTAGGTAGTTGGGTTGGTTATTTTTTTTGTACTGGGGTGGTTGGGGTAGATACAGAAACGACCCTTTAAAAAACAAGAGAAACTGATTAAAAATATTTAGCTAATAACTTCAAACAATTATAACAATGATCATAAAATAACTTTATAACACATATACTTATGTTATTGTTTATGAGTGTTTCTTTTTTCAGGCGATTGGACTATTTTATCGTATCGGAAAGGCTGCTTCCTGCACTTTGCGACAACGTCATCAGGGACCAAGTTTTCGGCAGCGACCACTGTCCGATTACCCTTTTTCTGAATCTCCCTGGCGCGGATAAACCCAAAGAATCGCTGTAGTGATTATAAAAGTTGACAAATGTGCTCTTCGTCCAATACCGCTACCACCCAACACAAAAATGTGCATTCAAATATGGGCTTAAACTCGTTTTTTTTAGATAGGAACTACAAAAGATTAGTGACAAAATGGCTTCAAACCTGTGGGCTACTAGATCCTTTGCTTCAAACGATTGGTCCGCGAGCTTTCTGATATCTGATTGATGCTATCAATATAAAGTACGTATATGTACATCAAAATTTTAAGAGTTAAAGCCCATATTTGAATGAACTCGTTTATGCTGTGCTGCAGTGGTGCTCTCCAGGTGTGCTACAAGCTTTAGCCGATCTTAAGTTAGCGGCACCATAGCCGGCCAAAAAAGATATCGCTAGGCTAGTGCATGTTAACTTAATTTCGGTCGATTTTAATTGCGTATCGCACTTACGTTTCGTTGACTCATCACATCTGTCATCAGTCACCCATACGGGCGTTTTATTGTATGTTCAGTTAGTTAATCATTTGTTATTTGGAAGGCAGGAGTTTCGCTATCAAGAAATAAAATTATCTATCGTTCCTAATTCTGACCTACAAATCACATTTGTTAAATCATAAGGGATATCATGATTTCACAGTCAATTTTACCATTCCATTCTTTTCTATTTTGAATTATTCTCATGTCGTCTTAAAATATGTAATACCTACACTATTATATAAGCTTAGCCATGTCGTCAGTAGGAATAAAGGAATTAGCACATATATACATCCAACACCCTTACCGTACAGCGCGGCGGCGGCGGCGGCGGCGGCGTCGCGGCGGGGCGGGCGGCAGGGATCGGGCGGCGCAACAAAAAATATTGAATTATGGACGTAAACTCGTCCCCTTAGATAAATTTTTCAGTAACATAATTGCGCAGATGGCTGACAAATATTGCTGATAATAGACACAGCATCATCTAGCCAGAGCTGAGCAGAACTTGTGTTATAAGTAGGTATAGTTACTAGATAACTGACATACAAGTACTTATACTATTTTATGCTATTACTGTAAAATCTTCTTCCATTAGTCGAAGAAAAATTGAAGTGAATGGAGAATATATCAATAACACATTATTTTATATTTGATAATGATTAATACTGTAAATTTTACTTGTCTAAGAAATTATTTTGTAAGTACAAAGTGGTAATGTTTTGGAAATCAGAAATGGCCAAATGTTATGAATTAAAGTCCATATTTAAATGAACATTTTGTGTCATGCGGCAGTAGCGCGGTTCAAATCTGCGAAAACCTTAAACGCTTGCGATAAGCCATTCTGTCACTGTAAAACGTATCTAAATATTACGAATTTAAGCCCATATTTGGATGCTTATGTTTGTGCTGTGCGGTAGCGGTGCTGGATGAATGTGAAATGTACGTAAGTCTATAATTTGTTGTATTTTGCATAACTTAAGGTTTACACGCAGCAGTTTTATGATAATTTTTTCTCATTCTGAGATATTATTTTTGTATAATTAATTTTGTAATAAATATGCCTGCGAAATTTATTGGAAAATAAAAAATATTGATTACATTATAAAAACGAAATTTATTTTCAATAGGTTGATTTTACACACTTACATTTATAGGTTTTCTATTTGTTATTCTGAAAGCGTTAAGAGTGTGACTCTATATTAATATCTGTTACAATTTTAATATCATAAAAAATATACAGGTGACAGAATTTAATACCTTGGAGAAACATGCAGTTGACACAATTTTAAAAACCAAGCTAACCTTACTTTTTAATTCAACTTATTATCGACATGTTTGGCCCGCGTCGACGATGTTTCAAATGTGCCTGCAAAGAAATAATATACATACATATTTTAAAAGAATATTGAAATTTAAAAACTAATAGTTTATGGAGTCATAAGCAAACAAAGGTGATAAGAGCCTCTATTAATGTCGAATATTTGCGACATTACTTATCACTACATAGTATAAAACAAAGTCGCTTCCACTGTACCTGTATTATTTTACAAAATGCTTCTCTATTCAATAGAGAGTAGCCAGCAGTTAGACTACTTAAAGCAGGTGGTTCCAGTTCCACCAATCCGGAGCAAAATAAAGCTATGCCAGCCTCAATACCTGTACCAAAATCACATTCATCAACTGCTATACTAGCATATGTTATTATTGGCTGTAGTTCCGATAAAACAGAATCCTTCTCACTGCCAGGTTTGGCTGCTTGAAGTTTGGCAAACAACTTCTTGATGTTCGCTAAAACAAATCAATGAATTAAAAGGCAGTCTCAGAGAATAATCACAGATTTATCATATATAGAGACTGACAAGTACCCACACACATTGTCATATAGCAATTAAATTTTTTTCACTTACCATCTGTCTCAACAAGCCGTCTATATCCTAATTGAGTTTTTTTATTGTAAGGAACCATGATGCCAGCACCATGGAACGATTTTGTCACAACAGTTACCATTCTCTTTTTGGTATTAAACTCTTTAAGGCTATAATTGTTTGATTCCGCATAAGTCTTCACTTTATCCATTAACTTCTGACATATCATTGCTGTAAATGGAGATGACTTTTTGTGGCTTTCCAAGTACAAGCTGAAATGAGTTGAAATACATATCTCAAATAAATAAATAATCGCTAATGTGTTTTTTTACTCAAACATAGTTTACCCACCCATTACTGAACTGTTAATGCAATAATGATTATTATCATTGCGTTGTGCATGGTTTTCAAGAAGCAAAGTCATCATCATCATCATCAGCCTATATTAGTCCACTGCTGGACATAGGCCTCCCCCAATGAGCGCCAAAGCGCCCTGTCTTCAGCTTACCGCATCCAGCATCTACCTGCAGTCTTTCGCAAGTCGTCATCCCACCTGGTCAGAGGGCGTCCTACACTACGTTTACCTAGTCGCGGTCTCCACTCAAGAACACGTGGAAGAAGCGAATTGTTGTAATGTAATTCATAAAGCAAAGCGTATGTATTGTGAGGTTTCCTGGAAGAAATCGCTCTTAGCGATAAGGCCGCCCATTGTGCATCTGTATCTTTGTTTGTTTGTTCTTTTCTGTGTTTGATGTGCAATAAAGCGTATTGTATTGTAAGTGTAAATAAACATAAATAGGTATGTTTACAGATTTTTGTTGTGCTGTGTGTGGTTACAGGTACTTACTAAAAAGCACCAAATATATTTTCAGATATTGGTGTAATATGGCAATCCTTGGCACTATCATTGGTGGCTAAGAATACTGGTTTCTCATTTGGGTCATCTCTGAAATAGCCGATATGGTATTCACTTTTTCCTTTTTTCTTCAGAACAGCCTGAAATTTTAACATATTATTTAATTTAATAGAATAAAAAATATATCTATTTCTTTTTTCAGTTATGTTACTAACTTGGAACTCTGGAGGATCATAGAAGAATCTCCAATGTTGTAAATATAATACTTTGTCTTGAAGTTTAGGCAACTTTCCCAGCAACAAGTCAAATGGGCCTATTGCTTCTAAATGAACACTTGATAATGTATTTTCGAATCCGTTTTTCCCACCAAAAAATTCATAAAACTTGAAGAAGTCAGGTGGCATCTCAACCAAAAATAATTCTTTAAAAATACTATTCATTGAGGTTGGATCATATTTTATAACATTTTGTTGGAGACTGGTTGAACTCTGTTCATTATCTTTGTTTAAACTTTGTTCTTTTGGTTGCACATCACTTTTATTTTCATCTAGAGAGCTATTCAATTCATTTTCCGGACTTTTGTTTTCTTCAGATTGTGATGGTACATCAGCATCCTCTATGCTACTTTCTTGCTGCATCCCATTATTGTTCTGCTTTTCTTTTCTAGAATATGGACTAAAACGATTCTGGGCCCAGTTTCCTCTATTATTTTTCAAATTTCGCGGAGGATGTTTGTAGGTTGTATGGTGTTGCGGATTTTTTTGGTAACATTTACTTCCATATTTACAAACAGTTCTAGGATCACTAACATAATCTTTCCATTCGTCACACATAGTAACATTGAATGGTTAAGCACACAAGAAACAAGTGTAAAAAACAAACAAATTTTAAATGCAACTTGTTGAATTGAAATTACGTAGTCATAGTCACAATACAAAGAGAATACAATAACTACGTACGTGTAGTCATGTTATTTTCCCGGTTTATTATCAATGAGTAAATTAAATATGTTTTAGATAGGTTTAATATTGTTCATTTATCATTATTTGGCTATCTATGCTATCGTAGTTTAGTTGTGGTTTTATTTTAATTCTATCCTATTTATTTTTCTTTTCTCTACACTATATAGGTACCACCAAGAAAAAGAAAACCAATTTATTTATTTACCTATGAAAAGAACTTCAACTTCTTGCTTGCTAGATAGATGGCTCTGCATCGGTTTTGTTTAGTAATTAGTAGTATTGCCAGATCATTTTGACAAAATATCATCTACACTAATAAATAAAAACGAAATATGTGATTGTTTGTATTGTATAAGCTCCGAAACTAGGCGGAGATAGTGTAGCTTTCCAACGGTGAAAGAATTTTTCAAATCGGACTGGACCGATTTGATACTATCTCCGGTGAACATAGACCTATTATTTTTCAAAAAATTAAGCATCCTTACGAAAGCTCCAATAATGTAACCCAAGGTGTAAAAAAATTACCTTAGAAATTCCTTACATCGCGGGCGCTGCGAAAAATATTGATGATAGAGCAAAGTGATGTACTACAACATTGCAGAACACATCATAGTCTACAAAAAATGTCGCGACAGCATATATCTAACAATTATAATTACGTCACAATAAGTGTTTTTTATTTTAAAATTTTAATTAAAATGCCGCCGCTAGGAAAGGCTCTTTATTTGTACCGTGGTATTAATCCTAATCAAAATAAAAGACTGCTTCGATACCTTAATATAACTTTTTGAATTATTCAATTCGGACATTCCATTCGAAAGATATCACAAGTTCAAAAATGTAAGAATTAGAAAAAAATCGCGTGGCTCACACTCGGCTAACTATAACTACAGAAATTTAAGCGATAGGTATAGGCGTTAGTCACTGGGGTACGGGGTACGGGAAGTCAATGTTAAGAAATAAACGGCTGCAAATAAATTATGAATAATAAAAATAATAAATACTCGTGCGAAGCCGGGACGGTCCGCTAGTTATTCATAAATACATTTGTTGTATAGATGACGAGACAGGGTGTTGTTCGGCAGAACGAGTACCATACCAAGTACCATTATTACATTATTAGCAAGAGAGGTTAGATGTTGGAACGTAGATTGATTGTTCGAACCTTTTTGAACTCTTTATCCTCTTAGCTCAGTGGTGCCCAACTGGTATTGCTCCAAGGGCTATTTTGAAAATCCCGATACGCCACGCGGGCACCGCCGAGTTAATAAAAAAACATAAGTGATATAAAGGAAACTTCATTATACAATTACACCACTTTTTATTTATTATGTTAATATGACACACTACAGTTAAAGCAGAATAGACTGGAACACCAAAAAGCTAATGCGATACTTGGCTGTTCACATTTTCAGAAAGCTTCTTAAACTGGTTGGTAATCTTCTGTGCAACCCAAAATCATACAATTTTTGACGTGTTCGTTAGTTAACTAACATACTGCTGTATTTGGTTTTAATTACTTTTAGTTGAGAAAAAGCACGTTCACACAGATATGTAAAACCAAAAAATGCTTTGACGATGAGAGCACAGCTCCGTACGTTTTTGTATTTACAGGATCCATGAGCTTGAAAACTTCGTCACTTTTATTGTCGGTGCTTTTAAGGATGATATCACTGCGAAGTGTAATAATTTCTAATTCAGCTTCTGCTTTATTAACGAAGCAATGGGTTTCCATCAACGAAGCTAGTTGTGAAACATCGCTATCGATAAATGGATTTTTGACACAAATAAACAGAGGTTCCATACAGAAAATGTTGTCAAAACGCCTTTCGAATTCCGTTTTTATCTGGTGAAACAGCTTCACGTGTTTAGTTGGGTTATACTCCGCAAGATATTCAGCGTCCAATAGGAGAGTAAACGAAGGAAAATGTTGAAATTTTCTCAGTGAGAGAGCAGGACGAGGCGACGACGCAACCTCTCGCTCGTATTCACGCTGTAGTGGCCACTCAGCGGCCTATCTACCTACGCAATACGCATATTCATTTCATGCGTACAAAAAACCTGTACCTAGCTACTAACGACTCATACGATACAGCGTAGTTATTGTTTATTTAATTTATTTTTACCCATTTGTTCGCGGGCGCCTAGAAAACAGGCCGCGGGCTACCGTTGGGCACTACTGTCGTTAGGATATTATTGTTCTGTGCTACTGTCTTAGCTCATAATAATGTTAGTTTTTGGCGTTTCGATTATAACTAGCAATAAAATCAATTTTGAGTATCTGTCTGTCAAAGATTTAACTGACATTGGCAGAAGTTAAATTATTTTCGCGTCTCGTAAAAAATTAAAAATGAAACCCAATTAAGAAGCCAAGCCAGAAGGAGAAATCCCTATTCCTCCAAAGGCGATACACTGCTTCTTCCACTCCACCAATTGACCCAGAGGCAGTTGCCTTTGCCTCTGCGAGGAGAACTCTGAGTCAGAGCCCTACCTAAACGCATCTCGGAAGCAGAACACGAACTGAACATTTGAAGAAAGTCTGCTGCTGTAAGTCTCTGTCATCTGTCATGATCAGATGCAATCAGAGATCTTTTATTTGGAGTTATCTGTCTGTCTGTGGAGCGGAGTGTGTGCTTTGCTTCGTTTGGATTGTTGGATTTATTTTCTCAAGATTTTAATTTTTCCATGGAGAGGAGTCTTTACGACTAATTTAACGAAGTGAAGTGGAACATTTATAACGTAATACGCAGTTTATTGTTTCTAGCCATTACACTGACAAACATTATATTGGAAAACTCTTCATCAAGAAAGAAAAAACAATATCCATAATTTTATCTCGAAATGTAGTTGTCTGAATATTTAATATTATGCTCCGCTAATATGGAACCAGAAACCAACATCTAACGTAGACAGTAGTCTTTAAAACATGTATCAAGTCCTAGAATCACAATAAAGATTTGCCAAGGACATGTACATAATAAATCATCGTTACTCACGCCATTCATCAATTTCTGCGAGCTTTGGACCGTGCTGTGCAACTGGTAAATATAATTTAGTAAGCTTGTACCTTCTTATCTACGATAACAATGCTTATAATTTCTTCCAACTATTATCATAAGTGGGCCCAGGACTTCCAATTTTATGCATGTTTCCTCTGACTGTACCTAGTCATACATAAGAACCGTGCCAAGAAAATATTAATTGCATGAGGTAATTTTGTAAACAATGTTTGCTTCCTTGGTGATACACATTTCATTAATGTAGATGTGGGCTAGTTATGTAGAGTTATCGCGCTATTATTATTCCTGGATTGTAACAGTATTTTTGGGGATACAAATAGATTAAATTTTACCTCAAAGCAGGAATGGGACCAGAATGTGTTTATAATGATCCTTTTTTAAATAATATTAAAAAAGAGGCTGAGACCTTTCTACAGTATTCATCCAATCATCCTAGATTTACTTACCTATTGCTCTCTGCTTCAATAAAACCAACAGCCAAAGATGACTTCCATTTCTCTTGTCAGCAAGTTGCTGAGTGTGTTCATCAGGCAACATAATTGTCAACTAATATATAATTGTAAAAGTAGTCAACATGTGTGCATGTGTGTTATGAGGAGCATGACATTGCAGAACCACCTTACCTCTAGCCCTGGTGGTAAGGCGGCTACTACCAAAATTGTGCAGTCTTATTACCAAAATAAGACTTTTTTACTTAATTATTTGGGTGGCATTTATGATACCATCATAGAAACATGAAGACACTATGTACATTTGAAATTTCCTGTGAAAAGAAATACTAACCTTGTGTGCAATGTCTCCAATTAACTTGTGCTACCCTAGTACTTTGGGTACTATTAATTAAAAACTTACACAATTCATTCAAATTATGTTGGAGATGTTCACCTTGTTACTATTGAAATCCAGATGGAAAAAAAAGACAAGGTGACCCAGCCATAATATTAAATATAAATTGTAAATTGAATATTATGCATTACATTGCTTTTGGCCCATCTGGGTGGAGTTGCAAAAGAATTTGTCTAACTAAGGGTTGGTGGGGTGGATGTATAATTACTTGGATGTCTTATGTGTGTTAAAATCTGCTCAAGGGTAGTTCCCGCGGGCGATGGTAGTACCTACCTACTATTATTTTGTGTGATGGGCAAATCTTTGTGGTGCCTCTCAACCTATTATTTCACTGATAGTTAATATCTTAGTTAACCCATCCAGCAAGCAAGCCTTAGGCACAGACTTCAAAAGCGCAGATCTGCATTATATATATTATTATTTCAAGCGGGCCTATATCAACTAGGGCCTTATCATCATCATCATCAGCCTATTGCAGTGCACTGCTGGACATAGGCCTCCCCAATGAGCGCCATAGCGCTGTGTTCAGCTTGCCGCATCCAGCATCTACCTGCAGTCTTTCGCAGATCGTCATCCCATCTGGTCGGAGGACGTCCTACACTACGTTTACCGAGTCGTGGTCTCCACTCAAGAACACGTTTGCCCCAGCGGCCGTCGGTTCTTTGCGAGATATGGCCGGCCCACTGCCACTCCAGCTTGCTAATTCTTTGAGCTATGTCGCCGGAATTCCCGCGGCGCCGCGGGCATCCGCGCGAATTCGACTCGTTCGAGTTTCTCATGCGATAATAAGTTTTATTGTAATGAAAATAAAGTTAAAATTCATATGACACTGAAACTGCGCTCCGCTTCGCTGCGCTTCGACGCTCTTTTGGTGTGAGTTGAGCCTAACCTTGATTCTCTGTCGGATTCGTTTCGCATCCTATCCTTCAGAGAAACTCCGAACATAGCTCTTTCCATAGCTCGCTGAGCGATTTTGAACTGGTGGACCAGCCTTATCGTGAGTGTCCACGTCTCAGCTCCGTAGGTCATAACGGGTAGGACGCACTGGTTGAAAACTTTAGTTTTCAAGCATTGTGGTATGGATGACTTGACGTAGTTTCCCAAATGCTGCCCAGCCTAGCTGGATCCTCCTTTTGGTTTCCTTCTCGAAACTGTTTTTACCCAACTGCAGAATCTGCCCAAGGTAAGTGAACTCGGAAACAGTTTCGAGAAGGTGACCATGTACGACCACCGGCCTTGGATCAATGTGACCATTGATCATGACTTTGGTTTTACACAAATTCATGCCAAGACCGATACAACATTGCGAGACTATATATCAACATTGCGAGTTTGCACTGAAGGTTAATTTAGGCATACCCCTACTAGATTTTTTTTTTAAATTAAAAAATCGTCTTATTTAAATTATCATAAGTAGCATCCTTGTTTCGCTTTTTATATGTTGTACTTTTCGTATTAATATAATAATAATAATAATAATGCTGGACAATCCACACAGCATTATCTAGCCCCAAGCTAAGCAGAGCTTGTGTTATGGGTACTAGATAACTGATATACATAATACAATACATTACATAGATAGATATTTTTTATTATACATAGAAAACGACCAGAACACCCGGAACAAATATCTGCAGATCGTACACACAATTGTTCCGAGGCGGGAATCGAACCCGCAACCTCCTGCGTCGCAGGCGGACCTTCGCCCACCGCGCCACATCGGTCGTCGTATTTATAGGATGATCTTTCCATTTTTTTTTGGAATGTTGATAGCTTGTATTTGGTTTTCGTAATGTGAATCCAGGTCTGGCAGCAGCCGTACGTCAAGGTTGGCAAAAGGCATGTGGTTCATAACTATATTTTTTAAGTAAACAGGGAAGTCGCCTTTAGAATTATTAACAGACTCGAAAATTGATTCCAATTTATTGGACTCTCAACTTCTTCTTGCAGACTCGCCAGTTCTATTCTTCTTCTTGCCAAGAATTTAGATAAGAACAGACCAAAAACTATGCAGAAGCATAATACATAATTAAAAAATAAAACAAAATATCGTCTAATTAGTACAGCGAATGATTTGTATTGCGCTTTCCTGTGCTGACCGGCGCGGCGCCGGGTGTTCCACCTGCGGTGCTATATTTAGGTTCATTGTGTGCCGGCCCGGCGCAATATATCGATCAAGTCCGCTGTAAACCTACCTACTGTATTTTAAGATAACAACACCCGAACCATGAACAGAACATAGTACAATAGAATGCTTATTTATATTACCCTAAATTATTCCGCTCCTTGTATTGACTGCGGATCGTTAATTAAGTAGGTAAGAGGGGTAGGAGAGCGAGTGTCCATTATTTAGATTACGCCGTCAGAAATGGTTATATTATTTGATGACCATTGAATTCGTCGGCTTTCGCTCTGAGAATACTTACCCCGAGCGAGCTTGCCCCAAATACAATAACGAGTCAACTGGGATTTTTTGCGCAAATCTTTGTTATAAAACTATTATGCGTCGTTTACCCAATTACCTACAAAGCCATAGGCGTTTGCGTTGATGTTTGGAAAATGATGATGGGAAATTTGGCCTTTCGTTGAAGATTAGTGCATTAGGTACCTTACCTACTAGTATTTCCATAAAATTATCAAAGTTCATAATAATGCAAGTCAAGTATCGCAAGAAAAGTACGCAGCACTAGCAAGTATTAACATGCGATAGGTATGCGGCCGTGTCCCAGTTACGGCAGAGCTGTGCAGCTCGCGAACGGAAATCGCTTCCCGACAACATTGTTGTTGGTTTCCTTGTTTGGAAGTACTGGAAATGCTGCGAGAATATTGACGGTTTGCGGCGACTTGCTAATCATAAAACAATCTTCAAGAGTAGTCCAGTCAACGACACATTGTGCATAGAAAGGTCAAAAGCAGAAAGTTTGATGTCGGAACTTTGTTTTGACTAGTTAGGAACTTACTAATTATTACATTGAAAGCTGATAAAAATGTCTACAACATTGGTTCTATCTATATACTTGTCCACATTTCCAATAGGTTGCTCGTCTGTCGAAGAATCATGGCCATTGATTTTTTCGTACCATCAGCTCATCGTCATTTTATGAGCAGCTGATGGCAGGAAAGCGCAATTTCGAGCATTTGTGACAATAAGAAGGAAAGGAACACACGAAACACTGCTCTCGAAATATTCATACAAATAAATTACCACCTTACGTCCCTACGAACAATACACGGATATTATGATATGGCAGTTAGAGATACCACTCCACTTATCTGTGTTTGTTGTAGGTTTCATATACTTTGATGTAAGGGGATTCCATCATTATAAACTGACAAGTTAAACGGTCTTTTGTTTGTCTACAGGCGATGAATACTTGACCGCAAGATGGAGCCTCAAGACGGATGGAGTGGTGGAGAGTTGGGCGCGCTGGAGAACTCCACTGAAAGTGCTAGGAATGCCGAACGCGATAGGGTTCGCATCGAGTTCTACGCCACCTATGATGTCATGACCGGCGTCCGAATAGCTGCCACACTTGGTGGTTTTTTTGCTCTTATGGTCTTTTTGATCGTGTATAAAAGCCGAAGCAAAACGCTGAAAGCTCTGAATGATCCAAAGCTGGTTGAATTAGCCGAGGCCGTTGTTGCTGAAGAGCAAGCTGTAGAAGAAGAGCGGCAACTAACTGCGGCTATGGAAGAGGCGCTGTCAGAAAGATTACGCTCTCGGCCTTCTATAGGCGAAGAACCACCTTGGCCACGGACTGCCCGTTTTGCATCTTACGGAGGCGGCTACGGCAGTTTATTGACACCACCCCGCCGTCTGTCCACTCTCCGCGGTGACTCTCTCCCCGGGTCCGCGTTACGGTTTGTGGATCGTCGACCATCAGCCGGTCCGCGCGATCGCAGGCTAAGCTCCGCCACATGTTCTAGCTCCGGAAGCTCGTATTTGGAACGTCGCGGTTCTTCAGTGGTGTGTGCATTACAGGAACGTAGGCTATCGCCTTGCCCGAGTGAGCGACTTGCGCCTCTCGCGTCCGTGAGCAGTGTAGGGCCGTCATTCGTCCTTGAATGTGATTTAGCGTCGATTGGCGCAGACTCTGTATTCGTTGAGGACAACCCTGAGTCTACCGATGATGAAGTGGAACAGTTTTCGACCGATAGCGGGGGTGGCGATGCGGCTGCAACAGGGGAATGCACTGAACTCGCCAGCCGTCCCGTGCCGCTCCCGCTGCGGTTAGATCATACATCGCACTCGCGAGAAACGTTATTCTAGTCATACCGATGTGGACAGAGTTCGAATAGTCTGTCGCATCAAGTGTTGAATGTTAGTTGATTAGAAACGAAATACCAGAATATCGACTTTTCCAAATAAACTTAACTTACGATTACTACGTCTGAATCAGGTTAACATGTATAATTTTGGACCTTATTATTATCGTTTATATCTGTATTATTTTATATATTATTTTCAAATTTATACATTTGTCTAGTCATTTGACCAATCCCATTTCAAATATTGGCTACCTCAATTCTACCTAATTATTTTATTGTTTACAGTAATCCCTTTGACAATTACATTGCAAATTTGCATGAAAAGTTGATATTCTATAGGTACTAGAAATTAGATTTAGTTAGTGTATATAAATAGTCTGTTTTTGTTACCAAATTGATGTTTAATTGTTAATGTTAACATACAAACCAAGAGGTGTTAATGTAGGTAGGTAGGTATTCACTTTATTTCTTATTGTATGGTCCTTACAGTATTATCGGCTTGTTGTGTTATATCGTTGCAAATTAATCAACAATATAAGAAGCTTGTTTCTGTGCAGATGTAGATAATTACACCATAGTGTTCTATGTAAGTTATAAGTCGTAAAGTAAATGCCGAATTAGTCTTTTATAGGCATCTAACTGCATTATTTGTTTATTAAAAAAGTAAGCAACAAACGTAGTTTTTGAAACCCTTTTAACTTGTGGTGATCATCATTTTATCTACCTATGCATGCCATCGAAAACACTGAACTGAACTGAAGAGAGCTTTTCAGCTAATATTTTTATGTTGGTAGGGTAGCTATGTAACCCTACATGGGTAGTAGTAGTTCACTTAATCACCTAGCGACTTCTAGTCACATGTAGAAAGACTTGCATAACTCAATAAATTCAAAAACCTTTTAGAAGGTACCTACCAAATATTATTTTTAATTTTGTACTTATTTGTCCTAAAAAGTAATGTACCATCATATTGTATAATATGTACACAAGTGATGCCTCATTTATCTCAATATATGTTTAACAAGGCACTTTTAAGAAACGCATAAAAATCTACTTAAAACAAGTGGAGCGAATTTGCATAAGGGCACAAAGACCAATTCGTCCCATGATAACAATAAAATATTTGAAATAGTAAGTTGGCGGTAAGAGGTAAGAGGCGGCCTCTATGTTGCTTGTACCAAAATTCCTAATCAATAAGCTTTCGCTTTACGCGGGATTTTATTGATTCGAGTATTCTGCTCCAGCTGCCTCACCCAGTAGATTGACTATGTTAAGGTGTTTTTATTACGATTTAGATTAATGTGTTAGTTTTATGTAATGTTCGTTGCTCGAATTAAAAAGAGCTCATTGTAGCTTGTAAAATGTTGAAATGATGTAAAAAATTGTAAATACAAAAACTCAACTTATTTGTTGTTTCATTTCGACTTTACCTTTATGTTTTGTTTAAATCAAGACAATTGTCGATTTTAGGTTCAATAAAATAAAACGGCGATGTAACACGGAACAAATATTTGAAGATCGTACACACAATTGATGAAAAATATACATAATATAAAATATCAGATCATTATAATTAATAATTTATATACAGTAATACCCCGGACTTAGCGATAGGTGGGACTAAGCGATAGCCGCATAAGTCGGGGTTCAACTTAGCATATAAATACCTGGTAAATACGTAAAAGTTTTTGTATTCGGGACCAGAGTCTAATAAAAAAATAATCTAGAAGAATTTATATTTATAAAACGTTAGAAAATAAAAACAATTTACATTACTATGAATAAAACAACACAACGTAAACCGAAGTTATTTTGATGTCGAAGTAGCCTGACGAGTTAAGTTTTTCTTCTTCTGGCGTAAAATTTCCTCGTAACATGCCAGTAACTTTTTTATTTGCCGTTTTGTAGTAGAAACGCGCTTTTCATTGGAATATTTTTTTTCTAAAATTTGTTTTTCAATTGTGATGAGGCCTTCTGTTAAGTTTGAAATCGTCATTTGATTTTCAGATTCAACTGGATCTAACGAATCAGTCAAACTTGTCGTAAACCGAACACTGATCAAAAAGAAAAACCGCGTAAAGCGGGGTAGCGTAAGTCGGAGTATTACTGTATTTACAATTGCAGTGAATTATATTTCGCTAATTTTATTCCTTGTGTCCTTGTTAACTAGGTTTGACTTTCACACAGCATCCAGGCAGAGATGCTGTGTGAATGTGCCCTACTACGAGTGCACAAAATAATATAAGCCGCAAAATTGAATTTGGCGGGATTATAAATCGTACAACCGCACTTCGCAGCGTTGGATGGAATATTATCAAGTTTTGCATTTCCGGTACCTAACGTTCAAATATCTATCCTACTTGTATTTTTATAAAAAAAATCGAGATAATATGATACAGCGATCTATGGTTTTTCCTGCGACCTGATTTAAAGTCAATATCAGCTTTTACAAAGGTCCATAACCTTTGTTGTCTGATAATAAAGAATTTGATTTATTAAAAGCTATACACACAATTACAAAAAGGAAAACACAATTACTACGAAGAAAATAAAACCAAAATAACTAAATCTAGAGTATAAATAATTTCACCCAGTGGTGTCGTATTGGACAGTCATATTTACTAGATATTACTTTCAGGATGCTGTTGTTACTACCTGTCCCTCTACTCATCAGAGATGCCACTCACTTTCGCATAATAGCCGCGAAGCCATCTGTGAATGTATTAGTGAACATCTCAGATGCACTGCAGTAACGAGGCAGGCCCAACAACATCCTGAAAATGTTATTATATTGAATACGTAGGGCGTTAAGAGACTAAAGGTTTCATATTCATATTCATTGGTTTGATATAGGTTTCGTTCAGTGATCGGCTTGTACTGTACTGTAATGTAAAATTGTAATAAAGATAAAGATAAAGATATTAATAGTTGGCTGCATGCAGCTTCCTTCTGTGTAATTTTAATCCATTAATCCTAATAAACAATTCAACATTTAATAAGATTAGGCTAGCCCCACCCCAAGCTAAGTAGAGCTCTAAATATCTGATACTTACACACCTTACACATAATAAAAAATAGGAGGTTTCAGCAATAGTACATTTAAATGTACTGATGTGTAAACTAATTAAAATCTTCGACGTTTATCTATCTACCAAGATGAAAAGCCACTCCATAAAAAAGGTTCTAAATCTGACATGGGAAATTATAGACCCATAGCCATTCTTCCCTGTATCTCGAAAATATATGAAAAAGCAATTTATACTAGAGTCATAACATTTTTAGATGCACATAATGTACTGAACCCGAATCAATACGGTTTTTGAAAAGGGAAAAATACTACGCTTGCAATTTTTAAAACTCTAAATCTAGCATGGGAAGAAATCAATAATAAAAGACATGGCGTAGCATTGTTCTTAGATTTATCCAAAGCATTCGACTGTGTTGACCATAATATACTTTTAAATAAGCTAGAAGAAACAGGAATAAGGGGAGTAGCTCTTTCTCTATTCAAATCCTACCTAGACGATAGAAAACAATAAACTGTAATTGAAATATATAATAAGAAAACTAAAACCATTGAGCATATTGATTCTGGTTTTGAATCTATTTCATTGGGTGTTCCTCAGGGCAGCGTGCTAGATCCACTTTTATTTTTAATTTATATAAATATATAATTTGCCTAATATAACAAACCATACTTGTGTCATGTTCGCAGACCATGCCACTAGTTTTATACCCCAAATAAATGATAACATTCAGGATTTTGAAAATGAAATTAATAAAACCCTAAAAGATATAATGAATTACCTAAGCGCCCTAAATCTAAAACAAAATATTGAAAAAACTAAATACATAAGGTTTAAAAATTATAAAACACGTCCAATAAATCTAAACATATCAAACAAACAGCGTAGAAGAAGTCAGAGAAATAAATGTTCTTGGAATAAAAATTTACAGTCATTTTAATTGGAAATCTCATATAAATCAAGTTAATAATAAAATATCTAAGTAGGTACTGCTATGCTCTTTATATCCTTCGCAACGTTTCCTCTAAATTTGTAGCAAAAAATGCTTACTATGGACATGTTTTTCCTCAATTGTGCTATGGGGTGATATTTTGGGTAAACTCAGTTGATGTGCAGTCAACATTTATTATGCAAAAAAAAATGCATAAGAGCAATTTTTAATTTAGAAAAAACTGAGTCCTTGCGCAGTGTTTTCAAAGAAAATGATATCCTTACTCTGACAGGTATATACATATATACTAGAGATCTGCTGGTGAACTTTTTTTCAAATAAAATCGAACCGACAAGAAAACTTAAGAATTAAATATAAATTAAACTTGTGTATTCCTCAAATTAATAATAGGTACAAAAGTTTACAAAAGTACCTATATATCAGCTATGTATGCTAAGTGTTTAACAACATTCCTTTAGAAATAAAACAACTAAATGGAAATATGTTTAAAACTAGATTAAGAAACTGGCTTGTTAGTAGTGCGCACTAATAACATAAAAGAGTTTTTTGGTACATAGTTAGTAAGTTAAAGTTAAGATGTTAATAAACCTACCTGTACAATTAGTAATAGTTAGTACTAGTAATTGTCTAAATATTGTATGTCCGAAATGGATAAATTGTTGTTACTAAATTATTATTTAAGACCTTTCCTATGGATGTTTTACATAATTTTACAATAAATATATGTATTCTTATTCTTAAAAAAAGAAAGTTACTGAACACACTTCAATAATTGGAATGTCACAAAAGAACTGTCAAATTTCATGATTTTAACTTGACATGACAGTAAGTCAGATTTGTGAAAATAGAAAGTTCGTCGGCTGTGCCGTTCTGTGCAATTTGATTTTAATTTCTTTTAAAATTACTTCTACTTTTACATTTCTGCGAAATAAATAATACGAAGGAAAAATGGACGACGATTTACCGACCGACTTTCAGGTCATAGTTGTTGGAACGGGTACGTTATATATTCCATTTTCTGTATATATGACACCGGCATGATGGCGATAGCACTTATCGATCTTTTTTGCTATTAGGCCACGGAGGAGCCTAGTCATCAAAGATGCGCATACTTATTGGATAGCTATAATAATATGTAACTAAAAGATGAGCTGCCTTAATCCCTGAAATACATTTCTTAGATTGGTAGCAAACACCTAGGTGTTTGCTACGATGTAAAGAGTTGTACAGTACAACTCTTTACTGCGGTGCGGTGCTTTGTTGGCTTCTCTCTCGTAGATTCGAAGTTTTCATCAGACATGATTAGTTTATCTATATTTAAACAAACTGGATGGATTTACTCAAGGTACTTTAATCTGAACATAATGAGCCCCCATAATTTATCTAATAATATTATTTATAACGTAAAAAGGTATAAATTTTGATCATTTTACTGATTTTTATTAAAGCAAACAATGAGATAATTCTAAATTTGAAAAAAAAAAACAAAATGTTACCAGTAGGCAGGACGCCATAGAGATAAGATTGACTTTATAAAAGTTTCTAGTTCATAGTTTACTGCTGAACAAAGGCCTCCCCTAATGAGCACCATAGCACACTGTCTTCAGCTTGCTGCATCCAGCATCTGACTGCAGTCAGACGGCATATTTTTGAAGCCATACATACTACTTAAATAAAATAAATAAATAAAAATAAACCTATGTAATTTATTTAATTCTTAGGCATGGTGGAGTCCATTGTAGCCGCAGCATGTAGTCGAATTGGTAAAAATGTACTACACTTGGATTTGAGCGACCACTATGGTGGGCTCTGGGCGTCCTACAACTTCGATGGCCTTCAGAAGTTCATAGAGGAAGTAAAAGCTGATCCAAAACGGCAACTTCATGTCTACAATATTGCAGAAAAATGGTACATCGAAAAGTGAGTGTCAGTAAACTATTTTTCCTAGTTAGCATAATGATGTGTAACTGTGTAACACAGATATTTTTCAATAGAAATGGTCTGAGCATTTTAGTTTCTAATTAACACATTCTAAGATCTTATTTTGTTCCGTGAGTCTAATGTAAAAGGAAAATATTAAATATAATATTTTGCAACCATTATTCCAATTTCCATTGGAATACTGGAGGTAGATTTTCTACAATAATAATCTTGTACTCAGTAGAATTTCTTTCGGTTTAGGGTATCTTCTGAACCACAAGAACAGAGAGAAGATGAGAACAAGACTGATGATAGCAAAGCAGAATCCTCGAAGAAGGTCTGGAGCCAGGCCAACTTTGCCACTGAGTACAGGAAGTTCAACATTGACATGACTCCTAAGGTAAGAAAAACTGAGACGGATAAAAAAAATGCTGGACATTTAACACAGCATTACCTAGCCCCAAGCTAAGCAGAGTTTCTTATATGGGTACTAGATAACTGATATACAAAATACACTACTTTTTTATTATACATTGCATTAGAGAGAGAAAAAATGGAGGAAATATTGCATTATTAATTTATTACACTGACTAAAGCTACGCTCTTTAATTTATAATGACAATATAAAACATCCAGAACCCCTGAAACAAATATCTCCAGATCGTACTGCCATTTATCCCGAGGCGGGATTGGAACCCGGCAATCTCCTGCGTCTCATTGGACTTTCGCCCGCTGCGCCACAGAGCTCTTCAATCAATTTGTTAATCTTTTCAGGGTGCACCAGAGCTTGCGCAAACCCACACACAAATGCACTATAATATTAAGTCCAGTGCTCACGACTAGAGTCTCTTGAGTCTGGCCACTGTGGCCAAAATTCGGCTGGGAGGACAAGATTAACTTAAAAATTATTCTCCTTAACAGCTTCTGTTCTCCCGAGGGCCCCTAGTCGAGCTCCTCATATCCTCAAACATCGCCCGCTACGCCGAGTTTCGTTGCGTGACGCGCGTGCTGACATGGCTCGACGAGCATCTGACGCCCGTGCCGTGCTCCCGGGCAGATGTCTTCGCGACTGAAGCTGTGGGGATCCTGGAGAAGCGAATGCTCATGAAAATGCTCACTGCTATTGTTGCTTACAATGAAGAGGAGATGGATAATGAGTTCAAGGGTGAGTGAATTACTTACATTTTTTCTTCACCGAGAGTTCGGAAGATTTCTTAGACGACGTACATAGATATCTAGCTAAGATATCTACGCCGCTATGAAGTCGTACCTTACTTAATATTTGATTATCTCTTCACTTATTTTAAAATCCTATTAAAATTTCAGTATCAGATCGCATTTATTCTCACTTTAGATTCGCTATGGGTACCAAAACTTATTTATAAACCACTTACACAAACTTATTTGTTTTTTTACCGCACTTCCAAATACGCAACACTGATTTTTTATACAATAAATGGTATTCTCGCAAAACGAAAATCAATGTTTCTGTTTCCTGTTTCGTTGTCAAGCAAAAGCAGCTATATTTACTTTTATAAGACAGAAGTTTCTGATCCTTTTTCGTGCGAACGCTAGTTCGCGCGAAATAGTATCGGAAACTTCGATTTTCGTTTTCACGAGTTACGGCCCGTGACAAACGAAATTTCGTCTCCCCCAGACTGGAACGACAAGACTTTCAAAGAATACCTTACTAACAAAGGCCTGACCGCGAACCTAGTTCACTACGTGCTGTACGCTATCGCTGGAGGCAACAACGCTATGCCGTGCTTGGAAGGCGTGAAGGAATGCAAGAAGTTCCTCATGAGCCTCGGACGCTACGGCAATACGCCGTTCCTCTGGCCGATGTATGGCAGTGGCGAGTTGCCTCAATGCTTCTGCAGGTAAATAAATATACAAGTATTCGTATAGTATTACATGTTAGGGCATTTGGGGTTGCCTACCCAAAGCAAGCAGACTTTGTGATAGGAGTAGTTAGGTACTTGATGTCTTTAACTCGT
Source organism: Eupithecia abbreviata (assembly GCA_943735965.1). Classification (NCBI taxonomy): domain Eukaryota; kingdom Metazoa; phylum Arthropoda; class Insecta; order Lepidoptera; family Geometridae; genus Eupithecia; species Eupithecia abbreviata. Next base: position 5,376,788 of record OX030977.1, on the reverse strand, counting down.
CGGAAATATCTGTGGACTTGTCTGCTTAGAGCGCGCATACATACGAGGTCAACAGATCATTCCGACGCGACGGGACTAAAGAGCGGTATATTTATTCCACGGCGGGTATAGAATCCCCGTCCTATTGTGTGTTAGACGCTAGCGAAAGAGATCGTCAATAACAGATAAACTTAGGTACGCCGTCTGGCCAGGTAGAAAGACGACCTGCGAAAGACTACAGGCAGATGCTGGATGCGGCAAGCTGAAGAAAGGGTGCTATGGCGCTCATAAGGGGAGGCTTATGTCTAGTAGTGGAGGCCTATGTCTAGCAGTAATTATTATAAGTTGATGATGATGATGACTTAGGTTTTATAATTAAGAGTACCTCTACGGACGCCAAACCGAAATAAATTATCGTAAAAATACTTTATTCCGTAAAAAGATTCAGTTATTACCGTCTACCTTTTAACAGTGGATGTGACCCAAATGTGCATCAACTTGGCATAAACAAAAATGAAGATACTTTCTAATGTTGCATGGCATGATACAGTTTTCAATATCGGTCCGTAAATTCACAAAATCTAGACTTACATTAGGATCATAGGTTTTGTTTATGAAAACCTTTATAACAAATAAAGGCAATATTAAAATTAATCATTTAATTTGCTACACCCTGACCGGGTACATAATTATATAAGCTACCAACTAAGAGTATTAGAATAGTTAAATATGGATGCAATAATCTAAATATCAAACATGTATGAACCTCTCATTTAAATACATCTAAGAATTAGCCAATCAGAAATAGCCGCAATAATAATTTCTAAGTGTTTCTTATTATCGCCATTAAATTAAAACAAAGCCGCCTGGTTGGTAACCATTACGCATTTTCCCATTACTAGTTTAGTGCTAGATATTTTAACATGAAACAGCTTCACCTCGCAAAAAAGGAAGTACCTATGTATTGATATTACAGGCTAAATGATGAATCACCCACTAAAAAAGTTAATAGGTCGCGCCTTAGTTTGTTGCAGCCAGGTACGCGGGTCGTTGACTCCTGTTTAGAACTAGTTTTCGTCGTGTAATAACTCTGCAGAATTTTATTTCGTCATAAAAATACAGATGATGACAGTGGAATTATTTTAATATTTTATGATGAATTTTGAGATTCACAATGACACACTTGATCTTTATTTATGAACGTAAATCTAGAAAAACAACTTTTTTTTCTATCTAAAATAGCTAGTAGGTCTCTCCACACTAGTCAACATACATATTTCTTAATGTAGGCTCGTGAATCTAAAATCGCTGATAAAATGTAGTTAGTCAATCAAAATTTTCTATATTTTTTAACACGTTATGTTGATAGATAAAGAATTTGTCAACTCAAAATTTACTTATTTTCTATTGGTAACTAAGAAAGTTATGTCAGTTGCTCTAACTAAGTACAACAACAGTAGTTTAATTATCAATCTGCATCTCTAGTCAAACTCGATCTGGAATGTTTGTAAAAACTGGTAGTACTTAACCTAAAATTCACTCTGTTGCCGCGTCTTTTTATACGCAATTAACTTGTCGATTTGCAGATCCTTCCGTCATTAAATATTCCTTACAATTATGTAAGCAGAAACATCGTATTTAAAGTTTGTTTAGAAAAAGGACTGTGCATTTGTAATATTAATAAATGTTTGAAACTCGACGCCAAGCAAGTGAGTTTTAGTTATTTCTGTCGTGATTTGTTTACACACATTCTGCATCGAGTTAAGCTAGCGTAGAGTGTCGAAAATATGACGCTGTGTAAAATATCTAGCATTAATTTCTTTCTTTCTTAAATTCCAGATTATGCGCTGTATTCGGCGGGCTGTACTGCCTGAACCGCCCCATCGATAAAGTGGAGACCAAGGTCGTGGCGGAGGGCAAGACGGTCGTGACGATCGCCAGCAAGTCCAAGAACCTGAACTGCGACCACCTGGTCATCGGCATCAATGAGTGCCCCAAGGAGCTGCTTACTTCGGAACCGGTCGAAGGGAACGACATTTCCAAGGTAAGTTTTCTCAATAGAGACATAGTTTTGACGGTTTAGTGTGTTTATTTCTTTTTAATATTGATCTTAAATTATCGTTTTCTGTTTTGAATATCAATAAATATAATTAAATAAACAAAGTTTCAAAACTACGCACATAGAATCTCTATTCCGATATGCACGTTTGTTAGCTAAATATCAGGAGAACTAGATGCACGATTTAAAAATGCGTGTCCAAATTTAGCCACCTGAACGTGGACTTGGTTGACCATGTAAGTGACATATGAATGCATTAGTGGTTTCTTTTTCACTTCTTCCACTAGTGGACAAAAAATTGAAATGAACATGAGAAACACTTCATTTCCTATTTGATAATAATTTATTTTATAAAATTTGACTTGTCTAAGTGCTTATTTTATAAGCCTAAAGAAGTAAAGCATTTTGAATTTTATGGCGAAATTGGTAGCGCGTTCTCGTAAGTGGAAGGTTCCGGGTTCGACTTACGAGATCCCCATTCTAGATCGTTATCTTTTGGGATATTATTTAATTCTTAGTATTAACCGATACATATCCTGTGCTAAAGTATAATTGAATTCCAGGCTATCTTCATAACACATATCCTGTGCTAAAATAATACAATTGAATTCCAGGCTATCTTCATAACACATATCCTGTGCTAAAATAAAACAATTGAATTCCAGGCTATCTGCATAACACATATCCTGTGCTAAAATAAGTCAATTGAATTCCAGGCTATCTTCATAACGAATGGGTCGATCCTGTCCAATGACAAAGAACCGCTAACCCTGCTGCGCTTCCCGCCGCTCACTGAAGACGACAACGCAGTGACTGTGCTCGAAGTGGGCCCGGCCACCGGCTCCTGTCCTAAGGGATTGTGTAAGTACAGATGTTACTACCTTATGATTATCACCTGCTTCGGGGGATTGTGGACCCTTCCACTGATGAGAAGAAGTATCTGCATCAGGGTACATTTACTATCAATAAAACTTATGAAACTATCATAGTTAATAATGCTAAAGTGATTTGGAAAGGGATATTTAGTTCTTATAAAAAAATCAAATCATGGTAAATATCCTCTTTTAAATGACTTTAGTGTTTGCTATCAGTTATTTTTCGATACATCTGTAAGTACAGATGTATCGAAAATTCACTTCTTTGCTATTTTAAGTATCAGATTATCTGGCTAGAGGATAAACAGCTTGGGGCGGGTTTTGTTCCCACTCGAGAACTAACAACCTAAAGGTAAACTTCTTAACATTACATTAAAAAATATAGATTGAGTTTAAAAAATAAATTAAAGTGACCACGTCTTTATTTATTAATGTTAAACTTATAACCATTGGTCCAGGTGCAAAAAAAATAAAGCATTTTATCTTTTGAATATCAATACGGGCTTAACTATCTATTTTTATCTATAGGGTAGAATAATCAAAAAGGACATAAAATGACAACGAATCATCACGACAATTCCATTTTATTTATTCAGTTCCACCGTAGGTACACATGTTACACTTGATGTCGTTAAGTTGTACATAAAAATTATATAACAATTTTATTATAAAACACACATTAATTTTGATATAGGAAACACCATAAGGGATTGTTTTAGAAAAAGCAGACAGACATGCCTTCTTTAAAAATTTAATACAACATTCATAGATATTTATTACAGTAAAATAATAATAAATTAGTTAAATTGACAATCGTCATCGACTGCGTAAAATACTACTCAAACTCATTATACTCATTACTCTACATAAAAAAATACTATGCTACGAAAGCTATTTTTGTTATTTGAATAACAAACTCTGGGCTTGTTATAATTCGAAAAGTATATAAAAATTAGTTCTTTGTTCTAAAGTAATCTATAAAGGGATATTTACCATGATTTGTTTTTTGAGTTTAAATTATATCAGATCATGGTAAATATCTCGTTTTCCAAATATATGTGTTAATGACCATGATAGATTCAATAGTTTTAATGGTACTTAATAATTAAAATATACAAAAGTAATATGAATAACGAAAATATACAATTAATACGAAAACTAAATTAGCTATTATTACGAAAATTAAAATATACAAAAGTAATATGAATAACCAAATGTGTATAATATCATTGGATAATTATCCCGTCCAAAGGATGCAAATAAATCGTAAACTTATATTTTAACAACCGTCAAATGAACTCTCCGTCCCGTCGGTCACGACTTTGCTAGCTCATTCAACTTTTTGCACCAGTTTTTGTTCGACGTCGACTTTGGGTGATTCACGTGCTATTATTACGACTTACTTGGTAAATGGAATGTTGATTATTTTACCGGTTACTTGAGTTTTAGGGTTCCGTTGGTCAATGTAAAGGGGAATCCTTTTATAGGATCCCCGTTTTCTTTTGACGTCTGTCTGTCTGTCAATATATTACATCAGTTTTTCGATTTTATACTGACTTAAAAAAGATCCGAGGGGGATTCATATTATGCTATGTCTATGTTGGACCGATTTTAAAGACTCCTTTTCCTGTTGTATAGAATATGATCCCGAAATGGCCCTATAAAGTTTTATTCCCGAGTGATTCGTATATACCCCGCAAATGTACAAAATACATATAATATAAAGGAATTTGACGGCCTTTTTCTTACAACTATATAATAAGATTGTTACAACTTTTGCGAAACGATCTTGACGATGATTGTAAATAAAACTTTTTATTTCAGTTGTGGTATACTTTATCACGAAGAAATCCAACGACGCTGAGTCAGACTTGATGCCGTACGCAGAGAAGATCTTCGACATGTCTGGCGGAGACCAAACTCTGGCTTCTGATAAACCGAAGGTACCCCCGAATACTCAAACGCAACTCAGATTTAAGCCCGTCTCGAGTGACGTCATAAAAGTGCTACTAGAGACATGCTTAAATCTGAGATGCGTTTGAGTTTTTGTGAGTTAGTTATTTGCGAATATTTAAGTTTACTGCTGTCAAATCAGAGCCCTGGTAGTCTATGATCGCAAGAATCGAACAATCTTGCCATTAAGTGGCTTCAGGCGCGTTACTATAACTGATGATAACTTTCGTTTCGGATTGCTAAGAAAAAAATGTCGGTTTTTTTTTTTAAGTAACATAGAGATAGATAGAAAACACTTTATTATACCACACAAAACAGAAGACAATACAGAAATAAATACTTAGAATAAAGGAAGTCTAAAGGGCGGCCTTATCGCTGAGAGCGATCTCTAACGTAAGGACCCTAGTAAAACTACCTAAGGATTGAATTATTAACCAAGAACTGGTAATCTTTATAACAATAAAGGACATCTGTCTGTCTAAATACAAGCATAACAACTCTAAATAAATATGTTGTCTGAAGTCTCGAATTCAAAATGTATGCATAAATAACGCCAAACTTTATTTTGCATTCTTTCTGCTTTTTACTTTATATCCCAGTAATATTATATTTAAAATATTTGACTCTCTTAATTTGACTCAAATTCCCTGTGCTTATTGTCTGGGGTAGAATAAATAAAAAAGAATTATAGAAGTTGAAGGAACGAATTTAAAAATTTCCCGCAGTCTATGATGATGATGTGTCGTAATTTTTCTCTATTCTACCTTACCTTAGGGATTGTCTAGGGTGGGCGGGGTAGGCCCCGCCCACCCTAGACAACAATCAACTACTGTTTTGAAATGAGAATAAAAGAGATTTGAATTCGAGTAAAAGCGTGTACATGTTTGTTCCAGTGTCTCTGGTCCCTGTTCTACAACGTGAAAGACACGAGCGCCTGCCCTCAGAGCCAGTCAAAGAGCGTGCACGTCTGCTCTGGACCGGATGCTGGGCTCGACTTCGATAGAGCTGTTGAACAGGTAAGAGAACCCACTTGTATCAGAGTAACCGCCTGAAGTTGGCGTTGTTACACTACTGTGCCTTGGAAAGCACGTTAAAGCTAGAAACAGACTTAGCCCACGCAACTTAGCCCCGCTCCCTCACGAAGACTTCAAAGTCAACTCATGTGATGAGTCCGGCAGTATACTAACAAACTACCAGACTCTGTCACATCTGATGGCAGTCTATAGTGTTTTAAATAAGACTTAAATGATAGCTTGAACGAACTATAACAATTGTATACCATCTATGACATTATTTTTGTTTAATTGACTTTATATGATTTATTTTTATTTGAATTTTAACAAAATGTAAACGAAATTTGGACTTGAAAATAGTTTTATGAATAAATTGTATTTCTGTACAGCGTACGCGACGCATTATGAGATCTGGATGAGTTAATAGTAGTCTTTATCGTGTTTGGTAATTAAGGAACTTGTTTAGTAAATTTGTTAATGCTATGAATAAAGACATTCTTATTCTTAATGAATTAAAAACAGATGGCGTTTATAGAGACATGATAGTAGTATGCCACACCAACTGACGTTTTCTGCATTTCGTCGCGTGGGCTTAGGCCCGGCGCCCGGTTGTGTCGGTCTGCTGTCCCATCTGGTTTTTAGAGTGAGGGAGGAATCATATAATAAATAGAGAGTGCATGTGTGTTTCCACACACTTGTGCACATGGCTAGTTTCCATAGAGACTGACCGCCGCCGCCGCCGCCGTGGCCCGCATGGCTTTCAAGGAAATGTTTTTTTATTATAAGTTAAACATCCAAATTTGTCAATGTCTGTGTCGTTCATTGAAATAGAAATATATTTATTTGTAGCATTAATAAATTTACTAAACCAATTCCTTAATTACCCAACACCATAAAGACTACATTACTACTAATTGAGAAAAAAAAACTTTAAATGCTACAAAATGGCGTCCGACTCAGCTTTATGTTGTGATAGCCATAGTAGTTTATTTAACCATTTTAATGTATTGTAATTACCAAAACACACTCATCTTTAGGGTACATATATATTAATGTCCTTAGGCGACCAGCAGGGCTATCAGGAATCCGTGTCAGATTACGAGTCTCTGACTCTGAAACTTTTTGACCTCTATTCGCTGAGAAATTTTAAGTGAGTGCTAGATGAAAAATTTTCGAGCTCGTTTACTTTTCAAGTGTCACATTTTGAAACTCGAACTAGGGAGACTTTCCAAACAACCAATCGAATGCGTTGAAATTCTTACAATCGAATGTGACCGTGTCGATGATCGACGCTTGATAATGAATCTTGCACTCGCAAATTATGTGTCCCATTTAGAGGCACTGTTACGATCCCGTACAAATTATAGTTAACTTTGTCACGATGGAGTTGGTAAACAATCTCGCACTCAGCACACTGATCGATCAATACGAATACCCCGGCAGCAATTTTAATTACCACTTTCAGGTGATAGCCAACTACCGTAGGAAGTGTGTGTAGGTTTCCGAATGGAAGACTCGTAATCTGAATCGGATTCCTGACATTCTTGATAGCCCTGGGGGTCGCCTAATGATAAGCGTTTTGGTAATTCAATACTGGCTATGAAGACCCTTTAATGCAATAGAATACAATTACTCTTTATTGCACACAAAATAAAAACAGATACACAAGACAGGAAAAAGACAAATACAGAATGTGTTGTACAATGGGCGGCCTTATCGCTATGAGCGATCTCTGCCAGGCAACCAGGATAGACATGAAGTGTTAGAACAAGACTTGTTCTAACACTAAACTTAGTATAGACGGATCTTCATTACTTTAGGCTTACAAAATAATTTGCAGCAAAATAAGTTTTATAATAAGTTCAGTTATCTGTTTAACGCAATTACAGTTTCCGCACTCTTTTTTTATCACGTTACTTATCACGAAGCCGCCAAAGTAACACTAGAGATAATTTCATTCATTAACCATTGAAATAAAAAATGACGTTATATTTTGAGATTTAAATTTAACATTCGACTTAAATCGAATCGATTAAAGGCTGGTAATGGTATGGTAATTTAAGATAAATGCTAGCGATTATGATAAATAAAAACTATAAGCATTCGTTTCGTTAACGATAACCCTTCCTTAAATAATAATATTACCTAATATTATTTTTGAGTAGGGGTTATCTTTATCTATAACAAGCATTGCCTACGAAAACGTTGTCTGACTGGCTTGTTCCAATTACATGGAGTAAATTTTGCGTTATAAAAAAGCAAACTAAAATCTTATAATCAAAAATAATAATAAAATCCTATAAAGAAATCGGTTAGAGCAATTTCGCGTAGAAAGAACCTTTATAGATCTTTCGAATGCTTATATAAATAGAATTAAACGCCCGGGTCAACATTTTTGAAGAACGCCCGTAGCATGGTTGGTTTACGGCTCATCATCTTAATCCCTGTCGTATTCTTCATTGCTGAAAGTCGTGCCCGTCCTGGAAAGCATTCTTCCGCAAGACTCATCACAAGTAACATTAACAAAAAAGCAATTCAAAATAAAATTGGCCAAGTGCGAGTCGACTCGCGTACGAGGGGTTCCGTACCATTATCTATAAAAACCGCAAAAAATAATGTATGTTGTATGGGAAAATAAAACATTAAATATTTGTTTTTTAATTTAATGATTTATTTTTAATGTCAACATATCACTAAATATTCTATGAATATTTCAAGCGTCTACCTGTTGTTGTTGCCGTTATCAATATCGAGCAAAAAAAATCACGTTTGGTGTATGGGCCCCGCTTAGATATAATTATATTCAATTTTTTAGTATTTGTTGTTATATTTTGACGACCGATGTGGCGCGGTGGGCGAAGGTCCGCCTGCGACGCAGGAGGTTGCGGGTTCGATTCCCGCCTCGGGACAATTGTGTGTACGATCTGCAGATATTTGTTCCGGGTGTTCTGGTCGGTTTCTATGTATAATAAAAAATATCTATCTATGTAATTTATTGTATTATGTATATCAGTTATCTAGTACCCGTAACACAAGCTCTGCTTACCATGGGGCTAGATAATGCTGTGTGAATTGTCCAGCATTATTTATTTATTTTATTTATAGCGGCAACCAAATTACATCATCTGTGAAAATGTCAACTATCTAACTATGACGGTTCATGAGGAGAAATTCAGCTATTACTTACATCATCATTATATCAGCCCATACATAGGTCTCCATACGACGCCATAAAGAGCGGTCCTGAGCCTTCTCCATCCAGTGACTTCCTGCGACCGCTACGATGTCATCGGATAAAAAACCTCCTTAGAAGCCACGGTTTCTGTGTGTGGCGGCTTTTATTTTTATAACCTATATAATGGTTACATAATTAGGTACTTGAGTTTTGTTTATACGAAAAGGTTACCAACCTATCGCTTAATTTGCTTCTCAACCTCAGTAGCTGTTAACAGTTATCGTGTAATTCTTTTTCATATTATGAAATTTTGGTCAATATTGACCCGTATTGATAGCTCCAGATTATTTTACTTTGATGATAATATTAGGTACCTATTATGTTTAGAAATTAACAAAATTGTAAGTAAAGCTACAAAACAAGGTCTGAGAATCTGATGCATGCAACCTTACATCGTTTTCAATGTTGAATCAATTATCAACATTGTTATAATCAGTACGATATTGAACCTAACTTATCAAGTAACGACTTAGATTAAGGAACTTGCAGTTTGTTGACCTAAGGACTCGTGTTGTTGTAGGTACCTACATCTTCTCACAGTAAATAAGTACCTAAAACTATGCGATAGATAGAGGGTTTAATAGATCCTCGTCTCGATCAATTCTCTATGAGTATTAGGTACCTATTATTACAATACAAACTGTTTGTATTGTAATAATAGGTACCTAATAATAAAACTATACTAATCAAAACTAATGAAGGCTAAGTGCTGTTGCACTGAGATCATACTCGTATTATCCACCTTGCCTTAAGTCTTACTATGAACACTACTGTAGGCAAATCACGGGGATTGTTTTCTAGGGTAGAATATACAATAATGACATCGCATCGTCATAGATTGACATCGCATCATCATAGATTGCGTTCATTATTGAAGTTAAAGGAATTAATTTCAAATAATTTACGCATTCGGTGACAAAGTGACGTATTTTTCTACTCGTCTTAGTCGTCGAAGTCTTATTAAGGCTACTGTCATATTTTGTCTGGGAAGCGTTATCTAATCTGTAACTATATTATTTCAGCTGCATGAGATAAACTCTAATGCTACCATTTTCCGCAGGCTGAGCAAATCTTCAAGAGCATCTGCCCCGGCGAAGAGTTTCTCCCACGCGCCCCGGACCCAGAGGAGATTGTCTTCGAGGATGATGTCACTCACGGACCTGAGTTCTCCCGGGAAACCGACGACGCCGACGGCGACGCCAGCAAAGAATAATCATGCTTTTATATACCCTAGAGATGTAAGATTTCCATTAATTTTACACTGCATGCATTCTACTTTTAAAGATATAAGTAGGTTATCAAATCGTAGCGGCTTATGCTTGGTCCTTGGTTAAATTTTGACATGTTTTCTACAGCAAAAATGTGAAGATTCTATCCTACTTACTATCAGTAGCTGAAGATGAGCTGTCTTTATCTATACGAAGAACCCGGCATAAGTAGATATAAACTTTCGACGTTTATTTAGTAGTAAATTATTTTGATCAAAAACGCTATGGACTATATTACTACCATACAATCGTTTAATGCAGTGCTTCCGTAATGTTAAACGATTCTCGTGCGGCTATCATCGCGAACCTAACACCATTTCGTCGGGTCGCATACGCTCTCATCATTTGAATGCCTGTGGTTTCCGCTGTAATGGAGTACAGAACGTTTAGCGTTATATAACCGGCTCTAACGTGCTGGTAGCTTAGGTTCTCTCTAAAACTATAAGAACGCTTTCGGGCTGAATTCAGTAGAAACTGAGTTTGATAAAACTTATCTGGAACGAATTTCAGTGTTAACGCTCAACTAACGCAAGTGCGTCAAAATGGGACCATTGATCCTGTTTGGTAAAAGTTATTTGAATTAAACTCAGTTTATGGTGAATTTAACCCTAGTCGCTTATTGCATTCCGACTGGTGCGGGTTAGCGTATTTTGTAAGGCTGAATCTCGAAATCTAAAATAACCTTATTCCAAAAACTGTCTCATTTCATTATGAACTGTGACAATATCTTGTTGGCCTGGTTTAAATAAGCATAATGGCCCTGTGCATGATGTGCAGATGTCATTCTGAAGAATAAACCCTACATATTAACAAATCACTAGAGCTAAGTTATCTTGTTTAGTCAGCAAGTTTTACTATAGCACTTGAATGTTTATTTTCAGTGTAGTTTCTATGTAAGTAATGAATGGGTTACATGTCATCTACTAAGTCAGTGTTAAACTGCAGAATTTTAGGTATAGCTTAATGTATTTTATTTGTTTTCACTAGAGATTTGCTAAATCTTCTGAAAATGTAGCTTTTTTATCTATATTTTGTAAGCCAAAGTATTATTTATGAAAAAATGTGCAATTGATTATATAGCTGCAATTTGATTGTGAAATTATTTTAAAATTATAGTTTGGACGCACCAGTCCAAAGATTGTAGTTTTTATTATTTATCATTATATTTAGCACTCATATTTATTATCTCTGATAATCATGTCTTATCGCAGCTTGTGCGTTTATAATTCCAATAAATTGTGATTATTAGATTAAAAATCTTATTTATTTGACCCCCTACCCATATTTTATATTATGTGTATGGTATGGTGAAGTATTGAAATCAAAAAATACCATTTGGGGTTTACACACTTTATTTACATAAGTATTGCAAAATAACAATTTCTTACATACTAAACAGATAAGAATAAATTGAATACACCTCAAAATTGAATACTTCATTAATGTAAAAATTTACAATCATAAAAAATCTAGGCAGTATATTTTATTTTATATTTTATGTGCTCCAGTCAGTACCTATACACATACTTACCTACAAGTATGTGTATAGGTACTGAACGGCTCTTAAAATATTACGTAAAAATTTAATCAAATGCTTTTTGAAAAAACCTTAGTTTAAACTGTTTAACAAAATAAGGGTTACAGATCTGTTGCTATAAAAATAAATTTCATAGTAATTGAGATCAAATATTTATGGTTTTAGAATGCATTTTTGTTATGTTACAAAGTCATTAATGTTCTGTGAATATAATCCACCTTTTTACATATTACTAAAACAACCTTTTCTCATAAGAAAACAGACCATGAACATTGCCTTCCAGCTGTGCAGAATGTGTTCTTTTCATGAATCTGAGTTCTCCAGAGTAACTCATAACTTGAAGCTTTGCAATAGACTTAGCTCCAATATCTTGGCAACTATGTTGTATCCCTGTTTGCAGATAGGGTAGGAACCTCAGCACAGAGCCTTTGTCCACAATACTTCCACTGACTCCTTGAGCCACACGGTGTTTATCAGTCTCCTTATGGAAGTAGCGGCTCATGGCAGATCCCTTGCCATCTTTGTTCTCCATGGCTTCTAAGCTCCCCATGCCCCTGTACTTCTTCAGCCTGACTCCATCAGAGAAGAAATATTCACCTGGCGCCTCAGATGTGCCAGCCAGCAGTGATCCCATCATAACTGATGATGCCCCAAGGGCCAGTGACTTCACAATGTGGCCCACAGACTGGATACCACCATCAGCAATTACTGGTACATTAAATTTCCTGGCATATGATGCAACTTGGTAAACTGCAGTAGCTTGGGGACAACCACATGCCATCACTTCTTGGGTAATGCAAATAGAGCCACTGCCCATACCTACTCTCAGAGCATCGGCACCAGCATCAATGAGATTCTTGGCTTGCATTCTGGTGACTACATTACCTCCAATAACTTGGATATCAGGATACATCTGTTTGATAAACTTAATCATTTCAATTTGGTACATAGAGTTTCCCTGTGAGGAGTCCAGTACTATAACATCAACACCATTTTGCACAAGTAGCTTCAGCCTGTCTCTGTCAGATTCCCGTGTCCCAATAGCTGCTCCAACCAACAGTTGTTTGTTAGAGTCTTTTGAAGCATTTGGGTAGCTCCTAGCTTTCTTCAAATCTGTTCTAGCAATCAATGCAACTAATTCTCCAGCCCCATTAATTATTGGCAGTTTTCCTTTCTTGCTCTTCTCTAGAATATAATTAGCATCCATCAGAGTAACTCCAGACTGGGCAGTGATCATGTCTCCAATTGGGGTCATAACTTCTTTCAAGCTCAGATGTGGATGACCCTCCCTGAAGTCAACATCTCGAGAGGTAACAATACCTATCAGCCTGCCACCAAGTTTTCCATTTTCAGTGATAGGATAACCAGTGAAACCATTAACCTTTTTTGCTTCAATAACATCTGCCACTGTATTATCTGGTCCCATGCACACAGGATCCCTGATAAATCCATGTTTGTATTTTTTTACTTTGTGAACTTCATTGGCTTGGTAATCGGGTGTGCAATTATGATGAATGATGCCGATCCCACCACAGAGTGCCATGGATATGGCCATGTCTGCTTCCGTGACAGTGTCCATAGGAGTGGACACTAGTGGAGACTTCAGGGTTATTTTCTTGGTGAGAGGAGAAGCCAAGTCCACTTCTTCAGCAGTGAAGTCGATGAAACCGGGTAACAGAAGAAAGTCATTGTAAGTAAGACCCTCGCTGTTCGCGAAGATTTCGGCAGCAGAAAGCCCATCTCTGAGGTCACCGTCTCCGGACATGTTAACTACACGTGTAAAGAATTCAGTAAACTGCACTCAACTGAACCGTACCACTATGGTATTTTATTGTATTAATTTATACCGTAGCGGAGCTGTGAAGCCTCCGTTTAGCTATGTATTCTCGTCAGTCTTGTAAAGTTACAGTAAACGCACACGTGGTAATATCTTGCTGTCTTCACTGGTCTGTTACTTGGGGCAATCGGTAGGTAACTGCCTGATTAGCGACATCAATAATACTTATGTTCACTTGAATTTACGTGAACACTTCTTCACTCACGACTTATAAATCGTAAAATAGAGGCAGTAATTTCATGCAGTGAAAACGACCCGGCTGCTCGGCACAGTCGGCACTCCACGATATTGAAGATGTGATGTGATGATGTATCTGACAGTTTCACTTTGGCATAAATGTGACATGACACGATAGAATTGACATGATGAATATTTTTTATTTTAAGCTGTAACTAGGTATTTCAGCTATGACTACTCATAATTTAAAAAACTAATTTCTGCCCGTGTTATCGCACGCGTTGTTTGTTTCTCAATGGGAACGTTCAAAGGTCATTTCAAGAACTCGTTTATGGGTTCAGAAGTTTTATTCCAAGCTTACCTATTTTATGCAAAGGGTTCTAAAGATTTTTGTTTGGAAAAAATCAGTTTTATTAATATAATGGATATTATTGTTCTGTGAATATAATGCTCTGACCGAAATGCGATTTAGCGGCCATGTCATGACCCGCGCCCGCGCCCGTGTTAAGTGCTTGCTTATTGCATGGTTGAGCTATGTTTGATTACATACCTACAGCTACATAGCTTACATAGGCAGGTAGATAGCCATTGGTAGCCTTACAGTTTCAAATTCACCGTCTAATTTGACCATTCCATTCCATTTCTGCTCTTTGATCCCTTATTATTATTAGGTAGGAATAAACAAAAAGCATTGCATAGCAAAGCACTCTAAACTTTTTTCAAATTTCAAATATGCCTTTAATATTAGAAATTTGAAAAAAAGTGAAGATTTAATAACTTGATATGTAGGTACCTATATTACTTTACTCTTGGTTATTATTATTACTCAATTAAGGATATCCCTACATATTTAAGTCCCGTCTTAGCACCTACTACGTTAAGAACAATAGAGGAAGCATTAGTGTAGGAAGGAACCTACCACATAAATTAATCATCATCAAATGACTCCACAAAAAAAATTTCGTTGGTGGATTCTATGTGTCTATGTGGTTTCTTGAATGAAGTGTCGTGCAGTGCTTAAATAGACTTAACCTTTACCTTTAATTAAAAACAACTTTTAGATATTTTCATAATTTTATTTATTTTTCTCTAATTACTCTTGTTGTCATGTCACTGGATCAGGTTATTCTTGCTCAATTAGGACATTCACATGGAATACTCGCGTTTTGGAAGCACCGAGGGAACAGGGGGCTCTTCAGACCGGAGCTTACACGAACCATTTTATGTAGAAAGGTAGGCGCTTAATCTTCCTGAACACATTTCCCGTTAACTTTCACTTGCCCGGTAGGGCACTGGTCACCGTTAAACGAAGAACGTGAAGGGATTGTAACTTTTGTTCCATTCTTGTCAACAGGCTGCACAGATGTTTCATTAGTAGATGGGTCAATTACGGTCTCATTCATAGTTGGAGGTAATACAAATGGCGTTTTCTCTGTATTGTGGTTTGTCTGGGGCACTATTGAAGGTTGCTTAGACACCGGTTTACCTTTTTCCTCTGGTTGGATTTGACTGTTGGTGTTGTCACTAGCCTTTCTGGTCGCGTGGACGACGCTTGTGTTAGGCGTCGCATTTGGTGGTCTGTTCATCCTAATCAGTCCCTTTTGCGATATCGTCTCGTACTTCACCGGTAGCTTCGGCGGCGTAGGATTAAAGTTTGAGCCTGAGCCGTCAATATATTCTTCACGTTGCACAGGATCTCTTAAACGCACTGAGTTAACCACTTTAAATAGTGGTTTATCTAATGGAGCTGTGATGATCGGCTGTGTCTCGCCATAGAATGTTGCAGGGGTCACAAAGTGCACATTTATAACATGAGGAATAATCACATCCTGTCCGTGTATTTTTCCCATTAAAAAACTGAGGTAAATGAGTAATTCAATCATTGTGGAATTTTCCGGTATGCAAAGCTTTGCCGATGATTCGTGAATACGGTTACAATACTAGGTGTGTATTTTAAAACAGTTGGACTCGTAATAACCACGGCTTCTTAGCTTCTTGATCATTGACGTCATAATTTTGCATTTAAGGCCAAGCAAAACATAGCGTCTCACCTTATTTTATTAATATGATGGAAGAAAATGTCAAGGATTATTTTACTAAGAATAACGTAATTTAGATCATGATAGTAAGTACATAATTCAGTTCTTCAATCGACCGAAGATGCGACTGCGGTTGTTGATAAGTACTTAATTACGAGTATTTATCATTAATTTATTGTGCAATATTAAGGTACCTTCATAAATTTTATCACTACTTATTGACTTTAATTATTAGACATTATTTATTACACACAATATACCCTATTTAGGAACTTATTATATTACAAACTATACATACATACTTATTACATTTTACATTAAGTAGGCACCTATCTCGGTAAATAATTCTCCCCTTAAGCTCCGTAGCGAGTGTGTGGATGTACTTTATTGTGGAAACAAGATAAGTAATTGTGCGGCTTAACAATTGCTACTCTGAAGGTAAACCACTAAGGCTTTAACTGTTATGGTCTTGCCAAACTTTTTTAGTACTATGTAATGATAATAATCGATGTCCCTAATCACTACGGAAAACCTATTCAAGGAATGGCTAATAATAACGAATGTAGTAGTAGTACTAACGTAATAAATAAAGCAGGTAAATCTGTGGTATCGCATTCGGGAATGGTAAAGGGATTAAAATAAAATAGCTTAATATGGACTAAATAATTCTAATAAAATAAGTAAATACCACTATAAGTATGGCTAACGGGGCTCAAGCTCACGTTATTCCAACATATATGTTTGACCCGATCTTTCCTGGGTTCCCCACAACACAATCTACATTAACTATCACACAATCCTTTCTAATTGTCCTTAATTCTGATGTCAATATCTACATCTTCATCAACGTCGGCAGTATCTGGTTTTGTTTCCCTCTTGGGTTCCGTGTCTTTCCCATTGGTAATGGCATAGTCAGATAAGTTTGGGTTTAATGGCACGAATAGAGGAAAGTCGCCGTCCGGTTTCTTAGTAGTTTTGTCAGGGCGCGCTTGTTCTCCATGGTTCTCAATGGGTTTGTTGGGAATCACATTGTTTTGATTGATGATTGGCTGGCTGTTGTCTTGGTTTTGTCCGTAATCAGGCTTGTTGTTACCGTTGTTGCTGCCGTAGTCTTGGTTGTTGTTACCGTAATCTGGTTTATTATTTCCATATTCAGCTTGATTGTTACCTTCATTAGCATTGTTACCGTAGTTGGAATGGCCATTGCCGCCGCCGTAGCTGGGACGCCCGTTTGGTTTATTGCCCTCGTGGTAACTAGGGCTACCGTCATTATTATTATCATTACCTTGAGGGCGACCACCGTAGGTCGGACGATTGCCATTATTGTGTTGGTTGTTGCCGTAATTGTTCTGATTGTTCTCGTTATTGGGTTGGTTAGGGAAGTTATTTTGTCCGTTTCCATATGTTGGTTGGTTGTTCCCGTATCCTGGTTTGTTTCCGTAGCCAGGTTGATCTTGTCCGTTATGTCCATAAGGTGGCCTATCGTAATTCGGAGGAGGTCCAACATTCTCTTGACCAGGCCGATTGTGGTGCTGGTGTTCATGGTGGTACTCGTGCCCGTAGTTGTGGTTATAGTTGAAGGAATGTTCTTGGGACCCGCCGGGCCTGTTGTCCTGATGATGATGTCCATGACCATGATGTCCATATCCTGGTTTTTCTTCGACCACCACTATAACTGTTTTATCTGGATGTTGAGGAGGTGGAGGCGGAGGTGGTGGTTGGTGGTTAACACCGACATGCCCACCGAAGTTTAATCCAAATCCATGCGTGATGCCTCCGAGGAAAGACCCTGCAGCTTGGTGAACCTTCGTATGAGCTTCATGTGCACCTTTCAATATTCCATGAACTAAATCACCGTGTCCTTGGCACTGATAGCTGAGCAGAAGTAGAAATAAAATTTTAAAAAACATTTTGGGAAAATGTCTCGTGTAGCGCGAGTGAATCTGCCTCAGGTCAACTGATGCGTGTGGCATCTCGATGTGGTATTCTCTAACAAAACCTGTTTGCATTCAGTGAGTGAGTAGGTTATTTACTGAGACCTGATATGTTTTTATAATTAGTTGGTGGCTAGAATTGTGATAATTGTTCAAATTTATTACTAACGTACTAATCAACAAAGGATGGGTGGGATAAATAGGGTATTATTAATTTAGATAAGCATGATGATCATTAGCTTATGACCTATGCATCTAGCTAACTACGTACAGTCGTTTGTTGATTGAATTGAACTATGTAGTATGTAGGCTATCATCATCATCATCAGCCTATAGTAGTCCACAGCTTGACATAGGCCTCCCCCAATGAGCGCCCCGACTTCAGCTTGCCGCATCCAGCATCTACCTGCAGTCTTTCCAGGTCATCATCACACCTGGTCGGAGGGCGCCCTACACTTCGTTTACCGAGGCTATGTATCTACCTATATACATAGCTTAATAATTCGATTTCTACCTAATTAAATTCTTAAAAAATTCAGAGAATCCATTCTAACTAGGTAGTTACAAAATTTAATTCAATTCCTTAAAAATCTACATCTAATAATATGAGCTTAGTTTCTACAAGGATTTTCCTCATCCTATTGTTGTTTTGTTGTGACCAGAGTCATTGCCTTGATATAGGTATATTACAGCTCAATAACAATTCGACGGACGCTATGTGATTATGAGTCATCCATCAATTAAATGTTTACTAGTGAGTCTAGATTTGTTTGCTGTTTCCACAAGGGTGTATTGTATGGTGCTTGACAGTTGCACGAGGAAGTAGGTAGTTACCTAATGATTTCTGTACGTAAGCTGCTACGATCTTTTTTGGATTTCAGTGAGTACGGTTTTGTTTATTGTTAACTAGCTGCGCCCTGCGGCTTCGCCCGCGTGTAAATCTATGTGTCAAATGGTTTATAAACCTTCCTCTTGAATCACTCTATCTATTTATGGTTAAAAAACCGCATTAAAATCCGTTGCGTAGATCTAAGCATATATAGCGGGACAGACGGACAGCGCGGTAATCGACTTTGTTTTATACTATATATAGTGATAATCATAAATCTAACATTACAGCAATTTAAAGCTAAGTCGTTACATTATGCACATAATAAAAATAAAATGTGATACGTGAGGTGTGCTAGGTGTGCATAGATCCCAGTTTTTTTAATAACGCCCGAAGCTGATTATTGCCTGGACTTCTCTATATATATGAGCTTGTTCTGGGTACGCAGGTAAGAATATTCAGATTTAAGAATTTAGAAACATACCACAGACTTGCCCCAGGTATTTCCCGACAGGTTTTTGCAAAAATAAAAGCATAAATTCAATATCGTGTCATCTTAAACTTGGTATTCCAGTTAGATTTAATACTTATTAGCATACAGATCAAACCGGTAACACGCTATGTTGCGGTTTTCGTGACAGCCGTAATAAATGACACACCAACCTACCTCTGCGTCTACATGATGTATATATTCAATACCAATTACCTATTCTAAAAAGACATGGTTACAAACTACGTTCAAAAAATAATTGTTACTTCTAGACATCTTCGGACGACCGAAAATATATCTGGAGGGAATTTTTAAGGGTTGTCCCCCAGATCAGAAATCGTTACAGTTGGGTACCAATAATTTCTGTCTAGAGTGCTCGCCACCACTGAAGTCTTACGGCAAAAGCGGGAACTAAACATTACAACAACAACAGTAACATTTAGTTCTGCCACAGATAATATAATACATACTATTCTGCGAAGAAAGCAGCGCCGCGTCTATCGGACTTCAGTGGTGGCGCGGACTCTACTGTTGGACATAGGCCTCCCAAAATTAGCGTCCTAACGCCCTGTCTGCAGTTTGGCAGGAGTACCTAAGTGCCACAAATTGGCTGAATAAATAATCAGACTCACATAATTATAGTAGAAATGGTAGGAAGGTAGATACGTCATTAATTATATAATATATGTATATAGATATTAATACAGAGCGACCACTTTGATATACCGACTGAATCATTGTTGGTAAGCTATCCTACCTATTACCTAAGTAGATTTAGCTACTAAAATATCACTTAATGAATTGGGATTTTGTCAAAGATTTCTTCAAACACTGCCATCCTCTCAGGTTCATAGTTAGAAGCGACTGAAAATTCTTTATCAATAACGAGGTAAGATTTGGTATTTTCCGTGAATTTCGGCCATTCAAATCCTTGGTCGGCACTGAAAGGTTCACTGAAACAAAGAAAAAGTAATTGATCAGCTTGCGATTGGTGCGATAATTCATATCAGAAATAATTTGATAAATTGCTTGTAATAATGTTGTAATACATAGAAAAAAAAAACATTTTTAATTACGCAGGTATATCACCTCCACGATAACACCGAATTATGAACTTACTTCTTCTTTGCAGTCGATGAAAAATAACATTCGAATTGGGTTCTCAATTCAACTGTTATTTTTCACCGACTGCTAGTTTTTTGAAGTAATTTAAAAATAAACACGACCGGTTAACGCTTCAGATTTGCGTACCGAAGGTTGTGGTTTTACGTAGAGTTTAAGAAATAGTAGTAGGCACTTAACTATGCCAACGTGCCCGTACTTATAAGTAGGTAATATTAAGAAGTCTGTCATACCTTGTTTTAGCATAGTTCGTCCATATTTTCGTCAATTTGTTTCTCATTTTAGTATCTTCTTCGTTAGCTTCCGTTTTAAGCATTTCAGCTTCACCCGAAAATATGTAGTAGGAATCGTCCCCATGAGCTGCTCCTTTTTTGACGAGCCCAAAGGTTCTTAGCATTATACTCAGATTTCCATCGAAGGCAAACTGATATAAATGTGTTGGTACACCGTGTTTGGCCTGAATCTGCGCGGCAACCCAAACGCCGGCACAAAAATGAAGATCACCAAAGAAATCAATAGCAAATGCGTCTTTGTCTTCATTTTCTGATTTTCTCTGATATGCGACGGAGAATTTACTGTTGTACTCAAGTTTTTCTTTATCAATAATATTCCAAAAGTCAGCAAATTGTTTATTTGCAACACATTCGTTGAGTGCTCCAGGTTTCATAGCGACGATAACGCCTTCCTTATTACAAAAACCTCTCATTACAGGCACTTTGTTGAACCGCCCTTCTTTCAGCAAATCGTATGGGTGGCGGGTCAAAAAAGCATCACCGAAATCTTTTTCAATGATTGGAACAAATCCAAAGAATATAGATTTTGCTGGATATTCTTCCAAGACTTCAAAAGAACATGTAGATAGAGTTTGCGCTGGTATGGTCATAAGAAATTTATGCACGGCTGGTCCATCATCTTGGTTACCATTGAACCCCAATTTTTTAACAAGATTATCAGTTAATTCCTTGTATCTTAAGTTCATCGCCCAATCATTGAGGCTTGATCCAGACTGTAAGATAGCTTTATGGAATAATCCGTTTGCAGAAGGAGACAACAGCAAGTATTCGATAGACGCTGAACCAGCACTTAGTCCAAAAACGGTGATATTGTCTTTATCACCATTGAACTTCTCGATATTTTTTTTGACCCATTTGAGAGCTTTAACTTGATCTTTGAGCCCCATGTTGCCAGCAGCTTCAGGAATATCCAGAGATAAGAAGCCGAACACTCCTAGTCTGTAGTTAATCATCACCACAATGACGTCATTTTGAAGAAGGAAGTCAGGTCCTAGTTGTTCTTTCAAAGTGCCATTTCCATAGATGAAACCTCCTCCATGAATGTAGACCATCACAGGTAAAGGTTTAGAGTTGGCTGAAGGAAGACTTGGGGTGAAGACGTTAAGGTAGAGACAGTCTTCGCTGCCAGTGAATTGTCCGATCAGAAAATTTTGTTGTAAGGATGTGTTGTCGACGTGGACTTGAGCTGCATCCCTTTCGTTTTCCCATGATTCGGGATCCTGAGGACTCTGCAAAAGATTTTATTGTAAGACGATTGTAAAAAGAGTTCAGGAACAAACCAACTAACCTAACCTAACAACTATTTCGTTGATGAATAATATTATACGAAATTGTTGTTAGGTCATAAAAAAGATACCTACGTATTAAAATTCGAGATCTACTTGTACTATGGCCTAGCAAAAAACAGATATATACCTAAATTTGGATAAACACAGGACTACAGGATAAAAAAAAAATTACAGTTTATTTATTTTACTTTATAAAAACACGAAGTAAAATAATAATTACATTAATTAAAGATGTCACGTTAAAAGCAACATACATATCACGTGAATTATAATGTTAATCATATCTAAGTTATAAAATAAACACACAAAATAAATTTAATATATATATATAAAAATCATGTCAAAATAAAACAAATGAACTGTATTTTCTCGGTTAAACCGGGAAAATTTATGTTACTAAACATTTTTGACGACCTCTGTGGCGCGGTGGGCGAAGGCCCACCATCGACGCCGGAAAGTGACTCAATCAAAGTCCCTAAAAAAAAAGTGTCTCTAACCTCGCTCTAGCTAGGCTAAAGATAAACCTTTTTTGGTCTACCGCCCCGCCCTTGACACCATTTGGTTCAAATAAAATTTTACTGCGCTGCCTTCTGTGACCCTCGATAGAAGAGTTCGTGGTGAAGCTGGCGCGCAGAATGTACGAGCGTGCGGACACCTCAACGGACTAGCTCCCCTACACGCGAGGCCGCCAGATACAAGACCTTCCTGGCGACCTCTTCCCCGGGAACTGCTGGAACTCCACGATGATGTTCAAACTCAAGAAGACCATCGCAGCCAATCGGCTGCTGAACAGCAATTGAGAGGCCTGCAGGACTCTCAATGCTGTAACTCAAGACTCGAGTGACGTCTCGCTCGACGTTGAAGCCAGAAGAAAGAACTTAAGTTCGATTCCAACCGCATTTCGCTCGAAAGACGAACTGTTGAAGACCATTGATGAGCCTTCTGTGCGTAGCTCGGCCAAGCAAGTTATATTGTCCGTACTGTTATAGGTACGCCCTTTCATACAACACGCTCACAGAACCTTAGAACATACCTACCGACAGAATCTCACCTAGACTATCTTCATATAAATAGGTACCTAAGTTTCTGGGCTATCTTTTGGCTATATATTCCTTTTCTGTGTTCCTTAGTAAATTTTATACAAGCGTAGATACTTACGAAGTAATAAAGATATATCTAATCTCTTACCTTGAACCGTAGATCTCCTACCGGTGGTTTCGCGTAGGGCACACTGAGAAACTCATAATATTTGTACCCACTCGCGGTCACAGACTCACCACCTCTTAACGTTCCTTGTTCGACTGTTACAACAACCATTTTTTCCGAATTAAGTGCGTATTCTCAATTAATTGTTCTATATATCTTTATTGTTTACGACTGTTGACCGTCTACTCCAAGCATTTCAATTTTCAATCACAACACTTAAAATAATAAGTATTGGTCTATCATTTTATTAACAATATGCACGTATATGCCTATCTTATCAAAGATTATAACTGTATTATCTAGCTTGCACATATACCTACTCACGCGCAATTGCCTGGCGAGAGCAATAAGTTCGATTAATAAGACTTTAGTCAAGGTTATATGTAAGTTATAACAGTTGAAGAGTTGTTACTTTCCTACTAGAAAATAATGCCTATAATGTATACTTAATTTAAAAAAAATATCTATTTCTGTAATGTATTGTATTATGTATATCGATAACACAAGCTCTGCTTAGCTTGGGGCTAGATTTTGTGTGGATTGTCCAGTATTATTAATTTATTTGAAGAGTTCTGTTGTGAGAGTTGCGCGGTAGGCAAAGGTCTGCTTGAGGTAGGCAGGAGGTTGCAGGTTTGATTGTCGCCTCTGGTAAAATAAAAAGAGAAATAATGCTAGACAATCCACATACTCGTAGCATCATCTAGCCTCAACCACAGACATGGGCGTACCCAACTTCTGGCCTAGGGGGGGCAAAGTCAGATTTTTTAGGTCGGATCGTCCGCTGCCCCCCCCTGGGTACGCCCATGACCACAGAGTAACTATATTGGCCATGTGTAAACTGATGTTATGTTAGGTAACTCACACGGCATCTGTTTAATACAAAAGATATATCTTTTTATAACACCCATACGCGAAAGAAATGTCTACAGATCGTACAAACCGCGGCGGGAATCGATACTCGTGCGTCGCAGGCGGATCTCAATACTCAATATATTTGATCTTTCCTTGCTGCGCCACTGAGTTCGACAAATGTTTATATTATCTCCAAATATAATGTTTTATACTTTTCCATCCAAGGTAATATTTTAGTACCCCAGTGATTTTCCACTGGCCCTAGAGCACTTCTGATTTTTCACCTTGCCCTCTTCAATAACACTTAATAAGCAGATAAGATAAAATGTCAGACATGCTACTGTTTAGTCTAATTTAATCATCACTTGTATCTTACAAGCATATTTAAATGTAGGTAGATATTCATTATTCATTTATTATTCGGTTGTTTCATGTGTCAATAGCCTGAACACACGTTCCGTCTTGCTTGCGCAGTTCAGTTTGTGCAGTTATGGTTAATCAAAACGACTGAAGACTGTACAGTGGCTACACGTTCAAGTAAGCTCGTGCAAACTGTACTGCGCATGGACTGACTGTACGGAGAGGTTATGTTTTTTTTTCTCTTTTTTCACGATGTCGCCAAAAGAAGATATTTTTTTATTAGTTTTCTTTTATTGTTTGTTGACTAAAAAAGGAATACAAACAAGCGACGACGCGTCGAAATCACTTTGCCGGGCTGAAATGCCACGGCCCACACGCTCAAGTAAATACGTGCAATCAAAATTTGCAATCATCAGCATGTCAATGTTTAGAAGTCAATGTTCAGAAGCCGCGCTTCCGGGTTGCACGAGCTACCGTCTTGCCATCCAACGTGTCTGTCTTACCTGTATAAACGGGTTTGTGCAGTCATGAATGCAAGTAAGACGGAGCGTGTGTCTGGGCTATGAGATACATCGAGTTCTTACGATAGGTGAGGCATATTGTTCAATACAAACAAATCATTTAAGTTTTAACTCACATACATTTTTTATTAGATTAAAGTTTTATATTAGGTATGTTAGGTAACCATTCAATTAAACATAAATGACTTAAGTTTTGTGTAATGTTATTTTGGTTTGAATTTATAAATAACTAGCTTCCAAACGCGGGATCAACGATTCAAGATTTTTTAGGTAAAAAATAAGCACAGGTGTATTCACTGGTTAATCATCGATCCTATTTGGAAAATTTAATTAAGAATAGGTACTTCAGCCCTTCTTTTCTAAAAAGAAACAGACAGACATTATTAGTTTCGCTTTTATAATATTAGTATAGCTTAAATATTGTATACAATCAGTACTTATATACATTATGAGTTCATATCATAGAAACGTAACTTATTTTAAATGACATTTCTGTTTACATTTAAAATTTTAAATAATCACTAGATTTGTATTTAACTGTTTTGTGTTGTGCATTTATTATTAACATTTAAACAAAAAATAAATTAAATAGAATTTACTTATTTTATAATATAACAAGCCACTCATAATATATAATATTACATGTTTATTATTCTAAACTCATCCCTTATTGTTCTTAGAATGTTTTAATTTACTTATTTAATAAGGCACTTTTTCATTCAGTTTATTATACACTTAGGTGCTATTATCAATTGATTAGTTACGACAAAAATCCTTATCTATCTATTTGGTTATGTTTCAATGGTTTTGATAAGATTTGATGAACACATTTACCTATAAACGGTATTACAAATAAGAAATAAATAATGGTATGTGCCGTTTATGAATACACATTTCTTGCTAATTGGGACTACATCTTCTAGCTCCAATACGCAAATGTATAATTAAAAAGTACAAGAAAACTGCTATGATCTTACAACCACCATCTAGTCTATGCTATAAAGTCAACCAACCGCGAAAGGGCAACCACCGGGAAATAGTAGGCGGGACGGACTCCTTTGAAAAGAAATAACTTTAATTTCATTTTTTATCATTATTTGCAACTTGGTTTTTGCTCGCTTAGTGCTTTCCGCTCGACAATTTTTTGCTGGAAATACATATACATGTACCCGGAGTCCTTAATGGGTTCCCTCCGTTCGCGGTGGAAACCGGGCTTTATTAAGGTACTTTTGATACAATGAAGTGAATATCAATGGCGAAGTCCTTGTGTCATGATGATTATGCGATCTATGTTGCACACGGTTTTTATAAAATCTAATGACATAATTACTTATAAATAATCGCTTTGCAATTCCTCATGGCTGGTCAATCATGGTAAATATCCTTAGTTAATACTATACGCCCCTTTCAATAAATATTTTTAGCTAACTGTTCTGTGGTAGGTACGGATATTTTAATCGACCGTTTGCAAGAAACACTTCTTGTATGTTAAGTTTTACAGGAGCCGAGCCTCGTGAATAAGTGAATTATTTAGTAGTTTGGCAAGACGCGGTCTTTACGTTCAAGAAATAAAACTAACGGGAAAGTAATTTGCGACAAATAGTAAACAATTTTCTATTAGAAATTTGAATCTCGCGCCAACACGAAACAAATATATAACCTTCAGTACGAACTGCTAAAATTCGTAGAAAAATACGTGATATTTGCCGAGGGCCTCCTCTCCCAATGTGAGATTGGGTGAGATTTGGCTCGACCCCCTCCCCCTAAAAGCTTCACGTAATCAATAGACCCCCATAGGTTTATAGCGCCATCGGTAAATAATAAGTACGAGAAACAAGGTTTGTGAGCTTGCGCATAGCGTTGCTTTTGAGATTAGTAATGTCTTTGTAATGATCTGCATATGGTGTACAAATAAGTATTTTTGTATTGTATTGTATTAGTTAAGTACTTACACCAAAATGTGCCCTATTCACTATGCACATTTATTAAATTCTATTAACATTTTACCATTATTTTGAACACATTAAATAAAATTTTAAGATCGCAACACCGACATTAACTGTTAACATTAACTATGATAATTTATGTGATTTTCAGAGTAAGTATTTCATACAAGAAGGCATTTGCCTATATTAAGTAACCAATACTGTAACTAGTTAAAAGGCTTAAGAAGTTAATACATCCTTCTTGAACACAAGTTTCTAATAGCTGCCAAACTGGCTCACTTCAATTCACTTGGCTTCATCATCTATCACTCATTATGCTCGCAATATCACTGATGATTGCTCGCATAACTGGGTTACAGGTCACACTATGGGTATAGGTTCAATCATATGCTCACATTATCAATGTTGGTCGGTATAGGTTTACCACAACAACTCATATGCTCACATTATCACTGTTGGTTGGTATAGGTTTACCACAACAACTCATATGCTCAGATTATCACTGATGTAGTCTATGATCACCAGTACAATTCTTATGCTCACGTAATCACTGATGGTTGGTATCGGTATGGATTCACCAGTACACCTCATTATGCTCACGCTATCATTGATCGTTAGTATCGGTATAGTATCACCAGTACACCTCATTATGCTCACGTTATAACATCTCGTCGGTATGTTCACGAGTGCACCTCAAATGCTCACATTATCGCTGATGGTGGGTATGGGTTCCTTGGTCTGTGCGTTGTGTAGCGGACAGGGCGGGCGCGGTTTTAGCCGAGTGCTGCTCGCTCGCGGCCTCCTGAGCACCCTCGTCGGCAGTCTTGACAAGTCGCCTGATGACGCGGCCTTGTCGAAAACCTAGGTAACGAATAATAATAAATAAATAAATAATGTTGGACAATCCACATAGCATCGTCTAGCCCCAAGGTAAGCAGAGCTTGTGTTATGGGTACAAGACGACTGATATACTTAATACAATAGATTACATACATAGATAGATGTTTTATTTAACGACCAGAACACCAGGAACAAATATCTGCAGATCATACACACAATCGTTCCGAGGCGGGAATCGAACCCGCAACTTCCTGCGTCCCAGGCGGACCTTCGCCCACCGCGCCAAAGAGGGCGTACTAGATGACTGATATATACGCGATAAGAGTGCAAATAAAATAGTGTTTTATGTTTTTATTTGACATAGTTCTTGTATAAGTATGAAATAAAGTATTTACTATCTATCTATCTATACATAACCCTTAACAATCCGGGCCGGGAACAAATTATGCAAATCAAACAAACATTTGCCCCGTGGAAACGCAACCGAAACCTTCTGCGTCTCAGACGGACCTTCGTCCACTAAAGTATTTATAAGATAAAGAATACTGTTTTTTCTATTCCTCGTTTAAGGAAAACTGTGTAACATATGCTCACTTTTTGTATTGTTTTTTAATATGGTTATAATAATAAACCAAGCACAAGCCAAAGTCCTTCACAAAACAGGTTTGTTCAACCTTTTGGGAGCGTTGTTATTTTTACTGACTTCAGGACGAGGTTCTATGTTCGGCTGTATTATATATTATTTTTTAATGTATCTTTATCGACGTCGCCGTCAATTATGTACGGACTGAAAAATAAATTGGGTATTGTATTGACAATGCTCGAATTGGTTCCATAGATAAATGATTCCAAAGGGATTCGTTTTTATCCCTTCAAGCTAAAAAACAACATGATTCTTTATAAAAATCACGTTTAGCTACAAACATTTTGGTGATTCTTTCCGTTTCGGATAAAGGTTGATTTTGAGGTGGTCATATAAAAGTTTGATCGTCGAGGAATTGATATGTGCGCCGGAAAACATATCTAATGTGTCTAAAGTATTATTACATCATAATTTGTACATCACCCGTAGCAAATGGTTTCCATGGCAACGGGCGTAAATAGGAGGTCTTCATCGTCATTTCATGTGTCACAAAATCATTCATCACATCAAACGAAATTAGACTCGGATTTTAACTAGATGTCGCCATTTAGATAGCTCTCTGGAACCCTTCGAGAGTTCCTTCCAAACCTATTTTCACTATATAGAAATTTGAAGTCCGTTTATATTTTTTTTAAATACGCCAAATTATATTATTAGTCTTGTGTTAGGAATCAGTTGGTGCTTCCAAAAAAAAAAACAAACGACAGCGTTTGTTTCTTTAGTTTGTTTTGAAAAGGTCTTTTTACTCTTACATAGCGGCAAAAAGCATTGATTACATAAGAATTATTTTAAAATCGCAGTATATGCAACCTTTGAAAGGTTTATTGTACCTTAATTTTTATTTTTAAGCCGTGCAACATACCTTCCGTTTGGTAGACGAGGGCTTGGGCCGAGGTCAGTCGATCACATGCTTGATCTTCACGTAGAGAACACAAGAGAACAGGAACCCAAATATCGGTATCACGGACATACCGACACCCACCGCGGCCAGGATTATCAGGTGGTCCCGTATGTGGTTCGTGAAATGCCGTATGCAGCCCTGAAATGGACGAAACATAGCTTGAACAATTTTACTCACAAAGTTAGCTGAAAACAATCAGTCGAAAGTCCTTCTCATTTCAGTCTATGAGACAGGACAATTGTAAAGGCGTGCGCCCACCGCATCTCCATCGGAATCGTACGCAGTAGGGTTTGGTCCCGGAAATCCCCTCTTCTGAATTTGCCGGGGGTTCCCGAAACATTTGGCTAATTTAAGAATTGAGATATCATAAATATTATAATTTCCCGGGAAATTTCGGGACTGATTAATATTTTTACTTCAGATTACTATCGAAATTACCTAAATAAATCTATTCGACTTTCACTTAGCATTTCACATGTATGTATAATCAGGTGATTTATGAATATTGAAGGGATGGGTCGCTTTCGTGTAGTGAAGTTTAGTGATATGAACTATTCACTCACGGTGTAGTGAATGTTGGATGGATGGTCCCGGGCGCCACAGCGGTTGGTCACAGTCTTGCAGCACGAGTCTGGTACCAGCAGTCGTGGGTCGTGCTCGTGCCATATGCTATACCTCCAGTCAGAGTAACGCACTGCGCCGCAGCATTTGAACTGGAAAGGAATATTGGCCTTAAGTGATTTGATAGTCATTAACTTTGACCCTAAAAGGTTTATTACAAGTAGGTATGTACCTAAGGAAAGAGCAAACTAGCCTTACTACACAGAATATGTAATAGAATGTAAGTTCCTTATTACTTATTGTATTTTATTGTTCCTACTTTGTAAACCCATCTCTGTAAATAAATATCTTTATTATACTGAAATCAAAGATTCCAGAACAAAGTACTCAGGTCAATTGTTAATGCTCCTTGGTACGTAAGAAATGACGATATTCATCGGGACCTAAACATTGAATTTGTCGACACAGTCATAAAAAAATACGCAGAGGCTCACGAACAAAGGCTTCATCATCATGTGAACGTCGCGAGGCGATCCAGCTCCTCGAAAACACGGACATAGTGAGAAGGCTCAAAAGAACAAAACCTTTTGAGTTAGTGTAGTGATAATAAGTGTATGTGCAGAAGTGCTATCTTAAAGAACACACGAACAAAGTGTCTTCCCCTTAAGTATAGAGACAATAAGAAAAGTGCCAATGGACACGTTCTTAGTAATATGTTGTTATAAAAATAAGTTAGAACTAAATTACCCATTAGCCAATTCTATGGCTAGATTGTAATTATACTCTATTGTATTTAACATTTATATAAGTATATTAGACAATATATAAAAAAAAAAAAAAAAAAAATTATACTGAAATTTTACGTGGTTGGTGGTGCGTTTAGTGACTACTAAGGGAAGAAGCGGTGTTTTGACAGTTTTATACGCGCGATATTTTATTTGAACGCTCTCTTCGCCGCTTATTGTAAAAGCGGTCATAAATACTGACGCAGAGCGGATCGCAATTGTCCAATCCAATTACATTGGAATAAAAGAAGAACACACATTGGTTGACGCTTCTTTCTGATGGGTCAAATCGGTACTCTGCGTAAGTGGGGACGCACAGTTAGTACGTTGCTGTCCGGCTTTCTTATTTATTTTATAAAAAAAAAAATGCCACAAGGGTACAAACAAAGGGTGGTTAATGCAGAGGTATTTACTACCTGCCTTCCTTTCTTCTGCTCGCTATTGCCATGATACCTACTTTATTTATTTTTTATTTATTTTATTTTATTTATGAACAAAATCCACAGCTCTTAATTATAAATTAACTTATCTTATAAATATCACTAACAGCCAATAAACGGATTTACATTATTATTATTAAGACAAATAACATCAGACGACCTCACCAAAAGTGCCATTATAGAGGCCAGGAAGAATAGAATAAATGAATAACAACTTAAAGACATAATATAAGAAAAAGAAAAACTTTAGCTTTAAATTTGGCACTCATGCAAAACAAAATAGGAATCAGGAAATTACCTATAATATGTAATAGTTCATTTACTCATTCCATTTCACAACATTTAAAACCACTTAAAATGATTATCTAAAATTTATATAAACCTATGTAATGTACACATAATATCCAAGTTGATATAATTAAAAAAAAAACTAAAAAAACATATAAATGTAATAATCGAAAGAACGTACATTAAGTATATACTTAGTCGTCAATTTCTCATGTCTACTGTTTCGAATGCGCAATTTGTGAGGCATAATATCTGCGAACAATACTCATAGTACGAATAATATGTTTCCCATGATAAATGCTGACATTTTGATCTCTCGGGTCGCGCGGTATCAACATAACAATGAAACCTGTTTTAGCACAAGCAACCTAGGTATGCACCTCAGAATTTTGAAGTGGGACTGGGATACGTTTGCTTGTCTGATAAAATGTGAGCTAAGATATATTATTTATGTCTTAATGCGGACAAGGGAGTAAACATCACACTATTATTATAAACATGAATGTTTGAATGGATGGATGTTTGTTACTTTTTCACGGCAAAGAACTGAACGAATAGGGCTAAAAAATCATACAATAGTTGGCTAACTATCAAACATAGGCTAATCAGTTCCCATGGGATAAAAGAAAAGTCCAGAAACTAACTCAATTATCAAATAACAGAAAACAACAATGTAGGTAGGTACGTCTCGCTGCGTCGGATGGCGGCACGAACTCTTGAACGAACACTATGACAATTTTTATCATCGCAGAATTGCCACCATAGACAGCTTTTGGTATCGCATATCGTGGCGACTGCATCGATGCCATTATCATAGTGAAGCGATTGGTTTAGCAGAATGACCAAAAAAGTATGACCTCCGTGGCACGGTGGGCGAAGGTGCGCCTGCTACGCAGGAGTTTGCGGGTTCGATTCCTGCCTCGGGACAAATGTTTGTACGATCTGCAGATTTGTTCCGGGTGTTATCTATGTATTATAAAAAATATCTATCTATGTAATCTATTGTATTAAGTATATCAGTCATCCAGTACCCATAACACAAGTTCTGCTTAACTTGGGGCTAGATGATGCTGTGTGGATTGTCCAACATTATTTATTATTATATAGGACTCTCTGACGCTCACTACTCGTACTGGCCCTAAGATGCCCTGTACCAAGATGAATGGAAAGGAAGGGAGGCCCATGCCCAACAGTGGGTAACCAGCGGTAACTTACCTCAGTCTGCATATGGTCCACCGCGTCGCTGATGACGGTATCAAGCGCGTAGTTTGACAGGAAGGTATTGTTCAGTTCCATTTTGAGTTCCTCCTCGATTGCTACTTCGTAGTAGTAAGCAAGACTGCCGGCGCCCGCTTCCAAAAGGAACGTGATTAGCAGGAAGTATGTGTACTGGAATGTCATGGATTTATATTATTATATGGGGTTGGCATTTATAATTAGGTCAAAGAACATCAGAATAATAAAATAAAAACAAATAACAACTAGTATGACACGACGACGTGTCGCTGCGATACGTCGCCTGTTGCTGCTGCGTGTACCAAAATGTCATAATCAGTACTTAGTATAAAACAAAGTCGCTACGCTGTCTGTCTGTCCCTATGTAAGCTTAGATCTTTATTTATTTTTATTTTATTTATGAACAAAATCCACAGCTTAAATTATCTTATCTTATAAATTTCACTAACAGCCAATAAACGGATTTACATTATTATTATTAAGACAAAACTACGCAACGGACTTTGATGCGGTTTTTTAAATAGATATTCAAGATGAATTTATAAATCATTTGACATATAGATTTCCACGCGGGCGAAGCCGCAGGGCGCAGCTAGTTAGGTATAAAATTGTGATACTCACACATAGTAAGCTCGTCCGGTTCTCAGTCTTAAGTCCGCAGCAGCCAAGCGCCGCGAGCGGCAGGCCCAGGCCTCCGGCTATGACCAGCAGGTAGGCGATAGCCTGGTAGGTGAATGTGGGCAGGAGCGGCACGTATCTGTGGCGATACGAGACCGTCCACACGCCTACTGCGAGGACGCCCGCACCTGCAAACTGTACATTACTTTTATTATTATTGGAAAGGATTAGTAATTCAAAAATTGAAAATCCTTTATATCTATAGGTTTACAAGATAAGCACTTAGACAAGTGAAATTTTATACTATAAATTTATAATCAAATAAGCGAAGCTGCAAATAGACTAGCGAAGAACCACGAAAGTTATCTTTAACAAATATTAGATACCAACGTCGAACAAGTATACACAGAAACTCAATGCAAAAGTAGGTACTTTATGTTTGCATTTCTATTCTTAATCATACGATAATTCGTTCCAGCTATGGTAACCTTCATCATCTTCGAGCGTTGTTTTTCGCTATTGAAACAAATGCGAGGCCATGCCAAACGCGTGTGTCCATGACCCAATGGCATTGCCTTAATTAATTAATGGTAGCTCCCGATACGATCCACCCACACGGTAATCATTAAATTATGAAGGCAGATACCTGTAGGTGCCGACACATTATGAGATGGCCTATAAACACACCAGGCCATCTAACAAATATCCGACGCTTCCTACATTTCGTCGCGTACGTTGCGTGGCGTGAACTCAAACGGTTATGGACCTTTAAAATTTCCCTACTTTATACCTACATCAGCATTACCTATCTATAGAAACTGTCTTTATTACAATAGTAATTTAGGTGAATACACCTGTACAGACTACTGTAGTAGGGCATTTATGCTGAGTCGAGACATTTTTGCGGCTGTAACACACATCAGTCTCTCTTTTTGATAAATATTTTGTGCAACTGTTTTTTCATTATTTATAAGTGAATTAAGATATTTTTATTCAAAATGTAATACATTGTTTTAGTTTTGTACCTACTGCAGCAGCAAATAATGAATGTCTGTCTAATTTATGTACAACATTTACAAAATATTATGAAGGTTTTGGTGATTCTTACCATAAAAACGACATTGAAGATATGCAGAACACACTTGAGAAAGTTGACGCTACAACAGTCTGCATCCCTTGACTTGCGAGGCTTGATTTTCTTTTTTTTCGTCAGGAGTGTGCCTGTGTCCTTCTTTTCCGTAGCCATTGTCACTAGCTTCGAAACTGCCTCCGAAACCTCTCACCCATCCTCTTATCTTCCCTCAAGTCCACCTACAAACGAAAACCGACCTTACTCATACTATAAACAATGACTACATCGAGATAACGATTTGCATACTTACATATGTCACACTTGAGTAAATATTAAGTTTTGTTCTTTGGAAGATAAATTCAAACACTTAATAACGAATTACAATATTTATTACAATAGCATGCCCTATTTAAAGTGGAATATTATACAACACTTAAACTAAATTAAAAATTAAATACAACGAAAATTTATCAAAGAATTTTAAGTTAGGTGATTCGAATGTATACAGTAAAATAATATAATTAATACCATGATAGATGATTGGTAGATTGCAAAAAATATAATACATTTTTCTGAATAAGCAAAGGTCAAGTGATAAAAACTATAGTTTTATATTCAGTCCATTAGTCATCACGAGTAGATTATAAATTCATTGTACCAAAGTTAAAAGTCCTTTGGCAGTTTTGTAAAACTTTATAAAAGTACAAAAGGATACAAGTGGACTATATTTTATGTGCCATAATCGAATGTTACACAAGGTTTCTAGCTGCTAGCTCGTTAGTCTTACTGATACTGACAATTAATTCTTTCTGTCATGGAACTTGTGCTGACAAAAATAATCAACTCATAATAATAATTCTTCTAGAATGTAATCAACTTGGTGGGATATGAGCTTGATGAATGCAGCAAATAACTAATAAATTGGTCAGTTACCAAAATAAATATTAGTTGAAACATATCTAATCTCTAAAATACACCCTAACTAAGGTTACTTCATTATGTGTTTAACACAGTTTATTCATTCCTCTTTCAGTGAGACTTATTCATCATATTGTTGCAAGGTTGATTCCAATTTATCAACAATTTTTTTATAAAAATGAATTTGCTGCTTTAGAAAGTTTTGCATAGTAGCTTTCAAGTCAACAGTTCGTTCAGCCTTGAAATGGTTGATTTCGGCAAGAAGAGCATAGGAAATGACATCAGTTCTTCTCAACACTTCATTCAGTTGAGCTACTTCCATTTTGTGTTCGGCTGTCAGCCTTTCACATTCTCGTTTCTTTTGGACGGCGCCTTTATGATTTGCTAACGCGTCAGGGAAGCTGCCTACAATACCCTTGTACAGATGGAATTTATCCCCAAGAGGATCAAAGTCCCATTTTGGCTGGTCATCATACATTTTTCCAATCTCTATGTAGGCACCACCAGTCTTCTTTATAGCTGATGTTAGTTTTGAGGTTGATACAATTGAACCTTCATCCAAGCTCAAAGCATTTCCTAAGCCATAGAAAGCTTCCCCTATCTTCTGACAGTCACTTTTGTATGGTCCTTGAAATCTCTTTGTTTGCAGTTGGCACATCGCTACCAATGACTTGACAGATGTGTCCATGCTACCCATGAATGTGTAAGCCTGCTCCGTGATATTGTCCACCTGTGACTGTAGCAAAGCCTTCTCAGGTACTACTAATGAAACACAGTAGTTTAAACCTAGCAAATTGTCCCTTTCAGCTTGTCTTTTTCCAGCTTTCCATCTTTTTTCATCAGTGCATGTGAGGAAGTGTTGCCACACTTCACATTTAGATAGCACAGGGTGTTTGCACATCCAATCCACAAACTCTTGTAGTTGTACCCGTCTCCTCTCAATGTGACCTTCATCATATCTCCCAGAGATTTGTTTGTCAGGCAATGGTGGAATGGGGATCAGAGTAAATTTTTCTTGTAATCTCTCATGGAGCCAATCAAAATGCTTGTATCTTCTAGACACCTGAATGTTATTGAATGAGGGTGTCAGTTGATAGGCTATAAAACTTTTTATGCCCTTGAATTTAGACTCTTTCTTTGGAGAGGCTACTGTTACATTGTATGGTTGGTTTACAGGCGACCAAACATACCTATCTTCCTCTTGGATAATATAAACTTTTTCAGAATCTGGCACTTCCACATTCAATGTGGCAAGAAGGTAGCTTTCTCCACTGATCTTTGATGAGGGTGCAAATTTATTTTTCCTCACTGTACCCACAGATGAACCAAAACTGGATGCAGCATCATCAAAGTTTTGATGTTGATCATTAATAGGCATGCCAGGCAATGGGGCCAGGGGCTGGTTGTAGGGAGGGGGCTTTTGTTGGGAGACAGGGCCTATCTCGGAGTATGTGTCATCATCCCAATCATCTTCCCAGCCCTCCTCTTGAGAGTTGCCCCGTTGGTAGTTGTTGTCTCCTGCACTGTAGTGCTGGTCGCCCCAGTCATCGTTCGCTTGATCATATCTTGCAGCTGGAGGGCCTGCATTGATTTGTGTCACTTCATCAGGTGTGAGTTTTTTGACATAGGCTGCAGGGAACAGACCTGTCTCACCTTTGGCATTCTTGCCCTCCCACCACCCCTCCCCAATCTCTGTGTTCAATATAGTTAATATCTCTCCAGCCATTATTGACATTTCAGTGGTGTTGGGCTCACCATTGAAGTCATACAACGCTTGCACCTGTGCTGTCATTTTGGACCCAATACCTAAAACAAGTTCAGAACAATTAATTACAAACTTTTAAAAATAGTATTCTAACTTCAAGTAGGTGGATCATTATAATCATGTAGTATCTTGTTATCTTATCAATGCTATCTAGAAATGGAGCGAGTATGCACACACAAAATGATATGAGTTATATATTGTCTTATGGTTAGACTCAGAGAATGCATTGTTAAGTAGATACGTCGTTTTAGGTGTCATTTAGTAGTGTGGCCCAGCAAAGCACTGACACATATTTTTAATAGTCATTAATTAACGCGCTTGTTGAAGCCATAGTCGAGTGAATTAAGTAGGTTCTCGGAAGTAGGCCGTGAATAGTGAATCATAAAGAATTAGGAAAATGAAATCATAAACACATATTTCTTGGACTTCTTTGTTGAATACAAGGAGTTTCTTGCTATGTTGTTTGCCTGTTCAGGGATCAGGGTGATGATATTTTATTAAAACCAAGTTTTGGTAATTTTATTTCCATACAAAGATATAATGAACGGCAAAGAAACAAAGAATTATATACAAGTATCCCTATAGTAGTCTGTGATTGTAGGAATTTTTCGGTTGAAGGTGCGGAAGTGGCTGCAATGACGTCAAAATAAAAATAAGTTTTCTCTATGATATTAGAGCAAAATAGTAGGAATTACTTACTTAAATCAGTAGTTGATAAATTCACAATCAAGATAGTTACACAAACTCATGGAAAATTCACGGCTTATCACAAAAATACATAAAAAGGCGGATACATCGATTGCACAGTCATCTCATCTGTCTATTTGACAAAAATGTCACAGAGACTTGTTTGTCGTCGTTAGAAAGCGTTCTCGATGGTAGCGTATTGATAAAGAATGTTCTCGTTTGCGATACGTTGCATATAGGACCAATGAGATTGTCGTTGTTATGATTCAGCAGGCAAGTAACCAATGATTTGAGAACTGTTTGTTATTAAAGTTGCTCGCTAGATGGCGCTATTTTAAATTCATTCGTTTCTACCATGTTTCT
The DNA here is from genome assembly GCA_943735965.1 of Eupithecia abbreviata. Taxonomy (NCBI): domain Eukaryota; kingdom Metazoa; phylum Arthropoda; class Insecta; order Lepidoptera; family Geometridae; genus Eupithecia; species Eupithecia abbreviata. The sequence goes on along the minus strand of OX030977.1, from coordinate 5,338,857 downwards.
ACGTTCCGTTTCACGAATTTTTCCAACAATATTTCCTACTAAAGTTTTTGAGAGAGCAAAAGCGACGACGACACGCGACGAGATGACTAATGCCCAAGTGTGGCGTGGCGAGCGAGTAGAGTATACTTAGGCCCGGCGGCGGCGCGGCTGTGACTCTATTGGGGCTCTCTGAGCCTATGTGGAGTATTCCACCAAAGCGGTGATTTGCGGAGAATGCTGTAGACAGAGACAAGACGAGAAAATACGTTTTTTACTAGGTCTCCATCGAAGCCACCTACGGTGTTGCGTATCTAGTGGCTAGACTAGAGTTGAGATGTGTGTGTCCGTGATGGTAGCGTACACATAATGGAATTCAGGTTTGTTGTTATGCCTAATAACAACAAACCTGCAACCTGAATAGAGCATAAATAGGGAATAGAAAATAAAAGAATGACTTATTCAATAAACAAAGATTTACAACGTGTGCGAGGCCGCGGGCACAAACTAATATAGTATCTATTATATAACGAAGGAAACCTTTAGGTAGGTTAAATAAACAGTCTGTACTCCTAGTTAGGTATCTACCAAGTATGTATCTCCACAAGCCTCTCAGCCTGGCCGCTTTGAGATCGCTCGGTCACTGCAAATTGAAGATTTCCGGCGCGTAGGTAGTCTGAATTGAAAATAATAACGAAATATTCTCATTAAATATTTTCGAACTGGACTGGCAATGATCAATGACATTTATAATGTAGATGCGTATATAGGTACTTACCTGGTTTAGGTACGTGACAGGTTGGGTAAGTAGGTTACCTAAGTAGAAGACCTCAGAAGAGAGATGTTAAATAAAATAAATAAATAATGCTGGACAATCCACAGAGCAACATCTAGCTCCAAGCTAAGCAGAGCTTGTGTTATGGGCAATAGATAAATAATATATTGAGAAAGAAAACTCTAAAATAAAAGCCATTTCCACTTAGTTTAGATATTCAAAAGATAAAATAAATATATTTTGAAAAGATACACTCAATAGTTTTCTGTAATACCCATTGTTCTAAAATGCTGTTGACATTTATTGACGCGGTCGTTTTAGGAATGATTCATTGTGCATTTTATTCGAGCGCGTGTAGCAGGAGGTATCAGATGAGATAGGATACAATTAGGCCTCGCCTATTGATGAGTTCGCGCCGTTGACTCGATAAACCTTTCTCCTAACTCCATCCTCCGCTGGATCGCAGTCCTAACCCGGATGGGCGGTTCACGAGATCAAATTTTACCGCAGGCAGTGATATATGTTGGTCGAATTCAAGCGAAATTGCACATAATTTAGGTACATATCATAGGGTATAATTTATCTGAATTCGCATTTTCAGTAGTGCGTGCTAAAATAACACACGGCATTCCCATGTCTCCCATTTATTATCCGACCAAGTATGGGTATGGGTTTTAGGCGAGGTACACATTGCCGATAGAAAGTACTTACTTTAGTGTAGAAGATAGTGCAGAAATTTAGTACGTTTAGTACGTAATAATTAAAATAAGAATTTGTCATTTAAAGTTCACACATATAGCTTATTAGTAACTAGCTGCGCCTCGCGGCTTTGCCCTCGTGGAAATCTATGTTTCAAATAGACTATAAACCTTCCTCCCTCTATCTTTTAAAAATAACCGCATTAAAATCCGTTGCGAAGTTTTAAAGATCTAAGCATACATAGGGACAGACAGACAGCGGGAAGCGACTTTGTTTTATACTATGTGTTGATCTAACCTAGTCAATTACTAATATGTACTTAGATTACTGATGCTTGCCGCGATTCCTCTTTTGTTTTTGGTATATGGGAGGCCTACTTTCATAGTGCAATATTTTTTTTTATTCTTAGGTAGGTACTCTTATCGACCATAAATTAGAATGTCATACGAGCTGCTTTTTCACATTCGAATGATGATTGCAGGTTATTCTACCAGACACGGAAATCTATCACAATGGTTTTAGTGAAAGAATGTATAAAAACTAAAATTCGTCCGAAAACGGATAGTAGCACGTTGAGTTTTGCGGCCGTACTTCGTGCGGATGAAAATACCGAACGAATAATTGCTATTTTACGTATGTATATTGACTATACCTAAAAAAGAAATTACTCGGTCGGTAGTAGGTGATTAGGAACCAATCATCGATAGATATTGAAGACTCACTGTATGAATGTCTATGTGTATCTAAGCGAAGCGCTTTTGTGGAGAGGATTTGTGTTGTGAGCTTAATGGCCTGTTCTCGTGATGGCCGTGCCCTCGCAAATCACCTTTGTTTTGTCTGCTTTGACAGCATTGTGACAACCTACGAGAGCAGTGGCCATAGGCAAGTTCGGGCAACGTGGAGACGGACCATAAATAAATAACGTGCTGTGTGAACACAGCATCATCTATAGTCCCAAGTTAAGCAGAGCTTGTGTTAGATAACTGATATACTTAATACAATAGATTTCATAGATAGATTTTTCAATTTAATTGTATTTATTATACACTAGTTGGGCCCCGTAACTTCGCCCGAAATTGAATCTACTAATAAACACTTGAATCTCTCTATCTATTAAAAAACCGTTGCGTAGTTTTAAAGATCTAAGCATTCATAGGGACAGACAGACAGCGGGAAGCGACTTTGTTTTATACTATGTAGCGATAAAAAACACCCAGAGCACTTGGAACAAATATCAGTAGATCGGACAACATTTGTCCCGAGGCGGAAATTGAACTCGCAACCTCCTGTATCGCGCGACAGAGGTTTTCGATAGCACAGATAATATAGTAAGATAGACCTTGCTTATAATCTTAAGGTCACACAGCATAAATAAAGGTAGGGGGCTAAGGCGGAAAATCAGAACCATTATGTCATATGGTCATGATAATAAGATATATATTTGCTTGGGGTGTACTTTTACAAATATAGTGAGACACAAAGTGCTACGGAAGCTCTACGACGTAGAGCATCTACGAGAAGTGACCTTTTGTGGACCAACTTTACTTGTTCTATGAAATATTAAAAAGGTTACATACAGATAGACTGAGTTACTTTCGATTTTATAATTATATTAAGTATGGATATAATTATATTTGTATTTATTCACCAACATTGGTTATGGCAGGTTACTTATGGCAAGTCATGATGTACAATTTGAACAAGATTTCCAAGAAGTTATTTAAACAATTTCATCAATAATAGACGATATATTAGTATAGAATGATATTCCATTCACGATAGGTGGACACTCACGATAGGGCTGGTCCACCAGTTCAAAGTCGCTCAGCGAGCTATGGAAAGAGCTATGCTTGGAGTTTCTTTGAAGGATAGGATTTGTAACGAATACATCCGACAGAGAACCAAGGTTATCGACATAGCTCAAAGAATTAGCAAGCTGAAGTGGCAGTGGGCCGGCCATATCTCGCGAAGAATCGACGGCCGCTGGGGCAAACGTGTTCTTGAGTGGAGACCACGACTCGGTAAACGTAGTGTAGGACGCCCTCCGACCAGGTGGGATTATGAACTGCGAAAGACTGCAGGTAGATACTGGATGCGGCGAGCTGAAGACAGGGCGCTATGGTGCTCATTGGGGCGAGCTCATTGTATCTCAGTCCACAGCTGGAGCTGTGGACTGAGATACAGGATAATGATGATGATGGTGATGATGATATTCCATTCATAATTATTCAAATAATTTAATTGTATTCCAATAAATTACAACACATACACTTATTAATGTTATTCCTAGAACGCATGGCTTTCATAGAAATGTTTAATTATAAGTTTAAAATGTTCAACATTGTGAAAACTACTTCTGATTCCAGCAAATAATTAATGAAATATGTGTTCGTTTTGGAAGGAGAATTAAAGTGTAAAATTTTCTAATTCCGTAATTGCTAACGGTTACCGAGATACAGAGCATTTTCATTAAAACTTTAGTCTTTTCTTTTGAATTTTAGAGATAGGAAAACACCGTAAAAATTTTAGAAAACGATGAATGAATACCTACGTGTTTGTTTTGTAAGGGAAATTTCCCTTGTACATTTTTTTGCTAAAGGTCGCTGAAAGACAGAGTATTTTCAATTAAACGTCAATTTTGATCAACCCCTATTTTGATCATCTTGAGTGCAAATTTTCAAAGTTATTTTCTTAGTGCTCACTTATTTCTTACCAAGACATACACACAATCTACAATTTCAAGTCTCAAGTTTCAAGTCTGCGATAAGTAGGTAGGAGCTATAGCTTATCTATGAGTCGGACAAAGAGTGTGTAAGCCTGTTGAAACGTCGGGAAAAATAGTTAAATAAACGCGATAAATACCAGTTGTATTAGTGCTTATAATTCAGGACAGAGTTTTATACTACTAGATTATTTATCGACCATTTATCGCGTACCTATCGTTTATATATTTACCACGATCGCTATAACGCGATAGAAGCGCTGGGGAAAAATAAATCAAAAGGTACGCGTAGGGCATAAATACTCTGTAAATAATATTTAATTAGTGAGTATTTCGTTTTTATATGATGAATCAATCTTCTTTCATTATTTATCCATGTTCTTTTTGCCTTATTAGAATATGTATATCTACTTAACCCGAGCATCCACTGCTTGGTTCACTTTGGGCCTTCACTCTCTTGCATAGAATGCTCTTTAATTAGAATAAGCGCTATGAAAGCTCAACGACCAAGACGTAGAATAGTTCATCTTCAAGAATTAACTTTTTGTATACAATAAAAAAATCGAATATATTCAGTACATTATTAGTTTAGCCTATAAAGCTTTTTTTGTAGTTGTAATTTTTTCAAGTTTTTTCGAAAATAAGTATGTTGTTCAAGAAAAAACTGAATATAGGGTTGATTGATTATTATAAATCATATATGTAACATTACAGCAATTTAAAACTATGTTTAATTCTGAAGTTTTTCTTAGATTTTTAGACCGCGCGATCAATCAAAATTATGTAGGTATACAGTATTCGCTTTGAGACACTGGATTTGGTCATATGCGATACGTCGAACCTACGTCGATATGGGCGCCAATATGCTCTGCAAAGGCTAGCCTGAAACTCACGGTAAATGGTAATTGACATTTCGAAACGTGCTACGTGTGTATTAGTCAGAAAGGCCAAAGCAATGTTGTGATGATGATGTCTACGATGTTGGTCGGACTATCAGGGAAAGTTTGTCAAACTCACTTTTAACGTACATACGTTCTCTTCCGTACATATTTATGAATTAAACAAAAAAGCATCTAGGGACTGGCTTCGATAATATGAGTAAAGATAGGTAGGTACTCTATTGTGTTCTTTGATCGTTTTGTCCTTTAAAATCAACCTTATCATGTGATATTATTTTCGAATAAATTACCCATTGTACTTAATTCATCTTTATGTGAAAATCTTAAGTTACAAACTCTGTAAAACCATAAACCTATATAGTCAAATTATGCTCACTAACCACCCCTTTCTATAGTAGCATGTGGATAACGGGGGTGGTTCACTTTTAGAAATAAGTTTATTTATGTTTTTATAGTTAATATTTATGTGTTACTGTTTGTTGACCTTAAGAGAAAAAAAAAATGGACAACTCAAATATTCGTGAGTGTATCACTCATAATATTTCCGCCCAGTGTATCTTGATAACGAATAGGAAACAAAAGTCAATGAATGAGTTCCTCACGAATACACTTGAAATCTGAATCAACATGCAGAGGTATCTTCTTGAGAGAATTGGTATTGAGAGTCGTTTGCAAACAACAGGTGCAGACAGAAGCATTAATTGGTAACCACCCCACAGAATATGTAATAGTGTCATTCAGTAGCATGCAGGTTCAAACCCGTGAACATAAAAATATTTATTTTAGTTTACATTATTCTTCTTCAAATCATCTTCTTCAAATAAAACAAGTTAAACAGCCAAATTAACGGCTGTTTAACTTGTTTTATTTTATTATAAAGTTTATTCAATTATTTAAATAAAAAACGAATGTTCTTTTTCAATACTGACATTTTTATTACTTCATGCATAACAAAACTACTGTCCCCGTTCTTTTTCCACTGCATTTTCATTTATTTTCCCTGATTAATAAGGTTTCCCACAAACAAACATTATCCGAACTAGCTTTGAACTTTGGCCTCGAGGTCTTACAATCAAGAGATGAAAGCTAAAGCTGCAAAGATGCTAATGGATTATTAAAGCAAGGCCGCTGTAGCATTTCGTTGTGCTCGTTTCTCGGTCTCTGCTGCTTTATTTATGTTAGCTTATGTTACGAGTAAATACTATACATTCACTTGAGTAAAGCAAAGCAACCTTAGATCTAAGTGTGCGGGTAATTCCTGTTATCTAGAATCTAGAGCCGAAATTTTATTTTGCTTTAAAAAAGGTTCAAGACCTGGGGCCAAATTCTTCTAGAAAATCGTTTTACTATGACAGTGGTATCGTCGCAGAATCGTCCATAGAGAATAAAAAGTCTATAGATAGTGCGTGCGGGTGCTATTTACACGGAGAGATTGATAGGTTGGTTTCAACCTTGACACTTTTGACACGCGTTCCTCCATCTGTAGTCTTTCATCAAAGGTTTTTTATTTTTTTTTGTTTTTTAACCTTTGATGAGGCCAAAATGTGTTTTTCTATACCATTATGGTTATGGTGAACCGATTGATTTAGTGAAATTGGCTCTAGTGTACCTTACCTATTATGTATACATATATGTAACTTAGCAAGTAATAGCTTGTGCATATCATATAAACACCTACCATTTGTTGCCATATTTGAGTTAGCTTGTTATTATAATTGCTAGTAGAAACTGCAGCAGGTATATTTAGGTATGAAATCATTAGGTAGGTAATATTTAGTCGCAGTCTGGATGTGTTTTGAAGAATTGTCAGCAGAATTTTCTTTATGTAAAAGAAGGCTTGGAGGTTAAAAAAGGAAGGTTTAAAAAAACGTTATATTCGAAATTTCAAGTAGATTAATAATTTTGATAGGCCTAGTGATTATTATCGAGTACCTACCAATCTAGATATCTATTTCGCGATCACAAGATCAAAGAATTGGGTTCTTAGTAAATCATTACTGTATAGGATAGTTTCCCAATAAAGTTTGCTGGAAGAGAACTCTTTTTAGGGTTAAGTTTGCCTTTGTATTAATTTTCTAGAATAAGTTTTGTATATAGTTTACCGTGTAAAAAGTATACAATAAATAAATAGTTTCCCGTTTCTTGCAGCGTAAACCGATTTTTATCATCACTATAACTCAAACAAATGGAACTCGCAGGTTATGCTAATTGTTGTTTACAAACAACATATTAAATAAAAAAAAGCAATGTACACCAGTATATTACAAAAATATAATTATATAGGTACATTAATTATTATTGGAACGTAGTGTAGGACGCCCTCCGACCAGGTCAGGTGGGATGACGACCTGCGAAAGAGTGCAGGTAGATGCTGGATGCGGCAAGCTGAAGACAGGGCGCTATGGCGCTCATTGGGGGAGGCCTATGTCCAGCAGTGGACTGCTATAGGCTGATGATGATGATGATAGGTACATTTACTTTGCAGTACTAGAAATGTACTGTGAGTATGCTTTTAATTTGATCACGGATGTTGAGCAAAAATAAACGAAAAAATGCAAACTTTTAATCAATTTCACAAGTGGTTTTCGATGGCGTAGCAGAAAAACAAACAATTTCTCCAATTACATTTTTAATGAGAGCTCTCCGGTAGTTTCACTATTATTATAAATACGAAAGTTTGGATACATGTAATGTGTGAGTTTGGATGTTTGTTACCTCTTCACGCCAAAAGTAGGTAAGTAATCAAAAGTCAAAGTGCTTTATTTCCTTAACTGACTGATGTTACTGGGCGTAATGTACCATTTTCAACGAGGATGTAACGTTACGCCGCTGCTGTGTCCGTCTCGTTGCTCGTTGCGAGCGTCTTCTCTCCCAGTACTGACTGACTGCACGAACGCTCGCTGTCTGATTGATGTAACAGGGCGTAACTGTAGTTACGGGGCGTACTGTAAAGTCGGGTACCTACTGGTGTTACGGGGCGTAACTACCAGAGTAGGTACTTACTAGTGAGCACGTCAGATATTTCAAATTAATTAAACTAGAAAATAAAGTGGACTGATGGATTTAAATTTGAGTTTCACCCGATTAGAATAGAACCCCAAATAAAAATTATCAGTAGTAATATGCATTGATGTGGTTCTTGACCTGGAATAATTTATAGGCTAGTTTTTATTCCTGAAAAACGCGCACGTAGCCGCAGTCAATAGCTAGTGTTTTCATATTTGAACTAAAAATATCAGGTTAACAAAGTTACGGTGAAATTGTGAAAACTTTAAATTGAAAACATTTGTTCACAATATCGAGCTGCAAAGTTTATAAAAATTGCCGAGCTGACAGCTTTCTTCGCGGATTAAAAACTGGAGCAGTTTATCTTCTATACAGAACTGTGGTTTGCAGAACTACTGAGAAGAAGCGGATTTGTGATTTACGAACCTTACGAAGCATAGGTAACAAATGTATACTTATGTTTCATCGGCTCTAAGACCCAACCTATAGATATGTATGTGTTGCCTATCTTAAGGCTGGGGTTCGGTATTCTTTTCATCCATAATGAAGGACTAGCGATGAATGGTGCGATAGTAGATATAAGATACCCTGAATAGAATTACGAAGCACTACCGGCTTTATAGCGATTCAATAACCCCTTTTCGGCGGCGGTTCGATCGGTGGATCTACAAACAAATGCCTTTGGAACAAATGAAGCTACCGAATTGAAATACTTTCTCTTATTTGTGGAAAATCCTATTTGTTCCATACAAAGAGGAGAGTTAACCTTACTTAAGGCGGTACCCCGAGACACTAGCGCCACTACCAATTTTATGTTATTATTGCGTTCAACAAAGAAAATTAATAAAAATATATTGGGGATTTTGTAATACCTATTATACGTTTTTTTGATGCCTCTGTAATAGTTTTATTTTGTATAGTTTACTTCGTATCTCAGCGTAAACTATTCAAAATAACCAATATTCAAGAAGCCACCAAAGGCTCTTTATTTTCACATCTCTACCTAAATTTTACAAAATAAAACTAATTCAGATGCACTAAGCTTACAATAGTTATCACAAAATGCGCCATGAAATTTTTTATATTTCTTTTGTTCAAGGTAACGCCTTAACCTAGGTAAGTACTTACTATGTATTCCGGTGGCTATGGATACTCTTGATAACAAATTTTGTCTCTTATTCAAGGGTTTATTTAAATATAATTTGTAAATATTTATAACTTTCGTAAAATAAAAACAGGAAAATCTCAAAAGCTTATGATAATTTGGCGAATGATTTTATTGAATCATTGACAGTGTGTTTAAAATGGAAATACGGAATGCGGGTTCATTCTGTTTGGGTGCAATTGTATTAATCCATTTAAATACTTCAGCTGATGATATCTCAATTCGGCACGGATTTGTAAAGTTCAATAGAGTACGATTAGTTTGGCTGTTTTGCTAGCCAAGCCAGCTCTATACATGTTTAAGGCTGATTGGAGATGTTATTTGATAGGTAAGTACATATAACTTAATTCGTGTAGGAAGAGTAAACTTGTAAACCATGACAGTTAATTGTATTAAGTAATAGTAAATGCCTACGTCCTAAATTTCATTAGTATCGGGTCATCCGTTCGAATGTTATCCTCGACTGTTATATTAAACGTCTTCAGACAGATACATACCTTGTTATCTGCTTCCGAGATCGTCATTTGTTTCGATCGTTCCATCAAATAATAGGCCTCGACTTTTTTTGTGATGTCCCAATCACACATAGTCAAGATAAATGCCGACGCAAAAACTACGACCTCATAATTAAAACCTCATATTAACTAATTAGATTTAATTGCCAGTGAAATAAGCCCTTAGAACAAATAGGTTTTGAATAACTGTGCCTATTTTATAAATGTACCTCCTAATAATGTACAATAGCGAAAAGCTCGAGTGAAAGCTCTCATGATGAATGTTTTAAGTTTGGAGTGAGTAGGCTACTTACCCTGAAATATTATGTAATGTTAATATTACTGTTAGGCAGACTGTAACTCTTCAGACCACTGTGTTTGTTAAATAGGTAAACATTAGTCTCACAATTCGTTTTTGAATTTGTGTGCAGATGGTCCGTAAAAAAAGACCGTGAAAATCCGAGCATTTGTGAAAACAAGACCGTGTTTTAGCAATTTACTAAATGATTCCGCTCAAGTTGTAGAACAAGCCCGCGGTTGAGTTTCGAAGAGACGCAACATTTGCTACAAAGTGCACTTTAAACTTAGTTACGAGACTGAGTCGGCGCTGTCGACCTTCCGGGTCCAGGACTAGGCACATTACGGGGCTGAACTGTCACAAGCGCCTCGTTGGCAACTCGACAACCCTTCGATCGGAACAAAAGGCCCCAACAGAGCACTTAGCAGGAAAACAAACAAAGGTTTTTCCAGTTCTGAGCTGCTGTCTCGGATATTTGAAGCCGTCAAGTGTAAAATGATCCTCGACCCGCCCTTTTACTACCTGTTTGATAGGTACCTACCTCTTTTGTTATTGTGATCAAAACAAATTGTAGCCTACCGCGAGAAGCCAAAGCGATTGTTCTTTGAAGGGTAAGTCAATTTTTCATTTTCTCTGGAAAATAAGCGACAAAATCCTCAAACGTAGAAATATCTTTATGATTTTGGTGAAAGTGAAATGAAATGAAATCATTATCGAGGAGTCGTTTGTTTTCTTCGGTTCACTTATGTCAGAAAGAGTTATACACTTTAGTCATTGCGTTTTTGGTTTTTATCACTCGTTTCGTAGGCTGCCGTATACGATACCCATATAAATATATATAAAGATAAAATAGTATGCTAGATGGTACCTACATATTCATAAGTGCCACCGGCCACGACATCTATAAATATAAATACAATACAACTTATTTTCATTTCATTTCCCCTATGCCCCATTTATTTATGGCAAATTAATCAGGATTAAGTACGGTTGAAGTGGGATAAGATAATATTTATTATTGGTGTTTCCGAGTAAAATCTTACAGCAATTTGTCGAAAGGTCTTGAGCCTCTGAAGTAAATTGAATGAAACGCCAAAAATCAATCACCAAAGATTCCTTCAAGGAATTTTGTTGACAGAAAAATTGTTTGGAAAAATGGAAGAATTTAATCGGTAATTACGTTTTGTCGGGAACGAAGATTGATGGGGCAAATGGTCCAATTGACTATTAGCGAAGTCTGCTGTCTATTCTGTACAGACGGACATATTTTATAAGATAGGTACGTGAACATCGTACAGCGATTGATTGATTGATCGGTAATAGTTCTCATAATATTTTTATATTATGGATATTGTGAAGATACTGACCTGGTATTCTGGACTGCAAATCTGAAACAGAAAAATTATTATGAATTATATGAAATTACAATGAAATAACATGTTCTTTTCAGGACCTGCTTCAGATTGTTTAACTTCTCTAGATCAGCCTCTGAGATCCTTGTAGATATTGAACTGGAATTAGACTTTGACTTGTCTATGAGATTATTTTGTAAGCCGAAAGAAATCCACGTTATTGATTATTCATTTCTGAAACAAACGGTGATAACCGTCCGTGCCGATTGCATCTTCATAGAGGATCGAGATTTGTATACCGCAAGCTTCTCGAAGTTTGCCACCCAACATGGGTTGCAATGATGCGGTTTCCTTTGCAATTCGCAATGCTCTGATAGTTTACGGACGGGTGAAGTCACGTTCTTGCTATTATAACTGCTCTGAAAGCTTTTGGTGGCTAGAGAAACTATACTCTGTTCACGCAGTTATTTTCTGTTTGACACATGCACGTTTATGAAGAATACGAAATCCTACTTACCCCATTTCTGAAAATTCCTGAAACGTTTCTAAACATTATTTTAAGTATCCATACTACTGAGTCTCAAACGAATCGCATCACACGTTACATGAGCTTGTGTTATGGGTACTAGATGACTGATATACATAATACAATACCTAACATAGATCGATATTTTTTATTATATAATTAACTCTATATAGTTATTTTGTGGCAACAACCTATATTATTTGCGAATTCAAAATAAAAATCGCATAAACCTGTAAATTGACGTTTGCGAGTTTTATTTTACACCAGAGTGAAGCGTAAAAAATATTTATTTCTAAGGAATAAATAATAGAAGGAAATTATTTTCCATTGTGGAGAAATGGGGTGGAGTGATATAATGCCGCAGGGGTTTTGTTTACGGTTTTTTTTACGTTTGGTGATTTGCCTCATAATCTTTATAAAAGGTCGAGGAATTTATTAGATAATGCCACCGTTTATGGGTGGACGCGTAAATGGCAAAACGCCTCCAGGAAAAGAGAAACGGATGTGCTTATTTACTGAAGTAAGGATACACAAGTGGATTGTAGGGATAAAAGTATGGATAATTCAGTTCGATGGATGTGATGAAATGTGATAAAGGATACATTTTGAACCTGGGTGGTTGTTTTTATTTTGGTATTTACTATACAAGAAAAATATTAAAAAGAACTACGCGACTTTGCACGCCTTAATTCCGAATAAATAACCCGGTTCTTATGGTCTAAATGTACACCAAATGTCGTATAAAAACAGTAGGTACTCTTGGAGAAGATCTCCAAAAGTACCTACTGTTTTTATACGATTCAAATTTATACAAACTTAGTATATTTTGTGAGATGATAGGTTAACGTTAATCATTATTGAAAACTGTATGAAATTTGCGAAAGTATTGCACATCTATAAATATAAATAAAAACTAATCGCTAAATGTGATGCTAAGCGCAAAACTTGGGCACGGCAGGATCAATTTAGTCCGAGGTAGGACGACCAGTTTTTTTTAAACCGTAAAGACTACCACCCAATTAAATTATAATTTCTTAATACAGAAATAAATTTTAGAAAATTAGAAAGTACTCTTTTGGCGTAGCACTTTGTAGATCTCACGTAGCATTTGCGCTACGGCGTAGAAGGAGCTACGCGCTACCTTGCTCCAAAGTATAATATGTTCTTACGCCATCAAAATATCACTTATGTTACTCATTGTGAATGCAGGAAGAAAAATTTTATTTTCTACGTCATCATCATCATCATCATCAGCCTATATCAGTCCACTGCTGGACATAGGCCTCCCCCGATGAGCGCCATTGCGCCCTGTCTTCAGCTTGCCGCATCCAGCATCTACCTGCAGTCTTTCGCAAGTCGTCATCCCACCTGGTCGGAGGGCGTCCTACACTACGTTTACCGAGTCGTGGTCTCCACTCAAGAACACGTTTGCCCCAGCGGCCGTCGGTTCTTCGCGAAATATGGCCGGCCCACTGCCACTTCAGCTTGCTACGTGTTAATTAATAATGTGTAATTTTCTACGTGTAGTAGGTATAATAGTCCTATAGTAAACGACACTACGTGCTCAGTGCAATAGAGTGCGGAACGGAACAAACAACGCGATAAAAAGCAATGCGTTTTGTTAAATAGAGTTTAGAGGATTACTATTTGCATGTGTAACGTACCACAAACGCATAACTACTGAAGTTATATCGCGTATTTATCGCGTACAGTTTTAGTTTTTATTTACCGAATTCCACGCCGCGTTATAGCGGTCGTGATCATGGGATTCACCGCAGAGTTACCAGCGGAAATTATTTAAAAACAGTTGCATAAAAACGAAAATAAACGAAAAATCATAACTTTTCATTCGTCTGCTTTTCGAGGCAGTTATGGTCTCTAAAGGTTGTCGCAGATCTGGACCGCAACACTGCCACAAACACAAAAATTTGCATGAAATTATGGGCACGTAATTATTTGATGTATTATATTAACGGACAGCTCGCAGGCCGCTCGAAGCTTGTGGTAAGCCATTCGTCACTCTTTATTGTATCTAAAGATTACTTATTATTGTGCTGTGCTGGTGCTGGATGTAAGTGCTATGTTGGTTCGCTGCGTAGAGTCACTTGTTGCTATTATTATACCTCGGAAAATTTTTATGTTCTAATTTATATAATAATAATTGCAAGTTGTGCCTAGTTTAAAGTGAACCAATAAACAATTTTTTATTTATTTCTTATCTTTGACGACCGATGGAGCGCGGTGGGCGAAGGTCCGCCTGCGACGCAGGAGGTTGCGGGTTCGATTCCCGAGTGTGTACGATCTGCATATATTTGCTCCGGGTGTTCTGGTTGTTTTCTATGTTCAATAAAAAATATCTATCTATGTAATATATTGTATTATGTATATCAGTTATCTAGTACCCATAACACAAGCTCTGCTTAGCTTGGGGCTGTGTGAATTGTCCAGCATTATTTACATATTATTTATTTATTATCTTTCTATGCTCTTAAGCCAGTTTAACAGAACAATTGGGGAGTGACGTAAATAGCCAGAGATCCCACATAATCCCAATCAGAGTCCGTTCCCGTATCTAATCCCCATGTAATCACTAGTTAACATTAGGAGTTATGGTGGTAATAAGCCTGATACATGGTCGGAAAGGTCCAAACCATACTACCACGGAAACGAGGAAACAAAGAAAAATAATTGGATGCTAAATGGAATGTAAACTTACGAGAATGGAAGATCAACCGCAACATATAATTTTATGATGAAATAAAAATGATTTCTGATTTAAAAATATATGAATCTGACTTGGTTTTGGTTTTTGGTTCACTTTAAATAATTAGGAATTCTTTATTTAGACTCAATCATTATACAGTCATAAACCAATCTGGGAGTCTTTTAAGGATCATTACATAATTATCATAAATATAAAATAAATAAATAATGCTGGACAATTCACACAGCATTATCTAGCCCCATGGTAAGCAGAGCTTGTGTTATGGGTACTAGATAACTGATATACATGATACAATATATTACATAGATAGATAGTTTTTATATAATATCTCTTCACTTTGTCTCTCTCTCCCAATAAGGTTTGCTGGAAAAGAACTCTCTCTAGGGTTAAGTTTGCCTTTGTATACATTTTCTACTATAAGTTTTGTTTTATGTTTGCCATGCAAGAAGTATAAATAAATAAAAAAAAAACATAATTATTGATAAATTTAGTCTCAATCCAGCAAAATTTTGAAAACTCACGATTATCGACGAAAACTTAAAACTTCTTTAGAAACTAGCTTGATTAAAAATATTTTGGTGCAAGGGAAACATATAGGACAATCCTGTATTTGTCTCCAGGTAATGAACTGAAAAGTTTTCAAAATATTTTAATTGGTACGAGAAAACAAGGTTAAAATTAAATAATAAAACAAAGTTAATAAGGTAGTTATAGTTATTAAATTTAAATTATTAAAATAAAGGACTGTTGATTTTGTTGAAACAATAAGAATAAAATAAATAAAGCGAACTATCATGACTAATGAACGTAAAAACTTTTAGAAAGTTTCTAAATACCGTTCCTTCGATTTCATGATCTTTCGGCATAGCATTCTCTTTTTTTCATTCGGTTTGATGTGCTTTCTGTGATATTTCCGATTCTTTCTCCAACCAACTCTTTGTATAATATATCTTTTTCTCCATCTCTGGTTGCCTGGAAGAAATCGCTTTAAGCGATAAGGCCGCCTATTGATTTAGATATAAGGTGTTATTTTGTTATTTTGGGTACAATAAAGTGTTCATTCATTCATTCTTTCTAGATACCGTTGTCCGGTATTTTGGGTTCCGATATTTCTTGGGACAGTCTTGTGTAGGTCTTAGACTAAAACAGCACGGCAATCAAATTGTTCGTGCAAGTAGTTAGTTACAAAGCTTTGCTAACATGCTAAACTACTACAGTGCTGAATTTCAATTCTAAACACCCACCCAGAACTTTGTTCCAGACGGAGCGAAGTGGAAAATCACTCGCGGTAATATGTTCTATGCGAAAGTTTAGTTTAATCTTACTTATCGTAGAAGAGATAAACCTATACTAAACGATTCGAGCTGAAATGTACATAATTATGTTGCGTACGTACACCTGGAATAATATAAATAAAGGCTACTTTTATGACGTAAACGTTAAAAGTCGATATTTTGTTTAAATAGGTAGTCGCTTGCCTAAATCTTGTTTTTCTTAAATGTCATATCGACAATTTTGGTGATTTGATATTTCTTTAATGTTTCAAGAATTATAAAATTTAAATCCTGTGATTGGCTGTAAGTTTGTGATATTTGAAAGTTAAGTTACTTTTATTTGACAACGACGATATCTATGGCGCAGCGGGCAAAGGTCAGCCTACGACGTAGGAGGTTGCGGATCAAATCCCGCCTCGGGACAAATGTTTGTACGATCTGCAGATATTTGTTCCGGGTGTTTTGGTGGTCATCTATGTATAAAAAAATATATCTGTATATGTAATTATGTATATCAGTCATCTAGTACCCATAACACAAGCTGTGCTCAGCTTGGGGCTAAATGATGCTGCGTGGATTGTCCAGCAAATTTTAATTATTTATAACATTATTTATTTTAAGAACTTGCTTCACTTTTTATTTTTATTATTACACTCAATAAAAAAAACAATGCATATATCTCCACTCAACTGCCTCGCTCCTCATCAGTGGACAGGCAGCCTTAGCCTGGCATGGTATAGATAAGCACAATGTAATTCCAAGAATACTTATTTTCAGAAGAACAACTTGCCTGAACTTAGAAACAGCCATAAACCAGTTAACTATTAGTTACTCCAACAATTTGAGAACAAACTTCGATTTTATTAGCGTGTCACCTGTTCCGATAGTTTAACTACGTAATTTCAAAGCGTTTCAGTAGGGGAACTATAAAAGCTCATAATGTTATGAAAATGTATTCAACGTACAACCAAGTGAGCCGTGAGAGTATTATGCCATCTAAAAATGTTTTATCCTAGGGAAGACTTCTAATATTATTTAAACGAAAGATGGTAGTGAGCGTATTGTTTACCTACCTACATTATTATACCCACTGGCGACGACCTTTGTGATGTCAACGTGATTCATTATACTGCAAGTGAAATGAAGCAATACCGGCAAAAAAAAAAGCAATTGTACAGTCGCAACTGTTATAACATGGCTATCAAAATTTACAACAAATTGCCAAACAATGTAAAAGAACTGAAGGGTTCCTTATACAACAGAAAGTTATTTAATTTATTTATTGAGCATTGTTTTCATTCGGTTGAAGATTACCTTAATTTTAAGTTTTGAGCTAGCGAGTTCTACTTTTAACTGACAATTTAATAATATTGGCGATTATCTGATTTAGTTAATGACATATAATTTAATTTTACTGATTTTTATATTCACGTGCCTGCATTCGGGCTGCAGATATGCAGCTCTACTGTGTTATTCCACCAATGTATTATGTACCATGTCTTATGTGAATAAATATTACTGAATTACTGAAAAGAGTGTGTGAAACCTTCTTAACTGATCATGATATATTTAGCATACGCACACTGTCCTAGCGTTTAGTTTTGCTCAATGGGTGTATTTTAACATGAAAGACTAGCATCTTAGTATTGTAATATCTTTGCGAAAACCATTGGCTTCAAAATAAACCTTCGTATTTTGTGATCCTACAAATCAACTCAATCAAAATAAAAGGCAGCCGTAAAGTCCAATAAACTCAGCTAATTTATTTATTCACGGTCTCGTTTCTGAAGATAGCCCTGCCACGCGGCTACAAGCTGAATCTCCTCCCTTGGGAACTCATTACAGCATCCCTCTTCAAGATACGACTGGATTGTGAGGCGCTCTAGGAATTTTCAACGATTACTGGACGTTTCGACGCGCTGAGTTCCAATGGGCTTTAGAATTTTAGTTGCTTAGGGCATTTGAGGTAGCAATTACTTGGCAAATATTTTTACGACTTGTTTGGGAAAGTTTTTTTTGACGATTTATAACGATTAATAAATAGCTGTATGGTTTCCAAGTGTCTGCGCAGTAAGCTCAACTATTCTAATAATAAATAATAGTACATAGGTACTAATTTGTTTAAATAATTTAATGAATATTATTTTTATAAAGAAATATATTTGTATAACAGGTTCAACAACTATATTAGAGGGAATGATGAGAATCGCGGGAGTGGAAAAGAGTGGCCTTGTTGACTCTTCCAGGAAACCTTAGGATGGGCTGGACGAGAGAATGATTATAAACTGTGGCATTAGCTAAAAATACAAAGGTACGTACCACAATGGTTAGGTAATATTTGTAACATTTGTTGGGTGTTTGAAAAAGCGCGATTCCTATCCAACATCAAGCCTTTTCTTCTTATTGTGCTACTATGCTGGTATTCGTAAAATATTGAATGCACACTTTTCCATCAATAATGGCAGAAAGTTCCTACCATAGACAAATGCGAAAACGTAAACCATACAGTACATTAATAAACCCGTTTGAGTTATACTTAGTACGCGTTCGGGGAATAGATTGATACTCATAATATCGTTCGCCCGGGGATTAATTTACCTGCAATTATGGAGATACCAGACATTAAATGTTCCACCATATTGATTCTGTATAATTAAAATAGGAAACCAACTCAGGGATTATAACGCAATTAATGGATGGAAGGTTTCCACGAAAAGCGTGGTTCCATATAAATCTTACAAAGTATAAATTAAGTCGCTTCCGCTGTGTGTTCGCTTAGATCTTTTGAATAACTCATTGGTTTTATATGCAGTTTTCAGCAATAGATGGAGTGATTCAAGAGGAAGGTTTATATGTTTCGAAAATCAACGGGTCGCTAGTCGCCCTTAAGGCAAGGGGATATAATTTCCCACTATGACTACTTTCAGTTTTTTTAATTACCTGATAGATAGCCCATAGAATTACCGCAAACCTAGAGTCCACTTTTGTAGAATATTTAGATTTTTTTAGCTGGTGACCACTTTGTCTACATATGTCAATGTCAAAGTGCAGTGACGTGATACGGTGCAAAAGAAAGGTCAGTTTTCGGTTGTTGTCAATATAAATTAAACTTCATAGCTAAAAAGAGTTTATCAAGTTAGCTGATATAGTAAAAAAAAACTAAAAAACACGCACACATTTTATAGAAATCCTACAAAAAAATGAAAGCATTTTTTGTTGCGGGTGTGTGAACTCGCTTCTAATACTACATACGAGTACTACGCCATCACGAAAACTGTGTATAACAAGCCTTGTAACCAATTAGAACTGTTTGGCGGGGTGACAACTAAAAACAAGTTCGCCGTGTGACCACTAATTACAAAACTAGACGACGGGAACTAAATTAACATTATGACTGATTAAAAACAATTTTAAAAGTTTTCTATTGTGACCAATTACAAACAAAAATCATGTTGGTTTTATGTTTTTGTGTATTGAGTTAACAAATAAAGTAAACTATTATATTCTTAAAAAATTGTGCAGTCTCAGGTTGTTGCCTAAATCTGTAAAACGGATTCTCTGTGTCTCTATGATCTTGTGTCGAAACTTATTCCGGTGTAACATGGGCAATGGACGGATCATTCGAAGATGTAAAAGATGAGATGAGATGAATATGGTCACATGATGTGATGTAATGAGATAGCGCCTAATAGAGCTAGTGACATAATGCAGTATTTCTTTGGCGAGAAACTAGTAGGTTTAGGCACTTTGTGCAAATAAATTGGACATCAGACGTGCAAAATCACTACCTATATTAAAAAAACTGCTGCATCAGCATTATTTATCCATATGAAATATTGATAGCCTTATCTCATGTCTATGTAAGTTTATTATAATGTTTGTAATGTAGGTATTTAGTGTATTTGTTACCAATTATTATTTATTAAAGTGCCACCGTCTATATTGTTCGTTCATGTCCAGTCCATCCCAAGGTTGCCTGGAAGAGATCGCTCTCAGCGATAAGGCCTTTATACCTTTATTCTAAGTTTTTATCTCTGTATTATTTTCTGTTTTGTGTGGTGTAATAAAGAGTTATCTATCTATCTATCTATCTATAAATTGGGTTATTATGGTGAGAGACTAAATACCATCCTTTCCCGAAGCGACATTAGCCGGTGATACAATGTTCTGCAAACATATTTTGCATAATATCCCACACATTGCCGGTCGGGCGAGCAAAATATATCATGTGTGAATAAAAACGGCCCATAAATTGCCTGGCAAATGCATATTGCAATTTTTCTTCGCGCTAATATTGCCTGAATGGGGTATTCTGAAAATATTGGCCTGAAATTGTGGTTAAAATTTATAGATGTGATAATTTCTATTGACTGTCGCTTGTGGCGGTAGGCCTTTTATGTTTCTGGGGGAGAGTATAATTAATTTATATTTAGGTATTTTAAACAAACCGCAAACGCAAAACATTGGTCGGTGATATGTCACCGTTGGAGCATAATTTGTCCGCTATTGGGGTATTTAATTTGCGGTGGTCCCTCATTTGGCCCGCGTCCAACTGTGAACCCGTTATCTTTCGTTGCCAACGAGTCCTAGCTTCAAATCCTTCTTACATTTTACCGAAGTGTTCCGTGTTCGTCCCACTGGCTTCGGCCCAGTATAGTCCGATCACGGAAAATCAAATTTAACGCTGATTTTCTTATCTATAACGGCACTCACCTTTTGCGTACACTATAAGCAATAATACATAAGGCTCTGTCTTAACAGTTAAAAAAATATTTTTTAATTTATATGAAAGAAAGACTTGTGAATGGCATAAACATAGAGACACATAATGATCAGCTTCAGCAGTAGGAACAAGGGTTGACAATGATGATAATGATGAAAGGAAGTCGTAATATTTGCTGATTTTACTGGACGATAAGTAATTGGTTAGTACAATCGGTTATTCCCAGTTGCCCTGTGCTGTAGTTCCGTATAAGAAAAGTGGGACAACTTGTGTCCCAGTTGTTATGTGCACAAGATTATTGGGTCAAAAGTTGTCCCAATTGTTCTGTGCACCAAAAATATGTTAAGTACTTATTTATTACAAAAATGACAGCCTATGAAATTCAGTGCATGTCAAAATGAGAGCAAATTACTGTAAATATTAAAAACGCTTGAACATAACATGGAGTATCATCATCATCATCATCAGCCTATATTAGGCAGAGGACTGAAGAGAGAAGCCTCCCTTAATGACCGCATTCATAGGGAGTTAATGCACACAATCCCATAGAATATCCTGTATTTGAATAATGGCTTTGAGTAGCTATTCCTATTCAAAGAAAAGCAAATGCGAGAGCTATCACCAAGAGCTCGCAATTAAAAGCGAATAAGCAAAGTTGAAACCACATAGTACAAGTAATATAAATGGGGACGAGTACGGCCTTATTTTAATTAAAGAGCGGTAAAGTCTAAACTAGGGTTCGCATAAACCGCAAGTCCATGAACTAACATAATTTAGTCCGTGAAAAGTTAACCCTCCCACGTAAACAAAAAGTGAATTATCTACAGAATTTAACCCATGCAAAAGGTAAGAATCATGTAGCGTGGTGGGTGAGCATACGGGTTATAAACTGTGGCCATATTATGCGTGTATGAAATACACTCGTGAAATGGCGCTTTTTTCTCTCTTGTCGTTGGAATAAAAGCTAGCATTGCAAATATGAATGATTGAAGCACAACAACCTATTTAATGACACCTTTGCAAATATGAATGATTGAAGCACAACAACCTATTGCTAGTGTAAATAAATAAATAATGCTGGGAAATTCACACAGCATCATCTAGCCCCAACCTAAGCATAGCTTCTGTTATGGGTACTAGATAACTGTTATAATAATATATGTATTGATATTTTTTACGGTACAAATATTTGCAGATCATACAATCACGATAAGATCGATTTAAGCTTTTCCTCAGGGAATAAAACCATTAAAATAAATAAAAACGTTAATACTTGATAAGTCGTTTTCGTTTTTTTGTAATCCTGACATTCACTCTTTTAAAAGTAAATGGGACGATATTGGTTCATGGAATCGCTCGTGTAGTCGTGTAGAGTACAATGTCGGGCGTGCGCTGCCGTGAAGCGAGCTTAATCGAAAAATTCTTTCAGCCATTCCCTGGATCTTTGCATGATTCAAGAGCCCGAGTCTCGAGCTCCGTATTTATCGATATTCTCCGATGGATTGGATGAGGTGGCGTTATTTGGGGAAATTAATAATGAGCTCTGGTTTTTTGTTGAGGGATAAATAGAATCATATAATTTTCATGGGACAGGGAAATCTCTTGTTTGTTGGAGAATTTAATCAATTAAGCTTCTTTTTTATTAGCATTATTGTTGTTTTAGGAGTTTTCTGACGGTCGGTATAAATCTTGTTTATAATGAGTACTCATAATAGGGATATAATGTCAACAGTATTAAGAGAACTTGCTTTGTGGTTTTTTAAAAATGGTTTTAAATTTTTTCTGCTTTCTACAAGGAATAACATTACCGGAAAAGTAATTCGCTGCAAATCATGACGCATTTTGTATTAACATATGAATAATACTTCGCTTCATTGTTATAATAATAATAATAAATAATCGTTTATTGGTACATGACAATGGAACAAAAAACAGTTTTGAAAAACAATGTCATCTGCAGTAGTTCAAAACTGTATCGCAGAATGTCATCGCCTTTTCCAACCATTATTTATAGATGGTTTGGGAAAAAAAGACGGCTTAAGGCTAAAAATCAATATTTTCCAGAATGCTCCCAAAATACAATTGAACGAAGTAGGTTTTATGATGGATTGATAGAAAATAGTTTACAATTTTCCGCAAATTACTTTTCCGTGAGTTTTATTTCTTGTAGAACGCAGAAATTTAATCGATCAACCATAATTAACAGTCATACCAGTATCATCAAAATATTTTGTGAGAAACATGTGTTCTTAGGTCGTACGTAGACCAATTGATTAAGGTTGTAAAACAGCATAAACAAAATAGTAAAGAACTTATTCCGTCGATACTTCGAGCTGGCGCCAGAAATCTTTCGGCAGAAGATAAACTGCGGCTGATACCAATTAGCTTACTTACGTAAGAGATTTTACGCATCAAATGTTACAAATAGTCTACGTTTTATCGCAATAGGTTCACATTATGCGTAATGATAGTACAGACGAGTACAAAAGTGCACTTTTACAATTTTGACCTTATTGGTGGTACGATCGGCAGACTATATCTAATATGACAGTGAGTGGGTAGCTACTAACTACATATTTGTTTTTGTATCTGAATTGTTACTTATTTCTGTATCGTTTAAATTCGGTGTGCCTTATCATCATCAGCCTATGTATGTCAGTCCAATGGACATAGGCCTCTCCTGGTGTATGCCATAGATAGCGCCCTTTCTTGAGCTCAACGCAACCAGCATAGATGTGCCTATTGTTGTCTTATTAAATAATAATCAAATAATTAACATACTTACAACGAAAGGAGCTTGTTTTCAAAACTTTTTGAATAGTGGATAAGGGCGCATTTAACTGCGACCAAATATTCAGTAACTTATAATACCCACATACCATAATTTATACCATATAATAAATAATACAAAGTCGGGTTTGTTCAAACACTTATAACTCGAGAATGGCTGGACCGATTTTCATGGTTTTTGGTTTTTATTATTTGTCTCCCTCTCGAATAGCAGCACTATCAAACACATTAGAAAATGCACTATAAAATAAAACAATAATAGAATAAACATTTTCCTATACAAAATGTTCATGGGCATAGTATGGTATGGTATGAAGTTCGCAGGGTCAGCTAGTATGGTATATTTTCCATAATAGTCAAAAATATTGTTTGTGCATTAAATAGTTTTCGTCATGATTGTCTGCACGCCTATTTAAACTCCAATAAGTAGGTACCGGTTGCGGCCGGTCGGTGGGTTAAGGTTGATCGTTTCGTGTTGGCGCGAGATTAAATATTTTTTGTGGCAAATTTTTTTTTAATGTGTACAAGGAATAAAACTAGAGGAAAAGTAATTTGTCGCAAATCGTTACCCATTTCTATTAACTTATGAAAAATCTAAAAAGCCTATATTGGAGATGATAAGCGCATTTTTGGCTTTTATCTCAGCAGGACGGGTAATGCCTATAATCCCCACGCTGGGTTTGAGGGTTGGGTATCGCAGTTCGGTGGGATATCTCTTAGTCACATCTTACGACACCAAGGAAGAGTTGGTGTGGTGCAAATTCCAAGTCAGCACCACATGGCTAATTTATAAATCTAACTTCGATTCAATTGTATTTTGGGAGTACAAAATACAACTGAATCAAGAAAAGCGGGAAAAGTTAGTTTTATTATTGGTTCATAGAAAATAGTATACTATTTGCGGCATATTACTTTTCCGCAAATTTTATTCCTTGTAGAAAGTAAAAAAAATTTAAAGCCACCAAAAATTTAAAATACGAGTATACCTAAATTATTTCTCGTGCCAACTCGAAACGGTCTACCTTAATATATAAATACAGGCCACATGGCCGATCTAATGTCGGTTTAATCCCTTCGACCCTTTCAATTTTATCGGGGCTTAACCTTATTTCATTAATTACAATTTTGCATTTTGTAATCAAGCATACTGTTGATTTTATAATAATGATTCGATTTTATTAATCGAATTGAATATCAATAAGCTTGGATTTAAGACGATTCGATTATACTGCAGGGAATAAATAAATAAATAATAATGCTGGACAAATCGCAGGAGTGTTTTCTCTCTATGCGTACAAACAAAAACCTAGTAAACCTATTAAAAACAAAGCAGTAACAGGCCGTATAACCCGTTCATTACACGACTTCCACTGAAAAAGCTTTGATTATTATGTTCAACATCCACATTAAAAGCGCTGTGCGAGCGCTGTGGTGTAAATTGTCGAGGCAGGGATTAAAGTACCTACGCTTACGTTAGCGGTATAATGAAGTTAAAATCAACGCTCGAGTGCAAAAAACACGTGCCAGGGGTTTTTTAGGTTCCGGACCGCATAGGCACGCATTATTTTTAACTGAATTCGAAAAAAGGAGGAGGTTCATTGCTCGGCTGTAGGTATTTTTTTATGTATGTTTGTAAATTTTTCTGTCAATTAAGGACCGATTTTGTGGTCCATACAATTTTTGTTCCCGAGTGATTAGTATTTTCAGGTTATTTTCACAAGCACTGATAACAAAAAAATAGTTTCCATGACAACGAACGTAAATAAGAGGTCTACTTTGAAAAACAAACTACAATATTGACGATTTGCGCATCGCATGGAAAATGAAATAGTTTTTCAAAGAAACTTAAAATTTATATCATTTATTTCAGGCATTATTAGTTTAGTTCCTTTACTAAAAAAAAATACTTGAAAAATACGGCCTATATAAATTATATATCATGGTCTTACAAACATAAAATAAACTTATTTACTTCCACGTAGTGTCTGCGACGTGTGACGTAATAGGGGCTGCAGCCGGAAATCGTCCGCGAAAGCGCCAGAACAGCACATTCTTAGGTCTATGTAAAGGTTGTTGACGCACACTTGGCTTAGGCGTCATTTTTGCAGGGCAGCATTTTTATTCCACAAAATGACTGTGAAAATGATGAAAGTCATAAAATTGTACTGCAAGAGAGCTTGCTTTTAATTAGCCCTGAAAGCCGTCGAGGTCGCTCAAAAAAATATGACGCCTTTAAAAAAAAAATTGTGGGATTGTTCTATTTTTAAATGAGATTTTTTTGGTACAGTGCCTCTGGAACTAGCTATTTTTATTCAAAAATACTTCGCTTATTCTCTTCAACGTTGCCATCCGATCCTGACTCTAGGGGCTCTAAAATTTTGATAACTAAACATGCGGTAAAAGTCAATCAACAATTCAACATAGTAAAGCAAGGATTTAATTGAGCTCTCAATATTCTAAATTTCTGTTAAAATAACAAGCGTTCCTCGAAACAATATTAATTAAACAAACCGAAACGAGCACCCTTCAAAAGCTACAAAATGCTCTAGCAAAATGTCTCGGTACGGGTAGGTACCATTGGGTTTGAGATATTCTACTCTAGAATAAGGATAATAAGACCAGTAGGTAATAGGTATCCAATCCAGAACATAGAAATGAATTTCGTTTGCACGTAATAAGGTACCTCATTATTTTTTGTGATTCGTTTTCTTACTTTAAGTAAAGCTTGTTGGAGTATATTTTTTAGATTTTTATGTATGTTAGATAACTGTGATATGAACCAGATTTTTATTTTTAATAACATAGTCGTTCGGAAAAGAAAAAAAGTCCTATTCGTTTTTCCTTCTCTTATGTTAAATTTGCTGCTCATATCTTAATTTAATTTAGAAACCTTGTGTAACTATGGTGGTTCTCTGTAATACAGCTCAAATGAAACTAAAACAAAAACCAGGATCACCTACCATAAATTGTATTGTTTATTTAATTTTGAAATAATTTTTTTTGTATTTTATTTTTTGTATTGTTTGGAGTATTATGCAAGCTTGCATGTCTATCATTTGCACGAATACAAATCAGAAACTTCAATTTTGTTTTAAGAATACGAGCGAGTTTATAGTACGAGTTATTTTGTACGTTAATTAATAATAAGGTATTAAGGTACCTTACATAACACGGTCTCGGTCTATGCGGTCACATGCATGCGAGAAGTGAGTTACAGTTCTATGTAGGCGCTGGTTTTGCTATTATTTGGAATCATACCCGAAAAGTTAGAAACTTTTGCGGGTAAACAATGGAAACAATAAGAGCCATTTATAAGTTACGTTCATAAGGAATTAAGTGGTTTGATATTATAGGAAATAAGTTTAACGCTGAGTCTTCACTTGAGTGGCTTCAGACAGATGTTTTCACACATTGTCTTGAGGCGGGCGATTTATCTGATGAAGGCCTTTTGATGAGGCTTCACAAATGGAGACTGACCCTTAGTTTTAAGAGCAGGCCAGGTTGGAGGTTCTTTTGACGATAGTACTAGGATTCGTTTTTATATGCGTCTTTTCCCATTGGTGAAGCATTGTGCTCTATCATCATCAGCCTATAGCAGTCCTCTGCTGGACACAGGCCTCCCCCAATAAGCGCCATAGCGCCCTGTCTTCAGCTTGCCGCATCCAGCATCTACCTGCAGTCTTTCGCAGTTATTTTGTGCTCTATCAGCGCAGCATAATCTCCTACCATTTCTTTTTGGGGTTTCTTCTTCGACTGGATGGACTGGATAGGACACGTCTGGTTGGTCCTCATAATATGTACATACATATCTTCGTAGCTATCTAGTTGGTCGGGGACACAACAATGCAAAATAGGTTAGAAGTAATAATAACGGTACAGTTTTGGCAGTAAAACCTTTTATCTTGGGGACGCTTCCGATTGGTATTGATATGGATCAGTTGAGCTACCTCTAAACTATTTACAACAGTCTGCAGTTAGCTCAAATGTATCAATTCTGCATATTATTTCTAATTTGTTTCTGTTCTTTTGTACCTTATTGTAAATACATAATAATAAAATTGTGAGGAACTCGAGAAAACATTACCAAGTTTTAAAAGATACTTGTAAGAGAATTTTAACTCGATTTCAGAACCATCTTACAAAAACTTTAAGTTTTATAACGAATAGAACATCTTGATAAAGTCCTTCTTGATTAAGTCCTTCTGGGTACTTGTTCAAGAACTAATGATAACAACCGAAATCATATTAAAACTCGAAGTGACACTGGGTCAGCGAGAAACAGTACACAATTAATAAACTAAGATCTTTATCAACAAAGAAAGTTACAATCAAATAATAGAAACAAATTAGAACTGATATTTACAATTGAAACAATAGACTAACTGCAGACTATTGCAAACAATCTACAGGTAGCTCAACTAAAAAACATGCAATTAACCAAGTGGCAAATTCTAACCAAAGGAGACTCTGAGCATTAGCAAACCTGAGCTAGGTTTAATATAAATCACACTGTGATTTCTGAAACTAGGTTCGGTTATATAGGGTGTTCTAGTACTATTTGACGATCAAACACATCCAATGTTCCTCCTGCATAATTGTAGTGGACTGTATCTTGCTTGGGTAGGGTGCTGGCGAGAAATGAAAGAACTTCTTTACAACTTGAAAGGCGCGGCGCAGGTACAAAGCTTCGGTCCGTTATGGCCTGATCAAAATAAGGCTATAGCGGGACTCACTTTGCCTGCAGCCCTGAGACAGGCCGAAGACAGAGTGGTGTGGAAGCGGTTCATCAGCGGCACCGTGAAAGCCTTCCAGGACGGGCACGACCTTCAGCAATGAAGACAACGACAAAGAAGAAGACGATACTATATATTCCTTCACACGATGCCTACGAATTAAGAGCTCATTTGGTGCACGACGTAAAAATATTTTTTTGGCATTACCAAAAAAAATATGTAAGTACATCGTAACATCGAGAAAGTGAGGGAGGGCCTCATTTGGCTGTTTTAGAACCATATATATACTATAGGCTTTAAATAGCTAATTATTGTATTGTTATAAATAATCGAATTTAAACCATTTTCTTTTTCCGTCAGTATTTTGAGAAATTGCTGTACAAGATTACTTCACCGCTGTTATTGGTTCAAACTGGTACATCCATATGGAGCGTCGCCGAAGCCGTCGGCGGGCGACATTGACAAATTGCCGAGAGACTGCCAAGGGAAATTATTTTAAACACCCACATGCCTCCCGGATGTGAACTTGGCTTGTCTGGATCGGAAGTTCAGCTTTTTGCACTAGAGTTTCTTTTAACATTATAATTTGTTCGTTTTTTACCAATTAAGAAGGTAGCTCAAAAACGTAACATAATTATGTAGTTACAAATTATTTGCTGGACATTTCACGCAGCATCATCATCTTGCCCAAAAGTAAACAGAGCTTAGGTACTTGTGTTTGGCTCTTGGTCTAGTACAAATACAAAACAAAAAATATTTATTTCTTCAACTTATTATATACCTACAATAATATAACAGTGTTTAAGATTCCCTTTTAAGTAAAAGAAATATCTGTGTTAGATAAACTCGCTCTTCAAAAAGAATACAAATGTGAAAAATTTATTAAGTTACGTAATTAAAGAACTTTAATTTCTGTGGGTACTAACTATCTATTTTTAAAACTATGCTAAGAGTTTGAGTTCGTTTTCTACGCAGAACATAAAGCACAGGTATCGGAAAACGAGAATGATGGTTTGTAGATTCAGACATATTTTCAAGTTTTTTGAATGTTCTTAATACTTACTGTAACATAAGATAATTTCAATAGATTCTGAAAAGACGAGCGAAACGAACAAACAGCAGGGATTTTCCCTCACGATACTTCGCAAATGAGTTTTTTATTCCATTATTGGATTGCGAGCGATTAAGGTAATGTTATTTTTCCATTATGTTGGATTAAATCAACACTAGCTCCCATACATATAGCTCCCTCATCTCCGCAGATATTCGTCTTATTCTGGCATAGGTGAACAGAAAACAAACGATTGTTAGTCATTCACACAGCATCAGTCTTACAGTGCCCGTTTTTTCCGTGATGGCATATGTAGTTGTAGGAACGAGTTCACATACCCGACAGTATTCCGGTACCGATTGTTTCCAGTAGCTAGCACCTCGTTCCCGTATTTTGCTGGTTTTTGTCCGGCGATAAAGGTTTGCAAGACAGATAATTATTTAAGTATTATAAGCTGTTTGTTTTCCATCGAAATAAATAAAATAATATACATATTAAATCACAAATCACTCCCTATCTTCAAAAAACTGCTGCATCAGCATTATTCCTTATGAAAACATTGATAGCTCGATCTTATGTCTATGTAAGTTTATTATAATGTTTGTAATGTAGATATTATGGTATGTAGTGAAAGTATTTGTTTTCTTTTGTATCTATATATTTACTAAACTACCACCGACTATTTTGTTCTTTCATGTCCAGTCCATCCAAAGGTTGTCTGGAAGAGATCGCTCTCAGCGATCAGGTCGCCCTTTATACTTCCTCTATTCTATTGTTTATTCCTGTATTGTTTTCTGTTTTGTGTGTGGTATAATATAGTGTTATCTATCTAAATATATAAAATATACTAACGCAACGGCTACTAGAATCTTCTAATCTTAGCAATTGTCTAATGTCATGAAGTGTTTTCAAATTGCCTCAAAACCATACTGTTTATTGAATTAGATAGGCAACAGTGTATCTACTCTCAGTATTTATTTTATTTTTATTTATTTAATTGACGACCGATTTGACGCAGTGGGCGAAGGTCCGCCTGCGACGCAGGAGGTTGCGGGTTCGATTCCCGCCTCGGAACAATTGTGTATACGATCTGCAGATATTTGTTCCGGGTGTTCTGGTTGTTTTCTATGTATGATAAAAAATATCTATCTATGTAATATATAGTATTATGTATATCAGTTATCTAGTACCCATAACACAAGCTCTGCTTACCATGGGGCTAGATAATGCTGTGTAAATTGTCCAGCATTATTTATTTTTATTATTAACTAGCACGATCACCTATATTACAGCCAATTACACTAGTTAATTACAATACAACAATAAAAATTATTAGAACAAATTAACATAAAAAAATTAGTTAACTAATATTGTTCTTATCGAACAGCTATTTCAGAACCATTTGAAATATTCCCTATTGTTTGTTGTTCGCAGCATAAACCTATTCAGACCCCGACTTTAAATACCAAAGCTTCCGGATATTTCGCGCAACTTAAAATTGTCTTCCAAGTCGTTGGCCTCCGAACGAACATTGCGAGTACAGGCAGACGATTAACGAAGCCATTTTGGGGTAATGTGAGTCATTTGAGGGCGTGTGGTGCTCTTGGGAGCCCTATCAGCTCTTTCACAGACGAAAATGGTGGAAGGAAGCCCACTTACGTAGATACATAGAAATGGAGGAAGAGGCAACTCCACTTGCGTAGATAGGTTTTATGTTTCGTTTGGGATTGAAAAGAATTTACGTAAGTATATTCATTCATTCATTCATAACGTTTATTTCAGACAATCAGTTTATAGTACAGAAACAATAAAAGTGTCCATATTTTTGCATCATCATCATCATCATCATCATCAGCCTATAGCAGTCCACTGCTGGACATAGGCCTCCCCCAATGAGCGCCATAGCGCCCTGTCTTCAGCTTGCCGCATCCAGCATCTACCTGCAGTCTTTCGCAGGTCGTCATCCCACCTGGTCGGAGGGCGTCCTACACTACGTTTACCGAGTCGTGGTCTCCACTCAAGAACACGTTTGCCCCATCGGCCGTCGGTTCTTCGCGAGATATGGCCGGCCCACTGCCACTTCAGCTTGCTAATTCTTTGAGCTATGTCGATAACCTTGGTTCTCTGTCGGATGTATTCGTTACGAATCCTATCCTTCAGAGAAACTCCGAGCATAGCTCTTTCCATAGCTCGCTGAGCGACTTTGAACTGGTGGACCAGCCCTATCGTGAGTGTCCACGTCTCAGCTCCGTAGGTCATAACGGGTAGGACGCACTGATTGAAAACTTTCGTTTTCAAGCATTGCGGTATGGATGACGTGAAGACTTGACGTAGTTTCCCAAATGCTGCCCAGCCCAGCTGGATCCTCCTTTTTATTTTTGCATACTTATATAAAATTAAAACAAATTAAAATTAAATTTACATAAAAAAAATCATAATTAAAATATAATACCCCTACAAAATGATTAAAATTACAATGCAAATTAAAATCATAATTTAAGTTAAATTATCCCTTAAATATCTAACAAACACAAGAGTGCACAATATACCCTCTTGTCCAGTGCTCCATAAAGAGACAGTCAGTGATATGACTATAACTTTAATCGTTGAACGCCTGAAAGGTTCAATTGTTAAAACAGTTGACATAATAATACCTTATACTTTTGAAGCTCTTCAGAGCCAAACAATAAAAAAGAAGTTGATCTGTGAGTAGTTTTCCTCTCTTTTGGTCAAACGACCCAATTCATTAACTGAACTGGTATACGTATAACTGTTATTCAATGGTAAGTAATTACACCAGTTAAACTATTATAGAATAAACTTAGTAGATGCAAGTCGTGATTCCAATCAGTGTCTATCTGACGACCGATGTGGCGCGTTGGGCGAGGTTGCGGGGTCGATTCCCGCCTCGGAACAATTGTGTGTACGATCTGCAGATATTTGTTCCGGGTGTTCTGGTTGTTTTCTATGTATAATAAAAAAACCTATCTATGTAATGTATTGTATTATGTATATCAGTTATCTAGTACCCATAACACAAGCTCTGCTTACCACGGGGCTAGATAATGCTGTGTGAATTGTCCAGCATTATTTATATTTATTTATTTATTATCTATGCTCGCATTTTCAAACGAAATAACAAACCGCCAATAAGCTTAATCAATGTAAAATTTCATAAACTTTGAAGCAGAACCCCAATGTCCCCGAGTTGAGGCTTTAAACTAGCAACTTTTGCTTACAGAGGACGTGAGATCGGGATAATCCGGGATAATTTTGACAATCTCATCGCAGGTGGGGAGCCCCAGATTGGACTTGCAAATGCCGGCAGATTACCTTAACTTTCATCGCATCTATTGAAGCATAACGGATTTCCCGAGATTTCTGATTAGAACCTTAAATGTGAGGTGCTTAAATACCTACGTATTTAAGCACCATTGACGTTCGCACTACCAGAGTCCATCAGAAAAACAGTGTCCTTACCAGTTTTTAAAGCTCGCGTTAAGGGATTCTACCTGTCAGAATCGTGAATATTGGTACATATTATTTTTAAACTAAGTATTACTAAGTAGTATATTATACATATTTTATATATATGTATATATATATTTAACATTTATTTATCTTTAAATATTCATGTTATGTTCATATTTATTCTAGCTCTATCCTTGGTACACCCCCTGCCTTTCTTTAATTCACACAATTCTTTCCATCCGCTCCTAAGAGATAAGGCCGCCTACTGTACTTGTCACATGTAATATCTTTCATAATGTTCTGTATCTGGTGTACAATAAAGTATGTTTGTATTGTATTGTATTCCCACATTGTTTAAAAAAAATTTAATTGTTTATTTGTATAAAAATACATGCTAGACAGTTGTTATGACATCCTTTTAAGTATGTTAACACTTTGACTGCGATTTTTTTTTCGACGACTGCGATCTTTTTTTAACCTAAAAAATTCGTGCTGCCGCTCTACACAGCGGTTGTGTTGCGCCGCACATGCGTTTCGTTCGAAAAATATTACGGCTTTGCAGAGTCACACAGATCTGTATTTTCTCAGCCGCTGCGGTAGTGTGGATTTACGCATATGAGTCACTTGTAGAAAACACATACCGTGTGATTTCAGCAATCAAAGTGTTAACCTTAAATGTGACGTGCTTCAATACCTACACATTCCATCATTGTTTGAAAAATTATTGAAAAAAATTATTAAAATTGTGTATTTGTATAAAATTTTGTTACTCTACTTTTGTATTGTATTTAAATACCTAGGCAGTCCAATATTGTTTTCTCTTGTATTTGCACGCAAACAATTCTCAAATTGTTTCTTCCAACTTTCGTTCTTGTAAGCAGGATTTTTGCCAGTGAATAAATAATAGTTCTGCATTGTTAACACAACTTCGGTCGGAAAATTCTAGAAAATAGATAAAGTTGAGGGAAAACCTGTGCAGCGTGTATGTGACGGCAGCTTTGAGCGACTTTTATATTCAATAGAAACTGACTCCGCGAAGGTTTTCCATGCTTTGCTTTGTCACTAAAGACCACTGAAAACTTTTAACTTTGATAGTTCTCTTAATATTGCTTTCCATTTTTTTATGTAGTTAATAATTATTTTGCGAATAATGAACTTCATCATCATCATCAGCCTATGTCCACTGCTGAACATAGGCCTCCCCTAATGAAAAGAACTTGATTAATTAAAACTATGCATTTCCTCAGCATTTCTTCTTTTTATTTTACAAATTCAACCTATATATGAACATATCCTATCCTACTAATATTATAAACGTGAAAGTTTGTAAGTATGGATGGATGGATGTTTGTTAATCTTTCACGTAAAAACTACTGAATGGATTTTAATGAAACTTTACAATAATAACACATAGGCTACAATTTATAAAGATATATTGTATATTGTCCAAAATATCTATCACCACGCGGGTGAAAACGCGGGGCGCAGCTAGTATGAAATAAACCAGTTCATTCTGAACGAATAACGAATATAAAAAAATTTGACATAAGCTTGATAGGTTGTACTTGTACTATAGTAACTCAATGGCTTGATTAATTTACAAATTGAATTCCATACGAATCATCATTACGGATAAAATATCACTCGCTTCAATCATTGGCCAAAATACCTGTGCCATTCGTTATTACTCTCATTTATTGAGCTTATATGGCAGCAGTGATTAAATAAGCGTACCAGAATAATTAAACAGTATTTTTTTTTTTTTTATTCGCTTTGGGGTGGCTTTCATATCACGGCGGCCATGATAGGCCTATTGTGATCGCCACTTTTACATTTTCAGCCCCGAAGCCGTGGCGTTCGCCACTAACCCTTGCAGCTGCCAGGAACTGTAGGATTTTCTTCGGGGTGATGTCTTTCAGCTCGTCCGGGCTATGCAAATGCTTAAAATTAAACTGTAACAATCCTATACTAAATTACCCTGGTACTAATTTGAAAGTTTGTTGTATTTTTTGTATTTATTTATTTTTAAAGAATATACATGATTTCTTATATTTAACACTCTACACTTTGACTGCGATTTTTTTTCGACGACTTCGATCTTTTTTTTAACCTAATAAATTTGTGCTGCCGCTCTACACACTGTACAAGTGAAAAAGTTTTCATAATTGAGTGTATGGTACTCAATTATGAAAACTTTTTCACTTGTACACACAAACTTTTACACATACAAAGTTACATAATTATGTACACTTTATTTTAAGACTGAAACCCGAGGAATGTAACATTCGGGTCAAACACACTTTGATTGCTGAAATCACACGGTATGTGTTTTCTACAAGTGACCTTAAGATCATAATATGACCCAAAGGTAAGTATGGCACTCTGTCATTATTCATTATTCATTACTCATTATCATTAATTATAAAAGCTCTAAGTACCTACGCGTTATTCTGAGTTAATGTCCTACGACTATGACTATACATATACGAGTCTCTACGAGTCCTCTGTGGCACGGTGGGCGAAGATCCGCCTATGACGCAGGAGGTTGCGGGTTCGATTCCCGCCTCGGAACAAATGTGTGTATCTGTAAATATTTGTTCCGGGTGTTCTTGTCATTATCTATCTATAATAAAAATATATATCTGTGTAATGTATTGTATTAAGGATATCAGTCATCTTGTACCCATAACACAAGCTCTGCTTAACTTGGGGCTAGATGAT
This sequence comes from Eupithecia abbreviata, assembly GCA_943735965.1. Lineage (NCBI taxonomy): Eukaryota > Metazoa > Arthropoda > Insecta > Lepidoptera > Geometridae > Eupithecia > Eupithecia abbreviata. The sequence continues at coordinate 5,303,457 of OX030977.1, read as the reverse complement.
GCTGTGTGGATTGTCCAGCATTATTTATTTATAAATGTGAAGACTTAGGGCAACGCTAAAACGCTTGAACATTTTTTCGTTCGGCTACTTGATTCTGCATACATAAACTTCTGGCTCTACTTTTTGTTCAGAAAAACGTGTGTAAAGCCGCAAACAGAAACAGCTTACAAATAAATGTCCCTAATAAACCTAATTAACAACATTAACTGTTCAGTGTATTTGCTCAGTGGGTAGTATAAAGTTTAATTACTGTGGTAAATACGAGAGTCAAAACTGTGCTCTCTGACCTGAAAATGCTGTATCGTAAACTTGCCCGAGATATTATCCTATGTATTTCTACTTTCCTGAGACTTTGCGTGAGATAAATATATACAGACTATATAGTACAAAAAATCTTCGGAAACTATAATGATAAATCAAGATTAGCACGTGCTTTGGCTGCTTTTCTATTCATGATCATCATCATCAGCCTATTGTAGTCCACTGCTGGACATAGGCCTATATAATATCAGCATATAATTTGATTTTCCGCGTTCGGACTACTCTGGGCCGAGGCGAGTGTGACGAATGCGGAACACCTCATCTGGAATACCTAACCACTAAAATTAAGTGCCGCCAGCTCATACGGCAGGCGGTGTACGGTGTACGGTACGTTTGATGCATTTAGGATGCAGGAGCAAAGTGCAATCTGCATGCGCTTTGAGTCCATACCGTTCTAATGGATCATTATCGTTTAGAGGTAGAGCTACTAGTTCCTTCCACTCGAGGTTGGTAATGGGGTTTGGTTTTGGTTGAGTTATTTATTATCCTCGGTGTTTGTAATTATTATTATTATTCGTTTATTTCAGATCATTAAATCCATATAATATGTAACGATGTAGGTACGTGCGTTTGTGCTAGCAACATCAAAACCCTTGAACCGATCGGGTTTCATTTTGCATAGATAATCTGTTTTTTTTTGTCTGGCAACATTTTTGAATAACCTAGAATATCATTACAATCTATTCATAGAATTGGCTAATAGGTTATTTTGTTTTTATGTAATTTTATAAAAAAAACATCACTAAGAACGAGTCCATTTATCTGAAATAACAAAGGTTTGAAAGGAAAGGTTGATGAAAAAAAGCGTGTGAAGCCGCGGGCAGACAGAAGCTAGTATGTAAAAAACAAGAGGCTATACTTTATGCAGTTAATGAGTGCAGTCCTGTTAGAAACTAGCCTTTAGTTTACACATATAACGGATAGAATGTCCACATTAGCGTATTCACTACGTTATATATGAACATTCGGTTGGAACGTTCCGTTTTACGTGAACATGTGGTCTCCAATCAAGAACTCGTTACTAACGGATGTCGGGTCTTCAGTCGATACGCTCCGTTCGCGGCTCATCTGGCTAACTGAATGCTATAGAGCATTCGCTAGATTTATGGGACTTTCGTGAACTAGGTTTGATAATACGTTGAATTCGTGAGTTTTATGGACTTAGAACAGGTATTTTTGGCTAGTAGTAATAGCAGGTAGGTATTCATATATTTTTCACTTCTCTTGCTCAAAAAGTGTGTTACTCGTGGTCTACATCCTAGGGGCATTCGTATTTTTTATAATTATTATTCAGATATCATCAGCCAGTACAAGACATTCGTCCTCTTACATAAAAACTCGACTTTTTGGTGTTCCATTTACAAAGAACCTACTCATTCGAATTTATTTTTAAAAATGAAACTGAAAGCGCCTTCTTGGTGATTGTTAGATGTTTATTAGAAGGGTGATTCTTCTTCTATGGTAGAATTCGTAGGTATACTCTGCGTTGCGCAGAACGAAGAAATAAAAAAATTGGTATTAGAGCGAAATTTTACTATAAATTGAACTTAAGGTGAACGTGGCTTGTTTAATTGTAACATGAAAATGGAACAGAAGGGCAAAGAACTAATTAATAATGATTCTGTCTGTTGCGGTCGAAATCGAGAGAAATATATATGTATATTCAAAGTCTTACGACAAATTCGTGAAGTAGAGAAGTAGAAAGTGTGTAAGTCTTCATTGTTTTATTTTTTTCGCAATTGAATTGAAAAGTAGTGTTTTTCATTCGGGCCAAACCACCCATATCGATCTGGTCATCTGGGTGGTTTGGTCCCTAGTGTAAAAATATACTATTGTATCGCACCGCTATTTTCATAGCTGCTCAAAATCACTCTCGCTTCCGTTTCCGCTCCCGCTGTATATTAAAATTCAGTTTTAATAGAAGACCTCCTTTGGGAAAATAAAAACATCCAGCCATACTGCGTAAAACGAATGCAAAGTTCTATGCTAATTTTAGCCCACTTTGATAACTCAGTGTAAAATAATCCAGTAATAACCAATGAATAATTTTGCGGTCTACGGTTCTCGAACAGAGTAGGCAATTTCACATTAGCCTTCCCCTTGGTTTGCCAAATCCGGATCGCGCTGAGTGGTGGCATTCAAAGCGTTATGCAAATCATAGGAAGCCAATCACGGGCACTGAATCATGTCAGATCAATAGGTATCATTATGTAGGTACAGAGGGCTACAACGATAGTTCACCGCCTTGACAGGGTTCAAGTCTAGTAGTTTCTAGTCAAGTATTTTTGCAGTCAAAGTCAATTTTTTTATTGCAAGCATGTTTTTTACCCGCGAAGGTATTTCAGATTTCAAACTTTATTTATTAGGCTTACCAAATAAGTAGAAAAGATAAATATATAGAAAATAATTATAAAAGAATTTTATTTTTTTGTATACAATTCAAATTTGAAACAATAAATTAATTTATACATTCATATATATCACTTCAGTTTCTAACTCATATATGCTATAATATTTTGGTATAACTTTGAACCTATGTTAATATTATTTAAAAAATATTGTATGTCCGAATAGGATTAAATTGTTGATACTATATTTTAATTATAAGACCTTCATGTAACTATGATTCACACAATTTTACAACAAAATTTTTCTTATTCTTATTCATGTTTGTTTTGTCTATCTAAATATAAATATAGGACGATTTTAAGTCCATGTCAATATTCATGTACAGCTAAGTACAACATTAAATTTCTTGCATACTATTGTCGGTGCGGAACTGAGCGATATCTGGCCTTGTATTAACATCGTTTGTATAATCGTAAAAAAAATAGTTATGGAGAAGAAAGCCTTCTTGAATTTTTCAACGATTTTGTTTTTCATAAAATTTACGAATAGGGAGCTCAGTATGTACCAATGTTTGTTGTGCGTATCTATCTATGTACGTAGGTACCTATGTACTCGTGTACCATGTATATTTATACCCTCAAATTATGACTAACAGCATAAACGAATATCGAATGAGATATCAAAACACTCATCTCAATTCCTGTAAGGTTTTTGGCATAATTTGAACTGTGGTATGTGTTCCTCCCGGGTCAGAGTGTTTCTTTGAAAAGTAAAAATAACATGTACGTAATCCGAAAAAACCTACGAAAAAAAAGTAACGTTATTTAGGGTTAGACAAATATTTTTATCGACTTTTTCGAAGACTTAGGGCTAGGTGATGTTGTGTGGGTTGTCCAGCATTATTTATTTATTTATAGGGTAATCCCAGGCTGACGATAATTATTGTAAATCCATGAACCAGATTCAATAAGAAAAGTACCAACCTAGCGACTTCGATCGACTACCTGCTTGAAATACGGCGCAGCATCGCGTTCCCTATTGAAATTCCTTTGAGAAATACTCGGGCCTGCTTTCTTTGTTTTACAACTCGATTTAGAACGGCTTTCAATGTTTTATTTCTAGAAAACTTGCGTCTACCTGATTTGACTTCCGATGATTAGTCTAGCATGATGATTTAAATAGGCAAAAGAAACAAATAATTAATGTACGTATGTATGTATATTAATGTAGTAAATAGTTTCTTTTTTGCTTCTCCCAAATAAGGTGGCATTGATTTTTTCTTTTCTTCAATTGCGTCGACTAAGTGCTTATTTTGTAAGTCTAAAGAAATAAGGTTATTTAAATCTGAAATCCCCTGAAGATTACTGTAGATATCTACGCTAAGCTAAGAAGCTAAGAAGGCTCTGCAGGTCTTCGTCCTCGAGCCTCACATGTCATTACGTTCTAGCTGGAGGCCACACCACATCTTGTCGCCCGACGATTCGGAACAATATGGGACAGGAAGACGTCTGGCGCATACTGCCTCCTCTCGGCTCGCTGCAGACGGACCACTTACAATGGGAGATAAAAAAAATTGTCTGCATAAATACTTGTTCAGAAGAATGAAGCGGATGAGTCGGCTATTCTTGTAATTTTATAAAATAATGTATGCTTACATATTTTTTAATTATTTCGTTTTAAATTCATTTCGTAGTATTTGCTTCACATAGGCGGCTTCACGGCTTTGAACATGTTGTGTAGATAATTAAGGGATACAGTCTAGTTTTAATTATTGTGTGTTTCTACTTGCTTAATATAATATGATTGTATTCTGTTTTGTGTGCCAAATAAATAAATCTTTACATGGCTTGAGTATGAGTAATATAATAATAGAGAGAAATGAAGGAGATCTACGCTAAACATACTTAGGTACAGTCTCTAGTAAACCTTTGGCTTTTAATTCAGTACGAAATGCTTAAAAAAATCCATAGTAAGATGTAACCATTTATAAGGTATCAATCAAGGTGCCCCCTAAGCTATAAATACTATATTAGGCCACCTTGCGCACCACGGTCTCCACGGAAGACCAGCGCTATGGTACGATCTGCTCTACCATAGCACATGCTGAGTGGAGACCGATTTTTGTCAGTCTCTGTCGTCTGTTAATCTAAGTTTAGTTTATAAGAGTCTCTGTTCTGTTCTGACAAAATAAAAATATTTTTACTTAAAAAAAAAAAATTGACGACGGTAGTGGCGCGGCGGACGAAGGTCCGCCTTCGACGTAGGAGGTTTGATTCCCGCCTTGGGATAAATGTTGGAACGATCTGCAAATATTTGTTTCGGGTGTTCTGCGTTTTTTCTATGTAAATAAAAAAATTATATATCTGTTATCTATTAAGTATATCACTCATAAATAACACAAGCTCTGTTTAGCTTAGGTTAGATGATGCTGTATGGATTTTTCAGCATTATTTATTGATTTAATATTATATAGCTGACCTAGGACGCGGCTATGGATGGTGACGATAGAGTCACCGAAACTGGCTCGTTTGCACCGACATTTGTTTATGTTGGTGTTGAGCCGTAAATCCCCTAAACCTTGTCTGGGTATAGTTATTGCCTACATTAGCCTGAGTTCCGTTGTAGGTACTGTTGTAATACGTTTCTCAGTGACTCATGATATAACATAGAATCGAGATACAATATAAGAATCTGTTTCCTATAAAAACCCTCTGACATGATTATGTAGTAATTATATCCTTATAGTATTTACACTACATTTTTCTAGTTTTGTTAGAGTACATGTAGCCGTAAGTTTTCCGAAAATAAATAAATATTTTTAAACTTACGCGAACAGAACACAGTCTGAGAGACCGGTTTACGACGAGTGCACTTGAGAGACTGGTCTACGACCAGTCATCCCGTGACCACGATATGCGATAGTGTGTAAACCTGTTGAAACGTCGGGAAAAATTGGTAAATAAACGCAATAAGTACCCGTAAAAATAGTACTTGTAATTATGATTAAGTAGTATGTATGAGTTTATTTAATTATGTAATTTATTAATTGAGAGTATTTTAATAATGTGATCCTAGCCCAACCAGTCTCAATGGAGACTAGCAAGGACATATTATAATGCACAAGTGTTTATGTGAACACAGGTGCACTCTCTATTCCTTCACTGTTTTAATCGGGCGAGAGTGTATCAGGCGACATACAAGTATTCAAGTTTTTATTTACCAATCTCAAAACAGTTTGAAGGTCTTATAAAAATATAACTCAGGTGTATTTTGAGGGGCGTACACAATGGTATCACAATGGCACAAAACTTAGGTATCGAAAAAAAACCCTCTATCTTGTCAGACGTCGAACTTGATGCATTTTGCGACTTTGCTTTATCTTGATAACTCATGCGATTTTATTTCCTCCTTAAGGAAACAAGATAAAAAGGTAGGATCTATTGGAACGTAAACTAAGGCTATGATATAGTAGGAGTGCCATTTCTATACGCTAGTTTTACTTTTTTCACTTGAAACCACCAGAGCAAAACTGCTCGCATTTTCAGTTTAAATAAACGTTGCTTTAAATTTTCTTTAAATCGTGCTTACTTTGTGGCCTTTCACCGCACTTTGGCAGAACCTTTCTTGTTCTTTGAAGACGCTCACAAAGTTATCTGCCGTCGTGGCTTACTTTAATTTGTTTAACGAACAAATTCATTCAGGGTTATGAACTTTAGCATTGAATTTGTAGATGAGGCTCAGTTACCAAAGTTCAGTAATTGTTCTAGCAGACCGAATAATTACTTACTGTCTTCTGCTTACTAGCCATGGACAATGATAATTGATTTATCTCCGAGTACCTACAGGAACGCCAAAAGGATACAGGGTGGCTTTTTGAGATGGGAGTGGATGGCCAAATCCGAAATCATGAGAGTGAGAGAAAAGTAGTGTTTGTCTTTTGTATTGTCCAGTATTATTTATTTTTATTTAATCGAATTTTGTGCGTATTTACCTGCTTAAGTACTTAAGAAGGTAAATAGTCGCAAATACGTTTTTTTGTATAGTTATTTGGTTAGGTTTTTGGCACTCTTCATTAGATTAAAGTATCAATACGGTCGTGCGTTTTTGCAAAGCCTGTATAAATAAATAAAATATAAAAAATCAGAACTTGTATTTACAAATAAAATGGATCTGGGGTTTCGACTCCAAGGGGAGAAAATGCGCACGGTCTTTCAAGACCTGCAAATTTGCCCCTTTTGAGACCCTCGGTCAAATCTGCCGCCGCACCAGCCCTCTCATTAATTGGTTGATATTCGCGTGGGCATATTGTAGCAGTATCATAACTACATAGTATAAAACAAAGTCGTTTCCCGCTGTCTGTCTGTCCTTATGTACGAGTATGCTTAGATCTTTAAAAGTACGTAACGAATTTTGATGCGGTTTTTTTAAATAAATAGAGTGATTCAAGAGGAAGGTTTATAAACCATTTGATACATAGATTTCCACGCGAGCGAAGCTGTGGGGTTCAGCTAGTATTTCATATCAGCAGTTCCAACAGCTACATCATTCATGTAAATGATCTGTTGAACATAACCTGTGGGTTTGACCTTGGCATGTGTGCCAAGGTCGGCTTTTATAATGATGACTAATTGGGCTCGTCTAGTGCCAACAGGGTGAGCCTTCATTACGTTAACGGGTGAGGCCTAGCCTTGGAATACTTATAAACAGTGTCACTTACGGTGGTAATGATATAACCAAACGGAGGTAGGTATTCTATCCGCTGTTTATAATATCCGATCTCACTAGAGCGATGTTTTGTGAGACAACCAAAAAACATAAGAATGGTGGCTAAGCGTCACAATGTGTGCCTCGCCAACGGATCGTAGAATCAGCCCGCTTGTAGAATGACTACACGGCATATTTCACGATTAATATTCAGCAATATGGCTAAATGACTTAGCTATATCGTCGAATGTTATGAAATAGTGTTTCCTAACAAATCCAAAAGACCAAAGAATGAGAATCAATTACCATCATCATGTTATGCGGAAGGAGATAATGTGACGAGTAGTTCGTACGAGGCCGAAGGGAGATTGTCAGGTTTGAATAGGGGCCTCGCCATAATAATGGGAACAATTCATGGTTGCGTTACGTAAAATAAAATTTGATTAAAAAACAAGAAACATTTATTTAAGGGAAGGCCTTTGTGCTGCTATGTTTATCAACTGAGATCATGATGATGATGAGATAAAGATGAAGTTAGTTTCTAGTATTAACACACTAAATGTATAAATAAAAGTGAAAGTAAGATAAATAATTAACCTTGATTTGAGATAAGCTTTCAATGATGTACTGTACAGGTGTGCATTGTGTTGCTTACATTTTTATTAAAAGTGGTCTCACAATCGTGTCGGGAGTTTAAATAAGCTAGAACTTTAACCATGAAATCATATCATAGTGTCATGTTATTTTGCCATTACTCAAAGCAAACAGTTTCAGGACATGAAGCTGTAATTTAGAGTATAAAATTTCATGTGAAACATCTATATTTATGAAGGTTTTCGCAAGAGCTAAGTTATGGATCCGTGCTGAAAAATTACTACAATTTTTCGAACGAATTTCTGATGTTAACGCCCTACTTTACTTAGAATCCACTTACTTAGGCGTGAGAAACCAATTTCTGTTCTTTTAGAATATTATTTCATTACTCATTTATGTCCGTGGCTTTGCACGTGTATTTTTAGGGTTAAAAGGTAGCCTCAGCATATGTTATTCTCGTCTAGTCCATTTAAGGCGGATAAAATTAGTACTTTTGGTGTGGTCTCAGCCAAATATATTTTTTATATTAATAGGATCTTAATGTTATACTCAATATATTACTAATTTTCATTTTCGTGTGTATCTCTAAACATACTATAAACCAGTTTCTGCCCGTGGTTTCGCATGTATTATTTGTATGGAAAAGTTTTCGTTCGGTTATTTCTATCCCATGGGAACTGATTTATGGGATAAAAAGTAGCCTAGTGTAAGGATATTTACTCTAAAAAAACGTAACGGATTGGTCTGATACTTTGAATAGATGTAGGTCTGGAATAATCTTTTAACGTTCCCATAGAAACAATGAATGCGCAGTTGCGGGCAGTAACTAGTTGTTTCATACAGTGACTTTGTAGGTATGTCTGTCTACGAAAAGAAAAACATAAGAGGAGGTTCTATATTCGGCTGTACCTATGTTTTTTAAATATAATGTTCGTCGATTTCTCCATCAATTATTATCAACCGAATTGCTAAATTCTTTCGCTATTGTGTGGAGAATGATTCCGAGGTGGAATTTTATTCCCGAAGAATAACCGAAAAACTAAAAAAACTGTGTAAATACTAATGAATTTGATGTCTGTTTTAAGTCCATCAGAGCAATCAAATGATTGAACCTAGTTTTGCTCCGGTTGTAACTGTAACCCCTTTAGCCTTATATCTATTCAGTGCGAGCTACAAGAAAAGTAAATTTAATATGATTATATTTCCGTATTTAATTTGTTTATATAATTTTTTCATTTATTCATTTGTTTTCATCTATGTTTTTATTTTAAATCATGTTTAGGTACTAATTGTAAAAATACAATTTGTATTATAATTATTATAACAATTTTTATGTAAACTTGACTTGTAAATTGATTGTATCAATAAATTGTATGTCTGTATTTCTATTGCTATATTAGCGATGAGCATAAACACAACCAATATCTACTGACAGTCGAGTGCAGTTTTATTCTAGGCGATATGAAAATTCTGGTTGGAATAAGTAAAGTTGGTATTGGTACGTTATCTACTCCGGACGCGCGTTCCAGCCCACAGCCATTTGTAAGAAATATTTTATATATCTCCTGACGAAAACGTTACCGGAAAAGAGATACTAACCTACATCAAAAGATATTCCCCTAAATGCTAAAATAGTGTAAGAATAAGTATCTTTGGCAATCGACTACGGAAACTCACACATTTGCGAATAGGTACCGAATCTAACGCGCTCCAGTTATTCCGTTGCATTTATTTTATTCTGAAGTATTCGAATATTATTTACATTTTTCTTTATTTGTGTAAAAGCTGTAAATCCATCTGTGTGCACGAACGCACTTGAACCGAATTATCTTATGGTAAACCGCTGCGTAGTTAGTTTAGTACCGTTCGTTAGTACCGACTCGACGTAGTTTCCCAAACGCTGCCCAGCCCAGCTGGATCCTCCTTTTGGCCTCCTTCGCAAAATTGTTTGTACCAAACTGCAGAATCTGGGTATGTGTATTCGGAAACGATTTCGAGAAGGTGACCATGTACGACCACCAGCCTTGGATCAATGTGTATATTGATCATGAATTTGGTTTTATCCAAGTTCATGCCAAGACCGATAAATCGGGAGGCTGAAGCTAGGCCGTCCAGCATCTGGTTCAGCTCCTCTAGTGAACGCGCTTGTGAACAGTTTCGGGGATATGACATCCCCCTGTCTCACTCCTCTGCGCAATTGGATAGGTTTAGACTGCTGGCCCTGTACTCGGACACTCATAGTCAAGACATCTCAGCACCTCGATATAACGATAGTCCACTTGGTATCGCTGTAAGGATTCTAGAACAGCCCAGGTCTCGACAGAGTCAAAGGCCTTCTCATAGTCTATGTACCTAATAAAGATAAAATATAGTAATTATATAAATATTAATTTTAAAATGTTTTCAATAGGAAATAGATAAAATATCTTTGCTTACTTTCTTACAGTCCCGATAACCACTCGCTATTGGAAATCTTAAATCCTCCACCGCTGGATCTAGCCCGTATCCTGCGCTAAGTTTCCAAAGTAAGCTTCTTACGACTCCCGCAAGTACCGTCAGATCTTATTGTTGCAATAGTTTAGTTAGACAAGCTGAAATAAATCATCCTGTCAGGTTATCCCTCCATCCAACACGTAATTGCTCGAAACCGCACCTGCCCCACACCTATTTAATTTATATCGCCGTAGAAATCAGAAGCAACGAGCTTCTGTAATTAATGTTTAGGAATTTCTGTTTGTTTTAATTTATTATGTCGCTCCCTCCCCTGTGAGTTGTACATGTGCGTACTTTGCGTAATGATAAGATTTAGAGACTGGCTTTTGTTACTGGCTTTACAAGTGAGTTTATTCAGGTTCTTTATTATGTTGTCTGAGTCGTGGTGAACCTTGAATTGCTTTGGCTTATACAACTGACAAGGAAACCTATAGGCCTTCTTGTCAGTTGTCAGTTGGAGTACCTATACCTAGCATTGGGTGAAGTCAGGTTGGGGATGATGATGATACTAGCTGACCAGTCTATGATTACATAGGATGCCTAAGCCTGTTGTTATAATTATATGGCTTTTACATAATCTGAGTAGCCAATTTCACTGTTATTTTCGTCCTGTCATTTAGAATAGAAATAATGATATCGTATCGTCATACATTGCGAATATTGATGTTGATGGAATGAATTTCAAATAATTTACGCATTCGATGAAAACGTAGTTTTACTCTATAACCCTAGACAACAAATTATTCACTCCTTATAATTGTAAATTATTATATTCCATGTTCTCGTAGGACGAAATTAGCAATTCTCTATTTGAATAGAAAATATATTTTGTGTGTAATAAAATAACATTCATCTGTTACCTATTACAATAAATTTAAGTCTGATACGCACTTTGTTAAGGTACTTCTAAAACTAGTCCATTCCACCACAACATGCGCGCACCCTTTGAATCGATTTTAGTATTTTACTCAAAGAACCCTTATCAAATAAAAATCCCCTTGACCTCGCAGTGTGATAATATTCATTAAGGTGCGCCTTATTACGTAAAACAAAGATGCCGTAACTTTTAATGCGGTAATTTGCTCAGATTATTGGATTTTCGACCTATCTACGTAGACTGATTTTGGAAATGATCATAGATACCTTAAGACGTGACCCAAAGTGCTTGTGGAGAAGTAAGTTATCCATTTTAAATTTAATTTAACTTTGGACATGAAAAATATATCTCAACTTTGTTTGTCAACCGAGTTTTCGTGAAACATGTACGGACCGTTTCGGTAAGTAGTATGTTCTAACTGGATTAAGAAAGTTTGTATGGCAAAGATAAGGATACAGGTCGAAAAACGTCGCTCTGAAACCGTTCTTCATTTATCGCGCCACAGTTGGTGGGTAATGTTTTGCACTGTATGATATGATTATTTCGAATAAATGAATATCTAAATACATATCTCATCTCTGATGAGGACCAGTAGGTGGAAACTTAAGGCTCGTAAAAACCACTGCTTAAGAAAATTATGAATGAATTTCGCCCGGGGTAGTCAATGATATATCAATGATTGCTTATAATTGGAAAAGTATTATAAATAAATAAATACAAAACCCACAAAAAATATGGTTCTAAAGTGCCCCAAAATATAGTAATAACAAAAGTAGGTAGGTACACAGAATCGGTAACATCTTCAGTAACAACGTCACCAGCGTTATCGTAATTACATCAGTGGCTCGGGCGAAATAAAGATTGTATCAGTACTTGAAAAGGTGTCATGAAAAAGTATAGCATTGTTAACTTTTCTAATAAATATTTTCAACTTTGGAGCGACAACGCAAAGCCCACCAATTTCCCAGGTACGAAGAGCTTTGGAAAAGCAGTAACTTCTTAACTTTTGGACGGTAACTTTTCGAAGTTTTTGATAATTCTATTTAGTACAAAAAAGAAACCCGATATCTAATCGGTAACGGTCCCATTAGAAGTTCGATCAGTTTTGCAACAGCGCAACTCTACTGCATGAAATATTAAGATATGTAAATGTTTATGTAACTTATTACTTCCTTATTTATTAGAACGAAACGTATTCCATGCCTGAGCCAGGATCCTACTGCAGGATAAATTATGTGTTTTCTCCCATAAATTCGTCCTAAGAACCTAATCACCCTTGTAAAATTAGGTAATAGCTAGACGAAGTTTATATGTTTGGATGTCTGCATTGTATACGCGAAAAGGAAATAGTATTTCGTTCCTTATTCAGAAAAATGTATACGAAGCCGCGGGCTAAATTACTTAAATAAATAAATTAACTAATTACATTTTAATCGTGGATAACGCACAGTACTGACATGCAGGCAACTACTCCTCATTATTCCCGATTGTAACAACATTAGGAATTTTAATCAGACTATATAGTAGTTAATACATCAATTTGTTTGAAACGCTGAGCCGGCCATTAATAAGGCCTCTTAATTTACAAACCATTTAAGCATTTACCGTCATTTGTGGTTGGAGGTTCCGAGGAATAATTATTTTGCCTTTATAATAATTTGCTCGAGTTTGCGGACGAATAAAATATGTATATATATGTGTTCTATAAAATGCTCGTACTGCTAATTTAAAAATTATGAATCCGAGCTATAAAAAATATTCCACCTGAAATCATACATCTAGAAAAAAGCAGAGAATCACATGCCAAATGCGAAAGAATGGATGGGTGGTTGGATGTTGGATTTGTTAATATTTCACGCCAAAAGTACTGAAAGGATCAGGCGGAAGTTTTATATAATAAAAATCTCATGCTCACATATACGTAAAATTTTCTTTCTATCTTTTAACTAGAATTATCTCTACCAATATCCTTTACCTGTACAAACATAGTAATTATACTGAGCAGCTCAATGCTGTCCATATTCACACTTATATAGTATACCTAATTATTCCAAAGAGGGAAGATTCTTGCATTCGACTCTTCGCCACTTTGGTAGATTAGATTTTAACGTGAGCATTATCCCATGACATGAAACCCTCTTCGTCTATACTGCTTAGTTATTTACCTACTACTACAACGTAAGTAACGACCAAAACGTAAGAAATCAATTAATATTTTGAAACTATTAGGGTTAACACAAAATTTATTTACAACCGGGTATTTACGTTTGATTTTTGAGTTTTTAGACATTTCGGCGCAGTTTCATGCGCGGAAACACGATCCGGATCACGGAATAACTGAAAACATAAAATCATGGTAAATATCCCGTTATAAATGACCGATGCGTACCAAAGCAGTCTTTTATTACAGTTGCTACTTACTTTAATTTAAAAGAAACAATTTTCAACGTCGTAATTAAATTATCACTGACCAAGGACTGTTTAAATAACAATTTCGTCTAATTTTCTCTGTCGGTACGGACTTCGTTCCAAGTCTCTGGTGGCGGGATTCTGGTAAAGTTACACCATATTTTTAACGGAGATTGTACAGTGTCGGGTTTTTCTTATACATAATGTAACGTAGTAATTAGCACGGTAGCACTTGAGGACTCAAGATTAGGGTGTGTTATCGGTAGACAGGAGGAAAGGATTATAAAGCCACTTTAACGAAAATGAAGTTCTAAAAACAGGTTTACAATTTTTTTTGCCTTGTTAACCAAAAAAATATAATTTTAGTCGTCAAAGAAAAAAAAACTTTAAATTAAATTTTGATTAGTGCCTATTATGAAAAGTTTAAATAAGCTAGCTATCAGCGGTATAGTTTACTTGTTTTAATTAATTATCAATGTAAAATAATATTACGAAGAAAACTTATAATAATATCACTAAGTAAACCACAGTGGTTAAGCTGGTGCTTTAGGGAGAAATTCGTTTTTTTTTAAAGAATGCTGTGGCTTCAGCTGTTAGTCAGTTAGCGGTACTAGATATCTTCTAGACTAGACATAATATAGCGGCACCGTTACCTTATAGACCAGCAAAATATAAAAATTCCAGTCTCCAAGCTGAACGCTTTGCGAACTCGGTGTGGGTAATGAAGTTTGCTTTTAAGGAGGTCTCTCATATTTAATTCGCAGAAGGTATTATAACTTATTCGGACGAGTAGCTTTTTATTTAAATTATTAGGTATGAAACAGTAAGCTTAGCAAAGAAAAAAATACATCGCATCGTAATACATTGCGTCAATTATTATTGAAATTGAAGAATAGAATAGAATAGAAAAAACATTTATTTAGACACAGGTACAAAATACAGGCATAGATTAACAAACGGCAAATAAAGTAGTTTATCATAGGGGTAAGTGACACAAATAGGTGATATTAAGAATTATTTTAATTTATTAAAATAAGACTACCTCCATGACCCTGCGCCGAAATAGAGGTTGGCTCAGCGTGTGCTGAACATTATTATATTTAGCGCTGTTTTTCAGCCTTAATTATTTTTAACCTTAATTAATAATTGAAGAAATGTGTTTCAAATATTTTATGCATACGATGACGCATGACGATGTGATCTACCCTAGCCTTGACAATAATGCCTATGCTAGGCATACATGAGTATGAAAGGCGGATTTCTTTAAATGTTCCTTCAGATGATAAGTTTGCTTATTCATGCAATACTATCTCTACACTAGTCACACGAACGTTACTTCATCACGCAAAGACTACTGAACGGATCGGACTGAAGTTTTGCATAGATGTAGGTCTAAACTGGGAATACATAGCCTAGGTACATTTGATTACCTGTCCAAAAATTCAGCTCGTGCGAAACCGCGGCTAGAAACTAGTTTCTATATAAAAAAATAAATAATATTTCAAAAAATATTTGGGGTTTTTTATTTATTAGGGGAAGGTTCAAGTCTCGCCGGAATTGATAATTTTGGGATATTGTCTAATTAATTAGAGATTACCGAGTGCGAGGGCTTACGCACTATATTAACTAAAACTTTGGTTTCTATATATTTTTTCATGCACCTGTATCGTCCCACTGCTGGGCGCTGTCTATTGTATTATGTATTGAAAATGCCATATCTACGCAACCCGAGACTCAGCTCAATACGGGTGCTGATAGCATTCAATGAGACAACTTTCTAGACTTCGACGTCTGGATGTTCAATAATTCACTCCGCGAACTTTCAGCCAAACTTCTAGCACACTACCAGTTAGTTGGTGCGCTGAGTGATGTGTTTGAAAAGTCACCCTCAATGAGTTTTGAGAATTCTAAGAAGTTGCAACCTCGGTTGCAATATTATGGTCAGCTCACACCGCGATGCGACGGTGTGACCTGAGTCTTAGAGCCTTTAATTTCAAAGCCTTCGGAACTGTCTTATGATTAGTATCTTACGAAAATGTTTGTACGATCTGCATATATTTGTTCCGGGTGTTCTGGGTATTTTCTGTTATGTTGTATAAAAAATATCCATCCATGTAATGTATTCTATTAAGTATAATTATTGACTGATAATAGTTATATATACATAATAGACTAGATGACTATCTAGTACCCATAACACAAGCTACCTAACCTAAGCAGAGCTTGTGTTATGGGTGAGACAATACACAGCATCATATATGATGCTGTGTGGATTGTCTAGCATTATTATTTTATTATTTATTTATTTTAATGTGGCCTTTAGACGTTTGTCCGACGACCCAGGACTTGACTTTGAGGAGGGTGAACGTGAACTCAACTTGGCAATAAGTCAAACGTTTATCTGATAATATCTGAAAAGGTTGTAGAAGTATGTGAGTGAAATCGCGGTCTGTTGGAATTATTTTTGTGATTTGTTACGGAAGATTTGAGCGGAATTTTAATCGGAGCCTAAATGGAACAGGAGACTTTGACTTTTTCACTGTTTTGATCAAAGAGGAAAATCTCATTAAACATTTTTAATGAGTTTTTGTGTGTTTGATTTGTTGTAGTCGACAGCTTTAGTACGCCTACAAGCGCACGAGTGCAATCATTATCATCAACCTTTAATAGTCCACTGCTGGACACAGGCCTTCCCTAAAGAGCACCATAGTGCCCTGTCTTCAGCTTGCCGCATCCAGCATTTGCCTGCTGTCGTCGTTATCCCACCTGGCCGGGTGACATCCTACACTACGTTTACCGAGTCGTGGTATCCACTAAAAATACGTTTACTGCAGCCGTTGTCGGTTCTTGACTACCTGATATACCATATACGTTTGACTACCGACTCATAAGGAAAAAAAACGTATATATCTACTCACTAGATGACACCTAATTTGGGTCTAAGTATTATCGCTATTAGCCTTCTTGTCGTTTTGATATTTTCTGTATTATCCTATCTTCGCTACGAATATTCACTGAAATAGTATTTTCTGCGATAATACTTTATTTCATCGTCCATTACTGGACCAATGGACCAGTTTTTGGTCGTTCAGGCATAATGGGTGTCCCAAAATAACACCATTATGTAAGTGGTATTTCTTTCTTTACATTCTATCCTCGATTCTTGTGTATCTGTTATGACCTGCAAGTGTCATTTATATTCGTCGTATGGCAAAACAGGGTCGTAGGAAGGACATAATATTGCTTAGACAATTTAACTTTTCTCTTGTATAATCGGCGCACGTCAGAATGAACTGGAACCATTACGAAATAGCAATAAAGCTGTGCGTCCACCGTTTCGGAATCGGATTCGTACGCAGCGTACGCGGTTAAGTATGGCCCCGGGAATTCCCTGTTCTCAATTTCCCATGAACTTTTGAAATTTTGGAAAATCTCGGAATATTATTTTGATGGACACCTGACATGTAAAATGATTTTACCAATAAATTGTATTTCTGAATTACCGAGAACCGGAAATTCCCGGGGACGAACCCTACCACGTAAGCTGAGTAGGATTCCGATTTCAATGCGGTGTATATATACATATATATATATAGGCCTCCTCATCGATTTCGATGACGGCGACCCTAGTAATCACGGATTTTTTCTATCATGAGCTCTAATATGGCTCGCTAGACCGAACTTGGTCTTGAATATTCTACGGCACGCATGGCAATAGAGTTGGCCCGATGAGTTATATGTATACGTGTAGGAGGGCTTAGGTCTCTGTTTACGTATCTGGCGTCTTGTGTCCATTGCCTCGATGCGATTTTCCTCAAACGCTTGACGATCTTACTATTTACAACAGAGTCAATGCGGTGTACACACAGCAGGGCGCTATGCACACAGAGCAACTAATGTTGAAAAAACTGTCACTGTTTTTAATATTTTAAACAGCTAGTTGCGAGTTGCCTAATGTCGCAATAGTTAGTAGTGCGCCTAAAAGCTGTGGTAGAACAATTTACTCTGCTAAGGTCACATTCCATTTTCATATCACAACGCGTGGATTGTATGAATAATGTGATGTCAAAATGTTTGCGCTCAGACTTTACATGTGGGTAAGTGTTTCATGCCAAGTTTGCACTACATCCTCACAACTTGCGAATAAAATCTTGCATACTTTGGTTGATTTAGATGGCTGGCAAGTGACAGTAATCAGATAGTAATAATCGAATGCTGCTATTCAAACTGTCTCCAGTGTTAGCTAATAAAAAGCTTGTTTTTAAAATATATTTTTTTAAATACTGGTATTTATTTTCAGTGTTCATACTGAGCTGAATGCTTCAAAATATAATTTAAAAAAAATTAAGTTGGTTGATGTTGCTGATATGTAGATTGTAGAAATAAATAAAGCTGAGTACAATACTCAAAATGTTTCATCTTTTTTTAAAGAATTGGTTGCTATGGACCAGTTACATGGGTAACTAATAAGTAGATAAATAAATAAATAATGCTGGACCCGATAGTTAAATAGCAAATGTCGTATTTTTTTTATATCCTTGCAACGGCCCTGAACGTTGGCAAAACAAGCCAAAGGCCATCAAATATTGCCAGTACCTACTAAGTGGAATGTTGCCCTAACTTTTCGATTAGGATAACAACATAAATATTTTGACGATGGACTGGCAACTCTAGTCAATTGTAGATATTATGAAATGTTTGTGTGACTCCTCGTTCATTTCATATATGTATGTACAATATGTACATACTAGTATGGTATTGATATAGATCATTTGAGCTACCACTAGGTTGTCTGCAACAAAGTACAATTAGCTCAACTGTTTTAAGAAGTTAAATGTAAAATATTCGTTTTTATTTATTTCCTGAGTTAAGTAAATAATATAGGACATTTCTCGAGACTACATTTTTTTTAGATATCCATAGTTGAAAGAAACTGTAGACAGTGCGTGCGGTACTATTTGCACGGAGATATTGATAAGAAAGGTTTCCTTGAAACTTTTGACACGCGTCCCTCCATCTGTAGTTTCCTTTCAACAAAGGTAAAATGCCAAAATGTGTCATTCTAAGACTAAGACGATACATTTGTCCTTGTGAAGCGATTAATTTAACTTAATTAGGGCCCTGGTCTAAAAAAAAGCAGAGCTTATGTGATGAGTTCTAGATTACCTATATTAATATAGGTAAAATAATACATT
This sequence comes from Eupithecia abbreviata, assembly GCA_943735965.1. Classification (NCBI taxonomy): domain Eukaryota; kingdom Metazoa; phylum Arthropoda; class Insecta; order Lepidoptera; family Geometridae; genus Eupithecia; species Eupithecia abbreviata. Next base: position 5,284,515 of record OX030977.1, on the reverse strand, counting down.
AACACCCAGAACAAATACCTGTAGATTTACGAGAGGTAAATGACAAATGGTGCCAAAGTTTTAATATCTAACGGAAATTCACACTATTCACGTATACAAATGAACTTTGATCACGCTTGGTATTCTCAACTCGACAAGCCTCTGTCTTCTTAACTTGCGACATTTTGCGAAACACTGGCTTAAACTAACGTCGTTTAGTGAACCAGAACCACTGCCAAAACTAACTACTGTTATCCAAAGTTAGGAGCAGGATAATTATTATCTCAACTACGCTTTAACTTCGTAGCTTGTCCGTGACGTCATTTATAATAACATTACGAAAACATAAACTTTTGCTTGAAACTTCGCGATTTACACTTCGTTTGTCGAGAAGAGCATAAGTATTAAAACTCGACAACAAAATATAAAAAAATGTAAGTAAAACATTGTAATTGGCACTATATTTTAAGTGGAAGCCTTAGCAGAGTTGGAGTAGCCTTTTAGTAGACTTCCAAGAAGCTTTTTTGATATTATCTGTTTCTCAGTAACACTCAGCCATCAATCATTAAATAATCTAAATCTAAATTCTAATATAACAGCCCTAAGCTGAACATACCTGAAAGCAAATAGCTACATGTAGGTATCTTTACCAAAGTGGACTGAATCTACAGCTGAATGTGTGTCTATGACGTAGCTCGTCTACGACGTAGCTCCTCTACGAAAGCAGTGGCTAATTGTAAGTAATGGTTTTCGTTTAGATTTGTTGTTCGAATGTTGGAAAGAGTGTTGCCTTACCGCAGTCAGCACTCTTTCACTTTCTATTTTTTTTTATTCTATCTTTATCTTACTATCTATTTAATATTAAACCATGGAATAAAAATTATGTTCGTTTCAAGACCTTTTTTAACTTAGCCTGGAAATTTTGATAGCTTTGTAAAATCTATATTATTAGGTTTAAAAATAGGATATTTATCACGTACCTTATTCATGCTACGACCATCATGAGCCGAGAGAGTGGAAATAGTTGGGAAGCTGAAACGATGCTACGAAAAACTACATAACGATAAAATACTGTTTATCTCTCTATAAGCCGTATTTTAGAAGAACTTTTAAAAAATAATGTGTAATCAGCCTTTGGTGATGCACTTTATTTTTTTAAAGGTCTTTTATTTCATCAATCCCTTTAGTTTCTGCATACACAACTATAATAAGATTAAAATCCGCGAGAACAAAGAGCTCTGTGATATTAAAACGTGAAAGTTTCAAAGGCTTTGTCTCGCCGCGATGGAAGCCAAAAGTGTTCTTTGTTTTTAAAGGAACTGAAATATGAATGGAGCATTCAGGTGGACAGGTTTTACATTACTGAACACGAGTTTTGGCAGACAGGTGGCAATATGTTCTTCATACATTTTTATTTTCTTGAAAACTATGAGCATATACAATATACTTTATGAGCACGTCCTTTAGTAATGCCCTTATACAGCTGCATTTAATTATCTTGACATGTATTCTTTATTTCAATTCAATTTAACTAATTTATTATTATTTTACTGTAATAAATGTTATCTATGAATGTTGTATTAAATTTTTAAAGAAGGCATGTCTGTCTGCTTTTTCTAAAACACAATCCTTATGGGAAACACTCCTATATCAAAATTAATGTGTGTTTTATAATAAAATAGTTATATAATTTTTATGTGCAACTTAACGACATCAAGTGTAACATGTGTACCTACGGTGGAACTGAATAAATGAAAATGAAATGAAAATTTAAAATCAATGTTAATATTTTATAAATCGTCAAATAACTTTAGTTAAGTTGATTTAGAGGCATTAGTTTACTGGCCTAAATAGCCTCTAATTTTTAGTAGAAAACCGATATGTAAGTGAAATAGTCTTTGGTTCACACAAAGTAGGTAAATGTGCTTTCAATCTTTTATTCGTGTTCGGTAAAATACGGATCACAGCTAGGTCAGCTTTATTCGTTTTCAATTTGGAGTTCGATTCGTTTGGTTTGCATTCACGGATCAGTATCGAGTCTATGTGGAATATACCCGTATTCTGCCATCCATTGTGAAATACCAGCATTTGTCTGCTTCATTTTCGTCAATATTCAGGCATTAAAACGTTTCATATTTAAAAGGGACTTAACTTTGAAATAAGTTAGGCCTTTTGTGCCATTATTTAAACAATCTCCTAAGGATTTCGCTGTAGAGGCTTCGGGTATTTTTTTTATAGAATTTGATTTGTGTTCACTAGGTACCTAATTACCAAATGCATAATAAATGAGTTAGCAACTATTTTCATTTACTTTGGCTTTGTGTTTGTGTTAACAGGCTTTGTGTTAACAGGATTATTTAGTTGCCAAATTAATTTGTAGCTCCAACTCAACATAAAAAACTATAGACCAAAATATGTAGATCAATCAACTTGACGTGGTTTAGACAAAAAAGGGTTTAATATTGAGTGACTGCAAACTGCATTGCAATGAGGGTCATGAATGGTAACTAGGAAACGTTTCCAATTTCAGAGCCAGAAGGCCTAACCGGCGTGACCCAGTGATTGCCACGTCGTCGGTCGCTTCGCAGCGTCATCGACTAACAAGAGTCCGATTGCTGAGTAATTCGTTATCGACTTTGGAACAATGGTAGGATGAAATGTAAATGAAGTTGGACCAAGTTTTGCCTGGTGATCTGGTGCACAGAGAGATTTGCATGCTGCTCACAAAGCCTTCTGTCTGTTGGTGGCTAATCCAAGCGCAAATACATCGAAGGAAATAGATTTCCGAGTGCCATCCGTGCTGTGTGAATAACAAAAAGTATTTGATTTGATTAGAAATTTTATTACGACCCACTAGTTAAAATTTATGATAGACTTCGAGCAAGTTATTACATTAGAAATTCCACCCCAGTAAATAATGTCCGCAATTAAAATATTAAATTACGTACAAAGTGAGATCAATTCATTATCTCTATGCCTCGGGTACCCAATTCTTTTTGACGAGCGGAATTTTTCAGCGTTCTTATAATGAAGACAGAATTATTCATGGTTTAACACTTCACAACGGGAAATTTTACCATCTAGCTTTGGACCCTTTTTACTGGCATGTAGGAAAGCAGTCTCGCTTCTCGGAGTCATCATAGGCTATTATTATTCATTAGAAGTCACTGTGCTCTGAATTTTATAAGTCAGATTATGTCTTTTATGAATTATTGTCTGTCCATAGGACGGTGAGACAGCGCAGGTGCCGGGAACTTCCCCGGAGACTTGTCAAAGAATCCAATTACAAAAAGTGTCGGAGATCAATCACAAAAGTCACAGATGAAAATTGCTGTTTTAGTGCTTGCATTTGACAATAATATCATTAGAAAAGAGGACATATGAAATAGTGTTTTGTCGAACTGGCCACAATTAAAAAATTCAATTCTGGCGTTAATTTATTAATTCCAAATTCAAATTTATTTCAAGGCTTGTGTTTTTGTGTTTCGAATTTAGTGATTCATTTGTTTTCGCGTCTTTTGATTTTTTGACATCGTTCTTTTTACATTATTTAACGAATATGAATGAGTTGAGTCACAGTCGTACCAGCGCTGCAGAAACCGCTCGAAGGATTAATGACTTGTTTCTGCCCGCGGCTTTGCACGTGTGGTTTCTATGGAAACGTTTAAAGATTATTTCTGTCCCATGGGAACCGATTGTTTAAATGTATTGTGAAAATGTTTTTTTCTTTTATTTTTGCTTAAGTTTTATTCCGGGCCTGGAAATACCTGTAGGTATGCAAAAATTGCAATCCGATCCGTTCAGTAGTTTTGGCGTGAAAGAGTAACAAACATCCAAATATATACAAACTTTCATGTTTATAATATCAGTAAGATGTTTATTGGGAATGTAATATTTCGAGGAAAAAGTAAACCCAACCACAACTTTGACGCTACACGCTACACGCTACTGTTTCTCGAATTTTACAGTCTCGCTCACATACCAGTTTTGCTTGTTAATTCTCACAAAGGACCCGCGGAAGTTCAAAAGGTAATTTCCCAAATCGAAAGCAAACCCATCACGAATATTACAACCCCAGGCTAGTTAGCGGTTTTAGTTCTGTTATTATTGACTTTCTTGGTTTGTGTTCGGAATTTAGATCGAAAGTTTCCAACATAGGGGTTCATTACACACAACTAGTTTGCTACTATTTTAGTTGCTCTCCAAACTAGTTCTGTTGAAGTCTCGGTGGAAGTCGACACAAATCTATCTCTTGTATTTGAAAAGTTCGTGACCTTGTATATCAAAACTTAGAGAAGCCCATCTTTGGCATTGATTTATGAGATCCCCCGCTGTCAGATACGAACAGGTGTTGATTTTGTGTTCTAAACTTCTATGGGAGGTTCAGAGTTCTCGATTATGTCATAACTAAAGGCACGAATAACCGGCTTTCTATTCAGACACTGGTCACTATTTGTCGCTAGCTTTACTCGGGTAAACAGACAGAATGGACCGTACTGTGTGCAGAACCCGACATCTGTCATATGTTTATACAGGGTGTAGGCGTGATGGTAGTCTTTACTGCAAAACTCTTTTGAAATAGGAAAATGATATATTTAATCAGATCAATCTTCATGTTGGTTAAAAGCTCGCTGGGATTTCAATCGATGAGAATACCTATTATTAGCTTTCTGTTGTGATTTATAACTCTATTGACATTATTGTAGCTGATGGTGTTCCGAAATAAATAAATCAATAATATAAATAGAATTAAAATAAACAGTGATATGTTGTGTGGGCAGCAGTTTAGGAAAATTGTTTTTGAAATCACAAAACAAAATCATTTCAATGATGCCCTCAAATAATTAAAAAAATATATGGCACTCAAACTTAGATATTAAATATAAATACAATTTATAATACAGAATCTGTGAAAAAACGTACAAATCGCAAACTTTCTTTGACGACCGATGTGGCGCGGTGGGCGAAGGTCCGCTTGCCACGCAGGAGGTTGCGGGTTAGATTCCCGCCTCGGAACAATTGTGTGTACGATCTGCAGATATTTGTTCCGGGTGTTTTGGTCGTTTGCTATATATAATAAAATAAAATAAATCTATCTATGTAATGTATTTTATTATGTATTTCAGTTATCTTGTACCCATAACACAAGCTCTGCTTACCATGGGGCTAGATAATGATGTGTGAATTGTCCAGCATTATTATTATTTCTTTTCCTACTTTGCGGTCTTTTTGTTTGACTTTGTACCTAGCCGATTAGAAAAGTATATCGCATCATCCTGTTTGGATAATCCTACCAAATCACGGACTGGTTGACTCAGCGCTTGAACTGGCAGATTTAGATTAAATCTACCTACTAGGGATATAAAATCGAATATTTGAAGCTTGACCTTTATCAATAAAAAAATTACAATTAAATAATAGAAACAAATTAGAACTAGTATTTGCAATTGACATAATTGAGCTAACTGTATACTATTACAAAAAATCTCCAGGTAGCTCAACTGATCCGTATCAATACCAGTCGGAAGCGTCCCCCGCTCTGTATGGCAATGCTGATGCGCTGCGCCAAATACTCATCAGCTCTCGGGTCACGCGTCGCTTTGACCAGACGCTCAGATATTTTATTAAAAACCCGGTGAGAATCGGTTATCTACGGACATAGGATCTAGACTCAAAGGGGAGAAAGAAAATGCGTACGTTCTGTCCAGACTTGCATATTTGCGCCTCTTGAGATCTTCGACCAAATCTGCATCAGTCCATCACGTATGTCCTCGGAAGATGGAAAGGCGAAATTTATATTCTTGACCTTATAGGTTCATGTTATTTTGTTACCTATACATGTATAATGTATCGGGTAGGTTGAGGGTCAGTTTGTATCCAAAAATAGTAACTTAGGCTTATCCTAATTTGGCAAGTCTCCATTTGCGTGACTATTGACCTGATAAAACACTTGACTTTCGCCATTTCTCCGGTCCACCAGACTACTACACTTTGACTGCGGTTTTTTTTCGACGACTACGATCTTTTTTTTTACCTAAAAAATTCGTGCTGCCGCTCTACACAGCGGTTGTGTTGCACCGCACATGCGTTTCGTTCGAAAAATATTACAGCTCTGCTGAGTCACAAAGATCTGTATTTTCTCAGCCGCTGCGCTAGTGTGGATTTACGGATATTAGTCACTTGTAGAAAACTCAAACCGTGCGTATATTAGGTACTATTCATATAACATTTCATTTACCATAGTACTGTAATTGATATGTAGTTGTACTTATACACGAACACCTAACAAAGTCAAGTCAAAGTCAAAGTTATGGGAAAACTAAATAATTGATGGTTTTTTATTTTGTGAACGTCAAAATTAATATAATTCTTGTTTCATTCTCTAATATGACTATTGTATATACCTAACCAAAATGATTTCATTCCGTTATCTTTGAATTATTGCAATTAGTTTTGATAATTGTTTTAGTTAAATAAATAAATATAATGCATGTAAAATTTAATATTATTATTTTTGGTTTACCGCAGTTAAATATGCTACTCGCGCCATGGCTCACCACGACGCCGGAAATAACCCAATATTTTCGGGATTCCAAATTTGAACGTGCTATAAAACGAGAGTGTTTCACGCAAAATACATTTTGTAGAAGAAGCTATAAAATGAGACGAGGCCAGGATATAAAGAGAAGCTTTGTAATATGTCAGGTACAGGACATGATGAGCTTTTCAATTATTCAAATAAATTAAACAAAAAAATTTTCTTCAAAGCTTTATGCTTCTATTTAATACTGATAATTTATGTATACTGTATATTTAATACTGACGATAACTTCTATAGCGTATGGTCCGCGTGAGCTCGCTATTGTCCATACAATCATTACAATTGATGATGGCCGAACGATTAAAAATAAATATATATATAAAAATATATGATAATAGTATGATTTACTGTGATTTACAAACATAAATCATAATTGTTCATATTGTGTGAAGTTTATTTGAGTTCGACAGCTGTCCTTAAAGCTTTTCTTTGCCGCAGTACCATGTCGCACAATTAGTATAAGTCGTGTAAAAAATAAATTGAATAAATGTCATGCTCTAGCTAAGCAGGACAGCGTAACATTTTCAATCGCGATATTTTTTACAGGAATTCTACCTTATTCCATATATTAATTATGCCTTACTAGCTGCGCCCCGCGGCTCCGCCCGCGTCATATGGTTGATATGTAAAATGGTTGATAAAGCTTCGTCTTGAATCACTCTATCTATAAAAAAAAACGAATCAAAATCCGTTGCATAGTTTTATCCCATACATAGATGAAGGAGATATTCTCAATATTCTTAATTAGATAAAACAAAATGACACTGGCAAGAAACAAATAAAAAAATAAATCAGCTAAATGGCTTCCACGATCATTACGAGAGTGATTAATTCGAGACGGCCAATGGGAGTAAATCACGAAAGGTCCCATGGGCGGGCGACATGTTTCCACTTCGTATACATTCGCCCCCCGTGCAATGTAAGGCTTAGCCTCCTCTGGGAGGAAATGGAACTTGTCCGTAGAAATTGCAAGGGATTTACTTGATTCGTTTGGCGGTATGGAATTTTTTGTAATCGAGACGCTTCTGCCCGAGACTTTTCTCGTATTTGTCCGGATAAAAAGCGTATATGTCTAGAAAAATCTCTATGCAAAATTTCAGCTCACCCCGTTCATTAGTTTTGACGGAGACAACAGACACATTTAAATATTTGAATTCTGACATTTCTAAACAAGATTTTTATTAGTTTTGTGTTTTGTTACTATGGTAAGTACGAATTCATCCGACAGAGAATCATTCCATTTTTCAGTCTCGCACGCAGCTATCATTCTAGTACCCTCCTTGGAGTATTTATGTTCCTTGAACTTATAAAGAACATAACTACTACTCCAAGGAGGTACTCCATAGGTATCGCACGCGGGCGGAATCCCATGACAGGAAAAGAGCCCTTACCCGCTCATCTACTTGTAGTGGTTATAAATAAATAAATATAAATAAAATAAATGTACTATTTATTAATTCAATCACACAAATTATAATTTTTCTCATCCATTAAAAAAATATCGCTCTTGATATTTTATTTATTTGTCCATGTAACTTATCCAAGGCCTAGGCTAAGGCTCATATCTCTCCCTTCACATTATCATTCACGAAGGTAGCCAGACGTGTACAGACACGAAATATTAGCAGGTACCTACCAAAATTTACATGTAGGTACTGTTTGATGCGCTAAAAGCTCGACGTTTGAAAGCTTAATTAATTCTATAGAAAGTGTGGTTTGATACACCTATGTATCTATTACGGTCGATATTGTATCGATATTGATAACAGCTACAATATATATATCTTGATGCAGCGGTAGCTATCGTTTTAGTTGCTATGTAGCTGTTATGAGTTTGCGCAATACTAAACCGGAAAGATTTTTTGGTTACTATCGCTTATTTGTCAGAGTCATAAGTGCCACAAATCACACAAAGAAAACTATAATTGAGGTCGTATCAAACTAAGATTTGGTAGCTTTATGTATAATATTTTGGATGGCTGTCTTTTATTAGAGGCGCTGCAAGGCGAGTTATCCAGGTAGTGGACAACCGGAATAGTCCGCTAAATTTATGAAATTAAAGTAAAACTTTAAAAGTTTTCGAAAACTATGCAATACTGATCCAAAGGTTAGTGAAAAGTTCGACGCAGGCTATGCTATAGATATGCTATATCTCTCGCGACAGAGTGGGCGCTAAGCCCTCTGTAGAATAACATCGGGTCGGGGGATTCCATTAATCTTGGAGCTGGAGTAAATCAGAATCCACTGGCTAGTTAGGAATACAGTAGCTGAATGTGTGAACGAAATGCATTGCGAACACGTAACTTATCAGCTTTCATAGTTTCTTTCAATCTAAATATGAGGTCCTATTAACCCGCGATTTTACCCGCTTTTATTACTCCACTATTATTTTTTAGAAAACAGGTATAATGTCATTATAATATATGTCCTTCCTTGGGATGCAAACTATCACTTTGCCAAATTTTGTTAGGATCTATTTAGCTGTGTAGTCGTGAAATAGTCCAGACAATGAAGGATTATGGATGTTTGCTTTCGGAACATTTCTTGGACTAAGGAGACAAATATACTAAAAGTTCCCGCCCGGAGGTGAGCCTTAGGAGGGCACAAATAGGTAAGGAAATCTTTTACCGATATCTCCTTCAATTGTGAACCGTGAGATCGTATCGTATATTTGTATATGCATGGACATACCTACTCTATCTATATATACAATCTATTTCAATAGACTTATCGGATTAATTGTAGCTCTGGCCAGTTCTGTTATTCGTTTGATTGAGCAGTAATTGTTTTTTTTTATCTATTTAGTGATCGAAATTGTTATGGGCCAAATTAATTTAGATAATATATAAAAATAGAACGAGGTTTAGATTGAATTAGAATTACTACTGGCAGGTCACACACACAACTGGCAAAAATGTGCGTTTCATTGCTAAATCCATTCAACTATGGAGGCAGAGAATATCATGGTAGTATGAATACGTGCCCTACTCAAGAAAAAAAAAATCTGCAAAAACAAAGCATCATCGTCTTTTGACTTTTGTAAAAAGACACCGATGATGTTTTTTGTTTCATTACGTTGTTTTCTTGCAACGCGCTGTGAGGGCAAATGTTTGACAGAGACAGACATTCTTAAGCGTTTCCACCTCGAAAGGGCAATGTGCGGGAAATGAGATATGAGGACCGAGATAATTTTAACGCTTACGACTTTCCGCTCGACTATTTTCTGATCGCTCAGTACTTTCCGCTCGACTATTTGTTGGTAGAAATAGAAGTAACTATGCAGTTTATTCTTGCGAGTTAAAATAGTCCGCTCCGCTTCTGGTGGAAACGGAGCTTTAGTGTGACCTCCCTCATCTACATTTTGTTACTACAAGGGACTACCGAAAGGATACAAAAGCCAAGGGAATTACTAGATCAAGTGAGACATTTGATCCTTGGTTCTTGAGCCGTGATTTGCCTCGAGATCCGTGGGTACGTTTCAGCAAGCATGAATATCGATGACTTGCGAAAAGCTAGGGTTATTGAATTATTCATGGGTCCATTTGCATTGTGATATAGCAAATGTCAGGGTAAGCAACAACTAAGTAGATAGTTAACTTTTGATGCATAATAAACTTCTATTATCTACGTAATTAATACCCACTCAAGATCAAAGATCATAAGTGTGCTCCACTTGAACCTTCAAGCGCTTGTAACAATCTTTAGATGAAATGATTTTTCTGACAATAGATATAGGACAATATTATACATTATGTATATAGGTAATACTATAGTGATATATAGTATTGTCTATATAACATAATGTATATGATGCTGGATGCGTCAAGCTGAAGACAGGGCGCTGCTATGGCGCTCATTGGGGGAGGCCTATGTCCAGCAGTGGACTAACATAGGTTGATGATGATAATACATGCTTAATTAATAAGGTTTTTGTTATTATGGTGTGTAAGCCCTCGCACTCGCGAAGGCCTATGATCAAGACTTTCCAAAATCGAAAAGTTTTGGTCGTTTTGCTTAATTAATCATAGCAACTAATATTTTACTAGGTGTTCAGCAGTGCAATATAGCTCGACTCCTTTTTTAGCCTTCAAAAGCCTCTCGGCTTTTGAAAGTATTTTATTATGCTTTATCTAGAGCATTAACTTTATTTTACTAGATGTAGAATTCGGCTGATGTGGCCTTCAGCCGAATCCTCTGTATTATTATGAAGGGTGAAAGATTTAATAACATACATATGTTTGTTCCTAGACAAAGTCTGAAACACGCAGTAAATTGGGCTGAAGTTGTGAAGTGGCTAACGACTAGATTGAAACCACATACACCTTGACTACATCATTAATTATCTTTCCATCAAATTCTAGTTAATATGTTTGAAGAGCTACAGATAAATCTTATTTTTATAATTTTTTATAACTAGAAATATACAAAAAATTTAGAAAATTGCTATTTTTAAAATTTCCACGCAGACGAAGCCGCGGGCGCAGATAGTAGTAAAAAGTAGTTAAATAAATAAACAATAATTCATAATGGCAAAATTCATAAGAAGTCATCAGCAATAGCTAGTCTAAAAAGCGAGCGCTGGTGCAGTCAAAACGGGAATGAAAGCGCTCGCCACGAGAAACGAGACGGTTTTTAGAACACAGCGTAAAATATATTGCTCGTTGCGAACGGTACATGTTTGTATATGTGTATTTATTTATTTATTTATCATAAAATTATACTGTTAATATTTATAAGACAATAAAACAAGAGAATCACCACCCAGGTTTTTCTAGCGTCTGCGTTACAGCGCAACGCATACTCGCATCTAAACATAATTAACATACGAACTATGTCTACTCGTAAGTACCTACCATTGTTAGCAGTTTTAACAAATTGTACCGATGCCTACTACTAAAGTCAAGGCACATCAGGATATTTTATCATAAAGGTAGATAAAATTAAATGCCTACCCGCATACGGGTTTAACAGTATTTTACGCCCCGTAACACCGTTGTCGGTACCCGGCTTAAAAGTTTCAAAAAAGTAAGCGGAAGTGGAAACCTGAAAATAAAATGTTCCATTTCGCCCACGTAGAGCATTGTTTATCCATTTAAAAGTTTGTTTGGTCAAAACGTTTTGTGGCTTCTGATTGGCTGGCCTTCAAAGAAAAGTTTCAAATAGTAATAAAAGTCCTGCGATGCCTTCTCCTTGATTTTATTACGAGATCAAATTGCTCGTCAACAAAAAGTCTTACTAAAGTTACAAAAGTAACCCCTTTTTATAGTCGTTGTTTATTTCTAAAGGATACCCGTCTATCCCAACAATAATAAGATTTATTTCGGATGGGGACTTCATTTAATTTTCAGTACGCTTTTTACGATGTAAGTTGAATACATGACGGTTTTAAGGACATAACAGTCCTATTTAAATTGTAAATAGGTTTAAAAAACAAACTCAGGTCCTTGTTCTATACTCCAAATAAATGGGCTATCCCACAGCTGAAGTGGCAGTGGGCCGGCCATATCTCGCGAAGAACCTACGGCCGATGGGGCAAACGTGTTCTTGAGTGGAGACCACGACTCGGTAAACGTAGTGTAGGACGCCCTCCGACCAGGTGGGATGACGACCTGCGAAAAACTGCAGGTAGATGCTGGATGCGGCAAGCTGAAGACAGGGCGCTATGGCGCTCATTGGGGGAGGCCTATGTCCAGCAGTAGACTGCTATAGGCTGATGATGATGATGATGATCCCACAGATGTACCGACAGAAGTAACCCCCTCACAGAATATGTAATAGTGTCGTTCAGTAGCATGCAGGTTCAAACCCGTGAACATAAAAATATTGATTTTAGTTTACTACCTACCTAGACATCAGTAGGATAGCTCATTCATCTATTTTGCAACTGGCATTTGGTGGATATACGGACAAAGGAAACTCAACCAACGTAAATTGTGATCTACCGAGGTACCTTCTAATTTGCTTTGGTTGCTTGCATAAATCGTTTATCGCTTATTTAGGTCTCGTAATAAGAATCGGCTTCTCTAATATAATAGACGACCTCTGTGGCGCGGTGGGCGAAGGTCCACCTGCGACGCAGGAGGTCGCGGGTTCGATTCCCGCCTCGGAACAATTGTGTGTACGATCTGCAGATAATTGTTCCGGGTGTTCTGGTCGTTTTCTATGTATAATAAAAATATCTATCTATGTAATTTATTATAATTATGTTTATCAGTTATCTAGTACCCATAACACAAGCTCTGCTTACCATGGGGCTAGATAATGCTGTGTGAATTGTCCAGCATTATTTATTTATTTATAATTCAACAAGATATCGTAAGGTAGTTCGTAGGTTCCATTATTCGCCACTAAGAAAACCTACCAGAGGAAGGTCAGAATCTTTCTGTGTATTTTAAACACCTCAGCTGCTCAGCGAAGCGCTGTCATTATGGTATAACCCCCTTAACAAGGCAGCGAACGTACATAATGTGTGCTGAGGAGGTATCCGTATATTACCTGAAACAAAAGAAATAAAAATTTGTAGAAAACAATACGATATTATCGTTGGAATAATATTCTTCAAAATTTGTAAGATTTTATTAAAAGTCTTTGCACACCCATTATTGTGAATTGTGTGTTGGTTATTAATTACATATCTAAAGAAATACCTAATATTCTTAAGAACTTCTCGTTCTATGAAGAAGGTAATTAATTAACTCATTATGAACGACGCCAACTCGGTCATGCCTTGTCATTCATCAAAGAGATTAATTAACAGAGGCTCTTATATGAAACTACTCCACCAATTACTTGCATCGGTATGAAATTAATAGCATTTCGTTGATAAAACAACCTTTGGATAAGTTTCCAGATATGTCAAGTCTGCTAGGCAAAGAGAATACAATAATTATGCTGCTTGGAAAACTCGATCACGATCGCAAACTGATATTTCAAATTATGACATTCGTTTCATAAAATTCAAACTTCGAATACCACAACAAATAGAAAACCAATGACAACATAAAACATGTGAACTCCTTGTTATGATTACAGGCGGAGTGGCCAAGCAAGCAACCTCAACTCTTCTAATTTTGAATGAACAAAGCAGCGTGTCTGTACTCTATGGAACTTTATTTATACGATGATTATAGTCATAACCAATTTCAAAGCGTCTAGAGAGTTCCTAAATAATCCATGAATGCAAAATAGTAAACTCACTTTTTTTTAAATTTAAATTTAAAGTAATTTTCACATATAACCTTCGTTACGGTGGTCAACAATGGTCGAAAGCGTCGTTTTCCTACGAATAAAGGGTCTATGAAGGGATATTCTCCCAAAAACCGAAGCGACCATACTCAGGCCCCTGAAAGTTTTCCCATGCCTTTGAAAAGCTCTTCCGACCAGATACGACTCGTATAATTTATTTAAATTTCCTACTCAGTACTTTCCCTCTTTATTTCTTGCTACGATTAAAGAAAAAAATTATCGGCAGAAAAACTTCAGTGTTAATTGAACTTTTGGGGAGTTAATTAATATTTCGCAGCTACGAAACGCTCCGAAATTGTTGATCAAAGTTTACAAAGCCCGAACTTTACGATGTTAAAGTTGTAAGTAATTATTGAAAACTTAAAGACGATACAAGGCTTATCATGACTCTGTTAAAATGCGTTTTAACCATAATAAAAGTGACTTCAAAAAGATGGATTTTCTATGTTTGGTTCTATGTGTATTTTAAAAATATGATCTCTGAGTCAAATTTACAGATAATCCCGAGATATCCCATAAAATATTATACCCGAGGGATTAGTATTTGTCATTAAATACGTAACAATAAAAACTTAATAAACTTGAAGTCTAGTTTTAGTTTTTTCAGAACTATCAAATTATATAGTATCTATTTTTATCAAACATAACAGACAGGCGTTGCAAATACTGCAAGCAAATCACGAACATGCCGTGTATGGAAATAGGAAATCCTGAAACTCGTAGCTGTTGGTTGGTTTGATCCGTTTACGTGGCTGGGGAATAACGTAAATATTTACATAGATGTGTAACAATTGCTGCCCTCCCCTTGTTTCCGTAAGGTCTTAGCAATTTGTAAGGAATGTGTGTCAGCATTCTTGCTCTGGAAAATCTAGAGTCAGGGGTGAAATTTGAAACAAGCTAAGTCAGCTATTAATGTAAAGATAAATACGATGAACGCTTCATAATCAATGATAAACCTGATAAATGGATGAAAATGAAAATGAAAAGTTTTTATTTCTTTAAGCTTACAAATAAGCACTTAGACAGGTCATATTTTATACTATTCATTATTATCAATTAAATTATTTTATAGTTCACTTAAATTTTTTGTCCACCAGTGGAAGAAGTGAGAAGAAACCACTAGTATGTTCATAACTTATGTGTTTAGTACATTTGATTTGCTTATCTGTAAGTTGGTAGATTTTGAGTTGGAGCAAAACTCGTTCCAAGCTTTTTTATCTTCTAAGTAATCTAATATTTTGTAATAATTTACAAAGAATATGTTTTAAAAAAATTTAAAATTTATTTATTGATAATTTTTGCAACTCACTTGGAGTTTTGTTGTAGAAGCGTATACATTACCCTTTAAAAGATACATTTATCTTGTGTAGCCTAGTTGTGGGCACAGCGAGTTTATTCTTATTTAAATTATGTATATCACTTTTTTTAGTGATACCTAACCAAATGTTGAATCAAGCAATTGTCTTCGTACCTCCAACGCAGATGGTTAAGTTTTTGATTTGGATCAGTCAGATTGATCCAAATAAAAAACTTGACAACAAAACAACTGAAAATGTATTTAAATGTATAATTATTCTCGTTTTTTTTTTCAAGTCGTGTCACAAAACATTCCGTGTGTCTGTCACACACAGACACACACGTAAAGTTGTATGTAATATCTTACTATAAAAACTATCGGAGTGACGAATTCATAACAAATGTAAGCGGGTAGTCGGCATTCTATCCATCATCTATTATGTATGTATGTACTTGCTATGATAGTAAATCTATTTCTCTATCACTGAGTGATGTATTTAAAAAAAAACCGAGGAATAGAGTTTGGTAGTCCTAAGATTACTTTATGAGTAGTTTAGTTAGTTTTCTTTAGTTGGTTATGTATGTCATCATTTAAAACGGGATCACAAGAACTGAAGACGAATTTTGATAGATTTCAATGACAATTTCCTCCTAAATTAAAAAATTCCCCCTTAAATTCTAAATTACTTTTATTTTAGTCGTCTTCAAAACTAAGAAGGTCCTTACTGAAGTATTAGTATAACTTTTCCTCAACATTCTTTGTTACAGTATGAGTAAACAGTAGGTAAACACATTAGAAGATTAATCCACTTACCGGACGTGGACATCGTGAGATTTATGTGCTTCTCTCTCTATCATAATAAAATGACGATAAATCAGTTCGGTAACATAACATTTCAGACCGTTTTGAGGAATTAGGATAAATGCTTGACAGTTTATAGAAAATTTGGATAAAACTTGAATAAGAATAACCCCACGATTTACGAACGGAACGCAATTGTTGTTTCTAAAAATTCAATTCAATTTCACCAACGTTCGCTTTCAGAGCGGGAAACATCGAAACTCTACCAAATATTTACATTCAAATGTGATGTAGGCAAATAAAACTAAACATGGCAAGTTGATGGGCGTTTTTGTTGTTTGTATTGGCAAATGGACATTGCTCGTAAAACTAATCCTCGACCTTCCAATATCTTCGATACCAGCTAATATGTCGTTGTTTTTATTTTGAGGAGAATTACAGGAAGTTACGACGTAAAGTTTCTTCATAATTTTGACAAAATGTAGTTATTCGTTCGGTAATTATTTCTAATAAGTGATCAAATCTCATATCAACATGAATTCTGGATGCTAAAAATGGATAAGTACATATTTTGCGGTAAATACATAGATATGTATCAATTTCAATTGACGTTGACAAGAGATTTTGATTATTTATTAGAGCTTTATCACATTGGCGATTTGCAAACAATTTCCGAGGCGTATCTTTCGCGAGTTTCAAGCGAGCACGCCGCCCCGCCCGCCCCGGCCGCCGCCGTGACGGCGCGACGCTGCGCGGACGCAGTGGGCTGTCTGCGATAGGCGCCATTTCGTCATCCGACGCGACAACGACGCCAGTGTTCATAACGCGGATCGCACGCCACGAGCTCGCTTCATAATCGTCTCGTTTTTAAATCGCTCACAAATTGCCAGTGTGATAATGATAAGGCTCTTAGTTAATCACGGTAAACACAACCAGCTGTAATGTATTATTAGTCATGATATGTTATGACTAATTAACATTATATAATTAGCATAATCTATGATAAGTCATAGATTATGTTCTCAACAAAAATTTATAAAATGAGAAAAAGTTGAAATTTCTGAAAACGCCTTTCTGGAATCTTTTGGTAAACACGTTTCAAAGCCAATAAAATACCAACAAGTACAGTAAAACTAGTTAGTTAAAAACTACGCCGAACGAGGACATACCTACCGCAGCAAATTGTCAAAGCTTTCCTTATTCACTGACCTAAACAACTTGAGCACTATTAGATCTTTGTATACATATAAATACAAGTAATGTTGCCCGCAGCTTGGGTATTGGCTTTCAAAGTAGCACACTGCTTCAAGCTAGCTCTTGAGGCCAAACCATTTTTATTATATAAGTAACGGAGTTGAATATGGTAAATACTCGCCTGTTACAGATTTTTACTTCTCCCTTGTTTTGACTAAGTTAGGCATCATTCAAAACAACGCAATTAGCCCGAAGCAATACGTAGGTATTGCTTCGGTTCGGTTTGTACAGTTTGTATTGGTAGTCACAAGTTATTTTGCTTACTTTGTGTTTGTGTCGGTCATTGTGACCACACACTATAGCGCTCCGGTTGTCAGTTCACGCTCCGCTCAAAGGCAGTACAGTCGAATTGAAAGGATGATAAATTGGCAGCGAGCCTCCATCACACGCCTTTGTAACAAAAATAATGTTTTTGCGATTATTTCGAGCGGATGTTATGGAGAAGCAGGGTAAACAATACCTTTGTTAGGCTCATGAATGCTTGACCGCGTGCGTGTGGAGGGAATGAACGGTCAGCCTTATTGTTTTGACCCCCAGCTCGAGGCTGTATCGATGAACTAAAACCTCCTCTTTTTGTCCGACACTTTTTTGCCGCACACAATTCCTTGCTAAAGGGACGGGTCGGAACTTATTCGAGTGTGTATCTAAAAGCTTTTCCAAATCATTGATTGAAGTTCCGTTTCTTTCAATCTTTTCACGAGGCTACGGATTTAATGAAAATACTAGCATTACCAAAAGAGATCTTTTCTTTCATAAAACTCTGTCCCTAAACCGATAACTTTAGAAGCCCTAAATATTGTCAGTGCTACGTGCATAAAATGCTAGTGTAACCTAACATCCGGACCCGACTTTCTATAAAGTTTTTGTGGTTCTACGTGCTCACCAGGCTCCGGACATAAACCAGTAGAATAGAGGCTTAGGATAAGGGAAGGTTACACAAGTGGTCAGAATTTTGGTGGGACGAGCTTGCTGGCGTATTTTTGTCGCGTTTGATTTTGATGTGGGTCTTGACTAGGGCATCTTAATATTTGGAAGTTGCGAAGTTCACTTGTCCTTAAAGAAAGTAGCATCACCTTTCGAACTTTTGGAAACGTCGAGGCTTAAGAAGTTTCAAGTTTGCTACAGACAATGTCAATACAATCCAGGTCCTTAAATGTTTCCTCCTCGCAACGTTATTTTTAAGAAAATAAAACTGTTGCAATAATAAAAAACGAGATAATATTCGAGCTTACGATAACAAAAATAATCTGTCACCTACTCACCACTTTTAGAAGGTCACACTAGGGTCATGTATGAGCCAATATTGCTCATACAACAGATTTAAATACGAAAACCAGTGTCACTATCGTCCTCGGTCGATAATGACAACAAGCTGAGACGGGACCTTAATAGCCGCGCACATAGGGAAAGGCCAATTTTTCTTACTCTACTACTTATGTTTTTCTGTATTTATGTGTCTTTTCCTTTTTTTTGTAACTCTGTTTAACATTGTGTGTGTGTGTGTGTGTGTGTTGGCTATAAATAAAATATTTTATTATTTTTATTCTTTTATTTACTTTATTAATTAGTAGATAATAAAAACAGTCGTAACGTTTGCCACGCGCCGGTGTGTGTCACTTTACGAACCTAAACGTGTGACTCAGATTATTAGGTAATCTAAGCCACACGTTTAGGTTCGCTAACGTTTAAATTGTTGATAAATCTAAAGACTATAAACAGTGGTTTGGTGTTGTTATATTACCTACAAACATAACTATTACTGGAGTGCGAATTTCAACAGGTTATGTTATGGCGTAGTGTCAAAATGACTATTTACACATACAAGTATATATTACATACAAGTTGAATATTTAGTAAGTAATATTTCTTTACGAAACCTGCCCGTACCTAAGACTAAGCAACATTTGTTCATGGGTGCACCATAATTGTAGATGAGGGCTTCTTTATTTGTTTCTCGGAGCACCCTCACGCTCGCACTCGCTTTACGGCCTGTCTCGACCTAACAAGGTTGTTACTCCAATTTATTGCACCCTCAGTACGGATTTATATTTTTTCAGATAGTTTCAGCGACCGTCTCTCACAGGTGGAATGTATCACGGCCATAAATGTTGCAGGTGGGACATGATACTGCTCAATTATTTGGAACCCGTAAAATTACAAGAAAGATTAACAGCAAGATGGTTCATAAAGTACCTGATACAGAATACAGATGATTATTTTGCACACATGGGTCACAGAGGTCTTAGTTTGAGATTATGAGTATCAACTCATAATCTCAACTCATCAGAGTTGTAGATGTGTTTTATTTAAATGGTAATACTTTTACTTTTTGTGTTATTTCCGTATTTTCACTTTAACACGTTCAAGGTATTGCTCAATAAATAAAAACTAAAACACTATAATGTAATAGAAGATTAAATATTTTAAGTAATGTAGCAATATGCATCAACTTTCACCAAAATAACTGTTTTTATAACGTTTAAAACTGTAGCTTTTCAAATAAATCCAGGTTTCTAGACACTTAACTTACCTGGTTTATTGTAGTTAGGTGGTATGCCACCGTTATCCAGATGTTAAAAGCGCGCTATCAGGTGGACTTTTCAATTGTTCTCGCGATTTGCAATAAAAAGGCGAAAGATTAAAGTTGGTAAGAGGAACCGCATTTTTTAATGGTTTTTCAGCAAGAGGAAGTTGGCGCATTGCCACAGCGAGTTGTTCGCTGTCCCTCGTAACTAGGGTTGTCATATCCGCAAAAAAAACTCCGGAATAAGTTTCATCGCAAAAAACATGAATAAAAGAATCCAGATATACAAATAAAAAGCAGTTTAAACGGAAGTAACGAAGCTTAATCTTGTTGTTGCTCCGTGCAGAATTGTGACAAAATATCTAATTTCCGTATCCCGAGTTTTATGTTCGCAATCAGCACGAACTGGGAGCATGCGAGACTGGGCTTGTTATTTTTCTTTATATTTCACGGAGAATGTTTGTCGGACCATCGCGTTAAGATCAAGTAGGTACATTATTCTGTACAAATTTGAATTCTAGGTACCCACTGAAAAAACTTAAGGTCCTTCTACATGTTAGCCAATTCACTAAAAATACCTTTGTGATTTATTAATTCACTAGCTGCATTCATTTATATAAGTATACTAGACAATATAAAAAAAACTAGCTGCGTTGATAATCGCGGTGAATTTTGATCATCCATTGTGCGAGATTAAAAACAGGCTATGCGTTAATCCAGGCATAAGCTGTCCTGGTACCAAATTTTACGGGAATCCGTTCAGCAATTTGACCAAGAAGAAGTCACAACTAGGATTACAAGGTTTACATTATATAATTAGAAAATGAATTAAAAAATATGAAAACTAAATTTAAAATGCACGTACACTTCATAACTGATGGTATATAACTACGACAAAGGATATACATGCTAATAGAAAAAACCAGACCCGACTATTACTCTTGTAATTGTCGATGCTTGTAATGGACAAAAGCAAAAAGAGGCTGGTAGCTACCCGAAAGATAAAAGCATTGAAGATAAGGTTAAAAATATAAGAAGATAAAAGCAGCTGGTCCACTTTGGAAATCTTTAGAAGAGGCCTCAGATAGTATAGATATAGATTTATAAGTGCCATATTTATTTAGAGTTACTAATAAATAACACATAGTTTCTTAAAACCCTGAATGCAATACAAAGAGTAATTATAATAATAATATATCCTATATTATAATTATTACAAGACTCTCAAAGGCATTTCAAGTATCTCTCAAGATTTATTAATGAACACGAATAATGAAAATATGTTTCATACAAAGCTGTCTCATGAAGCCTTTTAGGGATTTAGCCCGTCACCAGGCTACATGAGAAAAGGTCGAAGACGCGAGCGTTCACTAGTTAGATTTTTTTTTTTTAAATAGAAATAAACATCATTGTGTATGCAGGTCTGGTAGTCGGAGTACATAGTCGACATCTGCCCCAGGAAATAACAGATTGGATAATTAGCATAATCCGTGCCTGGAACATTGCCTCTTGATCTCAGAAAATAGCTTTCATACTTTCCTTGTGTTTATATTTGTATTAATTTTATAGCGTAGGTGACGTCATCTACGTTATAAAATTAATATAAATACCAATAATAACTTAAGATATAGGCACTTTCAATAACGTTATTGACACTGATTCATCAGTTTTTATTATTAGGTAACTAATTTATTTTCGGATTCCTAATCCATAATAATATAACTCTATATACAAATTAATAAAATGTCACATAAACACACAATAAAATTAAATATAACTAGAATAATATAACTTAGAGAAATCTAAAAAATAATAATTTTAGATTTTTAGGATTTGTTAGATATATTTTTAAAAGTAAAAAGTAAAGTAAAAAAAGATTGATTTCTTTAGGCTTACAAAATAAGCACTTAGACAATTATTATTATATATAATTTACTATTTACTCTTATTTTAATAACAATTTATTATTAATTATATATAATTTTTAGTTTTACTGCTCGAATTGAAATTAGTGACTTCAGTAAATATTCACTGAAGTCATTAATTTCAATTCGGTAGATTAAGTTCGCCTTTTGAACTCAAGATTTCGTCGGTACAAAAAACAATCAAGTGCCAATTATGTGAATTGGTGGTATCTGTAATAAATCCGTGGCTGTCCAAAATAACGTGACTAGAATATATTTTCAGCTTCTTTCAAATTAAAATATACATACAGTTATTTTATTGAAACTTGTAGCTAGGTGGTATTACGTGTGATTTGTCCAGCATTATTTATTTATATGGGCGATTCAGATTATATCATAAAGGAAAATCATTTTAGTAAATGAAGCGGAAAAATGCAAAAAACCACAAAAAGTCCGAGGAGCATGAACCTTTCAAGAACTGATATCATTTTACCAGAAATGGGAAGGTTCTGTAAATTTATCATTTTCTGTTTTGCTGAAGTGTAGATTCTACTAACCATTTGTCAGCTCAGGCCATTATCGTCGCAAAATTCTGTCGTAATTTACGTCAACCCTACGAAATCTGAATTATAACGTGCGTGACGGTGACAACCCGGCTTTATTCGCTATTTTACGAATAAATAATTAAATGATAAGTGCACTTTGGTAAGTGCGTGAGCCGAGTCTAATTTTAGTTTTGTGTCTAGCTTTTCAAGGCCGACAACGGGTAAATATACTCGCAGGATGATGTGTGCTGAAAAATAATCTAATATAGGTTTGTACAATTCATGTATTCAGTACAGAGTCTGTACTATAAATAAAAAAATAAAATAAATAATGCTGGACAATTCACACAGAATTATCTAGCCCCATGGTAAGCATAGCTTGTGTTATGGGTGCTAGATAACTATACATAATACAATACATTACATAGATATATATTTTTTATTATACATAAAAAACGACCAGAACACCCGAAACAAATATCTGTAGATCGTACACACATTTGTTCCGAGGCGGGAATCGAACCCGCAACCTCCTGCGTCGCAGGCGGACCTTCGCCCACCGCGCCACAGCGGTCATCAAACTGTGTACTATCACCAAATCAATAAACGTAGAGTATAGTGCGATCGGACCCGGGTGAAGTCTGGTTTACAATAACTGTAGCCGAATTAAGCCATATTTCCTAATGCTTCCACCAGATCTTACGACGCCATTTAATGGCGATGGCGTTATCGGCATTAGAAAATATGACTTAATTCGGCTAAAACTAATGACAACCGGTCTTCACCCGTGTCCGATCATACCTCAATATACTTACCTTACCTCTCCTTACTTGTATCGTAAAATACGTATATTATAACGTATTGAAGCAAAAACAAACTTAAAACCTCTTGTGGTTATTAAAATTGTTCTGCTCTAAAGTTTAAAAAGATAAGTAGGTACATACCGTCCGAGTTAAAGCTTTGCAGGCGTGCAAAGTTTTTAATGGTAGTTAAAATGTTTGAAATACTGAACATTTCATCTTAGTTTTTAAATCTGTAGGTAAACTAACCAAACGCTCTTAAAAATGGGGCAACAACAGGATTACCTAATCAGGCACAATTTCATTTAAACCCGTAACACAACAGAAGCTCTGTTTGGCTTGAGGCTAGATAAATGATATAGTGCAAATAGTTCAGCAATATTTATTTACTTATCATATACATGAAAAATGGTCGCATATCCTGACACACAACGTTATAGGCTCTTTGATAAAACGTCTCTATACAAGCAAGCAAAGAGAACTACATCGTTTGGCTACATTGGAGTACTTTTAACGGAAATTAGGGTCGCTCTGCAGATGGCTTCAGCGATAAAACAGGCTGCCTCCGGAACTGGGGAAACTTGCTTATTTAGACAACATTGTATGTCGACTCGACGATGATGAAAGAGATCGAGTGTTTATAGAAAACCATCTTGATAGCTACCCTCTTTTTGTACGGTAATATATAATTTATTAGCCTAATGAATACAAAAAGTTATTCGCCGCCCCATACGCTTTGATCTCAAAGCGTTGGAAAAAAGTATACCCATTATAAAGCTCTCTAGAAAACATTGATCATTATTTTCGACTGCCTATATTTTGCAAGGTGTTCCAAAATATAGGCTGACGTAGAGGTGTCTTAAGTGCTCCCAAAATATCAACATCCTTGTCAGGAATACTTACCATAAAATACTGAACAGCCAGGCCATAATGTTATAGAATTAGCAATAACTTTAGCTTAGAGCAATAAATTCTCACCATTAGGTATACTTAATTTATAGAGCGCGTTAAATCCCGGAGACGAAATTAAACTTGGCTATTCTATTTCCTTAGATCGCTCCTCGTTTTCCTTTAATTCGAGATGGTAAGAGAATACGGCGCCAACTAATAGCAAGGCACGAACTAAGTTCGTTAACAGTGTCTGAAGTGGGTCAAAGCGAGTTAGATTTTTACAAGAGCCTAGATATCTAGACAGCTAGCGATGGGTAATCTCAAGTAGAACTCTTGAACAAAACGATAGAAAAGCTTATTTTTATGCTCGTGATGCTTAATAACACATATACAACAAATAAACAAATCACAACATAAGAAACTTCGCACGCGAATACATTGCTTGCAGTAAGTTCATTAATCTTTCGTCTGTATTCATAAGATCAAAAAGCAACACTCTAATAGCTCTCGCAATATGTAGCGCATCATTTTCCTTGTGTGCTTTATCATAGACACCAACATTGATATGTGAATATTCTGTTAAGATTGATCGTTGGTATAGCTTGTACTATTTCCGAGTACACTTACCTTGGGCAGATTCTGCAGTTGGGTAAAAACAGTTTCGAGAAGGAGGCCAAAAGGAGGATCCAGTTAGGCTGGACAGCATTTGGGAAACTACGTCAAGTCTTCACGTCATCCATACCGCAATGCTTGAAAACGAAAGTTTTCAATCAGTGCGTCCTACCCGTTATGACCTACGGCGCTGAGACGTGGACACTCACGATAGGGCTGGTCCACCAGTTCAAAGTCGCTCAGCGAGCTATGGAAAGAGCTATGCTCGGAGTTTCTTTGAAGGATAGGATTCGTAACGAATACATCCGACAGAGAACCAAGGTTATCGACATAGCTCAAAGAATTGGCAAGCTGAAGTGGCAGTGGGCCGGCCATATCTCGCGAAAAACCGACGGCCGCTGGGGCAAACGTGTTCTTGAGTGGAGACCACGACTTGGTAAACGCAGTGTAGGACGCCCTCCGACCAGGTGGCATGACGACCTGCGAAAGACCGCAGGTAGATGCTGGATGCGGCAAGCTGAAGACAGGGCGCTATGGCGCTCATTGGGGGAGGCCTATGTCCAGCAGTGGACTGCTATAGGCTGATGATAGCTTGTAAAAGAGTTGCATTCTCATTCAAAAACAAGATGCCACGTAGCATAAACAAATCCATCAGCACGTAAACGATCACTGCTGCACGAACATAGCTTCGGTCAGGGGAAAAACCCTAGCTCTGCAGTCCAGCACCAACCACTCTGTTAGATAAATAAATAAATAATAAATAATGCTGGACAATACACACAGCATTATCTAGCCCCATGGTAAGCAGAGCTTGTGTTATGGGTACTAGATAACTGATATACATAATACAATACATTACATAGATATATATTTTTTATTATACATAGAAAACGACCAGAACACCCGAAACAAATATCTGCAGATCGTACACACATTTGTTCCGAGGCGGGAATCGAACCCGCAACCTCCTGCGTCGCAGGCGGACCTTCGCCCACCGCGCCACATAGGTCGTCAAAAAAGATCTTGGAACAGAAAGCCTATTACGTAAAATACGAAATTACATCGCTATTGAGATCCAGTTCTCCATTCTTCATTTGAAGCGAAATTTGTAAACAGAAGCTATAATCAACCAAATTATTTGAATATAAATTAAATCAGGTTTGGAACAAACAAACACCTCAAATCACGAAACCGCGAAGCGTTGATGATTCGTATCCAATTTCAGTAATTAAAACTGTAGCTTTATGGATTAGCATTTATTTCTGGTGAGTGTTTTACAAGGAATAACAAGAAAGAGGAACGCGATAACGGTTGCGATAACATTTTATTGTTTTTCTACTTAACGCGTTCTCTGCCTAGCTTCAGCTATGCGACCCGGAGGTGTGCGTCGCTGGTTTGCAAGCACCCGTAGAACGGCGAGTGGAGGCAGTCAAAGTGTTATATGATTCTGAGATACGAAAGTTATACCTACACGTTTCGTACTTAATTCTTCAAAAAGTTTTTCGTCCTAGTTTTCTGCAATTGAGATCGAAGCTTTTCTTCGATTTCCTTAGAGATAATTTAGTGCCTTTTGAATCGTAAGATTGTTGAGAAGCTTGGAGACTAGGTAGGTAGTTCAATTTACCTTACTTCAGAGACAAATTAAGATATTTGAAATGATCATCATCATCATCAGCCTATATAAGTCCACTGCTGGACATAGGCCTCCCCCAATGAGCACCATAGCGCCCTGTCTTCAGCTTGACGCATCCAGCATCTACCTGCAGACTTTCGCAAGTCGTCATCCGACCTGGTCGGAGGACGTCCTACATTACGTTTACCGAGTCGTGGTCTCCACTCAAGAACACGTTTGCCCCAGCGGCCGTCGGTTCTTCGCGAGATATGGCCGGCCCACTGCCACTTCAGCTTGCTAATTCTCAGAGCTATGTCGATAACTTTGGTTCTCTGTCGGATGTATTCGCTGCGAATCCTATCCTTCAGAGAAACTCCGAGCATAGGTCTTTCGATAGCTCGCTGAGCGACTTTGAACTGGTGGACCAGCCCTATCGTGTGTTTGAAATTATGAAATGTATAATTTACTTAAATTTGTATACATAAGTTTGACAACTGCACTGGCGCGGCGGGCAAAGGTCCGCCTGGAGTTTACGGGTTCGTTTCCCGCCTTAGCACAATTTTTTTTACCATCTGCAAATATTTGTTCCAGATATTCTGGGTATTTTCTATAAAAATATATATCTATGTAATGCATTGTATTAAGTATATCAGTCATCTAGTACCCATAACTCAAGCTCTGCTTAGCTTGGGGCTAGATGATGCTGTGCGCATTGTCCAGCATTATTTATTTTTAATATTTTATTATTAACGAATTTTTATGAAAAGATAAGCGACTTGTTTAACCTTAATTCGGATAGGTACACTGTTCTGTTCAGCCAGGTAGTTCTCGCTACGCCGTAGCATGTGACGTCATAGCCTGGCTACGGTCGGCTCGTAATTGTAATTTTTGGATACTTGTACACAATAAATAGAACGAAATTGGTTTCTGTTGTTCCTGACTTTATTTAAATCCAATAGCATCGCGTAACAGTTTTTATAAGAAGGTGAACTTTATTGAAAGAGGAAACGCGAGTTGATGTGGTGCGGTGGTGTTAAGGTTGTCGCAGATTTGGACGGCAACGCTGCCGCACAGTATAAAAATGTGCATTCTTATTTGTAACATTTATCCATCACATCATAGCACGCAGTTGTCGGTTGACGTCTTTCTTACCGCAAGCTTTTAGTGTCAGACGCGTGGACTGCTTGCTGAAGTAAGTTGTATGACCGTGTGAAGGCGGGACGGACTCGGATGAAACGCAGCTTCCGGCTTGCCATCATCATCAAGGTTTCAGTTCGTTGGCTGTTGAGTGGTGCGAGTGTTGTGTTGGAGAGGTGCGGCCTAAGTGTGCATGAATATTATAGGCAGCTCACATTGTTTTGTCAACATGTCAGGCCGCGAGCGTTGACTTTAATGATTAAACTCCATTAATACGACAGATTCGATTATATTTGTGCCACTCTGACGGTATATAGTACATTTGTCCACGTTGATGTTTTCCATTCCGAGTCCATGTCTAGGAAAACGTCACTATTCGTCACATGAATTCGCTGGAACCCGTAATGCGATAAGGTCACTGTCCAACAAAGTGTTTGGAAGGTTGCCAATCGAGGGTCAATTTAGAACACCCAAAGGCGTTTTGTTTCCGATTAGGGGATTTTATTCGACGGACACCATTCATTTTCTGGCCAAAAAGCTACTTTGTAATATATCGGGTGGGGCTGAGTGGATTTTTGTCGGTATTTTAGTTTCCTAGAGTAGGCGGATAACGATGGTCACACAATCACGTTGAGGCAAATGTGGATAAATCGTTTTTGTTTTATTGAATTAAAACAATAATACAGGACAATCCAATACAGCATCATGTAGCCCCAAGCTAAGCAGAGCTTATGTTGTAGATACTAGATGACATTACTTAGGTACCAAGATATTGTCTATTGTTTATGTATAGAAAATATCCTGAAAACCCAAAATAACAACAAGAAACATTTTCCCAAGGCAGGAATCGAACCCTCAACCTCTTGCGTTCAAGGCAGATCTTCGACCGCTGCGCTACATCGGTCTTTTAAGGTGTTAGTATATCAGCGATACCTTTATCATCATCAAATAATGTCTGCTTTATATTATAAAAGAAAATGTCACAAAGTACAAAACTATATAGATCTTTTAAGTGTATCGCTGTAGAAATCGTCTGCTATTGAAGAATTGAGTTGTACAAATCCTGGTGAATCAGCTATCTGTTGACTGTTGCATTTTTTTAACTCCTTGGAACAATACAATTACTCTTTATTGCACACCATAATAAATAACAGATACACAAGACAGGAAAAAAAAACAAATAAAAAATATGTTGTACAATGGGCGCTAATGCCAATAAAATTTTATAGACTATGCTTGTTTTTAAGAATAATGATTCGAATCTGTCTCCTCGAAAATTATCGGGACTTAAGAGAGCTTCGATATTATCAAGCTGACAGATTACCTATACATGTGTATGAAAAATTGTTTCCTATCAATATGTCAGAGATAATAAATGCGTGGACAGAGTATAGTCTCAAATAACTCACAGAAAGCAAGCTGCAGACTGAAAGGCCTAATAAACCCGTTTGTAGCATACTAACATGTTGCTTTTGAATCAGAATATGCAAAAAAAATCCGTGGCCCTGTTTTTCGGGCGCAGTATTTATGCATGAAAATTCTTTTCACACTGCATTTCGTTTACAACGACGACGCCGCAAGCGATATTCTTATCTCGCACTATTTTATGCAAACCGCAAACATAACTGATACTGTGTATGAGTGAGTAAAAGTACTGACTCAAAAAGTAGTTCATTTGTTCAACAAATTGCATGAAAAGGCGTGATTCTATAATGTGAAGTGAAGGCGCTTCGTATCAAAAAGAATATGCCAGTAACAAATTAAAAATTTCGTCAAGTTTACGCGAAAATTAGATGCTACTGAATGGCATAATAATTACAACCAATACATTTTTGGAGAAACTCCGATAAAACAAAGTTTTGCAAATAAGCTAATATTTGTTATTATAGTTGATTTTATAGTCTTATATTAAGTCAAATAACTTGGCTTTTCCTATTAACACTCTATTATGTGAATGGTTGAGTCTATGAATGGTTATATTTAATACTAGCTGCGCCCCGCGGTTTCACCCGCGTGGTGATAGATATTTTGGATAATATATTATACATATATCTTTTTGTAGATGCTGGATATGTCAAGCTGAAGACAGGGCGCTATGGCGCTCATTAGGGGAGGCATATGTCCAGCAGTGGACTAATAAAAGCTGATGATGATGATGTAAGCTTCGGACTAATGTATATTACAGTCATTAAGTGTTTTATTTTTATTTAAATAGGTAATAAAACTGGCCAGATTCCACTACTAAAGCAGAGCCGCGTGTCCTACGAAATTATAAAGCAGTACTACAACACGAACTAAGCCTTAGAAGCTTAAGAACAAATATTTAATAAAATAGTCACGATAGTTTTCTAACATTTTACCATCACGTACTCATTCAAAAGTAGGAGAAGAAATAGTAGACTGTATCCGCTCCGATTTTCCGAAGCTTTGAGGCGTATTTTTCAGGACAAAGCCATTCTCGTCTCTAAAACAAAATTAGACGACGACGGGCAATCAGGTTTACTACCAGGCTATTCTACAATTTCAAATATTTTCATGAACAGCCGTTCAATATTTTGCTCAAATAGAATTTTGCGGAAAGGGTCTAATTTAAAGGATCCTTTATTGTAATAAATGCCTTACTAGGACTGTCATCATCATCATCATCAACCTATAATTAGTCCATTGCTGGACATAGGCCTCCCCTAATAAGCATCGTAGCGCCCTGTCTTCGGCTTGCCGCATCGAGCATCTGCCTGCAGTCTTTCGCAAGTCATCATCCACAATGGCCGGGGGCGTCTTACACTACGTTTGCCGAGTCGCGATCTCCACTAGGGCTGAAAGGGATTATATTCTTTGAAATTAATCCAAACGGTTTCTACCTCGGGTGAAACCAAAATTGTTTAGATACTATCTTAGTGCGATTGGATGTCTTTTGTGAAATACTAAATATCTGGGTTATTTTAGCCTGTTTTTTGTCAATCTGTTGACTCGCATTTAGGCAGTAGACTCAAAAGTCTGGTATGATATAATTAATTAGATGAAAGTGGGTATAAACTTTTACAGAATTTGTAAAAAAACCTTTCTCATTTGTAGTACCTACCTACTAGATAATATTCCTAAGGTCCAAGATCGTCTGCAGAGAATTTTCCTGGGCTCAGGAAGTAGGAAGGTATTTATCTTTCGCAGAAACGAAGTACCTAACAGCATTATCCTTTGTCAACCGCAGGTCTCGAAATGTTCCCTTGAACTGGGCTTTGGTTTCAGCTTTGATGTTCGAAACACTCGACGTTTGTGTCCGTTATTGTAATTGCTTCCAAAATCCTGGTTTGTTTTATAGGTAGAAGCTCAGGAAACAAATATCAAAGGAAGAAAGAATACAAAAAAAAAACACGGATAAATAACGATAAGAAAAATCTAAAACAAACCTTAGAATACATTTTGGTTATGTTATTGTCTCCAATTGATGTGAACCCATTGGTGGTAATAACATTATCAGCCAGCAATTCGTGATTTCTTTTGGTGATCTTAATTAATTTCGCTCTCTTCATTTGGGGGTTGAATAAATACAAAGAGGAGGAGCATTTTTAAATTACCATTTTTATAACAAAGGGTAACTTGAAATCGTACCCGGTAATATTTCCATTCATTCCGGGTGTTTTTTTTATATCGTGAATCGTAATGAATTTTATACTACCCTACGTTCAAAAAGCTTTTCAATCCACGATCTATTGAAATTTGAAACCTGTACTTCTTTGTTGGATGAAGTTCGTTGAGGAAAGTTTAGATAAAGTCTTCAGTTCAAAGGGAAATCTCTAAAGAAGCTAATACACTTACGTAAGTTCGATAATGAACTGTTTATTTGCTTTCCAACTAGAAGATTATATAATCAAATCAAGTAGATATCAAATTCTTGTAAGTTTTTCCATTTCGTAAGGAATAGAGAAACTTATAAGAACCTTTGAGTAACTAGGTCATATTTACGACTATGACCGAAGAGAATTTATTAGCTTCGTTATTCTTTCTTGGAAAGGTCTACATCGCGATTACTGCTTATAATATTTTGTACCTAGAATGTACGTACTTTGGGCTGAATTCTGCTACTATTCACTTTACTATGACACCGGTAACGTCGCAGAATAATAAATAAATAAATAATGCTGGACAATTCACACAGCATTACCTAGCCCTATAGTAAGCAGAGAGCTTGTGTTATGGGTACTAGATAACTGATATACATAATACAATATATATATATATAGATATTTTTTATATTATACATAGAAAACAACCAGAACACCCTTGCTGCAGATCTAACACACAATTGTTCCGAGGCGGGAATCGAAACCGCAACATCCTGCGTCGCAGGCGGACCTTCGCCCACCACGCCACATCGGTCGTCTTTCATAGATGAAATAAACTCTAGATAGTGCGTGCTATTGCGTACTATTTGCACAGAGAGAGAGAGAGAGAGAGAAAGACAGAAAAAAATATAATGATTTGAACCTTGACACTTTAGACACGTAGTAGTTTCTTACTAAGCCATTATTTCAGGGGAGTTAGGGCTGTTTATCACTCAAAACCATTTTACTTCCACACACAAATATTTTAAATAGGAAAGTTGTAAAAGTGGATGGATGGACGTTTGCTACTTCTTCACGCCAAAATTACTAATCAGATCGGGCTGCAACTTTGCATAGATGTAGGTTTAGATCTCGTGTAATACACAAATTACTGTTTATCTTAATAACCTTTAAATGTTTTTTAACAAATACGCGCGCGAAACTGCGGGCAAAAACTAGTGCCGAATAAATAATTCAACTTATGAGATAAAATATAATCTAAACAAGTACATAGATTCTAGGATTTCAGATTGTTTGAAAAGTTTCTGGTACAAAGGAAGAATGGAAGATAATTTATATAATTTGAAAATGGAAAATCACGGTCCTACCAATTCGTCCCCAAAGTTTTTAATCTAAGTTAGTTTGATTTGGAGTGAAAGCCCGGGGCGCAAAGCCGCGGAAAACCGAATTCACATTTCGCTGTCAATTCAAGCCGCCGTTGTTGCCTACATACGTTTTCACTTAGACTTCTTCCGAACTGTGCCCACAGGCTCGGAGTTGGCTCTTTGTATGGACTCTGTAGGCTTTTTGTATCATTTATTTTGGACGATCGCTTTCATACTGTCCTGAGCCACCTCAAGGGATCCGCTAAAGACCTTCCTCTTTAGAGTACTTACTTATTAGCAAAGAGATTTCTGTATCTAAATTGGGGGTAAAGTATATATAGAAAATAAATAAATAATGCAAGACAATCCAAACAGCGTCATGCAGCCCCAAGCTAAGCAGAGCTTGTGTTATGGGTACTAGATGACTGATATACTTAATACAGTACACTACATAGATATTTTTTTTGTACATCACCAGAATGCCCGGTATAAATATCTGCAGATCATACACACAATTGTCCCGAGGCGAGAATCGAACTCGCAACCTCCTGCGTCGCAGGCAGACCTTTGCCCACCGCGCCACGACCCATGGTCGATATTATGTAATCTTATATCTGCAATTAGGGTATTTCCAGCTTGGCCAATTAAGGTTCTGACCTATATCACCTGTGTAACACTAAGCTCTTTAATTCTAACTAATATCTAGAGGAAATACCAGTAAATTCCTATTTGCAATCTTACGTAATGCTCTGGGCGTGAGGCTCTGAACGAATTGGAGTTTCGTTTCCTAAGATAGACACCGACCTAAATTTATTTTAGTACTTTAGTCTAGATACAGACCATATAGACCTTGGCCATGATATAGGTACCTATCTATTTAGGTAGTACCTACCTAGTGCATGATATAGTACAGCGAGGCTTAATAGTGATATATTTAATACATTATTTTTTTGTTGCAGATCGTACAAACATAATGTTCCGAGGCGGGAATCGAAAAGGCAACCTCTAGTGACGCAGGCATAACTTCTGTCAAAAAAATTGAGCACCTATTAAAGCCGGGTAAGTATACATAGGTTTAACACTTTGACTGCGATTTTTTTTCGACGGCTGCGATCTTTTTTTTAACCTAAAAAAATTGTGCTGCCGCTCTACACAGCGGTTGTGTTGCGCCGCACATGCGTTTCTTTCGAAAAATATTACGACTGTGCTGAGTCACACAGATCTGTATTTTCTCAGCCGCTGCGCTAGTGTGGATTTACGCATATTAGTCACTTGTAGAAAACACATACCGTGTGATTTCAGCAGTCAGTGTTAAAACGTATATTTTTTTGTAGGCAGGTAAGGGTATATTATATTTTTTATGTTAAGACCACGTATTCGTAGGTAACCGTTTTTTTCATTTTATATCTAAATAATAATGAAAAAAATTGCAAGCCTGCCTACCGATGTTATCGCTAAGCGATAAAGTCCTCAATAAATTTAAAACAGAAAAAATCTGTTCGCAGCCTGGTTCCTCAGGGCATATATTTTATCTTCAGTTTTTTCTCGATGTTTGCGGTGAATACGGGCTTTGGTGTCGCGCGCGATACGTCACTCAGATTTTATCACAAAGCGCGGGATCATTGTTTTCTCCTCGTAAATCCTCTGCGACATAAAATAGAGATAGTTAATATTGGCGGTTTTTACGTCACGGGGGAAAATAATGAAATATCTTCTGTCCCCGGCTTCTTTTGTTGGTGACATAAGGTAACGTTGGTTACTTGAAGAATTTAGACTATACGGGGTGATAGGTTAAAGCGATATTTTTTTTATTTTTACCTTTCATTTTGGTTTGTGGGCGCTAATTTCAAAGACTTGCAAGCTATCCGCGGAAATGATATTTAGAAAAAAAGAAAAATACATAGGCATGTTTTTAATAAGGCTTGAAAATACCCATAGCACCCGGAACGAATGATGGCAGCTCGTACAATTATTTGTCTCAAGACGGGAATCGAACTCGCAACCTCCTGCGTCTGTGGACTTACGGTCGTCAAAAAGGTATATGTATGTATATAGTTTGCAAGTAACAACATACAAACTTTTGGTGACACGCTCAGAAGTGTTATGTTAGGCTCTAGACAGACGGACTGCATTTCAACTGCAATCCAACTGCAAATTGCAGTTCAGTTGCAGTTTGAATGCAGTTGACACGACTGCAATGCAATAGAACTGCAATCGGACTGCGCGGTTGGATTGCAGTTGAATGCGGTCCGTCTGTCTTAGTAGAGCCTTAGGTATTATACTTGAATGAAAAAGTTTGTCACCTAAATTTTTACAAGTTAGTAAAGTAAAGTAAAAAATTATTTATTTCTTTAGGCTTACAAAATAAGCACTTAGACAAGTCATATTTTATATATAAATTATTATCAAATAACTATAATAATTATAACTTCGGTAAGTATGTATGTATATAAAATTATTATATACATACATACTTACCGAATTTACCAACCTAAAATATACCCACTTTTAAACGCAGATTTTTATGAATTAGTCTATAACTCCTACCACAACCTTTCTACGACTATATAAGTTTTCGAAAACAGCTACAGAACCCCCCTAATACTGTTTTCTATTTCGCATTCGATGTGCGTGTTCACAGAATAGAACTCTAACGAGGGTGAATGATGGAGCGCACTCTTTCTCTGTAACTTCAATCAATTTGCTTCGAGAAAGTTCTGTAACTTGTACGAAGTGGAGTTTTGAATGTTCCACCTGAGTGTGGTAAATGCTAGATAATCTGTGGTCTGAGTGCTCATCGTGTTCGCATAGCCTTAAGGCAACATGGAGTCAAGAATCTACAATGGGCATTCGTACCGTACATGCTTCAAAACATGGAGCTATAAAGAAAAAATGTAGGGCGGAGACATAATGAGAGACTACCTACATCTTGTATTTGATTACTAGCTGCGCCCCGCGGCTTCGCCCCCGTGGAAATCTACATATGTGTCAAATGGTTTAAATGATAAAAAGGTATCCTAGATCCTCCTGGATCTAAGCTTCCCCACCAATTTTCAGCCAAATCGGTTCAATAAATTATTTATTTAACAGACATTGATTTTTAAAGGTTGTCATTGAAAATAGACATCTATTTACAAGGAAAATTAGTAAATAATAAAAGACTAGTACTACCTAAAAAAACTTCTATAGACCTAGCTCCTGCCGTGGCTTCACACACTTCACACGCGTTGTGTCTATGGAAACATTCAAATGTAATTTTAAAAACAACATGGGAAATAAGTATAAAAAGAAGCTTAATAGGTATGTGTTATTCCAGTTTCTAGACCTGGAATAACACATAGACATTAATGCAACATTTTAGCCCGACCCGTTCAGTACTTTTGGCGTGAAAAAATAACAACCATCTGTCCATCCATCAAATTTTTCGCGATTTATTTACTGTGAAAAACTTGTTCTATAACATCTCTTCCATTTCTCTTCTGTACTCCACGTTTCAAACTAATAACAGAGGCAAGGCTGAGCTTCGTGTAGTATGTAGTTTCTAAAGACTTAGCATCGAATTGTCAAGATTCGGTACCTCTCTCAAATACATAAATTTACAGCTTACATCGAAGAAGTCATTTAAACGGGATATTAACCATGATTTGATTTTTGAGTTTTTCAATATTTTGGCACAATTTTAACAGGTAAATATCCCGTTTTAAATGATTTTTGTATGATTTTTTCAAAAGTTTTACATTTAGGAAGTTAAGTTAAAGTTTTAGTTAATTGTATTCAAAATAAAAAAAATCATTGGTGTTTTTCAAAATATGCCAGTCGTATTAAATTATTGTAACTACGGTTTCATCACATTACTATGAAATTTCCATGAGCAGGACAGACCTGGAAAAACGTGCACAGCATGTTGCCAGTAACAAAGAAATCATGCCAATCATGCCAATAGTATTTCAGTAACTATTCAACTACGAGTATGTAGGTTTCTAGAGAAATCTCTTTCCGGATATTTTCAGTAGGTAGGTACGAAAGAGCTGAGAAGTGGATACTCACGGTAGGGCTGGACCACAACTTTAACACTTTGACTGCGATATTTTTTCGACGACTGCGATCTTTTTTTTAATCTAAAAAATTCGTGCTACCGCTCTACACAGCGGTTGTGTTGCGCCGCACATGCGTTTCGTTCGAAAAATATTACGGCTGTGCTGAGTCACACAGATCTGTATTTTCTCAGCCGCTGCGCTACTGTGGATTTACGCATATTAGTCACTTGTAGAAAACACATACCGTGTGATTTCAGCAATCAAAGTGAGCTCAGCGAGCTATGAATATAGCTATGCTCGGAGTTTCTGAAGGATGGGATTCGTAACGAATACATCCAACGGAGAACCAAAGTTATCGACATAGCTTAAAGAATTAGCATACTGAAGTGGTAGTGGGCCGGCCATGTCTCGCGAAGAATCGACAACCACTGGGGTTAAAGTGTCTGATGATGATGATAGGTAAAATTCTCAGTGCGCGCTTTATAAATAGAGAACCTTCGTCAAACAAAATATAGCAAGAAACAGTGCAAAATTTCACACGTTTTGTATCGACGCATTGGAGACTAGTGGAGTTATAAGTAGCTCTATGTTAGGTACCGTAGATATTTAAACTCAAAGGGCACTATTATAGAACCCCTGAATAGCAAACCTACTTTAGTCTACCTCCTTTATTTTATCTTCTTTCCCACATTCCATTTATGAATTCAATTTAAAACTCGTTGAATAGAATATTCAGAAGCAGAGTAAATGATTTTGTTCTCTTTGCAGCAGTTGGCATTTTGTTACAGAGAAGTTGCACATGTTTTATTTGCTGTAGCTTCGTGGTTCCACTCTGCAGTCTTGCAAATTATTTACTTTAGTAAATTACAATTTATGTTTTAGTATTGGATAACATTTAGCGACATTACCGCGCATTATGGAGTAACTGTCTAGTGACAAGTTGGCAGTCCGCCAGTCGTTGGATTGGATAATTCTGAAACCGGATCCTCACATGGTTTTGCTCTTATAGAAATAAACAAATAATGACGGAAATTTCACACATCATCACTACCACAAAGTATAGGTAAATTGTTAGCTGGCACGATTGTCTTTTTTTTCATACAATAATTAGCGGGAATTATTGTATGAAAAAATGGACGAGACGTCACAAATCCAGGCCCGCGAATAGCAAAGGGGCGCTAACTTTTAAAAAGAGTTTATTAAATGCGATATGCGTATTAGATGACTGATAGTATTAGATGACTGATAAACATCATATCCATAGCATTAGCTCTGCTTATATATTTTTTTACAAACTGGCTTATGTAATTAAGTAATTTTTTGTAATTATATGCATACATACGTTATAAACCCAAA
The DNA here is from genome assembly GCA_943735965.1 of Eupithecia abbreviata. NCBI lineage: Eukaryota > Metazoa > Arthropoda > Insecta > Lepidoptera > Geometridae > Eupithecia > Eupithecia abbreviata. Next base: position 5,246,993 of record OX030977.1, on the reverse strand, counting down.
ATACTAACATTTACAGATATAACAAACACTACCCGCGGTAAGAATCGCACCCGCACCTTCTGCGACTAAGACATCTGCTCACTGCGTCATAGATGCTGTTCACGGTAATAATAATGACCTTTTAATTTGGGAAGAAATAAAAAACTTCTAGCTCATGTGAAAAATTACGAACATATTTTGACTGAAGTACGAGTACAATAGCGTATTCGCAGAAATCATCTCCGAGTCTATTCTAAGAAAACGCTGAAATTTCTACTTATGACAAGACTCTTCTAGGGAGAAAGCGCATAAATAATGAGTTCCAGAAATTCATGATTTGTTTATGTTTTAATAAGGGCAGAATGTACGAAAGTATATGTATAACTATTTTTAGAAATACATTATTAATGCTACACAATCAGCGATAAAGCCCCTATTGTACTTTTTATGTGTAATATTTAGATATAAGGTGTTATTTTATAGTTTTAAGTGCAATAAAGTGTTAATTAATTAATTCATTCATTCAATTCACACAACATCACCTAAGCTCTAAGATAAGCAGAGCTTATGTTAAGGGTCAATTCATTAAACACAGATACCTATTATATACCGACCTACACTTATGTTAAAAACTAGTTTCTGCTCGCGATTTCGCACACGGTGTATCTTTGAAACGTTTAAAGGTTATTTCTATCAGATGGGAACTGATTTTTGGGATAAAAAGCCTTTGTTTTTTTTAAGACCTAGAACTACCTACCTGTATGGAAAATTTCAGCCGTTCAGTATTTTTGGTAAGTGAAGAGGTAACATCCATCCATCCCTCTAAACATCTAAACGCTTTTATAATTTTAGTGTGATGCGAAAGTTTGGATGGATAAGTTGGGTTTTGTTTAATTCTTCATATCGAAACTATTGAAGAGATTGAGTTGTTTAAACTGGTTGTATTTTTGTAGCTCTAAACCCTGGAATTAAACAAAGTTTACTTTTAATTCCATAAATCAGTCCTCATGGGATAAAAATAACCTTTGAAATTGTTGTTCAACAACGCATCCGAAGCCGCGGGCAGAAACTAGTGACCAAATAAACCGCCTTTTAGAAAACAACCTTTGAACCTTTGTTTCCGATTCTAAACCCTTTTGATCCTTTTCCTTGAAATCATAAAACAAACCTACTCTAATATTAAAAAACAAATACTTGCTCGATATTCGAGCAAGTATTTGTTTTGTTACGTCTGTGAATTAGAAAGAACAATGGAATTTAAGTTCACCAAAGAACATTAAATAAACCAAAGCTTTGTTTTATAAAGGGTTCCAATTCCAAGTACCAATGAAAGAGAACCCTTTTATACCTATCACCCACTTGATGCGCCGCCGTGTTTGCCTTATCGCAGTCCATAAATTTCACCCGACGAGTAGGTAAAAATAAAACAATCCAGGTCATTGTACGAGTACCTCTCGAAACAGAGTAAATAATTCTTTAAGAACTCATTCCCACAAGAGTTAACCCATAACATCGTAAACCCTTTGAAGACCGGCCAGGATTAGATGGCCTGGTCTGCCCCGCTGGTTTCTATGATGTGGAGATAGGAGAGGGGTTTGTGTACTGGTTGTATAGCTCTACTTGTCTTGGTCGTTGATAGTTCAGTTGCTGTTATCGGAGTGATTGAGCAAGCCAAGGGCGCACGCACGAACTAACGTGTGCTTTGAATAAAATAACATATCCTTATATAGCTGTAGTAGATACATAGTTATGTACGGATTTGTATAAATAAATAATGCTGGACAATCCACACAGCATCATCTAGCCCCAAGCTATGCAGAGCTTGTGTTATGGGTACTAGATGACTGATATACATAATACAATACATAGATTAATATTTTTTTATTATAGAAAACCACCGGAACACCCAAAACAAATATCGGCAGGTCGTACAAACATTTGTCCCGAAGTGGGAATGGAATCTAACCCGCGACCTCATCTTTGCCCAGCGCGGCACAGAGGTCGTCAATTATGCCGTATTAAGTCTATACTCTTGTTACTCAGTTCTTCATCATCTAAATATACCTACTCTCACGAAACGTTCCCAAAACATGAGTAGATCTCGTACGTCTGATTGTAAACATTCTGCGCTGATATTAAAAATAAACTGTGTGGTAAACTGGTAACACGATATCTACCTGTTGCGTTTATACTTACCTTTGAGTACCTTTATAGGAATCATAACCTTTCCCCGCTTGTACTTTATTCACTTTGGGCACTTTGGTACTTAATTCATAATTTCGTTCAAAACAAAACCTTCAGAATGAATGATGACCATCGTGTAAAAAGGGTTGGGGCGTGGAGATAGACGAAATTAAGCCATTAATCATACGTAAGCCTGATGTTTTAGGTACTTCAGAAATTCGTAACAAGAACTTCAACAACTTCCCCAGAGGAAATCAAAGATCCGGGCGGCGAAGATCTTCAGACAAATTCGTTTTTGGAGATCAAGTAGCAGTTATGATTATGCTGGTTGTAAATATTTTATATGATTCTGATTTTATGTTTGGTTCAGTCCTTCAAATAGGGAAATAAACATTTATTAGAGATTTTTGTTCTATTACTCGTTTTACGTATTGTGCAAATACTTTTAAATAAAGATACATATTTAGTATAGAAGTACTAAAGTATAATATATTGCTCCTAAGCGACAAGAAAGCACAGAGTATTTTACTTTACTTGTGATTTAAGAAATGTTTTTTTTGTACTGTTGTTTAACATTATCCGTATTTTTTACAAGCTTGTTTTCTACTTGCAGAAATAACAAAAAAAATCACTAGAAATAACAAAAAATTGTGTGGGACAATTTTTTGTTATTTCTATTCCAAGGGAAAATAATTTCTACGCTTAAAAGTAGCCTACGTTATTTTTGTCTGGAACCCATTGTGTGCTAAAGTTCAGTCCGATCTATTCAGTCGTTTTGGCATGAAGAGGTAACAAACATCCACACTTTGGGATTTATAATATTTGTGTTATTTAATTGTAAAGTGCATATTAGTCTAGTTTTGTGTTATTTATTGAAACCCCGACGTAAGTGTCAGTAGATTGAACATTTAAAAAATAAGCTACGCATAAATTCTCCTATACTCTACTTGATATAATACTTGGGAACCTACGTTACAGGTTCAAGTGGCAAAGCGATACTTGAAAGTGTCGAAGAGTTTTTGCTCGTTTGATGAAAAGTGAAGTATACCGTACTTGAATCGAGATTTGGGAAAAGTAGATACTTTGCCCAGCCTATCATTTAGATAGATAGATAGAAAACACTTTTATACGACCGATGTGGTGCGGTGGGCGAAGGTCCGCCTGCGACGCAGGAGGTTGCTTCTTGGAGCTCGTTGGAGGGTTCGATTCCCGCCTCGGAACAATTGTGTGTACGATCTGCAGATATTTGTTCCGGGTGTTCTGGTTGTTTTCTATATATAATAAAAAATATCTATCTATGTAATGTATTGTATTATGTATATCAGTTATCTAGTACCCATAACACAAGCTCTGCTTACCATGGGGCTAGATAATGCTGTGTGAATTGTCCAGCATTTTTTTATTTTTTATTTATACCACACAATAAATACAAAAGACATTTGTAAAGACAACATACACACCATCAGCCTATATAAGTCCACACAACACAGGCCTTCTCTCAAATGGGAGGGTTTTGCAATACTACCACGCTCGGCAGACACTCCTATTTAACTTACCTGAATTCATCTGTATTTGCGCACACACTTGTGCACTACAATTATATCTTGCGCACTTGGCTAGTCTCTGCTGAGACTGTCCTCTTTGACCGAAAATTCGGCTAGGAGTACATAATTATCTTAAGTCGTTTGGTATTGCTACCTATCGAGTTTCTGTTATACTTTCTTCTCCGAACTCGATCTATTTTATAAACAAACTAGCATGGCTTCCGGATTTGGTATTCTGAGCATTCATTCTAAAACTAGAACTGCAGTTAAACTAACAGAATGGTTCTATAAACAAGCAGTTACAAACCGACTTGCATTGCAGTAAATAAACTATTTTCGTTTCTCGCTATTTCGAGGTAGATTTGGAAAGAGACACTAGCTTTAATCTGTATTAGGTACTCACCGCCTCAGTGCAAGACTGTAAGTTCTGCTGATATTTGTTCCAGGGTGTTCTGGGTATTTTCTAAGTATAATAAAAAACTGTCTATGTTTACCTATGTAATGTATTTCTTATAATCAGTTACCAATGAAAGAGCCCATATCCATAACACAAGCGTTGCTTACTAGAAGTGAACAAAATATCAAACTGATCACTTTGTTCCTAGTTTAACTTGTGTAATTTGAATATTGTGACGTGTCTAAGAGTATCTAAAGAAAATAAAGCAATTTAATGTTTGAGTGCAGAATTTCTAAAAAAGTTAAATAAATCGCCAAATAGATTAAAGCCTAGATCTATCATAACATTCGTAGTTCTAACAGACGTAAAACCTATTAATAATACAAACGTAGGTACTCGGAAGCTCTGCTTGTTAATGTTGTATACAGTCTACAATGGGATTGTGGCTGATCCTTCGCTGGGAGGGCTACACGGCTGCTCGGCTAAATGAGGATTTTCATGCAAAGTAAAGTGGTTTTGGATGAAAACATACGGCTCTTGCTTTAACAAACAAACCAAGGATTGAGGTTTACTTATCAACATATTAGTGTAGTTAACACAGAATCCAACGAGGTAGGTATGACTAGCACAGAAACAGTAAGTCGAAGAAAAAAAACAATAAAAGAAAAACATTTTCCTATTGTCAAACATTGACTGTTAGTAGATAGATAGATAACACTTTATTACACCACACAAAAACAGAAAATAATACAGAGATAAAACTAAGAATAAAGGTATAAAGGGCGGCCTTATCGCTGAGAGCGATCTCTTCCAGGCAACCTTGGGATGGACTGGACATGAACGAACAATATAGACGGTGGCACTTTAATAAATAATTGGTAACAAATACACTAAATACCTACATTACAAACATTATAATAAACTTACATAGACTTTTAGTAATTGAAGTTCGCCGGGTCAGCTAGTGTCATACAAAGAAGTAAAAGATCGCATTGGAAATTAATTTATAATAAGGATTATATGAGAATTTCTGTTACGATACCAATATCATAGTAAAGTTTACTGCTAATTAGTTAGAGTTAGCAGAATAAGGCCCCTTATTAAACATGAAAAATATTATTCGGTACCTTTTTTTATGGAAAAAACCTTGGTATCGAAAACGTCTCACTGCCGAGAAGCGCTACCTGTGTTTCCATCCACCAGTTGACCGCGTGTTTGCGATAAGCCTTTAAACAATTCAATATTTACAACTATCCTCAGCTTGCAAAACCTGCCATGAAGCTTCCGATGAGCGGAAAAACGAATTAGTCACATCAACAAATTCACCCGCTTTTGAAGGTATTTTTAGCTTTTTTTGCTGAGCTTTAGTAATCCTCTTTGGCTCTTTACTTCAGCTTAGTTCGATGTGAGATTTTATCAGCGTTGAGCTTTGGCAGTAAGTATTAGCATTTACTTTGTTAAATAAATTTTCTTCAATCTGATAAAAGGCCCTTTGGAATAACCTTTTTTCAGTTTTTAGTTCAATCGTTATCAATATTATTAACGATTGTATGAATGAGGTTTCCTATTTGTTCGCTATTGGTTCGCTTTGTGGAGTCGCTTGTTGCTTTAATATAATACATACGTAGTTAATTTTATTTATTTCTTTATGTTCTTGTTTACCTTATACATTATTATTATTTAGTAACAAGCTGTACCTACTCGTGAATCAATAAATGTATTTTCTTTCTTTCTTCTTGTTTCAATACAAAACTTTATTTCTTTGAAATTATCTTAAATTGGTATGAAATCATAACCACCACAATTTAAAAGATGGCCAAGTGTTGGGTACGTTTTGCATAAAATTAAATGAAATTGCTTCGTCCTAAGAAAAGAATAACAGGTTTAAATTAATTTTCCGAGAGAGAAAAATGGAGACCCATTTTAAAAATAGTCTTCGCGCGCTTTTCTAATCTGACTTTCTTGATTGCCTAATGAAACTCATGCGATGTTAGAATATTAATTGTATAAAGCAAGTTTAATTTACACGTTAACCACCTTGAAACTCGGGCTTAAAAAGGGAGTCAGTGCGGGAGTTATTCCCAAAGTTATCGACATAGCTCTAGGAATTAGCAAGCTGATGTAGCAGTGGGTCGGCCATATGTTACGAAGAAACGGCAACCGCTGGGGTAAACGTGTTCTTGAGTAGAGGACCACGACTTGGTAAAAGTAGTGTAAGACACCCTCCGGCCAGGTGGGATGAGGATCTGCTAAAGACAGCGGGTAGATGCTGGATGCGTCAAGCTAAAGAGGGCGCCCTCTTCTATGACGCTCATTAGGGGAGGCCTATGTGTCGAGTCCACAACTTCCCATAGGCTATGTCAAGCTGTGGACTAACATAGGCTGATGATGATGATGAAAAAAGGGAGTGGCAAGTATTTGTATGCGTCTGTGTCTTTCTGAGGTAAAAGTAAATATTTACAAGTAAAAAAATCTATAAGTAAAATTAAATGAAGAAAAAAATTGGTAGGTAATATGGTAGGTATTAAGAATTAAAAAAAATTTTTTGTTCCTATGATTTTTACTTTTTCAATTTTAACTTTTTTTACTGTTTTGTGTCATTGATATGAAGCCGCTCGTCAAAACCAGATGAATACAAATTGACAGGCTGGTTTAACTTCGTTGTAATCGAGATGCGAGACAGAATAAACCTTTGGCATACCGAGAAGTTACGAGGTTAATTAAATTAGACAGCTCGTCAGTAAGGCCGAAGCTTATAACTTGTTATTCAACATTATTTTCACTAGTTACTAACGGTGATAAGTTTGAAATTTCATACTGCTTATGGGAGCGTAAGTCAATGAGGCGTTTTCCAAAACATTTACATTAAAACGGTGCAAGCGCGCTACGCGCAGTTCCATTGACGCGTAGTGCGTTCTATCTCATACGGTTTCAAACAAAGAATTTTTAAAAAAGTTTTATTTCAGAAACAAAGTAGGTACATGCTTATCATATTTACGTTAAATTCATTTAACAAACAATTTTATCTTACTGTATGTACTTCGGAATTTCGGATTAACCTTTATGAGATAGGACAGTAGTGACTAGTGACACTTTAGTGACAGGATAAGAATATCTAACTCTTATTAAGATTATCATCATCATCATCATCATCATCATTAGCCTATAGCAGTCAACTGCTGGACATAGGCCTCCCCCAATGAGCACCATAGCGCCCTGTCTTCTGCTTGCCGCATCCAGCATCTACCTGCAGTCTTTCGCAGGTCGTCATCCCACCTGGTCGGAGGGCGTCCTACACTACGTTTACCGAGTCGTGGATTAAGATATAGGTACAATATTTATAATTGGCAGCGTAGTGCCGCGCAGTTCCGCTGCAATGCAGTTCCGTTCAATGCGATCGTACGGATCGTATGTAGGGTTTATACAATTTTAATATGACGAACCTACGCCAAGGTGCCCTCTTTTGAATAGGCTCAAACAATGCTGAATCTATGCGAGCCAACGAGGACTCTATTTTGGTGACTGCAAGATCTTGATTGAAGATTTGTCTAGACTGCAACAACAGCCAGCACCTATTTTGTTTTCGGTACCTTCTCCCCTACTAGCCGCTCGCTTACCTTCTACGCATAGTAAGTAACTAGCTTTCTTACAGAGACTAAAATTTTTAAATCAAAGTCAGGCATTAAGGTATTTGTGGCCGCACCTGAGAAAAACTAGGGCATGATTTTTCTGACGATGTTTATGGTATCGCCGATAAATTTGAGAAGGTGCTGTAAGACGTTACCCAAACTAATAAAAAAATATAGCGGGCTCTTTCCCAAATTGAGCATTTCGTTAATAGTTTCGCCACAGAATATATAGGTGTTTTAATAGAAGGAATTTATTACAAACTTTATACGTCTACTACTTTTACTATTAAGGTATTTGTAGTATACACTATTGTACCGTTTGATGAGGGAAATAACACCCGAACGTTATTTTAATATTGGTTCGCTGGTGCAGTACAACGTTTATCACCGGCCACAGACACAAGGGAAGTGATTCGAGTCCAGCCAGCCGTGACCTTCGTCTACGCCACACCGAAACAACAGATTGCCTTCATGCTTCAGGCATCTTATAATGCAACTTGTATTTACTTCATCATTATTTTAGGTATATCCTTTAAAAATAGAGCTATATTGCTATCTGTATATATTTTGTGATATTATTTTAAGACCTATTTGTACATGTAAGCAATAAACCATTGAGTATTGAGTATTTTCTAACTAAATAAAAAAGTATTCTAATATCCAGATTTAACCAAAATTCGATTTGTTCCACGTTTGCCTCACTTTTTAGACGTTTTATTTTAAGTTAAGTTAGACATTTCCAAAAAAATCAGCTTTCGCCTCATGTCAAAAATATTTCTGGTTTCGTCGTTTATCTACCTGCTAACGTCATGCTTTAATAATGACATGGCTTGTTTTACTCGGATTACAACAAAAAGTGATCAATTTACTCTATCATGCAATCACAAAACCCAATCATCATCATCATCAGCCTATATTAGTCCACTGCAGGACGTAGGCCTCCCCCAATGAGCGCCATAGCGCTCTGTCTTCAGCTTGACGCATCCAGCATCTACCTACAGTCTTTCATCCCCGCTGGTTGGAGAAAAAAAAACCAATAAACAATAAGAACTACATACTAAGAATACTATAGGTCTCTATCCCTATCATTATAATGTAATGATAAAACCCAATAACCAAGAAGAACCTACTAAGAATTTAGTTTCCATACAATTTTAAAGTTTTAAATATAGGTATAAAACTTGGCATAGCATACGCTGAGAAGTTCAATATGTAACAGATGAGCGTGCCATTGACGATTGAAGTTGGCTCGTAAATCGTATGTGTCGTTACTGATGCCCCATTCCAGAGATTACCTTTGAGATATCGCGTCAGGATATGGATGCATCTGTTACTGTCTTGTGTTGGCAGTCAAACTATTATAGCAGCGTCCTAAGAAAATTCTTCAAGTTTTCTTTCCGTTCTGTATAATGCGACTTCCTGTTCAGAAAAACAAAATACAACCGGCGTCGTCTTTTGTTTCTGCGGGTGAATATGAATTGATGGAGACACGAATATCAATTCAATTAATCATTTCTAGAAACGAATTCAATTATTATAGTTTGGTGTTCAATAATTTATTGTTTGAAATAGTCAGACGATTCAACGTGACCAGTCAGAAAAAAAATACCCATTTCAAAGTAATAATTGTTTTTTGGAAGGTTGAAATACCACTACTATCAAACCCTAGTCTATTCAGCCAGATGTATTCGTGACTCACGAATCGTCATTGTCAAATTCATACTATTTTCGCCTTTCATTGGTAAATTTATTATATGTATATACATATTTCGTTGTAAAAAAACGCAGCCAATCAGCAGCGGTGAAAATACTCTAAGTGGTTTAATCACTACAATCATCAGATGAGGTTCATCTGGTCAATTTAGATGTATCTGATATGGAAAGTACTTTTGATCTTTTCTTTTCCTATAACTTTCTTGAACACTATTGAGCAAACGACGTTCTAGGCAGGAGTTACGTAGAGCTAAATAAACCTCTGGGGAATCCTATGAAATTAAAAATACTGGCGCATTTTATAAAGCCGCATTGACACGACCAGAGTCAGCTCAGACCTAGTGGACTCGGATATCTTTTTAAGAAATGAACGTCCTAGGAATGAATTGACCTGATTTATTCCTAGAATGACGAATTAAATGTTCTCTATCTTTATTGAAACCCGCGGGATAGCGAAACAGCTGTTCACAGCGGTGAGTCATTTTAAGTGATACCTACACAACTACATATATTCTAAATGATCTGCTACTTTATTTTTGTTTATTGTTTATTGTTTACGGTGTATTAGATAAGTTAGTTTGTAAATTAGTATCTTGTTAATTCAATAGGACCGCCATGTAATTAATTATAAAGGTCCTTACAATAAATATGATTTAAAAAAAAAAAAAAGTTGGTGTGGTGAAAATTCCAAGTCGGCACCACACCTCCTGCTTCGGCATCCTTCGGCTTCGGCGTATCGTACGGCATATTTAACTAGTTTAATATAAAAACTAAATAACTAGCTTAACTTGTGCGTTTTTGAAAACAAATCATACCCGAACTATCAGACTGATATTATAAATGCGTAAGTAAGATGGATGAATGTTTGTTATTTCTTCTTGCCAAAAGTACTCGGACGCAGATCATATTGTGGCCACCCCCCGAACGCATTCGGACAACGGCATCCGATCTAAGTAGACTCGGATCGCTTTCTACATTTCTGAGCTAACGTCGGAAAACAAAATGGAGTCTAGTACCAACAACCAAGCATCATCATCATCATTCATCATCAGTCTAAAGCAGTTCACTGCTGGACATAGGCCTCCCCCAATGAGCGCCATAGCGCCCTGTCTTCAGCTTGACGCATCCAGCATCTGCAGTCACCTGCAGTCTTTCGCAGGTCGTCATCCCACCTGGTCGGACGGCGTTCTACACTACGTTTACCGAGTCGTGGTCTCCACTCAAGAACACGTTTGTCCCAGCAGCGGCCGTCGGTTCTTCACGAGCTTGTTAATTCTTAGAACTATGTCGATAACTTTGGTTCTCTGACAACCAAGCGTCACCTAACATTTTTCGAAGTTGGCTAAGAAAATGATCCGCGTGAATTATGTTAATATTAACAGCTATCCTAGTAAACTCGTATGAGGCTACTCCTACGCGTCCACTCGGTCTGAGCCTTGCGGACTCGGATCATGTGAACGCGTCACTTCACTGGCTTCATCATCATTTTATGAAAGGTATTGGAAACATTAGGTACAGTACGCAAGGCAAGACGTTGTAAATTAAATAAGTAACATGACACGTCTAAATTGCTTACGCTTACATTACGTTCCCGTGGGAGGAAAAACGTGGAAATTAACTTCTGCCCTGAACATTATAAAACCCATTATTCCCTAACAGGTTGGCTTCCCGAAGACATGACAAATGATGTACGGAAATTTTCGTCATTGGTGTTATATTCTTCAACAGGTTTTGTGTTTGAGATTTTATTTAGAGTGACATTAGGCTTTGTAGGTTTTTTGAAAAGTTGGCTAGCCGGGTCAACCTAGTAGTATTCGTGATTCATCGTCGGCCACATCGTCACTTACCATTTGGTAAGATTATGGAAAAACTAAAACAAAACTTTCCTAACCTGGCGATTTTAGATGCTTAAAGGCTTAGTAGTAGGTAGGTAGGCAATAGAGTGAATTTTAGATTAAGCATGACTTTCGAAAATGTAATATTCATTAGTTTTCGTTGTTGACTGTACATCATTGATATACTTTTTAGCACTTATGCACTAGCCAAACTCGATCTAGAATGTTTGTTAACAAACCGCCCAAACTTAATCTAGAATGCACTCTATTGTCGTTTATTTATGCAATTTGCATTACTTGTCGAATTGAGACTTGTTGACTCCGGCTTACTTTAACTGAAACTTAACGCTAAGCAAGGGAGTTTTAGTTATGTATGACGTGGTTTGTTTACAAACATTCTACACCGGGTTTTGCTAGTGTATATATTATAGGAACGTCGGTCTTTGATCTTGTGAGGCACTGTGACTGTACTGTACTAACCAGTCCAATGAAGATAAAAGGCGAATGCGTCAAAGTCGTTTGAGCGAATCGTGATAAAATTGAGCGTAATCTGTTGGATTCGATGTTACTCTACAAGGTACAAAACGGTTATGTGTTTCGAGTGTTTATATGTGATTATCTGATCTCTTTCTCTCGAAGCTTCTAAACGGCCGAAGCGTTTTTGATGGCTTAGAAAAAATGTAGGTATAATATATGTACATATATTGAAATTCATTCCTTCTCATTTTAGTAGTACCTATGTAGTATGATGCTTTTCAGATTACTTATTAATAATGTGGTTATTAAGTAGTGGTATTACTAGCTAAAATATTTTCCAGTTAGATATATTTTCTCCAATTATTATTATTTTGATGATTCCATTATAATAATAAGATAAAAAAAATCAGATAACGTTAGAATAAGTATAGCTCTAACTAGATCTATACTGACTTTAAGTACTTATAATAATTATTATACTTTTCTACGGTCGTTAATAATATACATACATATAACTGACGACCGATGTGGCGCGGTGGGCGAAGGTCCGCCTGTGACGCAGAAGGTTGCGGGTTCGATTCCCGCCTCGGAACAATTGTGTGTATGATCTGCAGATATTTGTTCCGGGTGTTCTGGTCGTTTTCTATGTATAATAAAAAATATCTATCTATGTAATATATAGTATTATGTATATCAGTTATCTAGTACCCATAACACAAGCTCTGCTTACCATGGGGCTAGATAATGCTGTGTGAATTGTCCAGTATTATTTATTTTTATTTTTTATTTTTTAACTAAAGTCACACATTATAATATATATATATTTTTGATATGCGTAGATATTCTGTTGCATCCTACACTGGTTGGTTGGATTCCGAACGCTGACAAGAGGGCTGCTGTAATTGCTTTTGTAATTTCGCTTCTGCCAATATCAGACATCGACTCGTGATATGTATCCACGTACCGTATGTGTTGCCGAAACAATAATTTATCAAACACACAATAAGTTATACGAAAGACCGGTAAATTAACATAAAATTATACTTACAGGGGCTAGAATGCCAAAAATATTCTCAAATTCAATAATTCTTAAAGAGAACTATTGCGTATCAAATGAACCATCTCTGGTCTACCAATTTATCACCGGCTTATTCAAACATAACGTATTTCTTTTATTTCCGACAAATTATAATGCTTTTTTTTAATTTTTTTATAATGTACTTTTTATTAGTTTTTCAGGAGGTCTGCATATACAATTCTATTCTATACTTCGTTATTGAAGAATTTTATATTTATGATCTAACCAAGCAACAATAAATTCTGACTCCTTGAAACTTTTTCACGATATTCCAAAGTTGACTCGACTCAAACAAAATTACCATATCTTTTTGTTCACATTTTTTATTCAAAAGTATTAATAAATGTTTGCATGAATAACGTCTGCCTGTCCATCCTTGCCCACAGCCAATAATCTCAGCTGCCCGAGGTGAGAAGTCAGTTGACAGGCAATTTCAACTCTCCCTTGGCAATAGGACCCTCACGCCAGCTGCTATCGACTCCTGAGAAATACAATATCTAGCTTACAAATCGAACATCATAATTCACAACGGACTCCCATTTTGTTTACTTATTTAATGTTAGCTTGTTTTTATTTGCCGACATTCTAAAGTCGATTGAAACGTGGAAAAAAGTCTCTGGGGCAATTAGGATTACGTTAATAAATCATTTTACCAATAAGTCCGTTGCGACCGACAGTTTTAACTTTTGGCAATAGGTTATATTGCCAAAAGTTAAAACTGTCGGTCGGTCTGTCGGTGCTAACAAGGAAGTCCTAAGACCAAAACATTCAAAGTCAGTTATGAATGTTTTCGCCTTTTAGGAGCTTGCGTTTTATTTATTTTTACAGTTATCAGGAAAAGTACACCCGACGACGGCTCTCGCATTGGCAAATTAGAAATTTCCTTTTTTATTTGACACCCGCTTTGGACATTTATTTGAACGGCATTTCTTTTTGCTCCAACGTTTTTAATATCCAGATGCAGTGAAACAAAATAACCATTCTTTCGCGTCGATGCTTGTTTTCTCTGAATGTTTGACAAACAAAGACCTCGCTCGTTACGTGAGCTATCTTCGACGTTAGTTTCGACTTTCGACGTATAAGGGAAGCGGAAAGCATATGGTCCCCGCAGAAAATACACACAACAAAGTTTTGTTATTTTGGACAATACTCGTAGATATCCTACTTTTGGCGTTCGATCTCAACGTACCCATCAACGTTGATCAAGGCAGGGGCACCTAAAAATTCAAAATTCAATAAACGTGTATCTAAGTGTGTGCAGTTTGTGTCTTCTATCACCAGCGCAAGTTCCAAATTACATAAGTAGCTGATAGCCCAATCAATATATATAATTATAATTAATTTATGTGTATTTTTATATTTTATAATGTTATGTATAATGTATTTTTGTGTATTATAATGTGATGTACCTACCTATTTAGTTTGTTACATATTGCATATAATATGTGACCAAATCTTATCAATGGAACCTGTAACCAAAAGTTATCAATAAAGGAACGATGAACTATGTACATATGTGTAGCGGACTTTCTTAAATTCTTAATATCATAATTTCTGATGAGGTACTTTATAAAATACCTCCAACAGTCGCCTAACTTTTAAGGATTTGCAGAGAAAATGTCGCCAAAAGCTGTTAAATTCAATACAAACTACAGTTTCTGGGCAGCGTTGGAGGCTATAAATTTGTTGGAAAAATAGCCAGCCGGGGCGGAAATCTGGGAAATATGAGATACGTGGGCAACTGGGATGAGCTTTTCGTCTAGTTGTAGATTTTTCATAGATTCAATTGGGCTGAATTGCGGTTTCGGAATCATTGCAATGTGTAGAATTTTTCGTTATATTTTTGATATATACATGATTTCATTTTATAGCTTCCCCTTGGGTCCAAATGCGTAAAGAACTCTGAAAAATACCCAAATATTTAAGTCAAATTATGTTCTACATAATATCGTTCTATAGGTTCTATAGGCGACCTCTATGGTGCGGTAAGGAAGGTCTGCTTGCAACGCAAGGAGGATGCGGGTTCAATTCCCGCCTCGTAACAATTGTGTGTACGATCTGCATATATTTGTTCCGGGTGTTCTGGTCGTTATCTATGTATAACAAAAAATATATGTCTTACATAGACATGAGATCTAAAATTAAGTATAATATCTAGTATCCATAATACAAGCTCTGCTTACCTTAGGGCTGAATGACGCTGTGTGGATTGTCGAGCATTATTAAAAAAAAAATAGGTTAGGTACGCCAAATTTCAACTTGATTTGTTAACACTTTGACTGCGAACTTTTTTCGACGACTATGATCTTTTTTTAACCTAAGCCATTCGTGCTGCCGCTCTACCCAGCGGTTGTGTTGCGCCGCACATGCGTTTCGTTCGAAAAATATTACAGCTGTGCTGAGTCACACAGATCTGTATTTCTCAGCTGCTGCGCTAGTGTGGATTTACGCATATTAGTCACTTGTAGAAAAGATATACGGTGTGATTTCAGCACTCGAAGTGTTAAGTATGTTTGGAGATTTTTTTTAGGTTACAAGGATTTATGATACTATTTCGACTTGAACCTTTATCCGACAGTTGTCTAACCATCTGATACCACAAGAGGTTACACCTCGAAACTTTTGACAGACAGGGGTGCGGGTTCTAGTCCCGTCGGAAGCGAAACTTTGCTCTATATTATGTTGAGTTTGAGTTACATAGGAATCACTTTAAATTACTACATAGATAAAGTAAAGTCACTTCCCGCTGTCTGTCAGTCCCTATTTATGCTTAGACGCAACGGAATTTGATGCGGTTTTTTTTAAATACTATTACCCTACTATTACCTACTTACTACTTAACAAATTTTTCGATTCTCAAGATAATTATTTAAGTACACAGATTTTTGCTGACAGCAAAGCAAAACTACAATAAATTTTGACCAAAACTGGACCAGCCTAGTTTGGATTATTTTTTGTTCCGTCTCCAAATTGTCTTTGATTCTGTGTCAAAACTCATTTCTGTCATCACAACTCTAGGCCACTTCCGGACAGAAACCGCTTCGGTTTGCCCTTTCAATGGTTTCGACCCAACCCGAGCCCTTTCAGGATAATTCTCACGACCATTGCTCATAATCAACTCTAATGCGGACTTTCTCTCCTATTTTAGCGGCGAAACAAGTGGACCAACTCTATCTATTTCAAAATTGCATTCAAAGTTAAATTACCCTTTTTGTTTAAAGTTCTGTTTTCTATATATGAAATATAATAATATTGCGCGCTCTATTAAAGAACTGTACCAAGTCGATGTGCTTAGATTCGTCCTAGTTCCTAACTTCTAACGGGTAATAGAAATCTAGGTACTTATAAAACTACATACATATCTTACGTAGAAAATAAATAACTATCAAATAACAAAAACCATCGTTCCGAAGAAAGGTAGACGCCTTTATGAATCACCATTCAAACTGGACCCCTTTACTTATTGAAATTCATAAGCAATATTCCACGAAGGTAGAATACCAAAGTTTTTCCCAACAAACGTTATCATAATTTTGTATAATATTCCTGCTGCTCAGTGATTTTGCATCGATTTCCTCGAATTATAAGAAAACCCAAATTGGATCTCGTTTTAGATGCAAAAGGGCGGTGGTAGGTAGGTATGTTACGTCGTAAAATAAAAATAAATGCCATGTGAGAGTATTATGGATGCTGGCAAATTGGGCTATGGGTTTATAACCACTACGTGATGCGATTAATTCCAAACAATTGCCTACTTAGAGCCTCAGAGGAAATTGAAGACTTGATGCGGGAAGGTGATTTTTCCGAACGTTTTACCTACTAGGTGCCAGGCTACCTCTGTTTGTAAAGGGACGATTTGTGAAGAGAGATTCTATTGATATGGAAATAAACACGATAGTTTTAATGTTGCTTATTTTGTCTTTCCCTAGATTCCTCTCTGCGGAACTGGCTTACTTCGTACTTCGATGGTAATCTACGGAATTATGAACTGAGCAACAAAAAAAAGATAAACCCAAAAAAGAGACAATAAAATAAGTAGGTGAGAAATTGAGAACCTACTTCTTTTACGGTCTCTTTCTTATAATTTCAAGCATTGCATAATAACAACAGAACGAAAATCCATAATTTATCCCCACTCTTATAAAATAGCATTTATGACCTTCCCCGCTTACCATAACAATTTAATATTTCCTTTCCTACTTCAAGTACCTAATAAGTCACAATAAGTCGTAAAATATTTTATGAATAACGGGCAGTATATCCGTGATACCGTTCAAGAGCAGGCATTGGCATTTTTCAAGGCGCCCGCTATTTTTACAGTGCACGTGCTTGCCAGATGCGACCAATCACAGCCGTATCGATGTTATTGAACGCCTGTTTATCGAAGGTATACTAAGCCACATTTGCCAGATATTGCTTAGCCCGGAGCTAGATCATGTTGTGTTTACGAAGTAACATTACCTAACCTGTGGATGTGTGGATTATCCACAATTATTTATTTATTTCCAATCGGAAGAGAATTTGAATTCAGGGATCAAATTCAAATTGGACACTGGACAGGTATCTTGAGACTTTGTTGTTAAACGGGGTGACGTGAATGTAGTCAAATAAAAACTATTTGCAATATTTTTTAGAACAGTTAGTGTTTTGTTTATGAACGCACCTAAAAACAAAACACTACCTAACTGTAAAGTCCAAATTCAAAACAGCGATTTGAGTATCCTCATCATGCTTGACTATTATTAAAATTAAGTAAGTAACTATGCAAATCCACAAGGAAACTGAATTTGTGTTTCTAGTAGACGTGATTGCGCGGCAATAAAAAGTTTTCGTCGTGTTCCAGTTTTCAGCTCAGTACAGTATGTATTATATTATCTGTGGCTCAGCTAATTTTCTTTCATGTTTTATTTAATAGTTACAGACATATTTAAGAAATAAAACGTGCAAGTCAGACTCGCGCACGAGGGTTCTGGATAATTAAACGTCTTACCCAAATATCATGATTATTATGGCTACAGAAATATAAATAGGGTTTTATTAAAATCCTTTATGATAAAAACTACACATTTACTATTTTCAGATTTTCCCTATACTTCTGTAATAAGACCTTGCTTCTTGGCAAATTTCATGGATCGGTGTACTTCCCACAGAATAGGTTTTGTGTGCATTTCATTTTCTTAGAAATTTCATATGATGCGGGCAGAAGCTTGAGTTATATCAAGGCTCCATAAAGTTACGAACTTGAGTATTTGATGTTAACTTCTACATAACACGTGTTCCTGAAAAAAGGATGTTGACAGACAGGTGGACAACAAAGTGATCCTTTATTTCCATTTAAGGTACGGAACCCTAAAATATAATTCTTCTATTATTAAAATGATTTAAATATTTTACAGATGTCACAGGATCGAAAGGGGGGGCTTTCCCCAGCAGTGGGACATGTGATTCGACTTCCTATGGCTAAATTGTGATTTCTGATTGATATAATAATACATTTTTGCTGTGTTGATTGTGTACTGCTTAATTTATTTATTTATTATCATATTTGTTGTTGCAGTAAAAATATAGATTTACATTAAGATCAAATGTTGATATTCGTAATTAACACTCCTCCTTTAAAATCTTTGCCAATGCCACAGAACGAAAAATACCTTTACGTTTGCACCATAATGAATAAAGTTGCAATTTTAAAACGCGGGTTTAATATTCATAATTTATGAAGTCGGCCCGGTTTAATTTAAATCCTAAGAGCACTCTATCCTGGTTCATTAATATAAGGGATAAGACCCTTCACCTAAGCATACAGCTTTAATTGTAGCTTAATTATTAATGTCATAGGTGTACCACGATGTGATTCAATGTATATAGCAATGGGAAGTACGGAATCGGTGTCTGATATCGACACCAATTTATTATATACTAGCAGCGCCCCGCGGTTTCATCCGCGTGGTGATAGATATTTTGGATAATATACAATATATCTTTATAAATTGTAGCCTATGTGTTATTTTGATGTTTAAGCTAAATATTATTGTAAAGTTTCATTAAAATCCATTCAGTAGTTTTTACGTGAAAGAGTAAAAAACATCCATCCATCCATCCATACTTACAAACTTTCGCGTTTATAATATTAGTATTATTATTCATGGTTGTCTGGTAGAGATCGCTCTTGAGCGATAAGACCGCCAATTGTATCTAGTTTTTTTAAGTTTTTATTTTACATTGTCATTTTAGTGTGCAATAAAGAATTATCTATCTATCTATCTATCTATTAGTAGAATGACGCCGCCGGATCGCTGATTTCTTGGAAATAATAAAATATCTACCTAATAAATGTAATTTGTGGAGATAGCTAAGTGACGTTTAGCCATATTGTTAACGTTGATCGTTCAACATTAGGCATAGGCAAGCCATTCTACAAACGGCCTGATTCTACGTTCCGACGGTGACATACATAATATACAAAAAGTGCACTACAAAAAGTGTTCTACTAAGCTTACAAGCGGTGGTTCAGACTGACATTTTTTTTTAATTTTACCCAGATGAGTATTTACCTAACCTAGTTTTTAAGGCACATAATTATTTTACAATACAATACAATACAAAAATTCTTTATTGTACACCATAATCAAATTAAACATTACAAAAATACATTATATGTGACAGGTACAATGGGCGGCCTTATCGCTTAGAAGCGATCTCTTCCAGGCAACCTTTGGATGGAAAGAATTATATGAATTAGTATTAGTATTATGTTGTTTCTTATCTGAATATATAATCTTTAATTATCTATCAGTTGAGCTACCTGTAGGTTTTGCAACAGTCTGCTGTTAGCTCAATTATTACAATTTTAGATACTACATAGTTCTAATTAATTTCTATTATTTGATTGCAACTTTCTTTGTAAATAAATTAAATCCTATTCCAGAAAATTCACAACGGTTAACATTATCGTCCATATTGTGGCGTCCAAGTCGACAAATAAACAACAAACTTGGGTAAAATATTTTAACCTACATGATAAAGCCAAGTAGAACAACTGCTAAGTACATCCCGCCATTCTTATTTTAGTTTTAAAATAAAACAAGAATGTACTTCCAACTTAATAAGTCTTGAATAAAAGAAACTTCAAGCCTTCGGCGTCGGCGTCGGCCTTGCGAAGGGAAACTTTTTAATAGGTTTAGCAACATGAAATTGTAGTTTCCAGAAACGTGATACAAAGACCCAATGAGGTTTCCTTTGAAGAAATGAAAGTTCAATAACTACAACTAGATTCAGGCGCATTCAGAGACAGACAAAAAAAAAACCAATCGGGTTCAAAATAAAAAAACTAATAAATAGTTGATTAATGCTGAAGCAGAGCCATTTTGTTATTGGACTTACACATTTACACGTTTCCTCTTAGTTTAAGTTTAATAAGTTCTGTGTAAGTCTTAACAAATAAAAATTCATCTATTCATTAAGATGAAAATCATAAAATTAACTTAATAAAATTAACTTTTGAAATATTTATGTACATTATGTATAGAAATATTAGGACACCCACCAGGTGGGATGACGACCGCGCGGCCTGCGAAAGACTGCTGAAGTCAAGCGTCAAGCTGAAGTCAAGCGTCAAGCTGAAGTCAAGCGTCAAGCTGAAGTCAAGCGTCAAGCTGAAGACAGGGTGCTATGGCGCTCATTACGGGAGGCCTATGTGCAGCAGTATACTAACATAGGCTGATGATTATTGTATTCTTCGACAAAGCCACTGATTTATGAGCTTTCAACAAATATATGAGCCTGGTACGCTTTTACTATATACATATACATTGCTGCAGATATCAAGCTGTAAAATTGTTCAATGCATTACCTTCCCACCTGAAAACTATAGACAATCCAAATTTATTTAAATTAAAACTGAAAGATATTTTGTTGAAGGGGTGTTTCTACTCGGTAGACGAATTCTTAAATGCTGACATTGTTGTAGAATAATATTGTTTTTTTTGACATCATATATATATATTTTTTAAAATTATTATTTGTTATTATTATTGTATTTTTTTTTTGTTTGACTTAAGTATTCATTGTGTATGACATTGTATATTATATTCAATAAGGTCCGCATGTGCATGTACAAAATTTCAGATACAATTCTATTATTGTGATTGAATAAAGATTATGAATTATGAATTATAATCGGGTACTCATAAAGCCAACATAGGCCTGGGTCCGTTACATTATGTATAGAAATTACATTAAAACTTAACAGGGGGCAAACTAAAAAACGATTAAACGCGACTGCATAAAACATCATTGCATATTTTATTCTCATTTGAAGGCCACACAAGACGCAGTGACATTCCCAAAGACCGACTCACTGCTGGTCAATAGCAACTCTTCTATATTCTGTGCGTACACTTCAAGGTATCGGAACGAAGATCGGAACACCATCTAAGGTAGTTCGCTTGCTCGCGTGTGTACCCAATGTGCAGCATGACATAAGCTTGCCTGGTTGTGCTAGTATGTAGGAGTTTGTAGTGATGTGACATCGATTTAACCATTATAAATATAATCATGTTAATTAATTGAAATTTAAACCATTACATTTTTATAAGTTAAACCTGAAATATTAGTAAACATTTCATTGTAGATGATTATACCAGATAATGCTGTGTGAATTGTCCAGCATTATTATATTAATAGAATAAATAAATAAATACCTATCTACTAAATATTAATTTATCGGGTTTATTGAGTAACTTTGGATTTAATTTTTCTTACGATTCCATCGCGTTACAGCGATCTTAGTGACTCACGGGCGACTTAGGCGATTAATAAAAAAAAAAACGATTATTTAATATGTTGTAAAAATGTATAAGTTAAAAAAGTTGTATATACATCAACATATATCGTCAAGCAGCATCAGTTATTTTATTTTCATTATAATTAGCAGGCATCTATACCTTGGCTTTAGCAATGAATCAAAACTTCTTAACTGTATATATTTTATTTATTCTCATGAAATATAAATGAGTCATCCCAATAGATCCGATTGGTGGTTTTGTGATTCATAAACCTAGTATTCATCTACAATTTTTTTACTATTCAATTTACCCGGAAATATTGTTCCGCTCGACGATGACGCTTACCTTTAATAAAATGTATAAAATCTTTTCAAACAAGGTCATTAGTTCAAGACTTAATGTGAGATCACTTTGATAGAAAATATGTTAATTTTTTGCAACTTGTGTTACAACTCTAGTGTGGCTTCGAGACGGCAAGGCCACCAGTCGTATCGTGAAGTCACACATACGTAATACTGCTAAATAACAGGTGATTTTATTATTTTATATTTCCGTGATATAATAGATACTTATATTTTTTTTTTATTTGAAGATGATAAATTTAATATTCCGCTAGTATTCCAGGCATTACATATAACTTGTAATTTTGACGACCTCTGTGACGCGGTGGGCAAAGGTCCCCTGCGACGGAGGAGGTTGCGGGTTCATTTGTACAATAATCGAGTATTAATTTAGCGAAATATTTTGGCATATGAACTCGCTAGTTTCTGCCTGCGGCTTCGCATGAGTTAGCTATGGAACTGTTTAAAGGTTACCTATTTATATTCTGCGGGAACTGTTATATGGAATAAAAAGAAGTATGTTTTATTCCAGACTTAGAGCTACGTGCCATCCAAAGGCTGCCTGGAAGTAATCGCTCTTAGCGATCAGAAGCATTGTGCATCTGTATCTTTGTTTGTTTGTTCTTTACTGTTTTTTCTCTGTCTTGATGTGCAATAAATCCTATTTGTATTGTATTGTAGAGCTACATTTGAGCAAAATTTCAGCCTGACTCGTTCAGCAGTTTGACGTGAAGACGTAACAAACATTCAACCTTACATCCAAACGTTCTCATTTATAAAGTTAGTGTGATTTAAACTTGAGAAATATAATTAAGATTTTAGGCCAGGTATTCCTTCAGCAATCGGCATTTAATAAAATGTATTCAAAAATATCCGTAACGTACCTACTTCAAATATTATCGATCTCTATAATAAATTGACCTAGTCTTACTAGTGCTGTGCTTAATCTAATAAATAACACGATAACAGAATATTCAACCAATAATCTCTGTGACGGGTCATAGAGTCAAGGACTATTTTGTTTTCATTACAGAGCTATCATCATCATCATCATCATCAGCCTATATTAGTCCACTGCTGGACATAGGCCTCCCCCAATGAGCGCCATAGCGCCCTGTCTTCGGCTTGACGCATCCAGCATCTACCTGCAGTCTTTCGCAGGTCGTCATCCCACCTGGTCGGAGGGCGTCCTACACTACGTTTACCGTTTACAGAGATATAGGTACCATATAAATGACATTAATCTGATACCTATTTTAGTATTAAAAACTCGTAGTTTTGATTGTAAAGTGGGTTTCTTGTCTTACAAATAAGGTTTGTTGTTAACTCGCTTACATACGTAATTAATCTGATAGCTGTCTAAGAAAGAAAATAATTTTAATTTTAATATCGTATTGACCTTATTCACTTACCTTTATCGGTAAAAACAAAACAACTGCACGTAAACTTTTCCAAATTATATGCACGAAATGTACCAACACAATTCGATTTCTAACGTCCAACACATACAGCACAAATTTAACTGAAACACATCAATGGGTCATTCGAATACACGAAGTCGTTTCGGCGCGAAAACATCTATTCGATATTCGAATAATTCGAACACGCGTTCACCCTACGAGCGTTGCCGCCACACTGACTGTGACTTTCGTAGGTACGTAGTTTACTAAATACCGATACCACGAAATGAAAAGCGAGCCGTGAAAACCACCACTGCGAATAACAGAGCATACATTACTGGCAGATTACTCATCACCAAGTTGTAACCTACTACTAAACGCGCAATGTACGTTGATTTGTAGAGCGCATGATCCTTGGTAGAGGCAATTTGTCAACAATCGGGAAATGTGTAGAAGTCACCCGATCATAGTTCGCTACTTTGAGTCCACGCTAGGCCATGAACTGTCTCAACTTTATTCCCCTTTGGGCTCCTTCAAGCGACCAACAACAAAGCATTGCCTATTTCGTAACCCCTAATTAATTACTTAGGACTCTAACCATTTACTGGTAAGGGACGTATTACAAGCAATTGCATTTGGAAATCTACTAGACTCTGACAGCTAGCCTAGCTTTGATTAAAAAAAAACTCGTCTTTTCAATATTGTGAACTTGTAAAAACGAAATTGCTGAAAACTCGTGCTTAGAATCGTTCTCGGTTTCAATGTAAACATGTGCCTTATTGATGCCTGAATAAATATTTGAAAGGGACACGAACAAAAGCGTATAATGGGCATTTTAACAACTTTCGTTCATTTTCGTTATCCGACTAAAACAATTCACCCGACCCCTACTTAAAGAGCAGTGGCAAAAGTTAGACTTAGAGGAAGGCATTTTAGGTTAGAATTATGTTTAATTTAGGTAGTACGTGAAATGAATGCCTATTCCAAACCGAGTTTCATTTTGAACATTGTGTCAAATAACATTTGAGACGACTTATTGTACATAAAAGTGAAGTGCGGTACTGCCATGCCACCTGTCATAAAACGAAAAGTTATGGGCGACGTCACTTTTGACATTACGGAGCCTTTAGGCACAGGGTCGTCCTCCGGCCAGGTAGGATGATGATCTGCGAAAGACTGCAGGCAGATAGATAGATGCTGGATACGGCAAGCTGAAGACAGGGCGCTGTGGTGCTCATTAGAAGAGGTCTATGTCCAGCGGTGGACTAACCTAGGCTGATGATGACGATGATGGTGAGGCACGGGGCACAGCAAAAGGTACTTATATTCTAGCAGTCCCTTAAATTTCCAAAGTTAAAACGCATTCAATTAGATCATTACTCGACAAGTAGAAACAATTGGCGATGCCCATACTAAAATAATTACTAAAATATGTAGAATACTGGAGTGCGAGAGAGATGAGTGCGAGATTAAATCACGCTCGAGACGAAGACTACTTCTGCGAGTAAATAGTGAAAGTTTGATTTGTACTCGTATGTACGTGTGTCGCGGCATTAGTTTTTTAATCCGCCTTCCGAACCTCTATTCGGAAACCAAATTCAAATAAATCGAATGATAGCTTATAGTAGTTTGCGTGTTAGTTCGAATTTCAAAAAATCTCATTGTACGGATCTTTTTGGTAAAAAACACGGCACGAACTAATATAAGCTATCATTCGATTTATTTGAATTTGGTACAACCATGGTACAACCTTCACCTTTTTTGGTAACAGAACTATAATAACTTGCTTTTGGTTAAATATACGACGAGTAAAATGAGTTATACGAACGTTTTTGTTTTTTGGTAGATAGATATTTTAGGTAAGTACTCGTTCTATTTATATCATAATATTGTAGTTCAAAGTTTGACTTGTCTATTATCTTATTTTGTAAGCATAAAGAAAAAAACATTGTTGATTGATGATTACGGAATATTTTTTAAGAAGTGCCTATTTCAAGAGGACAGTCACCGACCCGCTGGTCTGATCTGATCAAATTAGGGCAATAACGGGACTCACATTGCCTGAGACAGGCCGAATACAGAGTGGTGTGGAAGCGGTTCATCAGCGTCACCATGAAAAGCTTTCCAGGACGGGCACGACCTTCAGCAATTTATTTATTTTATTTATTTAGAAACAAAATCCACAGCCTTTAAAACTAATATTAACATATTTAATAACTAAACTTAAGGCCAATAATCTGATACATGACATCTATAATTGAGGTGTTTTATGAATTTACGTTGAATGCCTTCTAAGCTTTGCATGTATATGAGATATTGTGGATTCCATACTGAGCTACAATATTCCAGGATGCTTCGAACATAACAGTAGTACAGAATTTTTACGCAGCTAATATCTGAAAAAGGGCGACTAACTCTCAATGAAGACAACGAGAAAGAAGATTTCAATAAATTACTTTTGTAGTAGGTAAAAGTCATAAAGAGCTAACAGATACACAGAGCTTACAGCTTGAGCTAAACTATAATGAGGTAACTTATTTCACAATTGTTTTGTGCCGATTAATTATTAGTTTTATTACTTAGAGACAAAGTGCTCAGTCGTATGACCTACCCAATACCCATATATACCTTTTAAGGTACGACCGCACGTCACTGAGCGGAACTGCGCGGCACTACTTGGCCAATTATTCTTTGTATAAATCGTATGGGATAGAACGCCCTACGTACCAGTGTCGGCTTTTTTGGTGAGTTGGCAAATTTTAATCGCAGTGCCGCGCCGCCGCGCAGTTCTACTGACGCTTAGCGCACTTGCACTTTTAGTCTGGCAGGAGATTCGCAACAATTTTCAATGGAATTTATTCCCTCCGCACTAGATTATCTAGTAGAGTAGTCCTTTCAGTAGAGAAAGGCATCAAAAATCAAGTAAATAGACGATGTTACAGCCCCATGCCTCTGACAGCACGCTACGCTGTTGATCCTGGGCCTGATCTTTCCCCGTGTTGGGGAGAAGTAAGGCGCCGCCGTCCCATCGGATCATGAGAGTGAAGGAAGAAGAGCGCACCTATAGATATATTTATTTATTGTTACTAATTTGTTACAGTTTACTGTCGATAGCGTCTTAAATTTGTGCGCGTTTTATTACAAAATTATAGTAAAAATATTGTTAATCCGGACAAATCCGAAATTGGGGCGATTTGCAGTAGGATTTTATCTTTATTGGCAAAAGCCTTATCACTTTGAAATCGGTTAAATATTCGGCCCCGTTCGCGCTCCCGCTTCACCAAACACACAGCCTGAGAATAGTCTGGAATATCGAAGGTTACGGTCAAAAGGTCGAACTCCGGTGAAATCTTACTTCATTTGAAACTCTGAATAGCCTACCCTTCGGATATTTATAGGGACTATTATTGGGTTCAACATTACAAAATCTACGACATTTGCTTTGCTAATTTTTGTAATATTTTATCACAAACAATAAGTGAAGCCTAAAGATTTTTTAGTTTGCGGAGGTTTAGCTCCTTTTACAAACGCCGGACCATTGAGTAACAAAGTTTGTTAATAATATACATAAGGAACGGCCGGGTGATTATGTGACTCGCGACCGGTTTGCGACAGGCGTAAATTAAGCAATCAGTGCTGTCAAACGTCAATTTTGACCAATTTTGACAGCAGTTACATAATCACCATACGGGTTTGATAATGACGTCATCTGAGCGGGACAGCAAGAAATAAACGAAAAAAAAATTTATTGAAGAAACAATTCAGGTAATTATTTTCTGCGGTCATCACACTAGGCAAAACGCGGTTGAAACTCGGTGAACAGCTATTACAGAATACGTTATATCTACGGAGCCGCCTTCAATATTTAATTATTTTATGTTGTCTTTTAGTATTGGCTGTTATAGCGGCAACAGAAATACATCATCTGAATCTGCGAACATTTCAACACCCTGGTGACAGACGGACGGACGGGTTATTAATAGCGTCCCATTTTACCCTTTGGGCACGGAACCCTAAAAAAACGTCACGGCCTACAACTTTAAGACACTGGACCTTATGACACTGTACTCTTCTGCATATGATGAGTATACCTAACAGCCTTATAACTAACACTGGCGATTTTGAACACTGTCGCCGAAGACGCAAATCGCAGCGTCGCGTTGTCGCGGCGCAATCGCATCACTTTGTAACCGCTCGCAAATCGCCATTGTGTCAAGGCTTTATTAACACTTTGACTGCGATTTTTTTTCGAAGACTGCGATCTTTTTTTTAACCTAAAAAATTGGTGCTGCTGCTCTACACAGCCGTTGTGTTGCGCCGCACATGCGTTTCGTTCGAAAAAGATTACGGCTGTGCTGAGTCACACAAATCTGTATTTTCTCAGCCGCTGCGCTAGTGTGGATTTACGCATATTAGTCACTTGTAGAAAACACATACCGTGTGATTTCAGCACTCAAAGTGTTAACTATACATTTTAGGCTAGGTTCCTACTCGTCAATGCCAGCCACAACGGTGATTGATTGATTCGAACAACACAATTTGATATGTTTTATAGCCTTCTTATTCCTTAATCGAATTACCAAAGCCTTATAAAGTTATGAGAGTGGGTCTGATGCCAAAATAATCACGCTTTGTTTTAGGCCTCGTGTATGTGGAAGACTTAAAACGACCACCACTGTGGCGCGGTGGGCGAAGGTCTGTTGCAGGAGGTTGCGGGATCGATTCCCGCCTCGGCACAAATGTTTGTACGATCTGCAGATATTTGTTCAGAGTGTTCTGGTCGTTTTGTATGTAAATAAAAGCAATTTGTATGTATGTAACGTATTGTATTATGTATATCACAGCTAAGCAGAGTTTGTGTTATGGGATCGTACCCATAACACAATTGAATTGAATCGTGAATTGTCCGGCATTATCCATTTTTATCTATAAAAAAAATTGAGTCAAAAATAAGTAGGTTCTTCGTACTGACAGCTACGAAAATTTTCCGCGTTGACTGTACATAGAACTTTATCAAACTGCTTTTAAAAGCAATTTAGGTAGATAAGTTAGTAAAGTAATTTCCAGCGGTCACCAAGTTCCAATTTTTGAGGGTCGCAGAGCCTCGCTGCATGATGAAACGTCGAGCCCGTAATTCCTTCCGGCGAGTGAACGCGGGCCCGCACGTACCCTATTCTCAAATTCACTCGACATTTTTAATGTGTACTCGACATTTTGTGTGTAATCATTCGATATGAACCAAATACGGGTCTCCTACTCTAGTTCGAATGACGTTACCTCGCTACCTAGATGTTCATTACCTCGATGTCTCTACATCGACGGTACGTTTCTTCGGTTACCTCAAAAGATCAGTACCTCGAAGGGTTTCTACCTCGACAGGTCTCTACCTTGACGGTACGTTTCGTCGATTTGTCGTTATCTCGAAATATCGACAAAACCAAAGTTAATTTATATTATTACCTATGTGTTAACGTAGTACTATAGTCAATGTTGTTATACTATAGTACACTACAATAGAGAGAGAGTTCAAAATAATTATTTGTCTAGGAGTGTAGCCACTTTGATCAAACCTCGATTTCTATGACAGCACGTCTGTGGCTGAAACCATAACGTACCCTTTTGACAGGTGCCGTAATGTGGTAATACTATAGTACCGTATAGTACAACATACCACCCAAAATACTGAAATGAAATATGCAGAGTACATAAAAGCGTGAAACAACTGGCAGCTTACAAAAAGGTAATAAAATAAGATTGTTTTATTAATTATAAAATAATAGTAAGAAATGAAATAATTATAATTAAACATAAATAAGTTATAAAATAATAATAAGAAAATGTAGTCTGATAATGTCTTCTACACGATACAAAGAAATTATTATTTGAAAAATTACATGAAATTAAAATTACCCTGAGTGACAGGGCTTACGCACTATAATAAAATAACGCGAAGGTACTATTTATGATACTAATATTATAAATGCGAAAGTTTGAATTTTTAGATGGATGGATGTTTTTTACCTTCAAGCCAAAACTACAGAACTGCTGAAATTTTGCGTACATGTTAATTTTTAATGAAGTATAAACATAATGAAGTTTATTTTTATTTATTTTTGGTATACACCTAGATAATAAATAAATCCGACCAGGTGGAATGACGACCTGCGAAAGACTGCAGGTAGATGCTGGATGCGGCAAGCTGAAGACAGGGCGCTATGGCACTCATTGGGGGAGGCCTATGTACAGCAGTGGACTGCTATAGGCTGATGATGATGATGATTATGAATAAATAAATAAAATAGTATACACCCGGATGAGAATATGATAGAAATAAAGAGAAACTAGTACCTACGGTTACAAATGATTTTAAACCTGCCAAGCACACATTCGTTTTTGCGTTATTATTTCTCCAATTATCTCATAAATGGTCCAATTACCAGTATAAAATATGTCGCGTCGCTGCCAGAATATGTCGCTAGCGCGGTCTCTAAGCCGCTGAGTCGACACAGCCTCATTTGCTGAATAACCCACCACGAGCTCTCCGCAAATAACCAACCTTGCACGATTTATGAAATTTTCTCTTTTTACTGATATAAAATGTATTTTTACCTATTCAGTGTTTTCTTCGCTGTTCTAGATAGCATCATAACATTCGACGACCGACGTAGAGCCGCGAGCGATGGCCCACCACCACAAGGTTGCGGCTTCGATTCCCGCCTTGAGACAAATGTTTGTTCTATCTACAAATATTTGTTCCGGGTGTTCTAGGTATTTTCTATGTATAATAAAAAATATCTATCTATGTATTATATATATTGTACTTATATATGTATTATATTAAGTACATCTGTTACCTATAACATAAGCTCTACTTAGCTAGATGATGCTTTGTGGATTCTCCAACATTATTCATGACATGTAACCTAATTATTGTTACCAATAAAGAACTTGAACTTAAGTAAATTTAGTATGGTAAGTACCCGACTAAATTTACTTAAGTTTAAGTTTACATCTATGTATACGAGATAAAACAATATTGCTGAAATATTTACTCCGAACCCAGTTCCCGATTCTATATCTTATTTCAAAACGAACAGTGGTAGGTTAGGTACCTATAGAATAAATAGGTATATTACTTGCAAATCTCGTAAGTGCTGTAGCGAGGGAATGTTACTCGGAGACGGCAACAGCGTTCCTTTCACTGGGAGAAGTTGCCTTGGAATGCTTGCAATGCCCGCATGTAGCAACGCTTTTTTATATCAACTGCGTTCTCCTTAGGAAAAATAATTCACAACAATTCCTACATAAATCCAAACATAGGTTAAGGGGCCGAAGCTAACTGGTTTGATTGTCAATCTAGGCCTAGATCTCTAATCTAATCCTACTGTATCATTAGTACCTAGTCTGAGACTCTAGCTAGTCTAATAAAAGCCGACTAGTCCCACTTTAGTGGGTAGACCATTACTATAATGCTTCGTCTAAATATAACTCTAAGTAAACGTACGTTTCAATCTCAGTAGAGTAATCCACCAGCCGACAAGTAAGGAACTCGGAGAAAGTTTCCGCGTCTATATTTAGTCAGCCCTCGATCGCGATCGTTTGTCAAACATTTCCTTGAACGCTTGGACTGCTACTTACAGACCGAGGCGAAGAATTTGGTATGCATAGCATAGTTAGGAGTTTATTGCTAAAGCGCAGCATTGTACTACGTGTACATACTTTTATTATAATAAAAATGCGACAGTTCGGATGTATGGATGTTTGTTACCTCTTCACGCTAATATTTGACGACCGATGTGGCGCGGTGGGCGAAGGTCCGCCTGTGACGCAGGAGGTTGCGGGTTCGATTCCCGCCTCGGAACAATTGTGTGTACGATCTGCAGATATTTGTTCCGGGTGTTCTGGTCGTTTTCTATTATCATATCTATGTAATGTATTGTATTATGTATATCAGTTATCTAGTACCCATAACACAAGCTTTGCTTACCATGGGGCTAGATAATGCTGTGTGGATTGTCCAGCATTATTTATTTATTTTATTTATTTATTGAACGGATCGGGCTAAAATTGCATATAGGTAGTTCTAGGCATGGAATAAAATATTAACTTTTTTTTACATAAATCAGTTCCTATAGGATAGAAATAACCTTAACGCATGTTAGCCGCGGGCAGAAACTAGTAGATAAACATTGCTGAACAATCCACACAGCATTATCTAGCCCAGGGCTAGTAATGATGCTTTGTGAATTGTCCACCATTATTTATTTGTAAATATTGTATATAAAATACTCGTAATTCAGGAAAAATTACACAACTATTTTCTCAAAGGTACAGACAGGTAAGTAAAATCATATTAGGAAGAGAGTAAAAGGAAGACGAGAAAGAGGAATACTTTTAAACTTACGCGATCTGAACACATATTTATAGGTATTAATACAACGGGTATTTATCGCGTTTATTTACCTATTTTTCCCGACGGGATGACTCTACATCCCGTGACCACGACAGTGTGTAAACCTGTTGAAACGTCGGGAAAAGAAGGTAAATAAACGCGATAAAAACCCGTTGTATCAATACTTATAAATATGAGAAAGGAGAAGACTATTATTTAACTATATGAGCCGGAGAACTTGTGTGTGTCAAACCACTAAAGTTACATTTAAGCTTGTCAACTCATACATTCATTTTTGGGTACAATATTAAGAAAAAATTTAAACAACAATATCCCTCTGCTTTGAAAGCAGCGTGTTTTTCCTTGATCTTATTTATTACTACTAGTATACCACGCCAACCCAGTCCAAGTTTGATAACGGATGAGCGTTTTTTTTTAATTAGACTTCGTTGGCAGGCAAATGCTGGGCCCTTCGCCAACTCATTAGTTACTTCCGGAAATGAACTTGACCAAGGCGCCAAGGTGCCAAAATTAAAATGAAGAACATTTTACTGTCCAAATGGAACTAGCGGGAACCCATTATTATAATTCATCGCTCAGTGCAAAGAGATCCAGGTTTATAACGACGTCAAAAACTTAATGAGTCGGTAAAACGTTTAAATTCACGGACTTATGTACATTTTGAGGACAGATGCATGCAGTTCCACCTGTATCGCAAGAGGTTGCGGGTTTGGGACTGCTTTGGGACAAATTAATAAATAATCATGCTGGACATTCCACACATCATCATCAGAGAGCTAGCCCCTCCTTCAGAAAATGAAGAAGTGTCATTTGAAAGATAACCGTTCTACCTAAAAAAAAAAATATTATGTTCATTATCATAAATAAAAATGAAAGTAGTTTTTTTTTTTTATCTTTAACTTTAAAACTGGGTCTTTGAGACTCTTTGCAATATTTTATTAAATATCCTGATTTTTATTTTAAGGTTCCCAAATAACATTTTTCCTATTTTTATTGATATTTTTGTCTCATATCCGCACATTTCGTTAGATCAAGTTTCTAAATAAACTTTCATTACATTTCATTTCATTTCATTTCATTTCATTTCATTTCATTTCATTTCATTTCATTTCATTTCATTTCATTTCATTTCATTTCATTTCATTTCATTTCATTTCATTTCATTTCACTTCATTTCACTTCATTTCACTTCATTTCACTTCATTTCACTTCATTTCACTTCATTTCACTTCATTTCACTTCATTTCACTTCATTTCACTTCATTTCACTTCATTTCACTTCATTTCATTTAATTTCACTTCATTTCATTTCATTTCATTTCACTTCATTTCACTTCATTTCACTTCATTTCATTCATTTCATTTCATTTCATTTCATTTCATTTCATTTCATTTCATTTCATTTCTAAAAAACACATTGTATAAAAGAACACTATAAAACGTCTGTTGAAAAGTCTGAATTCAATTTGAAGATATATTAACGCCACTGGCTGTCGCCTTTGCAGCTCGCTGAAAGAAGTTTATGAGAAATCTACTATGAAACTGACTGAAGTTTCTTTATTGAAAAAGTGCAGTGAAAAATATTTCACATCTTTGGTTAAATTTAACTTAAATGTAACGTACGCTACATGATTAAGTAATAAAGTTATGTCTTTTAACTCCACTTTGACGATCAATGTGAGAAGGTCCGCCTGCAACGCAGGAGGTTGCGAGTTCGATTCCCGCCTTGGGACATATGTTTTTACGATCGATACACGATCGCTGTCTTGAGCTTAACGCCTGCAGTCTTGCGCAGGTCATCATCCTAAATGGCCGGAGGGCGTCCTACACTACGTTTCGTCTCCACTCAAGAACAAGTATACCCCAGCGCGGTAGGCGGTTCTTCACGAGATATGGCCGGCCCACTGCCACTTAAGCTTGCTACTTCAACTTACTTTGAGGATGAAAATTTCAAAAACCTTAAATTCAAACTGTCTGTATTATTCCTTCATATCCAGTCTATCCTAAAGATGCCTTTAGAGATCGCTGTAAGCGATAAGGCCGCCCTTTATACTTGCCTATTCAGACTATTTATTTTTGTATTGTTTTCTGTTTTGTGTGGGATTATACCTATAAAGCATTTTTTATCTATCTATCTTTGAAATGTAATGTCAGATATTCGGGTCCATCTGACAAAACCTACTTAGCAAAATGACTAGCTAGCAATACGTCAGCACCTCATCTTCTCTTCATAGCATTTGAACGACATCGCTAAACTGACTTGGTAGCAAAAAGACTACTTTTTCAAAAGTACTGTTAGATTCGAGGCCACTAGGTACTTACGAAAAAAAGTGTTTAAAGAAAAGAAAAAAAAATTATGATTGTCTTAAATTCCTACCTCATCAAAATTAGTTTTAAATTATTCTATAAGAACTCTCACTACAGGCAACAGGCGTCTAACATTTACAGTCCGGGCCCCACTCTAAGTTAGGATTAAGCCGCGATCTAAGTTCATGCTTCACCAACTTGATTAGATTAAGATAACTCCAGGTTACTTATGGCCTACTCGACCCTTAAGCTTAACGCGGGAACTTGAAAGTAGGTACACGGTGTCGTGCCCTGGCGTAGAATAAACGGTTTTCAACCTGAAACCGGGCTTTAAACTTTTTACCTAAATTTTACAAAACTTTTTTATTAAAAGTTTCATCTTGTTGGGGTATTATACATTTCGCACGCTGCCTCTTCTCATGGAATTTTTCAGGTAGGTTAAACATAGTAAAAATATATTCGATTTTTTAGTTATATTATGTAATTACAAAGGCTTCTTATTATCATCATCCTATTCTAGTCCACAGCTGGACATAGGCATCCCATAAGGAGCGCCTAACGCCCTTTCGTCTGCTGGTAGCGCCGCGTCCAGCCTGCACTCTCTCGCAGGTCGTCATCCCACCCCGCTGCAAGGCGTGCTACACTACGTTTGGGGAGTCACAGTCCCACTCTCGAAGACGTTTACCCAAAGGTAGTCGCTTCTTCGCGAGATATGACCGGCTTAGCCTACTAACTCTGCGCTTTGTTGGAGATATGTTGCGAATGGTGCCTATGCCTTTTTTTGTGTTACTAGCTACGCCCCGCGGCTTCGCCCCCGTTGAAATCTATGTACCAAATATTTTATAAACCTTTGTCTTGAATCACTTAAAAAAACCGCATCAAAATCCGTTGCATAGTTTTAAGATCTAATATGCAAAGATCTAAGAATAGATAGGAACAGATAGACAGCGGGAAGGGACTTAATTTTATACTATGTAGTGATTTGCGAAATATCAAAGCCAAGTTTGTGAGCGTGCTTTCTAAATACTTACACACACACACATCATGATGTACGTGATTTTAAATAGATACAAATACAGAACACACTGGTTTCAGAGGCGTTGGCTTTCAGAGCAGGTATAACGCTAAATTTTTACGGAAAAAGCGTTGTCTCCATAAACTTTGTAGATGTTTTATGGGAACGACTCAGTTTCCTTTTTATTGTGCAGTATCTGCCTGATTTGTTTGCCGCGTGATAGAACGTGATATTTTGATGTTTGAAAAATCTAATATTTTGATCAAACGAAATGAAAATAAGTGAAGGCTAAAAAAAATTTAATGTTGTTCATTTAACTT
Organism: Eupithecia abbreviata; assembly: GCA_943735965.1. Classification (NCBI taxonomy): domain Eukaryota; kingdom Metazoa; phylum Arthropoda; class Insecta; order Lepidoptera; family Geometridae; genus Eupithecia; species Eupithecia abbreviata. The sequence goes on along the minus strand of OX030977.1, from coordinate 5,211,575 downwards.
CACCCAGAGAGTAAGGAATAATATAAGCGTATAAATAGTAAGAAGTAGAAGACCAGCATTTTTGCAGCATAGAGCCTACCCACACTAGTAGCCTACTGAACTAGGTATATTTAGTTACTGAATCATTATTTGTTTGTTGTACCAGTAGCTCTGTACCTTCTTGTAGTTAAAATGCACCTTCTACTCACTCACCTGTGGTGGGTGGGCAGGTCAGGTGTATACCTCCTAATTTTAAGTATTATAATAATGATTTTTATTTTATATAATTCTATACTTATTCGTTCTGTGCTGTAGCTGTGCTTAGCCCAATAAAAGTTTCTATATTTTTCAATAACCAGCAATAATCGGAATAAGAGTATTTATTGCATAGTAAACAAAACAAACACTATACAACACAAACTTTAAAAATACCGTGTTTGGTATTTCCTGTTTCTTAAAAAAATACAGTAATTAAAATACCGTAGAGATAGAGTTTCTAAGCTTATCATTTTACCAAATCTTATTGCAAGAATAATAAAGTAAATCCGAGAGTACTTTTACCCACAGACATTTCGCACAGACAATAGTATGTAAGTAATTTGTTATTGTGCATAGCTTTACTTAAATATTGACATGTATCGAATCATATTATATTTAGACTTAAATAGGCATATAAGAGATGAACATGCTAGTGGTTTTTTTTTCACTTCTTCCACTAGTGGATAAAAAATTGAAGTGAACAGTAAAATAATTTTATTTGATAATAATTTTATGTATAAAATATGACTTGTCTAAGTGCTTATTTTGTAAGCCTAAAGAAATAAATGATTTTTTACTTTTACTTTACTTTTACTTTTACCGCCTAAGTCCATGGAATAAACAAATTATCAGAGAGTATTTTATTGGTGGCCGTTAGAACAACAGCTGTTAACTCTTATAACCCTGCGAAATTAAATAGACACAAAATCTGGATTCGGGCTATGCAAACAATTGTATTTCGTTTACAGGACCGACTTTAGGAAATATATATGCAATTAATCAAAGCTTATTAATATACTTTGGAGAGGCCTGTGTCCAACAGATGACTATCATAAGCTGATGATGATGATGAATCGCTTATCAACGACTTTTTATACATTTTCGTGTCATGAATACTTTCCCTACTATTATCAACTTCGATACATCTGAGAGCACAATGCCGACTGTGGTAAAATCGAAAAATAAAAAGTTAGTCCACTGTTGGACATAGACCTCCCCCAATGAGTGCCATAGCGCCATAGCGCGCGTTGTGGTACAATACGCGGGCGTAAATCAGCATCTAAGGATAAGGGCCCTTAGGTACCGAAAAAACAAAACTGTGTTATCACTCAAACGCCACAAACTCATGAGATTAAAATAATTGGCAATGAGAAGACAAAAGGCCATCTCACTCGAGTTTTCATCAGGACTCATCGACGCTTTGAATTTGAGGCTTCCAAAATGAGGGTCGGGTTATTAGGGTCAAACACCGGCAGCACATGTGTCCCTTATTCGTCACATTTAGTAGTGCAGCTATTAAATCTAATAGTTCTGTCCTTTGGAGAATGGGTTCTTTGGCTATATTAGCATACGAATTACGCTTTGTTTGATATATCTAGGCCGTTGTATCGTGTTTGAATAGACTAGGTTAACAGGTTTCTGTGCCTTACCTACCTATGGGATTCTAATAGACATTGTAATCACAAAATTAATGTATATAATGTGTGTAATTTTGTAACAAGGAGATCCGTACAATGATATGTTTACAAACGTTACTCATAATCTGAATGCATAATAAGTAGAGCCTGTGTTGTAGGTGACAGATGGCTGGCGTACAATTTATTTTAAATCTCACCTGATGGAAAGTGACGATGTTTCCGACAATGTATCACGAAGGTCTAGGAGACACCTTGTCTTAAAGAGTTTGTAACTGGCCCAGTGAAACAGTAGCAGGCAGCGAGTTCCATTCCTACAATAATTACTAAACCTACAATACTCCCTACTCCCGCCCAGACCCGAACAAAAAAACAATAACACCCGTTTTGACATTATATTTATCTGCCGTTGGTATAAAATTAATAATACAATAAATCTATGACGTTGCATATGAGTTATAAAAAATATTCTTAATTAAATTAAGAATATGAGATGATAATAATAAGTTAACTTTAGTCTTGTATCCATGGGCGTGTCTGTTGGTAGCTTCTTTGTAGTTAGGCGGATGCTGGAAAGAAAGGATTGATTATTAGAAATACTTTATGGTATGATTTTCTGTTTATCAGATAACATCATCGGTGTGGAGCTTCTTATAGCTTGTTGCTCCGTGCAGCGTTAGCTTGTTTCACGTAATTTAGTTGGTACCTAACACAGAACAAAAAATTACGTGAAGTAAAATTTAAATACAAAAATAGGAGATCTAAAAATTATAGAAAGGAATCATTTATTAACAAATATCTGATGATAGTACAAACATATTTTGTACCAGGGAATCAAATCAGCAGCGTCGCATGCGGACCTTCGCCCGCTGTGCCACTAAGGTCACTCTAGTAATAACATGTTGTTACCTTCCACAGGGGCTGGAGCTGGTGGTGGTGCCTCCGCAGCAGGCGCAGGCGCTGGAAAAACAATGTACCTTAATTAGAGCTGTACGGTCATGGTGTAAGAATCGACCCACACAACTCCATAAATGATTACATCAATAATGTTAATGCTTGGCCAGATGTCATTCAGTTTCGCACCGACAATAATATGTAAGTAATTCAATATTGTGCGTATCTTTACATAAATATTGACATGTATCTAAAATCATATTATAATATAGATTTAAATTCGCAAAATAACCATATATTAGACACATACATAATATAAGAGATATATGAATTTGAATGTACTAGTGGTTTATTTTTCACTTCTTCCACTAGTGGACAATAAATTTAAGTGAACACAAAATCAAAAAGACCTCAAAGAAATTTAAAATCCATTATTATATCTTATATAATATATTTGCTTTGTCAACTTATCCCTCTATAAAAAAGATAAAAAGGGGTTAATGGGGTCCAACAAGACATGAATGTAGTTACATTCAGGTGCAACAAGACATGAATGTAGTTACATTCAGGTGCAACAAGACATGAATGTAATTACATTCAGGTCTTGTTGGACCTCGCTATAACATCGACTTATCTAGGTTTGCAAGCATTCGTATGATATCTTAGTCCAATAACACAACTAGCTTATCCAACAATGTTAGGCTAAATTGTTAGAGCCTGGTGTGATAAAAAGCTATGCTAAAATCAGACTACCTAACGATGAAATAAACGCCCAAAATTCTTTTCAATCTGTTTCAATAAAAATAGTAAAACCGTTTGGGATTTTCGATGTGGAAATCCCAACAAAAGAGCGTGAATTGCTGAGCTTTCAAACTTGACACTGCGTGAAAAAATGTAGAGCAGGTAGAGCATTTATATATTTTGAAGCTAGTTGGTAGTTTAGCTGGTACTTTTACTACAGGCAAATGAAATAAGTAAAATATTAAAAATAAAATATGACTATTACTATCTTTAACTTAATGAAATATTTTATACGTTACGATAGTTGTAGTTATTCACGCTATAAAATGAGCAAAAAAACAAACAATATAAAATGATCAATAAAATAAAGGCAGCAAAAAAACAAAGACAATACAATAAAACACCTGACATATCCGTAACAACACCCAACCGAGAGTGATAGGTCACTTTTATTATTTTAAGATACCCTAACGTACCCCTATACAGCAAAAATGTTACATATATTTAGAAATAAATGATTTGACTTTGACAAAATTGTATTTTTCGTATTTTGACGAGTAGTAAACTCAAGGTACCTTTATATTGTACACGTTTATATGTTTGATTTATAACAATACAGAAATCTGAATCTATTTACAGACCTGGAGGTGCAGCTTCAGCGGGTGCCGGCGCCGGCGCCGCTTCCGCGGGCGCGGCGTCTGCGGCGGGGGCAGGCGCTCCCTCCGTGGGGGGCGCCGCTGGGGCGCCCTCGGCCGGGGCGGCGGCGGGGTCTGCAGGCGCGGCGGGCGCTTCTGCGGGTGCACCTTTAAATGATAACGAACCAGTAACGAAACTATAGAAGACTAGCTGCACCCCGCGGTTTCACCCGCGTGGTGATAAATAATCTATCTGATATGTAAGTTATATTATTGTGAAGTTTCATCAAAATCCATTCAGTAGTTTTTTCGTGAAAGAGCAACAAACATACTTAAAAGTAAGTTTTAAACCCATTTTCATGATTTAGGAATTTGAAATCATTTGATAGTTTTTTAAAACGTGCCAAATTAGTACAATTACAAGCCTGGCGTGTCCCACAGCTGAGTAAAGGTATCTCAGTTATCCTTCACGTATCTGGGTTCCGAGAACCAAGCTTCGGAAAAGGTGTCCGGTTCGTCACCAGTCTCTTTAATCACATTACACTAATATAACAGGAACCAAGGTTATCGACATAGCTCAAAGAATTAGCAAGCTGAAGTGGCAGTGGGCCGGCCATATCTCGCGATTAACCGACGGCCGCTGGTTCAAACGTGTTCTTGAGTGGAGACCACGACCCGGTAATGTAGTGTAGGACGCCCTACGACAAGATGGGATGACGAACTGTGAAAGACTGCAGGTAGATGCTGGATGCGGCAAGCTGAAGACAGGGCGCTATGCCGCTCATTGGGGGAGGCCTATGTCCAGCAGTAGACTACTATAGGCTGATGATGATGATGATTAATATTACAGTTATAAATGCTAAAGTTTGTTGTTGATGTTACGGGAGAAACTAATATTTTTTCTTAGAAGTTATTTAAAATTAATTTAAAGATAAAAAAACTTTAGATCACCTTTTAACTCCAAGTGTCTGTTATTTAAGTTTCAAAATTGTTTTCAAATTTACGACAAAGAAAATAAATTAAATTAAGTTAACTGATGTTAAGGCTCATTTGCATAATCCTAATCTGGGAAGTGTCTAAGATGAGATAGAGTTAGTTTCTAAGGGACAGTTCAACAAATTTTATCACTAGATCAACTCAGGGTTAGATTATAAATGAACGTATGAACATTTCCCTCGTATTTTTCCCACAACTATTAAAATGTGGACATTCAATACAAACTTTGGTAGTAAATAAAGTAATCATTTAATAAATCAAATACATGAGGCAAGGTACGTTGCTGTTGTAGAGGTATTTATAAATATTATATGAAACAATGTATCTCTGCCTTTACGGTTCCTTAGCCAGGGAGATGCAACTTATACACTAGTTTCCGAGATAATGTAATAGAATATGATTTATCTATAAGTATAACGCAAGCGCTGTTGTGCTTTGTGTCCTAATTATACTCTAGTTATTGTTTTGACTGTAACTATTATTTAGGTATGGTATGCAGTAGAGTTAAACCAGAAGTTTTAAAATAAACATGCTTGGCCACACAACTATGTCGATCAACTATCTGGATTGTGATCACAACTAATTGCTGGTCTTTTCACAGAGCCACTTTGGTACGGAAGAAAATCTGTTTCTTGTAGTGTGTTAAAAACATACTACTTCAGGATTCGCAGCAATTGCTGACTACCTACCACATCTACACTACATAGTGGTGTAATATACATAGGTAGTTCGTGGATAGAAGGTAGAAAAAAAAGAAATGAAATCCTTAAAATAACCTTCAGCCAAGTCACATGAGCGAACTGCGAAAGACTAAGTAAATGCTGGACGCAGCAGCTGAAGACAGGGCGATATGACGCTTATTAGGGAGACCTATGTCAGCAGTTATGGTCTGGATGGAGAAGGATTTGTCGTAAAAACTGGTTTTGAGTTTTATGATAAGTGGTTCTCTAGAGCTGTAATACCTTCTGCTGGAGCAGCAGGGGCTGGTGCGCCTTCTGCGGGCGCTGCCGGAGCGGCCTCCGCCGGGGCGGCCTCCGCCGGTGCCGGTTCAGCAGGGGCAGCCTCCGCAGGCGCGGCCTCCGCCGGCGTGGCCTCGGCGGGAGCGGCCTCTGCCGCAGGCGCTCCTTCCGCGGCCACTGGGACCTCACCACCACCCTCCTGGAGTAATATACTAGCATGAGTAGACTTAACATGCAAGCCAGTTAGATTGCGTAAGCGTTAGGCTTTTTGGTTTTAGAGTTTTAGAAGCTTGATACGCGATTTATTATGGTTTGTGGTAAGTTAAGTTTTAAATTACTTATTAAAGCTAGGTTTTTTTAGTTAATTATTATTTGTGGTACGGTTAAGTTTTTTTAATAAACCTACAGTTCGTTTTAATATTTAACAACGTGAACGCGTCCAATTATTTAATTTGCGTTATTAAAATGAGCTCGCAACTCTGTACGTACCTTATTAACTGAATTGATTGAACTGAATAAAGCTACCAGTAATTATTATAACTCAAGGCTGCTGAAATACCTAAGTTACAATTCCTTTTCATGATGAGTTTGCCTGTATTGTGAAAAAGTTTTATTGTGTTAATAAATATGGTAATTCAAAAAGTTTTATACAAACTATCGTAACCTATAAAGCAATGGATATTAAAAGCAAATACGAAGTTCGGATATATCTCGTAGGTATCTTACATTGAGAGAGTACATAAACATTTCGTAAAATTGTACTGAATTCCGTTACAAGTCTTGTACATTAAGTCTATCCTAAAGCGCTTAAAACTTTGCGAGAATGGAACCGCAATTGCTATTTCGTAGAGCATGTATCTACTTGAGAAATTTACTTGGTACAACGCCACATCTACTTGAATTGTAAACCGAAAATTCTACGCAAAATATAAATTGCTACGTTTAGCGTAGCAACTACTACTATTCTAGGTTTTTTATACACCTTTGTGATGTGCAGCTACAAAATGAAACGTGTGTTATTTTCGTTTACAATTACTGACCAAAAGGGCAAGCCATTTTAGTCTGGTTGATGTAAGGAAAAATAAGTAAAAATACCGTAGTATGATCCGTTCTACGATTACAATTTCAGTTTCAAATAGTATGAAAATCATCATTCTAAAAATGTAAAGCGAGCTCTTATGTTGCCGTGTAAATTAGGTTCTTCGTGCCCAAGTAAGGGTTTCGGCCTGATTAGAGTACGAAACACGAAATTGTGCACTTCGGTGACTACTTCGTTAATTGAAGAGCTATTGCTACGCACGTAGCAACCGCTACGATCAGCGTAGCAACCAACTGCTACGATTGTCGTTTGGTGTTGTAACTCTACGATCGTAGTAACTAGGACTTCGTTTCGCATAATTACTTATTTTTAGATAGTGTTACATCACACCGTATGTAGTTAACTTTATGAAGTGAAAACAAAGTGTACGCAGAAGCCAAATCGTGTTGTTATTCATTGTATTAAGCGTAAGTATTGTATTGAACCATGTAACTTACCGAAATAGAGTTTTCTTCAAGAAATTGACTGTGAAAGTGTTACTTACGAGTACTCTAGTGTCCTATATTATGTACTTATAGAATGTTATTCAATTATTTCATCCAGTATTATTGCATATTCCATCCTCGACTTACTGGACGTGTATTACCGCCAGGAAAATACATAGAAGATTTAGTATTAATAATAACTCTTCTATGTATTTTCCTGATAATTTGATTTTTACCTACCTAATCGTACAGCATAGGTTCATCACAGTACTCCATTTATTCGATTGAGCGTTCCATAACAAACATTCATACATTCAAATACTTCAGCATCACAACATAAGTAGGATTTGCTCACCTGTGAAATTAACAGCTAAATTGTTTTACATTCTATACAAAAGTGGTAAGTACGGAACCTTCGATACCCTCCATTACCATAAAGGGATTATGGATTTAGGGATATGTAGGTGGAAATACAATAACGTATTATATTTTACGTGAGTGAGATTTACACAAAGTATTTGAAAGGATTAAACTCGTGTTTATTTATTAGATGAATTAATATTGCAGGTAGGTACTGAATTTGGAATTTTTTTTGTTACTAATCATTCATCTTCAGGAATTCCTAGAGGATTTTGATTTTGATATAAAAAAAGAAATGTTATTTGAAATTAATGACAAGAAAAATATTGTAAGTAAAGAACAATCTAATGCTTACAAATTTTCCATTAATTTTTTATCAGTATTAAAACCAAACGACTCTTGGTCAGTTTTAAAATCAAATCATCTACGAAGAATGCAGGCCATTCATAACTTTTACTTTCAGTATCACTAAATTTTTAATTTTAATACCAGCTACTAAGTAGATATCACAAAAGTGCATGAGTGCTGACCTATGTAATAGAATAATTTGCTACATATACTATATATATGTATATATGCTCCAAGACAGCAAATCTCCTATTTGACTGGCTATTTCACGAAGTACACGTTCAAGAAGATTCATGAAACTAAAATATTTTAACAATGTCTCTAGCAGTTTTATTTCGCAATGCTAGCTACGCCTTGTAGCTGTAGAGCAAAATCATTTTTATATTGGTAAATTTAATAAAGGGTCTTTTTAAAAATATTGTGGGATGAAGGTACGAGTGTAGATATATTTTACCTGTTTATTTCAAAATGATTTCTCCAGCTAAAAATAAAAAATCAATAGTATGTATGTACTTTATAGTGGATCACTCGTGCATTCTAGGATTTCATGTGCATCTTATTCAAAATATCTCTGATATTTGAAACTCCATACTGGATTTTTTCACTATAATTAGGACTGTTGCGTATCTATGAATAAAAACATGGACAAAATTCACAGAAAAGGGAATAAGGAAAACCAAGTGACCAAGCACACAAGTAAGGTATACAAATACAGTTTGGTATCTAAAAGGAACAAGCAACTAGTTGGGTCTACACAACACCGAAAACCACCGAAATAAGTTATTTTCCCTGAAGTAACTTATATCAGATAAGTCAGTGTAATGTTGACTAACTAAGGACAGGGTAACAAATGACATGTGCAACATAACATAGTACAGAACATTAATTTATTATCTTACAAAAAATTAAATAAATAATTTATATAAAAAGATTACTGACATGTTCATCGGTTGGTCGAAAGAATACATATAATGAAGGAAGTATTGGCTAATGGAACCAGGGTCTTAGGACCCGCTCGCCATGGGAAGATGTATCACATTGCTTGAAGTTAATTACAACTGGTGGAAAATAACATTAGGTCTTATAATATGGATAAGGACTTCATGCCTCAACCTCTTCTTCCTTTACCTTCTGATCTCCAGGCTTGCCCTTGGACCAGTCTGGCTTTTTCTGTGAAAATAAAAAAATATATTACACGTGTGAAAAGTATAAGTTGAACGCGTATCTATACTGCTATAATCTGATCGATACGCTGACGAACATAACACAAAATCGAAAGCTCAGGATCATGGTGTAGAAGTTCTGTGTGGCACCATCCGGCAGATATGATATCTATGGTAAAATTAGCACCTGACAAATATATATGGAACAGTAAATACAGTCTTGAACTAACAAGATATCGGGTGTTTTACAATATTTGCCAAACTGAAAAAGCCGTTCAGATGTTTTCAAACAAATAGGCAAACGGACTAGTATAATCTAAAAAGGCGAATTCAGCCAGGGTATACATATAAGAGTTCCAGAATATGCCATTATGATTTCCTGGAAAAATATTTTCGTGACTACAAAAATTTACTTACATGTTAAAATTATTTTTGAGAAAATAATGTGTGATTCAAACTTAACGTGGCGTTGGCAAGAAAAGTTTTTAAACAAGCTAAAATCATAAAGAAAAGTATAAACAAATTCCTTTCTAAAATTATTATTCTTTCAGGATAAAATAACACATTCTGGAAGATTTTGTACAAACGAATATCGTTTAAACACATTTAAACGCAGGTACGCTAAGCAGCGCATGTAGTTCAAAAACTCACTCTGCAATCTATTATGTACACCGCAGATCTTAATCTAAGGTACAGACAGCTGCATTAACAACTGGCACTATTTAAGTTGTTAGTTTTTTACACCGGTAATAAATAGTACCATCATGTCGGGGTGGGGATGATCAATCATTATGGAGATGAAAACAGTGAACGTCATATATTGCTGAACAGGATCAACTTTCCAAAAGTGGGTAATGGGGATTTCAAGAATCGAAATAGGCGTCTAGTTTCTGGTATTTAACAATGTTCAACAATTTATGTCGTAGCTGTACATTGTGTTGTGTGTGTTGCAGCAAACCTAGTGCCAATATCTAGTGCTTGGCATACCCTAAAACCACTAGAAGTAACATTGCCAGTTGCGTGGCCTCAAAGCTAGATCATGCGGCGTGTAAATTCTAAATAAAATCAGTGTTTCTTTCCTTTACCTTGCCACCCGCGCCGCCCTGTGGACCATTGAATCTTTATAAAACGTTTTGATTTAAACGTCTACAAATATTTTTTATACATAATATCATACATATATATACATATATATGATTCCAGAGTAATATGATCAAAATAGAGCAGTGAAGTGAATCGAATAGTGTCGTTGGTTTTTGTATAGGCAATGCTTTTGAAGTCTACGAAACTAGAACTGGCGAAAATTGTGAAGTGAAAGTGTAGTGTATGTTTGTGTCGATGAAAGATGATCAAATTAATCATAAATACTGGTTTACTGCTGTTAAATTAAGTTAAAAGTTAAATCGTCATTGGATGTTAGTCGGTTTTTTAATAAAAATTTTTAGATACATTATATCGGTTCTTGTAAATACGAAATGGATCAATTTAGGAAAGTGACGACTAACAAGTGATTGATGAAGGAAAGAGACGGGATAGCCAAGTGACTGTTATGGACTTAGATATACCATTATAATAACAAAGTTTAGGATTAAAATAACACAAAAGTTACTTTACAGATAATTGCAAAGCGATCGTAATATTTCAGCAGAAGCATAATATTGTAAAAATTCATAAAATTGAAGCTATTTACGCGGTCCAAACTCTTCTCACCTCGTTTTAGATCGGTTTGGATTTTAATAAAATTCAAAGCAATTTAGAAAAGAGATAATTTTATTTTATAGTATTAAAATATTTATATCAATTGTTCGATATATCAAGGATATTTTGTTATTCTACTTCTTTCCGATGGCCCAGTCAGCCTTCTCAGCTTTCTTCGCCTGTTGAAATGTCAGTAAGAGTGTATTACTATGTTAGGTGTATTATTTAAACATAGACGGCTGTGAAGTGAAATCGGTATCAAAACCTCTACCAAAATATGGATAAGTTTTATGTTTTTGACGTATAATTTCAATAAATATAAACAGTACATGTTATTGACTGCGTATTGAGCCATAACTACTGTATGAAACAAAAGAGGACGCGATTATCTTCTGTGTTGTAAATAAATTTATCTTTCATTCTGTATCTTGAGGGTTAACTACGAGCCTAGTTTGTATTCAAAGAACACCAGCCAAACCAATTTGCCTTTACTTCGAAATGCTCAAGTTCAGAACTTCACCACCGTCTAAGTTTGAATGAAAAGAAGTAATTAATAAAAGAAAAATCTGATCAGTTTTAATTTGCTTTGGGAATCGAACCCACAGATATTTTTTTCCAGGATAAGAATTAAATAAAAAATCACGTTAGATGTGGCAATGGAATTAAGGTATAATTATTATTAATATTTTTCTGATAGGTAAGAACTCGCAATTTCAATGATAGAAGTAGGCATAATCTACGACAATGTTTGATCTTAAGTTGTATGAACAGATTTCCCAATAGAACCAAGGCCCTAATTCCACTAAATTGATTGCTTCACCATAACAATGGTATCGTCTCAAAATGACACCTTTTGGCATTTTAACTTTTATGAATGAAATTACAGATGGAGGGACGCGTGTCTAAAGTTTCTATTTATCCGTGCAAATAGTACCGCACGAACTACTACCTCTATAGTTTCTTTCATGTATGGACGATTCTGCGACGAAACCACTGTCATATATAAGTGATTAGTTAGCAGAATTCGGCCCCAGAGCGTTTGCAAATAGCGATAAATGGCTTTTCTATCTGCAAATTTCAACATCGTATCATACACCTACATTTGTTTTTGTTAAAAGCGCGTACTTAGAATCTTTTGATGTTTTTTGTAAGTAATTTGATTGTTTACCTCTTTGTCTTCCTCTTCAAGGGTGAATTCCTTCTTTTTGACAACCTTCAATTGGTTACGGAAGTTGAATTCGGCGGCCTTCTTTTGGAGCTTGGCGAATTTGTTCTCGTATTTGGACACCTTCTTCAGTGTAGGTTTCACGCTAGAAGGACAAATCAATGGTTAAAACGACGTGGAACTGTAACACTGCACTATGACGTCAGCGAGTTTTGTCTCGATGATTTTGTCATAAAATGCCGATAGTTTTGTTAAATGTCATTAAAATGTGTTAAGTCATTTTGTTTCATTTTGTCAAACCTATGTGATAGTTACTCGGCTGACTCGGTAATAACGCAATCCCCTGTGGTTTACTCAGTGTTATTATTAAAAGATTTCTTTGCAATATTATTTTAAGTTGGTAAATAAATATTAAAAATGTCTCTTGTGTGTAAACTTAAATGCAGCTAATAAAAATAAACTAGCTCGGGGCCGTTTACATTAGAAACTTCAAAGGCTACGTAGAATATATGCACTTTGTTTCGTTAAACAGCGATAGGACAATGTTCTTTCACAAAGGGCTGGGTTCAGCCACCCCTCCTTAGCTCAGAATATCATTACGCGAGTAATTGTATTCACAGACACATCCTGCACTCAAAGTCTTCAACGCAGACATAGAGTGCACTAAACCAAGTGTGCAAGAGAAAAGCATGAAAACAATGCCTCAAATTCCATTCGCCTCTGGGGAAAATGTGTGCAAAAAAGTAAATTGAATTTCGGCTCACAAAAATACAATAAACTCGCAGTAATACTCACAATTTGCCTCTGAGGTCATTGACTTGAGAGTTCAGGTCGGAGATCTGTTAAAATACATTGAACAATATTATAGCATTAATCGTAATACGATGAAAGAAGAAACAAATAAATCTGAAGTTAGAAAATAAATGCGAACAAATGAAATTGTTTTTAGGTATGACAGTTTATTAAAAAGATTTGAGATTTATTAAATTCAGAAACAGAATACAGGGCGTAGAGTAAAAATATAAATAAGGAAAGTGGGTGTTGGTTTAATGAAAAACATTTCACAAGTTTGCACTTTACTCGGAGTCTACAAATACTCGTAGTTCTAGGAAATATTCAAACTTGTACAATGTGAAGATAAACACATAAATATCATGCAATGTAAGAAGAAAACCCACATTTAAAGCTAACACCCAAAGAAAACAGAAAATAAAGCATTACACTGAAATGAAATGTAAAACAGTTAGTTTTCCCAGAAAAGCACAGAACAAGATATAGAGCAGCGTAGATTAGGCGTGTTATTTGCGGGCTGGAGATATGTAGTTTGTAAAAAGATAATAGAGGAAGATCTGTCCCGTACCCTATGATACTGTGGCCTCCTGCATATCTAGCCTGTGCTCTTTGCCTAATCATTAAACAGCCGTAGTCTACTCTTTATATTCTAGGTTCGTGCACAATACCTAATTTTGCCGCTGATTGGTAGCTGGCCGCCTGCAGCCCCTGTGATCTCGACAACAGTACACTATTCACAAGATATACAATATTTTATTACATAGAGTGCAATATATTACAAGTGCATTAAATTAGCGCCAGGAATATTCCCCATTAGCGCTGCTATCCAACATGCGCTACCAAATCAAGTGCATCTTTGCAGTCATTCAGCGATCGAAGTTGTTGCACATTGTACGCTATTTATATTTGTAATGTACTACTTTGGCTATACATCAAAAGTACATCGACGTCTCTGAGTAGGTAGCACGTCGAATTTTAAAATGTATCATGGAGTGACGGTGCAAAATCGATCCAGAATCTTGCAAGTGTGGGTTGATAACAGATATAGGTTATGTGTGTCTGGACTCGCAATGAGTAGTATACACCAGTGTCTCGGATAGGTGGTTCAGTGTCGAGCCGAGCGACCGAGACGCCGCGGGCTCGGCCTCGGGGGAAGGAGGGGCAACATCGACCAGAGCATGGCACTTTCATCTAACCACTCGGTGTCCATACGGGTTCAACTTCAAAAGGTTTACAGGGTTTAAACTTAGCAATCGAAAACGCAAACGTTTCACGGAGTGTATCGGTATACAAAAGTTGGAGATTTGGAACAAGAAGTTTCACTTACACTATGCACTTGCGTGTGCCAATAGGAACGTATCCAGCGTTCCAGTTACAGCTAAACTCTAAATAGTTAAAAGAGAAAATTCAGTAAGGCCACTTAGCTCGCCACCACACATGAAGCGTCACACTGGCGGATGCAGCGATTATTCTTGATTGTAAATATTTAAACACACTTTTTAAAGTAGTTATTAAAGTGCCATACTATATCGGGTTTGAATTAATTGGGAATCAAAGGCGGCGAAAGTTAAGGTTTGTAGTTTTGGAAAAACAAACATGCAACAAGCAAAGCATTTGGCGATGATGAGGCGGGCGGGACAGAGACGCATCATTGCGCCGCCCGCCCGAGACATTCCGATGATGTGAGAGATGATGATGATTATGGTCGAAGAAGAATCTATGAGAATGAGATGAGTGGATGAGAGTTAATGTGCATGCACTGCGGTGAGTGTGTGTTACGTAGCGCCGCAGCCGGCGGACGGCAGGCAGCGGAGAGCGGTTACTGCAGTTAGTGTAGTTAATGGTGTAAGCTCCATGTCGGATGACGCGCCCTCGATCGATTTTGCACCGCACGCCGCGTGCGCGCCCCCTAGGGTACTCTACGCACGCACACACGCGCTCTACTCTAGATAAACTGACGGAACGAATCTCTATCGTTATTTACACTTCAAAACAAACATCCGAAAACTTTCAAAGCATTATAAATATAACACGTAATGTCACACGCGCACGGCTAATACATAATATCGATGATTGTGGTATTCACAATGGTTATGATGTATTGGTCAATACCTCAAAATCTCTTTTCCTGACTTCATGTTCCAAATCCCACTTCTGGCCCTCACATAAATACATGCGCTCATAATACTCCTCTATTATTTCTGCGAGATCCTCTAAAGAAAAAGGAAATACGGATTATTGAACCAGCGGAATGAGCATGGGCATCGTGTGGGTAACCTGACTCGGTCGACGGAGCCTAGTGTGCATGTGTGCGGTGAGCCGTACAACTATCATCTCACGTTGTAGTAACAACTAAATCATAGACAAATCATATGCATTCCCAATCCTATTCCAGTATGCGGTTACCTCAAATTTCTTTATTTGAATCCCTCGTTCTAGTTCATATTTATCCCCCTCGAGGCTGTATATTCTATGCCAGTACATTTGACATAGGGTCTGCAGTTCCGCTAAAGAAAAACAATAACATTTTAGGAGGGGGTCGAAGTGGACTTGTCCCCAACGCAAGGTGCTGCGCCGGCGCCTGCGCGTGGTGTGTGTGTATCGCGGGACTCCGTACTGCGTCGAAGCATAAGCCAAGCTACAGAGAATGGGTACCAAATGGAACATTATTATACAGTCTATGTTATGTTCGACTTCAACTCGGTGAATATATTATCTACAAATATCAAACTCCGAATTACTACGCGACGGGTCGTTGTTATTTTAGCGCTTTCAACATTTTACTTGTTAACCACACTGTTAAGGTTGAAGGTATTTTAAATTTTCAAATCTGTAACGATAACATGAATTTGCTGCGAAAACAAAACAGTGTCTAGTCACATGTCGGCATGAATCACTACGCAAACGAGCGACGAGCGTGAGAGTGCGTGAAGCCTTCAGTGCAGACCTCCATGACTTTGTAGGCGACCTCCAGCTCGCGATCGTACTTCTCCTCTTCCAGCTTCGTGATACGCTGGTGGTAACGGGTAATGATGCTCGTCAGAGCCGCTACAACATCAACCAATGGTTATTGCGAGTCGAGCCGTGCGTGCTCCCGCCTACCTACTCTACCCTCGCGGCAAGGCGGTCACTAACCATGGACGGACAGAAGCCAAGGGGTGAGTCAGAAATATAGAAGGTAGTGAGTTTGCAAGTAAGATTGACGACTTCACATGGAGCGACAGAGAAAACGCGTTAGATAGAAAGGGCGGAGACGGAAAGCGTCTTCGCACCCACAATCGTTTAGCGATTAATCAGTTAAACCAGTCGAAGTAGACGGACATATCACAAAAAGTTAAAGATTTAGAAGATGAAATTATGTAAGTCTTGTGAGTTCTTGAAAGGTAGCTCCAACATCCAGCAGATCGTCTGACTACCTCCATGTCTTTCCGCTTAACGATGTATTCCAGATCGAACTTTTTGTCTTCGAGGCTCCCGATGCGTTCGTGGTATTTTTTGCACATGCTCCTAACCACATCTATAATGTGATACAATATATTGTAGCAAGTGTAACACATGGTAATAATGAACTCGGTATGTGGAGTGTCTTGACATAGGGGGGTATTGGAAAAGTGTTGGAATTTTAAATCTTTGATATAATGTGTCTTGATAAAGGATCGTAATTTACCTTCGCTGGCATCATCAAGGTCCGCGGGTACACCGCACCTCTCCTCAATGATGCGCCTCCTTTCAGCGGCTTTGCGTTCCTGCTCCTTCTTCAATTCCTCAGCGGCCTTCTTACGCAGCAGCAACTGTAAGGCGATACCTCACTTTCAGCCTATCTCCTATTTTACGACCAACACCTCAACGATCAATTAACGGAGTAGTTTAATTAACTTGAGGCATAATTTAAATTATAACAGCTCTTTAATTTTCATTAATTTGCCCGTGGTAGTGCCTAAAGCGTGACTAGCAGGGGGCTTACTTGTAAAACAAAAACCGCAGTTTTAATTCGTTTTATGCAAAAACTACTACTAACTCCTCACCCACATACGAGTAAGGTAGCATTTTCCCGAAAACGAATCAGAAACTTCGGTTTTCGTTTTACGAGTATGGGCCTTTTGTCACAGTACCAAACAAAAATTTATACAAGTCAGTTTCAGATTCTAAATGTACAATCCATGAAAACATTATGAAAATATTAACATTTAAAAACAAAATAGTTTTGATTAGGAAATCGCGATTTTCTTATTTTCTTTCTGAAATATTTTAAACTACACTATAGAAGTAAAAGAATACGTACCCTAAGCTTCTTCTTCCTCTCAGGTGTCATGAAACCCTTCTTGGCCTTCTTAGCCTTGGAGGCCTCCTCCATGCGCTTGCGCACCTCAGCGCGCTTGCGGTCGATCTCGGCCTGTTTGGCCTTCTTCGCCTGGAGACAGTCAAATGTTCGTAATAGTGTGCCTTAACTAATAATTTACTGATGATGTGTGAAAGTGTGTAAAATTAATTGGTAGTCTAAAAAAACGTATAGGTAGGTCTAAAAGATTTTTTTTATATTGGGTTATCTGACGATTTACGCATGTGGCCACATAAGATAAACTAAATATGTAGATCTGTCAGAAAGAACACATTTTCAAATAAAGTGCTAAGACATATTAGTTTCCTATTAATAAATCGGCCAAATTACATAATTTACGGCTGACTAGGATTACCAGCATATAAATCTAATGATTGTCGACATAGGTAAGTCAGTTACCTTTACATTAAATTAAAAAAATACAAAATAAAACATCTATCAATTTTCTACTTGACCTATGTATATGTAATCCTTTATACATTTTAAGATTACGAGCTGGAAATGAGAAACTTTTTAAAAACATAGTTTAAGGTTTATTTTTATGTTTGTTTGTGTGTGTATGTGTGTGTTCTCGCCGGTACTTTACCTCCTCGAGACGCTTTTTCTGTAAATAGAAATATATAATTAGAATAAAGAAATAATAAACATTTTGTGTGAGTCACAGCTTAAAGTGTACCAATGTTACCAAATACATACAATTACATAAAACAAAGTAAGTGACGAGCTAATTAGACAAAACCCCCCAAATTAGAATAACTAGAAACTTGCAACTTTGGAACTAGGGTACACATATGGATATTATCGCAACATGGGAAAGGCTGAACCGATTTTCACAAAAGATCTCGATCAAGTCATCTTTCGAAAGTAAATCAAAATCCGTTCAGCCGTTTCGGAGTTACGGTGAACAGAAAAGAGGAATCACAGGTACATAGATACAAACATGAACATATATCACCCCTCTGTTATTCAGGAGTTAAACATGTTGTATTTTAACAACAAAATATTCCTCGATATCGTATCACATACAATAATACAAATGGTTATTTGTAGTTCAGTTCACTCTACTCACAGTTCCTAGATGTACCCATCTAGATACAAATAAAACGTTTTTGCAAGTCCTCTGACAATTCTGTTCAGTTTCATAACGTTTACCCGTATAACCTAGGTAAATTGTATATTACGATGCAAGGTACTCGGTACAGTTATAAAGATTGCGAGCAAAACAAATGGAAGTAAATGGAACACTTGTCTACTTGGAAAATAATTGCATTGTTCAATTGTGTTGTAGAAATAAACGATGGCGTCAGAATCCAGTTCGGACAATGTTAAAACATTTTAACAATGAAAGATTTTCTTTTTATAGGAAGTGCTCCTTCCAGATTGTATTTTCTTAACTAGATTTTTTTCTTAACTGACTGGATTGGAATGGATTTATATATTCATAAGACTTGAATACGGTAAGGTCTAAGTAAAAATTTATTTAAGAAGTTCAATCACGAGTATTTATAGATTCTGGTAGTAGAATAGAACAGGACCTGTATACATTATATAAGCCCACAAAATCTATAGCAGGACATATTCCTCCCCCGTACATCTCAACAAATAGCGGTCCTGAGTCGCCTCTATCCTTCGACTGCCTGCGACCGCTACAAAGTCTTATGTCCATCGAGTGAATGGATCACATGGGCACTGGCATGTATTATCTTCTTGAAAAAGACACTCTAAAGTGTCTCACAATAGAGTTCCAATTTCAACCATCGTTTACTCGTACAATTCGAAGTTTACTTTGCTCGCCATCTGTTAGTGGGTGCTTGTTTAAATATGTGTGCAACGTAGCGCAGTGTTGTGTGAATCACTTAGTTTCTAGATTATCTCTGCAGCGAGTTTAGCAAGTTCCTGCTAAGCTTTAACGCTAAATACAGTCAAATTGGAAGGTTCTTAAGAAGTTTATGAACGCCTTAGTTATTCTTTGATCAAAACTACATACACTGCAGTATTTGGGTAGGAAAAATTATATAATTAAACAACAGAATAATATAACAGAATAAGCATAACGTAGGATCTAGGCACACTGGTGGCTAGTATTGCCTATGCCTATAGTTCTTAATAACCTTCAAATATGACTGACATTTTTATTAAGTTCTTAAGCTAAGTAAATCTTTGGAGTAACGGTAGGTGAAAATTATTATTGTTAAGTGTGGAATTGTGCAAAGGTCGTGTTCAGTGCCAGGTGTGTGCAAGTAAAACGTAGCGTGTATTTGACTTAATTATTTGATTTTGCTTTAATGTATAAAACGCTGTTTGCATTATATGATCATTAGATATTCTATTATAGATGCTTCGTTATTTCATTATTTGAGATTTCTCTAATAGAATCTCTGTTTAGTAACGTTTAATATTTTGTGAATAAACATCTCAACGTTTAAGCTCTTAGCTTGTTAAGACCAACTTTGTCCTTCAGTCGAATGACGACATTTCATTTTATATCTTAAAAGCTGGAACAAAAACATCGGGTAAAAGTTTTTATGGATACATTTTTTGCTACGACAACTTTCAATCAAGATCGACTTTTGTCTCTGAAGTTTTCAACAATTTACATTGAAACTTGAGCTGTCAAAATATCGTGAATTTATGTGAATGAGGAAATAAACAATGTGCGTGTTTTTCAAGTCTTTATGTGATAATGTGTTTTCAAGTACATTGTACCTATACAACAAGAATTTTGATAGATGTAGAAGTGTCATGTACGAAAGTGTGAAAGTTTTGCCTAGTTTGTCCTTTTTTATGCTTGTTATGTGAACATTAATAAGCGAAAGCCTTACCTGTGTCTCGAGAAGGGATAGAATTCAATACTATGTTGTGGAATCCAGAATTTCGTCCAACAGCAGGTCCATAAATTATTCGGAGATTTTGCAGGAAATAAGATGAAACAGAAAATAAAAAAAAATACAAATTAATATCTCGGTAAGCACAGTATGTAACAACAAAAGATTAATATATATACAATACTGAAATTACCTACCGTTGGTAATTGAATAATTTGTCATCCAAGGTAATTATTACTAGCGTTTACGAGCTTATGCGCGCGGACTCGTTCGCCATAATACTCGTATGTTATCATATATTGTGTTGTAATTTAACTTAATATGTTTTTGTTTGTGTCACTTTATTTTTGCAATATGTTCACTGTTCATTAGTTGACTTGTTTCAAGCCAACTTACTAAATCTAACCTAACATCCATAGTTCTGCTATCCTAATGTCATGTCAACATTGCATCATAGTGAATGTCATAAGTTGTCGATGTCTTGTTATACTGACCTTACATCATCATCCGCCATTTTGTTTGAGTTGGGCTAGGTGTCCTGCAAACAATAAAACTGTCGATAAATTCCTGAAACATCTTTACATCATTATCACGATTATTATCATTATCATGCCTCCAGCCTATATTAGTCCACTGCTGGACATAGACCTCCCCTGACGAGCGCCATAGCGTTCTGTTTTCAGCTTGCCGAATCTATCATCTTCCTACAGTCTTTCGCAGATCGTCATCCCACCGGGCCAGAGGGCCTAAGAGTTTGCCGAGTCACAGCCTCCACTCAATAACACGTTTATCCCAGAGGTTGTCGATTTTACACGAGATATGGCCGGCCCGAAGATGATTTTAATTAATTCGTTAAAGCTAAGACAGGTCTTGGAACATGATGTTTCGTGTTCAGTAACATTTTCGAACCTTGACTTGTTTTGGGTTGTCAACTGTCTGTGACAATGAAAAATTTAAACCCCTATGGTACATGTAAGCGTCATATCGTAGTTAGTATAAAACATTCTTAATCCATGAGGTCAGTCTGACCATGTTTTGCTGTACTGAGTTTTAAATGCACTACATACACATCTATGGTTTTATGCTGTTTTGATTCAAGTTTTGTGATAGATCGGATGTAATGTCTAAACTAAAGTTGGAGTTTAGTTGCCGCCATGTTGTACGTTATGGTTGCCTAGAAGAAATCGCTTTAAGCGATAACCGCCAAATCCATGGCTGCTCTCTATAATAATGTTTTATTTAAATAAAAGCGGCTTTGTAAAGCGTTGAAAAAAATTATTATCTATCTACGTTAATATTGTTTTATTGCAAGCTATCTATAGACGAGATCTGTGCCTGTGTTGATCTGGCTAACATATTACTGCATCATTAGTTAAGCAGGTGGATGGATGTTACTTCTTCTCGCCAAACCTACGGATTGGGTAGTTCTACTTCTACAGTTCTATGCCTGGAATAAAACATATACTACTTTTTATCCCACAAATCATTACCGATGGAATTGGAATAAGTTTAAACGTTTCCATATTAACAACACTTGCGAAGCCGCGGTAAGAAACTAGTTATGACATAAAGACACAATTTACATATAAAACAATAATGAGGTACCTAAATGGTAAGGTAAATTTGTGTTCAGTGCACGTGTTAGATCTAATTAATTTTGATGTTGCCCAAAGCCGGTTATAATTAGACAATCCGTGTTTGATAATGGATAAATAATGAACGGAATGAATTTACATTGTGTACTGCCAAAGCCAATTTCAAATTATGATTTTATGTTACGCTTTAAGATAGGTGAATACTTTGTATTATAGAAATAAGCATAGTAAGTTATCTAGTCATTGATGAACTCGCTGATTGGTAGATCTACGAGCAAAAAGATTGACCAGATGACCGTGGTTCGAACGATAAGAACATGGCAACATACGCATTACGCAATTTAATAATAAATGTTTGTACTAATCTTGTTCTTTCTTACAAAACTGACCTGAGATATATGGAAAGTTCGTGAAAATTTATTAGATTCTTTGGTAGGTAATTTAAAAATTATGACCTGAAAGTAGATGTATTGCTAGCACCAATAATCTTATTATCGACGATAGAGACTAGATAAACAATACGTATTTGGCCGTTGTAATAAGAAACATCGTCGACATTTGACTCTGCTGGATAAATGCCAACTGCCGATGTGCGAAATGATACTTGATACTGAACAGCCGGGTAATAATTTTTATATTCTTACATTATGTCAGGGCCATTCAGCTTTATCGCTTGAAGAAATGTGTTTCGGATAATATTAAAAAAAAATGAAAATTAAAGATATTTGTAAATTAAAGGAATGGGAAATAATCGCTGAGGTAATAACTTGGTGACGTAAGGAACATTCCGCAATTAGGTTCGGGTGTCTCCGTGGCCGGTCGGGAGAGACCGGACGGGTGCGCACGCGCTTGAAATAGGTTGGCTCACATTCCCTACATCCTAATTTGGTCGCGCGATGCGTTTACTCAGGTTTCAGACGTGCGCGGAAGCTCAATGGGACCGGACGTGCATCGTAAAAAAATATGATAACTGCACGGGATGGGTTAAAAATAATGTAGAGAAACTAAACTCCGGATTTCACTGTGCTAGGATTTTTATAGCGATTTTTAGGATTAATGATTGAAAGTAAAGATTTGAGAATGGATCCTTTTAGTTAAGAAGTAAACATTATAAGTAAGTATAACAAGTTCCTCGAGAAAACGACTGCCTTCGGTTCAATGAGTTCATTGAAATTATTGATGAAGGTCTAATGTCCATGTCAAGTCGTGTTAATGATAATGACCTCACATTTCCTTATCAGTGACGTGACATTAGATAAACGAAAGCTCAGTGGCTCCTAAGTTCTACAAGACTAGATCACCGCATAGCCACAGACAAACGATAACTTGGAACAGCACAGGGCGCACTTATCGGAAGATGCATCACGCTCGGACTTCCGACATTGACGTATCACTTCACTGAACTTATTCTATGCACTTTAAATATGTTAGTAAAATAATTTTCACATCACTCACCTACGGAAAAGAAAAAGTAGATGGCCTACAAGATGGTTCAGCCAACACGAGTCACAGTTGCTGACTGGCGGCCGCGGGCGGCAAGGCGCGGGCGACGCGTAGGCGCAAAGCCCGCCCGCCCCGCGCCGCCGCCCATCGAAGCTTCGTTCCCCCGCGCTGCCCCAGACATTTTTAGAGCAGTGTCGTTTTGACACCAACACCGAAATAACATCAGATCCAAGCTCCAGTTGAGCTGCCTCGTAAATGTTCCAACAATACCGTCATTATCGGTAAACAAGCTGATAATAAAACTACACGAAATCTAATGAACGCTGCACATAAATTCTCTCAGGCGGTACCTGCTGGCAGTTTTCTAGGAAGTGCAAGTACATAGGTAATTTAGTTTCGCTTGTTTTCATTATAAGGTTACCTACTGTACAAGATACGAGGAATATTTCATGCGAAACGTTTTGCAAGGAATATACGGAACTATAATAAATACATAGACCACATTTTATGTACGAGAAACAGTCTCAAGCGTTCGCTACTGTTCTGGACTAGTGAACGCTCGAGACTTTGTTTCTCGTGGGAATTTCCCACAAATTGTTTCATATACGGTAAGTTTTTTGTAGTATACCGTTGTATATGTTGTATACCGCGTACACGCCTGTTAGTCAACGAATATCTATCAGGACAATTTTATTTAGGTAGAGATACAGAAAGTTCTTACAATGTATCCGGTTTTATAGATATTGCTTTGCTTTCATCGCATTATTTAACAGGTTATACTTAAAGTAACTATACGAGTATATAAATGTTATACTATTTAACAGTCTGCAGTTAGCTCAATTGTTTCAATTATAAATACTTTCTAATTTTATTTTATTATTTAATTGTAATTTTCTTCGTTAAAAAGATTAAACTTAATTCTAAAGAACAATGGAATTCACGACCTTATCGTTTTAAAAAGATTTCTTCCAGGACCAAAAAGAGTATGAGAAGAGGATGCCGGTCTGCCTCGAGATCTAATTTTAAACTTCAATCATTAGTTCAGATCATTCAGTTTCATTGCAGTTTTAATTAAAACTAGAAGAACGATTGCGCCGGCAGTATGCACTGTCAAAGGATTCGTTGTACAAAGCGGACAAAGAGGAATTCTCTTTTTTCTAATCACAGCGGATTTTTAATAGATCCAGGATAGGTAGTCACAATTAGGGCCATATAAGTGGCCTCATTGAAATCTGCAATATTTAAATACTAACCAGACACATGTTCCCAATAACAAAAACTCAAGTCTATATTTAATTTTTCTCTGTATACAATTAAAATATAAATAAATAATGCTGGAAAATTCACACAACATTATCTAGCCCCATGGTAAGCAGAGCTTGTGTTATGGGTACTAGATAACTGATATACATAATACAATACGATACATAGATAGATATTTTTTATTATATATAGAAAACGACCAGAACACCCGAAACAAATATCTGCAGA
Source organism: Eupithecia abbreviata (assembly GCA_943735965.1). NCBI lineage: Eukaryota > Metazoa > Arthropoda > Insecta > Lepidoptera > Geometridae > Eupithecia > Eupithecia abbreviata. The sequence continues at coordinate 5,186,955 of OX030977.1, read as the reverse complement.
TCGTACACACAATTGTTCCGAGGCGGGAATCGAACCCGCAACCTCCTGCGTCGCAAGCGGACCTTCGCCCACCGCGCTACATCGGTCGTCACACAATGAATTGCTATTCGTTAGTATCGCTAAAAGTCATAAGTGGGTTGACCGATTTGAATACCTACCTTTTTTGTTTTTTTTCTCTATTACAGGGTAGTATTTATAAAAAAAAAATTATAAAGATCAAGGGTTCATCTAGTCAGCAATAAAAAATATTTCCTTTCGATATGAATATAGATTCAAATACTTACAAGGGGCTGAGCCAGTAATTGCCGCAACGCTCCTCTGAACTAAGTGACACTGCACATTTTTGGACCTTCTATTGAGAAAAGGCATGATTTCTTCAGACATTTTATGTTATTATTCGCAGTTATTAAAATAAAATATATAAAGAAGGCAACTTAAGTACGAGTTTTAGTAGATTTTAAGATTCTTAGTCGGTATTTCATCCCAACCTTCTACATATTTTAGTACGGTCAGTATAACGACTGTAAATGGATACTAATATAAAACCGCGCTGTTCATACCTTGTTTATGAAGGTCTTCCACTTCCGCTTTCATGTTTTTAGTAGCTATCAGAGTTGAGCTAGCTACTAAAACGCATATATGTTGGAAATGAAATTGTTTTCACAAAACTTTTAGTTTTAAAGCAATAAAATACATTTTTGCGTTGAATTTATGCGCATGCATGGGGTGCAAATTTTATCTGTGAAACATTTTCCTGGAAACTTTGGGTTTTTGACCTAGGATATTAGCTCTCTAGTCTAGCATTTATATCGTAAAATTTTAGGTCCCAAATGGAGGCATATTGTGACGTCATTATGCGGAAGGCCTATGTTCACCAGTGGCTGATATTATGATGGAAGATCATGATGACTTAATTAAAAAAAAAAAACCAATTTATTAATTCAATTCGAATTAAAGAGTACGTTAATTAAAATAATAGTTGTACGATATAATTAAAAAATTACAAATTCAAGCTTACGAAAATAAACCTACCGTACGCGCGTATCCTAAGCATCTATATTTTAAGCTAGTCCCTTCGTTATCCAGAACAACAACAATCAGAAGACCCGAACGTGACCGAAGAAGAAAAGCCTTGAGAAGTTACTAAAGAATTTTTCAACTTTACAATTTCTTAGCATCTTATGTTCGCGAAGAAACAAAGCTTGAATACTTCGCTGGGATCACGTGCGGGTCACTGACTTGGAACAGATAAAATATTCGGCTAAGTGCTTGTCGGTCTATGCAAAGAAGGGATTTGAAGTGGGTAGGTATAGGCAGGTAATCATTGTATTTTTTAAAAATGGAACCGCATGCGCCTTATTATTGATTGTTGGCTGTTTTCAAGAATGGGTATTGATCCTCCGTGGTAGATTGCGTTAGGACTTTGCATTGAGCGTAACAGATACACAAAAAAGTTTGTAGTAGCGCGGAATCACTAAAACTTTTTAATTTTCCTAAACGAATTCGAAGTCGGTTTACTTATCCACCCTCCAGTGAAAAAGTTAGACGTTACACGACTACATTTTAACGACTTTAGAAGTTCATATGATTGTCATAAAAAGTTGGTAATTTTGGAACTTTTTAAGTAGACTTTTAATAACATTTTTGTTTACTAATTATTTTGTTAACATCATTTTGCATTGTAATTGTGTATGGAACCCTGAAAAGGACGTTTATTACTACAACTCCCGTTCCTGTAATTTCCGCGAGGAAGCTCTCACAATTAACATTACCCCGAAAATGAAACATGCTGCGTCTCGCTGTTTGTTCGGGCGTGAAGGTAAAGGACCCTTTGTCCGATACTTTCGAGGTGTCCTATTGTAATTTTGTATTGTATTTGAAAGCAAAATGCTAAAATAATGTTTATGAAAGCGCTCTGGACTCTAGACCTGCACAGTCATCGACTATCAGAGTTTTTCAATACCTATTCATCTAAGTCCCTATTATTCAACCTATAATTTATTATCACCTTTGAACGCTAGATGCCTCAATAAATAATAAAAAGCTGGAAAATATAAGTATTTTTACACAAAGCGAAAAACAAGAAATTTAGTTTATTGAAATCGCCTTCAGCCTGATCATTGTTAGCTGCCCGCAGTGTGTAAAGGTGGGTGTACACCACGTGAATACAGATCTAGGGCAAGAATAACAACATTATTTTTATCCGTTTTAGGGTTCCGTACCGGGGTGTGCCATCAACGGGACCTTATAATAGATACCTACGTTACAACTGAGAATCACATCCGCTGATTGTCTGATGGTCTATCACTGGGCTATTATATATTGTAAATCTTAGTAATAATTAGACACTTTATAGTATTTTTATGACCGATTGAACTCGTGACTATAACAAACTATCATCATCATCATCAGCCTATGTTAGTCCACTGCTGGACATAGGCCTAACCCAATGAGCGCCACAGCGCCCTGTCTTCAGCTTGTCGCATCCAGCATCTACCTGCAGTATTTCGCAGGTCGTCATTCCACCTGGTCGGAGGGCGTCCTACACTACGTTTACCGAGTCGTCGTCTCCACTCAAGAACAAACTATTAACAAGTAAAAATATTATTAAAATGATAAATTATGGACCCACCTAGGACAAGACAAGTCAAATATTATTAAAATATAAATAAGGAACCCTTCGTGTGCAACACTCGTCCTCTTTTTATTTACGTTTATTCTTTATTCTCTGCGAACAATGAATAACGAAAAAATTCTCCGCTCGGCTACAGCTAATTCGATAGAGCTAAAGATAGTGACAGCTCGTTCGGTCTAAATACACCTTAACAGAAGGAAAATATTTGTTCAGAGCCAATAACGTAATTTTTGCGTCAATACCATCCGATACCGAACTGCCCCCTAGGGCCATGGTCGATCATGATCACTGATAGGTTCTTTCCTTTCATATTTATTGGAGAGGTGTTCAGGTATATTATTTGGTCACTTCTTATAATGAAAAGATGACTCAAAGGGCAAAAAAATTAGTAAAAATTAAATAAATAATAAATAATGTCGGAAAAAATTAAAAAACAATCCACACAGCATCTTCTAACCCCACGGTAAGCAGAGCTTGTGTTATGGGTACTAGATGACTGATATACTTAATATAATACATTACACAGATAGATATATTTTATTATACATATAGATAACGACCAGAACACAGGGAAAAAAATCTGCAGATCGCACACACAATTGTTCCGAGGAGGGAATCAAACCCACAACCTCCTGCGTCAGGCAGACCTTCGCCCACCGCGCCACAGATGTCGTCAAATTAATGCAAGACAATGCACACAGCATCATCTAGCCCAAATTAAACAGAGATTGTGTTATGGATACTAGATGATTGATAATATCTTTTAGTTTCTTCTTCGAAATTGGTTGGGTCTTCGCTAAACTTATCGAGCCAGTGAATTCTTTCATTCTAACTGCACTCTAGTATTAAGATTTCTTTCTTTGACAAGAGACCACCTTTATTTATTAACATTACGATTGGTCCAAAATACATATTACAATACATTAAATACCGTTTTTCTTCTATAAATATTTGCAAATGTTTATCTGTTCTTTATAGTTAGAAAAAATATTATAAAGACTGACTTTATATTTTCTCACTCGTACCCATACATTTTCTTTTACTGTTGATTGCTTAAGGCTCAACTCACACCAAAAGAGCGTCGAAGCGCAGCGACCCGCTCGGTAGAGAAGGCGCGCGGACTCCCGCGACTGCTCGAGAAGTCGCGGGAGTTCGCGCGCCTTCTCGAGCCCGCCCGCGATGAATTCACGGGTCGCTCTCCTATGCGCAGTTCACTTTCAACAAAACTCAAAAATAAATAAATCAAATATAATCAAAAATAAAATCAAAAATAAATAAGCTTTTCTTAATCCATTTACATCACATATATTGTATTCGTTGCACTGCAAAGAATGAATGCGAATGCTCGCGCGCAACAGAAGCGCGCGGGGAGGGGGTGCGAGGGGCGGGATATTGAGACTTCCCGCGACTTCTCGCGCAGTCGCACGGCTCCGTTTATAGAATTCGCCGGAATTCCCGCGGCGCCGCGGGCATCCGCGCGACTCGTTCGAGTTTCTCATGCGATAATAAGTTTTATTGTAATGAAAATAAAGTTAAAATTCATATGACACTGAAACTGCGCTCCGCTTCGCTGCGCTTCGACGGTCTTTTGGCGTGAGTTGAGCCTAAGATGGCTGCAACTCAGGGTCGGATGAAGTACTACGCTGTTTAGTACCAAAAGCCATAGGTAGACAATATGAAAAACTAAAATCTAGTAGGTAGGCACCAGTTTTTAGTTTTCTTTTAGAGACACAATAGATTTAAAAATAAGGCAAACCTTTGGATCCTGAAATACAGCTTAGGCTAGTTCGGGATTCTGGAGACTCAATCAAAAGGGTTGATTCTGGACTCAATCAAAAGGGGATTATCTATTGGCCGACTGTAGGAAGAAACTGGATGAGTCAAGCTGAAGACAGGGATGCCTATGTCCAGCAGTGGACTAACATAAGCTAATGATGATAAAGATTTACTAAACTACACGTTTTTTCATAGAGCAAGACATTAGTTAAAAGTTCTGCTGATCTACTTTTGCCACTAGCCACCTACCTACATCTTCATAAACGGTACAGAAATAGCACGTATCAACTGTGGAACTCCCACACACACATGTCAGACAGTGGACCGAACTGCGCTATGTAGAAACGGCATTTAGAATATCCCTAATACTATGTGACTAGTGTGCCTTAGAATTTGCCTGTGCTTTAGAATTTGCGCCACCCCAACTCTTCCCGTAGGCGCCTTTAGAGGCGGATATAGGATATCCAACAGAGGGCGGGCAGCAGCGCCTCCTGCAGGATAGAAGCACTGCGATCTACCCGTTTGCCCAGCGTGGGGATTATGCCATTACCCCCTAATGATACAGCCAATAAAGTGCTCATAAGGGGAGGCCTAAGTCCAGCAGCTGTTGCTAATGAAGGTGAACAATTGTTTGTCAAGCTACAAGATGGGCTGATAATATCGCTATGAAATGGTAATTATCAAAGTTGTGTATACATAGAGACGTGTTACTTGTAGAAACCTGCATATTAACCTTATCCTTAGGACACCCTACAGGATCTTAATGTGTAATATGTATTTGGTTGGTGAACCTTTTAATAAATATATCGCGAATTTCCCATGATGAACTTGGTTGCGGCTAGCGCAGAAAAAGGTGGTGGTTCAAGTCAAAAGTTGCGTATGATGACGATGATGGTCAGCTTTCAGCAATGTAGTTATTGAATTGTAAAAGTATGTAAAGATGTCTCGGTGAAGATGGTCTTTGTTACCATGATCCTAAAAAAACAAGTCCTATGGATGGTCAAGGACTATGTGTAAGTACCTATGTAAGATCCAGCAGATGTCGACACTGAAAAGTTAAATTTAATTAAGATTGACAAGCATGATTTACCTGACCTTGGAATAAGTATTTGAAACCTATCTATTAATTTAAACTTACTTTTTCCATTTTATATAAATTATTTTGCAGTGCCCTACAGGTGCATGTACCTACTATTGATCTAATCCAACATTAAGATTTAAGCTGTATACATATACGTATATGTATACCTACATAAATGTATACTTGTGAGCAAAATAAATAAATCACAAGACTTGATGATGACTCCATTTCTAAACGTGTAACCAAAATTTTGTAGCCATTGTCACACAGTGGCGTAGCTAGGTGAATAAGGGCCCCGGTGCATAGAGAAGGAATCAGGCCCTCACCGCCCCTCTTTACAGTTTCCACGTAGCAATGAACATCATACATTAGAATAGATGTAAAGTAAGAGTGTATGAAAAATTAACTAAAAAGTTGACGGATGGACTAGTCGAATTGATCTCACGACCGTCAAGGGCGTCAAGCACGTGAGCTTATCGCTGATACAATGTGCTACGGACGTACTCAACCAAACGACCAAATAACAATAACAAAAAAATAGATAATTCTGTGATTGTTGATATTCATTTAAAATCATTAAAAAAACACTTGTGAGAAGGCTTGAAGCCTAGCTTCGGAAGCTGGCTGACCCTATCTTTTAAAAGCTTATATTAGAGGGCCCCTGAGCTCCAGCGCCCTGGTGCACTGCACCTCCCAGCCCTACGATAGCTACGCCACTGTTTTCACATTTCGAATATGTTAGTCAAGCTCGTTGGTTTTAGTAAATTCAAAATACAAGCACGTTCTGTTTGGTCAAGTTTCAAAGCAGTTGATAAAGCGCTACAGTAGCCAAAAGCAGAGGTTATATAATAATACTAACGCCAGAAGTTATTCGCATCGTAGGTATATCTAACAACTAGAAATTGTTGATATGAAAATTAGATGTGCTGTGCAAGTTCATTTATTGCCAAAATTTTGGACCGATGATAATTTGTATGTAAATTATACTAAGCTAAGGTTTTTGTTATTATAATTCGTAAGCCTTCGCACTCTGGGTAATCTCTAAGAAATTGAATAATATCCCAAAAACTAAGTTTTTTGGGTTATATATGTTTTTTATACTAAGCATACATAACCATCCTGCTATATCTAGTCTTGGCTATTACACATTTGGAAAAATTTACCGCAAAGTTAGAAGTTTAAATGTTTGAATCTCGTTCAGCAAAGTTTAGTGAAGCAGTTAAAAGCACCTACTGTAGAACTACGCTATAAAAAGTTAGGAACAAAAATACAGCAATGTAAATATGAATAGTTTTAGTTTTTATGCATCTAATACGAATGCTATTTTAATACGAAGCGTCATTATTTAGTAATTCACAGACTTCAAGACATCAATGCGAACGTTCTGAGTTCGGTGGGATTCCTTGGTTTGAGTTCAATTAAAGTGTGGTTGAAATAGGGCGAACATTAGAACTACAATAAACGAGTACTTTTTCCTTTATTTTACTTCTTATGTTCGTCCTACCCACCCAAATGTCATTAATTCAACGATAAAAATTTATCAAAGTAACATAGTCAGGATAGGTACGTAGGTACCTTATAGTAATTACAGCTACTGTACTACATATATGGAGCAAACGAATATTTTACCAAAATATAGTCGCTATGATGAAGACGATAAGTGTTCTTTCACATCAGATAAATCATTCGCTTGTTCAATGAATCATCTTTTTCCATCTCCAAAACGCGATTCATTTCGAATAAAAGCATCAAGAAAAATATCACTAACAAAAAGCCCCGAACGCCATTGTCACAGATTGATTGAAATCAGGATCAGCGAGATTGTCAGCAGCGATCCATTCCATCGGAGGAACATGCTATCAATCGCACTGCTTCCGGGTATTCTTTCAATATTTTCTCCACAGGATTTTTCACCCCCCCATAGAACGGTAAAAATCCTGTACGAGTATCTACAGAATGTTGATAAAGTGACCTGTTGTTAGAGTTGCTAGGTGTCAGTGTCAGAGAGCTTTGAGAAAAACATCGAGGATTTAACTCAACTAAATGTTTAGTACGAGATATATAAACCAAGAAGCTCTTATTGACAGGTTATCGCAGTTGATTCACAGTTTAGTTATCTTTAAAGAGGCTATGTACTAACGTTACATCATCATGACATCTGAGTAGGTATGGCAGATTTCATATAGATGTACAAAAAACACAATCTCAATTCCAGATTAAGGTGGTATAACATCAGAGTACTTAACCTGTTTGTGGTACAGACAAATAGTTCGTAAGAGCTTTGACCGCCGCAATCGATTAGTGTTGTTATAGAAAACAAAATTCCACACAAATAATACTCAAAAATTAGGAATGCTGGGGTAAACGTGTTCTTGAGTGGAGGCCGCGACTTGGCAATTGTAGTGTAGGACGCCCTCCGGCCAGGTGGAATGACGACCTGCGGAGGACTGCAGAAAGATGCTGCAAGCTGAAGACAGGGCGCTATGTCGCTCATTAGGGGAGGCCTATGTCCGGCACTGGACTACTATAGGCTGAGGATGGTATGATGATGACTACTCAAAAGCAGGTTTGAAGGAGCATGCTCTCGATTTAGATGCTCAAAAGATATTGTGAACACAAATCTCTTTGGATACCATCGTAGTAAGTATCATCGATCCTAGCTAGCTCATTAACGGTCACAGATAAAAACAAATTCTATGAAAAGGTTCTGAAATAAAAACACAAATAGAGAGCTTTTTATCGTTCATTTAGGTGAATCTTGCAGATGGTTGTCGCGTTGATGGGATAAGGATTATTAAAATAAATAAAACATTAACGTTCAGACGACTTTGAAGATTAAAAATGGTTCGCAGGCGAATAGATTGTTTCTAGAAATCGTTTAAGTTGAACTTAGTAATGTTTTTTTTTTAAATTAACTCAAAGATTTATGTAATACGTGAGTAATGATCGTATAAGCTTTGTTAGTTTCAAAGGGGCAGACATAGAAATGAACATTTGAAAATAATTTGGGGTCGTTTTCTACTAAAGCATTAAGTTTTCTCATATATGTGTACTTATATAAGTCCTCTGTTTGTGTTATAATGTCGGTCTTTCTTTTAAGATAAAATTTCAGAAAAGCTATTATTTAATTTGTAGGGTTTTTTACTGATTTTGTTATTTCATATTCTCTAGTAGGTAGGTAGAGTAAAATTAAACCAATTAAGAAGAATAATTCCGGTCTTCTTTAGGTATGGTCAACCCACAATGCGAGTCTAAAAAAACTGTGAAACAAATTTCCCTAACACCTTATAGCACAATGATTCAGGTTAGATTCAGTGATTGCAGCGCCATCTGCGATCTCTACACAAAACGCTACTAAAAGCGCCATCTGGGATGCTAAAGTGGAAACTTTTCGGAGGAAAATGCTGAAAGGTTCTGAAATAAAACATTGAGATGCGAGAGCCAACCATGATAGTTAGACTTCCTATCTAGTTGTCGTTCTACTGCTTTTACATAGATGGCGCGTTGAGCCCTAAACAGATAAAATTTCGAATGAATGAACTTCGACCTTTTGAATGTAGGCAAAGGTGTAAACTCCATGAAAGAGTAGCCCAGTATCCAATATTTTCAATGTTAAGCCTTACTTTTACAGGATGTTTTTTTTGAAAAGGGTGGTGATGGCTAATTCCGAAATCACGAGAGGAAAAGTCATAAAAGGAGACATGCCCTAGATTACCTAGATTTATAAGAAAACAATAATTGAGTTTTACAAACCGAAATATTTATCAAAAAAAATATATAGACCCTGTTTATTGAACAACGAATTCTGTTGGTAGTAAGGATCAATCTTTGCAATTTATATGTATATATACGTATAAGGTACTAAAAATTAAAGGAAATATGAACTAAAAATTCAAGGCATATTTCCGCAAATTAATTATAATATCCCAATTTTAATTAAAAATAAAATAGTTTTTATAGTAAAAGAATAAAATCTTTTTCTTACATTAAGCACACAATATACAACACTTAAATATATCAACAAGTGTATATCCTAACATTAGCAATATGAAGTTTCTGCCTCTATCAGGGGGGACCCCCTAGGACCCTATCACATATAAGGTCATGGTCACCTCAGGGATGCTCCTTTCACCTACCCCTAGGCATAGTTTTGTACCTTTGCCTTAAGCCCGATAGGGGTAGAAACACGATACAATGTGACAAAGGAAACAAAGGCTGTCATTCCATGTTCACATAAGTTAGGTTACATGTGCGACAGTTAAAGGGTAACATTTAGGAAAAAACGTTGGAGCAGTTTAGTTCCCAATTTGTTTTCATAATAAGAAGCACCTTATTAGATTGCAATTAAATATAACTGCTTAAGCTTAGGTCACAGCGTCTTTTAAATAAACCTTTGAGTTTTCTGGCACATAGGATTTCTGTCAATAACGAACGGCAAGGTAGCCATACCTATATTTTAAGAACTACCTATTAGAGTGGTACGTGTTGTATGATTTATCATATAAGATGCAACACACATCGGCCTGTTTCCGTCTGTTCCTAACGACGATTTAGGTAATGCCTATAGTTTTGTTTACTTGACATTTCTTGTTACGAGTATGATTAAATGCTACCTAATAGCAATAACACCGTTTATTAAAATCTAATCATGTAATTGGCCATGGCGAATTTACTGAATTATCGGACTGATACGATCGACCTCCCCACCTCTCTCGCTCAACCTGTTTCAGAATGAAACTGACCTAATTTCTCAGCTGCATCCCCCCTCCACATTTACTGACGTCATACATCCATGGCAATATCGTAGGATCCTATCCCACTTTCACAGTGCATTCAGTTTTCCTCTGTATTGCAGATATGTAGAGATGAAATTCGTGTGGCTGGTGTAGTGTCGGTTGAGACTGTGTAGATTGAGGTGGGTCAAGGTACCCGGGCCAAAACTGGGTCATACCAGGCTGCAAGCCTCTATTCATGAATCGAAACCTCGTGACGTGCTTTCATTCTTGCCCGATTTTGTTAATAGAAGCGCCAACATGCGCACGCAATGTAGGGAATTGTATAGAAATAACTAAAAAAATATTACAATTCAAATATTTTAGTACCATAAATCAGATTTAAATTATTTATATCACATAAACCTCAGATTTCTTACAAATACTAGCATGAAATTAATGACTCAAACAGACAACAGCAAAGTTTATCAAAAATATTTTATATTATGATTCCCGTTAGATCCTCTGACTAAATCTATGATGGATCTATAGAGAACTTTATTTCTCAGTAGATCCATGTCTGTCTATATCTATATTAATACATAGAATGGATCTAATGAGAATATTTCACAAATTGTCTGGTTGTTGAGTGCTTGTTCTGGTTGTATATTTCACATCCTTACTTACCACACTTGATGATTCTTTGTCAATGGCAATTGAGGAGCAAATAGAGAGCAAATAGAGTCTGGTTGGACAAGTGTCCAGCCAGACGTTATTGCCATTGCTTGACACTGGCAGGCACTTGCCTGCCAGTGTCAAGTACCTAATGGAAAATAATTGTAAATTATCTGAGTTATCAAATTATGAGGAATGTATGATATTTTCAGCAGAGCCTGGTTCGTTATGGACCAGGATGTACCACGTGCAGGTTAGGTTGGCTTGGGAGACGAGATGTTTGATGGCGGGTTTGCTCAAAGAAGTAGGTAGGTAGATACTACCTACGTGACTAAGTGACTAATATTGTGTACTACATATAACTATGTATAAGTTTCATTGATAAACCTTTCTAGTGCTTTGTTATCTGGCGACCTCGGTTTACTCGTTATTACTTTCCGACATTCAATAAAAGCTGTACTAAGTCGATATAACACATAACATGGAAGTTTTCACAAACAGTATAACAGGCGGCCCGTACCCATTATACAAGCTATGCATAATATAGGTCTAGATGACGTAGTGTGTTCTTAACACTTTGACTGCCACCGACGCATACGGTCATGTCGGATAGCTCCAAGCACAGCGACGCGACGACGACGTGCCTCTCTGGGGGCCTAATTCCACTAACACAATCAGTATGACTATATATGCTGGCAGTGGGCTGGCCATATCTCACGAAGAACCGACAACCGCTGGGGTAAACGTGTGTGTGTGAGTGGAGATCGCGACTCGGCAAACGTAGTGTAGGACGCCCTCCGGCCAGGTGGGATGACGACCTGCGAAGGACTGCGGGCAGATGCTGGATGCGTAAAGCTGATGACAGGGCACTATGGCGCTCATTAGGGGAGGCCTATGTTCAGCCGTGGACTGATGATGATGATGATGATATAGGCCAACCAGAAACACTCCCGTAGAAATCTAGGTTTCAAAAGAGCCCTAAATGCCATAGGTCATGTCCGTAATAGATCAGCGCGAGGTGTTCAGCAAATGTCAGATTTACAGTCGATAGCACTTGTTGCAACCTGACCCGGTCACAGGGGAGAGCGGGGGTGTGCTACCGAGAACTATATCAATGGCTTGCTAGGGGAGATGTGACTTAACTCAACCTTTAGTTAACAATGACGAATATTTATAACGATCTCTGTGGCGCGGTGGGCGAAGGTACGCCTGCGACGCAGGAGGTTGCCGGTTCGATTCCCGCCTCGGGAGAATTGAGTGTACGATCTGCAGTCTCGGGTGTTCTGGTCTTTTCTATGTAAAATAAAAAATATCTATCTATATTGTATTACGTATATCAGTCATCTAGTGCCCATAAAACAAGCTTTGCTTTGCTTGGGGCTAGATGATGCTGTGTGAATTGTCCGACATTATTTATTTATATATTTATTTATTAATTTAAGCGCTTGAAGTGCTTTGTGACTTGAAGACATAATAAGGAATTCACCATTATGTTGCTAAGTGACTACAATCGCATTAGAAAGTCTGGTAGATCATATGAATGGACCTGACGATGCACTTTTACGTCTTTAAAACTTAGGATTTATTTTTATTACTCCGTCACGTACCTAAATAATAGCAAAGGATCCGTAAAAGTCAAAATATTAATGTATTAAAATGCTCAAAAAAAGTTCTATAGCGTTCATAAAGAATCAGTAAATTCTTAAAAGAGCCAAATTAAAACTAATAAAAATAATTCTCATCATGGTACAGCCACCTTCGGTATAAATATGAAACTGTTTAAATTAAATTGTTTATTGTAAATATTCATAAATGTAACATTACAGTAATTTACAGCTAAGTCGTTACATTATGCACATAAATAAAAATTGAAATAACAAAAAATACAATAAGTTAGATACCTACATACTTACAGTAAAAAACAGAATTAACATAAAGACAGGGAATCAACATACCTCAAATTAAAATAAACTTGCCCAAAAAAGAATTCACAACAACAAAACAATACAAAGGCTATACAGCAATACGTTAGCTTAAAAAAACGCACTAGATTCTGGGCAGAAATATCAGCTATCAGATTAGAAATATCAGCTATTAGATATTGGAAAATTCAAAAATCTAATCATGGTAAATATTCCGTTTTAAATGACTTTAGTGTAAACCATGATCGTTTCAAAAGTTTTAATATCAGCTTAGCCGTTTCAGTGTTGCAGTTTCCTTGTAGCACCCCTTCGGTCATCGTCCGGGGACGCGCCCAGTTGCATCCGGGCTATTTTTAGAACAGCCTTCAGGTGCCCTGCGCAGACCCTGCTCTGATGACCTGACCTCTATAGTTATATAGCTAGAGTTCATTTTAAAATGACGTTATCAGAAGCACTCATTAGCTTTCTAGATAATGAGATGTCTTTTTCTAATCCCCGTTATGATAACTAGGTCATAAGACTAAAAGGATAATTAACAAAGCTTTGTTATACGCATACCTCTTTAAACTCTACATACGCAATCTCAACAGAAACTTGTTTATAACATCTTAGTTGGCAAATTTGGGAAAACATTTCTATTATTCTAAAGGTCAAATAGTGACAATAACTCCCACTTACTAATCAAACTATCCAAAAATAAAATCCAATCTATTATCAGGTTTGACGTACAATCTATTTCCGATATTCCGCAGGACATTTAACTTTTTATGGCCGAGGCTTCCAAAGTTAATAATAAAGTGCTATATTTGAAGGCATTGCATAAGGCTGTGACGTCAGCAAGGCGCGGCGCGGGCGCGGCGGCAAGCCTCCATTCAGAAATACACGCACACATACAACCCGCCCTCGTATAATCATAATTTTCGTTCTGACGTCACTCTACCCGACCAATCACGACACGGTTCCATTCAAGCCCAACTCCTGAAGGGAATCGTGCGGGATGAAAGCAGCAGTCGTCGGTTGCTCTCCGCGGAGGCAGTAGCGGTCCAATACAGCCATCGGGAACTAAATTTTTGAATGAAATTTTAAGATCACCTGTTTTTTGGAAAATAAGTTATTGGATAAGTTCAGCAATTGGCATGATTTCGAGCGTACAGACTTCGAATGTCAGAATGGAAGCCTCGAAAAGTACAAAGGAAGTTTGCAGTTAGCAAAGTAAGTTCTTTTAGTTTGTAAGGAAAGCTTTAGTAGGGCTGAGCACGTGAGCGCTACGTGACTACGCTACGGGCTACGAAACGCCTACGCGATGTCTGCCTCGTAGCTCCGTAGACTCGCCCACGCCTTCAGACCTTCCCTACATACTTACATCTAAGCTTTGTTACGTTGCACTGTTCAGTATTCTGTGGTTTTGTTTCTTTGGCTTCGAGTAGGCTCTTTGTGTAAATAAATGCCTGAGAAGTTAGCAATTTCGAAAAGCGCTTTATTAGTGTAGGTTAAAAGACGACTTTTTGTTTTTTGGTAGCTTGGGTTTTTATAAGATAACTGGTAGACTGTTGCGTTTCCTACGTATACGTCAAAAAAATTGACATTAAATAAACTATCTTCGTGGATGAAAAGGCTGGCAGGATGATGATGATGAACGATACAAATTAGAAAAATATCAAATAAAAAAATTGAATATTAATTAAAAAGAGAATTAGAAAATTCATAGAGTCATCTATCTCTCTCTCTCTCTCTCTCTTGTCTTTGTAGGAGAGATTTATTATTTCGTACACCAACATTCATATTGATAGACCTTCGAACCCAGAGAAAAAGAAGAAACGAATCCTTAAAACCACACAAAAACCTTCTTGCTCTTTCTGACCTTGATTATGTTTGGTAGATAAGTAGATAGATCGAACAAAGAAAATAAACATGCCCCGACTGCGTGACAGCCAATTGTAGACCGCAAATCAAAATTTAAAACCTTTCCTCTTAATTGTATTTACATTCTTGATCATGAATAATTAATTTAGTTTATTTGTTATATCCATCTATTTTTATGGAAGAGCAGGACATCCTGGCACAAGTATAAATAAATAAATAATGCAGGACAATTCAGACAGCATTATCTAGCCCCATGGTAAGCAGAGCTTGTGTTATGGGTACTAGATAACTGATATACATAATACAATACATTACATAGATAGATTTTTTTACTATACATAGAAAACGACCAGAACACCCGAAAAAAATATCTGCAGATCGTACACACATTGTGGGCACACTCGCAGGCGGACCTTCGCCCACCGCGCCACATCGGTCGTAGTATATACTAACATACTTAAAAGGATGTCCTAACAACTGTTTAGCATGTACATTAACACATTAATTAAGTTTTTATATATATATATATACTAAGGTTTTGTTACATTTATAAATAAATAAATAAAGTTAATTTAGCGCCGGTTAGTACCGGTTGTAGGTCACAGTAGCAACCTTTCTCAGTAAAAAACATCACCGAAACTAGTTTTTATCTTTCGGTTTGGTAAATACCCCTATCTATGTAGTTACAAGTGGGGCAACTGTATTCGGGCTGTGACTTATTTTTACTTTAAATCGTAAAATAGAGATCAATGGCTGTTCAAAGGCCCACAGAGTTCCTATCCTTATATCTTTAAGGTCAGAGGTGGATCATGCGCCCTGGGACCATTATAAGACCTAGGTTGAATACCTACTACATACAAAAGAATTAAATGACTTATTTCTTTTTACCATACACAGCCTCATCTAGTTTCAAAGTATGCAGAGCTCGTGTTATGGGTACTAGATGACTGATATGTGTACCTAATAGATACATTACGATAGATATTGTTTAGCCATTTAAGTTTTCCGAAAATTAAATAAATAAATAAATATTTCTTGTAATACATTGAAAATACCCAGAATACCTGACAAAATTGTCAGATTGTACAAACATTTGTCTCAAGGCGGGAATCGAACCAGCAACCTTCTTCATGCGTCGCAGGTGGACCATCGCCCGCCGCGCCACTGAGGTCGTCATTACCACGCACGAACATAAACTATAGGGGAAAAACAAAGAAAACTGAGTACCTACCTAAAATCATCATTCGTCTTTTCCTGTCTTGTGTATCGGTTTTTATTTGGTGTGCAATAAAGAGTAATTGTATTGTATTGCATCATTGCCAAAGATATTAATACTAAGGTACATTTTCAACGAGCGAAAACAAAGGAGGTTCTCAATCGGGCAGGGATTTTATTTCTAAGGTATCTGAAACCTCCTAAAGGTTCTTTCTGCATAGAAACTGAAACCACAAAGAAACAAAAGCAGTACAAACCAGCCATCTCAGCAAAGCTATGCTGTAGGGGCCTGACTTGGGTGTGGGGCCCGTTTGACGTCATACCTCTCCCGTGACGTCAAAGCTTTGCCACACCCCCCTTCTGACGTCACCGGAGCATGAACTATGAACCTAGATTCGCTTGATGCACCAAGATATTCCCCTGTTATTTCCCTCTGAGGAACAAACCTATCAAAAAGTCACGTCTTTAAGAATAAACAAAGCTCTAAGTTAGATCACTAGAAAGAGCATAAACGCTTAGGCAGCAATTTGAGCTTCTCTTGGTGTAATTAACTTGATCAAACAAAAAATTGGATACTCGGTGACAAAACGGTACTGGATGTGTTTGAATCAAAAACCTGTAAAGTCTGTAAAAGCCATGTACTCGTATACCAAATAGAGAGTACACAGTTCTCGAAACTTCTATGCAAAGCTCCGTAGTATGAATCCTTGGATTCTTGTAGGTATTTCGATGAGTACTAGTTGGAGCTATTTTTAGCTTATGTTTTTCCAAAAACAGCTTATTTAATCACAATTCGTATAATATTTGTAATGCCACTTGAAAACAATAAATACGATATGAACTCAGAAAAAAAATACATTTTTGTCGCAAATAGACAAGCGACTTTTTTCTCTAATAAAAAAATCTCAGTAGAAAATGTAAAAAAAATCGTAGTATCGGACTATAAGAAATTCAATGAACGAGCCCCCAAGCCTCCCTACGTCACGAATGTTGCAGGCGGCCCCTATCCCATTCACTCACAGGGACGCACAAAGAAAAGAGAAGGACGGGCGATTTGACCCAATTTCCCGACCTCGCTTGGTGTTCCGAAGCTTGCCGTCTATTTCCATCTGAAGGTCGTTTATTTATAGACGGTTGCTTGGAGCGCGGCCGTTCGCACCTAGAGAATGCGACACGATTTCTGGATCAGAGCCATTTTTGATGTTTATTGTCTCAAAATTAATTATTTTTTATTATCAAAGAAAATAGATAGATAGATACATTTTTTATTTGGAACAGACACTCATGCAATTAACACAGAAATACAATTTTAAACAAAAGTCATCATCATCATCAGCCTATGATAGTCCACTGCTGGACATAGGTCTCCCCCAATGAACGCCATAGCACCCTGTCTTCAGCTTGACGCATCCAGCATCTACCTGCAGTCTTTCGCAGGTCGTCATCCCACCTGGTCGGAGGGCGTCCTACACTACGTTTACCGAGTCGTGGTTTCCTCTTAAGAACAGGTTAGTCCCAGCGGCCGTCGGTTCTTCGCGAGATATGGCCGGCCCACTTCGACTTCAGCTTGCTTATTCTTAGAGCTATGTCGATAACTTTGGTTCTCTGTCGGATACATTCGTTACGAATCTTATCCTTCAGAGAAACTCCGAGCATAGCTCTATCCATAGCTCGCTGAGCGACTTTGAACTGGTGGACCAGCCCTATCGTAAACAAAAGTACAATAGGTTTAACAATTCAAACGAGAAATTTATAAAGGTAAGAAGAATATGTACTCTTTATTATCAGAGAAAATGTTATTCTTTATTATCAAAGAAAATAACTATCATTGAATAGTACCTATATAGTATACAACAAATAGTAGGCTTACTAAAATTTTGTTACAGCGTCTGCTTACGTGACTTTACTTACGTAGTACCTACCTGGATGTAGCCAGTACGTTCTTATATAAGACAAGTAGACTACTATTCAAAATGGTGAGAAGACCGGAAATGGCCTGTCCTTTGACTATCCCTGGTAGAAACCATCATTTTATTAAAAATATTATGACTGATGGTGATGAATTGGATATGCCCAAGATTGTTTCTGATTGGTTAACTGAATTACTTTCATAAGTACAATACCTACATAGGTTAATATAAATTAGTTCTTGCTATTACCGAGAAATAACAAATACCCCAGCAATTGAGTTTTCTTTACTTTAATATATCTGTCCCACCTTTTTTCCCAACTGTCCTCCTAGGGGGACAGATCAGAGTGATAGAAAGGAATAATTAATAATAAATAATGCTGGACAATCCATACAGAATCATCTAGCCCCAAGCTAAGCCGAGCTTGTGTTATTAGTACTAGATGACGAATTTACGTAATAGAATATATTATATAGATAGATATTTTTATTATACATAGATAACGACGACCAGAACACCCGGGACAAATATCTGCTGATCGTACACACAATTGTCCCGAGGCGGGAATCGAACCCGCAACCTCCTGCGTCGCAGGCGGACCTTCGCCCACCGCACCACAGAGGTCGTCAAAGACTATTTCGTGCCCTATCGATCCATTACCCTGCAACTGGGACATTAATGAAACGCTTGATAAAGTCAAGCGTATGGAATCAAAGTTCTAACGAATGTCCATTTGTGTCGCAGTTTTCTGTTTTTAGGACTCTGTACCAAGTTACAAGGGGTGCTTATTGTTAAGACTGCACTGACTGTCCTTCTGTCCGTTCGTTCACATAGAAGGTTGTGTATTTTGCAGTTGTCAATCAAAATTATGCCACAAGGCAATCAAAGCTTTATGTAACCTTTCTTCGTGTAAGATAACCCTATTTTATGTGAAAGTAAAATAACCCTATTTTACCTTGAAGTAGAACTCAATAGCTGTATACTCGCAGCGCTCTATTAGTCTACAGAATTTGTAGGATAATAATTATCATTTAATCAGCCCATACACATAGGCTTCTCCTAAACGACGACGACAACGCCTCAAAGAGCGGTCCTGAGCCGCCTCCATACATCGACTCCCTGCGACCGCTACGATATCGTCGATCCATCGAGTGGATGGTCTCTCAACATTCCGTTTTGCGTTGCATCGCGGCCACTCGAGCGATAACCTTTACTCCCCATCAGTTATCAGTTCTGCGAGCTTAATGTGGTCATTAGAGAGATCAAAGGTTGGGCAGGTGCCCACTGCAACTTCAGCTTACTAATTCTGAGAGCTATGTCGGTAACTTTGGTTCTTCAACGGATTCCGTATTCCGGATTCTATCACATAGCGGATAGTTAAGCATAGTTCTCTCCATAACCCGCTGAGCTATTTTGAGCTTATGAAT
Organism: Eupithecia abbreviata; assembly: GCA_943735965.1. NCBI lineage: Eukaryota > Metazoa > Arthropoda > Insecta > Lepidoptera > Geometridae > Eupithecia > Eupithecia abbreviata. Next base: position 5,167,739 of record OX030977.1, on the reverse strand, counting down.
GAGCCCTATTGGTCCGGGAGCCAGTGACAGATTTTCATGACCAAGTCCCTCCCAAGCAAAACTTTGTAATATGCATTAGGGATTAATATTATGAATACTCGTGACCGTCAGCTGCGTTTCCGTGGGTGGGTTGGGCAGTGGCAGCGATGACGACATTATTCCCATGGAATAAGGTTTAAATCAGAAATTATAATTCGCATATTCCAGAATCCTGATTTGTACCTTATTCCATGGGAATAATGTGCGGATTGTTGTGTGGATTGTTGTGCATATTTCTATTGTTATTTATTTATTTCAGTTTTGGGTTAAGCCGCAGTAATTTCATTATAATTTTAATTACTGCCTCGTCGGACTTTACTTCCCGGATCTGATATCGGACACTCCGGAATAAAAAACGTGGTCAAGGGTTACTACGAACTATAGGATGGGTTCCGTAGGTAAACATTTAATTATAAAACTTCTGAAACTATCATGGTTATTAACACTAAAGTCATTTAAAACGGGATATTTACCATGATTTGATTTTTGAGTTTTCCAATATTTCGGCACAGTTTCATGCGCCATGATCACGGAATAAATAATAATAATAATAAATTCCGTGATCATGGCGCATGAAACTGTGCCGAAATATTGGAAAACTCAAAAATCAAATCATGGTAAACATCCCGTTTTAAATGACTTTAAACATTTAATTCATGTAAAGTTAAGAATACCGAATGTGATAAACATTAATTTATTTCATAGGTTAATAATGTAGTTATTTATGTATTTATAGTATCCAATTACCAATAAACCGCAGTAAGTTCATCATATTTGAATTACACGTTGGACTTTACTGGACACGTTGGATCTGAAATCGGACACTCCTGAATAAAAATAGTAATTGATTAAATAATGCTGGACAATTCACACATCATTATCTAGCCCCATGGTAAGCAGAGCTTGTGTTATGGGTACTAGATAACAGATATACAATAAATTACATAGATAGATATTTTTACTATACATAGAAAACAATCAGAACACCCGGAACAAATATCTGCAGATCGTACACACAATTGTTCCGAGGCGGGAATCGAACCCGCAACCTCCTGCGTCGCAGGCGGACCTTCGCCCACCGCGCCACATCGGTCGTGAAAACGTGGTCAAGGGTGACTATGAACTATTTCAGACTAATAATTTAATTGATGTAAATCATTGTTAAGAATAACGAATGTGATAAGCATTAATTTGTTACACAGGTTAATATTGTAGTTATTTCTTGTTTTAGCCACTAACTTAGTTAAATTATAACCACTATGATAGGTACTGTCCGCATGTAACAAGTATTATTTCTTTTTTCTATGTTATACGTGAATGGGGATAGGTAAATGTGTAGGTCATATTATATGTATACATATACCGCTTTCAGTGGCTGAAAAGAAAAACAAGCTTAAATTTGGCTCTGGAACAGTTTGCAAGGAATAATATTTTTTAATAAAAAAATACTTCACGTCACATAATTATACAGCCTACACTGGTCCACTAATGGCCCTCAACATTTAAAATGAATGCCATTACAAATCAAAAAATTAAAATGCCTATAGGTAAATTTTAATTAAATCGGAAGTTTTCTAATCGCCTGCGGTACTCTAAAAGCGAATAAGCTACACTAGGGCTGACACGCTAGATGCCATAACGCCTGGCCGGACGGTGTCGGGTGACAGGACATAGCTTCCGCGGGGCTTCGTACTCGTATTTAATCTCTAGGCCTCTCCCTCTTTTGTTGAAATTAAATTATATTGCCGTATGGTACTATCGAATTAGTACTGCTATCAATTTGTCACGTGTTCAAAATAAAATTATTTTTTGAAAAATTAACATCCGACTTCGAAACTCAGTTTAAAACTGTTTTTGCGGGATATATAAACTAACCCCTCAGATCGTTATTCCTCCATTGGTCGCGCACATACTTAATGCAAATTTAAGACTTATACATATAGTTTTCTCATGGATGCCATGGTCAGAACTGGACCGTTGAAATGGGAGCACACGGGAAGCCAGCTTCAAATAAAAAAGAATCATCAAAATCGGTTTACCAGTCGAAAGTTCTGAAGGAAAAAACATAAAAAGAACAGTCGCATTGAGAACCTCCTCCTTTTTTTGAAGTCGGTTAAAAGGAGCTTTACAATAAAGATTCCGCAGAAGATGCATCAGAGATAATTAGGGTGTCTTATTAGATAGTTTCTAGAGTAAATGTTTTACGCCTTACATTCTCATTTCATTTATTTTTGGTTGCAAGTACATTCATTCTTAATCTAGGCAACAAATGCTTTTTAGGTCAAAACTTTTTCTAAGTCTCCGAAAATTGTGATTGAGGTGTCATTCGATTCGGAATTACCTGTAGATATTTTTTCAGAAAATTCAAGAGCCGGTCGCAAAAATTGCTGAAGTTATAAACAAATAAGTGAAAAAATAAAAGAGGCAAAATCTGCAAATATCTCGAGAACTATTTAAGATTTTTCAAATATGAAAAAAAGATAAATACTTTCATAAATAAATAAATATAAATAATGCTGGACAATTCACACAGCATTATCTAGCCTCATGGTATGCAGAGCTTGTGTTATGGGTACTGATATACATAATACAATATATAACATAGATATATATTTTTATTATACATAGAAAACGACCAGGACACCCGGAACAAATATCTGCAGATCGTACACACAATTGTTCCGAGGCGGGAATCGAACCCGCATCCTCCTGCGTCGCAGGCGGACCTTCGCCCACCGCGCCACATCGGTCGTTCATAATTTAAACAATAACAAAAACTTCATGCAAATAATAAATTAAATTGAATTTAGAAGCCAGAATGTTCAGTTATTTACTTGAATGTAAACGTCGTGCAATACCTATATCACGTCATCCATACCGCAATGCTTGAAAACGAAAGTTTTCAACCAGTGCGTCCTACCCGTTATGACCTACGGAGCTGAGACGTGGACACTCACGATAGGGCTGGTCCACCAGTTCAAAGTCGTTCAGCGAGCTATGGAAAGAGTTCGGAGTTTCTCTGAAGGATAGGATACGAAACGAATGCATCCGACAGAGAACCAAGGTTATCGACATAGCTTAAAAAATTTGCAAGTTGAAGTGGCAGTGGGCCGGCCATATCTCGTAGAACCGACGGCCGCTGGGGTAAACGTGTTCTTGAGTGGAGACCACGACTCGGTAAACGTAGTGTAGGACGCCCTCCGACCAGGTGGGATGACGACCTGCGAAAGACTGCAGGTAGTTGCTGGATGCGGCAAGCTGAAGACAGGGCGCTATGGCACTCATTGGGGGATATGACTCATATGTCCAGCAGTTGGCTGATGATGATGATCTAGATAGTTAGATATAGATATTACTTTATTGCACACTTAGTATATAAGAAACTATGTGAAATAAAAACTTAAAAATTAAGTTACCGTCTATACCTATACTATAACGTGTCCATCTAAAGGTTGCCTGGAAGAAATCTCACTTAGCGATAAGGCCACCCATTGTGCATCTGTATCTTTGTTTGTTTGTTCTTTACAATTGGCGGTGTTATCGCGCAAGAGCGATCTATCCCTACCCAAATGTATTTTTAGTTTTCATAAACTTTTCTTGATAACGAGACACGATACGATGAACAAACACAGGATAGTGACAGGGATTTAAATCATAGTGTCGATTCCATAATCTTATAACGGCCGGCACCGACCTCTTTCCTAAGGCTTCATACCGTCCTCGACTATCTACACCTAGGTACATAATTCCTAGCTTACCTGCTGTATTTTTCATAAGCTCTATACAATGTTATGTTCAGTCCCAAGAAATATAAGTAGATGGATCGATATAATATTACTAAAGTCATTTAAATCGGGATATTTACCATGAATTGATGTTTGAGTTATTCAATATGTGCATCCAATATGTATAGGTATGTGCCGAAATACACCCAAAGATGGCCATATGTAGAGACTATTGCAAAGAAAAATGAAAGAAATTAAACCAGGCTATTGTGATGGATGGATGTAATCGGGCTATAAGGGAGATTGCGGACGCCTGCCATAAAGATAGTCTCATAACTGTTAAGAGTGGCAGACGGTGGCCTGCAGAATGCTGGATGAGTTCCTTAAAAAAATATTATTATTATTATACTTTGGTTCTTTACTTTATAGATTAAGTGTAGAAATCTCGGGGTTTTATAAGGTCATTAATGCGGGGCACATTCAAAGTTAGTAAAAAATCTGAAAAAACCGACAAACAATGATCATATGACACCCCCAACTCCCCATACTGCGTTTATGGTGTAAGTCAAAAGCTGAATCGAAAATTGCAGTAGGGAACGTTAATCTTAACATGGGAATCAAGAAGCAAATGTCTTTTCTACCAAAAAGTCATAGTGATTGCAGGATCGTATAGTATAGAGGGTTTCTTTTCGTTTTGGAACAAATAAAAATGAACCCGCCTTTGAACCCATTTCTCGTTACCCTTTCATATCTCCAAAACAGATAGACTTGAAAGATTTTTTTCCACAGTAATGTAGCAGATATTAGTATAATCATTAACATGATCTCGGGCCATAAAGTGGCCCGATCCTTTGGAAGGCTTGCTTGGTGCCAACAGCATAGAGGCCCTTTGAGAGAGTTAATCTAAAGGCGATGGCTACACATAGCGGGTATCATCCTCGGGTGCACAATATGATACACCCAAAGATGGTATCCGCCGGTTGTTAGTACAATTATTATTATCGACATGGCTTGGGGACGCTTTTCCGATTGGTATTAATTTGGTTAAGATCGAAATAAATAAATAATGCTGCACGTTAAGACAATACATTACATAGGTAGATATTTTTATTATACATAGAAAACGATCAGAACACCCAGAACAAATATCTGCAGAACGTACAAACATTTGTCCCGAGGCGGAAATCGAAACCGCAACCTCTTGCGTCGCGGACATTTGCCGTCTGCGCCACAGAGTCGTCAAAAAATTACATGTTATAGTCTCCACTACGCATGACCAAGGCGTCTACCGTTCGCTTATAAGTTAACCCACACCCTTATTATAGGGCAACACTGTAGCAGGGTTCATAGAGCCTCCGGAGGCTCACTTGCTACAAGGTACCCATCGCGATCACACGTCCCTTTCTTCATATCAATTCAAACTTTGTTTTTCTATTAGAAAAAATATTTTAGTGTCTTTTCAGTGCTTTAATTTTTTTATGTGTGTGAGTGTAAGTATTGAAGAAGTCTTTGGGAAATAATTATTGCAGAGGTAGAGATATTTTGGTTTTAAATGTATTAATTTATACCTTATATCGGGTGTTATTAGATAAACAAGTGAGAAATTATCGGATTTACGATAATTTAACGGAATTTAAAACAACTAGCTTAGGCCTGCGGTTTCTCTGACGTAGGTAGTAACAGAACGTAGGCTATAGCACTCAACAATGTGTTTTTTGTTTGTCTGACGAAATAGATTCAAAATGGTAAAAATAAATGCCGGGTAATCCAATCCATATATCCTCATAGACCCAAAAAGAAAGTAAAATAAACTTATGTACCTACCTAATTTTTTCAGACGTGTCCAAGGGGGTCTAAAGCAAATAAAGCAGTTTGTATTTTGTTTATAGATAAATTAAAAAGAAAATTCATACAAAAAAACCTACAAATTATAAACAGCTTTAATAAAACGAATTAACATTTATCCTATTGTGTAATTGTTAAGAAAAAACTAAAAACCGAATCCAAATACCTTAGTGCTTATTTACCCTTCTTTTGTAAAGTTTCTCGGAACAAAAACTAAACCCTCGAGAATAAAATATATATCACCTCGGGATCATCCTCTATACAATAGCGAAATAACGATCAAAATCGATCCATAATTGACAGAGAAATTGACGTGCATACATTTAAAAAAACATACATACAGGCGAACATAGAACCTCCTTTCTTATCGAAGTGGGATAAAACTAATTATTAAGAAACGAATGAACATTTTCCAAAAACTTTAGTCACTAAAACTGGAACAAAATAATCCATTAAAAGTTTTAAATGTCGCGTTACAGTAGGTAGTTAGCGAATTAGCCCGCTCCTATGGTTTCGCCTCGATACGGCTTCGCAACCCGATACCGGACTTTTTGCCCCATACGGATAGACCGTATGTGTAATAAATACTTTATTTAATCCATTTTTTTCACGCGCCTTGCACATTTTTACCGTTTAACAATTAAGTAAACTGTCTTGTAGAAACGAATACACCAATCGGGGTTCAAATTCAACCGAGCCGACATAATCTACTTGACAACTACCTATAATAAGGTTTTTATAGATGTCAGTTGAGGAAGAAACAAGCAATCTGACGATTGAAAATTAATGAATTAAAAAAAAATGAAACGGAATCGATAATATTAATTTCAAACTAAATCCAATACTCAGTCTATAGTAAAAATCTTCTGCGTGATAATTTTATGTATCAAATTATTTTTATTTTTAGACACTTTTTTAGAGTTATTCGTTAGTCTTACAATCACAACATGCATTAAAGGTTGTACCTTAAAACCTTTTTATGAGCTATCATATTTTCCATCCTATTTAATTATATCCGTGGAACCTAAAACACTTTTGATCTTTTGCTTCGCATTCTGAATCACAATAAAACATAGTATGAATCTAAAGTCATTTAAAACGGGATATTTACCATGATTTGATTTTTGAGTTATTCAATATTTCGGCACAGTTTCATGCGCCATGATCACGGAATAACTGAAGGCACTGCGACTGCGAGTAAGTTTTTATGGGCAGACATACCGATCTACCCTCGCAGTGCCTTCAGTTATTCCGTGATCATGGAGCATGAAACTGTGCCGAAATATTGGATAACTCAAAAATCAAATCATGGTAAATATCCCGTTTTAAATGACTTTAGTGTTGATAACCATGATAGTTTCAAAAGTTTTATAGTATGAATCGTTATGTAGTTCGAAAAGCATGTGAATCCTTGTTGTTATCTGCTGCAAATCCATGCACACTTAAAGTATTTAGAGTTAATTTAGCAGATAAGTTATCAATTATTTTAATGTATGAAAACATGAGAGTGCTCATGAAAATGTTATTTCCTCTAATAGTTAGAGCTTTTTGTTGTAGAGGTAACAAGATAAAAGTTTTAAATTTAATCATAAGCTAATAAATTTACTGTTATTTTCAAAATGAACTCAACGGCTGGTTTATATTAGTTAAGTAGAGGCACGGAGCAAGCACTTTAAGTAGTGGGAAATATATAAGTCTCAACGCTTTTTTACGCTAAAGCTAAGCAGCTAGCTAGCTTAAATAACAAATTTTACTCTACGACGCTTCTCTCCCTCGATAAATCCTACTTCGGACTTGCACTTGACGTATGTAAACCAGTCCTAAGGTTGAAAATATAAGGGAACTATTTCATTCACACTATACCGGACTAGAGTGCCACTAACACATCTGTTGTGTTAACAGCAACGCCAGCAGAGAAGAAACTAGCATTTTACGAATAAGACAGACTTTTTTTTTAGCTAGGATATCGTTTATTTAGTAGTGTAAAACTAGATGTCGCTAGTATAAATATCCGAAGTATAGATCGGGCTTCGACTGAACAGGTGAGTTAGTGGCGCACTTCCGCTTGTACCGCTTTTGTATCCGTGATCTGAAACGCATCGCTTCAAGTTCCTGGTCAGCCTTTAATGATGCCCAAAACAGCTGCTGGCCACTGCTCAAGATTAGTGTTGCAATACTCTTGTGCGTGTGACAGCGGCTATTGCGGGCGATTCATTGCCGTCGGGACAACTATGCTGAAGAATCGTGAAGTTTTTACAGGTGTTTCTTAAGTTTTTTATCATTCTTTAAAATGTATGTTGTCTAAAGCTGGCGACCGATTGGTCAGAGCATCTTATCGTTCGCAGCGAGCTTTAAACTTTTGCAGTAACGCCTTGGCGTTAAGTGAGCATTAGTACATCCCTGCACCCCTGCACTAGCGATATATACAATACTAATGCTCACTTTAGGTTTCAATGAAATGTCCAGGTCAGTCACCAGCTTTAGAGTACCAAAATGCCCATTTCACTATCCCCAAGTAAGAAATTACCAGCAACTATCGTAACTAAATGAGTCACGATAGTTGCTGGTAATTTCTCTCTGCGATATTAGTCATGGGTGGCGGTGAGATGGGCGCAAAGTTAAATGATATTTTATTAGTGGAAGCATACCAACTCAATATTATTTAATCTAGTGAACGATGACGTACAAATGATTCAAACGGCATTTAATGAAACGAATTGGCTGAGTTTTTTTCCAATTTTGTGATGTCTTAAATACGCACTTCAAAATTTACTGCCTTTTCTTTATTCACGCATTTACTCACTTACGCATGTTATAATAATGTGGGTGATCATGGTCATCATAAGTCCTTGTTCTTTGAGACATATTACAATTTAGACTAAACGGAATTTCCACTACGGTATTTCAAATCTCTTCTAGTTCAAACCGAAATTGAAACATGTTCATTTTAACATGGCAGTGACCTTTAGATTCTATGTATTTACTTTACTATTGTATTATACTTTTTACTACTAATTGCATTTAAATCCGAGTACAACTAACTGTAAGTTTTTATAATTAAGGTTGTCCAACCCCGTATACCTAAACGTAACTTCTTCTGTTTGATCGTTACACTAATCGGTTTTCTTTTTACCCGACTACCAATGGGGGAGGGTTATATTAATTTTTTCATACAAATGAAGAAAAGCGTGTCTTTAGTACCGCTTAATTCATAGCAGCGTTTGCATATACGGGGTAGGGATTTGTATTTTAAACCCAGAAATGTAAAACTTCTAGGTTTTTTAATAAAGATTTTATTTATTTCTGATTTTCTTTTATGTTTTTACGTATTCCTTTCTTACTTGTTAAGCGTACCACACCCTTAATAAATAAATCCCCAACTTTCATTCATCAGACTGGTATTGATATGGATCAGTTGAGATTCCTCTAGATTGTTTGTAACAGACTCGACTGTGTGTACTTAACTGTTCCCATAATAAATATCTACTAGTTTTAAATTGATTTTATTATTTGATTTTAATTTTATATATAGATTTAAACTGTCATAGTAATCTTTACGTACCTAACTCGGGGTTTTGGGATTTGGTTTTAACGCGATACCTACTTAAATACAATTTCAGAATCTGCCTACAATTAGTAGATACCATATAATATATATATTAGAGAGAGATAAAGGGGATTTTGTTTTCAAACTTTTATTTAAAATTTAATTTTCGACCAAAATTGTAAACTACTACACCATTTCCTGAAAGATAACGCGTACCAAGCAAAACAAAATCAGCAAGCTTATCACGAATTGGTGTGTCGGTGTCAGCAAAATTTTTCAGAAACTGTTAAAAGTTCTAGAGCCTGTGCACACGACGTTCTCAATACGCGCAGTCGAAGCAAATCATAAAAAAATCAGTGCTAAATGACGTAAGATACGTCGACGACGACGCGACGCCGCGTAAAAGTCGTATGCAAAGGCCCTGATAAAAATTTCAGGTTGAAGAAGCCTTCAGCTGCGAAAAATACCGAAGCCCAAAACAACTATTGGTCACTGCACAGGACTAGTTCTGGGATATACTCTTGTGCGTGTTCCAATAGTTATTGTGGGTGCTTCATAATCATCGGCGACGCTTCGAGAACAATCTGGACTAGTTAATAAGATTCTTAATTTTGCGCGTTGGTAAGTGATGTCTTTTTTCGTAAATTCGTTTTCGTGCTTGCATATTTTTATTATATCTAGTACCATTATATCTAGTCAGTATGGATCAGGTAGGTAAGTATGGATGTAGAGATTCCTAGCCTGGCGCATCAACCCTGCCGAAGTGGGTTCTTGCTTAAGAGACAAACTTAACGAGTTTGGCCTGTCAAACTAGGCCTAGATCTCACAAACACCGTTTTTTTACCACGGGGACCCCCCCGTGGTAAAAAAACTTGAATTTCATAATACAGTACATAGATCGCCTCCGGTGTCTATCTATTGTGACACATTTGTGCAAAATTCCCTTATTCCATACCATTATCCTGTATTATTCCTTAAATTAAAGTACACTTATTTATTTATTTCATGTGTCTCGGACATCGGCCTCGGAACAGAGAATCGTCGCGGTCTTGAAGTCAGCAGGACTAAACTTGAAAATTTCATAGTAAATGATCGCCACATCGTTGAAGGTAAGAGTTGATTCACGTTTCGTTTATGGAGATAAACACCAAACAAAATTAACTGGTTTGTTTCCTCCTTAGTAGCGGGTTCGGTTATAAAATATACCTACTACATACTTATTCATAGGTAACTACTAAAAAACTATAATTCTGTGTGTCTGTTACCTTTTCACGCCTGGCAGAGGGTTTGTAAACGGTACCGGACGTAACGAAGACGGTAACGGTATCCCATGGACATAGGTTACTTGAAAAGCGCGTACGAAGTCGCGAGCAGACTCCTGGATAAACCCCACTGAAGGGAATTTATAAGGCCTGATATTTATACCTAGTAGTTAAGACTACAATAACACAAGCTCTGCTTAGGCTAAATGATGCTGTGTGAATTGTCCAGCATTTTATTGAATTATACGTAGAAGTTCAAATTGATTATAATCTATTTTAACTTTAAAAGAGGTTCTACATTCGGCTGTATGTATTTATATAATTATGTGCCTATGTTCGTCGATTTCTGCGTCAATTATAGACCTAGTAGCATATTTGGAAAATCTCTTTGCTATTGTTTGTATGGAGTATGATACCAAGGTGGTCCCATAAAAAAAATATTCCTGAGAAATAAGTATTTATCCCGATAATTTAAAAAAACGTAAATACTAAAGAATTTGAAGTGAGTTTTAAATTTTTCAAAACATATTTGTACACAAAATGATTCTAGTTTACAGTTTATTTAAACTGATACTTATTTTGTTTTTTTTCTAGGTGGACGCTCTGGGCTTCAAAAGCATTGGTGAAACGAAGGTGTCTAGGCTTCAAAAGCATTGGCGAAACGAAGGTGTCTGGGCTTCATAAGTATTGGCGAAACGAAGGTGTCTGGGCTTCAAAAGTGTTGGCGAAAGGAAGGTGTCTGGGCTTCAAAAGTATTGGCGATACGAAGGTGCCTGGGCTTCAAAAGTATTGGCGAAACGAAGGTGACTGGACTTCAAAAGTATTGGCGAAACGAAGGTGTCTGGGCTTCAAAAGTATTGGCGAAACGAAGGTGTCTGGGCTTCAAAAGTATTGGCGAAACGAAGATGTCTAGTTACTTTTATATTTGTATACTTTTAATACCTATTAACATAATGTAGATTCTTGTAAGTACCTAAATATATTAATAGGCACACTTGTACTAAAATAGAAATACAAAACATATGTCGGTACATATTATGTATATCAGTCATCTAGTAACTACCCATAACACAAGCTAAGCCTATCTTGGGGCTAGATGATGCGGTGTGGATTGTCCAGCATTATTTATTTATACAATACAATATACCTTTATTGCACCATCAAATATAAAGAAAATAATAAAAATAGGATCTAAATACTAACTAAATCTAGTAATCTAGTATTTATATGTATGCAAGGTCGCCTGGAAATCGGTATCAGCAATAAGGCCGCCTTTTGTACTACAATATGTATTTTTAGATAAGATTTATATTTGTAAACTTGTTAGTATAATATGTATACGTGTTATTTCATTCATTCATTCATTGATTGATCTTTATGTACATATTACTACTGTAATTGACGACCCCTGTGGCGTGGTGGGCAGAGTTCCTTTCGCGACACAGGTGGTTGCGGGTTCGATTCCCGCCTCGGGACAAACGTTAGTATAGATAAAGTGTGTAGATTATACATTAAAATGTATAATCTGCAGATATTTGTTCAGAGTTCTAGTCGTTTTCTATGTATAATAAAAAACATCTATCTACGTAATGTATTGTATTAGGTATATCAGTTATCAACTACCCATAACACAAGCTCTGCTTAGCTTGGGGCTAGATAATGCTTATATATTATTGCTATTATTATTCACTATATTTGTATTGTTTGTGATTCACTAAATAAACGAATCAAAGCATTTTAATTTCTTTTGAATTTGACTTAAAATAGGGTAGATATTTAAGGTAAATTAAAACGCACTGTAGAGCAATAAAAAATGTTTTATTTTTAAAACCGATGGGACACAATCAGTCTTGGACATTAACGTAACAAAGCATAACAAATTTTACATTACTTCCAACAAAATCAAAAATGGGTCAAATTCACCCAAAACTTTTAGTTATAGACTCTCTACAATAGTTTTACAGTTCAATTTCTACTTTAATATCTTTTTGACGACGAACCGAATTCAAACAGGAGTAGGTGCTTAAAGTTCTAATTTAAACAGAAATATTCAACATATCAGTTAGGTTTAAAAAACCTATATTAACAAAACATACAACAACATAGGAATGGCAAAAAATAAATTGCTCATAGGCGGAACGTAATTGCTTTTGGTCTACGATTATCATATTTTTATCACTAATTAAATAAGAAACTGTAAGAAGGTTAAGATTAAGTATATTATTATGATTATTACATATTTGTTCATATTGGTTAAAAACTGTTTCCTTAAAACTATTTTTTTTTTTTGTATTTTTCAACTAGAACACCAATTTCACGATATGGTATGTATATGAATAGTCAAAAGTCTACGGTTAAATATTATAGTCATAGTTTTTATTATCATATTGAGTATTTAAAATGTCTTTTAGAATCTTAAGATATTAGGTTTCTACTTCACATTCTTAAAATGTAGTCAGAAGGGAGAATTAGTAAATAATAGATTCACGCGAATAAAAGGATGTCAATATTCATCCTTTTATTCGCGTGAATCTATTAACATTATAGTAACAATTCCGCGCAAAACCTTCTCTGATAAGATCCAACAAAGTGTTTCGTAGGAGAAAAACAACCCCGACCGCACAATGATAAAAAAATATCAAAGTCATCGACTTTTCGTCTCTATAAGAGACATTATCAGTCCACAAAACGAGATTAATGCTAAGGCATGTATTATAAAAGCTTGCTCAGTAATCAATCTATGCTTGAGTAAAGAGTTTTTATGGTAAAAACGTTACTAAAGCATAAGTCGATAACTTTATTTATTTTATTTTAGTTTACTTGCCATGTGGGCAAGCAATAATAGAATAACACAAAAAATAATAATATGATCTGGCTTGAAACGCAACTATGTGCACACAACAAAATAATAGTGACATGTTAGGTAGTAGTTACACATAGTAACATTTATAGACATATATATAATATAATAGATACATTATTTATTTTAAACAATCTTACATTTTAATTCGACTTAACAAGAACTTTGATCGAGACAAAATATAACAAATATACTAAAAGACATGCTTATTAAATAACAAACAAATTAACAACAACCGTACACAGGTTGTTGTTTAACTTTTACTAATCAATGTTTACTGTGGACTGAGCAGTTTCATAATACGAACCTAAGAGTATCCAGCAACGACGGCAGAGTCCCCCCAGTGACGTTGCCTTTCTGAGCTTATCGCTCAGATAAATCAGTTCGTTCTAGATATCTTCTAGAAAAAAGTATTCGGGAGATTGCGCCAATTATGTGGGTCACGCTCCGGGGTGGTATTTAATTAAAAGACTGCAGTATTGAGTTAAGCGCAGTAACTTCCATACATCAGTCTTGCGAAACATGTTACTAAATGGTTTCATCCTTAGATTTTAACTGAAATAACAAAAACTAAAATTGAAAATGTTCGCTATTGCATGTATTAACTACAAACATAGCATTCACTGTGCTGTCATAAATTTTTGTAAAGCGTTTCAAATTATAATGAGGGAGAGATTTTTAAAAGAGATTCTCTGTAAAATCTTTGTACATAATATAGTGTACCCAGCATTTCAGCATAGGTGTAAGAAATAGTAAGTAACTAAAGTGGTATTTTAAATAAATCTCTGTATCTTATAGATTACCCAATGTCAGTCGTGAGGAAAAACATGGGGACACTGTACCTAAAGACAAAAATCACCAAAATCAAAACTCTTGAAGGCGATATTTCGACGCACACTAGCGCCGCCACCTATTTTAATCTATTATTACGTTGAGCAAAGGAAATTTTAAAATTTTAATTTTATTTAACAGTTGCTATAAGCTTGTTTTTAATGCCTCTGTAATAGATTTATTGTGTATAGTTTAGGCAGAGATAAGAAGTGGGTAACTTCTTCCATAAATTCAATAATAGAAAATACTTTATAAATAAGATAAATATGGTGGCGGCGCTAGTTTGCCTCGGGGTACCCAAGCCCTTAACGAAAAGTTTGTTCTATAAAGTAATAAAATAAGTTTACTTTACACTGGATATTTAACTTCTAGTTTAAAATCATATTGATTAGAACTTGTACTACTTTTGCTCACCAAAAAAGCGTTCTATAGAGTAAGAAACAAAGGTAACTTTACGGTGACGTGTCAATTTTCTTCTACAAAATCATCAAGATCTTAGAGTTTACTGTGTTACCTGTGTTTATCAAAAGTTTGCTCTATAGAGTACGAAATAAAGGTAACTTAACGCTGTCGTTTTATTGTATCTTATTAAAGGTATCGCCATATGCCATGAAACACATTACAATGTGAAGACTGGCTTGAGCGGGAACGTAATCACCGTCGATTGACATCGCGTACCGGTACATCCAAGCAGCAAACTCGTAGTTGGTCTGAAAAGGAAACATTTAAGTGTTAACACTTCGAGTGCTGAAATCACACCGTATGTGTTTTCTACAAGTGACTAATATGCGTAAATCCACACTAGCGCAGCGGCTGAGAAAATACAGATCTGTGTGACTCAGCACAGCTGTAATGTTTTTCGAACGAAACGCATGTGCGGCGCAACACAACCGCTGTGTAGAGCGGCAGCACGAATGGCTTAAGTTAAAAAAAAGATCGCAGTCGTCGAAAAAAGTTCGCAGTCAAAGTGTTAAAGAAACAAAAACCTACCTCGAATCCCTTAATTTTCAATTGTTTTGACGTTTTGCGGGACGAATACTTAACTTAATGTTATTATCATTATCATCATCAACCTATAGTAGTCTACAGTTGTACATAGGCCTCCCTTAATGAGCGCCATAGCGCCCTGTCTTCAGCTTGCCGCATCCAGCATCTGCCTGCAGTCCTTCGCAGGTCCTCCTTGGCCGGAGGGCGTCCTACACTCCGTTTGCCGAGTCGCGGTGACTACTCAAGAACCCAGCATACATAAAAAACATACAGCCGGTCATAGAACCTCCTCCTTTTTTAGAAGCCGGTTAATAATACAGTTAATAGGACGAGCAAAGTGAGTCGAGTTTGGAGAGTCGTTATCGTCTCAAAATCGACGATTAACGATTGAAACAGAATGTAAGGCGAGGAGGACAATTGTATATGTATTTTATTGAAGGTCTACACATTCATCTATGCTAAATTTCAGCATGATCTATTCAGTAGTTTTGGCTTGAAGAAGTCACAAAGATCCATCCAAACATTCTCATGTGACTAGTCTTCTGAGTTTTATATTTATGTAGTTAGTAAAACTTTTGAAACGATCATGGTTAGTTAACACTAAAGTCGAAAATGCCGAAATATTGGAAAACTCAAAAATCAAATGATGGTAAATATCCCGTTTTAAATGACTTTATGTAGTTAGTGCCTGGAATGGCACTGCCTTCCCATCTATACGATAGCCAAACTCGATGTAGAACGTTAGTAAACAAATCAAGAAACAAATAAATAAAACACTTACTAACTAACTTGTTTGGCGTCGAGTTTCAGATATAATTGTAAGCAATATTGTAATATAAATTGCATATGAAAAGACGCGGCAACAAAGTAAAATTTAGGTTAATTATGGGCGGTTTATTTACATACATTCTACATCAAGTAAGGCTATTGTATAGATGGGAGTTTAAGCTATCCATTACATCAATGTATGGTAGAAAGGGACAAAGTAAACTAGACAGAGTAGGAATATTAAAAGTAGATGTATATTTACCCTGTACGTCTGCATCAATGCCACGAGAAACGCATCGTTTTCGTTCCTTGGGGCATCGTAGAAGGATAGGTATGCTATTTTCAAGGCATCAGCGTGCTTGGATTGCCTGAAAAATGGGTTACAATTTCTATGAAAATACTGAAACAAACGTAGTGTCTTCAGCTTGCCGCATCCAGCATCTGCCCGATATATGGTCGACTCACTGTCATTCAGCTTACTAATTATTTGAGCTATGTCGGTAACTTTGGTTCTCTGTCGGTTGATTTCGTTACGATATCCTTCAGAGAGACTCCGAGCATAGCTCTCAATGTGGAATACCCAAAATAAATAAAACATAATGTAGGCTGTGGCAAACGACACACAATCCTGCGAGGAGGCGGATGAGACGTCCCTCCATGTGCTAGGAGAGTGCGGAGCACTGATGACAACCCGTAGCATCCACCTGGGCAAGCATCTGCATAGCCCAGACGAGCTACGAGACATCACTCCGAAGAAAATCCTACAGTTCCTAACAGCAAGGATTAGAGGCGAATTATGAGCGCTACAGCTTCGGGGCTGAAGGAATAAAGTGGCGAAAGGCCTATCATGGCCGCAGTGATACCCAAGCCACCCAAAGAAAATAAAAATAAAATTGGCTGTGGCAGTACTGACACATGCAACATCGCCATGAGAGGGCGCAGCGCCAGCGCGCGTTGATCGGCGGGCGCCTGCGCGTGCGCCGCGGCGAGGCATCGGACAGCGCATTGACCGCGACCATTCGCGCCGCACCACCACCCAGCTTCTATTAGAGCAAGCCAGGATTGGGGGTTCTGCGGAACAAAACAGTAAGTAGATAAATCATTTATTTGACACATAAAAAACACACAGTACTCAAGCTTAGCAAAAAATCTAAAACACTAGAAGTTCCGCGCGGTTTCACCCGCGTTAAATTCGAATTTCACTTTTCTAGGGGGGTAATGACAATATAATATAGCCTATGTCACCCGGGGATAGAGTAGCTAGTCCCAACGGGGTGAAAGAATTTTTAAAATCAGTCCATTCGTTTCGTAGCCTATTCAAAACAATCAAACAAAAATATCTAATATTTTCTCTTTACGATATTAGTGTAGATTAAAAAAACGGGGCTTCGCTTCGCCGTCGTACATATTTTTGGGTCAAATCTACGCTTATGAAGGCGTCTCACTTGCTTTGTTGTAACCCTAAATCCATATTACAAATACTATAGACGTAAATGTGTGCTTTACGTATTGTGTGTGGACTTATTCAGTTCAAAGATTTTTCATTTACAACATACATGTTACTTACATGAGAAACTTAAGCTAAGTATTAATATTATGTTATTTTTCCGTCTTTTTATGTTTAGTCCAGTAGCGTTACATCCTCAAGTATATATCTATGCAATTTGGTTTTAAACACGCCAGACGTTCCAGCACCTTTAACGTCCTCAGGTAGCCTGTTATAGAACTGAGCCCCTTCGAAAGTAATCGTCTTTGACTCAACCCTGTTGAGTTCTTATCGTAGGCAAAACAAGATGGTCAGTTCTTCCACTTCATATACAGAAATATAGAAAATATCAAATTGGTTTATTTACAGGACTCTTCGACAAAATTCAAATTACATAAGAAAAACTAAATAACAGTAATCACTTAAATTTTTTGTTCACTTCAATCTTTTTTCTTGGAACCGCTAGAAGATTTCCAACCTTTGGTGTTGGTCTTCGTGTTTAGCTAGGAGGAAGCGAATAAAGCTACTACCAAAGAAGATTTATCTTCTTCTATTATATATTTTAATAAAATGATAGAAAATAACTTACCATTTCAACATATCTAGCTAACTTGGCTCCCATGTCCGAAGAGTCATAGGACTTGTACATCTCTGTGAACTGATCGAGCAGCGGAGGCTTTAATTCCCAACCATTGATGTCGACCTTCATTATCCGTTCTAGGAAGAAATCATCTGCATAGCCGACCGGCACTTTGCATTCTGGTGCCGACTTTTTGGAGGGCGCGGTCGCTGCTATGTCTGCCGACAATCTGTTAAAACATTTATAATTAGGCTGGTTTTATTGTTACGCGTTTCGGCAGCGCCGTTGGAGTGCGCGCGTTCGGAGATGTATGGGGGTAGTAGTTGCGTTTCTAAGTCGCACGCTTGTGCAGCGCCGTTCAGTAAACGCTTATCAATAAACGTTAACAGCGCGCTGCCTAGCGGCGGCGTGCCTATAGAACCAGCCTTAGACTTAAAACATATAATGTTACAATAAGATCTCTGACGACCGATGTGGCGCGGCGGGCGAAGGGCCACCTGCGACCCAGGAGGTTGCGGGTTCGATTCTCGCCTTGGGACAAATGTTTGTGAACTGCTCATATTTGTTCCGAGTGTTTTGAGTATTTTCTATGTAGGTACTTATTATAAAAAATATCTAGCTATGTCTATCACTCGGAGGACTTTGTAACATAAGCAAATTACTTTTTTAGGTGAGAAAGTCAAAAGAAAATTTTTAAGCAAGTAAGAATAAAAATAACTTAGTGTCAAAAAGTAAGTTTATGTTTGCTGCAGTACGACAAAAAGGCCATGGCTCAGTGACTTTTTTGCTTAAAAGCAAAAACACAGATTTTCAGCCAAAACCTGATCGCGAGCGACGAACGAGTCTCAAGACAATGTGTAGGTGTGAATTATAGAATCTTGAATTTTGTAACTGTAGAACGTCCTACACTAAGTTTGTGGTCGCAGTCGCGGTCTCTACTCAAGACCACGTTTACCCCAACGGTTGTCGGTTCTTCGCGAGATATGTCCGAAACACAGCTTTTTTTAGCTTGTTTATTCTTTGAGCTTTAAGCCTCATTAAATTGATTAAAAAATATGCTGGACATTTCACACAACAGACGACTTGTGAGGCGCGGCGGGTGAAGGTCCGCCTGCGACGCAGGAGATTGCTGGTTCGATTCCCGGCTCGGGACAATTGAGTATACTTACTATCTGCAGATATTTGTTCCAGGTGTTCTGGTCGTTATCTATGTATAATAAAAAAATATCTATCTATGTAATGAAGTGTATTAAGTATATCAGTCATCTAGTACCCATAACACAATCTCTGCTTAGCTTGGGGCTAGATGATTCCGTGTGGATTGTCCAACATTATTTATTAGCGTTGGAAGATATGTTTAAGACGCTGGACTGGAAAGCAAAGGGCATAAACATAAACGGCTAGGTGGGATTACGATCTGCGAAGTACTGCGGGCAGATGCTGGATGCGTCAAGCTGAAGGCAGGGCGCTATGGTGCTCATTGGGGGAGGCCTATGTCCAGCATCCAGCTGTAGACTAACCATAGGCTGATGATGATTTATTTATTTTCATTACCTAGCCCCAACCACGTCGTGCTTATACATGACTGCCCCATGCTGCGACTCAATTAAGGTAAGCTCCTGTCGGAAGCCGACTTGGTAAAGCCAGTAGTCCAGCTGGCGTTGTTGGTACCCACAATCTGCCTCCTTTACAGTGAAATCTCCCGGCTCCTTCTCTGAAAACATAACAATCATGCTTGTTATCAATCATTGTTGTTGTTAATTTGGGGCTAGATGATGCTGTGTGGATTATCCAGCATTATTTATTTATTTATTGGTTCAAATTTCGAATGCGATAGTCAAACTAATATCTATCACATCAAATCATCCAATTTCGTTTTATTTCTTTAGGCTTACACAATAAGCACTTCGATAAGTAACATTTTATACTATTAATTATTATCAACTAATATATTTTACTGCACACTTCAATTTTTTTGTCCACTAGTGGTTGAAGTGAAAAATAAACCACTAGTGCCTTCATATATCACTTATGTGTCTAATACATTTGGTTTGCTTATCACCATCATATTATAGTACTATAGTATATTAGTTTGGGTGTTTAGATTAGTTTTAGTTTTTTTTTGTATTTATTTATTTTTAAGGAATATACATGATTTCGGGACTATACTGAGGAAATAACTAACATTTTAATTAATGAGCTTCGTATATAGTATTTTAGTTTGAATTCTTATGTTTCTTTTTGCTGGTTTTTTGTCTTATTCTATTCAAAATTGTTTTAGCAGTCTTTGATTAGATTTAATAGTAATAGTATTTTTTTTACATATTGTCCTTTATTAGCCTTCTGTTTATTAAGTATGTCAATTTTAGTTCTTAAGGGCTGCGAATTTTGTTTCATAAAAAATATATTGAACAGAGCCTGGGATCAAATTCTGCTAACCAATCTCTTAAACTATGACAAGTATTAGTATCGTCGCAGAATCGTCCAAAGATGAAATAATAAACTCTAGATAGTGACTTGACCTCTTTTATTTGGCAATATGTGTCTGGTTTGCCACTTTTCTGCCAGTGTCCAATTCATAGAAATTTCATAGTCATGGAATGGAGGAATAACAATAATATTGCTATGTGCACGGAGAGATTCATAGAATGGTATCAACCTTGGCAATTTTGACACGAGTCTGTAATTTCTTTCATGAAAGCTAAATGCCCAAAAGGTGTCATTCTGAGATGATACCATTATTACAGTGAAGCAAATAATTTAGTGGAATTAGGGTATTACTACTATAGTTTGACCGAAACCGCTGTACCGCGCCTGAGGTATGCGAGCGGCGAGACGGGGGGGAAATATCGGCCGCTCCAATCCATCAGTCTGCCGTCAACGCATACTCTTGATCTTTTTTCCTCGCCCCCCACCTCGCCACACTTTCCTAAGGAGCGGTACAGCGGTTTCGGTCAAACTATAGTGATAAGATACTTATATTACCATGTTCAGTTTGTTATAAATTACGAGTTTCTGCACGCGGTTTCGAACGCGTTGTTTCTATGGAAACGTTTTAAGGTTATTTCTTTCCCATAGGAACTGATTTATGGTATAAAAAGTAGCCTGTTTTATTTTAGGCCTGGTACTACCTTTAAAGCTAAATTTCATGTCCGATCCGTTCAGTAGTTTTGGCGTAAAGAGGTATCAAACATCCTACACCAAACCCCTACGGGTTTAATGAGTGTTAATTATAAGCGAAAATAAAAGTAATACTCACTCCAACAAGCTTTGTCCCTCTTACAAGCTTCTTTCACCTTATTTAACACTTTCATCACTTCATCATATCTCTTCTGATGCCTTCCTTTATCTGAACGAGCCTTAGGAAAACCCCCGGCGAACTTATCGAACACTGAATAGCTGATTTCTTCGTGGACGTGCGAATGACCTTGAATTGTGTCGTCTTTTAGCTCCAGCATTCTGACTATTTGACTCTTTTCTGGGGAATCAAATCATAGTAAATATTATAGTAAACTGATGCAATAACTGGTGATGCTATTCAATCTATTGCTATGCTATTCGTGCGAATGCACGTTTTCATAACAGGGGTATTATCCCATTCATTTAAGGGGATTCCCGCCTTGGGACAAATGTTGGTACGATCTGCAAATATTTTCCCGGTGTTCTGGGTATTGTCTATGTAGTACGTACTCGTATATTAAAAAAAAAAATCGATGTAATTGATTACGAGGCCTGCGGAGGAAGAATTCTCCACACTAACGTAATACCAAAATCATTTCTAATTCAAGCATATTTCCACTATAATATTGTATTATTTGTATTTGAATAGTATTTATCTAGATTCCTAAACAGTTTTTTTTTTCAAAATACTTACCTAAAATTAGATGAAAGCCAAACGCATTTTGCACATTTTTATGCGAAAATGGACAAGTTTTCTTCCTATTTGTTTCGTATTAAAAACAACAATATCTTACGTGTTATTTATTAAGGAACATAGCTTATATTGTCCAGTTACAGAATACTTTGTGAAGAATACAAAAAGTTTTCATTCATAATTTCTGGTATTACGGAACACAACCAAATTCATACCAAATTTTGAACGGCTAGTATTGCTATTGCCACTGGGACAGCGATATTCGGCGCGATTTTTGCAAGTGCCTCGAATTGAAGTTGGGAGCGAGGGTCGCCGGACCCTTAAGTATATCAGCCCCATAACACAAGCTCCGCTTAGCTTGCTTGATGTTGTCTGGATTGTCCAGCATTATTTATTTATATTTTTCCTATATATATTTGTTATTTAGTGTAGCGGGAGATCCGGTTATTAATGTGACAGTTATAGTTTGATTTTTGTGCTGTCAGAGTCAACACCAATATGTACCTGTCTGTGTAATCTTATGTCAAATTCTATGCCTTACCGAGTTGTATCGTGCTAGGGCAGTCCCGGTTACTAACGTAACAGTTAGTGCCGTCTCGCTCGCACACCATAGCTACGCCCGGCTCTACTTCTGCACATATCTCATTCTCCTCCTCATCTGAAATTTGATTTTTTTCTAATAATGAACTCTAAGACTGACTGTGGTTGACCTCAATTCTCATGCACAGAAACTTAGCTGTACTTATTTGACAGCACTAAATTGTTGCCGTCTCTTTTATATTGACTGAAATAAAAAGGACAACATCATTTTAATAACTGATAAATTCGTTTACTTTTGTGCCATCTAAGCTGACACCAGTACCTCTATCAGCTTACAATCGCTTAAGCGATAATTGCCTTTTTACGAAAAACTAATAGATTATGTAAAAGTTTAGATGGATAGAGATGTGTTACTTCTTCAAAAGCGGACAAAAAAAATTCAGTTGAAAATCGGGCGCGGGGCATAGCTAGTAAAAATATAATGCATGAAGATGCTGTTAAAACGAGTATATTATAATATGTAATGTATATTTTACCTCCTGACACCTCGAACTTGTCGATCCGCTTCAATACACACGCCCACTCGTAGAGGAGTGTCCGCACGATACCGTTCATAAAGTGTTCCTCTACGCGAATCGCCTGCTTCAGGTGGAAAATGTGGGCTTTATGGTTTTTCTTTATCATGCTCAGCTGAGCTAGGACGAAGTTTGTTGAAGGCTGGGGAAAGATATAGAAATCGTGTGTTAATCATCATAAAATAAAAACGCCCTAGAAGCTAAGACTTGTCTTGTAGGTACTCTAGTTAGTTGATTTCCCTGTTACGTTTTTTTTTATTTCTATGAATCCAGAATTATTTCAAAATCTATAATCTTTCGGTATTATGAAGATAATAAATAAATAAATATGCTGGGTAATTTACACTGCATTATCTAGCCCCAAGCTAAGCAGAACTTGTGTTATGGATAACGCATTGATATACATACATAATACATTATATAGATAGATATTATTATACATAGATAACGACCAGAACACCGGGAACAAATATGTGCAGATCGTACACACAATTGTCCCGAGGCGAGAATGGAACTCACAATCAAAGCCACATCGGTCGTCGATTAGTTTTTATAGATAATACAAGCCGTTTTCTATGAAAACTAATTTAATCAGCGGGTTTTACAGTTAGGTGCAGATGACGGAAGAAGAAACGTTGCTTTTGAGCATTCCAGAGATGTCGCTACTGATTCGAGCACGAATCTAGCAGGCCCACCTCCATAAACAGAGAAGCGAGATACACCAACACCACGTCATGGTACCGATAATCAGCGGTGCGAGTTGCGGTTAGGAGGCAGTTGACGGCAGAAGAAACGTTGCCTCTGAGCATTCTAGAGATGTCGCTACTTACCTCATATGGGCTCATGCTATAAGCCTCTTCGACGTGATTCGAGCACGAATCTAGCAGGCCCATCTCCATAAACAGAGAGGCGAGAGACACCAACACCACGTCTCGGTAGCGATAATCAGCGGTGCGTTTTGCGTTTAGGAGGCAGTTGACGGCAGAAGGAATGTTCCCTCGAACTCTCCAGTACAGGGCTGCGATTGTGTATAACATCCATTTCTCTGCTAGTTTCTGAAAGGCGAAATTGATTTTTAAATTGTTATCATACGGAAGATTGCCAGATTGACTCGATCTGGATTCATTTACTTCTTAGCTATATCTTGTTTATTTATTTATACTTTTTTGCACGAAAAACATAACACAAAACTTATTCTAGAAAATTTAAACAAAGGCGAACTTAACCCTAAAAAGAGTTCTCTTCCAGCAAACCTTATTGGGAGAGAGTGACAAAGTGAAGAGAGAAGTGGGTACATGTGCATAAATGAAATAAGAAATAGACAAAAGATTAAATTTTAACTTACTTATTAATTATACTAATATATACTATATAACAATAACAAATATAAAATACTATATAACCTAAATTCCAAAAAATAAATCCAATACTTACATTATATACATAAAATACAACAGAATTATGAAGATAGATAATGCTCTTTGACTTTACGCTTGAAAACGAAGAGTGAGGGGCTAGCACGAATTTCTTGTTCTACCTCTCTGTGGTTTATTTCTTATTTTACACTTTTTGCACGATAAACGATATACAAAACTTATTCTAGAAAATTAATACAAAGGCGAACTTAACCCTAAAAAAGAGCTTATCAGGTACTTTAAATTAAAACACACTGGAGTGTAAGTGAGGGAAGTCAGGATACTTTGTTTATGACTTACAAAATTTTGGTATTTGTACTTACTTTCTTAATAGCCGTTTGTATTCTCTGGCCAATTTCTACATCTTGCATTTTGTTCACGATTTCGAAATGACCCTCGCTCATGTACTTCAAAAGGTGTTGCCGCAAAATTCCTTTGCCAATACTATCTGGTACCATCTGAATTCTGCAAGGTTTTAACATTTAGACCAACATTTACATGTGATCAAATAACAGGCTAAACATTCATCATCTTATGGTAGTCCACGGCTGGACATAGGCTTCCCCTAATGACCGCGAGTCCAGTCTTCAGCTTGACGCATCCAGCATCGGTCTGCAGTCTTCCGCAGGTCGTCATTCCATCAGGCCGGAGGGCATCCTAAACTATCCTAAACACTCAAGAACACGATACCCAAACGGGTGTCGGTTCTTCGTGGCATATGCCGACCCACAGCCACTTAAGCTGTTCTTATTCTTAGAGCTATGCTAAGGATGAAAAAATTATGAGTAACAATTCCACGTAAAACCTTCTGTGATAAGATCCAACAAAATGCTATTCGCGTGCACCGCCCGCTCTCATACAAATTGACCTGCCATGCAATCAGTAAGGTAAATCGATGCGCGTCGAAAAGCTGGACTCTCGCCATAAAGTGAGCTTCAATTCATTTATGGTGAGAGTACCAACTCAACATCTCTCGACCTTCTTAAGCGAAGAGTTTTGGCCGAAGGGTGTCAAGTTTCGATGGTTCACTGGCCGCCTGCATGGGGACACCGCTGCACCGCCGTGCACCGTCGTCAGCTGACACCCTGATTACGTCATTTACACGCTGTCGTCGTAATCACAAAATAGCGTGTTATTGGTAAAGTATATTTATATTTTATGTATGCTAGTTTTAAGGTATATATGTATATGTACTATGGACCGTAGAATAAGTTAAATAAGATATATTTCTTTTATGTGGTCTGAAATAAATGATTAATATTATAATGTTTCTCATTTCCACGATCTCGGGCCATAAAGTGACGCAAGTGATTATTATCATATCTTATCACACTGGCCATTTGCAAGCAAGTGCAAAGCGAGAAGCCTGCGCAGTGTCTTCGTGGCCTTTTTTCCGCCCGCTAAGCATATGCCTCGCTTTGAACTCGCTCGAATATCTCCAGTGTTTTAACGCGTGTTAGAACTGATAAGACTTTAGAAGTCTTATCAGTTCTTGAACTTACTTAATCTCCTTGCTTTGCGTGTATAAAGGGAGGTCCCTGTCGATGGGACAGACCGGCGGATGCCACGGCAGATCATGTTCCACTAACGCTGGTACCCCTATTTTCTCCGTCAGCAAGTTCTCTAATCTGTAACGATATTAGACAGTAAAGAAACTGGCCAGAAGGTACTCAATGGTGCTTTTATGGTTTAATATATATATGGTATATTATATGCACCAATTGATGATGATTCTTTTTTAATGGCAATTGTTTTTGGTTGGATTCTTTTCTGCCAGTGTCAAGTAATCCTACAAATATTATAAACGCGAAAGTTTGTAAGTATGGATGGATGGATGTTACTCTTTCACGTAAAAACTACTGAATGGATTTTAATGAAACTTTACAATAATATAGCTTATAAGTACATAAGAATAGCATATAGGCTACAATTTATAAAGATATATTGTATATTATCCAAAATATCTATCACCACGCGGGTGAAACCGCGGGGCGCAACTAGTGGAAAATAATTGTAAATTGTATGAGATATGAAATGATGAAGATTGTTTGATGTTTTCACCAGAGCCTAGTTCGTTATCTAGCAGGATATACCACGTGCAGGTTAGGTTAGCTTTAGAGACGAGATGTCCCCCTTACACCCCGATTGATTGATATTTTATTATTTGGCCTATGCAACGATTGTCTCTCTCTACTACATTTTGTGACTCTTTTGACATGGACTGGCAAAGTTGTGGCAGAACAGACACAACGAGCCAAGAAATAAGAAGTTGAACTTATGCATCGAATGGATCCCCGTATATGCTTATATTGTGGTTAATTTTACAATACAATACAATACAATACAAAAATTCTTTATTGTACACCATAATCAAATTAAACATTACAAAAATACATTATATGCGACAGGTATAATGGGCGGCCTTATCGCTTAGAAGCGATCTCTTCCAGGCAACCTTTGGATGGATTTTAGGTGAGTTTTTAGGTTTACAAGTTAGCTGATTATGTCCTGAATTTCCAATCACTGACGGAGTAAACTAGCTTAAGTAAACTATTTTTTTTAATTTAAAATACTATATTTGAACGGGTGGTCATTGCATTGTGTTGCGATGCTTTTTGTTCATGCGTTAAAAAGACGCATGATTAAAATTATCTAACCAAAATATCGAATATGTTACGAATTAAAAGAGGCGTTTACATGTTGTCATTGTCATTGGATATTATGTAAGAAAGTTAATCTAAGAAAGTCCCTATACTCCAGCTAAATTCGATGCGAAATGTTTGTAAACATACTTAACCTGAACTTATTTTTCTTGCCGTGTATTTTTAGACGCAACTTACATTCCGTGCCTATTGTAGGTCTCAACTTCAATAAATAACGCTAATAATGTCTGTAACTGAGCTTCAAGCATGTGAATTTAGGTGTATTCGCTATATGTCGTTTGTTTACAAAGATTACATTTGATCTAATTTTGCTGGAGTATAGTATAGAATATCTTGCCTTAAAACCACTTACTTAATTCCCTTATTCGAAAACGGCAAAAACACTGGATAAATAACTTCAGCATTTTTCGGGACCTTTGGATAGTTTTCTTCACAGAACTCGTTCGAGGGCCAATTCGGATCAGTGTCAAACAGTTCTCTGTTTCGATTAACTTTGAAGTCTTTTGGGTATCTGTAATTATTTGTAATATATATATAACTAAGCTTAACATAGTTATTCAGACTTATCTATATTATATTAAAGATTATTTATGGGTTCTAAGCCTGGAATAACACATAGGCTACTTTTTATCCCATAAATCCGCAGGACTCCCCCGGGTTAGAGCCTTATTGGCTTTAATCTCATAGGGGTTTGTGCCCATAATCCCCACGCTGGGCATGCGGGTTGGCGATCGCAGTTCGGTGGTAAATTGTTCTGCAGGAAGTGCTGCTGCAGCCCCCCGGTGGATATCCCTTAGTCGCCTCTTAAGACACCCGCGTGAAGAGCTTGGGTGGTATAAATTCTAAGCACATGGCTTGTGATAGTATTAAGCTTTTATTAATTGTTCTTTGTATCGATGGTGCAATAAAGTAATATTCAATTCTATTCCCTTTGTCACCGCCAATGATGGGCTGAGTTGGAGGGAGGTTCTTAGCCTTAACGAACGCCACATAATGTTTATTTATCAACCGATGAGTACAATAAATAAACTTACAATAATTCTCCTGTATCAGGTTTTGATATTCCCGTCTCTGCGTTCTCCCGTTCAACAGAAGTCGAGCGAGATTCTATCCTCAGATTAGCTTTGAGGAGAGGTTTGACTGAAACGGAATCAGTTATTTTATTTTTGCAATTGTGTCCCTTATAAACTTGTTGGGTTGTTGGGTGTGACGTCGCGGCGTTAAATCGTGAGGAGTGGAAGGAGAAGAGAGGCATTGGTACAGCAGTGGGACTGTAAGGTCTGAAAATAAATAAATAATAAATGGCCTACCTATAGGCCTAGCACGCAGATTTTAGTCTAGGGTAGAATAGAGAAAATTTGCATCACATCGTCATCGAATGCGTAAAATGTTTGAAACCTTCCTTATAGTATGATATGAATATCTAATTATATATATCTAAACCATCCTTCACCTTCAATAATTTACGCAATGAATGACGATGCGATGTCATCTTTCTTTATACTACCCAAGACAACAATCGCCGTGTTAGGCCTACAGGTAGGTCAAATTATTTATTTATTCTCCGACTTTACAGTCCCACAGCTGTCCAAATGCCTCTCTTCTCCTTCCACTCGATTTAACGCCGCGCCGCCCGTCACAGATAAAAATTAAAAATAAATAATGCTGGACAATCCACAGAGCATCAACCTACTCCAGTTTCGGCAATGTTGGCAGGACCATGGGAATTGGGAAGGTGGAGGATTGTGAATGTATCTAGTGCCTAAGACATAAGAGGCTTATTCTGTAGTCAAAGATAAACAAACCACTTACATATTTTAAGTTCAGGAAACAAATCCGGAAAGTTTGGCATAGGTCCGATTTCTTTCAAAATCTCAGTGTTATTCCTAGTCTCATCTGGTGACAGGTATTTCTTAGTTGGCAGCCCAGTCTGCTCCCCAAGTTGTGTTATTATTTTTTCCAGAGCGCGTGCCGTAACTAAAGCACGTGGTCCCTTTTGCCTCACCCAATGCTCATTATATGTGGGGCTGGCTATGAAGGCACCAACCATAGAGTTGCGGTCTGCGTCTTTTTTTAACGCTTTGAATTTGAGACCTGTGATCTCACCCATCTTCGCGCAGATTGCATTAAAGTCTGAGTAATCTGAAAATATACCAGAAGCTAGAAAGTATTTAAACAATTAGACCGTTCTGATAGCAATATAACTTTTACTCATGAGCGTTAAACTCATAGCGTTAACTGTCATCATCAACCTATATTAGTCATTGCAGGACATAGGTCACCCCTACATTATTAGGGGATAATGCCCATAAGCCCTGCCCGTTCACCGGTGGATATCCCTTAGTCGCCTCTTGCGACACCCGCGGGAAGAGCTAGGTGGTGCAACTAAAGCCGGCACCACACGGCGTGTGTGTTATGTGAGCAAATTAAATATGAAATTATTACTTAGCACATTCTAACTCTAAGATATTTACCATAATCTTCCTCATGCTTCATGGTCTTCAAAAACGCAATCACAAATTTTAGCCATTGTTTTTCTAAATTCGTATATTCTCTAAGGACCTTGCTTAGTTCCTTCACGCTTCTGTAAAAGGCAAGAAAAGTAATAAGTAACAAGAAAAAACGCCCAGACCAAAAAGAAAACCAACTGGAAGGTTTTAACTGAAAACCAGCGTTGTTCCGCGTCACGCGTGGTTCAGCACTAAGCTGAGTTTGACCCTTTTTGGCCAGCAGGCTAGCACGGTAGCTATTAATTGTTTCTCCGTAGGTTTATATTATTTATTGTTAGGTGTACTGTGTAGTTGGAGTGTCCTATTATTATTTGTGTTATTGTACGAAACCTTTTTATGGCCAAATAAATTTATCTTTATCTTTTAAACAGCTCACCTCTGGGCGATCTGCATCTTCTTTAACAAATGTATGTGACACAAAACGCCGTGCCTGAACCGCTTCGCTACATCAAATTGCGCATCGAGCTTCTCACTCATGGTCAAGTGTATTAATGAGTTATTGTAATCCCCAACCGCTGCTAGTGCTATGCCTTTTGAGAAGTGACTCATGAAGAAACCTGGATCGTGGTCCAGAGCTGCACCCAATACTATTAATGCATCTTCAGTGCGGTGGCTGCGATGCAAGATTGTGCCCATGCATAGGAGAGGAATGTCTTTGTAACGCCTGCAAATATCAGAGAAAAATAATGGTCCGATTAGTTATATAAAACGACTATTAGTATTTAAACGACGATTATATAGTATTTTTAATTTCAATGACTAATTAGTGACAAGCTCGAGGCACATCTTCCATCATGGCCTGTTGCAGCGTTGGATCGCGAGGAGTGGAAGGAGAAAAGGGAGGCCTTTACCCAGCAGTGGGACAATAGTGGCGCAAAATAAATAAATAAATAATTAGTTACTTTGCTATTCGAGGCGAAGACAAATCGAACAAATCAAAGATGATCTTTGATTTGTCTTCGCCGCAAAAACCATTATGATAAGTAGGATATTATCTAAGTTAGGCTATCATCTAAATAAATATCCGCTAAATTTCATCTTGATCTGTTCATTTGTGTTGGAAATCCTAGGTAACAAAACAAATTCACATTTTTGTCAACTGTGGCCCGGATTTGTGACGTCACGTCAGTGCTAATTGTATAAAAAACCGAAGACAATCACGCCACCTTATAAAAAATCACCTATAGTTCTGAAGGTTAAAAAAAAACTGTAAAATCATGTGTTTCAAACAATGAAGTACCAACCTAGGTGCATAGTGAATAGCTCTTCGGCTGCACTCTAAAGCTTTAGGCATGAGCCCCTTGACCCTCCAGTAAAGGGCAGCTAGATTGTAATGAAGCCAGGAAGAGCTGTTCTTACGTAGGGCATCAGATATCCAGTGTCCAAACTGATCCACCGTCATTATTGGCAAAAACTGCTCTGGGAGAATAAACTCAGGTGTGGCATTCAAGTTATCTCTATTTATCATGCTCTGAAATTCAAAACAATACTTTATTGCACACAGATATAGATCATTACATGCTACAAGTACAATGGGCGGCCGTATTGCTTAGGAGCGATCTCTTCCAGGCAACCTTTCATCATTCTTTCATAATATAAGTATAATTATCTTGGATGATACTTGTGTGTATTGTCCAGAATTATTATTATAAGTTAAAGTAAAAATAAAAAAACGTAAAGTAAAAAGATTTTTATTTTGCCAGAACAGACAACATACATAAATAAACCTTAAATTAACAGAAAACTGACAAACCGTTCTCCATTCAGCATGTGCTATGGTACAGCAGATCATACGATAGCGACTTCTATAGAGACTGAGGTGGGTATGAGCGATGTGTTTCAATTTACCATACATGGGCCCAAAGCCCGAGCACAGAGGCCTTTTATGAGAATTAATTTCAGGGCTAAATCATCCTTGGTTGCACAGTATGATACCAAGGGTGATCAGTATGATACCAAGGGTGATCAAGGGGTATCCATCAGGTGTTGCTATTATTGCTAGGGAAATTTTGATGCCTGTTCTAACAAATCTTCAAGAAATGAGGTCAAAGATCAACTTAAACATACTATGCATGATAAATATTAAGTAGGTATTTAGGTCAGCTAAAAATAATAAAACATTAACTTACATCCAAATGTTCAAATGCAAACATACTGAATGTTAATGATGAAATTTTTTTGCAATCTGGTACATCTGTATGTCCATAATTTGATCTTCGCATTGCAAATTCTTTTTCTGTTATACCCTTGTAGCTTCCGTCTACAAGAAAGCTTGTGTACCAGTCTGTGGAATCTATGGCCCCCGCTTGCACACAGTCTTCATTTTCTGCAATATACTTGCTGAACTTTGTACATGCTTCCAACTTAAGCCAAAGTTTGTTAATATTTCTCTGTCTGCGGATAAGATTGCTGTATAAGTTCAAAATATTCTCCCAACGAGTTTCTTGATTTAAGAATGAGAGCAGATCAAAGGGGTTGGTCATCAAGAATGGAGATTCATCCTGAAAACATTAATAAGATTGTTGAATTTATTTATACAGGCAATAGTTTTAGAATATGTGTTGACAGTAGACAATGCCAATATTACTGAATGGATTTAGCTGAAATTTTAGAGAGGTATAGGCCTAGGTCTGGAATGTCGTATTAGCTACTTTATATTGTGATAAAACACATGCGATGCCGAGGGCATAAGGTCGGTATGCAAAATCAGGTAGGCATAGGCACAGGTTTCAAGTACGACGAAGTTACGAAATAAGAATGTTAAGCAATGTGACCAAAGTAGAAAACATACATAATTTCATGATTGTTTAGTTAGGTATAATATAAAACTAGTCAAAACATACCCTGGGTTGTATAAGCCCAGTTTCAGTAACCATCCAGTGGCTACTGTGTCTTGCTTGCGCTAAAGCGATCCGAACGCTTAGCGAGCATAAAAGCCAAACAAAAATCATATTTTTACTCTCAATTACGACACACAGCACGTGGAAACATGTTTTTTATTTAGAAAACCATAAAACAAGTTATTTTCGTGAAAGAAACAATGTTTTTCCGGATCTCGAATTTTATAGATATTTTCTTTTCGAGTATTTTGAAAACTGACACTCGATGTATCGATTTGTTTCCTGACATTGACAAAGACGTTTAGTTAGGATTGACAATAGCGAAAACTTGTGCTGTCACGTCGGACGAAGGAAATCCGAGGGTTGGGTTCGTTGAACTTGTCTTCCGAAGAATTTGGATCAAAGAGAATACTAATACTACGTAAGAATTTGGATCCTAGATGTTGGATGACCAACCAGGAGTCCTGATGATGGAGCTGGAGGGAGAGCATAGGAACTACTAAACGAAACGACGACGTAGCCTCATCTAGTTTAGACTAAATTTTAAAATAAAAGTTTTAAAAAAAAATCTAGTTCAGTCCTAGGTAATATAATAGTAATGGTAGGTAATAGTAATATCTTTGCTACACCCACGTAGATATATGTATATTACTATATTATTAATTATCTGTTTACCAAAGAAACTTACTAAAGTCCCGTAGTTTACTTTTACTATTTGTCAAAGAATTTTTATTTGTTTAGGTATATAACTCCTTTCCTATAACTTTGCCCCAGTTCAAGTTTGATTCACCACAGCCTGAACTAGGCGCTTCACAAACGCGTGTCGATCCTCATCTCATGTAAATACATGGTGGATGAAAAAGTAAGGATCTAACTTTCAGGGGCGGTCCACATTCCATCACAGAACACAGACAAAATATTCAACATAGGTAGGTACCTAGGCACTCTTCTTTTCTACGATGTTTTTAGGACTTGGTACTTGCACAACGAGACCTTTTCATGACAACTACCACACTTGATGAGATTTCGCAGACAGTCGTCAAATACTATCGTGTACCTAGTGGCATGGCGTCTCGGGAGCTCAATAACGAGAGGATTAACGCGATTTTTTTTTGTCATTGAATATCACTTTCTCAGTAATATTATCATTTCACTATGATTAGAATAAAAATATCTCCATCAGAAACTCACAACGGCTAGGGCTGTTCTGTTCATATCATACAGCTGGTGGGTTCTCACATGAATAATTGTCCTTCATTTGATAGTGTTTGACATTCACAGTCGTTTCTACTTGTTCAAAGTGCTAACACGAGCTCTATGATTACCTACTCTATACGTTTATATATAACTAATAATAGCCACTATAATAGTTGGATCCACAGTCATAAATATTAGGATTATACTAAAGGTATAAAAATTATAGGTAATGGTACACTATTGACAGGTTACACTACAAAACCGCAGCGGCGGCGGCGGCGGCGCGGCGGCACGGGCGGGGCGGGGCGGCGGCACGGCGGCGTAGAACTTGCTACGCGCGGCTACGGCGTGCTGTGACGTGCTACGGTGTAACATCCGCTACGGCGTAGCATTCGCTACAGTGCACGTGGTGTAGTGTAGTAGAAGAGTCCTGCTACCGTGTAACATATACCTACGGTGGCGCATGGCGGTAGGTTAGGTAGAGATATGCTACGGTGTAGCATCCGCTACGGGGTGTAGCTTCAGCTACGGTGTAGCTTTTGCTACGGCGCAACTATGCAAACGAATACGTATAACGATAATATATTTTATTCGAAAATTTAGAGCCAATACTGTCTTTTTTTTCGTAATATTATTAATAAACTCGCAAAAAATTTACAATACTTCGATTCCAAAACCTTGGTCTTTTTTGTTAACAAAGAGGTTACAAAACGCAAGGAATATTGTTTGAAAAGATTTAAAGACATTGGTATCATCGTAGCAAAGCCAGCAGCTTGAAACAATTTTTGGTTTTAAAATTTTCCTTTTTCATTTAATTGATCTTCCGTATGTTTTAATATTTAGATTTAAACATTTTGCTTTACATGTGAGATTATGCTATGTTGAAGTTTGTGTTTTACTGTTGATTACCTTGCTGTTAGCTTGTTGTTTTCTGTTATTGTTATTAGTTTTTGTTTTAAGTGTTAATTTATAAGTATCTGTTGGCATAAAATATCTTGGATTCTAAATCGGAGAATATAAATGTTTTATAAGGAACCATTATTTCAAGTTAAACGCACAAATAATTCATATTGTCTGAATAAGATAACATTCGAGTGGATTCATACGGAATATCCATGAACTCTACTAAACTAGCTCGTATCAAAAACTAATTATTAAACCCGCGGTTGCTGTCAGAGCTAACTAACATTAGACCCATTAAACATACATGCCTCCTAAATTTTTAAGATTCTGAGGGGTGCATTCCCCTAAATTCTCCGTTCAATACGCATGCGCAAAAAATAACCTCATTCAATCCACGCCTTGGATCATCTACACTTGTTCCTTTTGTACTTATGAAAAAAACACGATAAGGACAAAGAATATTGTATTCTATTAGAATCCTATGATGTGCTAAATGGGAACCCACAATCGAATCATTAATTGTTTTACTTTATGTCTTCTGCCATCGATTGGCAGAACCAGAATGTATCTTCTATGATGTGAAAATTATGTGAGCAGTGTTCAAAGTGTACAGTGAGGAAGAAAATGGTAATTGACGCACAAGTAGAGTCGCCGCCAAATGTGGATGTGCGTGACAACGAGGAACAAAATTGCACAAACGAAAATAATATATCTAAGAGTGTAAGGGTTGTAGAAAATAGGGTAAATATCTTCCAAGGAGCATCTAATTCAATTATGTTCTTATGTGCCTTTACGTAAGAAAAGAAATGCATTGTACTCATGTCTATGTGTGACCTTGGTTTTTAGGGGATACTGTGGACATGTGGCCTGAAGGAAACCTGTATAACTGCCTTGTGGCTCCCTTTAGGTGCTCTTATATTTTGTTACGTGACTGCTTCCCTGTTCCAGTCAGATGATATTCACGAAACGCACTGTAGAGTAAGTATTAATAAACTTCAAGTAGGTAAGTCACAGAAGAAGCTACACAATTTTGTTCACAATCTTCTTTCTCAGAAGATTTTTATGAAAATCTCTTAAATTCTACCCTGAAGAACAAGGATATTTTAAAGTTGATATACATTGTGGAAACGACCGGTTAGTAAGAATTTGCTAGTCGGCCAGTAACCGACCTCTTTTTACCCGACTTAAAAAACGCTTTCCAATTCTACTTTTTCTTACCTTATCGTAATTGAATTACCTTCATGTTTAGTTTTTGGTCTTTTACAAGGTTTTTCTTAATTTTATTAAGAAAACTTTAACACTGGGAATCTGTAATTATTTTTTACTGACTTAAAAAACAGAAAAACTTTTGAACTCTACTTTTTCTTACCTTAAAATTTCGTCATTTATTGGCCTACATTGTTTTGATAGGTTAGTAGTTAAAATAAGTTTCTGCTTTGATAAAATTAAGATCAGCCATCCTAATGTTGTTAAAACAGACAATCAAAAATAATAATAAAAAAATAAATAAATAATGCTGGACAATTCACACAGCATTATCTAGCTAGCCCCATGGTAAGCAGAGCTTGTGTTATGGGTACTAGATAACTGATATACATAATACAATACATTACATAGATAGATATTTTTTATAATACATAGAAAACGACCAGAACACCCGGAACAAATATCTGCAGAGCGTACACACAATTGTTCCGAGGCGGGAATAATATTTTGAAACGTAATGAAAAACGTCTGAAACTCTTATTTCTTTTCTAGGTTTACAACGTAGTGCCGTCAATAAGTGCGATAACAGGCATCAGCCCCCAAAGATACGTATGGAGGATATGTGTCGCTTTTCATTTAGGACCAAGGCTGTTGATAGGCTCTTTGTATTATAACTATCATCAGCAACGCACCGCGCATATCATTGAGGAGCAGGTAATAATTACACTAGCCGATAGATAACATATTTATATTATTATTTCTAGCCATTTCTGTCCCACTACTGGGCACAGGCTTTCCTTACTCCTCCCACTCCTCGCAATCTAACGCTGCAACAGGCCCCGACGGAATCGCCTCGAGCTCGTCACGCGGTTTAGTCTTAGCATTGTGTAAAAGCCATTACATAGTTATAATATTCCCCACCAATAGCATTCGTTTTAATAAATTATGAAAATGACCTCTATATTTTCAAAAAGTTATCAGACTTTCGTTTTATTTTCAAACAACCTGATTGCGTATCATTTTCTTTTCAGGCGCAACTCCAAGCTAAGAATCTAGGATTAGCTTGCTACTGGCTGAACTTGATAGAGCTGCTAGCACTGACAGGAGTCACCTATGTTTCCAACAGGGAAAATTATTGTAAGCATCTACATATTTACAAGTAGAATTCTCTGCCGTTAGAAAATCTGACATGAATTTAAACAAGTATCTACCGATTCTCAAATCAGACAGAGAGAAGACTGTCAAATAATGGAAAGCTTCAGGCAGTCGTGCCTAATCTGTACCGTAGATATGTGATCGTATTTCGATAAAAGTGGTCAAAGTAGATATTTTAAAGTAGTACTTTCATGAAGCCCCCGATGTCTGCTAGATAATCTACAATGTTGGCCTTCTGGAATCAAATAAACGTTTCCATCTTTCTAGCTATTTTCTTGTCGAATCAAGAGATCATATATTATAATAACATCTTTTGATTATTGATAGCAATTTGTTATTATTGTGAATAAATACTAGTTCTTATATGTTACTATTCTTTATATGGTAACTTTCTTTGGATCTAAAATATTTTTCTAGCCAATCTTGATACGACCTAACTTTTTTCCAGTCGTACATGAGAAGATTTTCATAATCTTCATGGCAGCTAGCCTTGTTCATATGTACTGCCGTGCCAAAGTCGGCTGCGTTGGATCCCCCGAGGTGGAACCGCTGCCGTCCAACAAGCTGATATGGACGCTGTTCTTCGTAGCTGTTGCCGCTACCCTCGGCCTGATCTTGTTTTTCCTGAGACATCGCCTGCTTTGTAGAGATCTTGGTAAGTTTTCTTCACATATATTCTAAAGGGAGGAACTGACAACGGATAGGGTAATCGTATTCTTGAGTGGAGACCGCAATTCGGCAAACGTAGCGTAGGACGCCCTGCGGCCAGGTGGGATGAACTTGCGAAAGACTGCAGGCAGATGCTGGATGCGGCAAGCTGAGGACAAGCAGGGCACTATGACGCTCTTTAGGGGAGGCCTTTGTCCAGCAGTGGACTGCTATAGATTTTATTATTTTATATTAATGTAACTACTATGGATTTCTGACATAAATAAATACAAATATAGTCTGATGATGATGAGGTCTTACGTGATCTAATGGTAATAGCTTTATTTTGTGTTGGGGGTAAAGTAAGATTATAAGTACCTAAAAACGTCAC
Source organism: Eupithecia abbreviata (assembly GCA_943735965.1). Taxonomy (NCBI): domain Eukaryota; kingdom Metazoa; phylum Arthropoda; class Insecta; order Lepidoptera; family Geometridae; genus Eupithecia; species Eupithecia abbreviata. Next base: position 5,129,892 of record OX030977.1, on the reverse strand, counting down.
TTTAAAAGCAATCGTCCGCTTATCTTTTTATAAAATATAACACCTATTGTATAAAGAAGAGCCAATTCAACCAAACTGAATATAAATAAAGAATGCTGGACAATTCACACAGCATTATCTAGCCCCAAGCTAAGTAGAGCTTGTGTTATGGGTACTTGATAACTGATATACATAATACAATACATTACATATTATACATAGAAAAACGACCAGAACACCCGGAACAAATATCTGCAGATCGTACAAACATTTGTCCCGAGGCGGGAATCGAACCGCAACCTCCTGTATCGCAGGCGCACCTTCGGTCACCGCGCCATAGAGGTCGAATATAACTCTCCCACAGTGAACCAGTCACAGTATAATGTTGTCGTCAGTTATTCTCGGTTGCAGTCGATCGATCGTGCTCTATTTTTACAAATCCAATAATGCCTTCAACCTATGGTACCAACCTTTTGCTCCATTCAACGTTATAGTAAACTAGTAATAAAGGCCAATGACCGAATAATTTCGTTAGCAATGATTACGTACGTTACGATCCGGTCGTGTTACCTACTTTCTACTGTTGGCAGATTTGTATAGTCTAGTTAGTGGCTCGGCGCGTATTAGTCATTCATAATTAATCTGCGGCCGGCGGCGGCGGCGGCGGAGAGTTTAACTTTAAATCTCAATCAACTATTTAATCTCATCACAGTATACCAAATAATATTATAAACGCGATATTTAGTATGTATGGATGTTTGTTACTTTTTCACGCAAAACTGAACAGATCGGGCTAAAATTTAGCATACTGTTAGTTCCGGCCCCGAAATAAAACATAGCCTACTTTTTATCCAATAACTCAGTGCCAGGAAATTTATATTCACTAATATAAATTTCCTTATAAAAACCTGTGTTAAGCCGCTGGCAGAAACTAGTTTTAAATATTTTATTTCGATGATTTCAGGAGTACTGTAATGTCTAAAGTAAAAGCAAATAATTTTTTTTTCAATCATAACTTAATAAGGGTTCATTCCCCGCCGCACTATAAACTATTAACACGTATTTTTTGTCATAGTCTATACATAGGTACCGTATATATTTACCTACCTACCTATTTATCTAGATATGTATAATTAAATATAAGTAGTAAGTATGTTAGTTGAATTTAAATTACAGAATGTGCATGCATCACTTTATATTAGACCCACACTATTACCCCGTCATTATCAAACAAAACAAGAGTTTGGTTCACATTATTCTATAGGTACTTATAGTACTGGCTGCAAACTAATAATTTGGATCACAGATTAGATGAGATAATAAAATTCTTCTACGGTGGTCAAACTGGTGCGAGACCTTTCAGTAAAGCACCATTATCAGAAACAAATGAAGACCCCGTAATGCCCCTTGCTGCGTTGCTCGCCAAGAACAATATAAGGTCAGCAATCTCCTCAGATTCTCCTATTCTTTGAAGGGGCGAATATTTAACCAGCCCAGCCATCATAGTTTCCTCGATTTCTTTAGGTATTCCCGCGTTTGAAGTGATGTCAGTCTTCACCGCCCCAGGGTTTACCGAGTTCACTCTCACACCGTATTTGGAAAGCTCCAACGCAACTGTTCTCGTAAAATGGTCCATTCCCGCTTTCGATGTGTTGTAAGCAAAACCGAGCTCGATAAGGGTCCCCAAAGCTGCTATACTGGACACGTTAACAATATTTCCTTTGGTCTTTATGAGATGGGGAGCAGCAAGATGCGTCAGTTGAACAGTTGATCTCAGATTTGTGTTCATTACCGTGTCGAAACTCTCCATGGCGTCAGGGGAAAGGATACTGGTAACTCTGAAGATTCCTGCATTGTTGATAAGCACGTCGAGACTGCCGTAGTGTTTCACTGTGTCGGCAATGATGGCATCAGCAGCTTTGGTCACGTCCGCAGCTATAACTAATGGTAGGCTGCCTCTAGCCGTGCAAATTTCGGCAACATTCGCAAGTTTCGATTCATTTCTCCCAACTATGGCAATTTTGGCGCCTGCTGCAGCGAAAGCGATAGCCGTGGCTGCTCCAATGCCTGAGCTAGCGCCAGTAATAAGCACCACTTTGTTTTGGAAACTCATCTCGACACTTGACTGTTCGCTCATCGACTTTAACGTGCGGACTGACCCGACTGTTTGCGTTCTTTGGGTCTTTATTCGACTGGCTATCACTTATTTATTAGGTAAGATAAATACCAACCCACTGCCATCGTTTCGTACAGTCTCTTGCACTGTGTTGCGTAACCAATGCGCCACCGAGAATAGAGGTGGTATTGTAGTAGGTAGATAAACGCTTAAAAAACTCACCCAAAGAGTTTTTATCAGCCAATTTGGAAGGAAATAATAAACTAAAATAATCAGTAGACGTACTTTACGATACTTATAATAATATCGACGTGATTGTTTTAGTTTCAAGTTCACTAACTTGTAATATAAATACGAAACAGGCTTTTAAAAAAGGCCAAGTGCGTGTTGGAATCGCACGCGAAACAAACGTTTTCCAAAAATCTCTTTTTTGTGTGGGAGCCCCTTTTATCTAGTTGGTATTTATTAAAAAAAAAAATATACTAGCTAGAAAATAACACCAGGTTACTTACTCCCATGGGAACTGCTTTAGGGGATAAAATGCTTTATTTAGGCCTGGAACTACGTGTATGCAAAATTTCAGCACTGTCCGTTTCGTAGTTTTAGCGTGAAAGAGTATCAAACATCCATCCATCAAAACATCCAAATGATCGCATTTATAATACTAACTCATGATTATATGACTTGTTTCAGCCTTTACATGGTTCTCGGTCTGCGAGTACATCCTAGCGACTGCCAACATGGCCTTCCACGCCGTCGTCGTCAAGGATCTTCCTTTACACCAGATACAAGTCGCCCTACCTGAAAAGACGGACTGAATGATACGTAGCAAGATGAACACCCTTAGTAAACAGTAAAGCGCAGCACATACTTACTAACTCCATAGATTTGCGCAAAACGTTTGCTGCAAAAAGCAAAAAAATAACATAACTTGTACGATAGAAACAATTGAAACTATCGTGGTTATTAACACAAAAATAATTTATAACGGATATTTACCATAATTGTTTTTTTTTCGATTCATCCAAATGATTTAACGAAGCTGGATACCTACTTTGTTAGTTATTAAGTTTGCGAGATCGAATTATGTTTAGGTTTGCTGGAATAAAAATTGACGTAGCGAAACAAGATAGCAATTTATATTGAGCCTAATAGCCCTCTTGGAAGAAATAAAATAATTCACGATCAGTCGACGTTAGTCGTATTAGATTTAAGTATTAGAAAGCTAATTTGGCTTAGCTAGATAGAGATAGGTACGTTAAAAGTAAAACCAGTTAAGTAGACCTACCATCGATGTCTGAAAACCTGTCAATTTGGTAAGGTATAAATAGTTATAGGAACTTTTTCTTCACTACTTAGTAGTTTGACAGTAGTTGGCCAAAAACATGATTTTCATAACATATTCGACAAACATATCGTCATTCTTCCATTCATCTGTCTATAAATTATACGTTTTCAGAAAACAGCGGATCCGGGAACAATATGGTCAAAATATATAAGTTTCTGTGTAGGTGGAGTAATCAGCACTTTAGTCCTAAAGATTTTTGGCTGGTCATAATGGTTGTTTCAGTGGTGAAATTGGCAACACATTCCCGTATAGATTGGAATGGTTGTAAATTCATGTCTCGCCTGAATTTTAAAATTTTGGGTTGCTAGTACTAATTTTGGTTGTAGTAGTAGAAGTATACCAATTTTTATATTTTTACCTCCTCGGTGTGGATAAACACTATATAAAAAGTACGTGGATTTGAATTATTCACCCTTGATTGATAACGATTGCTCACTGCACGCAAATTTCTGTACAAAATGAATCCCGCTGTTCACTGAAAACGACTTATGTGGAACGGCTGTAGTTATTTGCTCTGCTATCTGATTTGTAGATTCAAGGTATATTTGTAAGGGTCTATACCTATACACTACGGTTTAGTGTTTAGATTCCTACGAACACCATTTCAGTTACGATGTTAGATATATTTTCATGTGAAAGGTTGTGTAAACGATAAACTATAAAACAAGTTGCTTTTGTCTTGTTCAAGTACAAAGTAAGCTTATTGTTATGTAGTTAATAAGTTATATTATGCTCTGAAGCTTTATTAGGTAGTCTTACTTTATGATATACATTAAAAACTATTTTAGTTTAGTAATCTTCCATTTTTTCCGTGTTAAAAAGCTTTTTTCGAAAAAACCGCAAGAACCTAAACTATTTTTGGCGTTTCAATCCTAAACAAAAGATTTCAATGCGCTCGTTTTTTCATATTGCTAGTTATGTTATTTATAACTTTTAAGTAAGGAAAGAACATGGTTTTATTTGCATATATTGAATTAACTTATTATTTCTATAAGTAATCTTATTTACCTATAGGTACTTATTATTTTTCAAAGTGATTTCAAAAACATAACATTTTGTATGAATTGATGAATTATGTGCAACCGTTCTTATTTTGTTATATTATTAGGTATGTATTCATTGAACCAATTTGAAAACTGAAATCATTCGCATTTTTTTTAAACTAAGCAATCGAATATAATTGATGATTTGCTGTATGTATTTTTAAACTGATTAATTTATAAATTGCATCATTCAATTGCGAAAAATGTTTAATTTTGATAAAAATTCATTGAAAAAATATGTTTTAAAATAAAGTAAAATACCCTTATATTAAAATAATGGTCAATTCTAGAATAAAATAAGAATTATTAAATATATAAACACACTATTATGACATAGAAATAGGTAGGTACCTACTATAAAGTAAAAGTAAATTCAAATATCACTATATGTTTCTTTTTTTGTAACAATTTTTAACCACTCCAGGCTATGCGGAAAATGTATGTTTGGCTGTATGTATTAATACAAAATACGTACCTGTGCATTATTTATGTATTTAGAAATAATTGGCGCGCAAAATTAAGTAGGCTTCATATTCTTCATAAAATACCGTAACTTTTGACAGCTTTTAGGTTCCATCAATAATTTAAACAGACTATATTTAAAAATTAAAAATAATACATACATGTATAATAAAAACATTATGACATCATGTTTTTTATTATAAACCAAACAAAAGCAATAAATTAGTAGTGTTTACAATACTGCTAAACCGGTAAAACGCACTGTGAATTTGTAAAAAATATTAAAATAAACAATTATGTACCAAAATTAAAATAAATTGTTATTTAGTATTCAAGTTTATTTGTTGACATATAAAAATATAAGAAACGTTGAGACTTGCTTCTCTGGTATTATTACGTTGATAAGTTGTTACATAGATACTTAATTAGTTCACATAAATTTAGTAAATACCTACGAACAAAATCTAGCACTACAAGTATGATATACTCATTAAAATTATAGTTTAAAATTAATTATTGGATGTTTTATTTTAACCAATAGAAATAGATAAACAAATTAATTAATCACTAGGTGTTTACTTATGAAAACATAAAATAATTTAAAACTCTCTCTTATTATAAACATTAGTTAAATTTTACCCAAAACTGCTTTTGTAAACTTAATCAAAGATATTTTATAGGAATTACTATTATAAAACCATGGAAACTCGCTAAAGTAAAGCTACACGAACGCGATAATTGAAGAAATATAATAATTATTAAAGTATGTTGCTTCTGAAGTTCTTTCAAAAAGACATGTATTAAGTAGGTAATTTATATAATATTTCTAATAAACCTAAAACTCTATGCTAAAACTCACATACCAGCCATTATTGTATTGGTATTGAATTACTACTGAAAGCGCCATCTTGACTACGAGCAATGAACTAATAATGTACAAGGCAAAGTATGAGTAAAACCAGGTAAAACCTACCCAATCTTGATAACTCGAATAACGTTGGAACTCCATCTGGCGGAAAAGTATACAACCAGAGAAATCCCATATGTAAAATAGATGGCGCTAGCAGAGCTGTTTTGGTAGAGAGATGAAACAGAAGATATTTTCGTCTCGTTCGTTTACAAAGATGGCGGCAAACAGGAGCTAGGGCAGGTATAAAAGTTATGAATGTGTTAGTGTATACGAATACAAAATTTCACGTTTGACCACTCTGCCTCATGCACACATGGACAGAAAGCGGGTGCGGGGCAGGGGGTGTAACGTCCGTGAAGTTGTGTCAGCATATGCGCAAACGAGGTGCGCATTCGTCGCGTGCGTTGTCGGGATTCTTTGTGCCATTCTTTGCATACCAATAAGAGTATATTCTTTTAAAATACTCAGAAATTGATACTCCGTCAAAATTCGGCCCTTCACTTCAACTTCAAACACCATTTTAGGTAAGTCCTATAATTTTTTAGAGTGTTTTTCATACAATTATGTCGAGTTTTCGGTGATTTTTATTCGGGAATGTCAACAATGCGATCGCGATCCTGCAATATTTTACATAGTTGTCGTGTTTGCTTCGCCGCTACTTCCGGCCGTTCGGGTGTCGGCATTTCGCGATGTAAACATTATCTAGTTTTAGGATTCAGCTGCATTTAGGCAAGCTATCGGGAATGAAGTGTGCCCAAGGTGGTTGTTGTTGAATTCGCCCGAGTTTGCTTGCTGTGATGGCGCAATTTTCGAAAGACGCGGTACGGTATCGGTCGCCCGCGATAGACTTCAGTCGCGTTGGTGGCTGCATGCGATTTGACGTATTCTGCGCGTGTGATGTCACTTGTCAGCCAATTTTGTGAAATGTCAAACGTTTTTCATGTAACGCGCGAGTGAATTGTAAACAAATTGCAGTGATTTGTTAAATAATTAAGTGAATTTTAAATCTAAAAATGGACTGTTTTTACTCCAAGTTTTATCCAAGACGTGAGTATTTATTGATAAAACATAGATGTAAATAAACATTCACTTCACATTCCTCGCATAGTTTTGCAAATAACTGGGATAGTTGTCCGCCGCTATGATTTATTCTCGAAAAAGGAAAGTTTCTCGTTTAATATGAACAATTCTTTTTTAATGATTTTTAAACGTGACTGAATTTTTTTATTTCATGTACCTATACCGCCTTAAATTTAATAAAAAGTAAGAAATACCTAGGTACATAACTTAATTTACTTTAAATTTTTTAATGAGTTTAATAAATTATTGATGTGAATTATTTATGTCTTCTTTGTTAATAATAATATTTTATGATTGAATAAAAAGTGAATTTGTTGGATACGTGTTGATAAGAATATATTTTAAAAGGAATTTTATTAATCTATTAAGTAATAATTAACAAATTATTTTATTTTATGACTAAATAAAAAGTGCAATATAAAATAACATAAAACCTATGAACGACCTACATAGGTACAATTATAACATAATTATATACACCAATAATAATTTATAATATTAAATGGATACGTGTTGATAAGTAATGTATTTTAAAAGGAATTTTATAGTGCACTTAGGTGCCTGCCCAATTAATCTATAACCAATTTAAATAATAATATTAAAAGTGGTTCCTATTTATGTATCCAAAATAACCATTGTATGTAAAATAAAAATATTAAATTAAATACTAACATGACTTTAGTACGTTTCAAAGAAAAATAAGTACCTACCTACTGAGAGATCGTAGTAGTGAGAGGAACAAATAGAGAGGCTAGTTATAAAAGTAGGCATTAAAATTTTTATATTATCGAAATTTCGTTTTACATCGCTTTGTTTTGTTAGGTTAGTTATGTTAAAACTTAGCTAGGTTATGTTAGCAAGATAATATGTTAACGGCCAGCTAACATTCAGCAACCTCGTATATTATTATTTATAAAAATGTATAATTTAGATTATATAAAATGAAAGAAAAACTGTTCATAGTTATGGACAAAAAATTTTTTTTAACGCTTAACCAAAGAGATAACAATAGAATTTAATAAGCAGCAAAGAAAAAAAAATATTAAAAAAAAAAAATAACCTTGAGATTTTTTAACCAAAAGATTCAAACAAATTCGTAGCTGAGGAAGGCATTCAACAGTGGAATACTACTGTATTCAATAAAATATAAAATAATAATATAATATCGTTAATATAAAATCGTAATCAGCTAGCTACGGCCAGTGAATGCAAATGAACGATACATATATAAAAATGGCGCTCCTATCAATAAAATCAATAAAAGCAGAGATCCTAACTTCCCAAGAGATTGTAAACCGGTTCACTTACAACCTAACGAACCCGTACGGGTGCCAAGAGTTATTTTGGTCAATATAGTTGATGTTTTTATTGCGCGTCGCGTTGCGAGACGACAACTTGAGAAGTTGAGACGCAGGACGAGATATAAGAAACTAGTATCGGGGAATACGAATTTGGTTTAACTCTTTCTCCGAAATGTGTAACGGGCTTTTTGGCATGTATAAAACACCGGCCGCTTTAACACAATTCCTAAATTAAAAAGATCTTAACCCTTTTAGACTAGCAACTAGACTAGAAAGATCCCTGGTTTAAAATATTAACACTTTTTCATAAGTTTCTACACAATAAATATCTAACTGTTTGTTAAAAATAATCTCGTAAAATTTCAAATTCTTAAAATTCCCTATAGTAAATTTTTTGGCGGTTTTCTAACCTACTAAATAACACTCAAATTATAAACTCTTCAAGCAATGACGCAGTTATTAGTTATAAACGGAGCTTGCATACATTAAATGTAGCCAGAAACAGCAACAGACAAACACCAAAAACCGTAACAACAATACATATCCCCGAGACGTGCAAAATGCAAACTCAAACTGCTGAGTCGCTTTTTCGCCTCCGGCCCTCACGCGTCGACTCTTCACATGTAATAGTCGATTCATGACGATTTATCACGTATTCTGTCTTAGGGAAATTGAAATTGGAACACTTTATTCTCGAGGACACATTACGTCTCTTGATTAAACCCTTTTTATGTCACACGTAATGTTATTGTTCGTTGACATTGCCTTTGCCACTGTAATGAAGTACTAAAATGAGAAAAGTACTTACCTACATAATAATAAAATTGACTTTTTGGCGTTTTTTTTAAAGAATAGAAGTAAAAATAGAAGTGAAATAAAACAAATGATTGTGATTCAGAGGGGTTAATAAGAACGTATAGCTACTAAATTCGTTGATTGTATTATGGTTAACTTATAATGTACAATATTAACAGAGTAACTAGTTATGTTTATATGTTAAATAAATAAAATAGCTACCTAACATTTTTTCCCCGAAATACCAACATATTCGAATAAATTAACAAATTAAACTTGAACTATGCTCGTTATTTTGATTAGGAATTGAAAATTGCGATTATATAAATACCTCATTAATTATACAGGTATGTTTTATCTCTCCTTATATTTAATTCGCTATTTTTCCCATATTAAAATGAAATATAGCACTAACGGGTAAATCTTGGTAAGTATAATAATAATTGTACCTAGTGAAAGTTTTTCGGAATACTTATCACATTATCATATTACGAATGCTTTAAGAACTACTTTAACATTGATCTTCAGATTCAACCCTTCTGTAACAAAAATATAGATGTAAAAAAACATCGGGAAGCAAAGTGTACGTTAGTAATAAAGGTTGAATGAAAGTAGCCGACCGCACTATGCCGCTACCTGCTCCTTTAATGACCTGCAAAGGGTCGCTTAATCCGAAAACCTTTTCCCCAGCCACGAATCTAACTCATTCAATATCTGCTTCATTTAATAGATTCTTATATTTTATAAAGTTTCGCGAAACCTTCAATAATATCGACAGTGTTTTTAACATCGTTGTATCTGAAAATCATCAAACGAATGCCGTTTAGAACAGGCTCTCAAATAGTAAGATGTAAATTGAATTGTATCAATACAATGCTCCTTTATAAAAGCTCAACTCGAACATCCAAATCAAATTGTTGCAAATACAATTTACACATTTCTAAAACTATCATCCGCCGTCGTCTGGATCCAGCGAGCGTCGGTTATTGAAAGCTTCCTGCGTTAGGGATGGCCATAGTTTCAATTGAATTTTAATCTATAACTCTCTGGTCTATTTTTAGTTGTCGTTTTTAACACCGAACACCGGCTGAGTCATTAAATAGTAAAAAGCAATCTGGAGTACCTATGCGAGAGATATGATTGTGACGACGACTGTCCAGTCGAGTAACCAGTAGCCTCGCTCTATTCTCGGACTCCTATTTGTGGATTACTCGTGTGAGAAACCCCAAATAACTATTAACAAAATATACCGTAGCGTTTGTGCTATAGAGTTGAAATTCTCTGTTACTTGTCATGTGTTATCCGACGTTTTGATCTGGAGGAGAGATGTTAGCGAAAGGACCGACTCCTTGCCTCTTATTTATCTTAATTTCACTTGGTGAGTGGCGAAATGAGGATTACATCTGTCTGAAGTGTTTTTACTGCAGTTTTTGACACTTTCTGTTTAGAACATTTAGTAGGTAAAGGTTGGACCTACATACAAAAGGTTGAAGTTAGCTATATGTTGTTTTGTAAAATAACTACAATAAACAAAAGACTTTTTGGCTCAGGAAAACGTTTTTATAAATTCATCTTCTGGAATTAAATTGCTAATTTTAGTACGAGTAATAGCGGACAATATGAATTAATTAAGGTAGTAAATAAGCAAATCACAGAAACCAGTTTTATGATAATTCTGGTTCTGAGTCACACCATTTCGTAATATTGTCTATTATGGGCGACATGGGCAGAGTTTGAAATGGCTTTTATTGGTGACTTGAATTACTTTGTCTACTAAAAATATTTATGAATAAAAAATATATTTTGTTATTTAAATCAACCAACCTCACCAATTGTATATGTTTATTCATTAGAAACAATACAACAGCTAACAGCGAAAGATGAATGCAAAGCTAAATGAAACGGAATGAAGCTATAACGATAAAAACAAGACAATTCAAAACAAATTGATTGTGCCCGAATAATGTTTTGTGCAGAGAGAGGATTCTAATTGCAGGATTCAATAATCGATAAAGGTTTAACAAAGTTCACGTATCTACTAAACTTTCGCTATACGAACTACATTATATACAGCCATAACTATACATTTCGCTGGAATTGTTCCGGAGAGCCCGGTACAGGTCTTGGCAATTTAATTAAACTTGTTATTTGTTCGTTTTATTCGAAATTGGTTCGAATGTTCACTTTGACCGGCCGTTGAGTTGTAATAAACCTCCGTGTAGCTGGCCAACTTGTGGAGACCTGTAGATAGAACTACAGACAACCTTTGAGATGTCAGTATCGATAACTTTACTCGTGATTTTAATGTAACCATGAATAGATTTATACGTATATCAACAAGATATTTGAAGATACTTACTCTAAAGTTGTAATGATAATCACTAAAACTACACTAAGAAATGCAATCGCTGTTACCCGCTATTTACAATGACCACAATTAACTGTTTTCTCTCTTTTAAACCAGCAATGTATTTAGAGCAAACAAAACATAAAATCTTCAAATCGGTCAAGCCGTTTTTAAGTTTTAGCAAAACTAACACACCGTATATTACAAACACAGACGAAATAGAAACGTTGTAAGCGATATGTTTGTTTAAAGGCCGGGTACCTTAGTTTTTAAAATTACAATTTCATACAAAACAATTTATATGACTTAAGGATTACTGTTCGTATGTCAAAGATTTTTAAGGTTAAGTAGGTACTTAGGTACATTTAATTACTAACCGGAAATTAAACCAATCAAATAAAACCTAAGGTACAATACAATGTGAACTAGCTATGATAGCTATAAAACATAAAAGACAGTGTTCTCTACCTAAATAATAAACGCATTGGCAGCCACGTCAGAAAGCGTCCCTTTCCCAAAGGTTTTATCGTAGGTACCTACGTCTAACACAGTAAAAACTCATTAGTTTGCACTATCTGTTTCCTGTCGCTTCTCAGAAACCGTATTTGAACAGTTGATCCAGTAGCAAGACTCAGGTGCAGTGACGCAGCTCGAGTTACATGATTATTGACAAATATCGCTCAAATTATCACTCTCGCTCGTGTGAACAAAATAAACTTATCAAATTACAGTTTGATTATCTTGTACAAATTATAAAGCGTGATTAAATTAAGTGCTTTCCTACTCGTTTTACCTTATTGTTGTTAGAGCAGAAATAGTTAGCTACCTCATCAGTTCAGTTATGAATGTTTTATTATACTTACCTACTTTTTCGAAACACTTTAAAAAAATTGGTGTAATACCATATTGCACACGATATAAGTTACGTTAATTTACTTATAACTTAGTAGTTATTTCGTATGTTTCCAGCATATTATAATTTTTTCTCTTATATTATAAAACAAAAATAGTAACGATTTAATAATAAATTCAATATAATAAATAAATAATTTTATTCAGAATTACAATGGAACCTTCTTGTCTCGTTTTAAAATCTTCGATTCTTTAATTTGTATGTAATGGGTATGTGTAGAAAAGTCTGTCTGGCCCGTAAAAAAATCACCCATAAACAAACATAGGTACGGTAAGGTCAAGCGGGGCTATTCGAATAGCAGGGTTATTATGACAAATGTTTTTAATTTCCGTTCCGTAGCTTTTACATAAGAGACATCTATGTATGGGTAGAAATAATGCCAATTAGTAATAAACTGTAGACACTGCGAAAACTAATTGATTAACACCATCATTTTGACAGTCGTGATTATGTTAGCGTGTGTCGCCAAACAAGCCCTTTGAGTTTTTTCAAATAATTTGGTGGTTTGCGTTTACATGAAGTTTTGACAAGTTAAAGTAGGTGTTATAATCTGGAGATTTTTTTGTGTAATTGTTTAATTCCTAATTTCCTACTCTTTGTTTTTTACAAGTTATTAAGCCTGACATACATAATAACCCCACAAAGTGGTTTACGGAGGTTGTTGTCGAAATAAGCTGCTACTATAATTGCCCTACTGACTGTTATGATTATGAAGTTGCCAAAATTTAAAATAAATATATTGATAAGCAAGCGTGTATAAACACCATTAAATTAAGCCTTTTTATATTATTAAGACAATGAAGAAAACAAAAATGCAGATAAAGGTTAGTTAGAATCAATTTTCCAGAATTCACGAAAATCAATAGTGCAAAAAACCACTAAGTTTAAAATTTTGTCAGATTTTTTTGGTCAGAATAACAACAACCTGCTTCAAAAGCACCATGATTACATCATTGGAACTTCCCTGAAAGTCCTCTAGATTCTGTTCACGCTTCGGGAAAGTTTAGAGATAAATGTTCAGTTGCAGATAGCTCGGTCATTGTAATGGAAACATCGGACGGACAGCAATTAGAACTTTTTGTGTTCTATCATTAGCGAGAAACAGCGGTTGCGTTTCAGCTTCACAAATGGTTTATTTCTTTAAACAAGCTGTTTGTTTTGCTTACATAACTACGTCTACACTTTAGTTAACTAACTCCAATAAACGTTGACAAAGACAGAATTCTAGGAAGGATCTACGGATCATCTTGAAACGGCCGCTAAAATTGCGGGTTTGCTCGGAAGCATGAATTTTGCAAGGTTGGGCAGAGATAGCTATGAATTTTAAGTGTCCAGTTCAGTGATTGTTGGATATTCAAGCCAGCAATTCAAAGTGACAGAATTACGAGTAAAATGAACGAATTACTGAGCTTCAGTCATTAAATAAATAGTCCCTGAGTTTAGAAAATCTTCTTGTATTTGAAGCACAAACTTCATACAAAATCTATATTTTATTATAATGAGTTTTATTAAGCTGCTAAAGCAAGATTCATGATGGTTCTCACAAAACTCAAATAGAGACTGTCCAACATATAAGATGATATCAAAGGGTTTCCATTTCCTCAGAATGAAATGAACGCGTATAAACGGTTTCCGCGACTATTCGACGTTTACAAAGACTGCATTTTATTTATTAGTCATTCCAAAATTCGCTTTCTATGAGAAGCAGTAGTGTTCGTGCTGTAAAGTCACAAGATTGATGTAGCTCCTACAGAACCCGCGCCCGGCTGTCACACGATAAATTAAAACCAACTCGCATTAGAAGCGGCACTATGAAACAGACCATCATCCTGCTTGCTCCAGCCCACAATCCCGAGAGAGAAAAGGATGCTATCTGGCCACACTACAGGACCACTTTTTTGTTATTCCACGACGGCGAGACCGTTAACTGCAACTCATATAATGGAGCTACACTAATGATTGTCAAGTATGAGGCAATAGAATGAAGACGGCAGTCAATATAAAATATTACAATAACCTAATACCTACAATCAATACAATATCATGAGTAAAAATAGGCTCTGCGCATGGAAGATAATTAACTAATAAAGAACTGCAGCACTGGTGGTGCAGTATCTAGGTACATATATAGTATTATATACTTTTCGTTCTACTACACCTATTAAAGCATAATCTCAATCAGGTCGAATAGCAGCCTCATTAAGAAGCCACCATGAAAACAAGAATTTCTTACTTATTTAGGTTAAAAATTATGTGTAGCAACAGCTATGCCGTGAAGCGATCTGACCAGATTTCTTTGCTTGGCCATCGCGTATCTGCAATCGGTAAATGGTTACATTTAAGTCTCGATATGCTGTGTATTTCCCGTGGAATGTCACCGTCTCCATGAACATATATGTGGTCGACGGACTGAATTTTTTCTTATCGCTGTTGCATTTTCTGCAAGTTTTCAATGCGAATACGTGGACTTACTAGCCGAACCACTTATTTTACATTTTTATCTTCTTCTATAGGGCAATTAATTTTGTGGCATTCAAGTTGCAAACAATTGATCTTTTTGGAGTTTTAATGAGCGAAACCTAACGTAGACACCTGCTAGAACTGGTCACACTTTTTTATAAAAGTTTTGGAGCAGTTCGGGCAAAATTCACCACGATACTGACAATTAGATCTAGTTCTGTTTTTGTATTTGAATTCAGAAAACAAACTGATACATGAGTATCTTTTTTTATTTTATTCAAGGATTTTAATGACCACAATTTAAACCATTATTTTGAGATGAATTTCAAGTTTCCTTCACTGATATAATTCTAGGTACACGCGTATAGAGATTTGCGACATTTGTCTGACTTAACAAATATTTAATCAGGCAAATAGTGAAGTTCCTCTCCAGACACAAAATGCAACCATAACAATTTGCGACTGCTGGGCAAACATGCAATGCATCCATATTTTGTGTAGCACCTAGCAACAGTAGAAGGCTCGTCAACGTAATCTGCTTTTTTCAATTTCGTGCATGATCTGTGGACTGGAGTCATAATAACGTCATCAATCACATTCGCTCCAATCGTCCCGCAGTACCTACCTACATCCCGGGATGCTCTGGTTGGCTAATGATCCCGACGGCTAGACATTCACTCCTGATTGAGAGCTGCTTGCGATTGCAATACGATTCTCTGATTTTTAAGATCTATGTTTCCTTGTGTGGTTAGTTTACACTAAGTAGTCATAAGTTTGAAGTTACTTAAAATTTTTAAAACCAGAATAGCATGACAAAGGCTTTCTCTAGGAAATCATAGAGACAATATGGCAATCTTATTTAGACATTTCTAACAAACTGGGATATAAAAACCCATAAAGAATCCCTACTGAAAAACAACAAATTAAACTCGTTTCACTAGGGTACACAAATATTGTGCCTCCGAAACATCCGCCGTGTAAATCCTGAAATAAAACATGTAAAATGGCCTTGAGTTCAAAACATTAAAGCAGAAAAAGGACTTTAACTCCGACAAGCGGCGTGTTTTTTCCAGCGTGTTCCCTGCGTACAAATAGTTTCAGTTTAACAAAGCGTGTTGCCGTGCCGTCCGACTGAAGAGAAGAGTTTATAATTTATTTGTGTCGCAGTTTTCTGGCGACGATTTTCCCACAGGGCGAAGCGAGCGGTGGCTCTCAAACGAGCCGCACCCGCCCTTTATGCGGTTTTTTGTGGCGGCACAAAATGCCCCCGTGGAAAACATTCAGTGATAACTGGCAACAATCGTTGCCGGCGGATGGCCCCGCTCATTCCGCACATGCCTGCGCCTCCGTTGCTTTTTCGCTCGGCCATCGGGAGACTAACACTCGACTGCAGTCACATTTTTTAAATCGCTAGTTAATAAGGAAACTGGAATCGAGGTTTATGTTCGTCTTTATAGCTGCGTTATAGGACATCGGACGTGGGATACAGTTCTTATGGAGTGGTTTAGATATGTTATGTAGATAGAACGGTAATTATGAAACTACTGGTAGTTTGCAAACAAATTGCACATTTTACTAGCACATTCTTCATCAAAAAAGCCTTTTAAAAATCATCCTGTAAGTAGGCATAGATTCTTGAAATTCTTTGAATATTCCTTTCCACACCATTATCGAAACAACCTTAGAGAGAATACTTTACCTTTAGTACTGATTTTTATCAGAAATACCGATCTCTACCAGGCATTTCTCGGTAACATACCTAGCTTTAAAACACGATTTATAAAAAATCTAAATTGGTTACTAATGCGTACCATAAATTCTTCTAGTTGCGTTAAAAAAACAATTAATTTAACCGACGCAAGTTTTAAAAGCTGATTTATTTGTTGCTTGACCAAAATAATGAGTAGAGTAGGTACGCTAGCTATGAATAATTACGAAGGGCTTGGGACGAAGTCGAATACTTATTTCACCAAGGTGTTCCTATTAATAATTTATAGATACGTATAATTAGAAAGTCGCGCGCAATTAAAAAAATGGAAGATCCTGACAAAAATAAAAGAAAAAATATAAAAAGAAGACAGAAAAAAAGCCCTTTATTGCAATAATATCAATGACATTTATTTGCATTTAATAAGCTTTTATTTAGTTAATCAATGTTGCTTCTTTGCAGTGAACGATATGTGCTGAACAGAAACGAAATACATACTACGTAGATATAATACTAACTAGTCTCTACTCCCCTGGCTTCACTCCACGGACGCCCACAATACATTTTACATTAGCTTTAAAAAAGCCACTTCATACATTACTTGCGTTCCAAGCGTGTCAATGCCGACAAAATTCATAGAATCGGAACGGTTTATGCTCTAATACAATTTTAATAATGTCCTATTGTTTTTTAATGGCCCGCCTCCCGATTTGATATCGCGATAAGTTGCCGTTAAAAGTGTAGTTTGGTAAATTGATTGGGTAATGTTAGAAGTCGGGTTTTCAGAGCTTGTCCGATCGAAGGTCTTGATTGGGTATCTCGGTATCCGATCGTTGTTTGGTTGTATTCGATCGGCGATGCTTCTTTATTGAAAGCGACGTTTGACATTACTAGAGATAGGAGGAAAACTGGAGCACAAATCGAAGTTAACTCCTGGTTCTGTCCTAGTTATGTCACTGAATGACTAATTATAGTTTCGAATTGTCTTTGTGAAGTGACAATTTCAGACCCAAGACCATTACATGTCACTTTTCAATGTTTCGGTTTCATCCTTCGTTCAGACTCTCAGATGTCACGCTAGATGTATTGTTGTTCCAGTTAACTGACAATAAATTGTATGTTTAGCGACTCGCAGACTTGTATAATTAACAATAGCGGCATTATATGCGATTTCCAAACCGTATGTCGCACAGGCCGTTTGTCACGACGCAAATTGCTATTTATGAAGATTAGTGTATCCACTCATCATGAGCTAAGGCTTGACTTTAAGGCCCGCCATCAAGAACGAAGCATCTAAGACGTCAATGTTTGCATCACTGATACATATACCATAAAGTTTTCTTTTTCTGATTGCCAACGAGATAAGAAAGATGACATGATAAGTAGATGCAAACCTATGTATTGGTTTGCATATTTGAAATAGGAATTAGAAGAAAAAAATACAAGTAAAAACTGAGAATCGCCTATGAATTGATTACACGACTGCCGGTGCACTAGACTAGGGGACCAGAAGACATTACTATTGCTGAATACACAGGCAGCTATCAGAGCTGATGTGTATGTCTTAGTCTATATCAATGCATTGTTTGTGTTATAATGCTTATTATTAATTAAACGTCTGTGTTTTGCACTAGTTTTTCCTGGAGAGAAGAATCCAAGTCTAGTTTAATATGTTATTCCAGGTGGAAAACTTCATTACCCCTAAATTATAACTCGATCCACTCGGTAGTTTTTACTTACATCTCTCTACTTACCATTTATATTATTTATCGATTTATAAACATTTATAAATTACTAAGAAAATAACAATTATAAGAAACAAATTACATAAACGTAGTATGTATTTACAATGAAAAAATTGAACTAACTTCAGACTGTTGCAAACAATCTTTATAATAATTATGTGATTAGAATATAGAATATTTTTTTATTTGTAACTCAATACATAAAAAATAGAAAAAACATGATTAAAAAAGACAAAACCGATTTTTGTAATTGAGCCGCAAAACGGTCTCTGTCTCAACATGATTAAAAATAAGTAGGTATCTAGAATTTGAAGCAGCTTATCAGATTGAATGGCTAATTCCTCACTCGAATTGAAGCGAGCAAGCAGAGGAACATAAATAAGCCATTGTATTTGGTTACGGGCGATCCTAGGATGGGCATTTGGTCAGATTCCTAGGCAGTGGCTTCCACGTGTGCCTCCGCATACCCGGTGAGGCATGCGGACCTTGCAGGATGAATGTTGGCCCCTATGCCGAATATTCGATGCACATTGGATGCAAATAGTGTTCGGGAATATTCGATACGTTATATCGGATTTGGATGCCTTTGCTGGACCTGGAAAATAGAGTTGCATTTAGAAAATCATTATACCTTTATTGTACTGTGATTGTGATGTGTTTTGTACGTCAATAAAAAAATTAAAAAAATACTTGTTTGTGTAGGTAGGTACTGTTATTCTTACTCATCTGAATATCAATTAAAACATAATCTTACTGACTATCAACGCTGCTATCATTAGTAGAATAAATATCAAAATTATATTCTAAAATTATTATTATTTCATTTCATTTCTTTTTTATGCTCTCAGATAATCTTATATGACGTAGTAAGTCTTTTTTGTACAGAAAGGTATTGACAATACGTAGGAATTTATTTTACTGCTAGTTTTTGCAACTCACTAGGAATTTGACGACCGATGTGGCTCGGTGGGCGAAGGTCCGCCTGCGACGCAGGAGGTTGCGGGTTCGATTCCCGCCTCGGAACAATTGTGTGTACGATCTGCAGATATTTGTTCCGGGTGTTCTGGTCGTTTTCTATGTATAATAAAAAATATCTATATATGTAATATATTGTATTATGTATATCAGTTATCTAGTACCCATAACACAAGCTCTGCTTACCATGGGGCTAGATAATGCTGTGTGAATTGTCCAGCATTATTTATTTATTTGTGGTAGAAGCGTACCTATATGTTTATAATGTTCCTTTAAAACATTAAAAAAAACATTTATCTTGTCAAGCCTGGTTGTGGGTACACCGACAGGTTATTTCTAGTATTTATATTACGTATGAATATCGCTATTTTAAGGGAAGGTTTTATAATTGTATGAGTATACAGCAAGTTTACATTAATATATATATATATTGACAAGGTACTGTCATTATGTATATTGCTTTGAATTTAATATATAGGGATTCTCTGTGTGTGAAATCTACGGTATGACTAGGTATATTGTAGATTTCACGAACAGTCCTCTTCTGCAGCACAAATATGGAGAGTTCGTCCACAGTATAAGTTTATCAACCGCTTAAGTCTTGAAAGGTTCTCTCTACGTCTAAGTTTATTGAGGTACGTCGATAGGTCACCTAGCTTACAACTTTAACATCTGCATCATTCAAATAGTTTAAATACTCATTGGTTATTTTTAGTAACGTGTACCTAACACGTGTTTAGAGATTTTAGTGCGATGTGATGAGTGACTCACAGAATACAAGATAAAAACGATGTTTACTAGGAATTTCCCAGATTGCTTTTTTGTATATTTATATATTTCTTATATAAAATTTATTAACATAACACAAGCTCTGCTTACCATGGGGCTAGATAATGCTGTGTGAATTGTCCAGCATTATATATATTATATTATATATATACTTATTAAAATTTAAGAAGTTATAAAATATAATTTATCACTCTGTGTTGTTTAGTTTCTCAAAAGTACCTGTTATTGTTTTTATTTTACGTCATTATTTCTGTTTATTTTAGGTAAGTGAAAAATGGAACAGTCGCGGTGATCTGACATGATGCATCCGGCTGGGTACTACGCCAATTTGGGTAAGACTTTGAAGAAATGTGACAAAAAAAACAGTTTCGATTAAATATCCTACAAATAACACGAACGAAGCTCGAACAGTTTCGTTTGAATAAAAATATAAAAGTAATAAAAAATACATAAAACATAATTTTCAAAAATCGACATTATACCTTACTGCTATTTAATTTCTAAGAGATTATATCTTACTAGTTTCTGCTCGCGGCTTCGCAGGCGTTGTTTCTATGGAAAGATTTTAAGGTTGTATACAAAAGCAAAGCGCAGACTAATGCATTTCAGGCTTATGCTACTAAGACCTAACGCAATTTAGTAAATTTAATATTTTTTTAATTACTAATCAGTTTAGCGTTTTAGGTCATATATAAACTTTGACGTTTTGTTCTTTAGATGCCCCCTCATGTGGGATTATCTAACACCTGCTTTGTATAATAAAATGGCGAAGGATATTCAACGATAAATGTTATGACACCTTCCTACTGAATGAATTGATAAGGCTCTAATCTTTTAAGATCAGCGTATAACGCTCCTATCGGCTATCTGACGTGTTTCTAATCACGTAATCTATACATGGCTTATAAAAAAAATTTTTTTTGGCCGTCTTCCACAGTTAGGCCTTGCCTCTCCCACACAATATTCCAAACATCACGGTCTTTTGCAGATTCCGACCTCTCCATGTCAAAAACCATGAGATCGACTTTATACAAAACATAATATATTATTTTAAAAGTTTATTTTAATGTGGTTTACCGTAAATTAACATTAATCCTACAGGTTCAAAGTCGTATACATTAATATTGTCTACTCTAACCTTCGCTGTATGGGCTATTAGGGAAGCCAGCCAAATCGTTAAAGTATTTAAAAAATATGCTCGTGACGTAGACGTTCCCGCAGCTAATAAATCCACATGGCTGTCTATTATCGAACTGGTTCAGCCAGTGGGTAAATTATTAGTCTGTGTCCCGGAATACAGAAGTAGAATATTGGCAGGTGAAGAAATAAAATTTGTGCGATACCTTGTGAAGTGGGATAATGAACCGAAAATTTGCCGGCGAATTCTGAGCATCAGCAGCCTTTGCACATCTTTTTTCTTTGCCCTTCCTCTTTGACCGTTGTTTGAACATTGCGTTTATAGAGAATTGCATACATAGAAATAAGTAATGCGGTAAATTCCTTTTCTGCTAGTTTTATTCCTTGTAGAAAGCAGAAAAAAAACTATAAACCATAAAACATGAAATATCACGACAAGACGTATTGTAATAAAATTTATTGTAATTTAAAATTTGGATCAGGCTGACATTTGTTGCTTTTTTGCACAAGTGTCTACGAACAAGACTGGTATCAAACATAGGCGACAGGTTCGGTTCATGGGATAAAAAGAACCTAAAAACCTTTCCATAGGAACAACGCGTGCGAAGCCGCAGGCATGAACTAGTTGCCTTATATTTTCTATTTTAAAAAACTTTTCATCCAAATTTACCATTTTTCTGATTCATCTATAAAAGTGTGAGATGTGAGATATATTAAATGAGATATGAGAATATTATAGTATATTAAAAGTTTCTGTTATGATTCTGTTATTAGATTACCTTTTCAAAACTGCCTTTACGGTGGCTAAAAGTTTTATATCCTTTGCTGGTTTCATAGCTTAAACAAAGGAACAAAGCATCCGATTGATTGTATGTTATAGGCTGCCAGTGCCTAGGTCCAAACAACGCGCAATATTCCCTGGCAAAAGGCTTGCTGCCGGCCCAGGAGGCTCGATCGATCGACCTATTAAATGCTACACAAATCACAACTCACCAATATTATAAATGCGAAAGTTTGGATGGATTATTGGTAGTTTTTTACCTTTTCGCGCCAAAACTAGTGATGAGATCGGGCAGTAACTTTGCACACAGGTAGTTCTAGGCCTGAAATAAAACAAAGGCTACTTGTCCCCTAAATCAGTTCCCATATAAATAATCTTTAAAAGTTTCCATAGAACCAACGTGTGCAAAGCCGCGGGCAGAAACTAGAGCCTCCAAATTCTGAGAATGACCAATAATAGACTTGCCAAACAGGCCAGCAACTTTGTTAAATTAAGATGGTGTGTTTATTTGTTGCGTAAAGTTCTGAAAAAATATCAAACTATACAACTTATAGGTCCGAAAATTAAATGTTAAAAAAAAGTTTAAACTCAGTTTAACTTTATGGTACTGGCTGAAAATAATTGTTACTTCCTCGTAAAATAAGGAGCAGGTTCGATATTCGGCTGTATGTATGTTTACCAATTTCTCCGTCAATTGTTAACAGATTTTGATTATTCTTGCAGTTCTGTATAGAAAATGACTTCGAAGGTGATTTTTAGTTTTTCTAAACAATGTCTTGTTTCGAATTGGAATAATTATGTAGGTTAGAAAGTCTTTGTCACCGAACTGTGTAGTTTCATACATGCGCACGAGCCCCCGCGTCAGAAAATCTAGAAATGTTGCCTTTATCGCTAAGAATATGTAGCCATAAAACTTTGATTTATAAGCGTCGTCTCACCATTGCTGCCATTGGGTTACGTAATAAAACTGCCATGTGCGGTTAGTTGCTATTGTTGCGTGGAATCACATATTTTTAGAAATGGCTCCAGAAAATCAAAGCCACAAGGTAACTGCTCTAATTTTATTTCATATTACCAGAAAATATAGAATTGTTTTTGGTTGGAGAACTTTCTAGATAACTAATTAATGTAGTAACGAATCGCTAAGTTTATATTGGGTGTTTAGCGGAGCGTTTAAAAGTGAAAATCCCGCCTCCAGTCAAACTCTACCATGTGGTAATCGCAGGCGCACGCTCGACGCCTGATTTAATATTATATCTGCCGCTGACCTCTACTGTTAACGAGCGGTAATGACGAAGAATCGAAAAGTGTATCGGCTGCACTCTATGCAGCGTGCCTTCGGCCGCCTCCGCCACAGCCGACCTGATGTGACATAACAACCATTGCCCCGCCCACGCGCTCTCGCTCTCTCACGCCCAGAGCGACAGAGACGCCGCTCCTCCCGCCAAAGCCTCCACGCACAGTTTTCTCAGAAAAGCCAAGTGTTATTACCGCGGCCTGTTCTCTTAGCTCCTCTCATGAATGAATCCCGCGTCCGCAGGTGGCTCTGGATGCTGAGTTTCGAGCGATTATCCAGTTCCAAATTCGTGTAGGTGCACGCCAATTTTCAGCACGCCACACGATAATTTACAGTGGCCGATGTTACGCTTTCGGATAATTTGGGAGGCTTCGCAGGAAGTCGCTAGTTGGGAGCACTTTCGCCTTAGATTATAGTCTGGCTGGTATTCATGTTTGTGTCGATCGGCTTTGTTCGGCTGATGGATGCCCGTCGGCGTCAGGGTCCGACCGGTGTTGGCACTCGCGTGATTCAGCTCAGCTCGTAGAAGATTTAGTGGCTGCTGCCAATTATTGTATAATGTGATTCCAATTGTATTAATAAACGATTTAATTTTATCAATTTAGGTAGGTGGAAGTACCGACGCGAGATCATTGACGGTTGAAGAGTGATCTAATTTAGTATTCCGTGTCTTGCTAACGTACTCGTAAGTACATAATATGTAGTTAAATGCTTGTCCTGATTTAGAGATAAAGAGATTTACTATGTTTTATGTCAATCATAAAAGTCGCGCTTTTAAAGTTCACGCTCTTGAAAGTCACGCAATTTAACTTTAGACACTTGAGAATAAAAACAAGACCCGCCAAGAGCGAGGGTTTCAGATTTTAAAACTGTATTTTTTAGGGAACTTGCTTTATTTTGATAGTAGTTTTGATTCAAAGATTCAAATATATTTATTATAATAATAATAAATAATAAAAAGTATTTATTTTCAAAAAATGGTTTCTTAAGGTTAACAGAGTACTTATCTAAAACTAATTACGATTATCTCTATAATATTTAAGTTTACCTTTAGGTAAAGTACTCTACCCTAAAACCTTAGTGCTGAAAATGCATCGACTCCTCGCTCTAACTAAGTAAAACTTGTGTTTAGACGCGAGGGCTACTCTGCCTCACAGACACCGGGAGTGCGACTAAAGTACAATGGTAGGTATAGTTGATACATAGATTATGTCGAACAATTGAAAGAAAAGCAAAACTAAGTATAACCAAAAAATCAAATCGAAACGAAAATCGAGGTTAAACAAAAATCAGTTACCTTATCTAAAACTAAAACAATGTGTATAAGTAAACAAAAAATAAAAATAAAACTAAGATCAAGCCCTAAGCAAAAGTGTTTATGTATGTAGAGTTTTGTAAGTATATATATGTGTATGCGTGCGAAAAATGTTGAATAAATTAAATGACACATATATATTGTACATATATATTGTGTGTATATAAAATATAGAGTTACAGAAATTATTTATAAGAGCATTATGCTAAATATGTATACAACATTATGAGCCAACGAACAAGAAAATAAAAAATAAAAAAGTTATTTAAGTACTTATTTTAAGCAAATTTTCTGTTTCCAGGTAGTCGCAATTCAGTAAAAATAAATTTAACTTTCTTTTCAATCCAAAATGAGTTGTGTCATGTAAAGTGATTGTTTTGTTTATTTTATTATGTAGATATTTTCCAAGGAAGGAGGAGTGCTTTTGTGCAAAGCTAGTTTTACACGATATCGTTTGATATTTATTAATTCTCCGTGTTTTATCCTGCACAAGAGTGTCTTTTGCCTTTATTGCCCGAAGTCTAAGAATGGTCTGCTGAACAAAAAGTTTCCTAACAGTGAGAACCTGACATTCCGTATAGAGTTGAGATGTAGGGTATCTATATGGGTATGAGTTGGCTACTTTAAGGACAGCTCTTTGCGCTCTCTCAAGAGGGAGCATGTGCGTCAAACATGGTATAAAGGTCTTAAGTTCTAAGTAATGCACTCATGTCTCTCTATATTCTAGCATGCAATAATTATGATGACTAATTAAATTAGGTAAGTATTATTATTTATTATCGAACATTTAAAAACTCATTGATGTCATAAAAATTCATGTCATTCAGCCACCTACGCAATTTGATTTTATATAAATAAAAAATTATTTAATAATTTGATTTCATTTGGTAATTTGTTGTATATTTTTACGCATAGAGTCAAACAGCTTTTAGAAAACTTGGCTGAACGCGGGGTATCTTTTATAATAAGTATATTTGGGTCTCTACACAGTCTAGGGTATGTTAATAAGAGCCAATTAATGTTATATCTAAACATGTTTCCATTTTCGGCATTTTACCGGCTTCATTAATAAATTACGATCATAAATATTCGCAATTTAAAAGCTAAAATCAACTGTAGAGAATCAGTAGAGTGCATACTATTAGCACAGTATAATTATTCGGTGAAATAATGCTGAAAAATTCACCCACACAGCATTATCTAGCCCCAAGCTAAGCAGAGCAGAGCTTGTGTTATATATGGGTACTAGATAACTGATATCACACGAACATTATAATGCAAAAGTTTGGATCTTCGGATGGATGTTTGTTACTTCTTTACGTTTAAACTACTAATCGGGCTAAAATTTGCATAGATGTAGAATATCAAATCAAAAATAGGCTACTTTAAATATCTACCATAAAACAGTTCCCATGATATAGAAATAACTTTTGAACGTTTCTATTGATCAGTTTCGTATGTACCTATGTTATGTTCACCAAATTCTTCGCCAATTGTGAACCGATTTGGATGATTACATACTTTTGGTTTTGCATAGAAAAAGATCTTCATGATCTTTAAATTAAGACTGCTTCAATAACTTTTGAATTATTCAATTCGGACATTCCGAAAGATATCATGAGTTTAAAAATGTAAGTATTAGAAAAAAGTCGCGTGGCTCACTCCACTCGGCTAACTAGGTGACGCCTATATCGCATAGATATCTATGCGATATAGGCGTCACTGGGGTACGGGTACAGGAAGTCATTGTTAAGAAATAAACGGCCGCGAATAAATTATGTATAATAAAAATAATAAATACCCGTGCGAAGCCGGGAACGGCCGCTAGTACCTAATACAGAGATACCTATCGTAATTATAGGTAGGTAGGCTGAAATCACCTATGGCCATAAGCCTATCCACCTATCTATACGGTCTGCGTTGTGGGTAAAGCTGGCGTCTATTCGGGTCCCGTAGCCGCTAAACCGGTTACGGAAGGTAGTAACAGTAGCTTTACGATTGTTTTACATGATAAACTATCTACACGTGTAACGTGTATCTTCTACAAAGTACACACATTTATAATATGTTGTTGATAGCTCAAAATCAGAACGAAAAACAATTCGATTGTTTCGGAATAAGAAGATAAGGTTTTGGAAAGAGGAAGTTTTATAAATTCAACTTTTTGTTTTGTTTTATAAGGCCTTTTTTACAAATATCAAGGATTTTTAAACCGAGGATGGAAACAATCATTTTAAGTTTCTAAAAAGTTTTGAGGTATTAAAACTACATTGCCACATACTATAGCCGAACAAAAAATAATGTTTTAGCCCCAAAACAAGGATAAGCATTTCATTTATTACTATTAGCTTCCAATCAGAAAACTTGTTGCAGAAAAGATAAAGCAATTGTTATCTCGCTACATTACAACTGTATTGATATTTCAAGGTTTCCTCGCAAAATTACAAGTCTAGAAAGGAAAATAATTATTATAACAAGGTCAATTAAATACATACAAATCAAAGTTAATAGTCTAAGTACCTACTTAATTACTGACTACTAGTTTCTTCCTGCTGCTTTCATGACTTCAAAATGTTTGGTTGTATGATTTTTTTTATATTTGTTCATCGATATGTCCGTCCGTCAATTATAGACTGATTTAAAAAAATATTTCAATATGGATAATGATCTCGAATTGAGTCATAAAAAATTAATCCATCGGAATTAGTATTTATTACCGTCAGGTGTCAAGCTGAAAAAATAATCTTTAGAAAAATCACGACTAGCTACAGCAAATTTGGTGATATATTCGCCAAATAAATTTTGGTGCTTCTTTCCTTGTTGTATAGAAGTTAATTTTTTGGTGGTCCCATATAAGTTTGATCCTTGAGGAATTGATTTATGCGCCGCATCGTATCTAAATCACTTGATAATTTTCACATCACTCTTAGCAAATGGTTTCTATGGCAACTGGTAAGGGGTCTTTTCATTCATCGAACTAAATTAGACTCTAATTTTAACTAGATGTCGCCACTAAAAATTAGATCGCGCTATCGAAGTGTTGTAATGTCTTTATTTTAATGATCTGCATCTGGTGTACAATAATTTATTTCCGTATTGTATTGTATCTTTCCTTCCAAACATTTTCCATTACTTAGGAATTTGAAGTCGGTTTAATTTTGTTTTTAAGACGCCATACAATAAATCAATATTCCATCCAGGCATTAAAGTACCAGATTTTGTTAACCCTGAAAAAAGCGTATGAAAGATCTTTATTTATAAAGAAAATATTAAAAAATAGTATGATATCCACGGAATTTCGGCAACGGCGGTCTACTTGCACAGGATATATTCTAGTGTACAAGTGTATACGCACAGGTGCACTTTATTCCTTCATTCTCATTAAAAATATAAGGGTTAACCTGGTTAGGTTCACCCACATAAATATTTCCTACACCCAAAGCCTGGCAGGAGGGAAGCTAGAGTAGTCAACACCTATGCATAAATAAATAGTTATTATCATGAGTTTTCACCGCGGTTGCGCGTGCGCACACAAAAACGAGCTATGATTCACCGAGGCGCGATCGTTTCCACCGAGTCGGAAAATTCCTGTAATCAGTACGGACTTTCATCTGAGATCGATGTTCTCGTTTTGATCAGATAACTCGCCTATTATAAATAACAATGAATAAATAAATTGATTTATCACACATCTAGCTAAACTAAGCCAAGCAAGAAAATAATTTCATCTCGATGCCTTCACTTTAATCAGTAGAATGTACACTAACAACAATTTTATTAAGAAATAATTAAAAAAAAGTAAATATACACAATGCGCAAATATATAGTAACCTCATTATTTAAATTTAATTAGTAAAACATCAATCATGAATAAATGAATACTTTATTGCTCATAAAACAATAAAAACTTTATATGTAAATTTTAGAAATGATAAGTTAAATATGCGGTCTTATCGCCTAGCTAGAGCGATTTCTCCCAGGCAACCTGGGCTAATAATTTATTTATTCTACTTAAAACAATTTCCCAATTCGTTCCTAGTCAAATATTTCATATTTTTACTAATAACTGAGTGTTTATTAGTATCATATACCCAGTAATCTATTATTATTATTATGTCTCTCATTTACCATGATCTCGGGCCATAAAGTGACCCGGTCCTTTGGAAGGCTTGCGTGGGGCCGAAGCCAACAGCACAGAGGCCCTTTATTATTATTATTATTATATTAGCCCGGGGTGTCCCACTGCAGTAATCTACGTCAACGAAAAATCTTCATCCCTTGAACTAGTTGAGAACACTAGTACTTTCTAATACTGACTACCAAAACAAAACTTCTATGTAACTAGTTAATAGATAGGAATCACCATCAACACACTAATATTATAAAAGCGAAAGTATGATTGTGTAGGCGTATGTTTGTAAGCATAGAACTCTGGAATTGCTGAACAAACAATAGGTAGATTAAAATACTATTAAGCGAGAGATTTCATCAATGTTGTTATCAATAGATAAATTAAGTAGGTTTCTATTATTAAAAACGTACAAAGTAGGATTCTATTTTTAAATTGAAAAATAAATTCTATAGATACTCGTAATTAAAAAAAAAACCTCTTACTCAATACCTTTTGTCGTGAATAGGACTAGACATTCATTTGACCACAATCTCACCTGATGGTAAGTGACGATGTGGCTAAAGATGTAGGTACCTATATCTATTGCCATGGATGAAACAACACACCAACACGAGAAATGAAACAACAGCCTTGGATAAAAACTACTTGGTAGTGTTTTAATAATAATAATGCTATAATGCTGGACAATTCACACAGCATTATCTAGCCCCATGGTAAGCAGAGCTTGTGTTATGGGTACTAGATAACTGATATACATAATACAATACATTACATAGATAGATATTTTTATTATACATAGAAAACGACCAGAACACCCGGAACAAATATCTGCAGATCGTACACACATTTGTTCCGAGGCGGGAATCGAACCCACAACCTCCTGCGTCGCAGGCGGACCTTCGCCCACCGCGCCACATCGGTCGTCGTTTTGCTTAAATAGATACATTAATTCCATTCAATTGCCTGATTCATCGCCGAAACCAATTGTTATCACATGCAGATTATTCGTGGTTCTTGGAAATCAGCTTACTGTTTACGATTATTGTGACTATCGTAGATAAAGTTTTAATTCGCGTCGTGGAAACTGCCAATTTTGTTGGCATAATATGTGATTACGTCGTACAAATTGTAATGAATGGCATACAAGTTCATAAATAACAAAATCATCAAATGTATGATGATCGTTGAAACTCCCAAAGATTTTCGACTAATCGAATACTTGCTGCGTTCCTGTAGTGAGTGGAACAGTAGTGGTTACAGTTGTGAAGGTAGTGTTCAGTCCCGACTAGATCGTAAATGTATGAGATATTATTTAAATTCTTGGAACAAAATGATCCTTGAGAACCCTGAATAGTCAACTGTAGCACCAGATAATTGAAAGACAACTGCATAAAGGCAGGCTACAACGATCAAGGGAGATAAGAGGAGTGTAGGCAGGATTCCTAGTACATTATTTCATTAGCTAACAAACAACGTAGAACATTCCTAACAAACGTTTGAAGCCGAGATAAGGAACCGAAGTAGTGGTGACATCACCTCGGAACAGACCATGTCTCGATAAAGAAAGTGTTGTATAACCTTTACATGATAAGATAAGCAACATTGCTAATATTATATAGATGAACCTAATCAGCAAAAGGATAAAGTTCAAGAAAGCGTGAGTTCAATGGTAGAGTGCAGAGTCAATTTGACTAGCGATGAGTCAATTACATAATTGATTCATGTAACTATCACAACAAACGTTCAAAAACAAAGCCATGGTACGAATTGTGAACGGGCTACTCAAGCGCAGGCGACTTGGCACAGACAGGAGAATATTGGATCGAAACTCGAAATCTCAAACCTGTTTTCTGACATTTCGTGTCCTTATCTTGTAAGCGGCTGTGCATATATTCGATCTCTGTCTGTGAGTCACCGTTTCTTCGTATCGCTCGCCGCTCTACGCACTTCATGGCCACTCGTTCAACTTCGTCACGCTTTGGCTGCAAAGACTGGACGCTTAATGCGACAATAAATTAATGTATTTAGTAATAAATAGGAAGGTAAATAGATATTCTACAATATTTCAGTTTTATCTTTTTATACATTGTATTTGATTATACGCCGCAATCTTCCAGAGAAGAAATGTATGTAAAAGATATAAACTAAAAGTAGGTACCTACATACCTACCCAATTGATATGTAGGTTACCAGCATGTAAATTGAAGCACATAATACATTTAAGATCACGTAACGATCTGTTTATGAGTCGTTAAGATTATGCTGTACAATTTAATATTTCAACAGAATTTCAGTAGATACGGTAGAGTCGGCAATTGACGGTATTTATTACTCATTTTCAACTAATTCTTGAACGCTCCATCAGTGTAAAATAGCTATAATTAGCCACAAGAGGTAAATAATGTTATGGACCACTTATTAAAGACTGCAAGGCGAGCAAAGCGACCCACATTTAATTTGAATGAACATCCGAAACGGTCCTCAGGTGAAAGGACGTTTAATTCTTGATAATTCATGGCACAGAGATAAACTGAAAAGTTTACACCGCTTTTACTTAAACATTAATGTTCTTTTGGCAGAGCACGTATAAACATTGGGAGTTCCACGTACCATCCTAATTTGCAAACTTCAAAACTATTGACTCAGCTCTTACGGATTGACAAGGCAAATAAATGTGTTTGTTTAACAACTTTTGCTAGTTATATCAGTTGTAACAAGTGGCAGATATATCGGTGTTAATATGAGAAAAGACTGGTTGTTCAAAGGAAATTTTAAAAATAGATATTAAGATAGCATTCTTTAAAAACAACATTACATTTTAGTTAGGTTAGTGCCTTAAAGCTAAAATGTTAGGTTTAACGATGATAAAAATGCTTAGGACTAGTTTTGCTCCAACTCGAGAACTAACAAGGTAAAGGTTTATTGTCCGCTTATTTACTTTACCTTAAAAAGATTGAAGTGATCAAAAAATCAAAGTGAACACTTTATTTCCTAGTTTAACTTCTGAAGTTTGTGACGTGTCCTAGAGTCCTGTGTAAAGGAAATAAAGCACTTTGATGATTGATGTTTGTTTGATATGACAAGACACAGAGTTCTCACTTGGTTCAAGAGATCATAACAGGTTGGTATACTAATCGTCTTCCTCTAATAAGTACCTAGCAAACACAGTCAAATCTTTTCTTTTTAAGGATAACACAATTATGTCATGGAATGCCATCAGCCAGAGTTCGCATGGAAACCGTTTAAACGAGTGACTCTGTAATAAACAAATTGTTTTGATTGCATGACATTGACTCTTACCATGGTCAAAGTCAAATTATTTAGACACATAACGCGTGTTTCTTTTGTTTGTACGTGAAGTTGTGAAGATGTGGACCGATGGTGC
The DNA here is from genome assembly GCA_943735965.1 of Eupithecia abbreviata. Taxonomy (NCBI): domain Eukaryota; kingdom Metazoa; phylum Arthropoda; class Insecta; order Lepidoptera; family Geometridae; genus Eupithecia; species Eupithecia abbreviata. Next base: position 5,097,874 of record OX030977.1, on the reverse strand, counting down.
CTGACCACGCTCTCAAGTGTAGAAAGAGAAAGGTTATTCAAAAGTAGGTAATGTTTTTTCTGTACTCATTGTACGTCGTCGGTGCAACCGGCGCGGGCGCATGATTCATCAGCGCGTGGGCAGAGCTTATTGTGCTCGCTCACCTATATCTATTCTGTACGCGCATATTCACACTGGGTTAGATAGACTTTTTCTTTTGATTCTACTCTACAAAACTATTGAGACGCAAATTGAGATTTATAAACCTTCTGTCGTCCTCTGATATCCCACCAATTATATCTGCAGAATCCAAGATAGGAATTCCTGTTTCTAAACAATGCAATTGCGTAAAGTCTTGATAGAATTCGAAATAGGTAGTTCATTAAGCCTTCATTGTTATATCTCATAGTGTCATGCCGTTGTTTACCTTTCACCACAGCCTCGCGGTGACGACGACAGTATACAATACAGTCTACCACTATTATTTTGGAGATCTTTACCTGCTTTATTTAGAGAGGTGTTTCCTTTCATAACACTGTTTTATCTTTACTTTATCTCGTCAGAATGCTCTTTTGTCACAAATCACTTTTCGAACAGGCCAATAACTGGTAACGGTGCATATCATCCGTAGTTTAGGATACAAATAGGCATGATTCATGGTTGCAAAACGTTTGTGAGAGAGAGCATACTGCATAGAGTTGTTTCTAGTGACCTTTTATTGGACCGATTCAGCCGACCAACGTCGCCTGCGGTGTCGTAAACTAAGCATTAGTACCTAGGAGCTTGCAGATCGTATCGCTACTCGCTAGGCATTATGTGGGTAGTTTTCGATTATTTTCGTCTAACTGTAGAGTTGGTGGGTACTATGCCAACAGTGTAAAGATGTCTCTTTGTTAACAAATAATTATGATCCTATGAATACATTCTCAAGCCAATAAAACAACCTTTTCATTCCTCGTTGAAAAGGCAACGTTACAAAGTTTTTATGCGACTTTTTAATGTTCATAAAACTTTAACGTTCCAATTACAATTAAAAATAGTTAAAGGAGTTTTGTTAAGCAAATTACAGGAATAAAATAAATCATTAAGTGCATCATAAAAGTCTGTTATCAAGCGGGAGTTGTAGGCAGAGTTTTGTGACAAATTAAGACCTAAAAGCTTCCTGAAAACAACTATTTACATCTATATATATAAAAGAAAGTCGTGTTTGTTACAACACTTATAACTCGAGAACGGCTGGACCGATTTAGCTGAAAATTGGTGGAGAGGTAGCTTAGAGCCAGGAGTCTAACATAGGATAGGTCTGACTTTTTATCATTTAAACAATTTGACACATAGATTTCCACGGGGGCGAAGCCGCGGGGAGCAGCTAGTATATAATAAAATAGTTCTAGTTAATGTGTTGAACTTCCAAAAATGTTAGGTAAATCATGGACAGGTTAGATGACCGATGATGTGTGGCGGGCGAAGGTCCGCCTTCGACGCTGGAGAACAAATGGTTGTACGATCTGCAGATATATTATGTTCTACCCAGAACATAATATATCTGCAGATCGTATGTATATTCTCATCTCGGACTAATGTGTTGTAATATGTATATCAATCCTCTAGTACCCATAACACAAGCTCTGCTTAGCTTGGGGCATGGTGTGTGGATAGTCCAGCATTATTTATTTATTTACATAAATAATTTATTTATATAAATAACTTATGTACCTTAAAAGTTGTTGCGTTTGTATCCTAGTCAAATACTGTAAAAGACTGTCGTAAATCAGAAAATTCAAAAAGCTTCCGATGCTTGTTTTCTTTCATGTAAATGCTACCGGTAGTTCTTAGTACCATGTTAGGTAGTTTGATGAATTTGCAACAGACTATTGCAGGTATCACAATGAATACTAAATACAAGAATATTATTCCATTCAGGGAAGTTCTTGACGTGATTTATTTGCTGACTCTATCAAAAATTATAACCGTACTTCGCAGTGAGGAGTTTGCCCATAATTATTAAATCGCAAAATGTAAGAACTCATGTAAGGCGGAATTTCGAATTGCAACTTATCCACTTCGTAACGATAATCAATAAAGTGTATTTCTGTAATTATGTAATTCTTTATTGTACACAAAAACCTTAAAAAATCACTTAAATAAAAAAAATATGTATGTAAGTATAGGCGAGCGTAACCCTAACAAAGAGTTTATAGAGATGTGAGTAGATTTCTAATTCTATAATTAAAATAAGATAACATGAGCCTGCGATAGGTAGATCCTATCAATATATTGTAGGGCACAGGAAGTGAAACTCGTGTTTGGCATCGGCTCACTGCGTAGGATAGATTTCACAAGCTCAGGCGATAATAAGCTCTTTATAAATGAGCTTTAACTTCTAGTACAGGCAACTTTAATACACATGTTCTAAAATTTTCTGAAAACTAACCAAAAAACCAACTAAAAGCTATATTTATTGACAGAAGGATAATACGGATGAAAAATATACTAGACAATACGTTTTCAGTATTTTAGTTAAAATGATAGATAACACTCCAATATTCGACTCTGTGGCGCGGTGGACGATTGTTCGCCTGCAACGCCGATCGAAGGCGAACCATCGTCCACCGCGCGTCGCGGGTTCGATTCCCGCCTAGGGACAATTGTTTGTACGATCTCCAGATATTTGTTCCGGGTGTTCTGATTTGTTATCAACATATGTATAATAAAAAATACCTATCTATGTAATCTATTGTATTGAGTAAATCAGTCATCTAGTACCCATTACACAAGCTCAGCGTGTGGCTAGATGCTGTGTGTGTCCAACGTTATTTATTTATTTTTATTTTATTTCCCGCTTTCTATTTGTGGAACAAACAGTTATTACGTGGTTATTATAACTAGACGTAACAGTTTAAGAAAATCCACCATACATTAATGTGAATCGCTGGTACTACGGCGCTGTATGTCTCGTGTTCGCTCAAACCGTTCACCATTAGACGCTCGCCTCCGAGGTTAGGACTACTCATTTGATCTCTGGCCTTTCACTAACGCAGTGCCGAACATCTATTGAACCTAATGGATGATGCATTGCTGCGTTTGTTGATTTAATGAATGACCGAACCGTTATAGCTTGACAATGAGCTATTACCAAAGAGGTAAACATTAAATTCCCTTGCTTATAAGGAAAATAGCTTCTATTGTGACTACGCTGTAATCTCTTAAACTCAATATTTTATAGGTGGTCTTGATCGGCTTAAAAACGAAAAACATAAACCAAAAGCAAATTGCGTTTAAATATTACACTTCACATTTAAGGTTTATGCTATAACTAGCTGCGCCCCCGGCTTCGCCCGCGTAGAAATATATGTGCCAGATGGTTTGTAAACCTTTTTCTTGAATTACTTTATCTATTTAAAAAAACCGCATCAAAATCCGTTGCGTACTTTCAAATATCTAAGCATACATAGGGACAGACAGACAGCGGAACGCGATTTTGTTTTATACTATGTAGTGATAGTGCGTAAGCTCTCACAATCGGAATAATCTTTAAGAAATTAAAAAAAATATCTCAACTATTTTCGACCTTCCTCAGTACAGGAATGCTCTAACCAACTACTAACTGAGCTATAAAATCAAATAACTGCCGAGACAAAAAAACGCTGGGATATTATAATAATTACTTCACATTTATATAGATAACAAGCTACATCCGTAAAACTGCTAAATCGAAAGCTGTCGTGAGCTTAAAACACAACACCCCTTTAAATCTAGCTATAAGAGCTATCGAAAACAAGACAATGTGTAAAACAATCCATATCACTTTTTCATCTCATAAACTTCGATGTGACAAAATAGAGCTTGAAATCGTACGTTTTGGCGACGGGAATGACGTAGGCACAAAGGGTGCAGGCGCCCAAGTTGTCAAACGAGAAGTTTTTATCGGGCGGCCTGTCGGCGTTGAATAGAAATGAGCCCTGAATTATGCATTAGCCGAGCGCCCCGCACCGACTCAGCGACCAGAACTGTTGTTACAAACCCGATACTGGCTATTACTTAAGCTGTTGTGCGATACTGTGATGGCAATTAAATATACCAACGCTTATATCAAATACTAGCTCCTGCCCGCGGTTCCACTTATACGATCCTCAGAAGAACGAAGCGTCTAGAAGAACTGCTATGTATTAGATTTTGCATAGAGCCGTAAATGTTGCACTAACGGAGACAACCAAAAAAATATTTGTTGTTACAAACAAACCAATATGGTTTGTTTGTAACAACAAAGTTTTTTTTACTTACGTATAGACTTATTAAGCCCGACTAACATTCAGGTCCTGATAACTAAAATTCTTTAATAGTTACCTGGTCTCACACACAACAAAGACTTCAATAAAAAGCTTCTTGCTTTCTTACGTACATAAATATGAATTTCTTAGTTCACGTTCTGTTTAGAAAAGCCCCTTCAAATAAAAGATAGTCTTTGACCCGCGGATGCAAAAGCTGTAAACATTGAAGGCTCGTATTGTTGTTCACATTGTTCGAACAAAGCCAACCCGGTAGATGATTTATGCGTATAGAGTGTTCTAACTTTCCAAGTCAAAAAATATCAAATAATTTTATTCGCAGCTTCTAAAATAGTTTTTCGTCTCTGAAAAGTCCAGTTAAAATATTGGCTGAGTCGTCAAAAAAGACGTAACGTGTGTAATGACAAGTTTGACAGTTTTTCAGTCAAGGCTCAGCCAAATTCGTCAACCCCGGGCAACATATTATCAAACTGAACGATTACCTATGCGCAAAGCACCTAACCTCCATAGAATAAACAAGCTTTAAGCTCAGCAAATTGATTGCACGAAAGGGACAGGAAAGAAAGGAAATTCACAAGTCCGTAGTGTTGAATATTGAAGCGGTCACGGGCAGTGTGCCAAGACAACGGTATTCAATCATGTTGCTTCCGCACAGAACCTGACGCCATCCGATACCAGTCTTCTGACCCTTTTATTTTACCTGTGCATATTATCACGGGTACTTTGTAGCTTATGGATTCAACAACAAAAGACACGGTTCAAGTTGTATCTTCAAATAACGACATAAATATCGGCTTTTAACATTTAGGCTAATTTGCCTTTCTCATCATCAGGATCTTTTTGCATAGAAGTACAAAAAAATATTTTACTAGCATCAGGCTGGCTAAGAATCAGCTGCGTAAATCTTTCATCATTAAAAGCTCTATAATTTTGGATGGGACTTTATTAAAACTAAGAAATAAATCGAATCAATAAGTGCGGTACCTATGGATTTTATATATTTCTCAAAATCAGGTAGTGCATTGCCTACAGACATTTAATAATTTCATTGTTATTATTTGTCCGCGACCGACAATAATAACAACAACCGCGAGCGACAATAATAACAAAGTAATAAGTAATAACTTTCTGACGTGCAGTGACAGCGCATATGATAGTTGTGATGTTCAATGTTCATGTAACCACAATAAACTACTGACGCCAATCCTTGGCGAGAGCTTTTTATTACAGTAATCAAGAGCTTTTCGTTCTTTATTAGTTTTTATATCGTGCGAGGTGAAATAACCGGCGCAGGTGGGCTTACATCTTATAGATTTTATGTCCCTACTACAGTAAGAAAGCAAATAGATAAACTATAAATATACGGAGCTGGGGACAAAGTGAGGAAAAAGACACACAAATTTCTAATAAAGGAACTGTTAGGTACGCTCACAAACCACAGGGCATACAAGCCAAACCAATTAAATCAACTTGTCATTGAGTAAACCTAGAGACACCTCGAAGTCTAGGTATTGTCATTATGACAAAAACAACGTAGGTACCTGAGGTACCACTGTAATGAAAAATGAGCGCAATAGGTATCTAAATAGCAACGCGGTAATAGTTTACGAATGCAACTGCAATAATAACCCGCATTGTGAACGCGCCAGTGATTGCCGATTTCGAAACTCCATGGTGCAAAATGCAGGCTGTTGGCGTACTCATCTAATTGAGCAGGAAAGACTCGAGGCTGTAATACAGTCCTGCATTGCATACAACACATCATAATATTTTCAAAAACTTGCTAAAAGTTTAATTTACGCAAATCCATAAAGAAAAAATTTAAGTGTGCACAAAGTATATCCCTGACTGACGCCCTATCATATCTTTATAACATTTTGATTGGGTTTTATTACAATAGGTATTTTAGTAAGCCAAAGCTATATTCAATTGTACGTAAAAGCTGCAAAATGCCCATCTTTTACGTAAGTATGTAGAAGCTTCTAAAAGCCTTCTAGAATCTTAACTGCATAGGTAAGGAACTATCTCAATCACTTAGATTCGTTGAATCAGACATTGTGCAATAATAATAAATCAAACATGTTGACTAGAAGGTAAACTTAAAAACGAATCTATATACCGATATTCTCAGAAGAATAAAAAAAGTAAGCGCGTTTATCTAACGCGGCATCATGTTCAACTACAAAGGGGAGAATGATTCATGTTAGAAGTAAGGAAACTTATAACTGAAATCAATTTTATAAAAACTTCTTGTAAACCATGTGTATTTCAAAGTTAAGTTGCGATGAATATTATACTCAATACTTATGCATATAAATAAACATCACATCACAGTTAGTCGATGCGCTATTGTTTTATATTGTTTCATGCTTTCGTGCTCTTGGATGTCGCTGTCGATTTATATGTTGACGTATGCCTTTAACCCACTTACTGAGTGTGTCGCAAGGGTCCCTTTAAAATTTATAAGTATGTTCTATTGCGGTAGAGGAATTCTGCTAATCGTCGCTACCAACATTTTGCACATGCCACGTACGTTGTTACTGCAGTAAATGAGTGTAATTTAACCACTAGCAGCCACCGCTTGCGGGTCTGAGCTTGCCGACAGTATAGTTTTTTCAAAGAATTTCAATTCAAACAACTTATTATTTCCCACACTTTATGATGCATATTGTTTACCCAGAACAAAGCGTAAATTAAATAACCAATCAACCAATATTCAAATTAGTGATAGGAGAGACACCGTAGGCATAGGAGTTTGTTTATCAATCACTATAAATATGCAGCTATTTCGGTTCAGACGGCCCACACAATCTGAGATTATCGCAGCAACAAAGTTGCCGAGGTAAATCACCAAACGCGCGAGCTCTACCGCCGCCGCCGCCGCCGCCGCCGTACAATCTATGCAAATCGCGGGCTCGAAGTTATTGCTCTCGGCTCGATTCCTTTCCAAATGCATACTAAATAGCCTGAGCCTTTGTTTCGTTTTTGTAAGCTCAATTGACTTTGACTTGATGATGTCTCGTCTGAGAGATTTGATCAGTTAAGAGACACCCCACCAAATACAACCTTTTGACCAACCAAATTGACCTGAATAGTATAGGACAGGGTTGGCGAACCAATGGCACGCGACACAATATTTTGGGCACGTCACCTATCACAAAAACTCATAATGCACTTATAAAAAAAGTGTGAAGTAGGTACAGATATTCTATTTCACGAAGTCCGTTGGGCTATGTATGTCATAGAAGTGAATGCGTGTACACATAGTTTTAGTGTGCGTAAGCTCAGAGATTTTCTCAGTTCAAGGAATTATCGGAAATACTCAAGTTCATTATGTATCCTGATGTGACGACATTTGATAAACTGAACATGTCCCAATTTGACTGGTTGGAAATGGAAGAATTTGAAATGCAGCTAATTGATTTCCAGTCTAGTTCAATATGAATTCAAAAATTTATTGAAATAAGGAAAGAGTTGGAAGTAATTGAAACAGAAAGATTGACAAGTAATATAAGTAAAAATGCTAATTAACAAAATTTTGGAAACATGGAATGCGTTACCAGACACATTTAACTGTTTGAAGAAGCCGGCTCGTGCTATTCTAACAATATTTTCATCTACCTATGCCTGCGAGTCATTATTTTCAGAGATGAATAACATTAAAAACTCGTTTAGAAACCGTTTGACAGATGACTCTAGTTCAGCATGCATTCTGCTAAAAGTAACATCTTACAACCCTGACATAAGTTACTTGTCATCTAATCTGCAACAACAGAAGTCACACTAATTTTACTTTGATTTAAATTACGCGTATAACTGTGACATCGCAAACAGTATTTTTTGTGGTAAATAAAGTTATAAATAGTATTTATTATTATTATTATATTGTGAGCTGGCCCTAACATGCGAAGAACCGACAACCGTTGGGGTAAACGTGTTCTTGAGTGGAGACCGCGGCTCGGCAAACGTAGTGTAGGACGCCCTCCGACCAAGTGGGATGAGGATCTGCGAAAGACTGCAGGCAGATGCTGGATGCGGCTAGCTGAAGACAGGGCACTATGGCGCTCATTAGAGGAGAGCTATGTCCAGCAGTGGACTATTATAGTATGATGATGATGATTATTATTATTATTTTCCCAGTAATCACAGTCAAAATTATGGAATGGCACGTCTATGACCTCATTTAACATTACTTTAGAAAAAATGGCACGTTGATACATAAAGGTTCGCCAACACTGGTATAGGATGATGGAGGAAGCTCCATCATACTATTCAGGTCAATCAAATGAAACTTGTTGTTTCAATACCTATTCCAAACTAAGGTTTTTGTTATTATAGCATAAGCCCTCGCATTCGGGGTACCTAGGTAATTTATATTCAATACGTTTATTTCACCTTCATAATAAAGTACGTAGTACATATTTCAGTCATATCAAATATCTGATTTATAAGTGCTTTATTTCCTCTAGTCTAGAGCTTACAAGACTCTTAGAAACGTCACAGCAATGGTATGTACATATACATATAGTTTAATTCATAAAAACATTCTTCTAAAGCGGAGCGGGTTTTAGTAGGATAACCAAACTACTACCGCAAAACTAGGCTGTTAGAAGAAGCATTCCCATGGTGTTCTCGGAATAAAACACACAATGTAACAGGAGATGCGACTCCCACTCTTCCGCATAGACCGCTCGCATTGCGATCCAATTATCAAGTATAATACCTGATACCGAAGAGAAATATTATTCCACAGATTTATTTGATCACTAGGTTGAGCTTGCGGTTTGTCCTGGCTGTAAAGATTGAAAGTCAAAGTCAAATTATTCGTTACAGTTATGGTATTCCTGTGAAGTTTCAAATACGAAGTCAGATATAAGTCAGTCTTCGGTTGCGTTCTATTTACCACTTTACTGTCCACAATAATTTTTAGCAGACTTAAAAACACTTTAAATTCAAAACAATCAACCTCAATGGTAATCTACAGAATGATATAGAGGTGGAACAAACCATTTTTTCTTGTTCTCTATATTTTAGGTTGTTTTATAAACTGTAGCTGTAAATTTGTTCCTATTTTATCTATACATAATACTTTTTAAACTTTCGCGAGTCGTTAAAATTATAAAATATGATTAATCGGGTATTTATCGCTTAATTTTTGCTTTCTTTTCCCCTACGTTTCTATCGCGTTACAGCAATCATGGGGCGACTGGATGTACATATGTAGGTACCTACTTGGAATTACAGCCGAGAATTGACGTATCAGTAGCAGTATCCACAACTACCTCTCAAAAAGTCTTTAGAATCAGGAAAGGCACCCGTTAGATAATATTAAATAAAGGTACGTCTACACTGCGGACTGGTGTCTAATGAATTAAGTAATTAAAGTATTGCCGTAGGTATTGCCTTACAATACAGACATACAAACAATCTACATTATGTATCATCAAATCATTATAAAGACAAAGTATTTGTGATGTCGACATAATTACTGTGTGAATTATAAACGGACCACAATGTGAGCCAAGTATGGTAGAATTGCATAGGAATTTGCACTTAGGTTTCCTTGTTTAGCGAAGGTCAGTTTTTTCTTGTGATGGTAAATTATCTACATTTAGTCGCAATCGCGATAAATTAATGTATTACGTATAAATAAAATATAAGATCGTATTGCCCTCATATTCTAGTACAGACGTAGGTAAAGAACTACTTGAAGGTCTCTGAAAGCGTTTCTCTCCCAGAAAACTGTGATACACCACAGTTGAATTTTTGTGCGGACCTAGGTGGAAGCAAAATCATAGAAAGAAATCCAACGTCTCATTGATACCTTTCGAAGATTTCTTCCCTAAGCCGTTCCCGTTGTCCACCAAACGCATCCGAATGTGCATATACCTATCGTCTAGGATTAGACTTGAGTCGATGAACCCGCGCGAATCGTCAGAGACAATTGAGTGTCACACACACTATGGGCAGCTGCGACTACGCTTCGGCCGTTAGCACTAATTGCATCGACGACCATTATTTTATAGCCCTTTGTATACAATTCTGAGATATAGCAACGGCACTGTAGTTTCAGTACTTATTTACTAGCTTCGTAGATTTCCCTTTGTTTTGGTTCTTAGAAGAAACCAAGAGGACGGATGTTGGGCTGTTTTATTTGATTGAATGTGATTGACATCCAACAGTTAGATCATAATTTTATTATTTTATGCCTTTTATGAAGGTATACTATTATAGCTGACCGCAAATACGTTTTCATGGTCCTACGCAACATACATTAAAATATAACATGTACTGTTATTAAGTAGTTTCTTATCCACAGGTTTGGATACATTTTCTTAGATTAACTAGTTTTTGCCCACGGCATCGCACGCTTTGTTTCTATGGAAACGTTTAAATGTTATTTATATCCTATTGGAATTTATTTATAGGATAAAATGTAGCCTAGGTTCGTTTGACCACAAAATCACCTGATGCGCAGTGAAGATGTGGCCAACGAGGTATCACGAATATCTAAAAGACACCTATTCACTCTTATCTTGATTCCAGGATTATAAATACATCTATGCAAAATTTCATCCCGATCCGTTAAGTCGATTTTAGGTCGATTTTTGAAGAAGTAACAGACATCCATCCATCCATCGAGGCCGTCGCATTTTTAATATTAGTGTGATAATTGAACTTTTGAACCGAAAATCAATATCCGCAACGCAATCTCTATAGTCTAATCGCTCTTACAAGTCAAATTTGCTCTCACATAAGCCAATATGTAAGTAAAGTACCAGACGTAAGTTCTGAATCTCTCATTGAAGCTCGTAAACAATTTAGCACGTGAATAGATTATGAGGCTTAACAGATTTGAAAGCACTCAAGACCCCTCGAACTTGTTGCACTAAGAGCGAAGCATAGTCATAAACTAGTTTACCTCCAGTAACATTGCTGGCTTAGACGTAGTCGAAATTAATTTGATTATCAACGCACCTACATCTCAGTAAGGCGAGACGCCAAGATTCTCTTCACTATTAGCTGCACATCTTGTACTACAAGGTATAGTTTTATTATCATACTAGTTTCTGGCCGTGTCTTCGCATGCGTTGTTTCTATGGAAACGTTTGAAGGTTATTTATATTCCATGGTAACTGGTTTATGAGATAAAAGTAGTCAATGTTTTATTCTAGGCCTAGAACGTTTTATCGTAAAGAGAAAACATCCAAACATCTTAATATCCAAACTTTACCTTTTTTATATAAGTGTGATGCCATTGCTTACGATTTTAACAAATTTAAAAAAGTTAAAACCGTTCATAAACAACATAAAAATCTTATAAATACCTACAACAAATACGACAATATTCTGTAGGTACTTCAGCGGTTCGCTACACAACGGGAATAATTAGCATAAATATGGGATTAACACTTTGAGTGCTGAAAACGCACGGTATGAGTTTTCTACAAGTGACTAATATGCGTAAATCCACACTAGCGCAGCGGCTGAGAAAATACAGATCTTTGTGACTCAGCAGAGCTGTAATATTTTTCGAACGAAACGCATGTGCGGCGCAACACAACCGCTGTGTAGAGCGGCAGCACGAATTTTTTAGGTAAAAAAAAAGATCGCAGTCGTCGAAAAAAAACCGCAGTCAAAGTGTTAAAATTCATACGGATTAAAATTCATTTTGTAACGCCTCGTTATTTAATGGGAACCATTCATTTAGAAGAGATACAATGCTTCAAATCTATCTATCTATACATCACATTACGAGTGCACGCATACTGTAGAAATTCACCTGCGTTTATTTACCCAAATTATCACCTTCTCACGCACGTTTAGTTCAAGTAGCGCTTTTAGTGCTATTAGTAAGCTCGTTACTTTACTTGTGTATGTTATTCTTATTCAATATTCCTGTGGCAGGCGCGTTCCGAACGCACGCACTGAGGTAGTTGGTCATGAATTCATTGTTTTTGAAGCGATCGTGTGATATTGAACCACAATAGGAAAGAGCAGGTCACGTTTGAAGTAGGCAGGTAGGTAACAAGCATTGAATAAAAATGTATGAACTAGTAAGTTTGATGGTGACCGCAAAAGGTTTAAAATCATGGCTATTTATACAGTTGATATAAGTATACCTTTGGCCTCCTCATCGATTTCGATGACTGCTAGGTATGTACATAAGATATTACGGATTCCTATTTCTATCAAGAACCCTTATAATGAACTAAACGCCCTGATAGAACATGTACAAATATTTGATATTATGTTTATAAAGACTGCTATGTATTTGCAAATTGTGTAGTAGTTAGTATCTTGAGCAGGAAAGTTAGAGAAAAAAGCTTGAAAAAACACAGAAAGGCCGTAAAAATCAAAACAAAACTAACCTCTCTCAACATACACAGAAGCGGCATCATTTCATTATCTTTTTCTCAGCATTGCTATGATAAATTAGCATCGATAGTGTGTACAGTAGTGGTAGATACATTACCGGACCTACATAGCCAGTGTAGTGTTACACTGCACTACTACTGCATCTGTGTCTTCTAATGAGTTGCAAACTCAATCCCTCCTACTTACCTATACCTAATCTCCAGGTTAAGCAATCGTAAAGAGTCGTTTGTTTTCTGATTTTACAGCGTCAGTAAAAAACAAAACACTGCTAAGCAGCTAGGCAATTAATAGTAAGGAGAAATAATTGTTATAATCTGCGAGAAATTAAATAATATTTGGTACTTCTTACGGACTTTAGCGCTATTAGCTCCACCTACAGGGAAAACATTAAAGTTTATCCAATTTTGTTCATCATTGTTATAATCTGAGTACCTTATAATCAATTTGTTTTTTTTTACATTTAATCTCAATTGTCAATTGCAAATGCAGAGTCAAAACAGCATTGCTGTTTTTTCAATCTATTTAATATCTATCAGCATAAACAAAGAACGAATTTAAAGTAAAGAAAGGAGCTGCCTTATCTTGAGTTACTAGAAATCCGAATATGTAGGTATACCTAATAGTGATCTTCTAAATTCTAGACTAAGTAGGTACAATTTCATGATGATATTATTCATCGTAAAGAAGAATCCACAAAAAGCTACAAACGGTTTAATTATTATATATAATTTTGGTAATGTGATAGGTTCAATAGGTAACCATTAAAATCTAATAATTGTCGTCATGCACATTCTGAAACATGCATCTTACTAAACTATTTACAATGGGTTTCAATCATTGAATTATTTTACAATAGGAATTGATTCGGCTACAATAGCATTATTACCTAGCTCCATGCATTCCATAAACCGCAGGCAATGATCTCTGACTCTGGCATGAACATAATTAGATCTAGGTAAGTACCTTTTGATGAATCAAATTAATCTAAATAAGATACCTACTGAAAGAAGTAACTGTTTAGACGTATTTAATTTAAGATGACTCTAGACATAACGAATTGTTGAGGGTGTTCCATTTTTTAGGATCACACGGAGTTAGATCCATAGAGGTGTTAGGTATACCAGTATATTTATCTTGATATACAAATTATGACAATTTAAAAGAAATCTTTCTCTATATTATGAATGTGAGCTTGTGGACTACGAGTGTAGTTTATGCTGAAAGAACACCAACGTTTTATCCTCAGACGGGGGACATCATCGGGGTGAGTGCAGTTCTAGACGCACGTGATTATCAATACTATAAATTTCAATGATTCAAGTATTCATTCACATAGTTGTCATTAAAAACACTAAAATATGAAAAGGACCACAACGGACAAAATAAGAATGTAGGTAATCACAAAAACACAGAAGTAGAAAACTCAAATAAAGTCTAAAGACACTATAAAGTAATTCTGGATAAAAAACTGATTTCGATAAAGTACCTACTATGTTACATTACATTTACAATGTTTAATGCTTCTGTGGTCAGCGCAGTTCTTATCTCCGATGTTGCGCTTGCGTCGCCGGCGTTTCGCACTGCTGCCTCCACTTTGCGCCAGAAACGCATTCACTTCATATTATTTTATCTTTAAGATCTACCGTACGCTTTTTATTCCAAAACATTTTTTCGGAGCTTCTGATATTTGGGAGACGGAAATTCCCTCGCCAAGGCTAAAAGCAGTGCTCATACTATGTCCAACCCTCATAACTTTGGTCTGGATATTTAGGGCTTGAATTTACCGAAGTGTCTGTTCCAGATAAGCTTCGAAGATCATTTGCAAGCAATATTTTAAACAAATTTATAGATATTTTGTTTAATTATAAACCTATGATGTTATAAATAAGTATCTTACGTAGAATATTTCCTTCTTTGTTCTCAGCTGCACTGACATAATGGTGAGCTAAGATTATTATCTCAGAGAACTGGGCAAGTCCGCCATCACCCCATAAAGTGAGTTATCGCCACAAAAAGCACATTCCTTCTATATTGCAGTTCTGTAAGTCCTCGGATACAAGGACTATTAGCACTCGATCACGCTTCGTGTAATGTCCTATGACATATTACTTTATATTCCGCCAGGCGGCCGGCGGGTGTCGGCGTGCGACGTTATTTACATATAAGTCGTTGTTCCTCTTGCTACCTCCTCATTCATAGCGGAGCCGGGCAGACCACGTTGATTTATAGCCTTAATTTCATAAGTATCTCTTTGTTGCCGTGGCATCTATGTTATATTTGAGTAATATCGTCGCTTTATTGGAGAATCTGAAAGGGTCAATTCGGGCGCACGCTACCGATTAGCGTATAACCGAACATTCATGTTAGGTTCATATAGATACGTCTATGTAATGGATAGCTAGAGCTCGGAAGGGGAGTGCGGTTACTGATATTGAAATTAGTAATTTGCTCTCTAGTTATATGGTTTGATAGGTATGGCGTTGTTCACTGTTATTAATAAACTGCTCACATAAATGAGAAGAGAAGCAAAATATGAATCAAATCTAGAGAAGAAATTGTAAATTCAATTCATTATTGCCTAGCATCGTGAACATATCATTTGGCAACTACATCAGTGACTAAGTCGTGCTTCCTAAGATAATTTTTTCGTTATTCTTTGATTCGTTGTAAAAAATTGGCATCGATACCAGAAAACTTTCGTAGAAGCATAGAAATAGGTTTGTGAAGTGGTTGTATATAAGGGAGATGACTAAGCATTTGAATAAAATACTCAAAATGATGAACTAGTTGTATCTATATTAGGCCACCTTGCGCACCACGGTCTCCACGGAAGACCAGCGCTATGGTACGATCTGCTCTACCATAGCACATGCTGAGTGGAGACCGATTTTTTTCAGTCTCTGTCGTCTGTTAATCTAAGTTTAGTTTATAAGAGTCTCTGTTCTGACAAAATAAAAATCTTTTTACTTTTTACTATCTAAAGGCAAGTCTCACTCATAATAATAAGACGTAGGCAGATAAGCTTTGTAAGCTTGTTTGATGAACCTACTAATTTCTCCCGCCGCGACGATGATGGCTGAAAGCGCAGCGTAGCGCAGGTCCAGGCCATCACAGCATTGAAGCTCTTGATGGACAAACTGAAATGAAGGCCGACACCGAAATTCGAGGCTACACAAAAGTAATTTAACACCGAAAGTCAAGGCCTTACAAAAGTAATTTAAATAAAAAATAATAAAATCTGTGTTAATAATTTATAGTAAGAATTTGCACCTGAAACAAAACTTATATTATACATATGTATAATATAGCAATTTAATTACTGTCGTGTTTTGCGACCGGCAATTTCCATTGCTGGCGCCTTTTCGGGTAAGCCCGAAAGGTCGACTTCACTCAAAGATGGTTGTCAAAATAATTACCAGATTACATACTATGTTTGAGTAAAACAATTTAATTGCTTTGTCAACTCCTGATGTTTTACGATTTAAACGTGTCCGTCCCCCGTTAAAAAGGGATCACTGTCCCATTATTTTAATATTATTTACCTTTCTGTTAAAAACCTTTATGTCTAAAAATATAATAGTTAAATTTGGATAATGGTGTTTCCGTAAAAACTTTTGAAAGTCATATGTTTTGCTTCTTCCTATGACGTTGAATCACTGTATAGTATACTTATGAAGTAATTATAAGGTGGGTACTTAGTATATAGGTAAATAATGGAATATCAATGCTAAAACAATGGGTTAGTAAGGTTAGATTGCGTAACGCATTTGTCTTTGTGTATGGTGATATTGACCATAGACAAAAGATGACTAACATAGAATAACTCGCAGTTAGACGAAGTAAAGCGGAAGCACGTAGTAGCAGCGTCATAAAGTGAAGTTGATTGTAGGAGAGTGTAGGGATCATAGACCGTTCTCTATCCCTCGGTATAACTTGTCCCTTTGGTAGGATTGTACCCCAAGCTTGATCTTCTGCAAAAAAATATATACACGCTATATAAAAAAACCAAGAACGCTTTTTAACCGACTACGAAGAAATGGGGAGGTTCTATGAGGTTTTTGCAAAACAATCAAATTAGATATATCACGATGTTATTTTGTGTAATAAACTCAACACAAAAACAATATTCTCAAAGTTCCCTGTAAAATGAACAACAAATAAACTTCACCTTCGAACAACATAGCCGATGGCCAACAATCTAAAACGGAAAAATATTCGATATCGAAAACAAAACGAAAACCACACGTTAGGTAGATAAGCGATTATAGTACGCTACGGTCAGAGCCCGAAAATTAATTAACATACTTTAGCAACCCCCTCACAGGTGGCCGGACCCCACCCTTGTGCACTCACCCTCTCACTCAATGATATTACTGGTCTATTTTTGAGAGCGGCATATTGATTGTGCATTCGCATTTTACGTCCTGCTCTACAAGTTATTGTTTGTGAATCACGTTGTTTAATAAACGTTTATTGTTGTTTTGTTTGCCATCTTTTCTTCTTGACTGCTCGGCATTTACTTCGTTTATTTTTGGATTTAGATACTTTTCATCGACATTTGCAAACTTTGTGAACGGACGTACTTACTTAGTCGTTGTGTCGGTTCAGTTTACCTTTTCGAATTCAAACACGCAATACAAAGTCCTCTAGCTACGCCTAAGCTTTTTACTTCAGTGTGGTATAAAAATACTTTTCAGAATTAGAAAGAAATTAAAACAGCTCACATGTCGGTAATAACATGCGAGGTAGGTTAGGTACTTTTAGATTTTACAAGAAACACGCGATCCATGGGCCACACAGCATTAAATTACCGGAATTTTCCGTTGCTGATGTTAAATGCATTCCTGTTTCTGGAATCGCGTGACCAGAGTGCAACTTCTAAACCTAAATATCGTTTTTCGTATTCGAACCAGGCCGTAATATTGAATTATTGAGCGATAGAATGCTGGTAACCCGTTATTTTGTTTGTTATTGCTTTGAATCGAATGAAAAGCTTTCGGTATTTTGAACAGGTTTTTTTTATTAGGTATTAAGAAAAAATACTTGTTGCTTATACTAGAGTAGAGACTCCAGAGCCAGAACGCGATATTATCGAATGCTGATCCTTGTTAAAGATTTAAATGAAAATAAAAATACTTATTTTTGAAACCTCAAATTAAGGAAAAATCTGAGTTACGGATGCAGCGTCTTCTCTTCTCTATTGCAGGGTACATTGTTTCTAGTTTTGGAAAAAACGATAAACATAAATCGATTCATAAAATTAACACTTAGTCAAACAAAGAAACTTAACCTAAAATATAGGTAGAGGTACCTACATCGGTTAATCGCGACTATACTTGAAAATATGTATAAACAAACAGACAGATGATAGGTAAATAAAATAAACCATCAAAATATAGAGACAAACAATCCTAATGCCACTCTACCTTTTTGTGTGAAAAATAAGGTAAAGACTCAATATAAAACATGAAGAACGAGACAGTAAAGTTGATAATATAAACCGCCGAAATATTTCATTATTGGTTGGGAATATCCAAGGCGAACTGCGACCCCATCGAGGGCCGTAGCTCCCTTATTGCGGGCACTTGTCATATCAACACAATGAGCGGTCGCATAAAGTGATGCCGTATTATTTTAATTATTGCACGGCCACGTTCGCCCTTTGTCAGGCGCATGAATGTCTGAATCAAATGACTGGCCTAATTGAAGATTCTACATGCTTGGAAAAATGAGCTTTATGAGTGTAGTGTTTAGTACGGTTTTGCGATAGTTTGCTTTTTAATGAGAACTTTCTAGGATTACATGGACCTACATACATCATTTTTATGTATCTTCTAGTTTCTGTTCGTAGCTTGGCACTCTTTGTTTCTGTGTTAACGATTAAAAGTTATTTGGAGAGTGAATGCGTTAAGAGCAAGTATGTAATCAAAAACTTCAAACAAGAAATAAAACTGAATAAATAAATCTTTCAGTTATAATGTAACTGAAAGACTATTATTATTAAGACTGAAGCTTAATAATAATGCTGCCCTTATCTCGACTAAAATGGAAAACATTAGGTACCCATCTTATAACCTTAAAGTGTGAGGTAGATAAAGTACCTATCACAAATACAGTAACAACGTAGCGTAGCGAGGACGTAGTAGTCGTGAAGGCGGGAGAGGGCGGCATACTTTACTCTCCTGACTCCTGATCCGATTTTCATAAAGAAATTCTCCTTTTTGATACTATATTTATATTGTAAATGTTTCGTACCTGCATATTTGTAACGGTAAATATGAAAATTTCCGGAATGCCTGCGAGTTTCCTTCGCGGATCTTAAGATTTTTGGAATAACGAAAATTCAATTTTGTGGGTTTGTACTTTATTCTCTTTGGTTGTTTTATATGTGAAGCTATTTGATAAAAACTAGCTTCTGCTTCTTCGTATGCATTTTTCCTGGTTATTAATATCCTGTTTTTCTCCCAGGGAAAAGTTAGCCGAATTTCATTATAATCCGTTCAAACGTGAATTACACTACATTTCTAAGAAGGAAAACCACATTCATAAGTATTTAAGTTTGTAGACTATATTAAAGTGCTAAATATAGGTAGTACCTACGTATTAGTGTGAAGAAACGTACCCATATCACAAGTTCGAAACGGTCTAATAATGGTTTGACGTCAGCCCACTGTTTGTTTATCAACGTGCATTGTAAACTTCCAATATTGCGTACTATAGGTATCTTACAATCTACTATGTAACTGGATACAGCTTTCCACAAACTTTTGCGTGTGGCACCATTGCGGTTCTTTAGGGGGTTGTCATTGTTGCATTTTGTATAAGTTATTCACCTATGTTGCAACTCAAACTATATTGTTTATTGCACTCTTAAGTTTATATCATCATAGGCCTTTAGTACTCCACTCTTCATCTTGCCACATCCAGCAGCAAATTTTGAAAAGAAGGTAGATTTAATCCTGGGCAACTACTTTTAATCCAATAAATGCCTTATCAAAACTACGGGCCGAGGGCGATAGAGCTTTTATTTTAATACATGGGGATACAGGTTGCTCATCCCCAACGTCGTATATACTTGTTCCAGCACAAATTAACTTATTTATAATATTTGTGTTGTATTGTTACAGCGAGCGGCGCGCTCGCGGCCGGCACCATTGCGTCCCCCTGGAGCACGGCGACTGGCGCGCCCGATACCAACGGCTCGGGCGCCGACGCCAAGCACCTTGACGTTGGCGACGCAAGCGATGATGAGAAGGTAAGACCTGATTCTAATAATGGCTACTAATATACTAGAGAAGTTGCAAGCACTGGCGTAAAGCACCTTGAAGTTGGCGACGCGAGCGATGATGAGAAGGTAAGACTTGATCCTAATAATGGCTACAAATATACTAGAGCAGTTGCAAGCACCGGCGTAAAGCACCTAGGCGTGGGCAACGCAATGGCAAAATGGTAAGGCTCTAATATTCGTTCCATACAACTACGTTGTGAGATCGTCGAACTCGATCAGATCAGAAGATAGGGCTAACCTACTACAAAAAAGAAGGTACTAGGGCGAGCAGATTTGACGCCAAGCACCTAGACTGGTGATGCTAGTGATGACAAGAAGATAAGTCAAGAATCAAATGTGGACCACAAAGTCGCGCCTGGCGCGCCCCCAATAATACTACCGATTCGACTAGGATTATAATCTGATGTTGGACATAAATCTACATCATAATCCTTTAGAGCACTGCGACTGGGTCGCCTGATACCAACGGCTCGGTTACAGATGTTGGCAACGCTTGCGTTGATGAGAAAGTAAGGTAACCCTCTATTGTTGTCCATGCATCTAGTTCAGGACCCATAGACCATCACGACGCCAATCAGTTAGATTTTTGAGACTCTAGCTATGAGAAGGTGCATACCGAACTCGAGCATGTTTTGGAGGAACGCTCGAAACGCCCTTGAACAAGTTTGAGTGGAGAATTATTTGAGGTAATGACTAAAGGTATGGGGGTAAGGCTAGGTTCTTGTGTTAACCAGGAACACAATTGGAAAGAACAGGTAGGTACCGAAATATTGTTAATGTGCAATGAACTCTTGTATAAATCTGTAATAACTGATAATATAAAATGTTGTGTTCAGCGTGACCTGGTAGAGGACAAAACGTTAGATTACTAGTACTGGAACATCTGTGTAGTACTTTACAACGATGAGCGTGATATCTGATGCTAATCATAAAGAACCTTCGAACATTTGAAAGGTACATAGGTAATGCACTGTTGGATAGCCATGTGCATCACGATATTGATATTAGTTCGATTATAGTGAAATGGTTTCGGAAAGGTATTCCGTAAAAATTACAATCACATATCAAACAACCCCATGAACAATTAAAGTGATATTTTAAACATGCTGCAAACATCCACCAGTTTTCTATTGTTATGGGAATACTAAACGCATCTTACCATAATTGCCATAATACTAAGGACCACGTTATAATAATATCGTTACGTGTCTGTGTATTTATGAGCAGTGAAAGTAAATATGTTTAACAAAATGAACAGTAAAACGCAGTTTTCATGGAATCATGACTCATGATCTTATAAATCGTATTGTAAAAGCAACTAAAGTAGATGATTTGTTATATCTTTGGAGAGTGTATTAGCTCAACTAAAATAATGATAGTGATTCACTGTACCAAGCTACTTGAAAAGGAAACAGATATGTATATCTCCCAAACTTTTCTGGTCTATATTTGTTGAAAGATTTATCAAGTTGATAAGGCTACGGTACGGTCGCTTATGAATTGCGTGACACAGCACGTTTTATCCTTTAGAGGTAAAGTTTTCGCAATGTATATTATAGGTCTTGGAAATTAAATTCAGAAAATGTTGTTGGGGACATATTTCCATAATGATATTGCATTCCAGGATTTATCGGCGGCCGATGCGGAAGGAGTATGGAGCCCCGACATCGAGCAAAGTTTCCAAGAGGCGCTGGCCATTTATCCTCCCTGCGGCCGGCGCAAGATCATTCTCTCCGACGAGGGCAAGATGTACGGTGAGTCCGCGCATGACAGAACCGAATAACTTTCATATATATTCTAGTCTAGAGAAACTGACGAACATTCCTTACACATATTCTAAAATGAAAAACTAGTAATTTAACTGATGTCTCACATCAACCTAGGCGTGTATTGTCCTCTGTTATCTCCTCCCTAGCCGGAGCCAGCCCGAATAAGGATAAAACACAACTAGAACCTACCTAGCTTTTTTTAAACGGTCTCTTAATTAGGGGAAACTGAGAGATTTCAATGAATGCAAAACTGAAACAGACATCAACGCAAAAATATATTCTACTTATTGGTTGTGACAGAGCTGACGGTAAGTTAAAGCGGGTTACAGGTAATTCCTATGCGGAGAACTGCTTGCTATTGACAACTGACATAACATTATGAAGAAAGTAATTAATGTTTATCGGACGTAAGTAGAGGAAATATTGATCTTGCAAATGTTTTGAAAACAAAAACGACGTGGGATCAATCATGTGCGTACGCAGGTAGTTAAGTATAAATACATGAATGCCTCTTGAGCGAGTTTTACTTTCAGTATCTACCTAGTATAGAGCAGATTAATTGGAATAAATGTTAAAATGCAAAAGGATATCAATAAACACTATTAACTTACCTGCTTTATTGTGCTATGTATTGTATATATATATATATATGTATTTTGATACCAAACTAGCCTATCTCCATTATTTTTAGCTTACAAAACATATTAGAATCTTTTTAAAATAGATTAGAAAATATTTTTGTGTTTCAAAATATAAAGAAATGTTAGTATCAGTTTAAAGGTACATACTTGTAAATACCTACTTATAATCTGCCTTTAATACAGAGACGTATTTTCGTGTCAATTTAGAGACGTCAGCAATATTTTAACAATAAAGTGATATCAAGGCCACATCGCCAAAAATGAACAATGGGTATGGCACGAGACAAAAGCTGATATGCCGACAAAGGCGATTTGCGCAATAGAATTCTTCGGAAAGACGTGCACCGACAATTATTATCTCTCAACCACCATGTCGTCAATTCGGAGAAAACAACTGTACCTGTTGTCTGTTACTTGATCCATGTGTTTGGCTACTGCACAAACACGACAGTTTATCTCTATATTCAGTACCTACAATGGCATGTTATGGTCTTTTATAAAGCAAGAGAAATTAACAGACATCAAAGTGGCTACAAATGAAAGCTGCTCGAAGGAAAGACTGGAGCCGAAAGCGAATTTTTTCACGTTACATTGTTAACTTGGGAAGCTCGTTAGCGCGTACGTGACGATTGCTACTTAAAAGCAGCGTTTTTGTGAATTAAATACCGACAGAACTGATTCTGCGAAAATACTCGCAACAATAAACACTTTCTTCTGAAACTTGCGCGCTTTTGTTTGTCACGTCATTTAGAGAGGAATAGATGTAGAGCAATTATTAGAGGGTACGCTATTACTGTGCCGGACGCACATTAAGTTTACGTCAAGCTCTAACATTATACGTTCCGGTTTTAATTAAAGGACTGCCCGGAGTCCCGTTCCGTGGTGCCAAATGAAATTGCTAAACAAATTTACCACAGAGACGATATGTCCACCTTAAGTGATTTAATAGGCGCAAAGAAATGCGATCCTCAAATTGCTTCTATTCAAAACGGTCTTTTTAAGAGCGGAAGGGAATTAAATGGAAATTCCCAAGGCTGTGGTTGTTTATTACGAATTTGATGATAAAGCTCACCTAGACGAGTTGATTAAAGGCATCAAGAAATGTCATTAGTTGATTTGGTACCATTTAAGATTCTCACTTGTTTCAGCTCAGCCTAGACGATCATGTGTTTTGTAATTCATTAAGACCTTATTATAATAAAAAACAAAGATCTTAGTAGCTTACCTAAGGAAGATGATACAACGAAATAATTAATTATGAAATAATTGATTCATGCTTTACAACCGAATAATCACGCACGTGATCCCAAAGGATACAGATTCCAAGAACGATGCGTCCATATCTTTATTACTATACTTTTCCAGCACCTGTTGCTTGCTCATATGCTCAAATCAAATAGATCGTCTCGGCTACAAACGATTCTATAATAATTGCTCTCCTCGGACAATATACGAGGACATTAGATGAGAACGTGTCTCCCGTACTTAATATAGAAGAGTTCGGTGCGTCGCCCTTGCCCGTCCACGCTTTTTCACCCTCCCTTCGTAATCCCGACACGTTTATCGAATGCTCACTTCTTCTATGCCATGTTAGTTCTTACTTGTTCAGTTGATTACCTGATATCTATGAGTGTCGAACCTGACCCAATTTCAAATGAATTTTTAGGGCTCCGGTACAAATTCCCTAAAAAATTCGTTCCATACCCATTTTGAAGTTTTTTGAGGTAAGTTTTTGTAAATCAGTCAGGTCCCGCAATTTACAATAAACCCAAAAAAATAAAAACATGCCGTCAATTATTGAGTTACAAAGAAAATAGACGGATAATTTTCAATAGGTACCTACCACAAATTTCAATACTAACCTAATGAATTGAAATTTGGCCCAACACACGACCGTGACCGAGGCGAAAAGTTATGGTAACATGAACACACTTATCGCATAACTTTGCCAATAAACACGTCTTTTAGTCGAGTCGAGCACTACACGCGAGTTCAGCGCCGAGCTCGTATAGGGAAGCAAAGCTCACACATTGTGGTGTGTAGTTGCTAGTTGAGGAGACTTCCCAACAAAGCTAGTGCATTGCCACCGGCACGTTCGTGAGTTAAGACATTCAAAACCGCTCAACATCCTAGGAGTAAGTATGAAAGTTTCGTCAGCGCACGGCTTCACGTGGTCCGGGGGAGGCGGGCGAGGGGTTAGCCGGGAGGGCTAAACTATGCGAAGAATGCGCAATTAGTGAGCGAGCGAGCGTGTAAGGGGCCCGGCCGCGCTAGGCGGCGAACGCAGTAAGAAAATATAAAGAAGGGGCGGGCCGCCCGCGCCGTTGTTTAGCGCCCCACCAGCCCCGCCCGCCTTCGGGCATAACTCCCGATTGTCTCCCGAGAAATCCTCCTTAGACCTGTCGCAACTCAACCCTTTCTTCGAGGATTTGCCTCGCATACCTAGTGTTTGGGTCAGCGTGAAATCTTGCGATCCGAATTACAGTTTAATATCTTTTATAGCACCCAGCAGTAACTTCTTTGAATCCACTCATACAAATAGAAAGGTTTTTGTCATTAAACCTGTTCATGCGTCTTCGGAGGAAAAAATCATCATCATCAACCTACATTTATATAGTCCACTGTTGGACATAGGCTTCCCCTAATAAGTGCCATAGCGCCCTGTCTTCAGATTGTCGCATCTAAGCATCTGCTTGCAGTCTTTCGCAGGTAGTCACACCTGGCTGGAGGGCGTCCTAGACCACGTTTGCCTAGTCGCAGTCTCCACTCAAAAACACGTTTACTCTAGTGGTTTTCGGTTCCCGATATATGGCCGGTCACTTGAATTTGCTAATTCTTGAGGAAAAATTAAAAAATACTACGTTCACTAAGTACCTGCTTCACGGTTATCAAACAAAAATTCATACCTAACTCCCTGTTAATAAATACTTCTTGTCCAGATCATAAACGACAAAATAATGGCTTTTACCGTTAATGTGATTCTGATCGATCTCTGATAGGACAGGAGTCGAATAAATTTCGCCCGAAAATAATATGGCTAAAAGGGAGAGCAAATAACCACTACACATAGATCAGTTCAGCAAAATGTTAGGAAATATTCATTCTCTTAGGAAAAATACTGCAATAAATAGGAACGGAACGTAAACTCGAATAAAAGAAAGTATCGGTCGGCTAATCTAAATACTATGGTATTGATCAAAAGAGTTTCATTCATAAATAGAAAGATACAAGTAATGAATACTCAGGAAAGAACAGAATTAAAATTCATAATGCCGGCCGGCTGAGCGTGCACGCACAATTTCATCTGCGCGAAGTGCGCGAGAGCGTGGCGCGCTGGCAATGGACCAAATTAGCCAACTAACGAACTAATAAATAATGATCTTCTTGTTTTTCTATCCACTGTGGAATAGAAACGTTCCGTCGATCCTCTAGCTATTTATAGAGGGATGCACACGACGATTCGGGTGAAAGCACTCTTAATGCTCAATTCGCGGGCGCGGGTGTCACAAGGAACTTCTCATGCACCGTTTTATATACTCTTCATTAATTCGTGCTAACAGCAATTTGTTAGAGTGGTCGGACTCACTAATTTTAGCTTTACACCCGACGTGAAAACTTTACGACAGTGCCATAATTTCAGAGTCATTTCAAGAATGTTTTACTTTCGAGAGTTTGTTTCACAACTTCTCGGCTTTTCATCTTAAGATAGACACAATAAAAGCGTCTTAAAGATCTTTATAATTTTGATAAGCTTGGGCTGTAGGTAGATAGGTAATAAATATGCAAGCCGGTTTTCTTACTCGAATAGAAGGTACCCATAATAATCACCTATCTATGCGTCACAGCTTTTCAATATCAAGCCTTTACAAAATAAAACGATCCAAGGGAAAGCGCCTGGCATTGATAAAATTCCGACTTTTCAAGTTCATTCGTCACTGCATAGTATAAAACAAAGTCGCTTTTCGCTGCTGTCTGTCCCTATGTATGCTTAGATCTCTAAAACTACGCAACGGGTTTTGATGCAGTTTTTTTTATAGATAGAGCGATTCAAGAGAAAGGTTTATATATTTGAAACAGATTTTCACGAGATCGAAGCCGCGGAGTTTATGAATATTTTGAAACATGACGTTGGTACTATTAGGTAGTGTTCCAATAGCACGGCTGAATGAGCTCGGTCGGTGACGTAACACATGCACGAGCAAGGGGTTAATTAAATTTGCACCCGACGCCTCTCATTTCGCATTCTGCGTATTCGATAAAAACTCAATTCGGCTGCTGACCGAGGCCTCTTCTCTTTTCCAATTAATACCTTAACATTCATAATCAATACGGTTTATTACGCTACGGTAGAGAACGGTTGGTAACTATAATTGTGCTGCACCATTCAATTATTATCTAGCCATGTTATTATTGAATTCAAAGTAGAATTTATTTCATTTTCATAGGTGTCAATATTATTACATGAAATTGTAAATCTAGCCATGTTATTATTGATTTCGAAGTAGAATTTATTTCATTTTCATAGGTGTAAATTTATTACATGAAATTGTAACAGTGCTATTATTAGAAAATATTGACATTTGTTTATGTAGCCTTTGGCAAGTCATTTATATCGATTATTAAAAGTAAAGGTACTTTAAAAAACTTTTTTAAAAACAAGCTACTTTTTCCTCAAGTTGTAACCTAACTATCTACATACATCTAGTACCTATTTAAATGTCTAGGAAAAGTAAACCATATTAAGTAAAATATATTTTGTAAATCTGTTATGTTACAATCTGTATGGATTTATAGAATTTGTCAAATTGAATTTACTGGCCATTTCGAATACAAAATAATTAAACAACGGTAGACTGTATTATTTCGGGCGGTCCACCCCGCATACCATTCCGCCTGCAGTTTCAATAATTGAAAATAGCTATTCAAAATATTTTGAAAATTGTTTCATAACAGGGGCTGCGCTGCATTGCATTGTGAAACGCGCGGCTTTCTGAATCAACTATGCAAAATATGCGCGGATTACGATGGCCGTGTATTCTGTTGGCTGGGCGTAGTTAATGTATTTTTTTAATGTTGATATGGCTCGCTGACGGATACCTTATTTCTAAGTTTCCCATCAAACTTATAGTTAGGTAAAATATAGGAAAACGAAGTAAGAACTTTCGGAAGAAAAAGCACTTGTAATATTTTCATAAAATAAAACAAAAACTCTACCTAGGTGCCTCAAATAGAGTATGTAGGTATCTAAAACCGGGTTCTGATTCCAATCAATTTCATCCATTAATTCGGTAAATTTGAAGAGTTTCGTAATATTTCAGGAAGGAACGAGCTAATAGCGAGATATATCAAACTGAGGACTGGGAAGACGAGGACGAGAAAACAGGTTTCATCACACATACAGGTTCTAGCGAGAAGAAAACTACGAGAAATACAGGCCAAACTCAAAGTGGTAAGTTTCAATTCTTTTGTAGAACCTAGAAACTTTGAACTTGAAGGTTGAAAGCCAAGGCTCGTATTTAAGTTGTTGAGGCAATAAGCGAAATAGTTGGCTTAGGTTCTATAGAACTCAGTTTTTGCTGCTTCAAGTTCTTAATGAAGGCGTGCAAAAACAAAAGTAAGCTTTTGCCTTTGTAATTTCATATTAGAAGCTTTACACTGAGGGGCTTGGCACAACTAGTTGTAAAACATAAAGCATGCAACCATATAAATGGATCCATATAATTTCAATTTAGCTGAGATAGGCTGCGCCACGCCTCTCAGTAAATGAGAACTATAGCCTTGAAGAAGATTTGAGTCAATCCAATAAATGAATCATGGTTGACATTTAGGACGGTGGGGTGATGAAAGAAAAGGCCATGCAGTCAATGAGCGCACTATCTAGCGCACAGATCGTGGCGGGTTTACCGCACCCAGCGTACCATCACACGGTACTCAACTTGCAAAGGCATGCCTGTGACCTTCACATAGAAAGCAGATTGTAAGACCCGAATCAATCCTGAAAGTTTTAATTAATTTTGATCATCACTAGAACATATATAGAGGGGATCCTAAAAACTTCCGGTCTTTTGAATTGTCAGAAATTAAGCAATGTTTATTTTTCATTTTGACCAGTTCTCAAAAGACACTCCTGAAATGCTATTATATTTTTGCTCATCTCTAGCGGTATTTAGAGCGGATACTAATACCCTGAGAGTTTTAGATCTTTTATCTAATCAGATTTCAAACTCTCATGAGCATGAGATATATCACTCAAAAGATATTCGTAACTTTTAGTATACATATTTAGATTTTGACCCTTTATATCGATAATGTTGATTAACGCGTCAATTCCTTGTTGAAAAACAACCGTTGAAATCAAAATAGGAATTAAGGCTACTATTAGCTTTATTTGATTAGGTACTTAGACCTTATTTTAAAACAAACAACGCACAATAAGCTGTTATAAAATCTGCATTTTATGTGAACGGTCTTTTGTGACAACATTATCAAAATGCCTCTAAATCATGCTTTTTCTGCAGGCATGTTGCCAAATAACAAACGACAGAGTATTAATCGCGATAACTCTTCGCTTTACTCACATTTTAATGTTCTCGAAGTTTTTATTATATTGTTCTTGTTTGAATCTGGGCTGACGTCATTGATGGCTTACTTTCTTCAGTACCTACCCTGAATTTAGTCCCAAAATTGACCAGGCATTGAAAAGCCTGGTCAATTTTGGGACTAAATTCAGGATCAATTCAGATCCTTCCGGTTTACTATGTTTTGTCAAATTTGGAAAACCCTAAAAATTACTACATGACTAGGTTTACCCACCCACTCTAAAACCATTTAACTGAATAAAGCTTCACATTAACGCATTTGATGTGTGAGCTTTATTTTAACAAGTTGTACCTTGCTATGTTTTGGATATCTATCCCTTTAGTTATAATAATTGGTTATTGAGTTTCGCCTTTTACGTTTCAGCAATTTTGGCAACCCGGTCTACAAGCTGGTACGTCACAGGAGTAAGTTAATTTCAAGTGTTCTTTTATTTTAACCACAAAGAGACTTATGTGGAACTAAAACCATCCCAAATTATTAGCAACAATAAAATGGTTTTTATACTTTAAAAGTTCATATAATATAAAAAAAATCTTCAATCTAATATTTTAACTAGGATGGCGTTCTATTATCACTTCTTTAACGAGATATGTATTTATCTATCGATGACCTTACCTAACAACCTATAGAGTACTAGTACTGAAAATTAATATAATTATCGTTCATCATCATTAGCGGTAATGCCAATGATGATATATTTACAGTTTTGGTACAATTCTCAGTATTTTTGTTCAGATCGCGTAAGTTTAAAAAATATTTGATGATGAACGAATCGCGAACTCTTGACACTTACAGTTTCTTGTTGGCTCCACAGTGTGAAACCGTTTCCCGGGGCGGGGTACAAAGGCGTGCCTGTCGGAGTCCCAACTGGCACAGATGTAGCGCCGCCACCGCCGTGGGAAGGCAGAGCCATCGCCACGCATAAACTGAGGCTCGTCGAGTTCTCAGCTTTCGTAGAACATCCCCGAGATCCAGATACGGTAAGATTATTTTTAAAGTGAAAACTTCTTTAGGCACGAGCACTTTTTGGGTGAACAAAAAGCATGAACTCGCGTCATCGTCACCGCATACTTCCCAGTATATAAATAAAATATAAAATTATTTAGTTTTCACTTCAATCGGCAGTCCCCGAAGACTGACCTGCATATTTTTATTTTATTTTATCACTCTATTTCATCTAATTTCTGGGCAAAGCCTTCCTTCCTCTGTGGCTTATGTGTGATGGGAGACCCAACGTTAGGGTGTTCCTTTACCTACGTGCATAAACAAAATGTGGACGTCCCTATTGAAGATAGTATTCCTAACATTCATATGAATTTTCAGCTTTATGCGAATATATGTAAGCTTTCTATCTTAAACGGACATTACATAATATAACTATTAACACTGCACCAGCAGTAAGCAGAGCTAGCCTAAGAATTATTATTGATTCTAGAGAAAGACAAAAAGTACGACCAGAATAACGGAAATATCTACAAATAAAAATATATCGCAGTTACAAAGTGATAGAAATATGTCAAGGCCAGTAAATGCATGGCATTTTGAATATGCGCTGTTGGATAAGACAACATAAATCCTTTTTATGGTAGGTATAACATTAAATAAATTGAAAGTAACATACCTTGAACTTTAATTCAACTCGTGCGACAGTAAAGCTATAGATATAGGTACCTATCGAACTGCAGGAGGCTGCATCGATATATACGTAAATGGTTGTGTTCGATTGGAATAAAGTGGAACACAATCCGGTGCAGATATCTGGTGTTGCCATAGACAAAGATCACCTTAGAAGTCATCCAAGACATATACCATGGTTGTCTGGTATAGTGATCGCTCATGGTTGTCTGTTGCCGCCAATTGAAACTTAACTTTTAAGTGTTTATTGAACATTCTTTCTTTTTTTTGACGACCGATGTGGCGCGGTGGGCGAAGGTCCGCCTGCGACGCAGGAGGTTGCGGGTTCGATTCCCGCCTCGGAACAATTGTGTGTACGATCTGCAGATATTTGTTCCGGGTGTTCTTGTCATTTTCTATGTATAATAAAAATTTATATCTATGTAATATATAGTATTATGTATATCAGTTATCTATTAGTACCCACAACACAAACTCTGCTTACCATGGGGCTAGATAATGCTGTGTGAATTGTCCAGCATTATTTATTTATTTATACTTTCTTATATACCTACTAAACGTGTACTGTATAAAGTATTTTCTATACATCATCTATCTATCGACTCATTAACCAAATAATGATTATATTAATTATTTTTTTATCATAATACAAACTTGGTTTACATAAAATTCGATTTGTCTAAAAGCTTATTTTGTAAGCCTAAAGAAATAAACGATAGTGATTGCTGAAAGAAATGAGGGTAGTATTCGCCTTCGGATGCGTTTATCTGTGCCAATGTGTTTTTCTAGATGAGTTCAGATGATGATCTGTTTATTATTTCTCTTCCAGTATCCTCCAAGTGCAGCACAACACCTGTTTGTTCACATAGGCGGTACAGTTACATACGCTGATCCACTATTAGAGGTAAGGAACGACTTGTATAACTAACATACAGATGATCATCATCATCAGCCTATAGCAGTCCACTGCTGGACATAGGCCTCCCCCAATGAGCGCCATAGCGCCCTGTCTTCAGCTTGCCGCATCCAGCATCTACCTACAGACTTTCGCAGGTCGACAGATGATAATTCAACACTTTAAATGCCTCCGTGTCAGTAGCACTACTGAAAAGTACGACTGGTAGTACTAATGACACACCTTTGTATCTCTAGTACTATCAGGTAGTACTAGTGACCTAATGCCGCATTGGTAGAACAACTGAACATATATCATGATAGTCGATACTCTTTATTGATAATTTTAAACCGGCCCCTTGTAGAGTCAACTATTGAACGACCACAACCTATGTAACTATCTATACTTAACCTAAGAACCCTGTTCTCATGTAAGTGACTTTATATATACGCGTTTATATAGTATATACGCACGCCGAAGACCTAGGCTACTTGCGATCACGAAGGCAAGAACTAGCCTTCTGAGCAAGTCCCCGTTCACACGGGCCCTTCAGGCTATTAATACTTTATGTGAAGAGGAGGATGTTGACATATCCTATGTGTCCTTGCCACAATTCAGGGATGCGGTTTTAAAATTTGGATAGGACACATAGAAATATTTAAATATGTTTATTTTAAGTTTAATATTAAGTGGTAGTTAGTAGCGTGTTGGCGCATCCTATGAATGTTAGTTTTTAGTTAGTGTATTTTATATTTAGGCTTTCTTGTATTTCTTTGTCGCTTTGGTGTACAACTGTAAAGGCATTGTACTAAATATTTTATTACATAAATAAATAAATAAATATAATTTGTCTTTTTGAGAAAAATGAATATTGAACTTAAACATCTTCTTATGGGACTTTTTATGCTGATCATTCCACAATTCCGACAAAGTAAGCAACGCTAAAATAATTACAATAAACTAACAATAGCATGGCCCAAGACGCGCATGTTGGCCTGTGCCATCATTTAGCGGCAATGAATGTGTTCAAATAATGGTTCCAAGAAGTAATTCCCAATAATGTACACATCGATTTTCGTACGTTGACCGTATTTTTATTTTTAATTTATGCCCCTGGCTTCGTACGCGTTTATTTTAAAGAAATGTTTAAAGTATATTTCTATGCCATGGGAATGATTTATTCCCGGCATTCCGTTTAGTTTTTGGGCGCGAAGAGGCGTCAAACTAGATTCAGATTCAAATTTATTTAACCCATTGAATGCCTCAAGTTTTTTATTTGTTTTCATTATGACCCACTCCTTTTTTTTTTTTTTTGGGTTTTAAATAAATGTTATTGTTTATTTTATTTGTTGTTTGAGAGTGAGAGTAATTAAACAAACATTTTTTTTTTTAGTTTTAAATAAATGTTTATTTAAAACTCAAAAAAAAAATGTTTGTTTAATTACTCAAATAATTGAAAAATCACTCAAAATACAGAAAAAGCGATAGGTAACTCGAAAGTTGCGTTGGTGGCGCAAACCAAAAAATGTGTAAAACGCGAGGAGTGCGTTGCCGGAACTGTCATAAATCAAACTTATGAAAGTGTACAATATTAGATACCTTAAATCTGCTGAGGGTCTGACTCGTCAAAACACGAAACATACTATTTAGTTATTTTCAGCCTATACCTGACATCCAAACAACGGCGTTTATACTATTAAGATTGGAGTGTAAATGTGTAAATAATGCAGGGGATGGTGTCGGTACGCGAGAATATGCTAATGCTAATGAATTTAATGTATTATCTCATCATCATCCTATGTTAGTCCACTGCTGGACATGGGCCTCCCCCAATGAGCGCCATAGCGCCCGGTCTTCCAGCATCTGCCCGCAGTCCTTCGCACGTCGTCATCCCACCTGGACGGAGGGCCTCCTACACTACGTTTGCCGAGTCGCGGTCTCCACTCAAGAACACGTTTACCCTAGCGGTTGTCGGTTCTTCGTGAGATATGGCCGACCCACTGCCACTTCAGCTTGCTTATTCTTAGAGCTATGAATTATCTAATTTAATTTAATGTTTGTTCTTCTTTTCCAGTCAGTAGATGTACAGCAAATAAATGACAAATTCCCTGAGAAGAAAGGCGGCCTAAAGGAGCTTTACGAGAAGGGTCCCAGAAACGCGTTCTTCCTCGTCAAATTCTGGGCGGACCTCAACACAAACAACCTGGATGACCCCAATGCCTTCTACGGGGTTACTAGTGTGTAAGTATTAAAAAATACAAATCATTTTATTCGCTTATGCTACGGCCACACGATAACGCGAAGATTTGTATGTTATTGCGACACGCCTGGCCAAAAAATTCGTCCTACCGCGAATCGTCTTCGCGAATACAAAATGCTCTTCGCTGTCGGTGAACTGCCGCACATCAAAGGGTTATGTCGCGACAACGCAACACGAATGTTCGCGCGATAGTATGGCCGTAGCATTAGAACATGGGTATGAGATAAATTGTAATTATGATCGTAAGATACAATATTTCAGCTTATTCTGCTTTTCTAGCATAGAACGTATGCTCGAAATATTATTCAATAAAAATAATAAAACAAGCTACAATTAAAAAATTAAAGCACCTAATAATAAAAACTCATTTTTTATACTATATCACAGATAATATAATACATACTGATTTTATTATGTACAAGATAACTGATTATCTGGTACACATAACACTAGCCTTGCTTAGCTTCGGGCCAGATAATGCTGGATTGTCCAGCATTTTCAAAGCAGTTTCAAAAGTTTTAAGATTCAGGTACTTTTTATGCAATCTTTTTTTAATTTATTTTGTTTATTAATTACAGATATGAAAGCAACGAGAATATGACGATAACATGCAGTACGAAAGTGTGCTCGTTCGGCAAGCAAGTCGTTGAGAAGGTGGAAACGGAATACGCGCACTTTGAGGGCGGTCGGTTCGTGTACCGGATCCACCGGTCACCGATGTGCGAATACATGGTCAACTTTATACATAAGCTAAAACACCTGCCCGAGAAGTATATGATGAACAGCGTGTTAGAAAACTTTACTATACTTCAGGTTAGTAACTTAGTTATTTGGGTATAAGGTCGGTCTAGCGGAGTAGCGAGGCATATTAGGGCTCATGATAGAAAGAGGAATCCGTAATGTCTAGGGTCGCCGTCATCGAAATCGATGAGGAGGCCATATATTGAGGACTAGCTGCGCCCCACGGTTTCACACGCGTGGTGATAGATATTTTGGATAATATACAATATATCTTTATAAATTGTAGCCTATGTGTTATTCTGATGTATAAGCTATATTATTGTAAAGTTTCATTTAAATCCATTCAGTAGTTATTACCTGAAAGAGTAACAAACATCCATCCATCCATAGTTACAAACTGTCGCGTTAAAAAATATCTATCTATGTAATGTATTGTATTATGTATATCAGTTATCTAGCACCCATAACACAAGCCATGCTTACCATGGGGCTAGATAATGCTGTGTGAATTGTCCAATATTATTTATTTATTTATTTTATAATATTATTAGGATGGTGCGTGCATAAAGAATAGATGAAAATAAGCTATTAAAATCTTCACTTCATAGTAACAAAGTCGCTTCCCGCTGTCTGTCTGTCTCTATGTATGATCAGATCTTTAAAACTACGCAACGGATTTTGATGCGTTTTTTTAAATAGATAGTGATTCAGGAGGAAGGTTTATAAACCATTTGACACATAGATTTCATTTAATCTATATAAACAGATAAACAATTACTTTGTAAATTTAACTAGAGAACTTTGATACATTGCTTAATTTAAACTTCTGAAACTATCATGGTTATTAACACTAAAGTCATTTACAACGGGATATTTACCATCATTTGAATATTTCGGCACAGTTTCATGCGCCATGATCAGTTATTCCGTGATCATGGCGCATGCAACTGTGCCGAAATATTGGAAAACTCAAAAATCAAATCATGGTAAATATCCCGTTTTAAATTACTTTATTGCTTAATTAATTACAGCCCAAACTTATATTCTACTATAGTATAAAGCTAGATTACCACTCACTGACTGACTGACTGACTGACTGATTGACTGACTTATTGACATAATTGTTCGCCTTGATGGTGGATGGGAAGGTATGTTTTTTTTTACGGAATCGTATAGGGGAGGTAAAAGTCTCCTAGGGAAAATTCCGAGTTTTTGAGATTTGCCCCCCCAAGACCCCCCCCTCAGGGGGGGCTCCTACGTGGAGCCATATTTCTTAATTTTTTTATGGGGGTTGTATAGAGGGGGACAAGTGATTTTGATTGCATAGAAAATTTCGCCCCCCCCCTGCCCCCAGGACCCCCCTTTTGAGTGTGCTACCAGATGCGTCGCGATAGAGGGGTTCTGATTGCGAGGTCGTATAGAGGGTTTTTCTTCGTTTTGGAACAAAAAAAAATGGGACCCCCCCCTTTGACCCCCTTTTTGCCCCCCCTTTCCATCTCCAAAACGGATAGACTTGGAATAGTTTTTTTTTCACAGTCTTGTAGAGGAGGACAAGTGGTTTTGAATGAGAAAAAAAAATTGCCCCTTTTTGCCCCCCAGACCCCCTTTTTTTAGGAAAAACCGAAAATTGGCCTATTTTTGACCTTTTTTTTCGGGTGGAGCGATGCGACCGCGGGGAACAGCACGGCGAGCGAAGCGAGCTGTGCTGTGACCCCCCCCCCATGACCCACCGAGACCCCCTCAACTATAACCCGGGGGAGCATTGCGGCGAGCGAAGCGAGCCGCGATGCGACCAAGGGGAACGGCACGGTGAGCGAAGCGAGCCGTGCCGTGACTCCCCCATACCCCATCCCCCCCCGTACCCCCTCCCCCAACCAAAAAATCTGATATGGGTATCGTTTTTGACTAACCTGGGGGTAAGGATTTCGAATTCGATACGACCAAGGGGAACAGCACGGCGAGCGAAGCGAGCCGTGCTGTGACCCCCCAATGACCCCCCAAGACCCCCTCAACTATAACCCGGGGGAGCATTGCGGCGAGCGAAGCGAGCCGCAATGCGACCAAGGGGAATGGCACGGTGAGCGAAGCGAGCCGTGCCGTGACCCCCCACGCCCCCACGCCCCCAGCCCCCCTGTACCCCCTCCCCCAACCAAAAAATCTGATATGGGTATCGTTTTTGACTAACCTGGGGGTGAGGATTTCGAATTCGATACGACCAAGGGGAACAGCACGGCGAGCGAAGCGAGCCGTGCTGTGACCCCCAAGATGACCCCCCAAGACCCCCTCAACTATAACCCGGGGGAGCATTGCGGCGAGCGAAGCGAGCCGCAATTCGACCAAGGGAAACGGCACGGTGAGCGAAGCGAGCCGTGCCGTGACCCACCACGCCCCCAGCCCCCATGTACCCCCTCCCCCAACCAAAAAATCTGATATGGGTATCGTTTTTGACTAACTTGGGGGTGAGGATTTCGAATTCGATGCGACCAAGGGGAACAGCACGGCGAGCGAAGCGAGCCGTGCTGTGACCCCCAAATGACCCCCCAAGACCCCCTCAATTATAACCCGGGGGAGCATTGCGGCGAGCGAAGCGAGTCGCAATGCGACCAAGGGGAACGTCATGGCGAGCGAAGCGAGCCGTGCCGTGACCCCCCTACGCCCCCAGCCCCCCTGTACCCCGCCTACCAAAAAATTGGATATGGGTATCGTTTTTGACTAATTTCAGGATGCGACTGCGGGGAACAGCACGGCGAGCGAAGCGAGCCGTGCTGTGACCTCCCAATGACCCTCCAAGACCCCCTCAACTATAACCCGAGGGAGCATTGCGGCGAGCGAAGCGAGCCGCAATGCGACCAAGGGGAACGGCACGGTGAGCGAAGCGAGCCGTGCCGTGTCCCCCCCCACGCACCCAGCCCCCCTGTACCCCCTCCCCCAACCAAAAAATCTGATATGGGTATCGTTTTTGACTACCTTACCCTTTTTTTTCGGGTGGAGCATCGCGGCGAGCGAAGCGAGCCGCGATGCGACCGCGGGGAACAGCACGGCGAGCGAAGCGAGCCGTGCTGTGACCCCCACCCCAATGACCCCCCAAGACCCCCTCAACTATAACCCGAGGGAGCATTGCGGCGAGCGAAGCGAGCCGCAATGCGACCAAGGGGAACCGTTTTTGACTAACTTGGGGGTGAGGATTTCGAATTCGATGCGACCAAGGGGAACAGCACGGCGAGCGAAGCGAGCCGTGCTGTGACCCCCCAATGACCCCCAAGACCCCCTCAACTATAACCCGGGGGAGCATTGCGGCGAGCGAAGCGAGCCGCAATGCGACCAAGGGGAACGTCACGGTGGGCGAAGCGAGCCGTGCCGTGACCCCCCACGTCCCCAGCCCCGAATTGCGATCGAATTACGACCATCGTCACACAGCAAGGCGAGCGAAGCGGGGTTGTATAGAGGGGGACAAGTGATTTTGATTGCATAGAAAATTTTGCCCCCCCCCCCCCCTGCCCCCAGGACCCCCCTTTTGAGTGTGCTACCAGATGCCGTCGCGATAGAGGGGTTCTGATTGCGGGGTCGTATAGAGGGTTTCTCTTCGTTTTGGAAGAAAAAAAATTGGAACCCCCCCTTTGACCCCCTTTTTTGCCCCCCCTTTACATCTCCAAAACGGATAGGTTTGGAAGAAATTTTTTTTCACAGTCTTGTAGAGGAGGACAAATGGTTTCGAACGACAAAAAAAAATTGCCCCCTTTTGCCCCCCAGACCCCCTTTTTTTAGGAAAAACCGAAAATTGGCCTATTTTTGACCTTTTTTTTCGGGTGCAGCATCGCGGCGAGCGAAGCGAGCCGCGATGCGACCGCGGGGAACGGCACGGCGAGCGAAGCGAGCCGTGCTGTGACCCCCACCCCAATGACCCCCCAAGACTGTGCTGTGACCCCCCAATGACCCCCAAGACCCC
The DNA here is from genome assembly GCA_943735965.1 of Eupithecia abbreviata. NCBI lineage: Eukaryota > Metazoa > Arthropoda > Insecta > Lepidoptera > Geometridae > Eupithecia > Eupithecia abbreviata. The sequence goes on along the minus strand of OX030977.1, from coordinate 5,059,452 downwards.
CTCAACTATAACCCGGGGGAGCATTGCGGCGAGCGAAGCGAGCCGCAATGCGACCAAGGGGAACGTCACGGTGAGCGAAGCGAGCCGTGCCGTGACCCCCCACGTCCCCAGCCCCCCTGTACCCCCTGTACTTGGGGGGGTTACCCGCGATATGACCGCGGGTAAACCCCCCAAGACCCCCTCACCCTTAACCCAGGGTAGCATTGTGGCGAGCGAAGCGAGCCACAATGCGATCGAATTGCGACCATCGTCACACAGCAAGGCGAGCGAAGCGTGCTGCGCTTCCTGACCTGATGCGATAGCTGTCGCACAGCAAGGCGAGCGAAGCGAGCCTTGCTGTGTGGCAGCAGGAGCAGAGTCGTTATCAATGCGACCACCGCCATACAGCAAGGCGAGCGAAGCGAGCCGCGCTGTGTGATGGCACACCCACTAATATAGATATCTATTACTGTTACACATAACCGCCGCGAGCTGCTTGCAGCTCGCGCACATCTAACAACTAGTATGTATATATTTGTATAATTCATGCATGATTTTGTCTATTTTGATTTGTTGTTTTATTAGTTTTCCAAATTAGCGTCTGTACCGTTGTTGTGTTTTTTTAAATATAATGTATAGTAGTTAATATAATGTATAGTCTTGATTGGTTTATACAGTTAATTTTAAGAATATTGTAAACTGTTTGTGCCTTAAAAAAAAACTTAATAATAATATGGGTACGTATAGGGATAAAATTTCTTACCTACCACTAATGAGAATGGCAAAAACGCTAGAAATATCGTACCCATAAGTTAATGATTTCGAATAATAGGATAGAAAGTATAATAGTATTCATAAATATAGTATTTGTGGAACTTATATAGGAAAATTTTATAAAACGAACAGATAACAAACTGTCAACGGACAAATGGACAAAATTTTTACTGAAGATTAAATCAAAACCACCTTATTTCTTATTTGATAATCTATATATATAAAAGAAAGTCGTGTTTGTTACAACACTTATAACTCGAGAACGGCTGAACCGATTTAGCTGTTGTGTTTTTTTTATAATTTAAACCATTTGACACATAGATTTCCACGGGGGCGAAGCCGCGGGGCGCAGCTAGTATATATATATAAAAGAAAGTCGTGTTAGTTACACTATTTATAACTCAAGAACGGCTGAACCGATTTGACTGAAAATCGTGACTGAAAACTGAAAATGGTGGAGAGGTAGCTTAGAACCAGGAGACGGACATAGGATACTTTTTATCATTCAATGAAACCATTTGACACATCGATTTCCACGGGGCCGCGGGGCGCAGCTAGTAATTTATAGAATAAGATTTTAAATGTCTAAGTGCATATTAAAAAGATGTGAACATTGTTACATATTTATGTGACAATGTTCATGTAAAGGATCTTAGAAAGTAGACCCTTCAACTTTTGCTACCTAGTCTTAAAATCATAATGAAAAAGACCGATTTCTGCCTTACATCGTCTAGGCGCCTTGAACATCTTAGTCAGACTTGTCTCTGGCTTTTATAGAAAACTAGCTGCGCCCGCGGTTTCGCTTGCGTGGAAATCTATCTGTCAAATAGTTTATAAAACTTCCTCTAGAATCACTTTGTCTATTAAAAAAAAAACGGCATCAAAATCCGTTGCGTAGTTTTAAAGACAGACTTAAAGCGAGAAGCGACTTTGTTTTACCTATACGAGTACTATGTAGTGATGTCAACCCTAATAAACTGCGTTATTGTCCACAGGTGGTGTCGAACAGAGATACTCAAGAGACACTGTTGTGCGCTGCGTTTGTGTTCGAAGTGTCAAACAGCGAGCATGGAGCACAGCATCACATATATAGGCTAGTAAAAGACTGAACTGAACGTGCATAGCGAACGCACCGGCCTTCGTCTACCATTCCTAGGAACCAAACCCCTGACAGCAAGGATACCGATACTTCACTAATAATTCAGTTTTTATTTAAACCGGGCTTGCGTTCAGGTGGAATTACTGTACATAAGTAAAGCTTAATAACTCTATTGGATATATCAATATTTATTCAACATTTTTACTTTAAATTTATGCAGAGAGTTCCGTCGCCTTATATCTTGCTAGTAAGTTCAACATTATTGACTTTTGATGGTTTTTAATTCAGTATCTCAGCAATTTAATTAACGATCAGTGCTTGAATATGTCAATAGAAAATATATTCAATGAAATCCATATTTATAACTAATAAGGCAGTATCTGCAACATCGACATCTTCTAATGCCCACCAAAATTTTACTACTGCGCAAAACCTTCCCTTTCCTATATTATTCTTCTTTCTATAAAGCTGGTTTCTTTATACATTTTTTCAAAGTTATGCGTCGGTATGTTTTTGAGAATTTTGTGGTGCCGTTCTTATTTCTAGGCAATCTTATGATCAGGAAATCTGAATTATTTTTTTGTGGTGGTTAGCAAAACGTGATCTGAAAATTGGGCTGCTATTTTTTTTTTTAAAGTGTCTTTTCTATTCATGTCGCTCGGTGTCCAGTTGATCCATCTTCTGTAGAACGTCGGAAGAATGTTTTACTTAGAAACAAACTGAGTGGTTTTGTTACGCGTTTGAATACCCAGGATACATTTCAACTATACCGACATTAGTGTTCCAGAATAAGTAGATATTTGACAAATTCTGAATATTGAATGTTTAATATTTTTAAGGACACATAGTTGCGTGTAAAATATGAATATCAAATAAGAAAATATAAATTTGAACACACACAGTGCCTCTATATTTATGTTACATTAACATAAATTACTTGAGCGTGTTTAGTCTTTTTACTGTGAAACACAAAACAGTAAAAAGATTAAAGTTTAGAGTAGAGTACCGTGAAGTATAAGATTATTTTATAAATAAGTATATTATTGATAAGGAGATTCTAATACTTTACGAATTGTTAAGAGCTCGTGGTACAATTTTATCCGTCGTTTTGTTTTTCTTTTTTCATCTGAACCGGTTTTAACCATTTTATATTTCAAATGTGGCATCTAAGTTTTAATTTTACCTTTGTTTTCTAGTATTTTGTATTTTAGGTCTTTTTGAGACATAGCATTTCTATAAATCTAGATAGTTTTTGTATGTTTTGTGTATCTTTTTGCCAATTAATTTTATACGATCTTTGCCACTTTAAAAACTACTTTGGATATTGTTGTACAGCAAAGTGTACATAATAACATAAATATCTAAATTATAAATGTTTCATATACATATTAGTATAAAACAATTTCAATCATATCATGTGTTCACATGGTCCAGGTTAAGGATTTGTTAGTAGTAAGTATTGTAATATAACAAATAATAAATTATCTAAGCATCTCTTGTACCTAATCATGTACATATCTGTTAGCTATATTACCATCAATAAAAAACCTACAACTCTTCTTATAACTGAGATTACTGTATCGCTATCCTTCTATTATTTGAATTATTTTTACTGATTGCCAAAAAACTTCCTTTTTTACGTCCTCTACTTGAACTTTCCTTCAAAGTACAAATAAGTATCTCTGCAATCAAAAGCTAATGTTTTTACAATAGGTAAGTGGTTTTATGTGGCAATGATTTGATCTCTCTTTTAGTCAAATATTTTTAGGGTCCTGCCGTCGCCGCGTATTTCGTACGCTCATTATAATTCACACAGTTATTGTTTTGCATTAAATATTGCTAATGCTTAGTTTCATTTTAAGACATGAGGTAGGAAAAATATTATCTTAGATAATAATTTTAAGAGATTTTTGTATTTATTTGATAGAGTTATATTAGATAATTGTAAATTGTTTAGCTTTAAGGTTTTTTTTTAAATATGGCGATGGTCGTCTGTTAACGTGAATTTGTCTTAGTACTTAAGTGAACAACTTGTTTGTTTTGACTAGGTGCCTACTGGTTTTGTAGAGAAATTATGTAATACAATATTAGAATTTGGTTTAAGATACCGAATTAAATTGGAGGTAAAACTTATTAAATTGGGCGGCAAAAGAGATCTGTTTTTGTGATTTTATATTTTATTTTTATCCTTATGTACTCAAATGAGATTAACTCAATTGCGATTTGAGACTCTTTTGCTAGTAAGTTATATTTAAATAAAATGTTGGAAAACCCTAAAATGTTCAGTTCTTATGTCTCTTGTAAATAAATTTTACTTTTGAGACGTACCTAAATAAGTATTTATCTGAGCTTTTGCTTCTGTAACATGTTCTTCATATCGACAATCTGCCATATCAATATGACAATCAAAAATAAATGTCGGCATAGTTTGTGTGAATCATAGTTGCAATAAACAAGCAATAATTTACTTTTTCGAAAAAATATGAATGACAATTGATTCACTGCGAAAAAAGCCGACGACATTTGTACAGTATTTTAATGGTAATAATAGGTACGTTAAAGATTTGTATGAAAATTTAATTATATTGTCTTCATAATAAAATATGAGTTCTTATTTCGTATTTATAATTACCTCATTTTAATCTCGATGACAACAAATGACTTGATACGCTATCTAACCCCCTCGTATCGAATTCAGTTAGATAAAACTAAAATAATAATAACATGATTAATGCACGAATAAATTATTATATTAATATTATGATCAATATTTGATACCTCTAACGGATTATCTCATATTGTTTAAGCTAAAAATGTATAAATAATTAAGCAAAACAACAAATAAGGAGAGACAAGGTTGATTGCATACAGAAAAGATGGGAGTGTATATGTAATAATTTTTGTAAGTGAACCGGTGGACAGTCGTGTTGTAACTTCAAAGTTTAATAGTAATGTAGGCAAGCTTTAGGTTTTTTTATATTTAAAGAATACCCAATATTTGTCCTATAAGTAAATCTTGAGAAAGGGCAGTGAAAAATCAAAGCCATAGAAAATAAAGTAAGAGTCTAGTACTTTCCACACCTTTGGTATGCGACACGGCTTAAATACGTCATGTTATTCATAGAGAATGTTGAATGTCCCGCCACTTAGAAATTGGCATACATATTATTTTGTACTTATAAATATAGTCACTAATATTTTAAGCTGAGATTATTTCAATCAATAACATTATCACGATTAATGTGATAATAGATAAATCAGCCACTCCACACTTCGAAGTGAGCATTCCTCAGCCGAGGCAGAAGGTTGTGGAATTGAACTACAAAAATGCTGCTTCGGTTGGGAAGTTTAGCCCTTTTAGTGGTTGTTTTGTTTATAGCACACGGAAAAACCGGTAAGTCCTTTGACACACATATGGGTAGGTACTGCACTGAATGAATTACATATAAGGCCTTTGTGGCGCTGTGGGCGTAGGTGGAAGAAGAAGGTTACCATTAGTTGAGATTGTGGTCAAAAGAATGTTTATTCAGAATAAAAATGGTTGCGGGTTCGATTCCAGCCTCGAAACAAAAAGTGCCCCCCACAAAAATCTAAAATTCTCAATGTTGATACAGTGCAGAATTGGACTTGTTAAAATTATGAAATGAAGTATAAGTAGTTACACTCTTAGAAATTGTATAGAAAATTATTGAACGTTTACAGAAGAGGACCTACCATGCAGCCCTCGTGAGATAGGTATTGAAGGCAGATCGGTCGTCTGCGTGTGCAACGCTACCTACTGCGATACTATCACGAGGGAAGACCCAGCACCAGGGACTTTTATCACTTACACAAGCAGTAGTGTAAGTACAGCATAGGCACGTTTATTGGCCAGTTACCGTCAATAATCGCTTTAGGTCGCAGAAAGTTACACTTAACTTCATGGTGCTCGAAAAACTTTTCAGACTTTTTAGTTTTTGGCTTACAACTTCTAACAAATGTATTCTTCGACCAAGTCAGACACTTTTAATGAAGCCAAAATTATCGACTATTTCAGCGCAACCTTCTGTGTAGGTATCTTATAGATCTCGAGACACTAGAAAAATAGACCTTCAAAATAGTCTTTCGTACAAAATACCGTCTAAATACTCATTCTACGAGAAAAGTCATTAGGTACCTAGATTCTTCGAACACCACAAAGTTAGCACAGGTCTTTCGAAGATGTAAGCTTGATTTTACACTATTAGTATATATCCTAACAACAACTTCCCAAAAAATCGAACCTTGAAGTTTTTTGCGATGACTGGCCTACTTTTGGAAACAAAGCCCAACAACTCATACCTACCTAAACAAAAATCAGAAAGCGTATATTCGAACATCATACAAGTAGAAAGATAGTATGTATAATTCAAATGTTATCTACATTATCTAAATTGCGATGGGTAAGTAGGTACCTAGATTTACTACATACTTGATTGAAATAATTTGATATCTGTGAAGGATGGCCTACGCTTTGCGAAGAGTTACGGAGTGATCCAGACACAACAAGACCCAGAGCCAGAAGAAGAAGAGGAGGATCCTGACAGTTTGGAAGAAGAAGAACTACCAGACAGCGCTTATGAGGATTCAGAAAATGATCCAAAGAGTTTATTACCAGGTATCCATCACTTCATTTAACAGTTCTTATCTGCAGTAAGATTTAACCATTAATAAGCTTTCAATATTAGAATAATAAATCAATATACCTAATTCGGTAAACGTAGAGCAGGACGCCCTCCGACCAGATGGGATGATGACCTGCGAAAGTCTGCATGTAGATGCTGGATGCGTCAAGCTGAAGACAGGGCGCTGTGGCGCTCATTGGGGGAGGCCTATGTCCAGCAGTAGACGCCTAGCTTGAGCAATGCGATACGGAGGGCCGCATCGCTGCGCAAAGGCCTCCCACAGATCAGCGAGTACATCGGTGGCACTCAATATGCTAACCACAACCGATTTTGGTACTACATAAATAAGTATTTATGCTCTATAATTTTAGATTCATTACGGGACAGAGTGGTGTTTAGAATATTTAGCAATGTGCGCTACCAAGTCATCGAAGGTTTCGGCGGATCTGTCACTGATGCAGCCTCCATTAACTGGCGGAAATTAACGGATGGTGCACAAACTCAGTTTATCAAGTAAGAAACGAACGCTTTTTTATATTTTCGACTCGAAATAAGAAACAAAACACTGCAATTTCTTAACGTGATTTAAGTTGAACGCGCATCTGTCCGCTTTAAAGTCCATAGACCTGTTTTTACACATGTAAGCTATAAAATATTAAGTAGGTATAGACAGAGCCAGAGCAGACCTATATACTGTATAAATACCCGAAAATTTAATCATTAATAAGGTCGGTAATATGAAAGCTTGCGCAGTCATTAAACTATGCTTGAGTAACGGTTTTTTATGGCATAGGTAATGTCACTCAAGCAAAGATCTATGACTGAACAAGTTTTCATAATTTTATACCTCATCTCGTTTCCAGCACATATTTCGGACCAAAAGGAATAGAATACAATATGATCAGAGTGCCGATCGCTGGCTGTGACTTCTCCACCCATCCTTACACGTACAACGAGTATCCCCGACATGATGCTAAACTGACCAACTACTCTCTCACCGAAGAGGATCTCTTTTATAAGGTTCAATACTTTTCTAACTTCATTACGTACTTTAATGAAGTCCTAAATCTTAGAAATAAAAAACTTAACCTAAATAAATAAATTATCTAAATTCCAACACAGAACTTCTGATACAGATACACATAATAATACCATAAGACAAATCTGCTTTAAATATTTGGCAGACATTAAAGGTCCTACAATGTTGCACCACTAGTGTATTGTAATAAATAAATAATGCAGGGCAATCCTCACAGTATCATCTAGCCCCAAGCTAAGATCTTGTGTTATATGTACTAGATGACTGATATAGGTACATAATACAATATATTACAAAAATAGATATTTTCTATTATACATAGATAACGACCCGAACAACCGGAACAAATTTCTGCAGATCGTACACACCTCTTGGTACACACAATTGTTCCGAGGCGGGAATAGAACCGTATAAGAAATGGTCGTCATCGAATGAATAAAGAGTGTGTGAGAAATAGTTATTAATTCAAATAATAACGTTTTTTACAGAAATACTTACTTTTGATAACAATAGGTATTTTACAGTTGCCGATGATAAAGAGAAGTCAGATGCTATCTCCGAATGAGATCAAGATCACGGCGAGTACCTGGTCACCACCTGTCTGGATGAAGACCAATGACGCTATCACCGGGTTCGGACAACTTAGGCCGGAGTACTATCAGAGCTATGCTGATTACCATCTCAAGTAAGATATACAAAACCAGCATTGAATCCCGTTTCAATAAATAAAAATAAAATATAAATAAATAATGCTGGACAGCCCACAGCATCATCGAGCCCCAAGGTAAGCAGAGCTTGTGTTATGGGTACTAGATGACTGATATACTTAATACAATAGATTACATTATGTAGATAGATATTTTTTTTATTATACATATAACGACCAGAACACCCGGAACAAACATCTGCAGATCGTACACACAATTGTTCCGAGGCGGGAATATAACCCGCAACCTCCTGCGTCGCAGGCTGACCTTCGCCCACCGCGCCACAGAAGTCGTCAAATAGGTAATAATAATTAATTGTTCATTCAATAATTTGGGTTGATGTTGATATCTAAATAAGTCTGATCCCTACAAGATTGTTTATTGCCAGACATGCTCTACCACTATCAATCTACACTACACTATCTAAGCATCAATAATTCATTAGCATTTAGCACTGGCATTTAGCCATTTATAGATCATTATTGATTTTGAGATCTCTTGAAGAATGTAAAATCAAAATTGCTTTGAAGGAATGAAACAGAATCAAAAACCATTATGTTTTACAGGTTTATCGAAGAATATGAGAAAGCAGAAGTGAAAATCTGGGCAATCACGACAACGAACGAACCTCTGAACGGAATTATACCGGTGGTCGACTTTAATTCATTGGGCTGGACTCCGGCGCAGCTAGTAAGAAATATTTACTTATATTTTGCCGTCGTATCTAACGATACGAACTGTATCATGACTTTCATGATATCCAGGGACGAGTAGGTAATGAGTTTTACTCGTCCCTGATGACACGAGTAACTTTCAGTGTGGTCTGCAAGTGATTTGCTTGTCAATATAGCTAGATATACTTGCCCAGTCTCTTAACAATTTGCAGATTACCTTCCTTAAGGTTAAGATATCTCAAAAAAAGAATAGAAGAAAAAGGGTAGTTTGTCTTTACAAAAACGACTGTAACCAAGCTGTAGTGGCAGTGGTTCTGACTCGACAAACGTAGTGTAGGACGACGTCCGGTTACTGGTCGGACGACGATCTGCAGGCATGCTAAAATCTAAAGACAAGGCGCTCATTAGGGGTGGCCTATATATACCCAGCAGTGAACTTATACATTATAGGGGTAGGTTGATGATGACGATGATGAAGCGACAATAAGGCTTTTAAGGAAAATATGAATGAGATGATAAATAAGATTTTCAGATGGAATACAATTATTTTTTAGGGCCGCTGGGTAGCAAACAACCTGGGACCAACGATCAGAAATTCAAGATTCAATGACACACTGATCCTGGCAGTGGATGACCAGCGATACATTCTTCCGGTCTGGCTTATTGGAGTAAGTCAAAGAACTATAGAACAAAGTTAACAACGCCAACTAATTGTGAAGGCGACTCCGTGTTCCATCCGTACCAACCAATATCATCAGAAGAATGTGAGCCGGAATGGGAAAATTCTGGAATAAAATGTGGTAGTTCTAAAGTGGACCGTGTGTATTGGTATTGCCACTATAATAAATAATAAAAATTAAATCAATTTAAGAAATGCAACTTTATGTAATAATACCATAATGTAACTCATAAGTGGATACCTGTAAATAGCCTGAAAAATTATATCGTACCTATTACCATAATTATAAGTAGTGTGTTAATCAGGTGCTAATGGTTTCCCCAAAAATAAATAAATGTGCCATATGAGTTACAAAGCAACGTCGGGTGCGGTCAGTACTTAGATGGGTGACCATGTCTTTTTGCTTAATTTCGATTCATTAATAGTTCAGTTATTTAGGGTTTCTTTTGCGAAAGCTTTGTACGATGGTACAAAGCGGAACCCTCCGTGTGCGATGTAACTCGCACTTGACCGGTTTCATTACAACTAGGGCACAATAATTTTGTACTTAATTGAAATTTTTTTTTAATACGGCGCCACTTAGTTGTTTTAATGTCAACATTTTCATTGCAGATGGAAAGAGAGGACCCAAAGGCTATAGATTACTTAGACGGCATAGCAATCCACTACTACGGCAATTTCTTCCCGGCGCAGATTCTAACGAGCCTTCACAATCGCTACCCAAACAAGATCTTGCTTTCTACCGAAGCTTGTGAAGGTACTGAAATAGCTAAAAGCGTTGCACTTCTGTCAACGGACAAAGGATCGCCTCAACCATGTTTCCCGCGACCACTAAAAAAATATTATTATTACCTACGACTATAGAGTTAAGGCGGTACCCACCCTATATCACGATAATATAATTATTATCGTGATATAGGGTGGGTACCGCCTTAACTCTATAGTCGTAGGTAGTGGAGCTAGCAGCAAGGATGTTTTTCAATCAATTGTTGTTTTGGGGATAACAATGGTCGCATTATTACCTACCTATTTGCTAAATACCCAATAATACACCTTTCTGACCGCCTCAACAGACATATTTCCAATCGTTTCGATTCGTTAGCAATCGGCCTACCTACCCATTCAACAAACGGGCTGATTCTAAGTACGATTCGGTGGCGACAGATCCACAAGATATCAGGATGACCAAGTACCTAAAACAGAGAGTAAAAGCTGACACTTTTAACTTTTGCTTCATTAAATTACAGGTCCAATGCCTTGGCACTCGGCGAGAGTAGTACTTGGATCATGGGCCAGAGCGAGGAGATATACAACTAGCATTTTGCAGGTCAGTTGTCGCTTTCAAATCGCTTGCAAAAAGCGCTCGCCGCGCAATCGCCCTTTGAAAACGTAAAACGCCTTTCTTTAACGCCCAAACACTAAAACGTATCTCAGATTTAAACACGTATCAAGTCGCCATTTCTTAACTGTTTTCAATGAAAATCTGTCAGAAAATCATCACTTGTTGAGACGGGCTTAAATCTGAGTTGCTTTTGTATTCGAGGGTTAGACTACTAAATTCTTATTAATAATAAGCCACGAGAGTTGTCCACTTGGCACGAAGCTTGAAACGATAGATCTATTCATTATCGAGGCTTAACTTAAAGATATGAGGCCCTTGAATTGATAGCATTTGGCATTGTCATTATAATAATAGCCTAAAAATAATAATAGTGATTTGTCCTATGACGAAATGACATGACTGGCTGGCTAGTCGCCCATTTACCGGACACTTTAAGAAATAACAAACATAAATTAACTAATACTTAATTTTTCAGGACTTGAACAACTACGTGGTCGGTTGGATAGACTGGAACCTCTGCTTAAGCCCGACTGGTGGTCCCAACTGGGCGAACAATTTCGTCGACTCACCTATCCTCGTTTACGGAGACGATGATGAATTCATCAAGCAGCCTATGTTCTACGCCATGGGACACTTCTCCAAGTTCATACCGAGAGGATCCCAGAAGATAAGGGTTCGCAGAAGAAGTATTATCAGTGTGGAGAATCTGGCTGTTATTAAAACGAATAATAATATCGTTATTGTATTGCAAAATAGGTGCGTTTATGAAATTATTTCTTAAATGGTTGCAAAGGATTAGATATTCTATGACGCCAATCTTCCAATGCATAGTAGACCAGCAATCCATACAAAAATTGTTCTCCAATATTTTCCATTGCAAAATCTTTTTATCGATTTCTGGGCAAAGACCTGGTGGTCTTTTAGCGTTGGTGGGATTACTCTATAATGGTATGGTTAGAGTGGAACCCGTCCAACGCTAAAAGGCGACGTGGAAGGCCCAGGATGAGATGGCGTGATGGGCTCGAGGCAAGCTACAAGCTAGCTATTTTCCATCGTGGCCTGTTGCAGCGTTGGATCGCGAGGAGTGGCAGGAGAAAAGGAAGGCCTTTGCCTAGCAGTTGGACAACAAGAGTTCTTGTGACGGCTTTAATACCATGGGTTTTGAATTGGTTTTTATAGGGAAAAATTAACAAATGTTAATGTTTTTATTATAAATTTGTTTCAGACGGGAAAGGGAGCTTAATGTGAGAATCCGCTTAACAAGACTAACATACATTGAATTCAAGATGGAACCCCTATCAATAAAAACTATTGAAGTTAATCCGCAATGAGATGCTATGAAAATTTGTTATTTAAATATGATGTTATAAATATTTATTTTTTATATATAACAAATATGTTACTTATTTCATCAATTGATATTTATAGGTATAAATTGGCATTTTGTTTGAACTGGTAAGGAATTCACAGGTAAAATTTTGCTGTGTGAAGTTTTGTTGTTAATGTTAGTTTTCATTATGCTAAACACAATACTATACACTTTAGAGAGGTTTTGTTTGTTAAGTGGTTTAAGATTTTAAAGGCTTAATTTCAAAAAATATTCTCTTTTTGCATTTAAACTATTTATTTTACTCTTGACATTGATCATCAAAATGTTTGACATTTCATTACCAAAATACTTATACCAATATCTACTACAATAACAAAAACAAAACTCACGAACTTGGAGAAAAACTAAGTTGCATATTGAATCGCAGCCAAACCTTAGCTCATCAAGACTTAGAATATGCAGTTAATGAACCTATTTTATCTAGAGGCCAAACTCTACCAACTACTCTACTTTTGATGAGCCCTTCAGGAACTGGTCCGTATAGCCTTGAATCGGCTGAGTTACTAGAGTTATCCCCCTCTAGCCACACATGTCCTCTAGGCACTATATGACTTCTTAAAGAGAGCTGACCTCTAACTTTGTCGCCAGACACACCTGTTATTCTTTTGCAAATATTCTGCTTAGGATTTGAAGGATTCTTGGCTATGATAATATCTCCTTTCCGAAGCCTGTGAAACCTGGGTGTGAGGTGCTCCGTTATCAATATATTGTTTGATTGAAGTGTTGGTTCCATGGATGGGCCGGTACACTATGGACAACAAAATTTTCAAACATTAAATTGGTCTTTTTCATGTCAGAATTAGGATCTAAAAAGCTTCATTTATGTGTCCATCTAAACCCTTTAAACTGAAAAACAACTCAACATATTATTTCTTATGGTTATCACCAATAGGTGTGGACAAAAATAATTACCAAATGGTACCCCCGAGGAAGCAAATGAAATAAAGGCAGGCAAAACAATCAATGTGAAGATGATATTGCAAGGGTGGCAGACTCAGAAACCTGAGGAGGCCTATGTTGTTGAAAAAAAAAACAAAAATAGAACTAGGGAGGATATGATAACACAAGCTCTTCTTAGCTTTAGGCTTGATAATTTCGTAAACTAGGAGCTTTGCAGGCGTGCGCCGCGTAAACCAGGAGCTATTTTATTTATTATATTTAGACACTGTTCTGTTAAGGTTATGCGAAGCCGGAGCGGGTCGCTGGAATTTAGTTTTTTTTCTTTTGAGAAGTACCTATTTTATGAGTTTGGCTTACCATTACAAAGTCACCAAGATATTCGAATGTGCAGTGGGTAAGACAGGCATATTGTAAGCAGTATCCCATAAAACCACAAGATTTTGCAATAAAGTTGAAGGTCATTTTCGAAAAAATAAATCTTATTGATTAGGGCATAACAGCTAGATTAATTTATCTGGTTCTTAGAACGTCACATAAATTCTTAAGTACAACTTTATTACAGTAAAATTAATTTCAGTTTCTGATACAAAACAAAATAAACAAACGGCAACTGATTGCTGTACTGACTGAAGAAATCTGAAATAATCTGACTGAAATCTGAATCAGTAAGTTACTCTATCTATCTACTAAGATCTGAATGAAACTGACATAATTATTGACATTGCCGCATTGTCAGACTTGATTTACGCTGTCTGTCTTCGGTCGAGGGTCTATGATCGAGGGGGAGGACTCCACTCCAACATATCGTCTCCCAAGCCAACTTAACCAACCTTAGTAAGGTTGGTTATATGTCTTATATCAGCGTTTTTACGCTTATTTTAGCGTGATTAACGCGTGTTACGTTATGTGTTAAATAGCATGGTAGCTCCACTGCACGTGGTACTCCCTGCTAGATATCGAACTAGGCTGAGCGACCGAGCTATAATAAAGCCGAATATAAATTAAGGGGCCTTCGGAGGGACGAATTCTTCATACAAACGTAATACCAAAATTATTTCTAATTCAAGCATATTTCCACTTTAATATTGCATTATTTGTATTAAAATAGTATTTATCTAGGTTCCCAAATAGTTTTTTTCAAAATACTTACCTAAAATGAAATGAAAGCGTATCTCATTTTTCACATTTTTATGCGAAAATGGACAAGTTTTCTTGCTATTTGTTTCGTATTAAAAATCTTCAATATCTTACGTTTTATTTATTAAGGAACATAGCTTATATTGTCTAGTTACAGAATAACAATACTTTGTGAAGAATACAAAAAGTTTTCAGTCATAATTTTTGGTATTACGGAACAAACCAAATTATGAACGGCTAATATTGCTATCGCGCACGCATCTGGCGCGGCGCAAGGGATAAACAGGGACAGCGATATTCGGAGCGATTTTTGCAAGCGAGGGTCGGACCCTTAACTTAGAAAAGGAAAAATTTCCTTGAAATTCATTGACCAGACCTGATCCCGAGATAGGTACGTAAAAATATATACCTACCTACATTATATGCTATACATATGTACAGTGGGCGTCTCATATAAGTACCCCCCCTATCTCTATGTATGTGGGTTCGAATCCTGCCGCCTGATTGGGAGATAACAGCGGAGATAAAAACTACACGTTAATTATAATTATTTTCTATTTTCTTTCATATGTTTAGACGTTTCCAACAGAAATTGTATGCATGTTTAACCGTTTGGTAAATTAAATAGTCTAGTAGACCGCAGTATGACCGCAGTGTAGAAGCCGCTCTACAATTTTGTCAAAATGACATTGATTGTTTCGTTCACTGTTCGCTTTTGCCACTGACAGCTAAGCACTGTTTTTTCTTTCATGGTCGTCTGTATTCCTTCCATTCATTTTCATATCATTCAACACTTCAACAGTCTCGAGATTGGAATCATTACAGTAATTTGTTTAGAAATTTTATATTTTCTCGTAAATTTTATTTCAAGTTTGCAATACGGTGCATCCATAGATAAATTCACTAGGATCGGTATTTTTTCATTATGTGAAGTATATTTGGTGACATTAATATTTTCTAAACAAGCATTTTTGATCTAAAACCTGGACTTTGGCTAAATTATGTCTGATGAATTGTTTTTATAGGACGTGCGAGTGCTAAATGTTTACCCTAACAACTAATCGTGTGTTTGTGTCTTTGTGCATCTAATCGATACTGTTCTAGAGCAATAACCTATTGTTGTGAAATGAGTGAGCAAGAATCGCAAATTTGCTGACACACAGGAGCCCTAATGAATAGCAGTTACTGACGAAAAATTGTTGTCTTATTAGAAATTATACGACATGTAAGTTGACAGTACATCATACCTTATCTTGATTGTTATTCGTGTCCCCATGGATCATCTGGCCAGTAACTAATAATGGTACATTTGTAGGTATAATATATATATAAAAATCCTCTCCATCTACATGGGGTTTCGCCTAAAATTTTAGCTCTTGATTTGTTTTGTCACATATTATGGGTTATTAAGCAATATTGCTTAATAACCCTACATAGGGTTCCTTGTCCTGTTTTTCTTGAAAACATGAGAACAATACATCATTTAGACCACTATACATAATCCACTGTACATAACCACCGTCTTATTAACATCAACATTCTGCCAGGAACAAAGCCCAATTCTGACTTAAGTACCTGAACCAAGTGATTAATGCTGGATGTTGATGAAAATCATATCCCTTGTACTCTAAAAAGTACCCTATCCTTCTACAACTACCGAAAAGGTTACTAAACTAAAAGTTTTTAATTTATGACACTTACAAAGTAATGCAGCATGATAAATGTAAAAATTTTAAATATTTTAAATAAGACCTGAAATTTTTAAACTTACGCGATCAGAACACATAATTACAAGTACTATTTTAATTAATTTTTTTGGGAAGAATAGGTAAATAAACACGTTAAATACCCTTTAAAATGGTATTTGTAATTAAGACCTGTCCAAGTATGCAATCCTGGTAATGTATAAATTACAAATTTACTGTTTTGAAACACTTCAGAGAATGCTTATTCATAGATCTGCAGTGTGTAAAATAATTGAACCGTAAAGTATGTCAACAAGAAGTTAAGTGAAGCATTATCTATTGTCTTATCTATATATGCTTTTCTATCTCTAATCCTATAGGGTAGTTTAATCTTTGATAAGGTTTAGCTAAATATTGCATTTATAAAGTAGTATGCCCATTATGAAAAACTTTCTGACTTCAGCTACAACAAAGGCTACTCTAGACATTAAACTACTATGCATCGCTGTAAAAAATGTCTTCTAATTTTAGTATTTTGGCAAATTTAAAACCTTAAAGCATAATATCACTTTATATCCTGCTAAGTATTATTTCGAGAACAGATTGTCATGAAGCAGGAACAATTGTATTGCTAAGTTTTAACTTTTCTAAGTATAGAAACAAATTAGAAATAGTATGAAAAGTAGTTGAAACAGTTGAACTAAATACAGACTTTTTGCAAACAATCTTGAGGTAGCTCTAATGATCCAAATAAATACCAATCGGAAGTCTCCCCAAGATGCAGGATACTATTTACCTAACTGTCAAATGACATTAAGATCCATTCAACCATTTAGGCATGAAAAGGTAATGGACAGACAAACATAATTACTTTCAAATAGATTATTTTACCGATTGCTATTCTGTCCCTGATTCTACCTCCTGTTTTTTTTGTTTGCAGAAACAATGGGGCGCTACACAGGGAAGAAATGTCGGCTGCTCTCCATGCTATGGCTCACAGGAAGCTTCTTCTTCGTAGAACTCATTGTAGGATACATCACAAACTCTATGGCTCTAGTAGCAGACTCGTTTCACATGCTCAGCGATGTGGCGGCACTTGTCATAGCATTCTTATCAGTTAAAGTGAGTACTTCTGTTTAAATAAGGTCCTATTTATAGTATTATTGCAATTGAAGGTATAACAATTCTATATTAATAGTGAGTGGAGAGAGAGATTACCCCACCAGATAATTCAAATGTCGGAAAAACATTGAAAAAGTTATGAGGGTTTAAAAAGCTACTACCTATAGCTACTAAATAATATCAAAAAAGTTATGTTGTTGAGGGTTAAAAAGGGCACCATACCAGTTGCAATTTGTTAACCCTTTGGCATAAGTTCTACCAAACTAAAACCTGCTTACATCACGATTATGAAACAATAGTAGCGCTGGTGTTTACCAAAAGATAATCAGACAATTAGGCAGCTTCGTTGCTTAACTTTGAAATTTATTGTATAAAAACTTGTGTTAAAAAAGTCAAAACAAATTTTTAATATTTGGCCATCTGTTGGTGAACTCGGGTCTAAGTCAGTTTCAGGATTTTGTAAAATAAATTATGTGTTCTTGACACAAGTGGCAAAGCTGGAATGACCATTATACTTGATAAGTTTTCAATAAATTGCAGGAAGGTCAGAAATTCATTCCGTTTTTTTTTTATTAAATTCTTAATTGAACTGTCCATTTAAATGATTGATAAACATAATACATTCCATAGATGGATGTTTTTTTATTATACATAGAAAACGACCAAAACACCCGAACAACAAATATCTGCAGATCGTACAAAGATTTGTCCCGAGGCGGGAACCGATCCCGCAACCTCCTACGTCGCAGGCGAACCTTCGCCCACCGGGTCTCGGAGTTCGTTGTTATACAATACTTCACGCCAAAAGTACTAAACGGATCAGTCTGAAATTTTTCATACTATTATAGGTAGCACCTGGAATAAAACGTTTTTTTTTTATCCATAAATATTTTCCTTTCACTTAAACCATTACACATATTATTAACCAACATATAAAACGTTTAAATAGAAACAACGCGTGCGTATCCGTGTGCATAAACTAGTTATAAATAAAACGGCAACTCGATACACTGTTATCGCACTCTTATCGGACAAACTAAGGGTACCTTTTGTATTGGTACCGTATGTAGGTACTTGATTCAGTGAGGAACCAGATAATTGTCACTTTGTATATAACATCAATAAATCGTTTCTTTGCCTGCACGTACAAAATTACATATCATTTAACCCAATTTTTGTTGTCTAAAATTTAACTTTTTAATATTACTTCTCGCGGGCAGAAACTGCACGCGAACCGAGTTAGGCTGAGCATGCGTTCCTAGTATAAAATGTAGCATAAATATAATATCCCAAATCTAAATTAACCTCACAGATTACAGAATATTCTACTTAAGCATAAATTCAGCTCGATCCTTTCATTTGTTTTTGCGTTGCTATTGGGCACAAATACCTCTTTGCAAATGATTAGCCTTTTGTAACATAGTACGATTCCACTCACATACGAGAATGTAGCTGCTATAAGCTGGCCTAGTAAAGGTAAACAACGTTCAAATGTGACTAACAAGAATCAAAAACATAGAACTATACAATACCCATTAAATAAAACAAGCATTGATGTAACATTCTTATGTAATGTAGGTACCATGTTAAATGTTACCCCACAGAAACTTCCAGTCCCAAACAATTCTCAAATGGTGTAGTTCCACGAAACATAAAGGGTCCTTTTCGTACGAAGCAAGTTAGTTACGCCCAAATCATTTAAACCTTAACAGGGTAACGTTAACTTAAATATTTAACTGGGTAACATTTTGATCAGGGTGACAAATATCTATTTAAATTTTACTTTCGATTATCTTATCTTTTTTTTAACAGCCTAATTAAACTCATCGATTAACTATAAAAAAATTAATCACGATAAGAATAAAGTAAATAATACGAAGAAGAATTAAAACTTAATTTTTTTACATTAATCCATCAATTTTACCCCAAACTAGGATAAATCTGTTATCTTCGGGACCACCCTGTTTGCATTATTTACAAAATAATCGTTTAAAATTAATTTAATTAATAAATAAAGGTATTTGCCGCCCCCCATTTGCTATTCTCTAAAGTTGCAACAGAATAGAATAAATATTATAAGATTTCTTGACGCCTTTATAGAAATTTCTGTTAAGAATTAAAAAAAGAGACGGACCTACTGCTAAATCAAGCGTGGATTTTACTATTACTACCAGACTACCAATTGGTACCTATTGTGTTGGTTCTTTTATTTGATTCAATTTTGACAAATCTGCTGAGAAATTTAACTTAAAGTACCAATCTTATCTCGGCTACGAAAGGTTAATTGAGGTGAATGATTGTTCAGCTATTAGTTAAATCTAAACTAAGAAAGAAATCTAATTAAAACACTTCGTTTCGTGTCATAAGGACAAATCTCATCTTAATTTTCCCATGTATGTATGTAGCTAACATCCCGGGGTTCCTCGGTCATGTATGTAGGAACCCTAAGGGCCGTCGCGTCGGTAACACACGGTTTTCATTTTCATACAACTCACAGATAATAGAATTATAACTACGGAAACCGTAGATTTTCACGGCGAGAAAAACGTGTGTTAACCGCTACTGTAGGCAGAGCTTAGAGCGTTGCATATATCTCATGTATTTAGCCTTTTGCATACTAGTGCCTATTAGGCACTGCAGTACACGAGAGCATTGCACGCAATATACTAAAACAAACTCAAGTAATTACTATATAAGATGTTAGCTGCTTTGATTAAATGCATTGCGAGAATTCCCCGTACCGTACTACGAGTAATTATGACTCACGCGTTTAGTCTTATGTTTAGTATATCAACTCGATATACGGGTTTTAAAACGGTGTAGAATCAAAATACGTAGAAAACGTGACTCAAACAGGTAATAGATTTGTTTAGATGACCTTCCGGCTTCGGTTCTCTATTTCGATTATTGGGTGTAAGTAAAGCCAATGATAAAAATAGAACAGGGACAATTTGACACAACTTTGAGCTGCCTGTAGATTGTTTGCCCTAGTAGGTACTAATTTGTTTCTCTTATTTGTAACTTTTATTTGCTAATAAAGAACTTGAGTATAGGTAGGTACTCAAGTTCTTTATTCTTCTTAAAAAACTTGATCGTATTTCTCTACTCGAGGAATACGATCAAGTTTTTGATAATTTGATTGTTTTGAAAAACTAAAATCCGACGCCTAATTCCTTAGCATTTACGCTATTTTTGTAATTTTCGGGTCTTATACTAATTTATCGGAAATAAACAATTTATGACACCACTTCATCATGGCGCATAAAACTGCCGAAATATCTGAAAGGTCAAAACTCATATCATGGTAAATATCCCGTTGTAAATGACTTGTATTCTCAATCCCATATAACTACGCAGGTTGTACCTATCATGATTCAAAGTCAAAGTCAAAATATTTTATTTTCTTTAGGCTTACAAAATATGCACTTAGACAAGTCATACTTTATACAAGATTGTGTCTGACATTAATTTGCGATCGTTTTATTACATTAAAAACTTATTCTTAACCAATACAATTATTCAATTTTACTACTTATTTCAAAATGACATTCCTATATTCATTAATTTTAAAAATATGATTGTATATAATTAAGCTAACACAAGAAAGAACCCAAAAATTGTTGTTCCCCAACAGGGTTTTTATGCATTGTGTACCTACTCACTAAGATACTATTACACCTAAGAAACTACCTGTATGCATGAAATCACAATAAATTATATGAATACCTAATTCCCAAACTCCTTGACAGATGTCACCAAAGAAATGGTCAAAGAACACATTCGGATGGGCCCGGGCGGAAGTGTTAGGAGCGCTGGTGAACGCCGTGTTCCTAGTGGCTCTCTGCTTCAGCATATCCGTGGAGGCTGTGAAGAGATTCATCGAGGTGGAGAAGATCCACGACGCTGGGCTGTTGGTCGCCGTCGGATCCCTTGGGTTGTTGCTCAATATTGTTGGATTGTTCCTATTTCATGGTAAGTTCTTTTAACATCTTTTTACAGATTCTAAATGGTTATATGTGTAATATCGAACGGTTTATCCCTTAAAGTATGCTCTTTTCCTGATTCTAAATGGTTCTACGTGCAGCATCGAACGCTTTTTGCTTAAAATATGGCATTATTGTGGGCAGTTTTTAGCAACATTATTGTTAAAACTAGTCTAGCAAACAACTGCATCAGTGCAACATTTCAGCCCGATCCATTCAGTTCAGTAGTTATGGCTTTGTCTTCGAATAAACATTTCAGACAAATTTTCGCCCTAATGGTATTTGTAAGGTGACACAAGATCGTAATGGGCATGATGATTGATATTGAGAAACTACTTCAAAAGGTTTTAAACATGTACTGAATACAAAATAAATCCTATTCCTGCAAAAAGAAAAATTAATTATCAAGGAGAAATTGAGCTTTTAATTTCTCCTTGATAATTGAAATTGCATTTTTAATGCAATGTCAATTCTGCTCTAAAACGCTAAAATACTATTGGCGTCTAACTATGACGTCACTGATGATGCACGCATATTTGATGTGATGGATGACACATGACCATAATAAGAAAGTCAGAACTTTATCATAGTTATTCTGTACTTAACGTTACTTGTGACGGCATTACGTCAAAGTTGTGTAATACTCTGAATGGTGTTCGACGTGTCATGTCGGTTTACGGTATTATTGTATTTTGTAGTTTTATTTCATCAACATCTAATAAAATAATAATATTAACTAATATTATAAACGCGGAAGTTTGCAAGTATGGATGGATGGATGTTTGTTACTATTTCACGTAAAAAACTACTGAATGGACTTTAATGAAACTTCACAATAATATAGCTTACATATCAGAATAACACATAGGCTATTCATAACGATATATTGTATATTATCCAAAATATCTATCACCACACGGGTGAAACCCCGGGGCGCAGCTAGTACCTAATATTTAAAAAATAATAATTACTTCGATCAACAAACAAAAAACAATAATATATGTATCTATGGCTCAGGTATTAGGTAACTACACAATTATAGTCATTTTTAGTTTCTGTCATCCTCCCTATTATTCAAATAGAGGACTTTATATGACTAGTCGTGTAAGTGACGTCATTCCCGTTTTCACAAGTATCGCATCAATAGTCCCATTATCACTCTAATACTCACACAGTACGTATTATCACAGATTAACTCAAAGTACGTATAATGCCTGTGTCAGGCACTCGAATCTGCACCCTACATTGTACTGTACTAAGATTGTACCACTTCAAGTTTTGTTTATTGTGGAGCCTTTATTATCTACCGCGGTAATAGCACTGAAATAGGTAATAATATTTAGGATTAAAATGGAAATTTTATTATGTAGCGTTTATTATTCAGTCCAAGTCCAGTTTCGTGATACATAGTATGTCCGGCGATTCCCAATAAATACCTAAATGTACTTACAAGAATGTGGAAATCATGACAGATTTATCACTGAATAATCAGATTAACTTAACGTTTATAGTCTCGCTATGTAAATCCGATGTTAACTCAGTAACAAATATTTAACTGATATCAAACATCGGTACTTAGTGGAACTGTTATGATTCAATTCACCTTTCTGTACCGTAACCAAACTTATTTAAAAAGATTGAAATTAAAATTTCGGTTTACTAGCATTCGCCCGCAGCTTAGCTTGCGATTCACCTCTAATGGCCAGTGTGATTAATTGATTATTTGAGACAAGAGGAGTGGACTGTCGAACATTATTTATTTTTTATTTAATCATAGTTTGATTACCCCATTCCGACATAGTTTCTAATTTCAACCATATCTACGCTAAAGAATACATATAAAGTAAAAGTTAAAAATCATTTATTTCTTTAGGCTTACTAAATAAGCACTTAGACTATATATCTATACCTATACACTTCTGCCCTTTTTAAGACCGTTTTTTTATCAATATTCAGCAAATTAACAGCTAACTTTATGAGTAGGTATGTGGCTAAATTAGTAAATACGGAAGGCTTATTAAAAAAATCCGCAAAAAGCTACTGAAAATATTTAATACTAAACAAAGTTACAGGACGACTACTGATAGATATCCACTATTTCCCTTCAGTATTCGAACTTTAAGTGCTGAGAAACATCCACCTTTACAATTAATTCCACTCTGCAGATCTCTGGTATTCAATTCAGGCTTACATCAAAGCATTACATATTGTACAAACTATGTGAACTGGATGGCCGATGAACCGTATGCTAGCGGGGCCTGTGTCGTGTTTCTCATTTAAATGCGCGAGGCGATATGATGAATATGTATGTTGAGTTTGTAAAGCTTATAGGCAATATAACATACTCATCAGTGAGATAATACACCAGTTCAGTGTGTGAACATGAAACATATTGAAAGTGAATTACCGCTACATAAACTTTTTATAGAGCTATGGAGCGGGACAAGGGCTCCAAGGTGTTCACAAGATATTTGCCTGACATGGAATAACATAAAAGCTACTTTTTGTTCCAAACAACGCGTGCGAAGCCGTGGGCATAATAAAGTCAACAATAAGAGTTAAAGCAGTGATTACCTTAAAAAATACATCCAAATAATGTCCGTCCGTTTAGGAGTAAATAGTTTTGATGGTGTCACAGACAGATAAAAGCAATGTTAATCCTCTTCTCGTACGTGATGTTGTAATAAGTAAGCAACCCTGTTTGTGACAAAAATAAAATATATTTTTCAATAAGGTTTGCTAGAAAATCTTGTAGATCGCTTTTTCCATACCTTTTCTCATTAAGGGTTTCCAATTTGCATATCTTGTTCAAAAAATCAAGAATATTTTTCTGTGACCGCATAATACCAATATTTCTAGGTTAAACTACAGTAAATTTTTTGTGGTCTCTATTTCCTCAAAAACATCTTGATGGAAACAGATACCGTAAATATTCTCTTTGTTGAATGTCGCATTGCTATGTGCTTAGTAATGTGAGGAAAATTGATCCGTTCCATCCCACCGCTCTTTATTTAGTCACATTATGTTAAACTTTTTTCCTGTTGCGGGGTCGGTCGGTATTGGTACACTTAAGCTGGTTTGCTAGGAAACCTATATCACAATGTTTTTACTCTATACGGAGAGTGTAGAATACTCATGCTTTATTTGGGAGTTGTGGATACGAATTATTAGTTATCCCTGAGTGCTTCGACTGCTATGCTAGGAAATAACACAATGTTTTTACTATATATGGAGAGTATAGCCATAACTTCTGAATGCATTGTACTGTAAAGTAGGTATAACAGATGTAGTTTTTAATTTGAAATGCCATTAAAGCCAATGTTTAACCAGGAAATCACATTTTTAACCTACAAGGATATCCTGTAACTAAAAAAAAGAACACTGAAATTTTAACCTTGACCCTTAAAATAACATTCTTTACCACAGATCACGGCGGAGGCCATGGTCATTCGCACGGCGGAGTACCACCGCCAGCCAACGTCCGACATCTCACAGAGATCGTCAACAGCAACGCAGACATGGCCTTAGGACATAATGCCACCGACACAGAAGAGACTGACGAAATGGTTCCGCCTAAAGTCAACAAAGTGCCAACCAAGCAGCCGCGGTCGAGCAACGATGCTGGGCATATGAACATGAAGGGGGTATTTCTGCATGTGCTGTCTGATGCCTTGGGTAAGTAAACTCTTGTATTTAAAGTGAAAAAAGTATCTTGGTAATAGCAACTCAGCAACCCGGACACAGAGAAAACTGACGAAATGGTTTCCCCTTAAGAGTTGATACTATCTGAAATCGGTTATTTTCAACGATCATATCTTCCACAATTCTGAAGCATTTACTTTGAGATTTTAATATGTTATAGTTCAGGATTGATGCTAGACCACTACTGTTTCGAAAACACGATTACATGAAATTTTCTCGATAGAAAAAAAATCCAAAGTTCACTCTAAACTGTACTTTAAACCGTCGCTATTCAATAGATACGTTAAAATAAGCCTTGATACTTTATACAGTAAACAATCAGAGTATAAAGCAGACGATGTGTGTTTTAGATTTTCAAAATTACTATTATTTTTACCGTAAAAAAATAATACCTAAACATTCACGCGCTATCTTCCGTCCGGGCCATAATTCAGTCTAGCTTCGGCCTTCGGACGGGGAGCCTGTGTCGCTGCTCCGCGCTTCGTGTCATCGGACTTTGTATATTTGTAAATATGGGAAATCTTTATAATAAGTGTAGAAAGCGACGACGGAATCATAAAAAAGATGGAAAACACATGAACGACGTTATAAAGTAAGTACCTACCTACCCTACACGTTGAGGTGAGGTGAGGTGAGGAGGTGGATTGTGATTTGTGAGTAAGTAAATGTCGCAGCCAAACTAATTATTTTTTATTTTATTTTAGAAAACGTCGATTAGAAAGTACAGCATCTATTGTAAGCGATGATGGCGACAATGATAAAGAAAATAATGTCCCGGTAAATCCGTGTGTACCAAACACCTACCTACCTACCAGTAAGGTAGTAGACCTTACTTGTTTATGGGACTGGATGGCGCTAAGTATGTGAAAATCGTATTTTTTATACTTATAGGTAAATACCTGTACCTAGGTCCTACCTAGGTGTAAATACAAGGTATACCCACCTCAATTTGTATCTCCATGTGATAGAAGTAGTATTTTCACAACACATCATTATCTAGGTAGAAATTTATATTAGGGTTCCGTTTGACTATCAATACTATAAAATATTTACACCTAGGTATACCCACCTAATTTGTATCTCCATAATATATGAATCGTTACTGATACATGATGGAAGTAACATCGAATGATCTGGACATTTTGGATATCAGAAAAGATCCGTACGAGATTTTTTTTTACCAATTACAAAACATTGAATTGTAAGTAGTAGGTTAGGTACCTACTATAGTTACTAACTATAGTACCTACTGTCTACACCTATAATGTATTTAACTTTCCTAACATTTTTACGAGTTTGTAAATTTTAGGGTTCTGCAATAATTAATTTAGTCATGGTTCCAACCTTACGAACACAAGCGGGCCGGCCGGCCATATCTCGCGACAAGCTTTTCTACTTTTAGTTCATGAAAGTGAAGATATACATATCACATGGTTCAAAATATAAATGGGTAATAATGGACTTATACGGTTTATACCTTGAACGAGAGTCCTTATTAATTATTCATTATAATTCATTCATATTACTAGAGTGGGCATATTATATTTACATGTTAGGTACCTATTTTCTTGACATGTATGACTGTTACAGGATGGAAGTAACGTCGTATGATTCGACAAATGGCATAAATTCGGATAAGACAAATCTTTATCAATTACAGAACGTAGAATTGTAAGTAAATACTTACATATCTACTGAAATATGTTTTGGTATCTAGATTGTAATAAGATTGTGTTTTATTTTTCCTTTTTCAGACAAACACACACCTCTCCAGAGTCAAAGTCACTACCCCACCCTACCCAAACCTACCCTACCCTACGCTAACCTACCCTGCGGGATAAAAAGTATCCTATATCCTTCTGCTGGTTCTAAGCTACCTCTCCACCAATTTTCAGCCAAATCGGTTCAGCCGTTCTTGAGTTATAAATAGTGTAACTAACACGACTTTCTTTTATATATATAATATACACAATAGATATAGATTAGTGTGATAAAATATCATTTCATTTCAGATGAAAGTTGAGATCATCGAAAGGGATGACGAATTTTGGGAACAACTAATGGAAGCAAAATTTTTAATTTTTTATTTAACATATATTTTGTCCGAGTTATGCGATCCCTGGCATGTTCGCAATATGAAAATACGAGATATAAGTGAATTGAAATAAATTTAATATAAAGTAATATATATTGTTAATAAAGTTATACATATTATGTATGTGCAAATATAATCTAGACTATATTTTAATTTATTACAATATTTACCTGCACACTACTTGTCATACACATCCTATTTCCACACAATGTTTTTTTGGCAAAATTCAATTTTACTTAAAAAACTAATATGCGGAACCCTCACTCAATATACTTAGACATAAACTTGTATTCTATTTCATTGCTTATATAGGTTTTGTTGTGTTAGTTTTACCTTATATAGGTAGTAGTACCAATCTTCGTTTATATTAAATCTGTAAACAAGGTGTTATAATAAAAAATCCTATTTACTAGTACCAAAGAATAAATAATAGTACTACGTACCTATTTTTAGGTTGGTAGTAGGCATAAGTATAATTTTCATTTCGCAGAACACTATCTTACTACAGAAAAGAATGTTCGGAACCCTTCAGCGCTATAGCGACTCGCACCTGTCTAGTGTTTGGGTAGAAAATAACGTCTCGGGCGCGGTGGTCT
Organism: Eupithecia abbreviata; assembly: GCA_943735965.1. Lineage (NCBI taxonomy): Eukaryota > Metazoa > Arthropoda > Insecta > Lepidoptera > Geometridae > Eupithecia > Eupithecia abbreviata. Next base: position 5,031,906 of record OX030977.1, on the reverse strand, counting down.
AGTAGCAGTAGTAGGTATGTTGGCAACTACATTGAAAAACAATAAAATAAAATAATGTTTTGTAATTGTTAGTAGGTAGGTAGGTACCTACCAATATCCAACTATCATAATATTAGGTAGGTATAGGTACATACTTAGGTATAAAGTTACTAAAAAGCATTACCTACGTATTTGATAATTTCATTTCTTAGTAGGTACCGTATATATAATTAATTACCTACCTTATAGACAATAATATTGCACCTACCTAACTTCAATAAGATTGTTTCGAACTAGCGTGAACCCAACCCAATATAATTTTGCGCGCGAAGTAATAGCGCGGCGAGTAGGTACGTTGCCACCGGCCGTCCGCCCCGTGGCGCCGCCCGTGCGCCGCGGCGCGGCGGCGTAACAAGCTGAGGCGAAATTTGATTTTCTGCTGAGGTAGTGTAGGCCCTTAAGCGAACTAAGTGCCAGCCAACAACGAAGCAACCAAGCAACCGCAAGCGAGCAACGAGGCTGGTCATACTTTATACAGACAGTACATGCAGAAGTACTCCCTTTATGAACATAAAGGGGTGTTTCAGCATATGCTATCTGATGCCTTAGTTAAATAAACTCTTGGAAGTTCTTGGCTTAATCATCATCAACCTATATTAGTCCACTCCTGGACATAGGCCACCCCTGACGAGTGCGATAGCGCCTTGGTAAATTGATCTACCACAATTTTAAATAAAATAAATTGTTTATAAAGTAAGAAATAAGAAGTGATTGGTTTTCTCTTCACTTAATATTTTAGTCTAGTGTAAGAATGTAGGCTATGAAAGTGTAAAGTCAGCCGCCGACTTGAAAAATGAAAATGAAAAAATGAAAATCAAATCATGTATACAGAGTAATTTTTTTAAATGGGACAGTATGGGGAAATCCGAATCTAAAGGAGATAGAGGAAAAGTGTCTAAGAAGACATTAGGTGTTTTTTTATGTAAACAAATTTGGCTCGTTCAAATTTGTGGTCAAGCGTGAGTTGTTCTTAAAAAATGATAAAGTTGGTCAATTTTTTTTTTTGACGTGGATCGACTCTGTTTCATGTAAGGATTATTTCATTGTTCGGAAAGAAAAAAATCTGAACAGCAGAAGTTGGTCAAATTTAATGAAAACTAATCTTCATACAGTTGGTTTATTACTTGAGTAAATGTTCGATGTGGCCGCCGTCTTGTCTTATGCAGGTACGAGCACGCTTCAAGACACTTCTAGTTGCATTTAACAGAGACTTATGGTGAATTGTGTTTAAAGTGTTGTAAACAGCATCTTTTAATTCTTGTACGGAGTTGTATCGGGATACATAAATTCGACCCTTAAGGTAACCCCATAAGAAAAAATCTAATGGCGTTAAGTCGGGCGATCGTGGGGGCCACTTTATCGGCCCATATGTACCCATCCAACGGTTTGGAAACTGCTCGTCCAAACATAGTTTACTTGCCCTACTGTTGTGGGCTGGTGCACCATCTTGTTGGTAGATTATCTTACCAAAGTTCCTTAAGCTAATAGTCTCATCCACTAAATCTGCAGCCATGTTCAATATTTCCTGATATTTTTCACTATTTAGCGTTCCTTGGTAAATTTTGATAGCAAAAATTCTGTTATGTAATATCGCACACCAACAATTAAAAGAAAATCGGATTTGGTTGTGGGTTTCTGTAGTTCTTAGCGGATTTATTTTTGACCAGTAATGGTTATTTCTCCTGTTGTACATGCCATTGTTCGAAAAGTTGCATTCATCAGTCCAAATAATAAAATTAGGAAAACATCTATTTCTAATAGTCTGAGCCACATACCAATTACAGAAATGTAACCTGCGGTCTTTATCTCCAGGTAGTAACGCTTGTACAAGTCGACCTTCTATGTAACACTTGTATTTATGAGCCTTCAATATCTTCCTTACAGTTGATTTATGAATACCGATAGTTTCAGCTGCTTCCCGTAACGAAGCTTTTGGGTATGCTTCAAAATATCCCAATACGGCAATAGTTATAAACTCACTATTGACTATTGTCGGCCTTTTACGCTTAGGCTTGAAACAGCCTTCCTGTCTTAGGTTCTTTATTAAACTATCAAATATCTTGCGATTCGGTACTACACGGTCAGGATACCGTTCTTGATACCACTTAAGTGCATTATCTCTACTGCGATAATTAAGAAAATACGCCTCAATCAAATCAACTTTATGTGAATTAGTTAACGCCATGATGAATAAAATTACAAGCATGAACTGATTGGAAACAAAATCACAGCTGCAGAAATAACTTACGTTCCAAATTTGAATTCTTTTTTTTATAATTTCAAGACTATCGGTTGCCATGATGTTTACGAAGATTAAAAAAAATGTTCTTCTCTTGAATCATCTGGAGCTCTTATCGATTATCAAAATTTAAAAATGGAATAATTTTAAAATTTTTTTTACACGCCTAGGCACTTGTAACAATATTAAAAGGCGAATACTGCAACTGTATGAAGATTAGTTTTCATTAAATTTGATCAACTTCTGCTGTTCAGATTTTTTTCTTTCCAAACAATGAAATAATCCTTACATGAAACAGAGTCGATCCGCGTCAAAAAAAAATTGACCAACTTTATCATTTTTTAAGAACAACTCACGCTTGACCACAAATTTGAACGAGCCAAATTTGTTTACATAAAAAAACACCTAATGTCTCCTTAGACACTTTTCCTCTATCTCCTTTAGATTCGGATTTCCCCATACTGTCCCATTTAAAAAAATCACTCTGTATATAATGTACTACGTAGTACATAGAACTTAGTGGCTCAAATAATGTCGACCTACGTGCCTTTATTAGTTTGGCCTCTAGAAAAGTTTTTCCTGCGCAGTCGCAAATTCTTTATACTTTTTTAGTAACAAATTGCGTCACTAGTCTTTTACTATTGAGGGGTCACTTGTTACGTATACGATGCATTCTTCGCTGCATAAATTCGCTTTATCATTCTGAAAAGGATTACGCAAACAGTTTCTATTCCATTCTTAACCTGGTCAATCAACATGCTATCGAACCACAGGTTTCCGGCGATTAGACCGTTTAAAAATAAACAATGCTTATCCTTTCCTCGACAATAAGAGGAAAGAATTCGCTGCGTCTAAAACCTTGCCGAAACCTGTGCCTTGAAAAATAAATGAATGATGCATACCGGCCAGTCTTGAACAAGTTCTGTTTTTGATAGACTGCTGCACTCTAAACAGTTTTAGCATCAATTTTTATTTCAAACCAATTATTTAGGAAAAGAAGAAGAAAATATTTCTAACCATCTTTCAAACCATACATAATACGACACATTAAAACAATAGCTTAGTATACATACAAGAAACATGATTATGTATATGAAAACGTAGATAAAAACGTACAGATACAAATAGTGTGTTACATAGGGGTCAAAAAGGTCCCTGTCTCAGCATTATGCCGTTAAAAGCCGTAGATTGCGGCGCTTATTTTCATACAGGTCCTGGTGTGGTAGCACAAAGCTGGATTTCATTTGATAAAATAATACATAATGTCACACATCTATTTAATCACAATCATATTATTCATGCGAAGGTTTGCATGTTTAAATGGATATTGGGCACCGAAGCCACGCTACTAATAATAAAACGTGATTAATGCAGGCACAAAAAGAACTGTACTGTACTTACTTTTGTATTTCATTTACATACAAATACTGTATTTGTATGTGATATACATACATACAAAAATACAGAACACGAACTAGAAACATATAAAATAGCATATCACTGCATATTTTTTTGTAAAACATACCCTGTATTAGTGTTTATCGTATCCGAAAAAAATATTACAGAAAAGTCTTGTCACTTAATCCCTTGAAAAAATTGTACGAACAACGCTATCGGCCTCTAGATTTGACACTTTGAGTGCTGAAAACGCACGGTATGAGTTTTCTACAAGTGACTAATATGCGTAAATCCACACTAGCGCAGCGGCTGAGAAAATACAGATCTTTGTGACTCAGCAGAGCTGTAATATTTTTCAAACGAAACGCATTTGCGGCGCAACACAACCGCTGTGTAGAGTGGCAGCACGAATTTTTTAGGTAAAAAAAAAGACCGCAGTCGTCGAAAAAAAACCGCAGTCAAAGTGTTAAAAATATGTATCTAAGTATGTATTCTATTGTATTAAGTAATATCAGTCAGTTTAGTACCCATAAAACAAGCTCTGCTAGCTTGGGCCTAGCTAGATGATGCTGTGTGAATTGTCCAGCATTACTTATTTATTATTCTTTATTTGTTTGTTGTAGTTAAGCCTTGAGCTTGCGGTTCACCTTGACATTGAATAGCTTTCGACTAGGAAATAACCTTAATGAACGTAGAATGATTGATGTAGTAGAAAAAGTAGATAATTAGAAAATTCTATGAAAAAGTAGGTTCGTGTAGTGGTTGTGAAACTCAAATGTTTTTCAGTACAAAGCCTTTAAGGGTCGACCCTCGCTTGCAAAAATCGCTCCGAATATCGCTGTCCCTGTTTAACCCTTGCGCCGCGCCTCATGCGTGCGCGATAGCAATATTAGCCGTTCAAAATTTGCTTTGTTCCGTAATACCAAATATTATGACTGAAAACTTTTTGAATTCTTCACAAAGTATTGTTATTCTGTAACTAGACAATATAAGCTATATTCCTTAATAAATAAAACGTAAGATACTGATGTTTTTATATATATATATAAATAAATGTGCAAAATTGGCTTTCATTTAATTTTAGGTATTTTGAAAAAAAATCTATTTAGGACCCTAGATAACTACTATTCAAACACAAATAATACAATATTATAGTGGAAATATGCTTGAATTGGAAATCATTTTGGTATTACGTTTGTATGAAGAATCGTCCCTCCGGAGGTCCCTTAAACGAAAAAAATATAACTACTTATGTTAATGTTTTGTTTGATGATGACAAAAGTTTTAAGTAAATTTGGCGTTGCCCTTTGCAAACTAAACAAACTTTACAAGTTTGCTTAGGGCAACCAACTTTACTCTTCAATGTAAAAGTTAAAAATTTAAATAAAATTCATTTATAACGGGAGTGATTACCACAGTAGAAAATAAACTTTATAGTTTCATTAGGCACGTGTTCGGGAACGTCCGCGCAGTGTATTTCCAGCTCAGAATTTGCACCACTCCAATTCTTCTTGAAAGTTTCGTAAAGAGGTGACTAAAAGCCGCCACACACCGAAACCGTGGCCGAGCCGGAGGTGAAAGCGTGCGGGTTGTTTAAGGATAACAACCGGGGGGCTTCCTGTAGAATGGAACAAATCCACTGAACTGCGAACGCGCAAGCATGGGGTATAACATTACCCCTTAATGATAAGAGCCAATGGACTGGTTGATGTGATGTTCGGAAAAACTAAAGAGATTATTATCTGAGCTGGCAATTAATCTTTTTTTTCCTGCCAGAGTATAACGCTTTAGTATATTACTATTAACCCCCTTATTCATAATGGTCCTCTAACTTAAAACATTTGCTAAGCAGGTTTAGTTCTCACTCTGAATTACATCGTGAATAGAAGAAAACAAAGTGAGAAATAACTTGGAGCACTGTTGTTTCTCACTTTGTTTTCTTCTATTATCTTCTAAAGGCTATTATGAATAGGTAGGGAGTTAAAGCTTTAGTCTATATCCAACAATGGACGTGTCCATCTTAAATAATTAATAATACCAGTGTATTTAATTTATACAAAGACTAATTCTAGCGTTGGTGCGACTGTCTTTTGTTTTTCATACGATTATCCACGCTGACGACGTCACAAATCCAGGGCTCCAGTATACGAAAAATAAAAGACAATCGCGCCAGTTTCAATATCTTTTTACTTTAACCGCCTAACGATTGGTAACAAAATCAATTGAAAATGACCTCCACTCAGCAGCATTGACCGAATGGATGAATTAGTAATGGAGTCCGTCCTTCACGAATTGCATTTCGATTAGTCACATATTAGGCAAGCTGAAGACAGGGCGCTATGTCGTTTATTAGGGTAAGCCTATGTCCGTCCAGCAGTAGACTACTATAGGTTGATGATGATACCACTTTATATGAAAAGTTGGTAAATAAACGCGTTTGTGTACTTGCTCGTCTGTTGCTATGTGCCTATTTATTTAAAAGAATGAAACAAAAGGCTTCTCTGTCTACAATCCGCAACCTTCTGTGACGCAGGTGGACCGTCGTCGTCGCCCGCCGCGCCACATCGGTCGTCAAAAATATAGCAAAATCGCGTGTAGATAGCAAATGGTCCACGCGCGCCGATAACCTGAATAAAATCGCAGACACTCGAAATTATCAGTGCTCGTCTATTCAACTAGGCGGTTTATATTTTATTTGCTTGTAAGTAGGTAGTTCGTCGGCAATTTTGTTGTCGACCTCAGTAGCAAAGTAACTGAGTAAATAATTTTTAATATCATAAAACAACTTTTTTAGAATCGATCTTTTATAATCATCTAGTACCAATGTGTTTGGGGTTTGCACTGTCAAAGAATCTACACAAGTATGCCAAATTTAAGCTTAATCGGTTGAGGATAATTGGTCTAAAATTCAGTTACAAGATTTGGTCCCAGAACTTTGGTTTGACAGAATAGAGACGAATAAACATACAGACATAATCCTTAAATTAACAGAAAAACTGTCAAAATCGTTTTCACTCATCATGTGCTATGCCACATCTTCCATCGGGGCCTTTTCCGTCGTTGGATCTCGACGAATCGAAGGAGAAAAGGGAGGCCTTTGCCCAGCAGCGAGAGAACAATGGCATTAATAATTAATTCTTCGTGAATAGTTCAGTTACAGTACCTACATATATGCATACCTTTTGTCCATAGAAACAATAACCGCCGTTATTGTTTCTATGGACAAGAACCGTAGTAAATGTAAAGAATGGCAACGTGTATGACATCTATCTAATCGTAAGTGTCATTGACATTATTTCGTGTTCAAAACAATTTCAACCTTGCGCCAGTTTTCACAGGGATCTTATCAATTTATCACCATTCCCCTGATCAGTTGCAATGATTGTGTTATCTATGTGTTCCACCGTCAAGGTTAATGACAGTGGCTTACAGGCTTTTATCGATAAAAGAATGCGTGTGATGGCTCCATGTCTTTTATAAAAGCTTTTTTATTAAAGTTAATATTTAGGAGCTTTAACTAGGTTCAACAAGAAAGCTATGCGACCTGCACAAGTAAAATACTGTGTCGCAGATCACAACGCCCGGATTAGAGTTAGAGTTCCAAAAAAGGAAATAAGTGTATATACAAATTAACAAGTTTAATCCTAATCAATATGACGACCGATGTGGCGCGGTGGGCGAAGGTTCGCTTGCGACGCAGGAGATTGCGGGTTCGATTCCCGACTTGGAACAATTGTGTTGGTATGTATTTGTTCCGGGTGTTCTGGTTGTTTTCTATGTATGTATAATAAAACATATCGATCTATGTATGTAATGTATTGTATTATGTATATCAGTTATCTAGTAGCCATAACACAAGCTCTGCTTACCATGGGCCATGGGGCTGTGTGAATTGTCCAGCATTATTTATTTATATTTATTAATATAAATAACAGAAAAAGGGTTTATAAATAAAAATTGTGTACAAATATTAAAAATAAAAGGAATTAGGGAATAGTTAAAGATGAATGCTGGATGGATTCCCCCTCTGTATGGCAATGCTGATGCGTTGCGCCAGATACTTACCAGCTCTCGGGTCATGCGTCGGTCGCTTCGACCAGACACTCAGGTATTTCTTTAAAAACCCGAAGAGCGTTGGAAACTCACGGACCCAGGCTGACCAATTTATATAGTGTGTGTGATATTATGATTTACAAAATTGTTCAAAAGAATCCCATCAACCGAATCAAATAAAACAAAAGATAACTTTGTCGTTGATTGGAGTTCTCAAACAATGACACGTGCAAACGAGTAGGTACCTACTACATTATGTATTTCGACATTACATTATTGCACTGATAATGTGATTGTCCTTTTGATACCTGTATATTGTCTTGTAACAAACATCACTATCGTACCAGAGACGTACCTAAAGACCATGTCAAAAACGTTCAATGCTTTCTTACTGGTGAAATAACAGGCACAAAAGCAAAGTCACATTGTATATAATATTTTTAATTATTTGGAAGTCGGACAGCAAATAATTTAAAAGATATACACCAATACTAGATCATTCGGTATTGGATTTCGCTGTTTTGTAGAATATTTAATATAATATAAGAAATTTCTATCATGTATTTGTTTGTTATTTGTAACCCGTTTCAGATACGAATAGATATTGGAACCCAAAGAGCCATTTACTTGTTTTTTTTTTGCACAAAACGTATGGAGGAGTTATTTGCTTGTTCCATCCCCTAATTGCATTAATTCATGTCTTTTATTGTTGCAGGTTCACTAATAGTGGTCGGATCAGCGTTGGTCGTCTGGCTGACCGAATGGGAATATAAATACTACATCGATCCCGCTCTTAGTATTGTGCTAGTGATACTAATCCTCGCTTCGGTGTGGCCGCTGCTCAGAGATTCGTCGCTTATTCTACTGCAGACCGTTCCTACGCATATACAGGTGAGGTTATTTAAATGTTTTGTTAGTCTTTCTTGGTGAGGTCCATTCTTACGCCGCGACCACCGCTGCGCCGCCATCGGTGTATAGCGGTCGCGGCGGCATCAACCCCCCAACTCAGCCCGTGACTTGAGTATCATAACAGTCGACTAAGGGAATACTACACAGGAAGGACTGTGTATTTTTGAAAAGTACACAGTCCTTCCTGTGGTATCGCAGGAAGGACTGTGTACTATTCAAAAACCAAAAATCCTGAACTCACGCAGCAGCGAGTGAAATCTTTAAGGAAGTGCTGATGATGATAATCTTTTTGAAGGTACGCTATAAACAACCTTGCGATCTACATAAAATGATGGACTTTGCATAATTAACCGATCATTAAAAGTAGGGCATTATTTTCCAAGATCTTCATCAATAACGAATTAAAGCAATAATAAATATTCTTGATGTCATCAAACACGTAAAATTATGTCAGTTTAGTACGTGAAGCAACCAATAAAGGTGCTTCTTTTTCTCATCATCAGCGTATGTTAATCCATTGTTGGAGATAGGCTCCCCTAATGAGCGCCAAAGCTCCCTATCAGCGTGACGCATCCAGCATCTGCCTGCAGACTTTCGCAGTTCGTCATCCTACCTGGCCGGAGGGCGTCCTACACTACGTTTACCGAGTCGATACCTTCTATTTCTACACGTATACAATCTAGTTCAATTTTCTTATTCTCTTTTTTATTACGATTTAAAAAAACAATATTTACTGCTGAAACTGAACTGAATCGTCACCAGTGGGGTGTTATTTTGTTTATAATTATATTTATTTGTTCAGGTGGATGCGATTCAACGAAGGTTACTGGAGAAAGTGGAGGGTGTCACTGCCGTACATGAATTCCACGTGTGGCAGCTAGCAGGCGACAGGATTATCGCCAGTGCTCATATTCGGTATGTACCTTATTTTTATGAAGTTAGTTATTTTACTACGCAGGTTTTCCATCTTCATTGTTAAGAAGTTTTTTGTTTCGTAGCTTTAGCAAGCGAAATTACGGACATTGGCACAATTGAGACAAAAACCTAAGAGATATATTTTCATAAAATATTCGGTTTTTGAATCGCTCTAGTAATTTCGTTTATGCTCTCGCCAAACTGAAAAATTAATATCAGCATATATAAATCCACTGCTAGATATAGGCCTCGCCCAATGAACACCATAGAACGCAGCTTGCCGCATCTAGCATCTGCCTGTAGTTTTTGGTAGATAAATAAATCGAACCATTGGATAGCTAATAAGCCGTGAAAATCTTACACAACCCTTAACACAGGTCTTTGTCTGAACCCTTTTAAGTGACCTCTAGACTTACTGCGTAGTTTCAAGTATCTAAAGCGATAGAATAGATAAAATTTTGACTTAGCACACACATAAGACATCCCTAGCATTATACTCTTAGAGTTGCTTTCATCGATGGGACGATTCTGCGAGGGTACGACTGTCATAATAAAGTTTTTACCAGGATTCGGTCCCTGATTACGTGTCTATGTAATAGAGATATTTATTTGATTAACTCAAAGAAAATAAACACGTGGACGGAGTATAGTAGAATCTAAGAGTTGGGCATTAGTACAACTACGAACCTGTTGACATTGACACCATACTTGACATTGTAAGTTAACCTCGGTTGGGCTCTAAGGTGTAGTAAATTAGATTCAGAATGGGGAAACTGTATACTAAGAGCCGGAAATCAGATACGTGCCTTGGAAAATGGTCGTTTAGACAGTTTATTTGGGTCAAAATCACAATATTATTAAATCGTTTTAGGATATAAAACTGGATATAAATAACCTTTTTACAACTCCAGCTCGAAAACGGTGACTTTGCTGCTCTAATATAGTGAGCAAAATCGGGTTTTTCTCACATGTGAAATAAAGGTTAGGTTATTTTATTCAACGTGTTGAAAAAGTAATTTGAATTCAGAATGTACTAAATTTCGATGGAGTAATAATTTGTTGATAATCTAGGTCCACGCCGAAAATAAAATAAAACTAAGCGATCAGTACCAGGGGAGGTGCACTTTCTCACTGAAAGCAAAGCCATTTTTATGTATACTTCCATCTTATAATAATCTCCCAAACAACAGATTTTAATTTTAAGGGAACCTCTGTGAGCTGCACTAATTTTAACTTATAGAAGAGAAGGAGGTTAGAAAGTATTCAACCTTCATAGAAGACATAATTGATTCTTGTCTTGTACGTAGTTTACAATTTAACTTAGGTATGATACAACCCAAATGTAGCCTTTTGAAGATTCTTATCTTTTATTATCTAGTTCTGTATTATTCAACTCTACATTGTGTAATATAAGTCACAGTTATATTATAAATGCGAAAGTTTAGATGGATGGATGTTTGTTACTTCTACTCGCCTAAACTACTGCATGGATAGGGCTGCAATTTCACAGATGTAGCTATAAGCCTGCAATCAAACACCTTTTTATCCCATACTTGCTGTTTCCCGCGGTTTCACCCACGTTAAATTCGAATTTCTGAAATATAATATAGCCTTTGTCACCCGGGGATAGTGTAGCTTCCCAACGGTGAAAGAATTTTGAAAATCAGCCAAGTAGTTTCGGAGCCTATTCAATGTAAACAAACAAAAAATCAAACCTTTCCTCTTTAAGTAACATACGTCAAGAAAACAGTCAACATGGGATAGAAATAACGTTCAAACGTTTCCATAGTAATAAAGCAGGCGAAGCCGCGGGCGGAAACTAGTTCAGTCAATGAAGAGTCTGATACGAGTACCTACAGTTCTGTTAAATACACGAGGTCCACTATCATTACATTACAAAATACAATGCAGTAATAACAGTAAAGCCATTTACATAAATATTGCTATATTTTTATTGTACTAATGCAAAAAGTATTCGTGATAAGAAAAGCCGTTTATAGCTACTAGATAGTGAGTCTACTAGAAATGTGACGAAACGAAACTTTACCTACTTTTATTTCGATTGACAGAGTAAACAAAACATCTGTTTGGAAATTTAATACTATTTTTTATTTTATTCTAATTAATACTATTTATATCATGTGAAAAATTGAAGATTTACATATGCCTATATTAACTAAACGTACAGAAAAAACAAACATTTATTTTTATCACATTAATATAAATGCGAAAGTTTGTATGTTTAGATGGATGGATGTTTGTTACTTCTCCACGCTAAAACGGATAAGGCTGATATTTTGCATACTTCTAAGCCGGGAATCAATCATGGCTACTTTGTATACCATAAAACAGTTTCCATGGGATATAAACAGGTAACCTTTAAACGGTTCCATAGTCACAACGCGTTCAAACTTCGGGCAGAAATTAGTCTTTTTAATTATAAATGAATTGTATACACTAAGCTAAATAACTATTATCATGTATGTAAGTCACGTAAATGACTTTGTTTTTTTGGAAATACGAGTATCTCATCTGTAAACCTAGAGAATTTCCTAGAGGCTTCTTTGTCCAATATCATTGTCATGTCCATACATTTCATTTCATATCATAAAGACGTAGAGCAAATTAAGTAAACGTACAACATTTCTAAAAGAAACATCAACAAATGTAATATATTAATCCGCGTATTTATGTTTTAGCTCAAAATTTATGTTGTTTTTGGAACGATTTCACTTCTGGCACTTGCCCAATGTTGTTCTTTATCATGTAATGTCATTGAACCAACACCTTTATTTCTACAAGTATGACGCGGCTCCAGCTGCTCGAAAACAAAGAAATTTGTATCAAAATACCACTCTAAATTTGACAGAGTTCTTTGTTTCATTTCCTGAAGTTGGTATGTTAGTAATGCTTTTTATTCATTATAAGTAGGTACTAATATTATAAATTCGAAAGTCATTGTGTCTGTCTGTTTCCTTTTCGCACCTAAACGACCGGAAATTTGGCCAAGGAGTTTGATCATATCCCGGGGAAATAAGCTGCACTTTTTTTTACTTATCCCAAAAAATTGCAAGCGAAGGCGCGGTCAGAAGACTGTACTTCACAATTAATTTTAATTCTAGCTACGTTTTATATAAAATGCATTTAAATTAATAATTGTTATGCTTTGCTAACAATGGAATTTATTAGTGCCCTATCAAATCGTTGAAACCATCAATAGATTCTAGTAGTCATTATCTAATCGACATAACTGAGTTATGGATACTTATAAAAACGACGAAGAACATTGAATCTTGGGGCCGTACTTAGAACATTAGGTACAGTACCTGATAGTTAAAGTCTACGAGAATACATAATGTTAAATAAGTGTTAATTTATATATCTTACTGAGTAATTGTATGTGATTTCAAATAAAAAACGCTCAAGAGAAATTCTTTTGTAAATAACAAAAGGATTAGTCTTCAAAATATTGCATAATTTGACACTTTTGATCCATATTGCATGCATATTTCGAGCTTTTTATGTGGAATATAATCCGGTCTCTACATATAACAATACATTACGGTTGTAATAACAAACGCAGACAAACGAACCCTTGTTTAAGCAGGCCATGGGAATTATATCCATTTATTATCATAATAATTCACTGAGAGAATAACCATACGCATTACATATACTATCAAGACGCGCTGTTTGTGAAAACAGCATTCAGCAGACTAGAAAACCGTCAAAATAACAATTTCGTAGCGTAGATTTAGGTTAAATACTAGAGTGTTCGCAAAATAGTTTTCTCAAACTTAAAAAAAAAGTGATTCATACACCTAGATGTTTTCACAGCCAAGCTTTCAACGTTAATAATAGATGGCGCTCGCAAATCAGTTTATTTATTTCCACCGTAGGTACACAATGTTACACTTGATGTCGTTAAACACTATTTTAAAAGATACATTTAATTTCTATTATAACACACACTAACTTTTGACAAAGGAAACACCATAGGACGTTGTGCAAAGAAAAGCAGACAGACATGCCTTCTTAAAAAAATCAAATAAATTCATTTATAATAATTTGTCACAATAAAACAGATAATAAATAATGGTATAAGTTAAATGGAATAATAAATTAGATACAATGTCGAAGTAATCTGCTGTATAAGGGCATTGTCTAATGGGCAAATAAGACCGTCAAAAAATATTTTTTTGTACCCAAGGAATATATTTAATGGTTCTTTCGTAGCTACATTTTATAATGTATATTGTATATACATTTTATATGAAAATGCGTGAACCTATTCCTTTTTTTATATTAATTTATAATAGACGTTTGTAATACATCGTCAGCCACATCTTCACTTTCCATCAGGTGAGATTGTGGTTAAAATATGACAATCTATTGACTATAATAAAAGTTAAAAATATAACTTGTTCCTTGTTAACTAGTTTTTTGCTAAAATACTTCCCCTTAGAGAATCTTGAAATTTTATGATATTTTATGATATTGTTTCAGGTGTAGAAACCTGTCGGAGTACATGAAGATAGCTGAGGAGGTGAAGGGTTTCTTCCACAACGAGGGCATCCACTCCACCACGATACAGCCGGAGTTCGACGAGTCACCGCTAAGCGGGAACGAGGTATTGTTTCTTAATCTATATCTGTAATAATATATATATGTATATAAATCAATTGCTTTTCGTTTGTCTCGCTAAAATTCGAGAACGGCTGGGCATATTTCGCTGATTTTCGTTTTGAAATTTATGTCGTAGTCCAGGGATTAAACAGTGAGAAAATATGGTAAAATTGCGCAGAAATTTCCACGCGGGTGAGGCCACGGGGCGCAGCTTGTTCTTTATAATT